>CM019829.1:117348567-118646760 GCA_009763385.1 Coix lacryma-jobi var. lacryma-jobi
ATAACTGACACTAACTGGACTTCACTGACCAATTTTCAGCAAGAGATCAATTACAGAACAGTGGCCACAAAAAGATGAAATAAACTGCTCAAAAGGTGCTTTGAACTAACTCTTCTCCTAAAAAGTGTCAAACAGCAGGTTTCATAATTTTTCTTGCTTCATCTATACATAAACACTCTACTGCAGGAAGTGTGCTGCCAAAACATAAATATATCACCCTACACAAAATAAACAAATCTATTCCAAAATAACCCAATTGAACTACAACCCTACTAGAAAAGGGTGCTAAACTCAGTTTCATATTTTTCCCAGATTCTACTCCACATTTCATATTTATCAAGAAAGTTTCATGAACAGAAACATTATATTACTTCCCACATGAATTTCCAAAGAAACATGCAGAAAAGCACATTTGTAAAGTAACTTCACATTTTTCCATATAATAACCTATGCTTAATATTTTTCTTAGCTTGAACATCATATACAGAGACTGCACAATTTTTCCCATATTTTATTTTGACACATAAAACACCTTAACACTCATTCCAAGAAATCAGCCAAAAAGGACTTTAACCCATAACAGAAAACTTTTCTACATAAACAGGGCCTCAGATATTTTTCACAGGTGTATAACATGATAATAAACTTACACAAAATTTTCCATGAATTAACTTGACCAGAAAACATATACAACCATTTATCTCAACAAAAGCACATAAGCTGTAATAAATAAAAACAGTAATAAAAACTTCTACCAAAAATACTTTCGTATTTTTCCATGATATATCTACTCATAAACAAGCTAACAAAACTAAAAGCACTTCATTTGGACTTTTAAATCGAGCTACACAAAAATAACAAGCCTTTCTAGAATTAAAAACAAAAAGGAAAAAATCATTTGAATTTCCCGGCCTGGCATTCGTGGACTCGACCCATAGACCGGGTGAGACTGACGTGCGGGGCCCGCTGGTCAACGAGGCCCACCTGTCAGAGAGGGCAGAGCAGGGGAGTGGGTTGACCGCGGCTTGCTCGCCGACGGCGAGGTCGCCGGCGGTGGGACCGGGCTCATCGGGCTCCCCTTGACGAGACGAACCGAGAGGTGGTGGTGGTTGGGCTAGCGCATGGCCGTAGCTCGCCGGCGGCGAGCGGTGGCGGACGGCGGCGGCGGGACGCGCGGCTACGCCGTTTCCGGCGGTCGCCGGCCAAATTAATAGGGGCGAAAGCTTGCGTGAACCCTAGGAGAGCTACTAGAGGGGTTGGTTCGGCCGGTGAAGCTCCGGTGGAGCTCGACCACGTGCGCGGCCATGGCGGCGTCCATGGCGCTCGGTCGGGCATGAATGGGAGGCTAGGGGGGCGGTAGAGACCTCGCGGAGGTGTGTTCTCACCTTGCTGTCGGTGTTTGTTAACCGGCAACTCGTCTCGGGGGTATCCGGACGATTTATTCGGTGGGGATCGACGTATGCAGAACTCGATGGTAAACGCAGAGACAAGGATTTATACTGGTTCGGTCTGCTGAATCGCATCCCTACGTCCAGTGTGGAGGATTAGTATTGCGCCCTGCGCTTATGGGTGTCTGGTTATATACCATGACCCCTTTGTGTCTCTTGTCTGCGTACCGATCTAGGGAGCTCTACCTCTCTTTATATAGTCCAGGAGGCTAGAGTCCTAGTCGGTTATATCTTAGGAGTCCTAGTAGGATTACAAGGTAATAATACTACTAGGATTACATGGAGAGTCCTAGTTGGACTAGATCTTCGCCCTTCCTTGCGGAGTACCCGGGGACTCTGTCCCACAAGCCCCCGAGCTCTTCATGGTTTATCGGTGAAGTCATCTTGAGACCTTGGCCTTGATCAAGTGTCATCCGAGTACCTTCTGAGAGAAACCATAAAGTGCTCTTGAAGTCTTCTAATGGTGTGCGCTTTCTGAAAAGCGCACCCATTGGGTGTAGCCCCCGAGCCTCTTGCTGTTTATCATAAAGAGCTGGAGGGTCTTGTTTGAATTTGCTCCAATTCCTTTCGAAGAAATTTGGATGCATCATTTGAGGATATGTATCCCGCAGCCCCCGAGCCTAAAATCGACTACTCGGAGTCGATTGTAGGATCTTGTAGACATCCTCAAGGGTGCAGCCGAGTAATCTCCCGAAGACAAGGATTGTCATATGCTTGTCGCCGAGTGGTTGAATGCTTGTAGTTTTGATCTTTCATCCTTGAATCCCAGCCCTCAAACTCGGATTTTGAAGTAAGAACCGCTTAAAGATGTTGTCACCAGCACGTATGATATACCCCAGATTTGCTTCCAGGTGATGAAATATCCGTAGCTCTGACTTATCTTGATATTTGTAGCTCTGACGTCGTTGTTTGAGTGCTAGCAGCTTGCATGTTGATCACAAAAAGCCGTGCATCGGCAGCAGCGAGGAAATTACCCCCGTTTGTGCATACATGTGCACATGGATGTGTGAACTGAATCAATATTCTTTAATATTTAAGGCAGTTGTGGCTTCAACGTAGTCTTGCTTGCTTGTCATCACACTTGATGGCTAATAGAAAAACCGTTAGTTGGCTTGCCTTGGTCCTGTACATGCATGTCTATGGGACTGTCGTTGAGTCGCTCTGATCCGAGCACTCGGAACCTGTAATGGGTTTGCCGAGTAACATAGCTGACTGTAGTCAGTTGTAGTCATATTTTGATGAGAGTAGTAGTCGACTCAGTCTTGGATCGTTTCGCAAATGAAACGTATAGAACATGGAGTCATGTTGCCCAACGGGTCTGCTTCTTGAGACTTCTGAGTACCATCACGTTCAATGCCATCATCAAGGCCGATCCAGTAGTCAGTAGTCAGAACCCGACGGAGTTTGAGCCTGGACTTTGTAGTCGGCGTGCCGAGCAATATTTCCAGAAGATCTGGTCGGATATTATTGAATTAAACATAGCTGCACATGAGCTAAGTCTAATTGGGTGTAGTAGATCAGACGTCTCGACCGACTTAATAGTCGTGAAGGACGAGTACGAGTGCTACTCTTAGCACCTGAAGGATGGATGTAATTGATTAGGCATCTCAGAAGGCACGTCTGCCGCTAAGGACGAGTCAGTCCGAGTGCTACTCCTGAGCACTTTAGGTGGACGTAATTGACCTGGCGTCTCAAAGTAGCGTAGTGGCCACAGAGGACGGGTCAGTCCGAGTGCTACTCTTAGCACTTTTGATAAGGGACTTTATTGACCAAGCATCTCAAAGGGCATGGTTGCCGCAAAGGATGAGTCAGTCTCCTTTATTTTTGCAGCGTGTGCAAAGACGTGAACAACTCTTGGTTGTGCGCCGAGTAATGTCGAGTAGCAGGAATCAATGGCCGGAGCCTATTGTATGCTCTCTGGGATGGACGTAGTGACCAGGCGTCTCAAAGGGCATGGTAGCATCAAAGGACGAGTCAGTCCGGGTGGACGTAGTTGACCATACGTCTCAACCGACTTAATAGCCGTGAAAGACGGGTCTGTCCAAAGGCGTGAGCAACTCTGGGTTGTGTGCCGAGTAGTCGGAAGCGTAGTAGCGGCATGGCTACAGATCCGGTAGAATAGGCAGCATGTGCCGAGTAGTCGGAAGCGTAGTAGCGGCATGGCTACAGATCCGGTAGAGTAGGCAGCATGTGCCGAGTAGTCGGAAGCGTAGTAGCGGCATGGCTACAAATCCGGTAGAGTAGGCAGCATGTGCCGAGTAGTCGGAAGCGTAGTAGCGGCATGGCTACAGATCCGGTAGAATAGACAGCATGTGCCGAGTAGTCCTTCATCCGAGTAATACTTCAATTGCAGTCGGCGAGGAACAAAGTGTCGTGAGCCGTGACATCTAATGACTTGTTCGCTGTCCTCTTGCAGCCTGTTTGCGGCTTGATCATTGGCTCGCTGAATTGGCTTGGATGTCTTCTACGAACTCTTTGACGGAATTTCCCGGTACTTGTGCTTCTTTCCTTTAGCACATGCACGCACTTGTGCTTGATTGAGATTTTCCTTTAATAGTGTTGATGCACGTACATATGCCTGATCGAGTCAGAGTAGGACCCCCTGGCCATGCAGGTGCTGCTTAGGTGTTCATCGAATGATGAGAGATTAGCCCTGTTATACGACTGGTAATCGGCTTGTGCGGTAACCAGCTGATGTGCGTATATCATCCATCACCATGCCCGAGTAGATAAATCATGTACCGAGTAGCGCCGAGTAGCAGCTCAACAGCAGCTCGAGGGCTCACTTGCTTGTGGCTCAACGACGGCTTGATGGCTCGACGACTCGGTACCCAGGCGTTGTGGATATATGAGTAGTTGGTCGTTGATGAAGTCGATTAGTCGGAACAGCTCCTCGGCAGATTCTTGACCGAGCCGGGTTGTTGCCGAGTAATTCTTGACCATCTGGATCTCGTTCCCGACTAATATGTTGGATCTTGAGCGGAGTAGTCGGTCGAGTCCAAGTAGTTGGAAGTGTGCGCGGAGTCTTGTTGTCTGCAGCTCGGCTTGCTTGTAGCCTGGATAATTTTGCTTGCAGCTTCGTCCTTGCGCAGAGTCCGTGTACATAAACTTGATTGCTTAGTCTGATGTACGTGAAAGGTATAATTATCCTTGAGATCTTGCATGCTTCTTTGGTATTGGATGGATGACTCTGAAATCATCGGTGTGGGCACGTGAGTCGTGAGGAAGGCAAAGTCGAGTGCCTCTTAGATGAGTTCGCCCTCGCTTTGCTTCCGTGTTGGACTCTGGAGCTCTAATTGGAACAACATACGTTCCAGGCTTCTTGACTTGATTCCTATTGGATCTTGTCGAGTTGATCAGCCCAACGTTGTCATACTCCGTATCTTATCTTTTTGACTCGAATCTTGCTTGTGCTATTGATCTTGGCACGAATGAGTCGAGGTCGATTGCAAATTCACTGACTCGCAATAGATTGCTTGGACTGATATTCTGCATCATGGTCACGGGACGTCGAGTGGTTGCAGACGATGTTGATTGTTACGAGACGTAGAGCTCCGAGCGTTGAACCGAGGTTGTAGCTTGATTCCACGTGTCGAAGCATGCTGCCACGAGTTTGCGAGGAGTTGCACCTTCACGTCGTGTCGTCACGGATGATCTTACATCTTGAGGTCCGTCGAGCTCTTGATCGCATATGCACCGAAAGCCCCTACCTGGCGCGCCAGCTGTCGGTGTTTGTTAACCGACAACTCGTCTCGGGGGTATCCGGACGATTTGTTCGGTGGGGATCGACGTATGCAGAACTCGGTGGTAAACGCAGAGACAAGGATTTATACTGGTTCGGTCCGCTGAATCGCATCCCTACGTCCAGTGTGGAGGATTAGTATTGCGCCCTGCGCTTATGGGTGTCTGGTTATATACCATGACCCCTTTGTGTCTCTTGTCTGCGTACCGATCTAGAGAGCTCTACCTCTCTTTATATAGTCCAGGAGGCTAGAGTCCTAGTCGGTTACATCTTAGGAGTTCTAGTAGGATTACAAGGTAATAATACTACTAGGATTACATGGAGAGTCCTAGTTGGACTAGATCTTCGCCCTTCCTTGCGGAGTACCCGGGGACTCTGTCCCACACTTGCCTTGGCCTGATGAAGCTCGACGGTGAAGGAGAGGGGTGGCGAAGCTCAGGTTGGTGCGGAACGGGCTCGGGCTCTTTTCGGCGGCGAACAGGGACCGCAGGGGGCACCTCGTCCTTCGGCGACGGTGGAGCTTGGCCGGGGAAGATGACGCGCGCAAAATAAACAAATCTATTCCAAAATAACCCAATTGAACTACAACCCTACTGGAAAAGGGTGCTAAACTCAGTTTCATATTTTTCCCAGATTCTACTCCATATTTCATATTTATCAAGGAAGTTCCATGAACAGAAACATTATATTACTTCCCACATGAATTTCCAAAGAAACATGCAGAAAAGCACATTTGTAAAGTAACTTCACATTTTTCCATACAACAACCTATGCTTAACATTTTTCTTAGCTTGAACATCACATACAGAGACTGCACAATTTTTCCCATATTTTATTTTGACACTTAAAACACCTTAACACTCATTCCAAGAAATCAGCCAAAAAGGACTTTAACCCATAACAGAAAACTTTTCTACATAAACAGGGCCTCAAATATTTTTCACAGGTGCATAACATGATAATAAACTTACACAAAGTTTTCCATGAATTAACTTGACCAGAAAACATATATAACCATTTATCTCAACAAAAGCACATAAGCTGCAATAAATAAAAACAGTAATAAAAACTTCTACCAAAAATACTTTCGTATTTTTCCATGATAGATCTACTCATAAACAAGCTAACAAAACTGAAAGCACTTCATTTGGACTTTTAAATCGAGCTACACAAAAATAACAAGCCTTTCTAGAATTAAAAACAAAAAGGAAAAAATCATTTGAATTTCCCGGCCTGGCATTCGTGGACTCGGCCCATAGACCGGGTGAGACTGACGTGCGGCGCCCGCTGGTCAACGAGGCCCACCGGTCAGAGAGGGCAGAGCAGGGGAGTGGGTTGACCGCGGCTTGCTCGCCGACGGCGAGGTCGCCGGCGGTGGGACCGGGCTCATCGGGCTCCCCTTGACGAGACGAACCGAGAGGTGGTGGTGGTTGGGCTAGCGCATGGCCGTAGCTCGCCGGCGGCGAGCGGTGGCGGACGGCGGCGGCGGGACGCGCGGCTACGCCGTTTCCGGCGGTCGCCGGCCAAATTAATAGGGGCGAAAGCTTGCGTGAACCCTAGGAGAGCTACTAGAGGGGTTGGTTCGGCCGGTGAAGCTCCGGTGGAGCTCGACCACGTGCGCGGCCATGGCGGCGTCCATGGCGCTCGGTCGGGCATGAATGGGAGGCTAGGGGGGCGGTAGAGACCTCGCGGAGGTGTGTTCTCACCTTGCTGTCGGTGTTTGTTAACCGGCAACTCGTCTCGGGGGTATCCGGACGATTTATTCGGTGGGATCGACGTATGCAGAACTCGATGGTAAACGCAGAGACAAGGATTTATACTGGTTCGGTCTGCTGAATCGCATCCCTACGTCCAGTGTGGAGGATTAGTATTGCGCCCTGCGCTTATGGGTGTCTGGTTATATACCATGACCCCTTTGTGTCTCTTGTCTGCGTACCGATCTAGGGAGCTCTACCTCTCTTTATATAGTCCAGGAGGCTAGAGTCCTAGTCGGTTATATCTTAGGAGTCCTAGTAGGATTACAAGGTAATAATACTACTAGGATTACATGGAGAGTCCTAGTTGGACTAGATCTTCGCCCTTCCTTGCGGAGTACCCGGGGACTCTGTCCCACACTTGCCTTGGCCTGATGAAGCTCGACGGTGAAGGAGAGGGGTGGCGAAGCTCAGGTTGGTGCGGAACGGGCTCGGGCTCTTTTCGGTGGCGAACGGGGACCGCAGGGGGCACCTCGTCCTTCGGCGACGGTGGAGCTTGGCCGGGGAAGATGACGCGCGCACGGCGTGTGCACGGCGAAGACGAAGAGGCTGGTGAGAGGGATTGGATGGTGGTGGCCGGGTGAGGTCGGAACGGCGGTGCTGAGCGGTGGTGACGAACGGTGGCGAGCAGTGGCGGACGCTCGCTCGTTCGTGGGAGCGGAGAGGGAGAGCGAGAGTGAGTGAGGGGGTGTGTGCGCGTTTGAGAGAGAGATTGAAGGGGTGCTCGGGTCTTTGGCTCGGCCGGCGGGCTACCGTGGTCGTGGCAGGGGCCACGGCCAGCGAGCGGCGCGCGCGGCTGTGGCAGGCACTGGCGTGCGCGGCGAGCGGGCGCGGCAGGCGAGGCGAGCGGAGAGTGGCCGGGGAAGATTGTGGCGTGATCGGGTGGTGCAAGATCGGGCGAGGAGTGGCGGAGGCGGATTTGCGCAGGCATCGTTGGCCACGTGGCGCGGACGCCGGCGTACGGCGCGGCCGCGGTCAGAGCGACCGGCGCATCGCGCGGGCGGGCGTGCGCGGGCGCGAGCGAGCGGGCCGGCGCGGGCGGAGCTGGGCCGAGAATGGCCGGATGGGCCAAAAGTGAGGGCGCGGGAAAAATTCTTTTCCTTTTTCTTTTTCTGAAAATTTTTCAAACTTTGACCACTCAAAAACAGTTTCAAAAACTCCAAACTAGGTTTTGACCCAAAAATAAAAGTTGCTCAAAATAATTTTCTCTACAACTTTCATATAGAATATTTTTGCTGAAAAGCACTTTTAAAACCTCCACAGAAATAAAGTCAATTTTGAGTCATAAATCATTTTGTTTCCCTTGTTTTTATTTGCTAAACAAATTTGAACTAGGTCAAAATGTTGACATGCAAAGTATTATACTCAATATTCTTCATTTTATAAGATTATTTGCCAAGATAGGAATTTACTTAAATCATCAAGTCCAGAAGAAATTCCAAATCCAATAAATAAGCAAAAAGCAAAAACCCTCTCATGCACATGAAATGATGCAATGCATTGCTTATGCATTTTAGTAGCTAAATGCAGTTCCTAATGCAGTGCTTGATACTAGGGTGTCACAGGAAGAGTCTTCCTTCATCTCCAGTTTAGGTTTTGCTCTTGTAACTCAAGCACTTTACTATATTCTAGTTCATCATTTCAAGTATTACTTTATTCTACTTGCCAGTATTGAGTAGTATACTTGATTGATTGCTTGAGTACCTAGCTATCCTACATTTCAATTCACTTAGCCATAGTAGTTAATCTCTAGTGTGCTTAGTGTTTGATCTTTGCCAATAGGTTGCTTAGTTAGTTTAGTGTTTATCTTATTAAGTCAAGTATTTGCTCTGACGTCCGCAAGGGTGTCTCTATTCTAGGCCAGGGTAGAGATAGTTAGAATATAATTAGGCATGGTGCTTAGTTATAGACTTACCTTCAGATACGGCTAGACCCCCGGATAGCTGTGGTAGCAAGCAGGTGGTGACAGCCCTGTGCGCCTTGAATTCCACCACGTAGTTGGTCTAGTTTAACATTAAGGCTCATTGTTCTAGCGTTCAACCTAAGTCAGTGGTAAAGGCTAGTACGCCTCGGTACTTGACAAGATAGGAATAAAACTATATTTAACTTGGTTGCTTATTTGGCATTTGCCTATCTTGCTTCGTAGTTATTAGTTATTAGTTAGTTATATTAGTTATCCTTAGTTATCTTTTCCCCCTATCTACCTATCCATCCACCTTACCTTAACCATTCATTTCATCCTTACCTATCCACTCATAAATTCTTTCTAGCCTTTCATCTCCTCTCTTCTCTCCTCTCCTTTTCCCTTTCTTATTCTTTGACTCTCATCCCCTCCTTGACTCGACTCATACACCACCCTAGCCTTCCTCTGGGATCAAATAAATCGACACCTGGTACTCCCAGGCGAAGTGCTACTATGATAGTTCTGTGCGCTTGCAGAATCTCCTCTAGGTAGATTGCAATCTCTTTAGCTAGCTCCTACTAGTGTCGGGATTGACAACCCCATTTGACATTAGTAGATAGCTGCTTTAGCTTCACTCCTTTAGGTATAGTGACTGGACTTGCTACAAGCATTTCTGGCGCCGTTGCCAGGGATAGATTCCATAGTCTACTCCTAGTAACGACGTTAGCAAGTGTCAACAAGCATTTCTGGGCCGTTACCGGGGATAGTTGCCTAGCTCTGTCTTTAGTGAAGTTAAGAACTACCAACAATCGCAAGTCCACTTCTGGGACTTGTCAGTTTATTGGTTCTTCTCTTGTGTCTTTGTCTTCTCGCAAGCAGTCTAGCGTTGCCCGGTCTACCACAGAGGCTGAGTATGTTGCTGCGGCTAGTTGTTGTTCTCAGTTGCTTTGGATGATGGCCACTTTGCGTGATTTTGGTCTAAGCTTTTCTCGCGTTCCTTTGCTTTGTGACAGCACGAGTGCTATTAGCGTTGCTAAGAACACCGTGCTGCATTCTAAGACCAAACACATTGATGTGCGCTTTCATTTCTTGCGAGACCACTATGAGAAGGGTGATATCGACCTTCACCATGTCGATACTCATCTTCAGTTGACAGATATTTTCACTAAGCCTTTGGACCAATCAACCTTTGCCAGGTTGAGAGGTGAGCTTGGTGTGTGTTTCCCCTTTTAGATGGGGGAAACATTTTGTCTATTGTATCATAGACTGACTCTTTCTCTTTCGTTTTGTTTACGTTTCTGGTAGGTTAGTCTTTGCATTTCATCATGCATCTTTACTTTCTGAGCTTCATGACTATAGTCCTTAGAATGAATCTATGCTCTGTCTAGTATGCTCCGATGCTATATGATGATGCTTGTAGCTTATGCTCTTTCTGATCACTGATACATGGTGTGAGCTGAGCTATTTTATAAATTGTGAATTTGCTTAATGAACATAAAACTTGAAATTGTTCACCATTGAGATTGGCAACTAGCATGTGTAGGATGTGCTGAAATCACTTGTGCTTTTCATATATGCTAGGTTGCTATGTCTCTAGTTCTGAGTCCTTCACTTGCTTGGTCTGTTCATATTCTGTCATTAAATTGAACCAAGTTTAAGTAAATTGAAAAGATTGAGATGGGATTGCTTGTCAGCACATCACAGTTTCGAGACTGTTTCTCATTGCACTTTGAGTTAAACTTGAGCCGTGTAGTGTAAGACCGAAACCGTTGCTTTAAGCTTCTGATTGCTTCTGCATAGGCTTCGCACGGTTGAAAAGTTAGGCATTGACAAGCCTTCAACCTCTCGCAATCACATGCTAAATTTTGAACTTGTGTAATTTCACCGCTGCAACTCCGATAAAATCTGAAAACACAAGTCTATGTTTCTTTCTATAGCATGATGATTGAACTTTGCTAGGGGTAGTTCACCTTGTATACATGTTTAGCACTTGTTTGACTTCCTGTCTATACATGTTCAGTGCTAATTTTTGTGGTGAACATCCTTTTCTGAATGGCTAAAACTGCTCACTTTGCTCATATGTTCATATTTCGTATTTGGTGATCAGTTTGAGCCTTTGCTGGCATGTATGCTTATTGTTGAGTCATCGGATCAACACTTTGTAGAGCATCTTTTCATTCTATCGAGTATATTCCTGAAGCTCCTAACTTGCATTTGTAACTCATATGCATTTGCCTTATTATGTGCATTTTCAACTAAGGGGGAGAAATCTTGACAAATCATGTCCCTAGTTGTATGCATTTTTGAAGGGGGAGTTCATGTTTAGGGGGAGTTTTGCTCAATTTCTGCTTTGACGAGTGTTGATGGTCCTTAAACACCTGTTTTACCGTCAACATTCTACCCTAAAGTTCACCAAAAAGGCATGAAATGTAGTCAAATAGGTTTCAAACTAACCAAATTCCACATGTCCATAGAATTTTATTTGAATGCAGGAATTTGGACCAAATTTGAAGAATGGGCCCACCAGGAGACAAGCCCACTCACCAGGACCCATTTGGGCCCGAGTGGGGTGGCGCCCGCCAGCCATAGGTGGCGCCCGCCACCCAAAAGTGGCGCCCGCCACTTGGACAGGCCCAACTCTCCCCCTTGCCACGTCACTGATCCGTGTGACCATCCCAAGGCCAAATCTTGGCCCTTGGTCACTAGGTCAGTGGCATCGGACGGCTCAGGATGGAATGGCGTGGATCAAGGCAGGATGGCGGTTACTTGGACATGCAACCGACCTACCAAACCGCCTCTCTGGAGCTCCTGGATGCCGTTGAAGCCAAGGCGGTGCATCCAACGATGAGGGAGGTGGCGGCCGCCACCTAGGGCTGGCGCCCGCCACTAGGGTTAGCCCTAGGTCGGCTGGCTGCCCCCTATAAGTACCCCCCTCACTCCTGAAGACTATAAATACCCCCCTGAGGCATCACTTCATTCGTACCATCCCAGAGAAAGCAACACACAAGCAAGAGAAGCAAGTGAGAGTTAGGTTAGAAGCTCAGAGAGCTTAGGCAAGTAGGTTAGCTAGTAGAGAGAGTATAGCTCTAGTGCCCTCGCTACAGCGCGGCTCTTAGTTTAGCACAGCTCAGCCTAAGTCCTTGGTAAAAGGAGCGTAGAGCTTGCTAAGAGAGAAGCGGGTGCGAGCGACTGGCATCGGAGGTCGGTTGATTTCCCGGCGTCTCTGGTCTGGTTTGCTCTCTTGTATCTTAGGTACATTTATCTTTATCTCAGTATTACTTTAAGCATTACTTTCAGTATTACTTTCAGTATTACTTTATCAAGTACCTTGAGTGTGACCTAGCTATCCTACAGTTCAATTCACTTAGCCATAGTAGTTCATCTCTAGTGAGCTTAGTGTTTGATCTTTGCCAATAGGTTGCTTAGTTAGTTTAGTGTTTATCTTATTAAGTCAAGTATTTGCTCTGACGTCCGCAAGGGTGTCTCTATTCAAAGCTAGGGTAGAGATAGTTAGAATATAGTTAAGCGTGGTGCTCAGTTATAGACTTACCTTCAGATACGGCTGGACCCCCGGATAGCTGTGGTAGCAAGCAGGTGGTGACAGCCCTGTGCGCCTTGAATTCCACCACGTAGTTGACCCAGTTTAATAGTAAGGCTCGTTGTGCTAGCGTTCAACCTAAGTAAGTGGTAAAGGCTAGTACGCCTCGATTCTTGACAAGATAGGAATAAAACTTTACTTAACTTAGTTGCTTTATTGACTTTTGCCTGTCTTGCTTCGCAGGTATCTTGCTCTGTGGTTATCTAGGAGTAGTTAGTAGTTAGTAGTTAGTAATTAGTTAGCTATCCTTAGTTATCACATTCTATCTATCTATCTAGTTATCCACCTTACCTTAGCCATCCATTTCATCCTTACCTATCCACCCACATATTCTTTCTAGCCTTCCATCCCCTCTTTTCCCTTCTCTCCTTTTCCCATTTCTCTTTTCTTCGACTCTCATCCCCTCCTTGACTCGACTCATACACCACCCTAGCCTTCCCTTGAGATCAAATAAATCGACATCTGGTACTCCCAGGCGAAGTGCTACTACGATAGTTCTGTGCGCTTGCAGAATCTCCTCTTGGTAGATTGCAATCTCTCTAGCTAGCTCCTACTAGTGTCGGGATTGACAACCCCACTTGACATTAGTAGATAGCTGCTTTAGCTTCATTCCTTTAGGTATAGTGACCGGACTTGCTACAAGCACTTCTAACACCGTTGCCTGGAATAGATTCCATAGTCTACTCCTAGTAACGACGTTAGCTAGTGTCAACAAGCATTTCTGGGCCGTTACCGGGGATAGTTGCCTAGCTCTATCTTTAGTGAAGCTAAGAACTACCAACAACGAGCTGTTCAATTGGTTTGGAGCGACTTTCAGCCCATTTGTGGTGTTTCATTTGGTTTGGAGCGGTTTGGCTAGTTGTGTTGAGCTTTTGCCTCTTTCTGGAGGAACTAGCTTGTCTTTGATTTCCTTGCTCTGACCTTTTCGCTAGCGGTGTTGAGCTTGTTCTACCTCTTCTTGAGGGCTAGCTTTGCTTTGCTTGGTTGCATCGAGCCGTTGCCCATGTCTTTGGGAACCAAGTTGTCTCGCTCACTCCATTCGACTTCTTCTGGCTTTGCTTCATTTTTGGTCGATTGGATGAGTTCGCTTACTTCTTCTTCCTCCTTTCTTCTACCTTCATTATGATTTGTGTTGGTAGTTGACAATGCACTCATCAAGGGGGAGATTGCGGATACATGGGTGTATGCCGGATCTTGAGTGATGAGTGATTGTCAACTGGGATGATGCGCATGTTCTTTGGCTTGTGCTGTGCAGGTGTTGAGCACGGATACGGTGATCAAAGGCAAGGTGAAGGTCAAGTAGAGACGTGTCGTGCCGATGGACCCGGAGCGGTGAAGGGCGAACGTGAGGCTTGGACTGACGGACCGGTGGCCTGAGGATCGGCCGTGGTGTCTGACAGCCTGGGACAACGACAAGTGAAGACTTGCATGTGGACGGGGTGCACGGGCGGTGCATCCCCTCGACGGCTCGGTTTGGTGGTTGAGCCACAGAAAAACCACCGGTGGACGGTTTCCAGGTTTGGGCCACAAAACCTGGGTGCTGCGGGTTTGCCGGGTTTGGGCCACAAAACTCGGGCTGAGGTTGGTTTCCAGGTTTGGGCCTCAAAACCTGGGTGCTGGCGGGTTTCTGAGTTTGGGCCACAAAACTCAGGCGATGGACGGCTGGTTTCCCGGTTTGGGCCTCAAAACCGGGGGTTGGTCGTGAAGACAGGTTTCCCGGTTTCGGCCTCAAAACCGGGGGTGAGGTCCGTGAAAAGGACGAGCAGAGCGGTGGCGGCACGTGGCGGCAATCGGTGAGGTTGCGTCGAGGCAACGCTACCAGTTGTGCGGGCGTGGCCGTCGGATCAGCATCTACTTTGAATTGGTCCAGAATAACCCTAGGGTTTAGCTGGTTCACTCTGTAATTAGTTAGGGGTAGAGTGGGAACTAGAATTAGGATAAGTAGAGGGAGACACCCACCTCCCATCCCATCTCAGTCATTTACTATTCTCCACTTAGGGTTTTCCTTCTCTCCCAATCCCCTGCTGTAGCTACTGAGATCCGCAGAGAACCATACCTCTGTGTTCATGAGATTTTGAGGAAGTGAGACCGTAATCTCACTGTTGTAGCGTGTGGTAGCCACACGGTTGCAAATCCGTGTCTTGATTTGCGTTTTGAATTTGTTCTTCGCGTTCTTTGTTTCTCCGTGATTTTCCCGTCACTTGATCTCCCTCTATACTGCTCTTTTTGAAATCCACTTGAATCAACTTGTTCTTTATAGTGAGGAGAATATTTCCACCGAAGGAATTCATATCTACCCTCACGAACAAGTAGATCAGGTCGATTCAATTTTCGTGGTGCTTTTCCTGTTCATACACCATCTCCTTCGATTCCCGTTGATTGAGTTGATTTGAGCGGATGATTTCTTGGGGATAGTCTCCCAACTACCTCGTGATCATCTTCTCCAAGTTTGGGAACAAGGGATTTTGATTTGAATCGATTTTGGGAAGATTTGGGAGAAGGGCGACCGAAATCGCCCTCTCTGCAAGGTCGCGGACAGTCCGCCACCTGACCGGTGGACAGTCCGGGCGTCGGGGGCAGGCCAAATCAGTGGCTGTGTTCTTCGACTGCTTTGCTGACCTTTGACCGGCGGACAGTCCGCCGTAGGAACTCACGGACAGTCCAGGAGTCGAGCAGAAGGTTTCAGCAACCTAGTCCAGGAGTCGAGCAGAAGGTTTCAGCAACCTTGCGGTTTTGTTCATTTGGCCTGCGTACAGTCCACCACAGGCTCGCGGACAGTCAGCAGTTGAGCCGGACAGTCCGGGACCGTACTCGCGGACAGTCCGGGAACTCGTAGACTTGTCTGTTTCAGTGTGTTTGGTCTCTTGGCTTTTCCGCTTGGTTTTCGGACTTCTCGTTTGGTCCTAAAATTAACCAAGAAACCTCTCTAGGTATCTTTGCTACTTGTTAGCATAGGTATTTGGAGATTTCTCGACGTAGCTCTCTATCTACGTTCGGGAGTTGGTTTTTGGGGTCGAACTTGAGCCGGTGCATTTGGTGTTTGGTTCGCTCTTGCTTTGTGGTGCCTCGCTGTGATCCTAGGGATCATCCACCCTCTTCCAAGGGTCGTGGGCATCACGTTTCGGTCCTAGCTTTTGGGGGTTGATTTTTGGGACAAAGGCCAAAGTTTCGAGAGAAATTTTTAGGCTCCCATTCACCCCCCCTCTGGTCGCCTTGCTTTTGCATTCTCGGTCCTTCAAGGCTTGGGGACTTCGCCTTCACTTGTCACCGTCTTTGCTCGCCACCTTCGTACATGTGAGCATCTAGGCCCCCAGTGGGTTTCGGTGATTGGATGACAACGGTAAATTACTATGACTAACGTGTGTTTTGCAGAAACAGCTGAGTTAGGTCATGGTAATGATGATCGTGAGGGCACTACGGTATTCATGTCCCCTTATTGATGGAATTCGTTCGGTTTTCAAAGGATGGACGACGAAGACGGTGATAGGCTAGTTCTAAGTGTCATTTGGTGTTGAAGGACACTTAGAGTAGCATAGGTCTTTGTTTTATCTTTGGTCGTACTATTAAGGGGGGTTTGAATGGGTAGCTTGACCTAGGTGAGTCGTTTGAGTTAGGTGTGGTGCACACTTGTTAACCAAAGCCCTAGGTAGCTTAGAAAGGTCCCTAAGATCATAAGGAAGAAAGTTTGTGAAGGGAGCATCGCAAACTGAAGTCGTTTTGGACTTCAAATGGCGACCGGACGCTGTAGCCCTTGGGACCGGACGCTAGGGTATGCGTCCGATTAGTTGTGCTGGCTGAGGGGCCAGTCTGGCTGTGACCGGACGCACCCTCAGCAATGGACCGGACGCACCAGGGGGTGAGTCCGGTCCAACTCAGAAAGGTTCCAGAGAGTGAAATGCGCGACCGGACGCGTCCGGTCAGAGGGGATCGGACGCATGGGAGCGTCCGATCCGCAGTTCGTACGAGTGTCAGTGCTAACGTCAGTTAGCCGTTGGGCACTGACCGGACGCGTCCGGTCACCCCGACAGGTGCATCTGGTCAGTGTGTAACTGGCTGGACTTACCCCTTCGTGCATGTTTTGAGTTGGGGGGTATAAATATGCCCCCCTCATTCATGTTGTCTCTCTTGCTCATTTGAAAGGTTGCCAAACACATTGTGATTGCAAGTGAGTGCAAGAGGCCTAGTGAGGTTGAGAGATTTGACAATTGAGTGATCAAACACCTCGTTAGTGAAGAGAGAGTAGCAAGTGTGCATCCACCCATCTCACTAGCCTTGGGTTGGTCAAGTGAGAGTTTTTGCTTGTTACTCTTGGTGATCGGCATCACCTAGACGGCTTGGTGGCGATCGGAGAGCTTGGTGATCATCCGGAGGCATTGTGGATGACCCAAGCCAAGTTGTGACCGGTAGCGAGCGATTCACCGGGCCGGAGTGGCAAATAATGAGCTCGTAGTGAGCACTTGATCCTTGCGCGGATCAAGGGGGAGCGATACCCTTGCGCGGGTGCTCCAACGAGGACTAGGGGGGTGTGCCGACACCTCGATACCTCGGGAAAAAGATCGTCGTGTCATCTCTACTCTCTTTACTTACGCATTTACATTTGAGCAATTCAATTCCGCAATTTACCTCTTGTTCTTTCATATTTGAATTGCCATGGTAGAGTAGAAATGTCATAGTGTTGATCTTTGTGCGGTTGACTCTAGAGAAACACACTTCTAGGCACTAGGGGGTTAATTGGGCTTGTTAGGATTTAACTCTTGCAAAAGTTTTTAGAAAAGCCCAATTCACCCCCCTCTTGGACATCTTGATCCTTTCAATTGGTATCAGAGCCTCGTGCTCTCGATTTAGGCTTAACCGCCTAGAGTTAAGATGTCCGGAGGTGATGGACCACCTCCCATGTTCGAGGGAGATGACTTCCCATATTGGAAAATCCGTATGGAGTCGTACCTAGAAGCGGTTGATGTAAAATGCCGCGAAGCCGCGATCACCAGCTTTGCCAAGCCCAAGGAAGGCACAAGCCTTACTCCTAATGAGGAGGAAAATGAGAAATGGAATGCAAAAGCCAAAAACATCCTTTTTAGAGGCATTTGCAAGGATGTGTTTAACCGCGTTCGGAACCACAAAAATGCCCATGATCTATGGGAAAACATTTGTGCGCTCCATGAGGGAACCAAGAGTGAGCGTGAGGAGCGCTATCATTTAGTTATGCAAAAGCTTCATTCTTTTGATATGCATGCTAATGAAAGTGCAAATGAAATGTACTCACGCTTGAATGTTCTTGTAGAAGAACTCAATGGACTTGGCCTCACACAAATGCAACCATCCGATGTTGTGAGGAAGATTCTTTGTGTCCTTCCAATTGAGAAGTATGGACACATTGTGACCGTGCTACATCAAGGTGATCTTTCCACATCCACACCAACACAAGTCTTGGGGAAGATCAATGCACATGAGATGTACATGCACATCACACCAAGTGGTGGCTCTTCCACCGACAACAAAACGGATTTGGCCTTCAAAGCAAGCCATGATAAGAAGGGCAAGTCCAAGGCAATTGAAGTGCATCATGAGAGCACAAGTGATGAAGATGAAGATTCCAACATTGCTCTCATGGTGAGAAGGACCACCAAGATGTTGAAGAAGCTTCACAAGAATGGAGTCAACTTCGACTCAAGAAAGAAGAAGTTCTTCACAAGTAGCAAGAGAAGGCCACTATCCGAAATGGATTGCTACAATTGCGGTGAACTTGGCCATCTTGCTCATCAATGCACCAAGCCCAAGAAAGAGAGCTACAAGAACAAGAACAAGGGCAAGAAATATGACTCATCTAGCGAAGATGAGAAGAAGAGTGAGAAGCCTTACAAGAAGGATGGCAAGAAGAAGAAGCAATACCACAAGAAAGGTAGCAAGGCCTACATAGTTGGTGATTGGCTCACTGACATCGACTCCTCCGGTGGCTCATCAAATGAAGATAGTGATGATGAGAAGGAGAAGGTGGCCGCTCTAGTGATTGCGACCTCTACACCACCACCTCCATCATCGCCATCATCCTCTACACACCTATGCCTTATGGCAAAGGGTGACCGGAAGGTACAAAGTGATGATGACTCTAGTGATGATGAGAGTGATGGAGAGTTCCAAGCTCCTTCTTATGATGAACTTGTTGATTTGCTAAACAACTATTCTAAAATCATAAGAAAGACTAGAGCTAAAAATGAAAGGCTTGTTCGTGATAATGAGTCTCTTGTTGAAAAGTATAAACATACCTCACATGCTAGTGATGAGTTACAAAATGAACTTGCTACTATGTCATCTTCTAACAAGGAGCTCAAAGCTAAAAATGAAAAACTTGATAAGATGCATAGTGACCTTACCACTAGCTATTCTTTGCTCAAAGAGAAATACACTCAAGTTAAAGTTGATCATGATGCTCTCACCATTGCTCATGATATGCTTTCACTTGAGACACATGATGCTCCTAACCTTGTTATTAAGTGTGACATAGCAACATCTTGTGAGGACTTGGTTAGTGAGCATGATGAGCAAAGAGTTAGTGGCAAGGGCAAGGAAGTGGTTGTGGCCGATCACTATGATGACTTCATCAAAATCAAGAATGAGAATGCAAAGCTCAAGAGTGATCTAGAGAAGCTTGCAACCACAAAGCAAGTCATTGTTGAGACTCATAATGATGATTATAGCATGTCACTTGAGCTAGACATGCTAAAAGAAGAAAACAAGAGATTGAAGATGGAGAGGGATTACAAAATGACACCATCCCAATTGGAACTCCAACAAAAGAATGACAAGCTCAAGAAGGAGAAAGAGCACCTCACCACCAGATTGAGGAACTTCACCAAGGGTCAATGTATTCAAAGTGAGCTACTCATGAACACCATAATGAAGACCAATAGAAATGGTATTGGCTTTCTTGAAGAGAAGATGAAGCAACACAAGAGCATCACAAAGCCAAAGAAGAAGAAGATTGGGAGATGCTATGAGTGTGGAAAGGAAGGACACTTTGCTCATGATTGTGAAGAGCCTAAACCCGCACCCTTGCCCAAGCATGCTAGGCCCTTTGCTTTCAATGCTCACTACATGCTTAGACAAGACTCTAGTGGCAAGATGAAAGTCATGTTCATGGGGCCTCCTAACAAGAATAAGCCAAAGCAAATATGGGTAGCAAAGTCACTAGTTGAGAAGGTTAAGGGACCTCAACAAGTTTGGGTCCCAAAAGCTCAAGCTTGATTTCTTGTGTGTGTAGGTGAACTACAAGACCGGTGGATCTCATTGGGTGATTGATAGTGGTTGCACACAACATATGACCGGTGATCCCCGGATGTTCACCTCACTAGAAGAGAATGTCGATGACCAAGAAAAGATTACATTTGGTGATAACTCAAAGGGCAATGTCAAGGGATTAGGCAAAGTGGCAATATCAAATGATCATACCATCTCCAATGTGCTTCTTGTTGCATCATTGAGCTTCAATTTGCTATCCGTTGGGCAACTCTGTGATCTTGGCTTTCAATGTTTGTTCACCGACAAGGAAGTGGTTGTGAGCAAGAAAGATGATACACAAGTAATCTTCAAGGGCTTTAGATACAACAATCTCTATCTAGTGGATTTCACCTCCGAAGATGCCAACTTGAAAACATGTTTGTTCACTAAGCAATCACTTGGTTGGCTATGGCATAGAAGATTGGCACATGTGGGAATGAACACTCTCAACAAGCTATTGAAGAAGGATTTGGTTAGAGGCTTGAAGGATGTCAAATTTGAGAAGGACAAATTGTGTAGTGCATGTCAAGCCGGCAAGCAAGTTGCAAATACTCATCCAACCAAAGCCTTTGTATCAACATCAAGAGAGTTAGAGCTACTTCACATGGATCTATTTGGGCCAACAACATACACTAGCTTGGGTGGAAATGTCTATTGCCTAGTGATTGTTGATGACTATTCTAGATACACTTGGCTATTCTTTCTTCATGATAAATCCGAAGCAACCCCTTCATTCAAGAAGTTTGCCAAGAGAGCCCAAAATGAGTTTGACTTGAAGATCAAGAAAATAAGAAGTGATAATGGAAAAGAGTTTGACAACACCCATATTGAGGAATATTATGATGAAGTTGGGATCAAGCATGAAGTCTCCGCAACATACACACCACAACAAAATGGGGTAGTTGAGAGAAAGAACCAGACACTAATCACCCTAGCAAGGACAATGTTAGATGAGTACTCTACACCGGAAAGATTTTGGGCGGAAGCAATCAACACCGCTTGCTATGCATCAAACCGGTTGTTCCCCCATCGTCTCCTTGGCAAGACCCCCTATGAGCTACTCAACAACAAGAAGCCGGATGTATCTTTCTTTAGAGTGTTTGGGTGCAAATGCTACATCTACAAGAAGCGCCAACACCTAGGGAAGTTTCAACGCCGATGTGATATTGGTTTTCTTGTTGGTTACTCATTGAGGTCCAAAGCATATCGAGTATTTAACCATGCCACTGGGATGGTAGAAGAAACATATGATGTGGAATTCGATGAATCTAATGGCTCTCAAGGAGAGCATGAGAATCTTGATGATGTAGGTGATGAACCATTGAGGGAAGCAATGAAGAACATGCCGGTTGGAGTCATCAAGCCTAAAGATGATGATGATATTGTGCAAGTCATTGACAAGCCATCCTCATCAAATGTACCACAAGATGATGATAAAGATGGGAGAGAGCCATTTGAAGACACTCATGTCTCCCATGATCAAATGGTGGTACAAGCTCAAGATGTTGATGCTCCTCAAGCGGCCCCTCAAGTGGTTGATCAAAGAACTACTCCTCTACTACAAGCTCATCCTCAAGATCTCATCATAGGGAGTCCAACAAGGGGTGTAATGACTCGATCTCAAAAACTTGATCTATTTATTGAACATCACTCCTTTGTGTCTCTTGTTGAGCCTACCATTGTAGATGAAGCTCTAGGTGATCCGGATTGGGTGAATGCCATGCATGAAGAATTAAACAATTTCACCCGCAGCCAAGTTTGGACACTTGAAGAGCGACCAAAAGGCGCAAGAGTCATTGGAACAAAATGGGTGTTTAGGAACAAGCAAGATGATCAAGGCAAGGTTGTTAGAAACAAGACAAGGCTAGTTGCAAAGGCGTTCTCTCAAGTTGAAGGCTTGGATTTTGGAGAGACCTTTGCACCGGTTGCAAGACTAGAAGCCATTCGTATCCTCCTTGCATATGCATCACATCATGACATTAAATTATATCAAATGGATGTGAAAAGTGCATTTTTAAATGGCTTCGTAAATGAACTAGTCTATGTTGATCAACCTCCCGGGTTTGAAGACCCTAGATATCCTAATCATGTTTATAGGTTGTCCAAGGCGCTATATGGGCTCAAGCAAACCCCTAGAGCATGGTATGAGCGCCTTCGGGACTTCCTCATTGTGAAGGGCTTCACCATTGGGAAGGTTGACACCACACTATTCACCAAAAAGCTTTATGGAGAAATCTTCATTTGTCAAGTCTACGTTGATGATATCATCTTCGGGTCAACAAATGAAGCCTATTGCAAGGAATTTGGTGACTTGATGTCGAAGGAGTTCGAAATGTCCATGATTGGGGAGCTCACATTCTTCCTAGGCTTCCAAGTCAAGCAATTGGAGGAGGGGACTTTCATATCTCAAGAGAAGTACACAAAAGACCTCCTCAAGCGCTTCAACATGGATGATTGCAAGCCTATCAAGACTCCAATGCCAACAAATGGACATCTCGACCTAGATGTGGGTGGTAACCCAGTTGATCAAACTCTCTACCGTTCTATGATTGGTAGCTTGTTATATTTGACCGCATCTAGGCCCGACATCATGTTTAGTGTGTGCAAGTGTGCTCGTTTTCAAGACGATCCTAGGGAATTACATCTCATAGCTGTAAAGAGAATCCTTAGGTACCTAAAGCACACCCCAAGCATTGGCCTTTGGTAAAGGAGCTAACTTCCAACTCGTTGGGTATTCCGACTTGAATTACGCGGGTTGCAAAGTAGATAGAAAAAGCACATCCGGAGGGTGCCATTTGCTTGGGAGATCACTAGTTTCATGGAGTTCGAAAAAGCAAAATAGTGTGGCCTTGTCTACCGCTGAGGCGGAATACATAGCCGCGGTTGCTTGTTGTGCACAAATCCTTTATATGAAACAAACCCTTTTAGACTATGGTGTAGTTCTAGAAAGGGTACCTTTGTTGTGTGACAATGAGAGCGCGGTTAAGCTTGCTAACAACCCGGTTCAACACTCTCGCATAAAGCACATAGATATTCGCCATCACTTTCTGAGAGACCATGTTTTCAAGAAAGACATATCCTTAGAGGGAGTTAGAACCGAAGATCAATTGGTGGATATCTTCACAAAACCCCTAGATGAGAACACCCTTTGTAGATTGCGAAGTGAGCTTAATGTGCTTGATCTAAGTAACTTTGTCAAAAGGTGAAAGGGGGTTGTCTTTGCATTGCATTGTATCATATGCCATGTTTAAATTATGCTATGCACATAGGCTTGTCAGACGTGGTTAAGATAACCGCCCTAAAAAGCGTGTGAAGAAGCTTACCCATGAGCAAACTTGACAAGCAAACTTTTATAATTCCGTATTGCATTGCATATGCATGCTTGTTGCTTCGTCGTTTCTTTTCGGTTAAGCTTTGAGCAACCGCTGTGTTCGTCCACCGCTAGGGGGAGCATTTGAGGCTCCTAATGGTTGAGACCCCTAGTTTTGGTGGCCACATGTTGTCTCCTCGGGTTTTATTGTCTATTTTATCTAGAAAACTAATTTAGCCTATGGCAAAATATTTGAAAAATTTGAGGGTTTGAGAGAGGTCACTCCGCTAGGTTCCAACTAGTGTTTATTTGCATCTTATTTGAGTTGGAACTTGGTTGGGAGAAGTCGGCGCGAAAAATCGAGTTGAAACAGGGTTTCATCTGTGACCGGACGCAGTGATCGGACTCTGCTCGA
Organism: Coix lacryma-jobi var. lacryma-jobi; assembly: GCA_009763385.1. Taxonomy (NCBI): domain Eukaryota; kingdom Viridiplantae; phylum Streptophyta; class Magnoliopsida; order Poales; family Poaceae; genus Coix; species Coix lacryma-jobi. The sequence continues at coordinate 117,372,013 of CM019829.1, forward strand.
GCGTCCGGTCAGTGCATCTCACGCACTGGATGAACATTGTCATCGTTGCGTCTGGTCAAGTAGCTAAGGGTGCGTCTGGTCGTTGGCCGTAATGGGATTGGACGCTGGTTTGCGTCCGGTCGTCATGGACAGGACGCGTCCGATCGAGAAAAATCCATTTCTGGTGGTCTCTGAGTTGGACTGGACACTGAACTGTGTGCGTCCGGTCGCTTGTAGGTGCGTCCGATCGCCACTTATTGGGCGCAGTAAGCTTTTCAACCGTCACGTGGGTCCCCTTCCCTTGTCTTCTTCGTCTAGCCGCGCCCGAACCGCCCCCGATTCGCTCGCCACCGCCGACCCCAATCCTAGCTTGCCGGCCAGCCGTGCTCACCGCCGCCACCTTCCCTTCCCCGCCAGTCGTGCCGCCTGCGCCCCACCCCCCGACCGCCCCGCGCCGCCGCTACTCCCGCCGCCGAGCCCCCTCCGCGCCCGCGCGCGCGCCCCCGCCAGCCGCCGTGGTCCTCTCGGCCGGACCGGACCTCGCTGGAGCTCCTCTCTCCCATCACCGGAGTTCGTGCCACTCGTCTCCAAGCATCCCTCCCTCTCCGGTGATCGCTCCTCGGCACGCATCAGTCCTCCGCAGTGAGCCCTCCCTCTCCCCTCCACCCTGCCCTCAAGGTGTTCGTCGAAATGTCTAAACCAAAGTTCATGCCTATCTAACCGTGTTTTTGCCCTAATTTTCGCGCAGCTCCTTCCGGCAAGACGTCGTGGTGCCCGAACATGTCGGTATATCATCTTTGCTTGGCCTATTCGTCGCGTCTCGTCAGGTAGCAAAGCCATGCCTCTTCTCTTCTCTCCTTTGCTTTGCTTCCGATAGGGCCTTCTTATCTCTAGTTTATATATGCTTATGTATATCCCTATCTATCTATTGCAGCGAGTCGGGACCGTTTCCGTGAGCCGTGTGACAGTGTCAGCTTAATCTGGGGCCAAGCTCGCGGATACGGAACGAGGCCAAGCCTCTGAGGTTCCATCAGTTTCTTGATTGTCAGCGACTGTGGATTGTTTGGAAGTGGTCTTGTCAGCGGCAGCTAGTCTCCGCTTGCAGTGATTCTCAGTTGGCAGTGTCTCTTTTCTTGTAGGGATGGCGCACTGCAAGAATGTTGGTGGAGGTCCCGGGGCAGATTCTCCTCCCCCACGCCCTCCTTCTGGTGGCAAGGGGAAGAGGCCACAGAAGCTTGTGTCCAAGAAGCGCAAGCGTCTCGACCGTGATTCAGAGATGGCTCTAGCAGTAGCACGGGCAGCCGAAAGAGCAGAGCAGGGTGGTCAGGCAGGCGGTCTTCGCATTCGCGACCAGCCTTCCACGCAGGGCAGTCAGACAGGTGGTCAGCTGAGTGGACAACGGATTCGTGATATGCTTACCGAGCAGCAGCAGCAGGCAGTGCTTCAGACCGAGGGTGGAGTGGTCCGGGTCCACGGCGAGGCATACTCTCTTGACGACCCAGTTGAGGTCCTCCCTCCGGACTTTCATTTTCCGTCAGAGGCAGCCTTAGCTCCTGCAGCAGCTTCTGCTGGTGGTTCAGCTCCAGAGCCCAGTTCAGTTACAGAGATCCAAGCAGAGGGTCAGCCAGAGGAGCAGCCAGCTCAGCAGCCGGTGCGCAGGTCCACCCGTTCTCGCACTCAGGTTTCTCCTAGACCTGGGGTAGAGGCGGTGTGGTCGTCCCCCTCCGAGGCCACAGGGACCCCCACCTGTGGAGCACTTGGACCTGCGGACCGCGAGAGCACGACAGGTGCAGGCCCTGCGTTTGGTTCCTTATGAGGAGTGGTTCCCAGCTGCCAGGCATCCTCAGGCTTCCGAGGGTTTCTACACAGTGCTTCAGGAGGATTTCTACACAGCTTATGTCAACAGCGGCGTCCATATTCGACCGCACAGAGTTTGCCCGCTCGAGACTATAGTTGCAGCTGGTGGAGAGGCCCTTCGTCCCATGCTATCTTACCTGCCGGGCTTGGCAGATCTACTTAGTATGTGGAGGATTGGGTTCGGCAGTTCTACGCATCTCTATGGATCTCCCCGGATCACCGGTTTCTTCACTTTGCTTTCAGGGGGAGGTCCTACAGGCTCTACAGTGCCCGTGCCCGAGAGTACCTTGGTCTGACAGCCTATGCAACCAAGATTCACACCTTGTGCCATGGAGAGACAGAGCCACCTCGGCGTCCTCATGCAGGAGAGATTCCACTAGCAGATTTGGTTCGTGCCTGCTTTCGAGAGCCGTTCAGAGAGGGGTCCAGCTGGCGTCCTCGTGACTTGACATCGACGGCCCGTCTTGTGAACGAGGTCATGAGGCGTACTCTTCTGCCTTGGACAGGCTACAGAGAGGGGTTGACTCGTATTCAGATCTGGCTTATTCACCACCTTGTCTCCCAGCTTGAGTTTGATATTTGGGATGTCATCATTTCTGAGATGGAGGACACACTTGCAGAGGGGTTCAAGGGACACAGGCAGCTTCCCTACGCTCACTGGATCTGCGTGAATATGAGGAAGATGATTTTGGCCTTGCTTTCTGAGCTCACTCACTCTCCGACTGAGTTCCCTGTGTACGACACTCGCCAGATCATCGGTGCTAGTCCAGACACTCGTCCCAGGAGTCAGCGTCAGAGGCCAGTTGTCACCGAGATGGAGGCTGAGCAGGACGAGGCAGTTCGTCAGCTGGCAGAGGCAGAGCTCGCAAGACTTGATGCAGAGGCAGAGGATCTTGACCTTCCTGAGGTCCCGACTGACAGTTCCGACGACGACTACGCTCCTCTTCCGAGGATGCGTCCACCGGCAGCTCATGACTCAGAGGCCTCCTCGTCGCATATGGCCGGCTCTGATCCAGCTCTTCTTGCTATTCTCTCTCAGATGGAGCAGCAGCAGTCTCGGCTTTCTGAGGAGGTTCAGCGTCAGGCTGAGGAGCAGCGCCATCAGGCTCAGGAGCAGGCCAGACTTGCAGAGGCACAGGTAGTGGCAGCAGCATAGACTCAGGAGCGCCAGGACGCTCTCCAGCAGCAGATGATTCAGCTTCAGACTCAGACTCTTGCTTTCATGGAGAGGATGGCGGCTATTCCACAGTTACCACAGCCACCTCAGTTTCAGTTGTAGCAGCCTGGACCGTCGACCTCGTTTTACACGGCAGTTCCTCCATCGACGATCTCGCCCTTTCCGTAGTATCCACAGTGGTTCACTTCACTTGCGCCAGGGTAGCAGCCGGGGTTCACGCCGATCCGCTCGGGCTTCACTCCTACTCAGACGGAGTCGGTTCTAGTGACCCCTAGGAGTTTGGAGGCTTCATTCAGCGAGCTCACCGGCCTGCCTACCCCGCCAGAGTTTCACTTGCCGGTGACCTCAGCTCCAGCTCCTGCTCCTGCTACTGGTACCACAGAGACACTTCCCTCTTCAGTAGCGTCTTCCGAGCCACCGGTCTCTCAGAGTCAGACCTTGCCTGTCAGTTCCGCACCCGAGACTTCGTTGACCGTGTCAGTGGCAGAGACAGGGACCGTGGATCCTCCCTCAGAGTCAGAGGTTCCTGAGCCAGAGGCCGCTCCCGAGTCAGCTGAGCAGACCCAGACTGCTTCACCTCCATGTCCCGTGTCCGAGGGTCAGCCGACTCACAGTTCGTCGTCCGACGACGAGACTCTTCTTGCTCAGTTTGAGGCTCTTCCGCGTACCTCGTCGCCCGACTCGTCTGCTCCCTTCCCACCTTTAGACTCTTAGTTTTTGGTCTTTGATGCCAAAGGGGGAGAGAGCGTATGTTAGACTTAGTGGGAGCTGAGGATCTCGGTTCTTTTGTGTGATCATTGCACTCATATGCATACATGTTTATCTTTTGGCACTTGTACGATGTGCGTATGTCTTTTGGTTGTGACATGTTATGCTTCACGTGTTATATATTACATGTCACTTGGTTATGCTCATTTACTTTGTTTCCACACTTATAGTCCGATAAATGAGCTTGTTCGTAAGTACTTGTGTTAATTCTTATATGTTGAGTACTTATGTGGACTTGGTTTGGATAAGCATGCCTAAACCTTTTTGATCTTATTGTCACATGCTTATCAAGTAATTGAAAACCTCACCTCTCTTTCAAACATACTTGAGGTTGTCATCAATCACCAAAAAGGGAGAGATTGTGAGCATCTAGGCCCCCAGTGGGTTTCGGTGATTGGATGACAACGGTAAATTACTATGACTAACGTGTGTTTTGCAGAAACAGCTGAGTTAGGTCATGGTAATGATGATCGTGAGGGCACTAGGGTATTCATGTCCCCTTATTGATGGAATTCGTTCAGTTTTCAAAGGATGGACGACGAAGACGGTGATAGGCTAGTTCTAAGTGTCATTTGGTGTTGAAGGACACTTAGAGTAGCATAGGTCTTTGTTTTATCTTTGGTCGTACTATTAAGGGGGGTTTGAATGGGTAGCTTGACCTAGGTGAGTCGTTTGAGTTAGGTGTGGTGCACACTTGTTAACCAAAGCCCTAGGTAGCTTAGAAAGGTCCCTAAGATCATAAGGAAGAAAGTTCGTGAAGGGAGCATCGCAAACTGAAGTCGTTTTGGACTTCAAATGGCGACCGGACGCTGGAGCCCTTGGGACCGGACGCTAGGGTATGCGTCCGATTAGTTGTGTTGGCTGAGGGGCCAGTCTGGCTGTGACCGGACGCACCCTCAGCAATGGACCGGACGCACCAGGGGGTGAGTCCGGTCCAACTCAGAAAGGTTCCAGAGAGTGAAATGCGCGACCGGACGCGTCCGGTCAGAGGGGATCGGACGCATGGGAGCGTCCGATCAGCAGTTCGTACGAGTGTCAGTGCTAACGTCAGTTAGCCATTGGGCACTGACCGGACGCGTCCGGTCACCCCGACAGGTGCGTCCGGTCAGTGTGTAACTGGCTGGACTTACCCCTTCGTGCATGTTTTGAGTTGGGGGGTATAAATATGCCTCCCCCTCATTCATGCTGTCTCTCTTGCTCATTTGAAAGGTTGCCAAACACATTGTGATTGCAAGTGAGTGCAAGAGGCCTAGTGAGGTTGAGAGAGTTGATAATTGAGTGATCAAACACCTCGTTAGTGAAGAGAGAGTAGCAAGTGTGCATCCACCCATCTCACTAGCCTTGCGTTGGTCAAGTGAGAGTTCTTTCTTGTTACTCTTGGTGATCGACATCACCTAGACGGCTTGGTGGCGATTAGAGAGCTTGGTGATCATCCGGAGGCATTGTGGATGACCCAAGCCAAGTTGTGACCGGTAGCGAGCGATTCACCGGGCCGGAGTGGCAAAGAATCAGCTCGTAGTGAGCACATGATCCTTGCGCGGATCAAGGGGGAGCGATACCCTTGCGCGGGTGCTCTAATGAGGACTAGGGGGGGTGTGCCGACACCTCGATACCTCGGGAAAAAGATCGTCGTGTCATCTCTACTCTCTTTACTTACGCATTTACATTTGAGCAATTCAATTCCGCAATTTACCTTTTGTTCTTTCATATTTGAATTGCCATGGTAGAGTAGAAATGTCATAGTGTTGATCTTTGTGCGGTTGACTCTAGAGAAACACACTTCTAGGCACTAGGGGGTTAATTGGGCTTGTTAGGATTTAACTCTTGCAAAAGTTTTTAGAAAAGCCCAATTCACCCCCCCTCTTGGACATCTTGATCCTTTCAGTACATCACCGCCTTCGCTCATTGTCGCCGACTAGGCTCATCGTCTTCGTTCATCGCAGATTTCGCTCGCCTTCGCCTTCACTCGTCGTCGTCTTCTGTTTCCTAAGCAGAAGGTCGTAGGTTCATCAACTCGTCGCCAACCAGGTTCATCGACATGGCCTTCGCTCATCGTCGACCAGGCTAGGGGACTTCGCCTTCGCTCGTCGCCTTCGCTCGCTGACTTCGTTCGTCGCCGACCAGGTTCATCGACCTGAACTTTGCCTGTCGCCCAGGCTCGTTGGCTTGGCCTTCGCTCGTCGCCGGTGTGCATCAAGTCACTCCATGCTGTTCGGATCAGGGTGCCGATTTTGGACAGCTCATCGGGGCACTTGCTAAATGCTCTACATGCTCGGCACCACGTGTCTTCAACACCTACTACCAAGCTCGGGGACTAAGTGGATACACTTCACCTTGCGGTGAATGTATTTTCTTTTTCTCTGACAATTCAAGGATGCTCCATCAAAGTGGACTTGTACAGACTTCTACTAGGACCTCGTTGTTCCTTACAGTCTTGCAAGCTCCAAGTGGATACACTTCACCAGAAGAAAGCTCTTCAAAATTTTTCTTGAGCACCTTACATCCTTCTGCCGAGCCTTACTTGCCCGACATCGACTTCGCCTACTCGGACAAGCTCAAGACGGCGTCGCCAACAGATACAAAGTGCTCGGGGACTAGCTTTGGGGATATTACCTCCGTATACCCCCATGGACCTACTTGGCCCCTTCGTCAAGGACATCACAGCTCGAAGACCCTGCGACACGCGACCAGGCTGTCGTGCTCGCCAGGGACTCTCACGAAGCCTTGCCCGCCAAGGAAGATCCTAGAGTTAGATCCAGGTTCCTTACCTTAAGGAACTATTTGTAATCTGTTACGAACTGTAACCCTGCTCCCCGACTATATAAGGTGAGCAAGGACCCCCTCTCATCTCATCATATCCCATAAGATCCGAGATCGCCCGATCTCACGTGATATTCTAATCCAGCAATACAAACCAACCACCAGAACACAGGACGTAGGGTATTACGGTGACTTGTCGGCCCGAACATGTCTAAATCGCCATGTCTCGTCCCTATGTTTACGCTTGAACAGTCATCTCCACACATCCTCAAACTAATCTACTACCTTGGGCATACCCCTCGGTAGACTATCGACCATATTTCGTCGACAGATAAATTGACCACATCACTGTCCCCTATTGGAGGAATTCTCTGCTGGGAATCAAGGATCAAGGCTGAAAGCCCTAGTTTGGTTTTGTCTAATTGATAAAACCTATTAGACTAATCCTATGCTAAGCATCCGTGTAGCTTATATGATTGGATTAGGTCCAAGACAAGGGAATGAGCAAGCTAGGTGGCCAACCATGGAGATGGTGATGACAACAAGCTCTACATGTGATCAAGTGTTCATCCTTAGAGAGGAAAATAGCAAAGAAAAAGAAGAGGAGCAAAGAGGCCCAGAGGCAAAGGTATAATCAATATGACTCTTTTGTTTTGGTGATCAAGTCACTTAGCGAGTGTGATCAAGGCACTTAGTGAGTGACTAACAAACCCTTGAAAAATTCTTTGAGAAATGCTAACACACGTGCACAAGTGGTGAAACACTTTGGTGTTGGCGCATGGAAGCAAGGGTGGAAGATAGGAGTTGAAAGGAGGCGTTTCCGAGGTGTTTTGCAGTGACTGGACGCTGGCTCCAAAGTGACCGGATGTGTCCGATAGCAAACCGTAGGTCAGCAGTGTTTTCGGTTGTGACCGAGCGTGGCTGGACTCGACACGTGTGTTCGGTCACAATGATGTGACTCAAGTAGGCAAGTTGGTGGTGACCGGACGCTGAGGCACGTCCGATCAAGGATTTTGCTCTTCGGAACCTCTCTGTGTTGGACCAGACGCTAGGGCTATTGTTGACGCAAAAAGTGACACCTTGCGCCAAGACACACAGCAAGCCGAACGAGGCTAGCTTCAATCGGGTACCCGGAGTGTGCTGAATCCGGAGACGTGCCAGTCGGTTTGACCTGAAAACCAACAAGGGATAAAACATGAGAATACCTCTGGAACATGCTGGGTAAAACCAGACAGTTTCATATGTACGGCTTCGAAAGCCAATCTCAATGGCACACAGCTACAGAAGCTGTCTGTCAGAGCATGTTTACAAAGCTATTCGGCAAGTATGAGAACAGAGTGTGTGAAGCATATTAACTGCCGAATGCAAAAGAAAGACATGCTTGAACGAATCAAAGATATTATAAACAGGCAACTTGCAAGAATATATCTATCCAAATAATACATGCATAGGCCAATCCAACTAATATGCCGCACGTTTAGTCTTCAAAAACCCGTCAAGCATAAACTTAAGCAAAGCTAATCCACCGCATGATACCACTTGCTATAAGTTTATACCACTTCTTATAATTAGATCAATCCACCGCATGATACAATCTAATTATAACAAGCTAAAAGCATGCATATATTTGAATAGATCTATAAAAACTCGTTACTCGTATAAGCATAACCAAAATCGGCAAACTAGCCGAGTTGGGGTCCATGAGGAAGGAACATACAAGCAAACATGATCAAACTAATCTAAAACCTGCATCTGCCGCACGACACCCAGTTCTATCAGAGCATAAACATGATTGACATGTATGAACCCGCAACATGTAACAACCTAGATTGAAAACTGATCCGGCCATCATGATCTTATAATTGGCAAAGCACAAGCAAACTTGTGAAACGAGGCCGAATAGAGATCAATCTAGATTGGGCAAAAGAGTGTTACAGGAATTAAATAAATAAAACACATAACACATGATAACTTAATGAATCTACTAGATCTGCCAAATCTAATAGAGCCGATAACTATTTTTACTCATGTCTTAATCCGCCGCACGATACAAGGCACAAGCAAAAACTTCCCGTCATAAGCTTAAATCCGCTGCACGATACTAAGCTTAACATACGAGACTACTTGCATCATATCTAAATCCACCGCATGATACTAGACATGATAACAAGGTTGCCGGTACTTACGGAGGTCGACGGATCGATGTTTCCTCTCGAAGAACTCGATGACACGACTTAGGGACTCGAAGATGGCACGGGGCCGGTTTGTATTGATGTGGTTGTGAACAATTTTACAATAGTCGAGGGCATATATTTATACCCTGGACGAAACACGAGTCCTAGACGTTTACGATTTACAATGATAAAATATGGAAAGATACGAAATCTATTCCTAATCTTTTCGGCATCTTTCACAGCCATATGCCTTCCCATGCAAGCTGGCTTTATCTGCAACATCCATTTCCCGAATGGAGCCATCTCTCTGCAAGATAGCCGACCGCACAGACATCCATCGAAATCTTGAGGACCAAATAGCCGTCTGATTACTTGCCGAATTCTTTCTTCTCTGCCGGCTGGGCCCACCTGCCATATCCTTATGCGTGCGAAAATCTGGTGTTAACAGCTATAGCATCCGATCAATGTCGAGCAGTGTGTCCTGTCAATAGCCAGAGTTAGCTGTTGGTGGCAGCATGTGACCAGACTTTGAGTGATCAACGTGCTCGGTCAGTATGACGACGCGTCCTATCACACTTTAAACCGCACGGGAAGTGAAATAGCCATTGGGATCGAGCGACTGAGTTCATATGACCTGGACACATGGCGTGCATCAGGCGACTGAATGCTGGGTGTAGCGCATTCGGTTAGCCCGACAGGCACGTTCGGTCGATTGATTTTTAGCCCAACGGCTAGCCCCTTTGTGTGGGGACTATTTAAAGGGGTTGGCCGGCTAATGGGTCTTCTCCCTTGCATATTTTGATCATTTGACATCCTTGTGAGCTTTGGCACTCCGCTCCACTCATCTCTAAACTTGATTTGTTTATCCCAAGTGAGATTGAGTGATCTAGTGCTTGGATTTGATAGCGTTCATCCTAGTGGCACTAGTTCTTCGTACTGACTACAAATTTTTCATTTCTCTTGGCACTTACTGATGCCTAAATGACTTGGATAACTTTGGTGGAGTTGGCAAGAGTTGGTGATTGTTCTTGGCCACCACCTATCAACTTGAGGGGTTATTTCGGCCTCATTCTCTAGAAGATTGCTCGTGTCATTGAGCTACCTCACTTGTGGTAGATTCTTGTGGCGCTCTAGAGGAGCTCGGTGTGGTGTCGATTAGCCACTGAATCACCAAGTGTCGATCGACACAATGGGGAGTAGCGTGCTGGCAAGCACGTGAATCTCGGGATAAATTGTCGTCTCTTGTGCTTGATATTGTGGTAATTTGTGTCTCTCCGTGATTGGGTACGCATAAGGTATTCACCCATGACTAGTTCTTCAATGGCGTTCCCAGAAGCTCGGTGAAACCACTTCATCTCTAGCTCATTACATTCCGCAATTCATTGTTTGTTGACCTAGTCATTGTTTGCTTTTGCTAGTGTAGCTTGTATAGCTTAGTTTATCTTGTGTAGCTCTCTAGCTTGTGTGTCATAGAACTATTAGGTTAGAATTGTGTGGATAGGTGTGAACGCATCTTGGGCCCTAGTGGGTTTCGGTGATTGGATGAAACACACGATTACTGTGACTAACGTGTGTTTTGCAGAAACAGGATTGAGTTAGGTCACGATAATGGTGACGATACGGGCATATGGAGTTCATGTCCCCTGGCGATGGATATCGTTTCGGTTTTCAAAGGACGGACGACGAAGACGGTGGTAGACTAGGCTAAGTGTCATATGGTGTTGGAGGACACTCAGGTAGTCTTAGGTCTTTGTTTTTTCTTTTGGCCGTACTATAAAGGGGAGCGTGAATTAGTAGCTTGACCTAGATGAGTGTATTGAGGTAGGTGTGGTGCACACTTGTTATTTCATATCCCTAGGTAGCTCAGAGAGATACCTTATGTCGAGAGGATGAAAAGTCGTTGAGGCCGCGTCGCGATCCGAGTTGGTTTTGCCCTTGAGATGGGCATCGGACGCTGGCCTGGTGGGCATCAGACGCGTCGGATGCTCACTCAGACTAGGGTTTAGTCTGGTGCGTGGCATCGGACGCGCCGATGTTGCCACATCGGACGTGCCCGTGTCACCGTTCACGTGCGCGTGAACTTGGGCTTGCACCGGACGCTGGCATCGGACGCTGAGGGCCAGCGTCCGATGTCCATGCAGAGAGGTTCCAGAGAGGGTAAAATCACAATGGACGCGTCTGTTGTGATGGCATCGGACGCTGCCGAGCGTCCGATGCTCCTTTAACATGTCTAACAGGTGGTACAGTCGACCGTTGGTCGAGGTCATCGGAGCGTCCGATGCTAGGCATCGGAGCGTCCGATGCCCCCGTAGAAACACCTGTTCGGTGCTCTTTTGGATGACCGGTTGGGTGAGTATTTATACTCCTCCCCCTCTTCCATTAGAGTGTTCTTGCCACTTTCCTTTGTTGAGAATCACCTTGTGAGTGTGAGAAAGAGCAAGAGCCCTAGTGAGGTTGAGAGATTTGCTAATTGAGAGAATTAGTGACCTCCTAGTGAGAATTGAGTAGCAAGTGTGCATCCATCCATCTCTTTGGCCTTGTCTTGGTCAAGTGAGAGTTCTAGCTTGTTACTCTTGGTGATCAGCATCACCTAGACGGCTTGGTGGTGATCGAAGAGCTTGGTGATCATCTGGAGGCTTTGTGGATGACCCAAGTCAAGTTGTGACCGGTAGCGAGCGATTCACCGGGCCGGAGTGGCGAAGAATCAGCTCGTAGTGAGCACTTGATCCTTGCGCGGATCAAGGGGGAGCGATACCCTTGCGCGGGTGCTCCAAAGAGGACTAGGGGGTGTGCCGACACCTCGATACCTCGGGAAAAAGATCATAGTGTCATCTCTACTCTCTCTACTTACGCATTTACATTTGAGCAATTCAATTTCGCAATTTACTTGTTGTTCATCCTTATTTGAATTGCCATTGTAGAGTAGAAATATCATAGTGTTGATCTTTTGTGCGGTTGATTCTAGAGGAACTCACTTCTAGGCACTTGGGGGTTAATTGGGCTTGTTAGGTTTTAATTCTTGCAAAAGTTTTAGAAAAGCCCAATTCACCCACCCCCCCTCTTGGGCATCTTGATCCTTTCAATTGGTATCGGAGCCTCGTGCTCTCGATTTAGGCTTAACCGCCTAGAGTTAAGATGTCCGGAGCTGATGGACCACCTCCCATGTTTGAGGGAGACGACTTCCCATATTGGAAAATCCGTATGGAGTCGTACCTAGAAGCGGTTGATGTTAAATGCCGCGAAGCCGCAATCACCGGTTTTGCCAAGCCCAAGGAAGGCACAAGCCTTGCTCCTAATGAGGAGGAAAATGAGAAATGGAATGCAAAAGCCAAAAACATCCTTTTTAGACGCATTTGTAAGGATGTGTTTAACCGTGTTCGGAACCACAAAAATGCCCATGATCTATGGGAAAACATTTGTGCGCTCCATGAGGGAACCAAGAGTGAGCGTGAGGAACGCTATCATTTAGTTATACAAAAGCTTCATTCTTTTGATATGCATGCTAATGAAAGTGCAAATGAAATGTACTCACGCTTGAATGTTCTTGTAGAAGAACTCAATGGACTTGGCCTCACACAAATGCAACCATCCGATGTTGTGAGGAAGATCCTTTGTGTCCTCCCAATTGATAAATATGGACACATTGTGATAGTGCTACATCAAGGCGATCTTTCCACCGCTACACCAACTCAAATCTTGGGAAAGATCAATGCACATGAGATGTACATGCACATCACACCAAGTGGTGGCTCTTCTACCGACAAGAAGGACTTGGTCTTCAAAGCAAGCTATGACAAGAAGGGCAAGTCCAAGGCTATTGAGATGCATCATGAGAGCTCAAGTGATGAAGAGGATGATTCCAACATCACTCTCATGGTGAGGAAGACCACCAAGATGTTGAAGAAGCTCCACAAGAACGGAGTCAACTTTGACTCAAGAAAGAAGAAGTTCTTCACAAGTAGCAAGAGAAGGCCAATCTCCGAAATGGATTGCTACAATTGCGGTGAGCTTGGCCATTGTGGGGATATAGACCCCAGGGTACCACATGATGGTACATGAGCCACACCACTAGGGGTCGTCCGGCCCATAGGATGAAGACGTGCGGCGCACGACATGCACCGCACGACAGTTGTAATCTAGATATAGTACCAACTCGGATACTTACCATGTAACTCTGTCCCTTCGGAATATATAAGGAGGGGCAGGGGTCCTCCGAGAGGACACGGGACAGCAGATCATAGACAACAAGTGAGATAGAAGTCACAGCAGATCATAGGTCATAAGCCACAAGCCACATCCAATCAATACAACTCGACGCAGGACGTAGGGTATTATGCTAACCTAGTGGCCCGAACCTGGATAAACCTCTGTGTTCATCTACTTTTGCCTTGCGTCAACGTCTGGGTCGTCGTCTTGCGCACCTTCCCCTCTAATCTACCACCTTGGGCATACCCCTAGGTGGACTATCGACCATATTTCATCGATAGTGGCGCCCACCGTGGGGCATGTGCGTACGGACACCATGACGACTCAGATGGTTTCCTTCCTCGTTTCCATGACCCTTCCGGAGGCTTCACGTTCATCGTCAGGTCGTTCTTCTCGACCACTGACGTCGACAGCGCCGCCAGGGCCGTGGAGGCGGTGCAGGCTTTCCCTGTGCCGAACAGATCTGCTTCCACCACTTCAGCGTCGGCGAGACCAGCCTCGACATCTCTTTGAGGTCATCTTCCCCGGCGCTCCGACCACGCTTCCCCGCTATCGGGGATGGCGTGTCGACAATACCGATCTGATCGAATCCATCGATCGGGTCACAACAGGCATCACCGACACTCTCGCTCTCGTAGATCTGATCAGAGATCGATCTCCCGAGCACAACGTTGCTCGTACCTCTCGCTCTGACCTCCAACCGTGTCGCAATGATGATAGTCGTAATAATCGGCGCTATGACGACCACGACCGGGAGGAAAGATCGAGGGCTAGGCAACTCCATCACAGTCGACAAGAAGACATCGTTGGCTCGACTGATCAACTATGACGAGGATTATGAGAAGCTGCTCGACGACTCGTGCCCTATGCTCGCTCTGATCATCTACGAGCCAGAAGCGAGCCATCACGTCATCATCGAACCAAAGACGAGCCACCGACGAGCCAACGAGCCACTTGCGAGCCTACGAGCCAGAAGCGAGCCATCACGTCATCATCGAGCCAAAAACGAGCCACCAACGAGCCTACGAGCTACCGACGAGCCTACGAGCCAAAAGCGAGCCATCACGTCATCGACGAGCCACCGTCGAGCCATCGACGAGCCAACGAGCCAGTGAGCCACCCGCGAGCCTATGAGCCAAAAGCGAGCCATCACGTCATCGACGAGCCACCGTCGAGCCATCAACGAGCCACCAACGGGCCGACGAGCCACAAGCGAGTCGTCACGTCATCGTCATCGTCTCACCGCCATCCTCGTCGACCGCTCGTTGACGACTCATCGCCGTCCTCGACGCCTCTCGTCGACTACTCCGTTCGGACAACAATCAAGCTAAGTATTATCTTTCACATCAATCAAATATTTCTTCGATCATGATATATCTCTAGATATCATCGTGTGCCTTCGCGGTCACATTATTCTTTACAACGACTTTTCGTTATTTTTCACCATATATACCATCCTGAGGATGACATATGTGTCTTCCCGAGCAGCCACATTTACACTCGTGCTTTCCAGAGACGGCCCTGTCTCCGGCTCCTCCCTACACGTGAATGCAGCCCCGCGCTCTGCGTTATGGGTGGTCGGCAGCGGCTCCTCGGTGACGCTGGTGCTCTTACGCGTGCCTGGGCTCCGCGCCTCACGCTCCGGAGTTATCGGCTAGCCGGGGCTGGCGACTCAGTTACAAGCAAACTGCTCGGGGGAATTTTATTTAATGCTGAGCGTTTAATCCAGCTAATTGACCGCTGAGCGACATATGCTGTTTCTTTACTGCTGATGTTTTCTCCATATTTAATTTGTATGTCATATACTACCAATCTCCATGTTTATTTTACAGGAACTGTGTTCGGTCTGCGAGCTAATTCTTTACGCTCGGGGACTGGACCAGTCATGATGGACGAGAAGATCATCGTTTGGGACCACCTGGCGCTCGGACTTCGTCGTCGACCAGCTGGTCGCTTCGCTCGGTGCTCACCACCTGGCGCTCGGACTTCGTCGCCGACCAGCTGGTCGCTTTGCTCGGTGCTCACCACCTGGCGCTCGGACTTCGTCGCCGACCAGCTAGCCGTACTCTTCGACGCTTTTCGATGACTACACCGAGAGTTCACCAGCTGAGCTGGGGATTCCTCGGTGCTCGGGTTCGTCGACCACTTGGTCGCTTTGCTCGGTGCTCACTGCCTGGCGCTCGGACTTCGTCGCCGACCAGTTGGTCGTACTCTTCGACGCTCATTGACGGCTACACCGAGAGCTCACCAGTTGACCTGGGGACTCCTCGGTGCTCGGGTTCTTCTCGCCAACATCGTCAGCAGCGCTGGTCGGATCGCTCGGTGCTCACCGCCTAGCGCTCAGACTTCATCACCGACCAGCTAGCCAGACTCCTCGACGTTCATTGACGGCTACACCGAGGGCTCACCAGCTAACCTAGGGACTGCTCGGTGCTCAGACTCGTCGTTCGGCAACCTGCTCGGACGACATGCTGCTTTCGTCATAGTGGTTTTGCCCTTTTTTATAAGCCTGCTACAAGATTTATTCTTCATCTTCTAGCAGCCTTGGGGACTACCATGTATACATGGCGCTCGTTCGCGCATGTATATAAGTTTGATTATTCTCAAGACCCTGGCACCACGTGACCGAGTCACCTGCTGTCAGGCTCGGGGACTAGCTGTGGGGATATAGACCCCAGGGTACCACATGATGGTACATGAGCCACACCACTAGGGGTCGTCCGGCCCATAGGATGAAGACGTGCGGCGCACGACATGCACCGCACGACAGTTGTAATCTAGATATAGTACCAACTTGGATACTTACCATGTAACTCTGTCCCTTCGGAATATATAAGGAGGGGCAGGGGTCCTCCGAGAGGACACAGGACAGCAGATCATAGACAACAAGTGAGATAGAAGTCATAGCAGATCATAGGTCATAAGCCACAAGCCACATCCAATCAATACAACTCGACGCAGGACGTAGGGTATTACGCTAACCTAGCAGCCCAAACCTGGATAAACCTCTATGTTCATCTACTTTTGCCTTGCGTCAACGTCTGGGTCGTCGTCTTGCTCACCTTCCCCTCTAATCTACCACCTTGGGCATACCCCTAGGTGGACTATCGACCATATTTCGTCGACAGCCATCTTGCTCGTCAATGTACCAAGCCCAAGAAGTACAACTACAAGAACAAGAACAAGGGCAAGAAATATGATTCATCAAGTGAAGATGAGAAGAAGAATGAGAAGCCCTACAAGAAGAAAGATGGCAAGAAGAAGCAATACCACAATAAAGGTGGTAAAGCTTACATTGTTGGTGATTGGCTCACCGACATTGACTCCTCCGATGGCTCATCCAATGAAGATAGTAATGATGAGAAGGAGAAGGTGGCCGCTCTAGTCATTGGCTCCTCTACACCACCACCACCACCACCGTCACCATCATCATCTACACACCTATGCCTTATGGCTAAAGGTGATCGGAAGGTACAAAGCGATGATGACTCTAGTGATAGTGATAGTGATGGTGAATTTGAGGCACCCTCTTATGATGAGCTTGTTACATTGCTAAACAACTACTCTAAAATCATAAGAAAGACTAGAGCTAAAAATGAAAGGCTTGTTCATGACAATGAAGCTCTTGTTGAAAAATATAAGAATGCTACACATGCTAGTGATGAGCTAAAAAATGAACTTGCTACTATGCCATCTTCCATCAAGGAGCTCAAGTCCTCTAACAAGGAGCTCAAAGCTAAAAATGAAAAACTTGATAAGATGCATAGTGACCTTACCACTAGTTATGCTTTGCTCAAAGAACAATACACTCAAGTGAAAGTCGATCATGATACCCTCACCGTTGCTTATGATATACTTTCTCATGAGACACATGATGCTCCTAACCTTGTTGTTAAGTGTGATATAGCTACATCTTGTGAGGACTTGGTTAGTGAGCATGATGAGCAAAAGGCTAGTGGCAAGGGCAAGAAAGTAGTTGTGGCTGATCACTATGATGACTACATCAAGATCAAGAATGAGAATGCAAAGCTCAAGAGTGATCTAGAGAAGCTTGCAACCACAAAGCAAGTCATTGTTGAGACCCAAGATGATGATTATAGCATGTCACTTGAGCTAGACATGCTAAAAGAAGAAAACAAGAGATTGAAGATGGAGAGGGATTACAAAATGGCACCATCTCAATTGGAACTCCAACAAGAGAATGACAAGCTCAAGAAGGAGAAGGAGCACCTCACCACCGGATTGAGAAAATTCACCAAAGGTCAATGTCTTCAAAGTGAGCTACTCATGAACACTGTAATGAAGACCAATAGAAATGGTATTGGCTTTCTTGAAGAGAAGATGAAGCAACGCAAGAGCATCACAAAGCCAAAGAAGAAGAAGATTGGGAGATGCTATGAGTGTGGAAAGGAAGGACACTTTGCTCATGATTGTGAAGAGCCTAAACCCACACCCTTGCCCAAGCATGCTAGGCCCTTTGCTTTCAATGCTCACTACATGCTTAGACAAGACTCTAGTGGCAAGATGAAAGTCATGTTCATGGGGCCTCCTAACAAGAATAAGCCAAAGCAAATATGGGTAGCAAAGTCACTAGTTGAGAAGGTTAAGGGACCTCAACAAGTTTGGGTCCCAAAAGCTCAAGCTTGATTTCTTGTGTGTGTAGGTGAACTACAAGACCAGTGGATCTCATTGGGTGATTGATAGTGGTTGCACACAACATATGACTGGTGATCCCCGGATGTTCACCTCAATAGAAGAGAATGTCAATGACCAAGAAAAGATTATATTTGGTGACAACTCAAAGGGCAATGTCAAGGGATTGGGCAAAGTGGCAATTTCAAATGATCATACCATCTCCAATGTGCTTCTTGTTGCATCCTTGAGCTTCAACATGCTATCCGTTGGGCAACTATGCGATCTTGGCTTTCAATGTTTGTTCACCGACAAAGAAGTGGTTGTGACCAAGAAAGATGATACACAAGTGATCTTCAAAGGCTTTAGATACAACAATCTCTATCTAGTAGATTTCACCTCCAAAGATGCCAACTTGAAGACATGTTTGTTCACTAAGCAATCACTTGGTTGGCTATGGCATAGAAGATTGGCACATGTGGGAATGAACACTCTCAACAAGCTGTTGAAGAAGGATTTGGTTAGAGGCTTGAAGGATGTCAAATTTGAGAAGGACAAATTGTGTAGTGCATGTCAAGCCGGCAAGCAAGTTGCAAACACTCATCCAACCAAAGCCTTTGTGTCAACATCAAGAGAGTTAGAGCTACTTCACATGGATCTATTTGGGCCAACAATATATGCTAGCTTGGGTGGAAATCTCTATTGCCTAGTGATTGTAGATGACTATTCTAGATACACTTGGGTATTCTTTCTTCATGACAAATCCGAAGCAACCCCTTCATTCAAGAAGTTTGCCAAGAGAGCCCAAAATGAGTTTGAATTGAAAATCAAGAAAATAAGAAGTGATAATGGAAGAGAGTTTGACAACACCCATATTGAGGAATATTATGATGAAGTTGGGATCAAGCATGAAGTCTCCGCAACATACACACCACAACAAAATGGGGTAGTTGAGAGAAATAACCGGACACTAATCACCCTAGCAAGGACAATGTTAGATGAGTACTCTACACTAGAAAGATTTTGGGCGAAAGCAATCAACACCGCTTGCTATGCATCAAACCGGTTGTTCCCCCATCGTCTCCTTGGCAAGACCCCCTATGAGCTACTCAACAACAAGAAGCCGAATGTATCTTTCTTTACAGTGTTTGGGTGCAAATGCTACATCTACAAGAAGCGCCAACACCTAGGGAAGTTCCAATGCTGATGTGATATTGGTTTTCTTGTTGGTTACTCATTGAAGTCCAAAGCATATCGAGTATTCAACCATGCCACCGGGATGGTAGAAGAAATATATGATGTGGAATTCGATGAATCTAATGGCTCTCAAGGAGAGCATGAGAATCTTGATGATGTAGGTGATGAACCATTGAGGGAAGCAATGAAGAACATGTCGGTTGGAGCCATCAAGCCTAAAGATGATGATGATGATGTGCAAGTCATTGACAAGCCATCCACATCCAATGTACCACAAGATGATGATAAAGATGGGAGAGAGCCATTTGAAGATACTCATGTCTCCCATGAGCAAATGGTGGTACAGGCTCAAGATGTTGATGCTCCTCAAGCGGCCCCTCAAGGGTTGATCAAAGGACTACTCCTCTACTACAAGCTCATCCTCAAGATCTCATCATAGGGAGTCCAACAAGGGGTGTAATGACTCGATCTCAAAAACTTGCTCTTTTTATTGAACATCACTCCTTTGTGTCTCTTATTAAGCCTACCATTGTAGATGAAGCTCTAAGTGATCCGGATTGGGTGAATGCCATGCATGAAGAATTAAACAACTTCACCCGCAACCAAGTTTGGACACTTGAAGAGCGACCAAAAGGCGCAAGAGTCATAGGAACAAAATGGGTGTTTAGGAACAAGCAAGGTGATCAAGGCAAGGTTGTTAGAAACAAGGCAAGGCTAGTGGCAAAGGGGTTCTCTCAAGTTGAAGGTTTGGATTTTGGAGAGACCTTTGCACCGGTTGCAAGACTCGAAGCCATCCGTGTCCTCCTTGCATATGCATCACATCATGACATTAAATTATATCAAATAGATGTGAAAATTGCATTTTTAAATGGCTTCATAAATGAACTAGTCTATGTTGATCAACCTCCCGGGTTTGAAGACCCTAGATATCCTAATCATGTTTATAGGTTATCCAATGCGCTATATGGGCTCAAGCAAGCCCCAAGAGCATGGTACGAGCGCCTCCGGGACTTCCTCATTGAGAAGGGCTTCACCATTGGGAAGGTCGACACCACACTATTCACCAAGAAGCTTGATGGAGAGATTTTCATTTGTCAAGTCTACGTTGATGATATCATCTTCGGGTCAACAAATGAAGCCTATTGCAAGGAATTTGGTGACTTGATGTCGAAGGAGTTTGAAATGTCTATGATTGGCGAGCTCACATTCTTCCTAGGCTTCCAAGTCAAGCAATTGAAGGAGGGGACTTTTATATCACAAGAGAAGTACACAAAAGACCTCCTCAAGCGCTTCAACATGGATGATTGCAAGCCAATCAAGACTCCAATGCCAACAAATGGACATCTCAACCTAGATGTGGGAGGTAACCCTGTTGATCAAACTCTCTACCGTTCCATGATTGGTAGCTTGTTATATTTGACTGCATCTAGGCCCGACATCATGTTTAGTGTGTGCATGTGTGCTCGTTTTCAAGTCGATCCTAGGGAATCACATCTCATAGCCATGAAGAGAATCCTTAGGTACCTAAAGCACACCCCAAGCATTGGCCTTTGGTATCCCAAAGGAGCTAACTTCCAACTCGTTGGGTATTCCGATTCGGATTACGCGGGTTGCAAAGTAGATAGAAAAAGCACATCCGGAGGGTGCCATTTGCTTGGGAGATCACTAGTTTCATGGAGTTCGAAAAAGTAAAATAGTGTGGCCTTGTCTACCGCCGAAGCGGAATACATAGCCGCGGGTACTTGTTGTGCACAAATCCTTTATATGAAACAAACCCTTTTAGACTATGGTGTAGTTCTAGAAAGGGTACCTTTGTTGTGTGACAATGAGAGCGCGGTTAAGCTTGCTAACAACCCGGTTCAACACTCTCTCACTGTGGGGATATTACCTCTGTATACCCCCATCGACCTACTTGGGCCCTTCGTCAAGGACAGCCCAGCTCGCGAGGCCTTGCAGCACCCGACCAGCTCGCCATGCTCATCAAGGACTCTCTAGAAGCCTTGCCTGTCAAGGAAGATCCTAGAGTTAGATCCGGATTCCTTGCCTTAAGGAACCGCTTGTAATCTATTAGGACTCAACAACTATAACCCTGCTCCCCTGCTATATAAGGCGAGCAGGGACCCCCTCTCATCTCAGGTCCGTCAGACCCGAGATCACCTCAAATCCCATCGGATCATCCAATCAGCAACACAAATCAGCCACCAGAACACAGGACGTAGAGTATTACGATGACTTGCCGGCCCGAAACTGTCTAAATCGCCGTCTCACGTCCCTGTGTCTACGCTTTGCAGACGTCTCGCACGCCTCCGCCGCTGAATCTACTACCTTGGGCATACCCCTCGGTAGACTATCGACCATATTTCGTCGATAGTTGGCGCGCCAGGTAGGGGGTGTGTGCTACGACACCATGATCTGCCAAGCGGTCACCTTCCCTCGCTCCATGGTTCTTCCAGAGGCCGACACCACTTTCCAGATTGGATCTATGATCTGGACTGTCAGCGACCACGTCCCTGCTCCGAAGATCATGGAATCTGTGTAGTTTCCTGCACTGGACGCCTCGTCGTCCACCCTTCGTGCCATCGCGCCGGCGCTCCGCGCGTCAAGATCCATCTGCCGTGACGACTTGGTCGAGGCCATCAACCGGGCCAACAAGAGGATCACCGACTGCATCAACATCGCTGCCTTCGCTCGTCATCGACCAGGCTCATCGCCGCCGTCGCTCTCATCGCCGCCTTCGCTCATCGTGGACCGGGCTCGTCACCACCTTTCCTCGTCCCTGTCGTCACTCGTCGTCGTCCAAGATCGTCACCGCCTTCTTCATCGCCTTCGTTGCTGCCGTGGCTCATCGTCGACCGGGCTCGTCGCCGCCTTCACCCGTCGCTGTCGTCGCTCATCTTCGACCAGGATCGTTGTCGCTCTCGTCGCCGCCTTCACTCATCGTCGACCGGACTTGTCATCGCCTTCACTCGTCGCCGCCACCGCTCGTCGCCGTCTTCACCCGTTGTCAACCGGGCTCGTCGCCGCCTTCGCCCGTCGTCGCCGTCGCTCGTCGGCGCCTTCGCTCGTCATCAACCGGGCTCGTTGCCGTCTTCGCCAAATCACTCGCCGACCTCTCCAAATGACTCATCGATCTCTCCAAACAGCCTGGCTGATGCTGAAGGATTTTCAGAGCCGGGGCTACTGCCACCGCAGGACGCGTGCATGAGCGCCTGCTGTTAACACCAGATTTTCGCACACACGAGGATATGACAGGTGGGTCCAGCCAGCAGAGAAGAGAAGGATTCGGCAAGCATTCGGACGACTATTTGGTCCTTAAGACTTTCGGTGAATACCTGCGCGGTCGGCTATCTCGTGAAGCAGTAGCCCCATTCAGGAAATGGATGATGCAGGTAAAGCCAGCTTGCACGAGAAGATACGTGACGATGGAAGACGCCGAAAGGATTAGGAATATGATTTATATCTTTCCTTGTTTTTTAAGTCATAGTCGTCTAGGATTCGTGTTTCATCCAGGGTATAAATATAAGCTCTCGACCATTGTAAAACTGTTCACAACCATATCAATACAACCGGCCCCATGCCACCTTTCGAGTCTCTAAGTCGTGTCGTCGAGTTCTTCGAGAGGAATCATCGATCCATCGACCTCCGTAAGTACCGACAACCTTGCTATCATGTCTAGTATCATGCGGTGGATTTAGATATGATGCAAGTAGTCTCGTATGTTAAGCTTAGTATCGTGCGCCGGATTTAAGCTTATGACGAGAAGTTTTTGCTTATGTCTTGTATCGTGCGGCGGATTAAGTCATGAGTAAAAATAGTTATCGGCTCTGTTAGATTTGGCAGATCTAATAGATTCATTAAGTTACCATGTGTTATATGTTTTATTTATTTAATTCCTATAACACTCTTTGCCCAATCTAGATTGATCTTTGTTCGGCCTTGCTGCATGAGTTTATTTGTGCTTCGTTAATCATAAGATCATGATGGCCGAATTAACTTTCAATCTAGATTGTCACATGTTGTGGGTTCATGCATGTCGACCATGCTTAGGCTTTGATAGAGCTGGGTACCGTGCGGCATGTGCAGGTTTTAGATTAGTTTAATCATGCTTTGCTTGTATGTTCCTTCTTCATGGACCCCAGTTCGGCTAGTTTGCCGACTCTGGTTAAGCTTACATGAGTAATGAGTTTTTATAGATCTGTTCAGATATATGTATGCTTTTAGCTTCTTATAATTAGATCGTATCATGCGATGGATTAATCTAATTATAAGGAGTGGTGTTGACTTATAGCAAGTGGTATCATGCGGTGGATTAGCTTTGCTTGAGTTTATACTTGACGGGTTCATGAAGGCTAAACGTGCGGCAGATTAGTTGGATTAGCCTATGCATATGTTATTTGAATAGATTTATATTTACAATTTACCCTTTTACCCTTCTGTTATTCATGTGTTCGGCATTCAACATGTTTATGAGCTCCATCTTTATACTTGCCGAATGACATTATAAACCCGTTTCGACAAACAGCTTTTATAGCTGTGTGCCGTCATGATTGGCTTTCAAAGCCGTACATATGGAACTGCCTGGTCTCACCCAGCATGTTCCAAGGTATTCTCATATTTTTATCCCTTGTTGGTTTTCAGGTCAAACCGACTGGCATGCTTCCGGATTCGGAATACTCCGGGCACCCGACTTGCTGTGTGCCTGGCGCAGGGCCTCACGTTTTGCGTCAACACACTTTTTGGCACGCCCGGTGGGACCACTTCATTTCAAGATGCCTGAGATCAGCGAGGATCAAACCTTCGATGTGACCATGGACGAATTGCCGCCAGAATCAAAGGATTTGGTGCAACGGGCTTGTGATGAATTCCAGCGCAGATGCTTGGAGACTTTCTCCAAGAATAAAAGTGGCAAGGTCTATCAAAAGCAGACGTTCCCGAAGGTTGTTCCTCATCACCAACCTGAGCTGCCCGACGGTGGTGAAGTAGAAGCTATCCAGAAGATGACTGAAATAATGCACAAGGTTGTATCAGGAGCTGTGACTAATCATCAGTCGGCTTTCTTAAACACTTTTCGTGCTATTATGGTCAATACTTTCGGTCCAAACGCAGATAAGTACTTTGAAGAAGCTGCTGGTCCGATGCAAGGACCATTGTTGTTTCAAATACCTCAACGTCGGAGGGTTGCCGAGAACAGTGGAGCTGGCCCAAGCACAGGTGGAGTGGTTTCTCAGGAGACGCAACAACCTCCCCAGACCTATGGCCAGCTCACGTTCGGCACAACAGGGAATGTCCCACAATCTGCTTCTAGAGTGTCTCCTATGGCGAACAGGATACAGAGAGATATGTTTGGAGATGGATATCGGGAGTTTATGGACTATAACTCGATTAATGCTCTTCCGAATCCGGGCTACAGGAGTTCAGCAGGACTACATACTGGGGGGCAAGCACAAACAGCTCTTGATTCAAGTGTTGACCTCATCATGCACAGGATGGCTGATATGATGCAGAATCAGTTCGTCCTAAAGCCAAAGAATCAGACGTATGCTTACAAGTCTCCCTACCCAGAATGGTACAATCGGGTAGCACTTCCTCCAAGAGTAAAACCTCCTACTGATTTCACCAAGTTTTCGGGTCAGGATGATACCAGCACTATAGAGCACATCAGCCGATACTTGATGCAACTTGGGGAAGCATCTACAGATGAAGCTTGGAGAATTCGGTATTTCCCGCTGTCGTTGACAGGACCAGCCTTCTCCTGGTTTGCTTCTCTGCCGGCGAATTCTATCAATACATGGGCAGAGTTAGAGCAGAAGTTCCACTCATACTTCTTTACGGGAACCAGTGAAAAGAAGTTGGTCGATCTTTTGAGCTTGAAGATGAGACCCGGCGAAACGCCGCAAGAGTATCTGCGCCGATTCAGGGAAACCAAAAATCTCTGTTATTCCTTGAATTTGTCGGATGACCAATTGCCGGGAATAGCCATAGCTGGCATGTTGCCGAGTATCAAAGAAAAACTATTCTGCATGGAGTTTGATGACCTCGGGCAGTTATCCCAAAGGCTGGCGACGATGAGCAATCAAGCTCAGGGATTCAGAAGGAATAATCAATTCCAGAAGGATGATGTAGCTGCCGAAATGTATCAGGCTTTCCTGGAGGAAGCAGATGAATATGATGATGAAGATGAAGTAGCTGCAGCCGAGATAACCTGGTCTAAAGAACCAACTCAAGTCAACCAGTGGTGGCTGAGGCAACAAAAAGGTACTTATGACTTTGATGTCTCCAAGTCAGATAAATTATTTGAGTACTTGCTGAAGGAAGGACGCATCAAGTTGCCGGAAGGTCATCCTATGCTGCTTCCTGAGGGTGTCAAAGACAAGAAGTATTGTGGTTTCCATAATACTAAATCCCACTCCATAAATGATTGCCGAGTGTTCAGAGTGCGGATTCAGAAGGCCATCCAAGACGGACACCTGAGGTTTGATGGAAAGATGAAAGTGGATGGTAGTCCTTTTGGACAGAATACCGTGTCCTTCTCTGTCAGTATGATCAATGCAGCCGATTTTGGGGGTAAGAATAAAATGAAAGTTTTAACTTCTGGTAGAGCAAAGGAAGCTGGTGCTGTTGACCCTGATCGGTAGATTACAAATAAAGAGCTTCAGCAGAGGGTTCGGTTCCAGAATAGCCGAACTGAGACAGGTGGAACTTCCAGACCCAGGGTCACGACACGCATCTTGTTGAATAAATGGTGTCGGGAACAGGAACGGTACCACAAGCAGAGGCTTTATGAAGAACGGAAGTTCCTGGAGAAACAGCGAAGGTACAAAGAAGAGATGTACCGGGAAGAACAAGAAGATACGAGGGAACAGGAACGGTCTCATTGGAAATGCTCGTTTTTCCAGTATTGTTGGAACGAAGGCTTGAAGCTGCCTGTTAAAGACGACTGCCCCGAGTGCAGTAATCAGTATTCCGAGTATAGGCAGTCTCGAGTCAACCGCCGATCTGTCCATGAAAGGCTTGGGGCACAAGTCCCTGAGGACGATCGGCGCATAAAAATAAATAGTTCCGGAGATCGGCAGGTAAGAGGATTTGCCGATCGAGATTGGGCTCATACTGAAGAAGAAGAGTAACGTAAGTACGTATGGCAGAAGGGACAATGGTGTCCGCCAGGTTTAAGGAAAAGCCAGAAGAGGAGAGTGCAGCGCTTAAGGAACAAAGAGTTGGCACAAGCAGGCACCAGAGCAAAGAAAGTCTGGCGTCCTAAGGAAAGGCCGAGTGAAGGTAATCATTTGGCTGATACGTGCATAGCATTCTTTCTACCATCAGAGTTCATAGCCCCTGAGAATCAAGATGTCCAAGACGAGACATATTCAGACTTCGATGAAAGTGAATTTCAGGACTTGTTGGCTCATCTCGTCTTGGCTCAAAGGGCAGTATTTGATAAACCAATCAGGCACCGACACTTGAAGCCATTATACATGAGAGGGTATGTCAATGGCAAGCCATTAACCAAGATGTTCATCGATGGAGGAGCTGCCATAAATATCATGTCGTATACCACTTTCAGAAAACTTGGCATGGCAAGTGAAGATCTATTGAGGACCGACATGGTGTTGAGGGACTTTGCCGGCAATTCTTCTGATACTCGAGGTGCAGTCCATGTCGAGTTAACAATTGGGACTAAAACTTTAATCACCACCTTCTTTGTCATTGATGGCAAGGGGGCATACAATTTGCTATTAGGAAGAGATTGGATACATGCAAACTGTTGTGTGCCGTCAACTATGCATCAATTCCTTATCCAGTGGATTGGAGATGATATTGAGATCGTCCATGCTGATGATTCGGTGAGTATTGCTAATACAGAGCCCACCTACTGGGAGTATGAAGGTGTCGAGTGTTTCTCTGGAAGAGCTTGGGAAGCAGGTCCTGTGAACGTTTTCGACGAGGATCAACAGCCGATTCAAACGATCGGCTCTCAGAGCAATTTTTAATCCAACCGGTGGTAATGGAGAAGAATTGAGACCAAAGTTTCATATCGGCTGACAAGGAATAAAGTGTTGGTAATAAAGCCGAAGTTGGATCGATGTACACAAGTTTGGGTCTCGAGTATGTTTTAAAGTTGACGAACTTTTAAAGGATTCTGTTTATTTCTTCATTGCCAAGAGCTCAAGGAGGATCAGAAGGAATTTATACAAGGTGACATGCAACAGAAGATTCTGATGAGATTAAAGATATATGAGAGCACTTCCACGACTTGGTGATCGTTTCAAGTTGTATGTAACGGCCGATGGTCTTATAGTAGAATCGGCCCTTATTTTTTGAAGTTTAAAAGAAAAGATGAGTAGCAATTTGCCTTAGCCGAAAATGTTAAACCCCAGGAAAGGGTATTCGGCTGTGACGAATTTTTGATTTGTATGTACTGCTTGTCAGTTGAAGCTTCGGCACTACTTGCTAAAAGCCGAACGCATGGAAATTATGTAAATCAAGAGATGTTTTTATACAGCCGATGTAAGAGCATCGCCTTTAGCAGAAAAATGTTTCGCATGTGTTAAGTTATGGACGATATTTTATTTATATCGCCTTCAGTACAGATATTCATGACCTTGGTGACCTTAGTGTTTTTCAAGTTAGCAGGTTTATCGGGGAAGGAGAAAGGTGAAGTGCAGTAAGTGCAATGTCGAGTGATATGACATGTTGAGAATGGGATTTAGTCGGCTAAGATGACGTCATACATTCGGCAAGCGTTCTTCTGAAAAAAATGTTGCGAACGAGGAAAGTCATTGAAGAATTAAAAATGAACATTATTCAGAAAAGAGCAAGTTCATCTGCTACAAACTTCAATTACAGAATCTGTCCTAAAGTACAAGCTACTCTTGAAATGGTCTATTCAAGCGAACTAAGAATCGGTGATTTCAACAAAGGACGATGGTGTAACCAACAAGAGCTTCGGAATCTTCGAAGTCGTCCAGAAGTGCATCTGCAGAGCCGATTGATAAAAGGGTAGTCTTCTTGAGTCAAGAACTCGTCACCACCAGTTTGAGGAAGACCCCGGCATACGCACTTTGGATGATGGTCTGATCTATATGGTCATCCAAAGCATCAAAACATATGCCTTCGATGATGGCCTGATCTATGCAACCATCAGTAGCATCAAGGCTAGCCTCAGCTGTGTTCTCATGGGCATCCATTTTGCCAACAACTTTGTTTGTTGTTGATTTCAGACGGTCATTTTCTGCAGAAAGAACTAGCAAAAGAAGATGTGTTAGGCAAATACAAAACTCAATCAAAGGAAGAGTGTCTAGTGAGGATTTCATTAACCTATGGTAGCGTTGTGGATCTGTTTCCTCTGATATGTTTGTTCAGCTTCCTCGATGTCATATCTCTTGAGCAAGCCTTCTGGGAAGAGAGCCTGAGCATGGTTGGATATAGGCCTTACCCTGAAGGGAAGGGAAACAGAGAGTTAAGAGTAGATGAGTAAGAAGAGCTACCACAAGGGGGCAAGAAATTGGTTTTTACCCATAACGCCAATAGGTTGATGTTTGATTTCCTCCTACTTCGTCCCCGTTGGGATGTCCGATGTGGTTGTTGTTGCCTGCCATCATTGGAAACGCAGGCGAAGATGATTGAGCATAATTATTAACAACAGACGATGAAATGTACATCGCTGCTGAAATGGGAAGAGAATCAATGACCGATGCATGGAACAGAGCACATATTGATCTCGAAGGATTAATCACAAGTTGATGGACGAATAAAAAAAACCCTCTTATTTATAGGGAGAGAAACAAGTTACAATAGAAAGTCAGTTCGTCCATTCTATTCTGTCCCTAATCGGGAGATCAAAGTCAAAGGAATCGGCCAGATCTGTTCCAGCTTCTTTCATGTCATCAACAGAGTATGCCACCCTGAATTCTAGTCCTCGCTCACAAACATCAAAATGACGGTAGTCAGCGCCGGAGTGGATCTGAACAGTGTTGAAGGCGAGCGCTGCACCGTAACTCATGCCAGCCCTGGAGATGTCGGGGAGAACCCGGTTGACCTCGTTTACCCGCCTCAGAGCCGTCGTGCCTAGCACGTTGGCTGTGACAGCAAGATCGGCAATGGCAGCTTCGAGGGAATGAAGCTTAGCCTCCAGAGCTAAGAGGAGGAAGGATCAATAAAACAGGGAAGAAGAATAGGGAAAGAACAGTGGAAGGATACTGACCAATGGCCTGTTCCCGAGCGGCATCACGCTCTCGAGAGATTCGGGTAATCTCCCGATTCCTCCTTTCTAGATCAAATTGAAGATCCGTGACCTTCTGAGTCAGGACCTCGGGAAAGTCGTCATCGACCCTCCTAAACAAGAACGACAATGTGAGGGCGACTGTTTCATCTTCGAGCGAAAGCAATTAGAGGGTAACCTTCTCTTGGAGGTACTGGAAGCGCCGAGCTCGAGACTATGGCGGCTTGCCTGAGAAGACATCTTCTAGTTGATTTGGAGTAGCAAGAGAGAAGAGGGTTTTCTGGTTTGCGAACAAAGCAGGAGAGGTCGAGAAGCAAAGGCCGAAATAAAGTGAAGGGGGGAGTTTAAAAGATCCCAAGTGCATCGGGAGACGAATCGGCAGGTACGGTAATTCTGGCGAGTGAAGACAGATGCTTCTGGAGGTTCCACGTCAGTGCGAAAAGGAAGAGGAATTTTGGAATAAACATTTTATCCCAAAATTATGGGGCATGTGTTAACACCAGATTTTCGCACACACGAGGATATGACAGATGGGTCTAGCCAGCAGAGAAGAGAAGGATTCGGCAAGCATTCAGACGGCTATTTGGTCCTTAAGACTTTCGGTGAATACCTGCGCGGTCGGCTATCTCGTGAAGCAGTAGCCCCATTCGGGAAATGGATGATGCAGGTAAAGCCAACTTGCACAAGAAGATACCTGACGATGGAAGACGCCGAAAGGATTAGGAATATGATTTATATCT
The DNA here is from genome assembly GCA_009763385.1 of Coix lacryma-jobi var. lacryma-jobi. NCBI lineage: Eukaryota > Viridiplantae > Streptophyta > Magnoliopsida > Poales > Poaceae > Coix > Coix lacryma-jobi. The sequence goes on from CM019829.1 coordinate 117,401,722, forward strand.
TTCCTTGTTTTTTAAGTCGTAATCGTCTAGGATTCGTGTTTCGTCCAGGGTATAAATATAAGCTCTCGACCATTGTAAAACTGTTCACAACCATATCAATACAACCGGCCCCGTGCCACCTTTCGAGTCTCTAAGTCGTGTCGTCGAGTTCTTCGAGAGGAATCATCGATCCGTCGACCTCCGTAAGTACCGACAACCTTGCTATCATGTCTAGTATCATGCGGTGGATTTAGATATGATGCAAGTAGTCTCGTATGTTAAGCTTAGTATCGTGCGGCGGATTTAAGCTTATGACGAGAAGTTTTTGCTTATGCCTTGTATCGTGCGGTGGATTAAGTCATGAGTAAAAATAGTTATCGGCTCTGTTAGATTTGGCAGATCTAATAGATTCATTAAGTTACCATGTGTTATATGTTTTATTTATTTAATTCCTATAACACTCTTTGCCCAATCTAGATTGATCTTTGTTCGGCCTTGCTGCATGAGTTTATTTGTGCTTCGTTAATCATAAGATCATGATGGCCGAATTAACTTTCAATCCAGATTGTCACATGTTGTGGGTTCATGCATGTCGACCATGCTTAGGCTTTGATAGAGCTGGGTACCGTGCGGCAGGTGCAGGTTTTAGATTAGTTTAATCATGCTTTGCTTGTATGTTCCTTCTTCATGGACCCCAGTTCGGCTAGTTTGCCGACTCTGGTTAAGCTTACATGAGTAATGAGTTTTTATAGATCTGTTCAGATATATGTATGCTTTTAGCTTCTTATAATTAGATCGTATCATGCGATGGATTAATCTAATTATAAGGAGTGGTGTTGACTTATAGCAAGTGGTATCATGCGGTGGATTAGCTTTGCTTGAGTTTATACTTGACGGGTTCATGAAGGCTAAACGTGCGGCAGATTAGTTGGATTAGCCTATGCATATGTTATTTGAATAGATTTATATTTACAATTTACCCTTTTACCCTTCTGTTATTCATGTGTTCGGCATTCAACATGTTTATGAGCTCCATCTTTATACTTGCCGAATGACATTATAAACCCGTTTCGACAAACAGCTTTTATAGCTGTGTGCCGTCATGATTGGCTTTCAAAGCCGTACATATAGAACTGCCTGGTCTCACCCAGCATGTTCCAAGGTATTCTCATATTTTTTCTCCCTTGTTGGTTTTCAGGTCAAACCGACTGGCACGCTTCCGGATTCGGAATACTCCGGGCACCCGATTGAAGCCAGCCTCGTTTGGCTTGTTGTGTGCCTAGCGCAGGGCGTCACGTTTTGCGTCAACACCTGCGCTCTGCGCTATGGCGGCCAGTAGTCCTCCCAAGTGACGTCCTGACCTCTCTACGCGTGCATGAGCGCCTGCCCTCTGCGCTACGAAGGGAAGGCTAAGCTTGGGCTGAGACCTCCAAGTCTATACGTCTAGTGCCTGTATACGCGCCGTTACGCGCTCGTTCTCCATGCGGTCTCCAAGCAGCCTGACTGATGCCAACGAAGACTCAGAGCTGGAGCTGTTGTCACCACCGAACGCGTGCATGAGCGCCTGCCCTCTGCGCTATGGTGGCCAACAGCTCTCCCAAGGGACGTCCCGACCTCTCTACGCGTGCATGAGCATCTGCCCTCTGCGCTATGAAGGAAAGGCTAACTTGGGCTGAGAATTCTGAGGCTATACGCTCAGTAACTCGCATCCGCGCTACCCACGCGCTCGACAACGGTCTCCATTCGCCGACGTCACGCCACGATCGAGCCTCTCGGAAAAGACCCTGACCGTGGTACCTCCCTATGCGTGCACGAGCGCCTGCCCTCTGCGCTATGGGATGCCAGCAGAGGTTCCTTGGGCGACGCCCTTGACTCCTACGCGCAAACGAGCTCCGCGCTCTACGCTACGGATCCTGGGATAACCCAAGGCCGAACTGTTCATCGCTACGGCTCACGACTATTGGGTATGCGGAATTCGGGGAATATGCAAAACACGCCGACTCGCTACAAGTTTTGCCTCTGTTCGCCCAAGAGTCTATTTACAGACTGTTCTCCTATGCAATGTTCTACTGGTGCCCTGCGATGAGAGGATCTACATCGGTGACCAGGGCCTCCGCGGTCGTCTCCATCTCCATCTCCAGACGCTCCATGTCGGCACGATGACTCCAGGCTCGGGGACTTCGTCAAGCTGCAGTCATCCTTCGCCACTGGGTTTTCTCCATACTTTTTGTACATCATCATGTACTACTGCTGTCCATATTTATTTTTCAGGGACTTCGCCTTCACTCGTCGCCATCCAGGCTCGGGGACTTCGACTTCGCTCGTCGTTGCCTTCGCTTGACCCGGCTCCTCGCCGCCTTCACTCGTCGTCGTCTTCACCTGTCGTCAACCGGGCTCGTCACTGGCTTCGTCTGTCGTCGTCGTCGCTCGTCGTCGACCAGGCTCGTCGCCGCCTTCGCCCGTCGCCGCTCTCGCTCGTCGCTGACCAGGCTCGGGGACTTCGCCTTCGCTCCTCGCCGCTTTCGCTCGTCTCCGACCAGGCTCGTCACTGCCTTCGTTCGTCGCCGACCGGGCTCATCGCCGCCTTCGCTCGTCACCGTCGTCGCTCGTCGCCAGCTTCGCTCGTCGTCGTCTTCGCTCATCATTGACCAGGCTCCTCGCCGCCTTCGCTCGTCTCCGACCAGGCTCGTCACCGCCTTCGTTCGTCGCCGACCAGGCTCGTCGCCACCTTCGCTCGTCGTCGCCCTCGCTCGTCACCGCCGTCGCTCATCGTCGCATTCCCTCGTCGTCGTCCAGGCTCGGGGAGTTCGCCTTTGTTCGTCGCCGACCAGGCTCGGGGACTTCGCCTTCGCTCGTCGCCAACCAGGCCCGTGGACTTCTCCTTCGCTCATCGCCGACCAGGCCTGAGGACTTCGCCTTCATTCGTCGCCGACCAGGCTCGGGGACTTCGCCTTTGCCTATCGTCGTCCAGGCTCAGGGACTTCGTTCGTCGCCGCCTTCGCTCGTCGTCGCCTTCACTCGTCTCTGACCAGGCTCGTCACCGCCTTCGTTCGTCGCCAACCAGGCTCGCCGCCACCTTCACTTGTCGTCGTCGTCGCTCATCGCCGACCAGGCTCATTGCCGTCTTCGCTCACTGTCGCCTTCGCTCGCCATCGCCGTCGCTCGTCGTCGACCAGGCTCGTCGCCATCTTCGTTCGTCGCCGTCTTCGCTCGCCGCCGCCTCTGCTCATCGTCGACCAGGCTCGGGGACTTCGCCTTCACTCGTCGCCACCTTCGCTCACTGTCGCCGTCACTCATCGCCGACCAGGCCCGGGGACTTCGCCTTCATTCGTCGCCGACCAGGCTCGGGGACTTCGCCTTTGCCTATCGTCGTCCAGGCTCAGGGACTTCGTTCGTCACCGCCTTCGCTCGTCGTCGCCTTCACTCGTCTCCGACCAGGCTCGTCACCGCCTTCGTTCGTCGCCAACCAGGCTCGCCGCCGCCTTCCCTCGTCGTCGCCGTCGCTCATCGCCGACCAGGCTCGTCGCCGTCTTCGCTCGCTGTCGCCTTCGCTCGCCATCGCCGTCGCTCGTCGTCGACCAGGCTCATCGCCATCTTTGTTTGTCGCCGTCTTCGCTCGCTGCTGCCTCTGCTAATCGTCGACCAGGCTCGGGGACTTCGCCTACGCTCGTCGCCACCTTCGCTCACCGTCACCGTCGCTCATCGCCTTCCAGGCTCGTCGCCGTCTTCGCTCATTGTCGCCTTCGCTCCCCATCGTCGTCGCTCGTCGTCAACCAGGCTCGTCGCCGTCTTTGCTCGCCTCCGCCTCTGCTCATCGTCGACCAGGCTCAAGTACTTTGCCTTCGCTCCTCGCCGTCTTCGCTCATCGCCGTCGTCGCTCACCGCCACCATCACTCGTCGCTGTCTTCGCTCGCCGCCGCCATCATTCGTCGTCGTCTTCTATTTCCTAAGCAGAAGGTCGTAGGTTCATCAACCCGTCGCCGACCAGGTTCATCGACCAGAACTTCGCTCGTCGTCTAGGCTCGTTGGCCTGGCCTTCACTCGTCGTCGGTGTGCATCAAGTCGCTTCATGCTGTTCGGATCAGGGTGCTGATTTTGGGCAGCTCATTGGGGCACTTGCTAAATGCTCTACAAGCTCGGCACCACGTGTCTTCAACACCTACTACCAAGCTCAGGGACTAAGTGGATACACTTCACCTTGTGGTGAATGTATTTTCTTTTTTCTCTGACATTTCAAGGACGCTCCGTCAAGTTGGACTTGCACAGACTTCTACTAGGACCTAGTTGTTCCTTATAGTCTTGCAAGCTCCAAGTGGATACACTTCACCAGAAGAAAGCTCTTCAAAAAATTTCTTGAGCACCTTACATCCTTCTGGCGAGCCTTACTTGCCCGACATCGACTTTGCCTGCTCGGACAAGCTCAAGACGGCGTCGCCAACGGATACAAAGTGCTCGGGGACTAGCTGTGGGAATATTACCTCCGTATACCCCCCATGGACCTACTTGGGCCCTTCGTCAAGGACAGCCCAGCTCGCGGGGCCTTGTAGCACCCGACCAGCTCGCCGTGCTCATCAAGGACTCTCCAGAAGCCTTGCCTGTCAAGGAAGATCCTAGAGTTAGATCCGGATTCCTTGCCTTAAGGAACCGCTTGTAATCTATTAGGACTCGACAACTGTAACCCTGCTCCCCGGCTATATAAGGCGAGCAGGGACCCCCTCTCATCTCAGGTCCATCAGACCCGAGATCACCTCAGATCCCATCGGATCATCCAATCAGCAATACAAACCAGCCTCCAGAACACAGGACGTAGGGTATTACGGCGACTTGCCGGCCCGAACCTGTCTAAATCGCCGTCTCACGTCCCTGTGTCTACGCTTTGCAGACGTCTCGCACGCCTCCGTCGCTCAATCTACTACCTTGGGCATACCCCTCGGTAGACTATCGACCATATTTCGTCGACACGCACCAAGCACATTGATATTCGCCATCACTTTCTTAGAGACCATGTTTCAAAGAAAGACATATCCTTAGAGGGAGTTAGAACCGAAGATCAATTGGCGGATATCTTCACAAAACCTCTAGATGAGAACACTCTTTGTAGATTGCGAAGTGAGCTTAATGTGCTTGATCTAAGTAACTTTGTCAAAAGGTGAAAGGGGGTTATCTTTGCATTGCATTGTATCATATGCCATGATTAAATTATGCTATGCACATAGGATTGTCAGACGTGGTTAAGATAACCGCCCTAAAAAGCGTGTGAAGAAGCTTACCCATGAGCAAACTTGACAAGCAACCTAGATTCAAATTCTGTATTGCATTGCATATGCATGTGTGTTGCTTTGTTGTTTCTTTTTGGTTTTGTTTTGAGCAACCGCTGTGTTCGTTCACCGCTAGGGGGAGCATTTGAGGCTCCTAATGGTTAAGTCCCCTAGTTTTGGTGGCCACATGTTGTCTTCTCGGGATTTATTGCCTATTTTCTCTAAAAATGTTATGTAGCCTATGGCAAAATATTTATAAAATTGAGGGTTTATGCGAGGATCCTCATACTAGGTTCCAACTGGTGTTTATTTGCTTCTTATTTGAGTTGGAACTTGGTTCGGAGAGGGAGCTGCAACGGCGATCTTCAAAACAGCCCTAAATGCAGCATCGGACGCTGCATCGGACGATGGCCCAGCGTCCGATGCCTGTACTGTAGGCAGCCCCGGCTGAAATAGTAACCTGTCAGCGTCCGTTGTGTCAACAACGGAGCGTCCGGTGACCCATCGGACGCTGCCCAGCGTCCGATGCCAAGGCAAAGGACACGTTCGATGCAATTTTGGCCGTTTTGGACCTCTCTGAGTGGACATCGGAGCGTCCGATGTGATCACATCGACGCGTCCGATGCCCCATTAAGCGGCGCAATGAGTCCTTTCACTGACTTACGGGTCCCACGTGGTTTCATTCACTCATCGTCTTCCACCTCGCCGCCCAAGCTCGCGCCCGCCGCCGCCCAACCCTAACCGCTCGCCCGTCTCGCCACCGCGACCCCGCCCAGCGCCCTCGCCGTCGGCCGCCGTGCCCTACATCGACGGCCGCCGCCGCTCCGCCTCCTCACACCGCGTGCGCACCCGCTGCTGGCCCGTGTTCGCACCCCTTGCCAGAGCTCGCCGGCGCCGCCATTGCTCGCGCTCGAGCTCGCCATCAGCCGCCGGAGTTGTTTCTCCTCTCGTCGGAGATCGTCCCCACGCCTCTCTTCATCTCCAGCCAACCTTTTCCCGGCGATCAGCACCCCCATCGTGAGCTTTCCCCCACCTCTCCATAATCCATGCACTCCGGGTGCTCGATGAAATGTCCCAAAGGCCGTTCCTCAAGTTTCTGAACCCCGTTCCGCTCCAATCTTTTTGCAGACCTCTCCGGGTGACGCGTGGACTCCCGAACGTCAGTACTTACCTCACTCTTGGGTCATTTCGTCGATCATCAGGTAGCAAAGCCCATTCCATCTCTTATCTACATGCTTTGCTTCCATAGGCTTTCTCGTCTCTAGAATATATGTTCTTATATATCTCCTATCTATTCTATGCAGTGAGTCAGTTGGCAGTTGGGCACTGTCAGTCCACCCGGGGCCAAGCCCGCGGGTAAGGATCGAGGCCAAGCCTCGCGAGTGTCAGTGCAGTTGGGTGACAGCAGTTGGGTTGCTTGTCAGCTGGTGGTCAGAGGTTCTCAGTGTCAGTTGGTTCTTTCAGCGGCAGTCCAGCGCTCTTCCAGTGACAGTATCTCTGTTCTTGTCAGCTATGCGCCGCAAGAATGTCGGTGGAGCTCCTGGGGACTCTCCCCCCGTCCCCCCCTTCCGGTCAGAGGCCCGGGAAGGGGAAGCTGATCACGCGCCGGAAGCACACTAGGGAGCAGAGGGAGGCTGATCAGGCACAAGAGGTTGCAGCCGCCGCAGAGCGCGCAGAGCAGGGTGGCCGTGGTGGCGGCTTGAGGATTGAGGACCAGTTGTCTCCCGAGCAGCGCAGAGCGATCGAGGAGGTCGAGCGTCGGCACAGCTCGGCGACTGGCACTCTCATGGCTGCCAGTCGCCGGACCACGTTCACCTCACCCGGTGTCGAGCCCCAGAGCTCGCAGCAGGGCCAGGCAGAGGCCAAGACAGCTGAGGCAGCTGAGGCAGAGGCAGAGGCAGAGGAGGAGGTCCCTGAGGAGGTACCCCGGCGCCGGTCTACTCGTCGCAGGACTGCGGTGCCACCCCGGCCCGACGTCCCTCTGCGGGGAGCACGTGCTCCGTCGAGGCGTGCACCCCCGCCGATACCGCGACTAGACCTCCGGGCCGCCACGTGCTCGCAGATACAGACACTCAAGCTTGTACCAGTTGAGCAGTGGTTCCCGAGGGAGCGGCAGGAGCAGGCAGGGGCAGACTTCTTCACTGTCCTGCATGAGGATTTCTACCGTGGTTACAGGAACGCTGGGATCAGTATCCGCTCTCAGCGTGTTTGCACCCTGGAGGCCCTAGTGTCAGCTTCAGAGCAGCTCCGCCCCAGCCTCACCTACTTACCTGGCTTCTCAGACCTGTTGGGGCGGTCTGGCTCATACATAGAGGATTGGGTGTTTCAGTTCTACGCCTCTCTGTGGGTGCACCCAGACCACTAGACTATTGAGTTCGCGTTCAGAGGGGAGCACTACAGGCTCTTTGTGTCAGAGATCCGGGACTGGTTCGGCCTGAGTTACTCTACGACCCGGATCCACGACTTGTGCTACGATCAGTAAGAGCCACTGAGGTGCCCTCACGGCGGCGAGCAGCCCCCGACCGACTTGGTGCGCCCCTGCTTCCGTGAGCCCTTCGGGGAGGGTTCGAGCCGAGCGCCAAAGGATCTCACTCCTGCGGCTCGGATCCTCCATGAGGTCCTCAGGCGCACCCTGCTGCCGTGTGTTGGGTTTAGAGAGGCCATCTCCCGACTCCAGCTCTGGCTCCTTGCCTACTTGATTCAGCAGAAGGAGTTCGACGTTATGGATGTTATTATCTGTGAGATGGAGGATACAGTGGCAGAGGGCATCAAGGCCCGCAGGCAGCTACCTTACGCGCACTGGATCTCCTACATCCTTTGGAAGGTAGCTGCCACCATAGGATCTGACCCAGGGAAGTCTCTTACCGGCTCCGCGACCGTGTTCCCTGCCTACAACATGAGTCAGCTTCTGGGACACGGTCGAGACCGCACGCAGCAGCAGCAGGGGGCACCGTCCAGCTCCAGACAGCGACCAGACGTGCCAGAGTCTGCACAGGAGCAGGACGAGACCGTCCGGGCCCTCGCCAAACAGGAGCTTGCCGACCTAGAGGGTGAGGATGTATATGTGGCAGAGGACCCCACAGACAGCTTGGACGAGGACTACCACCTCCCGCCTCACTACCAGTCTCGAGCTCATGACTCTCAGGCCGGGACCAGTGGTACTGCCTCCTCCGACCCCGCGCTTCTCGTGATACTCTCTCGAATGGAGGAGCAGCAGCGGACGGTCACTCAGGACGTCCAGAGGCTTGCACAGGAGCAGCAGCGTCTAGCTTAGGCACAGGCCTTGGCCCAGCAGCAGGCCCAGGAGCGGTCAGATGCCCTGCAGCGCCAGATGATGGAGCTTCAGCAGCAGACCCTGAGTTTCATGGAGAGGGTCATGAGTGGTCCGCCTTAGTGGCAGTGGCAGCAGCCTCCACCACAGCACTCGCAGCTTCAGAGGCAGCCACAACAGACACAACAGTTTGGTCAGCCATTGCAGTTTCAGCAGCAGCAGCAGCTCGCGGGCCCCAGCTCTTCTCAGTTTACGAGCTTCACTACACCTCCAGGCGGGGCTCCGCTCTTCAGTCCACTACGCACTGGCTTCACCCCACGACTGATAGAGTCTTTGTATGCGACGACCACCACAGTGACACGAGATCTATCAGCCAGCTTCAGTGAGCTCACTAGGTTTCCCACGCCTGATCTTCAGGATGCGGATACATGGGTGTATGCCGAGTCTTGAGTGATGAGTGATTGTCAACGGGTTTGATCGCAGGTTCTTTGGCTTGTGTTGTGCAGGTGTCGAGCACAGAGACAGTGATCGAGGGCAAGGTGAAGGTCAAGTAGAGACGTGCCGTGCCGACGGACCGGGAGCGGTGAAGGGCGGACGTGAGGCTTGGACTGAGGGACCGGTGGCCTGAGGATCAGCTGTGGTGGCTGGCAGCCTGGGACAGCGACGAGCGAAGACTTGTGGGACATGGTGTTGCCTGGGTCGAGGACCTGGGGACACATGTCGGTGGACGGGGTGCACGGGCGGTGCATCCCCTCTACAGCTTCGGTTTGGTGGTAGAGCCAGAGAAAAACCATCGGGTGGACGGTTTCCAGGTTTGGGCCTCCAAACCTGGGCGCTGATAGTTTCCGAGTTTGGCCACAAAACTCGGGTTGAGGACGGTTTATAGGTTTGGGCCTCAAAACCTGGGTGCTGCGGGATGGCTGAGTTTGGGCCACAAAACTCAGGCTACGGTGGGCTGGTTTCCCGGTTTGGGCCTCAAAACCGAGGGTTGGTCGTGAAGGCTGGTTTCCCAGTTTGGGCCTCAAAACCGGGGGCGGAGTCCGTGAAGAGGACGCAGAGCGGTGGCGGCACGTGGCGGCATTCGGTGAGGTTGCCTCGAGGCAACGCTACCAGTTGTGCGGGCGTGGCCGTCGGATCCACCTACCTTCGAGTTGGTCCAGAATAACCCTAGGGTTTAGCTGGTTCGCTCTGTAAGTAGTTAGCGGTAGAGTGGGAATTAGGAATAGTTAGAATTAGGATAAGTAGGGGGAGACACCCACCTCCCCATCCATCTCAGTCATTTTGCTCTTTGCCTTCTAGGTTTTCCTGCTCTCTCTCTCCCCTGCTGTAGCAAACTGAGATCCACAGAGAAGAGAACAATACCTCTGTGTCCATGAGATTTTGAGGAAGTGAGACCGTAATCTCACTGTTGCAGCGTGTGATAGCCACACGGTTGCAAATTCGTGGTTGTGATTCGTGTTTTGCTCGAGTTCTTCGCGGGTTGCTTTTCTCCATGATTTTTCCATCGATCTATCTCTTTGTTCGTTGCGTCTTTTATGATTCCGTTTAATAGAGATGTTGCAGATCGTGAGGCACTTCTTTCCACCGAAGGAATTCTCCTCTAACCTCACGACCTAGTAGATCGATCGATTTTCGGTTCGGGTCAAGTTTTTCTCCCTTCCCCCGAATTTCTTTGATTCATCGATTTGGAGATAGGTTCGAGCCATGATCTCTTAGAGATAGCTCACTATCCTCCTTGTGACTCATCTCACCAAGTTTGATCCCTAGAGGATTCGTTTTGGGTGAGATCAAGTCAAATCGGTGGACGAATAGCAAGTTTCGGGGTGACCGGACGCTAGTCACGGGGTGACCGGACGCTTAGCCACGGTCTGGTCGTTGAAGGTTCAATCTGCGTGGGTTTCTATTTACTTGACCGGACGCTCAGTAGAGAACTGACCGGACGCACAGGTAGCACTGTTCACCGTGGCTACGCTGTGACTGGACGCTCCTTAGTGCAGAGTCCGGTCACGAACAGTAAGGATCCAGAACGAGTTTCACTGGACCGGACGCGTCCGATCCTGACTGGCCGGACGCACCAGTGAGTCCGGTCAGTGCAGCTTCGCACGTTTTCGTCCGGGATTCGTTCGTTCGTTGACGGTTTTGGTTTTCGTCTTTTGCGTTGGGTTTCTAGGGTTGTATAGTGTCCCGCTGTGCTTCTCGGAAGCATCCACCCTACATCTAGGGTCGTGGACACTTACAAGCTCTAGGTTTGCTTTTGGGGTTGATTCTTGAGACAGAGGCTAAGAAGTTTCCAAAAGGAAAATTTGAAGCTCCCATTCACCCCCACCCCCTCTGGTCGCTTTCTGGTAGCTCTTTCGGTCCTTCAATTGGTATCGGAGCAGGTTAAGGATCTTCCACCTTAGCCGGTTCCAGATCCACAAATGGCGACATGGATCGCGGCGTGGGCAAACCGCCGTTCTTTGATGGGACGAACTATGCGTATTGGAAGATACGCATGTCGGCCTATCTCCAGAGCATGGGCTCTTCTGTTTGGGAGATTTGCAACAGGGACGATTACGTTGTCTTGGCTACTCGTGTTACTCAGCTTCAGATGGATGAGCACGATGCCAATAGCCGAGCGCGTAACGCTCTCTTCTCCTGTCTGAGCATGTTCGAGTTTGATCGCGTCTCTCACCTCCCCACGGCTCGTGAGATTTGGGCGACCCTCATGTGTTTCCATGAGGGAACCTCTCAAGTCAAATCTCGTCTCTACGAGTCGCACAAGCGGGAGTACGAGAACTTTCGACACATGCCTGGCGAGAGCGAACAAGGAGTTGTTGCCTTTTGACGATCATGAGAGGGCTTTGAAGCTTTTGCACACTCTTGATCGGTCGGTGTGGGACTCAAAGGTACAGGCGATCATCGAATCGTCTAACTATGAGACCCTCACTTGCGACGAGCTCTTTAGTAAGCTCAAGTCTAGTGAGATTGACGCCATGTCGAGGGCTTCTTATGAAAATCCTTCTGGCCTGACTATGGCTTTGGTTTCTGGCTCTTCTGCTAACCCCTCTGGAGGATTTGCACTCTCTTCACTCTTTTCTGTCACAGAGGACCAGCTGGAGTCTTTGGGGGATGACGAGTTGGCGATGCTCGTCAACCGGTTCTCGCGGTTCCACAACAACCGCATGAACCGTCGCCGCGGAGGAGGACGCTCAGGATGCTTTGAGTGTGGCGACCCCGACCACTTCATCGCCAACTGTCCCAAGAAGAAGAACACATCTGGGAAGGGCGATCATGGGCACAAGTACGACTCCGGCAAGCGCAAGGAGAAGTACGTCCCCGCGAGGCACAAGCGGAGGGGCGGCATCGACAAGGAGTACATCAAGAAGAAGTACTTGGAGAAGGCCCAGGCTGAGCAGCGTGCGTTCTTTGCCACGCTCAGCGACGTCGACGGCTCGGCTGACGACTCCGCTTGTTCAAGCGATGACGAGTCCGAGAAGAAGAAGAGGATCGAGGACAAGCTGAACGGTCTCTGCTTCTTCACCGATGACGACGGCCTCTGCACCATGGCCCTTGGTGATGAGGTCGACGGCAAGCTGGAGGACTCCCCTCGGAACGACGACGACGACGACACCTCCCAGGTATCCCTCACCCACGACGAGCTTTCTGCTTAGGTTGAGAAGCTTACTGCCGCCTTGCTTAGTCAGGACAAGTTGCTTAGGCGTGCTGCTAGAGAGCGCAAGGAGTTTAGGCAGAAGTGGGAGGACACGGTGAAGGAGCTTGAGTTTGCTAAGTCCACCGTGGTCGTTTTTGAGGAGGTGGAGTGTGAGATGTGCACCAAGCACATGACTGACCTTCTCACTTTGAGAGGTAAGTATGCTTCTTTGGTAGGAGAGGTGGATGAGCTCCGGGCTAGACCCATGCTGTTGGGTGCGTGCAAGACTTGTCCTGTCTTGCAATCTGAGTTGGCAGAGAAGAATGCCAAGATTGTGTCTCTTGAAGGGGCCAACTCAGGTAGCACATGTGTGGCTAGGTGTGTTCTTTGTGAGGGTTTGGAGATGGAGATCGCAAACGTGAAGCATGACAAGATGCAAACCGAGGAAGAAAACACATACCTTCGGACCATCTTGTCATGGGTGTCTAATGGTGAGCCACAGCTCGGGATGATGATCTCCCAATTCAAGCGAGCTGCTGGAGGTCCTGGTGTAGGTTTTGCTCCGGGTGTTGATGTTTCATCTTTTGGGAAGGTTGGAGAGTCGAGTGGTCTTAACCCATGTGAGAAGCCCAACTCCACCACTACTCCCAAGCTTACCAAGATTCCACCCAAAGAGCCAATCAAGCCTAACACCAAGGATGGGGTCTTTGTTGAGCCTCCGAGAGCTCCACCCAAGAAACAATCATGGGCCCCCAAACCAAACCACCTCAAGAACAAGCTGGACACCATGCCACCCATCCAGGAGGAGATTATGCCACAGAAGGGCAAAGTGATCCACACCCACTACCGTGAGTACCAACAACCCCCTTTGAGAGCGGTGAGGTACCATTGTGAGCACTGTGGGAGAGATGGACACTTGAGTGAGTTTTGCTTTCGGCGTAAGAGAGAGGCGCGCCGTGCTAGGGAGATGAACAATGCGGACATGTACCATCCTTTCCATGATGTACATGCGTCGAATGTTCAGAGGCGTGCTGCTAGGCCCAGAGGTCCAGAACCTCAAGTTCCCAGGCCTAGGCAGCGGAGAGGACGTGCCCGGCGGGAGCCTGCAGTTGTAGGCTATGGACCCCGTGGCGGTGGCTTTGTTGTAGAGCGTTTTCCCCCACCGCGTTTTGAGTATCGCGATGAACGCTCTTCCCTTAGCGGACCACGTTTTCCTCAACGTGGTGATCGCTTTCCCCGTAGACGTGCTAGGAATGGTTTTTCTGCTAACCATTCTTTTGAGCAGCCAGCCCAACACTGGTATTCTTCCTACTTCACTAACCCCAGTGTTGGACCGTATGCTCACCCTATGTCTTTTTATTGATGTAGGTAAAACTATTGGAGGACGTTTGGTTGGTGGATTCCGGTTGCTCGAGGCACATGACCAGAAACGCCAAGTGGTTCTCCAGTCTTAGCCCTGTCGCCGGAAAGGAGTTTATCACCTTCGGCGACAATAGCAAAGGTAGAGTGTTGTCTCGTGGGTCGGTGCGAGTTAATGAGCACTTTGTGTTGCGTGATGTTGCTCTTGTTTCTAACTTGCATTTTAACCTTCTCTCTGTTTCGCAACTTTTTGATGATGACTATGAGATTCGTTTTAAACCAAATCTCAGTTGTATTTTGGATCCTCAGGGCAGTCTTGTTTGTGTGATTTCGCCCTTTGGGAAAGTTTTTCGTGCGGATTTCTCGGAGTCGTTTGGAGTTTCTCGTTGTCTTTTGGCTGGACCTTCCTCCTCTGATCTTTGGAAGTGGCATAGGAGACTGGGACATTTGAGCTTCGACTTGCTTGCAAGACTTAGCTCACTTGGCCTAATCCGAGGATTGCCCAAGTTGTCGATGGAGAAGGATCTTGTTTGCCATTCTTGTAGACATGGGAAGATGGTTGCCGCTCCCCACCATCCTGTGACTCAGGTCATGACACAGCGCCCTGGAGAGCTTTTACACATGGACCTTGTTGGTCCGGCTCGGGTGAGCTCGGTTGGGGGAAGTGGTACGTGCTTGTTGTTGTCGACGATTTTTCGAGATATCCGTGGGTCTTCTTTTTGTCTGAGAAGACCGAGACTTTCTCTTTTGCTCGCAATCTGATTTTGCGTCTTCAGAACGAGTTCCCTTTGAACTCGATGCGAGCTATTAGAAGTGATAATGGTTCCGAATTCAAGAATTCGGATTTTGAGAAGTTTTGTAACTCTTTGGGTTTGGAGCATCAGTTTTCTTCCCCCTACACACCGCCCCAAAATGGTGTTGTAGAGAGGAAGAATCGGACCCTTGTAGAGATGGCCAGGACGATGCTCGATGAGCATAGGACTCCTAGGCGATATTGGGCCGAAGCTATGAACACTGCATGCTACATTTCAAATCGCATTTTTCTCCGAGCTTTCTTGAAAAAGACCTTTTATGAGTTGCGTTTTGGAAAACTGCCCAAGGTGAGTTATTTTCGAGTTTTTGGTTGCCATTATTTTATACTCAAAAAGGGCAACTTGGACAAGTTTGAGTCTCGTTCTTCTGATGGTGTGTTTTTGGGTTATGTCACTCACACTCGAGCTTATCGTGTACTTAACCTTGACACTAACCGAGTCATGGAGACATCCGATGTCACCTTCGACGAGACCATGGTTTGTCCTTCTTCTCGTTTTGAGCGCGCAGGTGATCATGAGGTTGGTGAGCCTCTTTTTGATGACGAGGACGAGGGTGCTGAAGGTATGGATGATCCAGCACCCCCTCCACCTGCTTTGCCGCAAGGAGCGGCTTCTACTACGACTCACGGCCCTGAGACTTCTTCTTCCTGGGGCCGTGGGATCCGCCACCCTGAGCGGTACCTTTTGTACCCGGGGAGGCACCAGCTGCTGTTGAGGGGGAGATCACTTCTGCACGGGAGGCACCACGACACATCCAGCACCAACACCCCCCTCAGTAGATGATCGGCAGCATCGACGAACGTGTCACTCGGTCCAGGTCACAAATCTCTCACTTTGCTCATTCTGCTTTTGTTGCTGATTTTGAGCCCCGAGATGTTGGAAACGCTTTGACGGATCCGGATTGGGTCAATGCCATGCATGAGGAGTTAGAGAACTTTGAGCGAAATCGGGTTTGGGTTTTAGTTCCACCTCCTCCAGACTGTAAGCCTATTGGGACAAAATGGGTTTTCAAAAACAAGCAAGGAGAGGATGGCCACATTGTTAGAAACAAGGCCAGGCTTGTAGCGAAGGGTTATAGTCAGAAGGAGGGGATAGACTATGAGGAGACTTTTGCTCCTGTAGCTCGTTTGGAGGCTATTAGGATACTCTTGGCTTTTGCAACATCCAAAGGTTTCAAACTTTTTCAAATGGATGTCAAGAGTGCCTTCTTAAACGGCTACATAGAAGAAGAGGTTTATGTTGAACAACCCCCCGGTTTTGAAAATCCCAAGTTTCCAAACCATGTTTTTAAACTTCACAAAGCTTTATATGGTTTGAAACAAGCCCCTAGAGCCTGGTATGATAGGTTGAAAACCTTTTTGCTTGCTAAGGGTTTTAAAATGGGATGTGTGGATAAGACGCTCTTTCTCCTCAAGCAAGGCAAAGACACTCTCTTGGTCCAGATTTACGTGGATGATATCATTTTCGGTGGTTCTTCTCACGCTTTGGTTGCCAAGTTTGCAGATACTATGAGCAGGGAGTTCGAGATGAGTATGATGGGCGAGCTGACTTTCTTTCTCGGATTGCAAATTAAGCAATCCCGAGAAGGGACGTTTGTGCACCAGGGCAAGTATACCAAGGACTTGCTGATGAGGTTCGATATGGGTGAGGCCAAGCCTCTTCCAACACCCATGTCGACCACGACGGCCCTGGATGCGGACAAGGATGGAGAAGTTGTGGACCAGAAGGAGTACCGAAGCATGATCGGGTCGCTGCTCTACCTGACGGCGACACGCCCGGACATCCAGTTCGCGGTGTGCCTGTGCGCGCGCTTTCAGGTGTCGCCGCGCACTTCTCACCGTCAGGCGGTCAAGCGCATTTTTAGGTACCTTCGTTTCTCACCTGAGTTCGGGATTTGGTATTCAGCTTCCTCCACCCTCTCCCTTTGCGGTTATTCCGATGCCGATTTTACTGGTTGTCGCATTGAGCGCAAGTCCACTTCTGGGACTTGCCAATTTATTGGTTCTTCTCTTGTATCGTGGTCTTCTCGCAAGCAGTCTAGTGTCACCCAGTCTACCACGGAGGCTGAATATGTTGCTGCAGCTAGCTGCTGTTCTCAGTTGCTTTGGATGATGGCCACTTTGCGTGATTTTGGTCTGAGTTTTTCTCGTGTTCCTTTGCTTTGTGACAACACGAGTGCTATTAGCGTTGCTAAGAACCCCGTGCTTCACTCGAAGACCAAACACATTGATGTGCGTTTTCACTTTTTGCGAGACCACTATGAGAAGGGAGATATCGACCTTCGCCATGTCGATACTCATCATCAGTTGGCTGATATTTTCACCAAGCCTTTGGACGAATCAATCTTTAATCGGTTGAGGGGTGAGCTTGGTGGTGTTTCCCTTTTTTTAGATGGGGGAAAATTGGATCTTGTATCATGACTGACTATTTTCTCATTTATTTTGTCTTTCTTTTGCATTTCAGCACACGCTTTTACATTCTGAGTTTCATGCATATAATCTTTAAAATGTAACTATGCTCTGTTTAGTATGCTCTGATCTATTTGTTGATGCTAGTAGCTTATGCTCTTTCTGATCACTAATACATGTTGTGAGCTGAGCTATTTTTGAATGGTGAATCACAAACATAAAATCTGAAAATGTTCACCATTGAGATATGCAACTAGCATGTGTAAGGGTGTTGAATTCACTCGTGCTTTTCATTTATGCTAGGTTGCTATGTCTCTAGTTCTGAGTCTGTCACTTCTGGTCTGGTTTTCATATTCTGTCAATAAATCTGAACCAAGTTTTAAGTAAATTGAAAAGATCGAGATGGGATTGCTTGTCAACACATCACAGTTTCGAGACTGTTTCTCATTGCACTTTGAGTTAAACTTGAGCTGTGTAGTGTATGACCGAAACTGTTGCTTTAAGCTTCTGATTGCTTCTGCATAGGCTTTGCACAGTTGAAAGTTAGCAATGACAAGCTTTCAACCTCTCGCAGTCATATGCTGAAATTTAAACTTGTGTAATTTAACCGCTGCAACTCCGATAAAATCTGAATACACAAGTCTATGTTTCATTCTATAGCATGATGATTGAACTGTGCTAGGGGTAGTTTCACCTGTATACATGTTTAGCACTTGTCTGTTTTCCTGTCTATACATGTGTTGTGCTATTTCGATGGTGAATACCCTTTTGGCTAAAAACTGCTCATTTTGCTCATATGTCCATATTTCATATTTGGTGGATTAGTTTGAGCCTTCGCTAGCTGTATGCTTTTCAGTGAGTCGTTGGAGCTATACTGTTTAGAGCAGCTTCTTTGCATTTTCTTGACTATATTCCTGAAGCTGCTAACTTGCATTTGTGACTCATATGCATTTTGGAAGGGGAGAACTTTCTCTGTTGCACTTTGATGGTGCATTTTCTGAGGGGGGGAAGATTGCTTTCGGTCCTTTTTGCTTGATGGTGCATTTTCAACTAAGGGGGATAATTTGGAAAAATCATGCCTCCCATGTTCAACTAAGGGGAGAGGAATCGTTTGTGTGCACCATGCAAGGGGGAGTTTTGCTCGTGCTGAATTTTTGAAATTTCCAATTGGTTCGGAGCGCTTTGCTAGTTGTGTTGAGCTTTTACCTCTATCTTGAGGGACTAGCAGTCGCATCTTTGCTTCAGTTGGTTTCAGTTGGTATCGAGCTTTTCAGTTGATGTCGAGCTTTCTGCTAGTTGTGTTGAGCCTCTGTGCCTCTGTCTTGAGGGACTAGCATTTTGCTTTGATTTTTCAATTGGCGTTTGCTAGCGGTGTTGAGCCTGTTCTACCTCTTCTTGAGGCTAGCTTTGCTTTGCTTGGTTGCGTCGAGCCGTTGCCCATGTCTTTGGGGACCAATTGTCTTGCTCCTTCCACTTGACCTTCTTCGGCTTTGCTATGCTTTTGGGTCATTTGGTCATTCTCTCTTCTCCTTCTTCCTCTTCTATTTCCATTATGATTTGTGTGTAGTTGACAATGCACTCATCAAGGGGGATTGCGGATACATGGGTGTATCCGAGTCTTGAGTGATGAGTGATTGTCAACGGGTTTGATCGCAGGTTCTTTGGCTTGTGTTCTGCAGGTGTCGAGCACAGAGACAGTGATCGAGGGCAAGGTGAAGGTCAAGTAGAGACGTGTCGTGCCGACGGACCGGGAGCGGTGAAGGGCGGACGTGAGGCTTGGACTGAGGGACCGGTGGCCTGAGGATCAGCTGTGGTGGCTGGCAGCCTGGGACAGCGACGAGCGAAGACTTGTGGGACATGGTGTTGCCTGAGTCGAGGACCTGGGGACACGTGTCGGTGGACGGGATGCACGGGCGGGCATCCCCTCTACAGCTTTGGTTGGGGTAGAGCCAGAGAAACCATCGGGTGGACGGTTTCCAGGTTTGGGCCTCAAAACCTGGGCGCTGATGGTTTCCGAGTTTGGCCACAAAACTCGGGCTGAGGACGGTTTCCAGGTTTGGGCCTCAAAACCTGGGTGCTGCGGGATGGCTGAGTTTGGGCCACAAAACTCAGGCTACGGTGGGCTGGTTTCCCGGTTTGGGCCTCAAAACCGGGGGTTGGTCGTGAAGGCTGGTTTCCCGGTTTGGGCCTCAAAACCAGGGGCGGAGTCCGTGAAGAGGACGCAGAGCGGTGGCGGCACGTGGCGGCATTCGGTGAGGTTGCGTCGAGGCAACGCTACCAGTTGTGCGGGCGTGGCCGTCGGATCCACCTACCTTCGAGTTGGTCCAGAATAACCCTAGGGTTAGCTGGTTCGCTCTGTAGTAGTTAGGGGTAGAGTGGGAATTAGGAATAGTTAGAATTAGGATAAGTAGGGAGACACACCCACCTCCCCATCCATCTCAGTCATTTTGCTCTTGCCTTCTAGTTTTCCTGCTCTCCCTCTCCCCTGCTGTAGCAAACTGAGATCCACAGAGAAGAGAACAATACCTCTGTGTCCGTGAGATTTTGAGGAAGTGAGAGTGAGACCGTAATCTCACTGTTGCAGCGTGTGGTAGCCACACGGTTGCAAATTCGTGGTTGTGATTCGTGTTTTGTTCGAGTTCTTCGCGGGTTGCTTTTCTCCACGATTTTCCCGTCGATCTATCTCTTTGTTCGTTGCGTCTTTTACGATTCCGTTTAACAGAGATGTTGCAGATCGTGAGGCACTTCTTTCCACCGAAGGAATTCTCCTCTAACCTCACGACCTAGTAGATCGATCGATTTTCGGTTCGGGTCAAGTTTTTCTCCCTTCCCCCGAATTTCTTCGATTCATCGATTTGGAGATAGGTTCGAGCCATGATCTCTTAGAGATAGCTCACTATCCTCCTTGTGACTCATCTCACCAAGTTTGATCCCTAGAGGATTCGTTTTGGGTGAGATCAAGTCAAATCGGTGGACGAACAGCAAGTTTCGGGGTGACCGGATGCTAGTCACGGGGTGACCGGACGCTCAGCCAGGGTCCGGTCGTTGAAGGTTCGATCTGCGTGGGTTTCTGTTTACTTGACCGGACGCTCAGTAGAGAACTGACCGGATGCACAGGTAGCACTGTTCACCGTGGCTACGCTGTGACCGGACGCACTGTTCACTCGACCGGAAGCTCCTTAGTGCAGAGTCCGGTCACGAACAGTAAGGATCCAGAACGAGTTTCACTGGACCGGACGCGTCCGATCCTGACTGACCGGACGCACCAGTGAGTTCGGTCAGTGCAGCTTCGCACGTTTTCGTCCGGGATTCGTTCGTTCGTTGACGGTTTTGGTTTTCGTCTTTTGCGTTGGGTTTCTAGGGTTGTATAGTGTCCCACTGTGCTTCTCGGAAGCATCCACCCTACATCTAGGGTCGTGGACACTTGCAAGCTCTAGGTTTGCTTTTGGGGTTGATTCTTGAGACAGAGGCTAACAAGTTTCCAAAAGGAAAATTTGAAGCTCCCATTCACCCCCCCCCCCCTCTGGTCGCTTTTTGGTAGCTCTTTCGGTCCTTCACAGGACTAAGTGCAGACGTCGACGGCTCCAGTGACTACTACTACTGAGACCCTACCGAGCTCTATCGCGTCTTCAGAGCGGACCAAGCCTGTCCAGTCAGAGACGACCACGACTGTTCACCCTGAGCTATCTCTGATACATGAGCTTCCGCACTACGACCCTCAGGTTGATACAGCTACAGAGACTGCGACAAAGCCAGAGCAGACAAAGCAGGCCGAGCAGTCAGTGCCAGAGCCGACCCGGACCGCTTCGCCACAGCTTCCAGCTCTAGAGGGTCAGCAGGCTACGGGCTCGTCCTCTTCAGACTCTGAGGCCATCTTGCAGCAGTTTGAGTTCACTCAGAGGTCTCCAGAGTCTGCTCCTGGCTCGTCTGCACCACCTCTGCCCTCTGACGCTTAGTTTGGCGCTTGATGCCAAAGGGGGAGAGTGGTCGAGTATAGTGATAGGGGGAGCGATGTGAGAGGGATTTGCATCTTTTGATATGTTATGTTCACATACGCTCTTCGCTTTATCGCATCTTTTGCACTTTACTTTGTTATATGTGTGCTATGGACCTTGTGACATGTTTGTGCTCACTATGATATTCTATATGGCATGTCATTTCGTTTCACTCGTATACTTGCGCTTAATTCTCACTTGTTATGTATTCGAGCTCTTTACTCTTGCACTTGCTATTCACTCTAACTTGTTGAGTGCAGGATGTTGGCATGATATGTATGAGCTTGCCCCTAATCTTTTTCTCTTATTTATTGCAAGTTCATACATGTCATGATTTGAAAACATCTTCTCTCTATACTCGATCTCGTGTTGTCATCAATCACCAAAAGGGGGAGATTGAACGCATCTTGGCCCCTAGTGGGTTTCGGTGATTGGATGAAACATAAGATTACTGTGACTAACATGTGTTTTGCAGAAACAGGATTGAGTTAGGTCACGGTAATGGCGACGATATGGACATATGGAGTTCATGTCCCCTGGCGATGGATATCGTTTCGGTTTTCAAAGGACGGACGACGAAGACGGTGGTAGACTAGGCTAAGTGTCATATGGTGTTGGAGGACACTCAGGTAGTCTTAGGTCTTTGTTTTTTCCTTTGGCTATACTATAAAGGGGAGCGTGAATTAGTAGCTTGAAGTAGATGAGTCTATTGAGGTAGGTGTGGTGCACACTTGTTATTTCATAGCCCTAGGTAGCTCAGAGAGATGCCTTATGTCGAGAGGATGAAAAGTCGTTGAGGCCGCGTCGCGATCCGAGTTGGTTTTGCCCTTGAGATGGGCATCAGACACTGGCCTGGTGGGCATCGGACGCGACCGATGCTCACTCAGACTAGGGTTTAGTCTGGTGCGTGGCATCGGACGCGCCGATGTTGCCACATCGGACACGCCCGTTCACCGTTCACGTGCGCGTGAACTTGGGCTTGCACCGGACGCTGGCATCGGACGCTGAGGGCCAGCGTCCGATGTCCATGCAGAGAGGTTCCAGAGAGGGTAAAATCACAACGGACGCGTCTGTTGTGATGGCTGTTGACGTTTGTTAGTGCAAATAGAATATGAAAGATTCCGCAAGCGCAGAGAACACCATCGTAGCATTTTACCGGGAGTATTCTAGGATCGTTATTTATATTTTACCACTGGGAAGCTAGGGTCAAGAATCTGATAACTCACTATCATTCATCTACTAACTCAGAGTACTAATTAGACTAAAGCAGGAGTAGTTGATATATGATAATGATAATGAATGGAAGCACAATAAAGAGAATTAATGATAAATGTATAGATAACTATAGTGGGAGGACAACGGGAGAGATCAAGGTTCCTATGCACTTCTCTATTACTTGGGTTCTAAGGTAACAAGGATGAAAAGATATAGCAATTATAAACATTGGCACTTTGGAGCAGCAGGTCCTTTCCAACTCTCGAAGAAGACTGGAAAAAAGGTAGTTGGGAGAAGGCTGCCAAAAGCTCTACGAAACATCAATCCGAACGTGGTGGACTATGAAGGCCTAACAGAGCTGTCACCCCTGGGGCTACCACAACTATTCCGTGGGATTGAGCGCAACCTCAGGTAACCTATAGACTAACACCATGTCTAATCTATCGATTACTACTCTAATTACCTAGCATAACTAGAGCACTCAATACGAGCGAAGATCCCATGCCAAGATATAACAACTATACTAATCATATAAATAAGCATAAAGTAAATAGAGAAGATAAATATATTAAAGCATAAGTCTTATAAAGAAAAGATACAAAGACATACCAAAACTTTGAAGACTCCTCCGGAACCGGAGCGCAGCTCCACTCTCCTTAACTCCCGACTAAAGCTAAGCTATTACATTGGAAAATCTAAACCTAATTCTCTAGGGAGGAGAGGTTGTCCTTCGAGGGACGCCTCTACAAAGACTCCCAGATGATGATGTTGTGTTGCCTCAGGGGGGTCCTGGGTTTATTACATAGGGGCTCCTGGCCTCCCCTCCACCTTGGGCAAGCGATGTGGTATTAAATCCTCCGTCATATGCACTTGGGCCTAAATGGGCCAAAACGTGTTGGAGAGGTCGGTTGGAGTGCGTCACGTGAAGGGGGGCGAACTTGGGCCCTGTAGCAGACCGGTCGGTCCAGGGGGGAGACCGGTCGGTCTGCCTCTATGACAGGTGGGTCCCACCTTCCGTGGGTCGCCTTCTCGTGTCTTCTGGAATGTTCTAGAATCTTCCAAGTCGTATCCATCGAGGACTCTCGCTCCGGGACTCCAAATATAGCAAATCATATGTCTGTTTCGATCGTCTCGACGAGGTCTTCGCAATGGTGTGCTCTGTTTCATCACTTGAGATACTTTTATATGGTAAAAACATGGATGTCCTACAAAACAAGTGAGAGCACCAAAACTCGTGGAACTTGTTAGTTTCAAACCCTACAACTATGCTTTGTGATTCATTTAGTGTCATTTCATGCAATAGTTGATGGTTAATTATGAGCATTAGTGAGCGTCAATAATGGCATCGGACGCTGCCCAGCGTCCGATGCTCTTTTAACATGTCTGACAGGTGGTACAGTCGACCGTTGGTCGAGGTCATCGGAGCGTCCGATGCTAGGCATCAGAGCGTCCGATGCCCCCGCAGAAACACCTGTTCGGTGCTCTTTTGGATGACCGGTTGGGGGAGTATTTATACTCCTCCCCCTCTTCCATTAGAGTGTTCTTGCCACTTTCCTTTGCTGAGAATCACCTTGTGAGTGTGAGAAAGAGCAAGAGCCCTAGTGAGGTTGAGAGATTTGCTAATTGAGAGAATTAGTGACCTCCTAGTGAGAATTGAGTAGCAAGTGTGCATCCATCCATCTCTTTGGCCTTGTCTTGGTCAAGTGAGAGTTCTAGCTTGTTACTCTTGGTGATCGGCATCACCTAGACGGCTTGGTGGTGATCGAAGAGCTTGGTGATCATCCGGAGGCTTTGTGGATGACCCAAGTCAAGTTGTGACCGGTAGCGAGCGATTCACCGGGCTGGAGTGGCGAAGAATCAGCTCGTAGTGAGCACTTGATTCTTGCGCGGATCAAGGGGGAGCGATACCCTTGCGCGGGTGCTCCAACGAGGACTAGGGGGGTGTGCCGACACCTCGATACCTCGGGAAAAAGATCGTCGTGTCATCTCTACTCTCTCTACTTACGCATTTACATTTGAGCAATTCAATTCCGCAATTTACTTGTTGTTCATCCTTATTGAATTGCCATGGTAGAGTAGAAATGTCATAGTGTTGATCTTTTGTGCGGTTGATTCTAGAGGAACTCACTTCTAGGCACTAGGGGGTTAATTGACTTGTTAGGTGGTTTTTAATTCTTGCAAAAGTTTTAGAAAAGCCCAAATCACCCCCCTCTTGGGCATCTTGATCCTTTCAAGGTGGCTTGCAACCCTTGTAGAGCTAGGCAAAAAGCTTCAGCTTATTAATTGCTAACAAGGTTGCTTATTGTTTTTGTAGATTTTTAATTAGGCTATTCACCC
Source organism: Coix lacryma-jobi var. lacryma-jobi (assembly GCA_009763385.1). Lineage (NCBI taxonomy): Eukaryota > Viridiplantae > Streptophyta > Magnoliopsida > Poales > Poaceae > Coix > Coix lacryma-jobi. Next base: position 117,425,990 of record CM019829.1, read on the forward strand.
ATCTCTAGCCATCTAGCACCTTTCAGAGGCCCGTTGTCATCTCTAAGTAGCAGGGTATACTAACGATCATAGAGATCTCCTTTGAGACCTGATGGGATCTGATTGTTCGATAATTACCATGAGGAATGAAGATGTGACAAAACTTCTCATCCCTAAGATTGGATTTTAATTTTTAGATTCTACACTGAGTGCCTTTTTCTTCAAAATGACCTTCTGCTCTGTAGATAAATTACCACATGATGCGTTGGGAGAAGTATCAAATTTCATTATTGAAGAAATATGGGGTTTGCTTTTAGCAAGATTTAGTATCAACAACCTTCTCACAAACAAGGAAATAGGACAACACAGGCATCATAGAAGTTTTGCAATAACTTCAGCTTTGAACTTCAAAGTATTCCTATTATGTTAATAGGTTTGTGACAATTTAAGCGGGAGTGGATAATGTTTGGGACGATCATGTCGTGACATGTTCTTTGCTTTCGAGATCTAATCAGGGTCTCATTGCCTAGTGTCCATTTTGCATGCTTCGCTCACAAGGCTTGGAGGAGTAACTTTTTTCTTCGGCAATAGAGAATCAATGTGTGTTTTGCGTCCATGTTAGCTTGCTTCTTGTCTATTTCCAACATCAAAGTGAATGTTTTGCATGCAGAAGAAATCCATCTATAACAGATGTCATTGGTATCAATCTGGGCACAATGAATTGTAGGAGCTAGATGAGATTGATGTTGGCTTATGACAATGAAGTTTGTTCCAATTGCAACATTTGGGTATAATCCTAGTAAAAGAATAAATGGAAAGCAGGTACATGCATACAAACCGGCAATCTTAAGTATTGCTATTATCTGTATCGCCAAAAAACCACTTTATATAGAGAAATGTCAATTGGAGTAATTAATGATGAAATCATAAAGGTAAAAAAGAGTTGGCTTATGAAGCTACTTTTGTTACCAAGAAATGCCAAGAACAATCATTTAAGCCATGCTGCAAGTCTCACGGAGGATTGTAAATCAAATTTATATTTGTTAAATCATTGTAAAAAAATTCAAGGAGCAATCACCATGACATTTTTACTATTAAATAATTTGTTCAGTATTCTCCACACATTTCCAAATAAATAGAAAAAACAAGACAAAACCCTTAAGGTCACGAGAGAACGGACCCGATCTAGATGTTAGATCTTTGTAGTTTCTAGCACGATCATTTTTTACTGATTTGTTTTAGCATCTTGCCCAATGATTCATTTGAATTATTTATATGAGTTGTGACTCAACAAACCGACCTAATATCGAGAATTCATTGCTAATAATTGAGCAATTATTCCTAACATTTATTCGAAGCATTCTTTTTCCTCTCTGTCTTCATAGTTTCACCAAGATTCCACATACATAATGTGTAGGTCATCTTAGGGTCTGTTTGAGAGAGGTGTGCTCCCTGATTCTTTAGTGAAATGATTCTCTTTGATTCTTTCACATAAACTTTTAAAATTAGGATAGAAAATCACTTCATAGAATCAAGTGAAGCTACTTTTTTTTTTAGCTCTCAGCCTTTTAGTCCATTTAAGAGAATCACTTCACAGAATCAACAAAGAATCACTTCTCACTGAAAAATACGTTTGACAGTTAGAGAGTGATTCTCCCTAAGAATCCGCTCCGCAGAGCGCTCCCAAACGACCCCTTAAGTAGTTTTGGCCCCATCAGTGAGGTATCATCTTGTAAATTACATGTAGTTTCTTAAGCAATAAACTACCATTTACCTAAAATATGAGGAGCCAATAGTCTTAGGGCAGTTCCAAGCTGTAAATTTTTTGAGTATCACATCAGATGTTACGTAGGGTGTTGCATGAGATGATCGGATACTAATAAAAAAAACAAATTACAGAATCCGTCCGCAAATCGCGAGACGATTTTTTAAGCCTAATTAATCTGTCATTAGCACATGTGTTACTATAACACTTTAGTGTCAAATCACAAACTAATTAGGCTTAAAAGATTCATCTCGTAAATTACACGCAAACTGTATAATTAATTATTTTTAATCTGCATTTAATACTCTACGCATGTATCCAAAGGTCTGATGTAAAGACGAATTTTTTTTGGTTTTAAACTAAACATGACCTTAAGATTGAAATACGAGGGGGTGAACTCTTATCCTATAATTAATAACCTATATATTCCTCTCAACATTGAGTGGATTGAAGAAGAGGGGACCGAAACGTAGCAAACATGGGAAGAAGTACATGTTCTTAAAGAAAAGAAACACCTTCGGCATGAGATTCTCAGATGGCCTCTCTGATCCCTCATCAAATGCTACCTTTCAGATCAAAATCACATGAAGCCGTATCAAATTCAATCCAAACCATGAATGATGCAAATCCCGTCAAATAAAAGCCCGAGCTAACTTTAACCACGCTGACATGAGGGCCCGTCGTCCCTATTTGCTCGGTGATCCTGCAGTTTGACTCGTTGACCCCCTCGTTCAGGCCGTCAGGGACGATGAGGGTCCACAGGCAGCGCCACTCATCAATCATCATTGGCCCTGTTTGGATACTCTAGCACAGCTAAAGGTTAGAGTTATTTTCTAGCTTACAAGTAGCTCTAAACTAACTCTAGTCAAAGAGATGTTTGGATAGAAGAGTTAGATTGACAATAAATGTACTTTTCCAATCATTTGATGAGGTGGAGATAGAGAAAAAACCACTTTTCTAGTGGTCCCAAGTACAACTAGCCCAAATAATCACCTCTTGGTGGGGATAGTTTTTTGAGGTCAAACTAGCCCTCTTGTTTGGATACTTTAGGGCTAGTTGAGCTCCAAATAGATCAAACTAGCTCTAGCCCTTGGATGCCATTGGCCCTGTTTGGATCCCTCTAACTCAGCTAGAGCTAGAGCTATTTTCTAACTCTAAACTAGCCCTAAACTAACTCTAGCTCTTGTGGTGTTTGGATGAAAGGGTTAGATTGACAATAAATGTACTTTTTCAATCATTTGGTAGGATGAAGGTAGAGAGAGAAACCACTTTTGTAGTGGTCCCAACTAGAACTAGCCCAAATAATCACCTCTTGGTGGGGATAGATTTTTTTTGGATTGGTTAGATGCAACTAGCTCAAACTAGCCCTCATGTTTGGATACTTTAGGGCTAGTTGAGCTCCAAATAGCTCAAACTAAGGCCTTGTTTGGATCCCAGGGCTAGAGCTAGTTTGAGCTATTTGGAGCTCAACTAGCCCTAAAGTATCAAACATGAGGGCTAGTTTGAGCTAGTTGCATCTAACCCATCCAAAAAAAACTATCCCCCCCAAGAGGTGATTATTTGGGCTACTTCTAGTTGGGACCACTACAAAAGTGATTTCTCTCTCTACCTTCATCCTACCAAATGATTGAAAAAGTACATTTATTGTCAATCTAACCCTTTTATCCAAACACCACAAGAGCTAGAGTTAGTTCAGGGTTAGTTTAGAGTTAGAAAATAGCTCTAGCTCTAGCTGAGTTAGAGGGATCCAAACAGGCCTAAGTCTAGCCCCCGGATCCAAAGAGGGCCATTGATCGCGCAAGATAATCCTCTCGCGAAGGTGGCCACGTGGATCTCATCATTCGTCACCTTCGTCAGAAGCTACCCCGCCAACTGCATCTCGGGACCCACTATACTGGCCCACGGTGTCAGTGAGTTGTGTCGTCTGGGGAGAGGCGGACCGGGCGGCGAGCGAAAGGAGCACCCCCGCGCGCACCTCGCCCTCGAGGGGGTGGTGCCGTCCATATGACCCGCCCGGCCGCCCCGGTACCCCGTTCCGCTCACAGTGAAAAGGCGTCTTTCCACTGCATCTCTAAAACATAAACCCCCACCCCACCACGCCGTAGCGGAGAGAAGAGAGGAGCGCGAGATCGATGTCGGGCTCCGGCGATCGTCGCGGCGGCGGGCCTCCGGGTTCCGGTGAGCACCTCCCGCCTCTCCCCCTCCTCCTCCCTGTGGTTCGTGGGTGGACGAATCGCGCAATGCCGGATCGTTCGAGGGGGTCGGGTAGGGGGTAGGGTTTAGGGTGGATTTGTTTCAAGGATCTGATTCGTCGCGTGCCCGCTGGTTGATCGCGTGTGTCGCTCGATTTTGGGCGGTTTGTTTCGGAGTGACTGGGGTTTTGGGGGGACGAGGGGCGAATGCTGCTTCGCGTGGGTGCGGAATCGGCGGGGGGTTTGTTTGGGCGTTCCAGTGGTTCATCCGCGCAAGCGCGGATCAGTGGTTCTGCTTGGGTAGCTTTTTTGATGTGAGTTTCATGTCCTTGAATTTTGTTGCGTTTGCTTTTGGTGGGATTTAGCCATTTTTTTTTACGGAGGTAAGGATTTAGCCATTTACTTGGGGATCGTGTGCTCCGTGCGAAGCAGATTTTGTTAGGCCTGCCCTTTCATTTTTTTTTGGGTCCTTTTATAAGAAATCGTTGATCCATGAGTTAGTAATTTGTTACTTCTTTCTTAGATTTATTAGAAACTATTGTAATATTAAATTAAGAAACCGGTGACCTATGAGTTAATACGCCCTTGCATTTCTACAATTTCATATTATCCTAAAATAACTAAGGGATTAACGTTCTCATCAGTCAGTTGTAGTTGGGGTTTTTATTAAAATGTCAGGCGATTTTATTATTTTATTAGTAATTGCATGATATTTTGGCAGCTGTTTTAGTTCACTGTCCTTATGTAATTGGTATGTACTCTTGTTTTCATTCTGTGTGGTACAATCATTATGATTTCTATTCGCGAGTTCGCATTACTTGAATAGGGGTTCAAGTAATGTTGTGATTTTTATAAAGGTTTGTTCGTTGTTCTTAGTCAAGTCTGATACTCATTCAGTTGTCTCCTCATAAGGTTACCTGCATGGTTGCTGGTAGTCATTTTTTTTTTCCATCGTTGCTGCTTGTCTTTTTAGTTTGTGTTCCACTTTGTTTCATTCTTTCATAGAGCCTGATAAAATACTCAATAACTAAATGATTCTTAGGAAAATTATGTTACTACACATTGGTTTGACATTGTCGATCTGGTAAACTCTGGCTATGTTCATTTTAACAAGTGAAAGGCTTGATGTATGTGTTTTACTTATGTGATGGCAACATGTTGTCCCTACTGCGGGATTTGATTTTGTATGCATTTTTCTGATTGTTATGCATACGTTGAGCCAAGTAAAACTGGTCCTATATTGACTTGCATGTATCTCTTGACAATTAGATCTGCTGCTGGCTTTTGGTCACTAGATTAGCTACTAATACAACTTTGATAGTTGTGAAGTTACTATGTTGAATAGGTAAAAGTATTTTGTAACCTAACTCCTGCGACTCTCCTCACTGATTAATTAGCATCATTATGTTTCATAGTGGGGTATGACATTCTTTGCCATTACTGATAGATACTGTTGAGATAAATATATCTGACACTGTAATCCTACCCTGCATACAGATGGTGACTGGGAAACCATGGGGAGAAAGTCGAAGAAATCAGGACAAGTTGGTGGGAAACAGTGGGCACCATGGAGTTCCGCAAATGTGACACCTAACACAGCAAGGTCAGCATGGGGTGGCAATGGTTCCTCGCACCCTTCTGGAACCAGTTGGGCTCAAGCTTCAGATCGTGGTGCTGCCAACAGAGGCAACCCTAGACCGCCGCCACAAGCACCGCGCCCTGTTGTGACTCCACCTCTGGCGAATGGTTGGCAGTGGCAATCCAGGCCTCGCCCATCTGGTTCTGAAGTCAAGAAGGATGATGCTCCTCCATCTGGTGGTGACCCTGAGGTGGAGAATGTTGATGGCAACAATACATCCGATGATGATGATGATGATTTGAGTGATGATATCAGTGATGACTATGATTCTGATGCAAGTGAGAAAAGTTTTGAGACTCGAAAAACAAACAAGTGGTTCAAAGAGTTCTTTGAAGTCTTTGATAAACTGAGTGTGGAACAAATTAATGAACAAACTAGGCAATGGCATTGCCCGGCATGCAAAAATGGACCCGGGGCAATTGATTGGTACAAAGGGTTGCAACCTTTGATGACTCATGCTAGAACAAAGGGTTCTACAAGGGTTAGGCTTCACAGAGAATTGGCTGCATTGCTGGAGGAGGAGCTCTCTCGCAGGGGAAGTTCAGTTGTACCAGCAGGCGAACAGTTTGGGAAATGGAAAGGACTGCGAGAAAGCACTGATCGGGAGATAGTGTGGCCACCAATGGTTATTGTTATGAACACCTTCTTGGAAAAAGATGACGATGACAAGGTGCCTTTTTTAATATAATTTCATATTAGTAGTACCCCGCCCCTCTCTGTGAAATGCAATTACAGATTTTGCAGTTGGGTTCACTCATCCCTTTTAAGCATAATCTGACACTTATGTATCTTCTTAGAACATTAGATCTGACTAAACAAGGTGCAATATGCTCCCTAAGTGGATCAGTTACTATGAACATTTGAACAATATTTATTACCTAGATGTTATATTTATTGTCTTGTGCATTCTCAGTTGACCGCATTGATCCTTTTTATCTGATAGCTATTATCGTTCTTCTAATTGGCTTCAATACATTGTGTCCCCACAGTTTTTGAGCTGAATGTGGATCATAAATTAAGTTGCATTGAATTCTGATTTCTGTTTATTTGTTGATCTGATCTAGTGGAAGGGCATGGGGAACCAAGAGCTCCTTGATTATTTCGGAGAATATGCAGCAACTAAAGCACGTCATGCCTATGGTCCCTCTGGGCACCGTGGTATGAGCGTGTTAATATTTGAAAGCTCAGCTGTGGGCTACATGGAAGCTGAACGTCTGCATAGACACTTTGTTAATCAAGGTACAGACAGGAATGCATGGCACCTCCGCAAGGTTCGATTTGTACCTGGTGGGAATAGGCAACTATATGGCTTCTTAGCGAGCAAAGAGGACATGGAGGCGTTTAACAAGCATTGCCATGGTATGTTTTTCTACAAACTTAATGTTTCCTATTGTGTATATGCTTATTTTATTCTGGTATAAACGACATTATTTAGTGGACTTCACCTGAATTCTTTATTCCTTGAATAATGATCTTTGTCATCTAATTAAAACTTGTACGCGTGAAATATAGTTTTGTTACAGTAATCATAAGGACACGTGAAGTTCGATATTTCTATCCTTTCAGTTTTATATCAATTTGACTTTTAGAAGTGTATAATTGTATCCCCTTTCTAGAATTGTAGTGGTTTTTCGATAGCACTTGCTTATGCTTGTTTCATTTACATTTGGCTTATGCTTGGTAGTTGGTACTTCTTGTTCTTTGTGTGCCATTGTTGCCTTGTCTGTGAAAATACATCACTCACTCTTGACTGATAAACCATTGTTATGAATGGTGAAGAAATTGTGACCGCAGGTAGTATTACCTTTCAAACAGTACAACAGATAAATCAAAGAATTTGAATCCACAACCTGTTTATTGAAATATGAAGTCTCCAAGTTCAACAAGTAGTGCAGTGTTTTTGAAATACAGACATCAAGCTGTAGTAGTTATGTTGCATCTACCGAACAGGACGTCGAACATTTTACTAACTTAACTGGAGAATTGCTAACTATATTTTAATCTTCACTATAATTTCAGGCAAGAGTCGTCTGAAGTATGATATGAGGTCTTACAATGAGATGGTGGTGATGCAAATGAAACAGATGAGTGAAGACAACCAACAACTGAATTACCTGAAGAACAAGATGGTTAAGACAGAGCAGCATTCTAAAGCAGTAGAAGAAACATTGGGTGTTGTTACCCAGAAGCTACGGGAGACTATGGAAGAGAACATATTTGTCAGGAGTAAAGCAAAAGAGAAGCACTTGGAGTATGAACAAGAGGTAATAAGGTTACCCAAGTGGTTATATTTTCTAACAACAAACATGTGAGAATCAACAATTTTCTTTTCATCTAAATCTGTGTCAATGGCTTTAGTAACAAATGATAAGGAGTTTACTGTTGCTGTGAGGGTAACACTTAGGTTCTGTTTGGTTTCCTAAAATGTAACGCAACCCCATTACGGAGAATATCCATTACCTTTACATCTGTTTGATTCATGCAGTCTGTAATCATTTCAATATAAAGATGACAGTCAAGTATCTTTAGGTTTGATTACACCGTAATCTGATTCCATTTCCCATTACATTACCACTCACTGAACCAAACAGCATCTTATGTTTTGCACTTCAATACTGTTGTGATAAGATTATTGCTGCCATCTTTTGATTTCACCACCTATTGTTGACCTTGTTTCCATGCTTTGCATAAGAAGTACCAGGAGGAATTTTTTTTTGTAGTTGGCTGTTGACCTTGTTTCCGTGCTTTGCAGATGAAGTACCAGGAGGAATTTTTTCATAATCAAATTGAGGATATTCACAAGGCCACAGAGGACAAAGAAAAGCTGTTTGAGAAGTTGCTGCAGGAGGAGCGCTCAAAGGCTAGACGGTTTGATGTAGATTCTGGAACTACCGAAGATCGGAAGCTAAGGTGTGTCACTTACTGATAGTTGGATGTTACCATGCTTTACCTGCAACTCAAACTAAAAATAATGTAAACTCAGGATTGCTTTTATTTTCTGCCTCAACAATCTTGTGTAGAAATCGTAATTTCAATGCCCATGTCAGTTGCTGTTTCCCATTCTCAATCCATCCGTCTCGTGCAGGAAGGAACATGTACAGAAGTTCATTGATTGCCAGGTCAAGGATGTGGCAGAGTTTGAAGCTGAGCGGGATGAGCTGATCAAAGTTCATGATGACAAGAAGATGAAGCTCAAGAAAGAGTACATGGAGAAGGAGCTGGAGCTGGAGAAGGAGCTCGATGCGGCCCTGACCGTCCTGATGGAGAAGCATAAGCCAGATACCTTTGAGGCCTCCAGCTCGTAAAGGGGTTTCAGCGGCTAAGCACTCACCTTAGGTCCTCAGCTTGGAGCAACCTCGTCGATGCTCCTCCTTATATCCATAAAAGAATGCCTAGACATTCTATAGATGTTGCTAAAACATGGCCATCCCTGTGATGGCAGCGTGCGTGATATGGAGACATGACCAGCAGCGTTATATGGTCGCCGTAGTGGTATCGCACTCGTGTGTGTGGTTCGAGCATCTGAAAACAGCGTTTTGCCTGCGATGGCATATGGGTCAAACTACAACTGAAGTGTTATGTCTAGTTTATATCCTCTAGTACTACTATGGTCCTGTGCTTTGGTTTTAATACAAGTGGTGGTTTGCCTTTCTTATTCTCCGGATGATTACTATTGTCCTGTGCTTTGGTTTTAATGCAAATGGTGGTTTGCCTTTCTTATGCCCCGGGTGATTACTATTATGTCTGCTCCGATCGTCAAAGTGTCTGATTCTAGTTGGAGGATTGAACTGCATCCGAGATGGTCTATTCTGCTAGTGGTGGTTTACCTAGCTTCTCTAGTTCGATCAGGTGGTTTTCAAAATAAAAAATAAAAAATAAATCAAGTGTCTTTTCCCGCCCTCAGACGCGTGCTCTTCATGGTTTTCACATCTTGTATATAAGACGCGTGCTCGTCATGGTTTTCACATCTTGTAAACCAAGCATTAACTATGGGAGCCTCTTTTGCAGAATGCTTTCCATGCTGAACTACTTTGTGTGGCTGGCATGAGAGCTGCAGCTAATCTGGACATGTCTCAAGTCATTCTGGAAACCGATGCAGAACTCGTGAAAGAAGCAGTGGAAGTAGAGGACTACCGACTATCTTCTATGGGTGGTGTCATTGCAGAGCTTCAAGCTCTTTTGCTGTCGGAGTTTAGTACTCATGTACTCCCTCCGTCCTTGAAAGAATCAGAATCAATTTCTAGAACTTTTTAAACTTTGACCGAATTTCTAGAAAAACTATCAAGATTGATGGTACCAAATTCATATCATTAGATATATCATAGAATATATTTTCAGAATATGTCTATTTTATATCATAGATGTTATTATTATTTTCTATAAAGTTAGTCAAAGTTTAAAAAGTTTGACCGACACGGATTCTAGGAATTGCTTCTTTCAGGGACAGAGGGAGTATTAGTTTGTCCCAGAGTTTGTAACAAGGTAGCTGATGCCTTGGCAGTCTTTGGTCATAGTCTTCCTGGTGGTGTGCAGGCCACTTGGGACATGGTATGTTATGGTGGGCAAGACATACCAGAGGCGTCCACGTCCCTAGAGTCCAGAAGAGTTATTTGCCTAGTCTGTTATTGAGTCTTAGTTTGTTATGGAGTCACTTTGTTAGGAGATATTGTATAAGTATTGGACTCTTGTGTTGGAATACGATAGCCTGGGATTGAGATTTATTCTCCCCTTGGGCGCCCAGGCGTCCTGCTCCTTGTCGCGCTCGCTGTCTTCTTCTTCTTCCTTAACCACGATATTTGGGAGATGCATGCCCCAAAAGTCCAAAACCCAAGAAGATGTCAACTTTTTCAACAACACTGGGATATCCCTTAACAAAATTAAGGATGGAATCAACAACCCAACAACTTAGGAGGTAAAATTATAACAATAATCAACCGTTTCTTAAAGATCTTGTTTTTGGTCTAGATAAAATAAAGGATAACGTTAACAAAAAAATTGTATGCCAATGACAAGATGCTTAAAATATATTTACTAATCTCGAAGATTTCTCCTGTGATATAAAGAATCAACTTAACTTCAATAAGATGCTAGAAACCCAGTTAGCTCAATTGTAGCCATGATACCATACTTTGAGAAAGGAAGAATTCATAGGAAACCTCAAAAGCCAATGAAAACTGTAAATCTGGTCACTACAAGGTTAGGATTTACTCTGAGCTCTAGAGGGTGTCCACTTTTGGACCCTCCCTTCACCATCAAGAAAGATGAGGAGACCGGTTATCACCTGTTTGATCGGACCCTAAACATTCATCAATGCCATATGTGATCTTGGCACAAGTGTCTATTTATGTCCATGGAAACCTATGGCAACCTTCTCTATGCACCTATGTCCTATACCCTTTTTTGTCTGCAGTTAGCCAACCAATCAGTTCGCTACCCTGAGAGCATTTTTAGAGACATTCTAGTAAATGCTAGAGAAGCATATGTCCCAATGGAATTTGTGGTGCTCAACATGGAAGACAACAACAAGGATACCTATCTCATCCTTGGGAGAAAACTTCTACAACTGTATATCCTGGGCTCCTGGCATGCATGCCACTGTATGGCTCTATGCATACGCGTGAAACAGATTTTGTTGCCCTTGATCAGTGTCCTATTGACTTCGAAGATTTTTTGTGTTGACCATGCAGCTTGATCGGCTCATAGCACCACCCGACCAACTCCAGACAGTACTAAATCTATGCAACAACTCATTCTAAACTAGCACAACGGATCATGCCACATCTTCTTGCAACTAAGTATGTGCCATCATTCAAATGATGACCATACATAAGTTGCACAGTTGAAGGGTCGAGATGGCAGACTAGAGGAGGGGGGGGGGGGTGAATAGTCCTTTCTAGAAATTAATCACACCGGCTAACCGAAATAAACATAAAATTAAAACTATCGGTCTAGCCAAGACTACATCTCTCACTCAGACAGTTTGAAGGTGAATTTCAGTAAGTCGTCCATCTTGTCCATTAATGTGTCTAGGGAAAACATGGAGGTTCTAGCTGGTACATTTGGATGTCAGATAGGGTCTTTCCCTTTTCCATATTTAGAACTGCCCCTAGGGACAACCAAGCCAAAAACAGAAGACTTTGCACCTACTGGACAAGGTAGAGAGAAAACTGTCTGCTTGCTCGTCAATGTTGTCCTATCCTGGAAGATTGGAATATATCAACACTGTCATCTCCCCCACTGTCACTTATGCAATGTGCACTTTCAAACTACACAAGGGAGTAATACACAACATTGATAGAATCAGAAAACAATGCCTATGGAGGGGAAATTCAGAGAAGAAGAAAGGAGTTAATTTAGTGGCTTGGCCACTTGCCCAAAGGCATAAGAAAAAAAGGAGGGCTTGGCATAAAAAATCTGCTTGTTCAGAATGACTCATTATTGTTGAAACAACTTCATAAATTTTACTCCAAATCTGATATACCCTGGGTACAGCAGGTATGGTTCAGGTATTATGAAGGGAAAGTACCCTATGCTCAAAGAGAGATGGGGTCATTCTGGTGGAGAGACATATTTAGATTGAAAGATCGCCATAGAGCAGTAACCACTTGTGAATTGGGAGATGGATCATCCATCCTATTTTGGACAATTGGACTGAGGGATATCTTTCCCAATATTGCCATGTTTGCTATAAACCAATATTTATCAGTAAAAGAAGTAAGTGAAGCCTCTTGCCTAGCTGACCTCTTCAACATCCCTATATCTCAGAGGTGGCTTTAGAACTCGATGAGTTGAGAGACATGGTCCAGCCTTTTAACCTAGAAGAGGGCACTGATAAAAGGATTTTCTGTTGGGGTAATATTAAATATACAACTGCCAAAGTCTATAAGATGTCCTTTTCTCATGTGATTGTACCTTATAGCTTTGGCATAATCTGGAAATCAAAAGTGACGTCAAGGATCAAATTCTTTGCATGGTTGGTCTTCATGGATCACCTTAACACTAAAAGTATGTTACAAAGAAGGAACTTCAATGTGCAGTTTGATAGTTATTGTCTCATGTGTAATACTAGAAAACGGAGACCGTAGAGCACCTCTTCTTCGATTGTGACTTTGCTAAGAGATGTTGGCACAAGTTAGGGATCGACTGGGCTCATGAGACTGACATGCACAGAAGATTCTTGAGAACAAGATAACATGTTAGGATGCCATTCTTCACTGAGATATTTCTCACTGCTGCTTGGGTGCTATGGAAGATCAGAAACAGGAAGGTCTTTGATGGGGAATAAGCAACCTTTGCTACATGGTTAACAAACTTCAAAGATGAAGCTGCTCTGCAATCTCATAGGTTAGTAGATGAAGATAGAAGCTTAGCTTTGCTTTGGCCTGATGCCTTGTAATTTGTAGTTGTTCCTGCCTCTTTTCCTCACACCCACTCCTTCCTTTCTTTCTCTGTAAGTATTCTCTGAACTTGTTGCTCTTTTACTTAATACAAAGTTTTGCGGCACCGTGGGGATCTCCCCCACGGTCTTTTACGTCAAAAGACTACATCTCTCTACCTAGACTCTATAGCACCTTACAAAAGATCCTAAACAAAGCAAGTAAGGTGTCGGTCCAGCTAGAGATCACTTAACAATCCTAGTAAGCGAGGTCACAAAAACCTATGCCACTAGTACTTCAAGCATGCAAAGCTCCTACACATGCTACTAAGCAAAAGCACAAAGCCTAAGCTCACTAGCAATGCTCAATAACAAGGCTACACAAGCCAAATTAGAGAGCTCAACTTAGCTACACAAACTAAGCATTGTGACTACTAACTATCAATGTTACAAGCCAACTAGTCACTCATGTCTACTTCTAAGCTACACAAGCTAAGAATGCTACTTGCAAGCTACACAAACTAATAAGAAGCACAAGAGCAATCTACACTAGCACAAGTATATGAACAAGCAAATACAAGCTAGTGATTGGAGTTTGGACATCACCAAGAAGATGAACACAAAGTTGACATGGTGATTTTCTCCTGAGGTTCACTTGGTTGCCATCAAGCTACATTCCTGTTGTGTCGACCGCACACCTTGATATTTCTACGACTAATAGGCACCACACCTAGATCGACACTCGAGCGCTGCAAGAACTCACCCACAAGTGAGGGTAACTCAATGACATGCTCTACTAGAGTTGCTCTTCGTGATCCCATGGGGCGAGCACAACACCCCTCACAATCCTTTTCTGGAGCCACACATAATCACCACATGGGCTTCACAATGGAGACACGATCACCAACCCGTCTAGGAGGTGACAACCTCCAAGAGTAACACGCACCACCGGCTTGCAACACGACCACCTATTGCCACACCTTGCAATCTCTCAATGCAACACACCAGCTATCACTCACTCGTAATTGATCAGCACTCTTCCAAGCACAAGTGAGTTAGAGGGATTGTTAGCACTCCCCAAGCATGGACACTAAGTACCAAGGGTCCTAAGTGCCAGCCACAGCCAACCACCACTTCTCTCTATAGCCCTAAGGGCTAACTAGCCCCTCACTGGGCATTTCTGCGAACCATCGGACGCGCCTGCCCGAGGCCATCAGATGCGTCCGATGTAGGGAGGCTTGCCATGTGCCCACCACATTCAACCTCGGCCGAGCGACCTCAATGTTCACTTGACTTCCCGCGCTGCTCAAAGTTGCATCAGACTCGCTGCACACCACCAATGGACGCGCCGACACGTGCGTCCGATGCGCATCGAGCCTTCAACGGCTCTCTAAGCCACTCCATCAGATGCACTAGCCCAGCGCATTAGACACGCAGTTAGACACGTCCAATGTCCATGCAGAGAGCTCCTTGAGAGAACCAAACTACATTGGATGCGCCTGCTCAGAGCCAATCGAACGTGCCCAACATCCGATGCCCTTAGCTGCACTGAACACCACCATGTCAAAGACATCGGACGTGCCACCTGTGCATCCGATGCTCACTCAAACAACGTCTAATGCCTCTCTGGACATCCAAACAGCCTAGGGTTTGCCATCGGGTGCGTCCGATGCCCCTGAAACCCTAGCTTTCACCTTCTTTTCAACACCAATTTCTTCTCCTTTGCAAATGTGCCAACACCACCAAGTGTACACCACCTTGTGCATGCATGTTAGCTTTATCAAACATTTTTTCAAAGGATTAGCACTTAGATCTTGCCTCGCCACTCGATCCTAACATGTCACAAAGTTAGGTCACTCAAGTGGCACTAGATGACCGATATGCAAATAAGTTTGCCCCTCTTAATAGTGCGACCATCTATCCTAAACTTGGTCATCAACGTATCTACACACCTATGACTGGTGAAATAAAATGCCCTAGGTTATACCTTTGCCTTGTGCATTCCATCCCATCTCCTTCGGGTGTTGATGCAACACTTGCACCAACCGATCACCAAATGATATGAGCCATTTCATATCATCACATGGCCTCTATGGTCCATCGATCTTGACCTCACTTTCCCTTCACCATCGCTTTGGTCCTTCAGCGCCAAGTCTTTGCTCAAGCCTCCTGAATTCGACCAATGGCTTCAAAGCCTCCAACTTGCCCTTCACCTTCGCAATCGGTCCATCAAGCCAAGTGTTGCCTTAATCTTCACCACCTTAGCCACATGAACGCATGCCATGACACATATGCAATAAGCTCCTTCATCACATGTATGAGCCTTGCAACAATCTTCAAGCCATTTCACCTTCATGACATATGTTGCTCACACAACATCACCTATGGACTAAGCACATCTGTAATGCACTTGAACACATATTAGTCACTCAATGACCAAAACCAAACAAGGACCTTTCAACAGTTGTAAAAGGATTATCCAAAGCTCGTTCTTAAGAAAACCAACTAGGCCAATGATGCAGGTTTTGCTTGGACTAGAAGTTGAGATTTGGACAACTGAAGCAACATTATGAGTCACACCCCATGCTTGGAGCTTTGTTAAGCATGCTCACTTATGCTGAAACATAAAAAAACCCCTAGCCTAGGCTATCATCATTGTCTACCCTGACGACCTATCTTTTTTCAATTTTTCATGCCCCCATGTACGCATCAATCTCCTCTTATCTATTTGCACTACCAACCAATGTCTGTACATTATGGTATGGTGGTATGGCATTGGACATTGCACATTGACAATTGGCTTTTTCTCAACAACAACAACAATAATATAAACTAAAATAAAAAATCACAATTACTAGTAATAAAATGATCATATGACTGAAATTGTGAACCAAATGGCACCTCTTTTTAATAACAAAAAATAGTAATCTTTGCTAAAGAAAAAGGGAATGTCTTGCAAGAGACAAGCATGGGGGAGCTTGTCCTCACCAAGGTATGAAGTCCTAAGCTACTTTTAAGTTATGCAATTCGTTGTTGGCTTCACTCTATCCATAATAAAATTAAGTAGCCTTATGAATAAAAACTCCCAACCATAGGAATGATGTTTGATTCAACCTTTCATTTAGAAAAGATGAATAGTTACTTTGTTAATAATTTGCAAATACTTAGTCTATAACTTGATACTCTTCTTAAGTTTTTGAAAACAGTTGCTGGGTATTTCGATTTACGGAGAATCTTCTCATGTAGATTGAGAAAACCCCCGAACCCTTGTCTGAAAGGTCCTTGTTTGGTTTTGCAATTGAGTGACAACCTAGGTGGACTAATGTCGCACCTGATTTTAAGGATAAAATCGATGTCATAATATATGTATGCCAGGATCAATTTTCATACATATATCGACATCATAATAGTATTAAAATCAATGTTGTATTACACAATCAAACATTATTACATAAATGACCCTCAGGTCTAAAAGAAAATTATAATAGACTCTCATGAAGACTCGCGAAAACTAGACGCCAACCCCACAGGAAGGCCGACCGAGGGTAGCACCGGCCTATTTGAAAGGTCCTAGTTTGGTTTTGGTAATTGAGTGACAACTTAGGTGGACTAATATGTGTTTAAAGTGAATTACACAGGTGATTAGTCCACAGGTGATCATGTGTGAGCAACATATGCCATAGAGGTGAAATGGCTTGGAAGATGTTGCAAGGCTCACACATGTGAAGAAGGAGCTTAATGCACATGAAACATAACATGTGATCATGTGGCTAAGATGGTGAAGATCAAGGCAAGACTTGGCTTGATGGACCGGTTGCGAAGGTGAAGGGCAAGTTGGAGGCTTTGAAGCCGTTGGTACCGAGTGTCGGGAGGCTTAAGCAAAGACTTGGCGTCGAAGGACCGAAGCGATGGTGAAGAGCAAGTGATGTCAAGATCGATGGACCATGGAGGCTATGTGATGATATGAAGTGGATCATATCATTTGATGAAGAGGTTGGTGCATGTGTTGCATCAACACCGGAGGAGATGGAATGGAATGCGCAAGGCAAAGGTATAATTGTAGGGCATTTCATTTCACCGGTCATAGGTGTGTAGAGAAGTTTATGACCGGGTTTAGGATAGATGGCCGTACTATTAAGAGGAGCAAACTTGTTTGCATATCGGTCATCTAGTGCCACTTGAGCGATCTAACTTTGCGATGTTACTAGGATCGAGTGGCGTGGTGAGTGCAAGTGCTAATCCTTTGAAAACTAATTGAGAAAATGCTAACACACATGCACATGTTGATGTACACTTGGTGGTGTTGGCACATTTGCAAAGGAGAAGTTGTTGGAAAAGAAGTCGTGTTGAAAGGAGGTGAGGAGAAGTGGGAGAAACTAGTGTATAGTCCCTCTCCCCTCCTGCCGAGCTTGCGAGGCAGGATTCAGCGGTTTTCGGAGGTGAAGTGCTATGCACGGGGAACATCGGACGCTGGGCCGAGCGTCCGATGGCAAACCCTAGTTTCAGTCTGTTGCAGTGGGAGCATCGGACGCTGCATCGAACGCTGGTCCGAGCGTCCGATGGCAGTGTCGTGGCACGAGCAAGTTTAGCTGGGAGCATCGGACGCTGGCCTGCGTCCGATGTGGACCCATCTGACGCGTACGATGTAGAATGGTGCTCTCGGGGAGCTCTCTGCATAGACATCGGACGCTGGCCCTTAGCGTCCGATGCTGGGGGGCCGACGCGTCCGATGTGAGGCAGTTTTGCGCAGAATCGAGCAGAGGCATCGGAGCGTCCGATGCTAGGCATCGGCGCGTCTGATGCCACTTTAACTGGCGCGGGAAGTGATATAGCCGTTGGGATCGCTCGGCCGAAGTTGAACGTGGGGGACACGTGGCGAGCATCCAAGCATCGGACGCTGGCCTCAGCGTCCGATGGTCCCGATCCGGAGCGTCCGGTGGTGGCGCAGTTTGCCTAGTGAAGGGGCAACGGCTAGTTAGCCCTTGGGGCTATAAATAGCGTTGGTAACCGGCCTTGGGCTGGTGGTTGAGCACTCCAAAGCCTTGATGGCTGGTGTGGATGTGCTTGGGAGCCCTCTAACTCGCTTGTGCTTGCTAGTGTGCGAATCGATAAGCGAGTGAGTGATTGCTAGTGCGTTGCATTGAGAGATTGCATCGAGTGGCACTAGGTGACCGAGTTGCAAGCCGGTGGTGCTTGTTACTCTTGGAGGTTGCCACCTCCTAGACGACTTGGTGGTTGTGTCTCCGTCGTGAAGCCCGCAAGAAGATTGTGCGTGGCTCCGGAGAAGGCTTTGTGAGGGGCATTGTGCTCGCCCCGCGGGGATCGCGAAGAGCAACTCTAGTGGATTGCGCGTGTCATTGAGTTACCCTCACTTGTGGGTGAGTTCTTGCGGCGCTCGAGTGTCGAGCTAGGTGTGGTGCCTATTAGCCGCCGAACTACCAAGGTGTGTGGTCGACACAACGGGGACTAGCTTGGTGGCAACCAAGTGAACCTCGGGAGAAAAATCACCGTGTCAACTTCGTGTTCATCTTTTCGGTGGTTTGCAAACTCCTTTCACTAGCTTGTACTTACTTGTTCATATACATATGCTAGTGTAGTAGCTCTTGTGATTAGTTAGCTTGTGTAGCTTGCTAGTTACATTCTTTGCTTGTGTAGCATAGAGTTGATCCCATGAGTGACTAGTTGTCTTGTAATCTTGCTAGTCACATTGCTTAGTTTGTGTAGCTAAGTTGAGCTCTCTAATTTGGCTTGTGTAGCCTTGTTATTGAGCATTGCTAGTGAGCTTAGGCTTTGTGCTTTTGCTTAGTGGCATGCGTAGGAGCTCCCCGGTTGATTGAGTACTAGTTGCTTAGGTTTGTGTAACCTTGCAAGCTAGAATTGTTTAGGTGAGCTCTAGCTAGCCCGACACCTTATTTGCTTTGTTTAGGATCTTTTGTAAGGTGTCATAGAGTATAAGTAGAGGGGTGTAGTCTTGGCTAGACCGATAGTTTTAATTCCGCATTTGTTTCGGTTAGCCGCTCCGATTATGTTTAAGTTTTAAAAAAGGACTATTCACCCCCCCTCTAGTCCGCCATCTCGACCCTTCACTAGTACAACTCATCTGGGTCAAAGCCACCGTCTTCTGGATACTCATGCTCCTCGTCGAAGCCTCCAACGTCTAGGTGGGGTAGCAGGGGGGACAAAAGGGAAGGGTGAGTACATCGAAATGTACTCTTCAAGTGTAGGAAATAATGTGACATGGGGCTAATATCAAGGGTAGGCTGACTCTGTTTGACACGAGAACCTAAAGCGACACATCCTATTAATCTCATTTTCCTATGCACCTATTTACTAGGTTTAACCACCTTCTCCTTATAACCAGAACCAACACTCGGAGTCCATGTTGGCGGTCCTTATTACCTATTTATAACCGCCAACTCCCCCATGAAATGATCACCAAACTAGAATAGGGGCTTTTATATCTAACAAATTCCACAAGTTTTGGTGATTCACTTGTCTTACAGGAGTAACCAAAGAATACCAAGGAAGAGACAAGAAGAATACGCTTTCCGGCAAGGCATAAAATCAAGAAATAAAGAAGAAGCCCACCTAAAGAATGCAATTGGGCTAGAAACCACCGAAAATGCAATGTACACCATGCCAAGGGCCCACAACGCAAAGGCGGTGGCCAGTGGGCCCACCAGGGGTGCGAGCGCACCGCCCCTGGCCCCACTGGCCACCGACCTCCTTAGGCGGTTGCATGCCTCCATGCATAGGTCGGTTATGTAGGTGCGCAGGTTCAATGAACCTTAGGAAGTCGGTTTTGCACCTTCCAAATGAGGAGGAGAGGTCCTCCACTCCCCCAAGGCACCTCCACTATATAAAGAGGCCCTCTCCACCTTCATGAGCATCATCTTCATAGAGATCATAGACACCACAAAGAGTCCTCTTCACCATATTGCCAAGATGTAGTAGTAGAATATCTCTAGTTGAGAGTGAGGGAGAGATGCTTAAGTTCCAGAGGAGTCCTCGGAGGATCGGTATAATCTTGTATCGCTTCTTTGTAAGACTCTAGTATATTTATTTTCTCTAATTACTTGCATCGCTTACATGGTTATCTAGTTCTTACCTTATGTTTTAGCTAAGCATGCTTAGTTTAATGTTTTGCACCTTGGCATGGGATCTCCGCTCGACCAAGTGCTCTAGTTATTATATTGGCTAGAGTAGTAATTGGTAGTATAGACGTGGTGTCTAGACTATCGGATACCTGAGGTTGCGCCCAACCCCACAGATAGTTGTGGTAGCCCTAGGGGTGACAGCTCTGACCAGGCCTTTGTATTCCACCACGTTTGGGTTGGTGTTCCGTAGAGCTTTTGGCAGCCTTCTCCCGGTTACCCCTTCCCAGTCTCTTCGAGAACCGGAAAGGAACTGCTGCTCCAAAGTGCCATGGTGTGATCATTATGCTTGACCTTTGCTTTAGTTATTCCCTTGGGTTAGATCTAGATTAGAACCACAGTAATGGAGAAGTAATTAGGAACCTTGAACTCTTCCCATGACCTCCCAATTGTGCTTGTCTGCTCTTCATCTTTCTATGGAGTTCTCCTGTGTATCATTTATCTATCAATCATATATGCTATCATTTACCCCCACTTTAATCTAGTCGGTATACTAAGTTAGTAGATACATGATCATCAGTTATTAAACCCTTTACACATTACTTCCCTAAGGATATAAATACGATACCCCAAAATACTCCTGGGTGAAAGCTACAACGGTATCCGTGCACTTGCGGATTTATCTGTATGCGTTACACATACCAACTGGCTTTCTGGCGCCGTTGCCGGGGATAAGGTTTAACTCTATTCTTGGTAGTGACGCTATGAAGTGCCAACAAGCTTTCTGGCGCCGTTGCCGGGGATAGGGTTTAACTCTATTCTTGGTAGTGATGCTATGAAGTGCCAACAGTCCACTGAGCAAAACCACACCCGACGATCCACTGAGCATCCGACAATTGAAATCCACCAAGGAAACCCACACCTGAAGTCCATCAAGCAAACCACACCTGAAGTCTATCAGGCAAACCAGACCTGAACTAGAACAAACCAACAAATCTCGAAGAAGTCCAAGCCCTGATATATCATTTTTATACTTTGTAGAGGTTGCACATCTTTACCCATGAGTCGTGAGTTTCCCCGTCATGCTAAACACTATCAAGGTGCATAGCGGGGTCGCACTACAGGGCCTTTACAAAGCCGTCTCCAAGTCCGTTTTACACATACCTCTAAGGTTTCACCCCGTACAAAGGTCAACGACCCCCAGGGTCCCCTCTTGAGCCACAAAATCGTCCCCGTGTAAACCCTCAACTTGCAGGAAACTAATTACTTAGTCAGGTCCAACCCATTCAGACTTAAGATGGCAATGGGGACCCGATCCCCGATTCCTCGCGGAGAATTTACCTATTAGGTCCAACCCATCCAGACTAAAGATGGCAATGAGCAAAATTTACCTATTAGGGGACGGGGACAAAATCTTATCCTGTGCTGTTGGAAGAAGCATTTTTAGTTGAGATTTCTTCTTCTAGATTGTTGATTTAACTAATTGTTTATGCGGGGATGGGGATCCCGTCGGGGATGCTTTCCTCGCTTGGGTTCGGGGATGGGGAGAGAACATCAGCTGTGAGCTTTAACGGGGATGGGGACAAGGAAAAATTTTCCACGTGGGGACGGGGATGAGTGACTTATACCCGACGGGGAATTCCCCGTTGCCATCTTTAATCCAGACCTCATGGTTGAGCTGTTTTGCCGGGTTACTTGTCTGAGAACTAGGTCCTAGGGATCCAGGCAGGATACCTAGCATGGGTCCAAACCACTAACATCATCTGTCGAGTCCATGACAACCAAAAACTCCACCAAAAACGTACATCCTGTCGGATTTACCTAATCACCATATTGCTACAAAATTTGCCAACCCACTTTGTTTCATAGATCATTAATCAATATCATTAGTTTATAACCATCACATCCCAATCATGACTGCAGGGCTAAGCATGACATCTACCCATATTCCCAAATATAGGTGACAAGGAAAATATAGCAATAACTAGTAAACCCTAACATGGAATTCAAAATTAGACATTGCATGCATCTACAAGATCTAACTACTCTAATACCAAAAGTAAAATAAAGTAGGTGCAAAATATTCAAGGAGACTTGCCTTTAGGCTGAGCGGGGTCCACAAAGGCACAATCTAGATCCTGGGGTTCCCCGAAGTCCGCACTCTCTAGATCACACATCAAGCATGGCACATACAAAGGGTATAAATAACAGTACAACAAACAGTAGAAAAACATAACAAAAAATATACTACTGCGTAGATCTCGTCGATACAAATCCAACACGACTTGAACGAGTCAAATCGGAGTTAAAACACAAAAGTTTTTGAAGTTCAATGGCAATTCTGTAAATAGATGGAACTTCATTTTGTATTTTAAATTAATAAAATAGAAAAGGAAAATGGACGAGGACCAGGCCTCATTTCCATAAAAGGTCGAGGGCTAAACTGCAAGAGCACCGAGACTCAGTGAACAACGACTGCACAGTGCGGGTTGATTTGGGAAAATGGGAGGGCTTAAGTGCAAAAGTGCCAAGACGATGCGCCGACGGTTGGCGTGGCACCACGCGACAGAGTGTGAGTGGGTCGGTGCACCAACGGCCCCTGGACTCGAGGAGGTGACGTGGTGGGCAGGGTTCACGGGACGGTGAAACTAGTGTATGTCGGTTTGCAATCAATCTAATCACGGTCATCTGTGGTGGATCTGACGGTCAGGAAAGAAAGGGGAGAAAGGAGGGTGACACGAGTTGCTGGGGCAGAGGACGAACCCGACGGCTCCATGCCCACCATAGTGACAAGCTCGCCGGAAAAAGGATATGTGGCACTCCCGTGTGCAGAACTCGACGCAGAAAGCATAGGGAGGGAGAGAGGCTCATCGCGTGTTCGCCAGAGGCGTTGGCGTCACCTGATTTTGCTCACAGACGGCTGGCGATAGGGAGAGGCGGCGGTGGAGCTCGGTGAGGAAGGGAAGGGGTCTATGACCATGGTCTTGCATCAAGAGGGGGTCAAATGTATGCAGCGGGTGTGGGGGAGCTCTCTGGGTTGGTTAAAAGGGAGAGAGGGGGCGAGGAACGAGCGGTGGGAAGGTTTCATGCACAACGGCCACAGCGGGTGCTCGGTGTCCATGGCAGGCGCGGGGGAAATGTGTCAGTGAAAGGATCAAGATGCCCAAGAGGGGGGGGGGGTGAATTGGGCTAATCTACAATTTCTTGCAATAATTAAGCCCTATAATAGCCCAATGTCGTCCCTTTGTGCCTACAAGTGTGTTTACACTAATTCTACAGCACAAAAGACTACACCTAGTTCCAATCTTAATCTAGCATGATATTTCAACAAAGTAATTGCAAGAAGTAACTGGGACGATTGAAATTCTCAAAGTAAACGCGTAAGCAAAGAGAGTAGAGAGGAAGCTGCGATGTTTTGCCGACGTATCGAGGTGTCGGCACACCCCCTAGTCCTCGTTGGAGCACCCGCGCAAGGGTATCGCTCCCCCTTGACCTGCACAAGGATCAAGTGCTCACTACAAGCTGATTCTTCGCCACTCCAGTCCGGTGAATCGCCCACTACCGGTCACAACTTGAGTTGGGTCATCCACAAAGCCTTCAGATGATCACCAAGCTCTCCGATCACCACCAAGCCGTCTAGGTGATGCCGATCACCAAAGAGTACCAAGCTAGAACTCTCACTTGACTGATGCAAGGCCAAAGAGATGGATGGATGCACACTTGCTACTCACAAGTCACTAATGAGGCGACTAATCTCACAATTAGCAAATCTCACAACCTCACTAGGGCACTTGCACTCCCTTGCACACTCAAGGATGTTCTCAGCTGATCAAATGGGCAAGAGACTCAAAATGGAGGAGGTGGTGGAGTATTTATACTCCCACACACAACCCCACCATGAGGGGTTCGAAACAGTGCAGGAAATGGGGAATCAGACGCTCCGATGCAGGGCATCGGACGCGCCGATGCCCCACATAACGGTAATGTGTACTATGTCTAACAACACACATCACATTGACATCGGACACATTCGATGTGGAAATGGCCTCTCTGGAACCTCTCTTCATGGTCATCGGACATTGCCCCTCAGCGTCCGATGTCATTGTTTGATGTGACACTGAGTTCACTCACAAGTAAACAGTGCTACCGCTGCGTTCGATGCACCCCCCGATGCGTCCGATGCGGCAGTTCCAACACTGTCAAGTCCTACTGGCATCAGACACACGTCCGATGCCAGTAAGGCCAGCGTTTGATGCCCTTCTGAGGGCCAAAACGACTTTGAATCGCGACACTACCTTCACGACATTTGATCCTCATGACATAAGGGCTATCTCTGAGCTACCTAGAGCTATGAAATACTAAGTGTGCACCACACCTACCTCAATAGACTTACCTAGGTCAAGCTACTCATTCATGCTCCCCTTTATAGTACAGCCAAAGGAAAAACAAAGACCTATGACTAATCTAAGTGTCCTCCAACACCATGTGACACTTAGAACTAGCATATCTCTGTCTTCGTCGACCATCCTTTGAAAACCGAATCGATTTCCATCGTTTAGGGGGCATGAAAACCATTTGCCCATATCGTCACCATTATTGTGACCTAACACTCTCTGTTTCTGCAAAACACACATTAGTCATAATAATCTTATGTTGTCATCCAATCATCGAAACCCACTAGGGGCCTAGATGCTTTCAGTCAGAGCAGACTGGATAGGGACAAAGCGAGTGGTGGTGGCTTGGTCATCCAGTGCTAGAGTCACAGGGAGGGTGGGACAGCGCGAGGCTGGGCTGATCTGTGCGCTGAGTCGTGGTCGTGTAGAGCCAGGCGAAGCAGATTGGGGAAGGGGATGGAGCTGACGGTGAGGGTTAAAGGTCCTAAATGGCCAGAGGGGGGGGGGGTGAATAGTAGCCTAATAAAATTTCTACAAAACACTTAGAGAAACTAGTTAGATAATTATGAAGCAAAACTTTTTTCTCTAGCTCTACCAAGTGTTGCAAGCCACCTATCCAAGCAATTCTAGTATATTATAATCACTATGGCACACAAGAGCTATGTCACTACTTTCTAAACTAGTGAGCTAGCAAGAAATAATTACCTCTAATTAGAGAGCTACTTCTAGCTACAACTATCACTACACAAGAATTAAAGAATGTAATGCAAGAGGCAGAGAGATATACAATCACAATATGAACACCAATGAAATCCGGGAGATAGCCAAAGAGGCAAGAGACACAATGATTTTTCTCCCGAGGTTCACGTGCTTGCCGGCACGCTAGTCCCCGTTGTGTCGACCAACCACTTGGTGGTTCTGTGGCTAATAGGTGTTTCACAAACCTAGCTCAACACTTGAGCGCCACAAGAACCGAACCACAAATGGAGGTAACTCAATGACACACACAATTTACTAGAGTTACATTTTGGCTCTTCGTCGGGGAAGGCACAACACCCCTCACAAATCACCGGGAGATGGCAACGAACAATCACCAACTCGTGCCAAAGCTCCTCCGCTGCTCCAAGCCGTCTAGGTGGCGGCAACCTCCAAGAGAAACGAGAAAACCACAACAACAATGATCCCCAAGTGTCACTAGATGCAAACTCACAAGCAAATGCACTTGGAATCACTTAATCTCACTTTGAATCAAGATTTCAAGTCTAGAGATGAGTTGAGATGCTTAGCAATGCTCACAAAGATGCTAGAGTATCAAAATATGCAAGAGAGAGCACTTGCAAGCCAGCCAAGCATCTTATAGCCCCCACACAAATGGGCTACCCGTTGGGCTGAAACAGCAGTGACCGGACGCACCAGTCGGGCTGACCGAACGCTACGCCCCAGCGTCCGGTCACTAGATGGATGCCACGTCTCCGGCAAAAATGAATACGCCCGCTCGATCTCAACGGCTATTTTCAATCACACACCTGTTAATGTTCGACCTGATGCACTGCCCAGAACGATCGGGCGCACGACCCCCAGCGTCCGATCCAATCCAAGGTGGTTCCAGAGAGGAAAAACTTGGATCGAATGCGTCCGGTCAGGAGTGATCGGACGCACCCAGCGTCGGGCCAATACCAGCTCGCTCTGACCTGCTTACGTCATATTGACCGGACGCACCAAAGTCAAGTCCAATCAGTTTCTCAACCAGAGTCCGGTCACATTTGAAACATACGTTGGCCCTAGGGTTTACTACCAGACGAGTCCGGTCACTTTCGGACCAACGTCCATTTAATGCAAAACAACTCAGATTTGCCTCTTTTCAGCTTCTATCTTACACCCTTGCTTCCATGTGCCAACACTAAAGTGTTTCATCACTTGTGCACGAGTGTTAGCATTTTACAAAGGTTTTGTTAGTCACACTAGGTCCTAATGCATATGCATGTATGAATTCACCTAGTGGCACTTGATAACCGCAATCACCGAGATAGTCCCCTCTTAATAGTATGGCTATCAATCCTAAACACACTCACACCCTCTATGGTGTCTTGAGTGCAAAAACAAAATCCCTATTTATACCTTTGCCTTGATCTTCATAGGGTTATGCTTTTCTCTTCTTCTTTTCCAAATGTGGAACACTTGATCCATCTTTTGGTCATCACCATCAACACCATGGTCATCATCTAGCTCCCACACTTGGTGTGTACCAACCTAGCTCATAAACACTTCATGACAAAGGATAGTACCCTAGGTGACATCAATTATTCAAAACCAAACAAGGACTTTCAGGGGGGCGCTTGTTAGTGGGTGAGAGGGAAAACACGGCGGGGCCGGCTTGCTATCAGAAGCGAGCGGGGGAGTGTGGTGTTGCGCATGGGCTGGCCTGATTCAACCCAAGGAGGGAGGAGTTGGCTGGGGACGGGCTAGGTGGCTTTCTGGGTCGTTGGCTTGGGCCGGAGCGGAAGAGAGAGGATAGGGGAGGGCCGACGCGGCGGGGATGAGGAAGCAGGCCAGCCGGAGCGGCCCGAGTGGAGGGGAGGCTTCAGGCTGGGCTACGCCAGGGTGAGGGGGGGAAAGGAGAGAGAACTCCCTTTTGTCATTCTCCTTTTCTTTTTCATTTTTTTTTCAAATTTTGCAAATTCAATTGAATTTCAAATCCAAAACATAAACTTTGCAAAAAACAAATTCTAGGTTTTGGAAATAAAAGTTTGGTTTATTTTGATAAAATTTTGTAAATATTTTATTTATTTTTTAAATAGAGTAAAATCGATTCACTACTAATTTAGTTTTATTAAATTCTTTTTCATCTAATAAAAATATGCAATGGCATGAATGCAACATGAATAATTAAGTTTTATTTTTCTCCACTATTTATTAGCCATTCCTAATTTAGTTTCTAATTAACTTCATTAAATTCTGAAAATTTTAAATTAGGGTGTTACAACTAATATGTGCTTATCTAAGATACACAGGAAATTAGTCCATAGGTACACATGTAATGAAAGAGTTTATTGCATATGTGACATGACATGGAGTCATATGGCTAAGATGGAGAAGATCAAGACAAGACTTGGCTTGATAGACCGATTGTGAAGGTGAAGGGCAAGTTGGAGGCTTTCAAGCCATTGGTACCAAGTGTCGGAAGGCTTGAGCAAAGACTTGGCACCGATGGACTGAAGCAATGGTGAAGAGCAAGTGAGGTCAGGATCAATGGACCATGAAGGCCATGTGATGATATGAAGTGCATCATATCATTTGATCAAGATTGGTGCATGTGTTGCATCAACTTCAGAGGAGTTGAAATGGAATGCGCAAGGCAAAGGTATAACTTGTAGGGCATTTCATTTCACCTATCATAGGTGTGTAGAGAAGTTTATAACCAGGCTTAGGATAAACAACCATACTAAATCTTTTAGTTGCAACAATTATCTGGTGCCACTAAGTGTGAGTCTCACTTGCATATGCATTGCGCTTAGTGACATGGTGAGATGGATGAGATTAACCCTTAAAAATCTTTATGAAAATGCTAACTTAAGTGCTAAAATGTTTTGGTAATTTGTAGTAGAGTTAGCACATTGAAAAGGGTTCAAAAGTTGGAAATAGGAGCCGCTACTTGCACCCAATCAGCAAGGGGTCGCTCGGAATAATATATGGCCCTAGCCGGATATTTTTTTTGACTCTCCTTTTTCGTCTGAGGACAGTAGACCCTCACCTGGATATTTTCTTGGCCTTACTAAAGGGTCGAGATGGCGGACTAGAGGGGGGTGAATAGTCCTTTCTAAAATTAATCGCACCAGCTAACCGAAACAAATATGGAATTAAAACTATTGCTCTAGCCAAGACTACACCTCTCTACCTAAGTTCTCAAGCACCTTACAAAGATCCTAATTAGGCAACAAAGGTGTCGGGATATCTAGAGCTCACCTAACCAATTCTAGAAGCAAGGTCACACAAACCTATGCAACTAGTACTTCAAGCACCGGGGAGCTCCTACACAATCTAGCAAGAAAAAGCACAAAGCTCCTAAGCTCACCATCAATGCTCAATAATAAGGCTACACAAGCCAAATTAGAGAGCTCAAATTACTTAGCTACACAAACTAAGCAATGTGACTAACAAAGTTACTCAAGCCAACTAGTCACACAAGAGAGCTACTTCTATGCTACACAAGCAAGAAAAGTAACTAACAAGCTACACAAGCTAACTAATTACAAGAGCAACTACACTAGCACATTTATATGAATAAGTAAATACAAGCTAATGAATGGAGTTTGCAAACCACTGAGAAGATGAACACGAAGTTGACGTGGTGATTTTTCTTCTGAGGTTCACTTGGTTGCCACCAAGCTAGTCTCCGCTGTGTCGACCACACAAGTTGGTAGTTCGACGGCTAATAGGCACCACACCTAGCTCGACACTCGAGCACCGCAAGAACTCACCCACAAGTGAGGGTAACTCAATGGCACGCTCTACAAGAGTTGCTCTTTGCGATCCCCGTGGGGCGAGCACAACAGCCCTCAGAACCCTTCTTCAGAGCCACACACAATCTTCACGCGGGCTTCACGACGGAGACTCAATCACCAAGCCATCTAGGAGGTGGAAACCTCCAAGAGTAACAAGCACCACCGACTTGCAACACAAATGCCTAGTGACACACCTTGTAATCTCTCAATGCAACGCACTAGCAATCACTCACCTGCACGATCCACACTCTTGTAATCACAAGTGAGTTAGAGGGCTTCCTAGCACTCCCCAAGCATGGACACCAAGTCCCAAGGGTGCTAAGCACCAGCCAAGGTTAGCCACATAGTTTATTTATAGCCCCAAAGGCTAAACTTGTTGTTACCCCTTCGAATGGGCTGACTGCACAGTGACGGATGCATCCAGTCATTGTTTTAATAGTGACCGGATTCAGGTTTTACTAGCGTCCAGTCAATGTTCACTGGCGTTCGGTCGCCAACAGAGAGGTTCTGGAGACGTATTTTCATGACCGAACGCGTCTGGTCACTACCTAAACAAACTCACTGAAAGGTCCAATTGGCTAGAGGGGGGGGGGGTGAATAGCCTAATTAAAAATCTACAAAACACTTAGGCAAAGACTATTAGCAACACAAATGGCGAAGCTTGTTGCACTAGCCTAATAGTGTGTTGCAAGCCACCTATCCAACAATTCTACCTAATATCTCTATGTCACACAATCAATTAAACTACACTAGAGATATAGATATGGCACCACTAAAAAGAGACTAGAAAGATTAACAAAGTATAATCTACACAAGATGTATTCTACGAACAAGGTAGATAATGTAATCGATGAGCTATCTATACAAGATGTATGTATAAGATAAAATATCTACACAACATATGTCTAGCAAATGAATTGTACAAAGAATACAATAAACTAGCTCAAGTAAATATGAAAGTAATGAACAAGTGAGCTAGTAGGGAGTTTTTCACCGAGCCTTCGGGAACGCCTATGAAGTGCCAATCACCCGTGAGAATCCCAATTGTAGAACTAATCACCAAGGTATAGAATGAAGTCCAATCACAATATGTGAAACATCCTCAATTTTCCGCGAAGAGAAAATCCACAGATTGAGTTATAATATGACAAAACCAGGAACTGATCTTATCATATTATCATATATTAGTCGATACCACAGTCATACATCGTAATATTACATGGTTATAAGCATTACATCATTGGGGTATCACCTATTACAGAGTTTATTCTAGCAAAAGTCTATCGAGTGAAGGCTCCTCCTTCATGGGTACCATCAGAGTTGTCGTAGCGCAACATCGACCGAATCATCTGAACCAAACTTGAGCATAGGCACGAAACCTCCTAATCCTCCTAGAGTCAGTACTTCTGAAGCAGGAAAATCTACACACCACTTAACCCGCCACAGGTTTCACAATCACAGGGGCATCCAGATCTGCCCCATGGCAAGACTCGCACTAGGCTCGTCGTATATTTCGGCTCGGTCGACTCAACCCTCACCCTCCACACACCCAAGTCACACACGCAACACGCTCACCCATCACCAAGTCCAGCATCATCCTCCAAACCATTCCCAAGGGTTCACCATCCGCATCACATCTCAGATATAATACGAAGTGGAGTTTAATAATATAATGGTGAAACATGCAAGCAAGCAAGTGAGTAAGCATGAATAAGTGAGTGAATGCGCAAAGCAGGGTGTTGTGGTAGAGTGGGTTGCAATCAGGTAATAATGGCTTAGGTAGTATCATGCATCAATATACTAGCAAAGGAATAAATATAAAGCGCTAGCAAGTCTACATATTTGCAATGTCTAATAGGATTCTCTAAAAAGAGGGTGCTGCTATGACACCTGCGAAGTAGTCGTAGTCATGGTTAATTATCCCTTGTTGGTGTTCCATTAGCGAGGTCGTCTCCTCCTGGGTTGACTCCATGTCACAGTCCTTGTTGTCGTCCATGCTTTCTTGGTCCAATCGTATGCTACTCCACGAAACGACACACAAGGCAAGAGAACACTCACACCATGCATAATTGAAAAGACAACGGGACGTAGGAAGATCCATTAACACCAACGAGACACCACACAAGGTTTAGCTCTCTCGGCAGTTGTCCGATTTCCTCGAGCTAGGAACAAGGTGGTGGTTTGCAAGTTTAAGTCTTGGCCAAGCCAATACCGCTTTATGACATAGGGTTAAACCCAAAGCCTATCCTTAGCAAACACCACGGCTCACATCCTTCGATTTGGTCGTCATTTAAAAGGGAAGAAATCGGAGGACATGCCTAAGGAATAAAGAACAACAGGGTTCGGCTCTTGTAGCCTTATCCCAAAGGTCAATTGATCATAAGAACGATTGACACCATTGTGACTTGACTCCAAGGTACCTTGGCTTGCCCGCTATGGCAAAAGCAGTAGCACAAAAGGATTGGAGATCTACAATCCTCTCGATCCACACGACACAGTACATCGGGAACCAAGACTCAGGGTCACTCATAAGAGCGAGGTTAGCTCAACACATCTATGCCATGTCCTCAGGCACATCTCTAAAGAAATGTGTTTAGGTGGTCGATCGAGTCGACGCGCGGGTTCCTGAGATACAACATAGACCATAGCTTTGCTAACAAAAGGAATAGCAAGAGTACAAATATATAAGTCAAAGGTTCATTCTTTCCAATGCACATGTCATGGTAGAAGACAGGGTATTGGAAGGTGTGGCACAATATAAGATGCAAGTGCGCAAACTACTCGTAGGGTATCCGACTGGGTGCTCTGGCACTAAGTCATTTCTAGATTCATAGCGGTGAGGTTGTCACTGCGAGAACCAAGATATGCAGTGGTCAACAGGTACAAGCATACAAGAGTTTGTGCACAAAGAAGCATTTATAAAGCATGTTTAAATAAGTGAAAAAGAGCGTAGCTTCGTGGACATGGCGAGGTGTACTCGCGACCACAAGATACACTAACAAGGGTCGTGTTACATTCGGCATCACGGCCATGGCGAGACGGGTCTCGCGATCATAACGTCCGAACGAGGTACGATCCCTCAGCCAGCTTAAAGGCTCGGCACACAGACAAACACACGAACATCCAACAATACAACGATAAGAACCATAAAGCGACACAAAGACACATCGAGTCAAATAAGTGGAGTAGCACATTCCCATAGCATGAGATTGGATGGATCCTCTATCACAAGTGCATATACAGGTGGTCGTAAGAACGGGGTATATCATGAGTATAGATAGATAAATAAGAGACTTTCCAGGGGGCTTGGTAAGTCGACAATAAGATAGCAAGGGTGCCAATGGGTCATGGTGACGGTATACAGGGTCACGGGGTCTCCTCTATTGTCATACGCTATGGTTTCCATCTGGGCATCCTACGGTCAAAGATGAGAAGAGAATTACCTTGTCATCCAGCATGTCGACTAGGGTTCGTTCCATTTGGTCTAAAACACGTCGTGGTCATGGTTTCATCATGGGCATACTTCCGGGGCGGTCAATAACACGCTGGTGTTCTTGGAACACCGGAGGTTCGATTTAGCTTTGGCCGGTCGTGTGTGTGTGCATGAGTGTCCATAGGTCGGAATTGACCCCGGTCTACGCGTTCCAAGTTTAGCAAGCAGGGTCAGGGGTTGGAAGAGAGGAACGTTTAGCTAACCATGGTTCATCATGTAATCATGGATGACGTTGTTTGTCATCTAGGTCTTGGCGTTGTGGTGCCATCCACGTAGCTCGTCCTTTGTCCTTTGCACGTGGTGCACCTAGAGGGGAGAGATCTGATCGAAGATGAAAATAGACCGATACGAGATAACGAGTTTGTTGGTAGCGAGAATATGTAGAAGTAGCCGACACGATGGCACGGGCAGGCAAAGATGAATAACATGAGTCGGTATTACAAGGATTAATAAAAAGTATGCACATGATATGAAAAGGAGGTCTTCGACTTGCTGTAGCGGACTCCAGATGCGTGTGGAGTGTCGGGCCCGTTGTGACTTGATCCGGTGCATCCCGGCCGGTTGTAGCCAGCCAGAGCGGGCTGCGGGTGGCTGCAGCTAGCTATGGGCTAGCCATGGCTAGCTGTGGGTCACTAGAAGCTGGCTGCTACCGGCCGAGCGGAGCTGCGACCAGCCGGAGGTGGCAGCAAGTGTCCCGGAGGATGGCAGAGCTCTAGCGGAAGCTCCGTGACATGGTCGTCTTCCCTGCAGGAGTGTAAAACATGGCGCGAAGGCCGGTCTCAGTGAATGGTGTCATGGTGGTACAGGAAAAGGAACACGCTGGTGCCTTGAGCCATAGAGCTCACCGTTGGCATGGAGAAGTTGCAGCGGGGAAGTGGAGGGTCGGCGTCGAGCAGAGCAGAGGCGAGGTCGCGGTCCTCGTGGATGCTCGGTGGTTCGTGCAGAAGGGTTGAGGTTCTCTGACGGTGGCCACAGGTGCTGGACGGCCAGGGTCGTGCCGCGACCACCTGTGCGAGGTCGTCACGGTCAGGACCCATGCGGACGGCGCGACACGACCATGTCTTGGCTACGGCCGGCGCGGGCACAGCAACGACTGACGATGGGGAGGGTGAGGCGGTGTGGAGCACTGACGGGCGATGTCGCGGAGGCAGAGCGTTCCGGAGACGGACGGCGAGGGCGCGTGCGATGTCGGTCGTGCGGCCGCGGGTAGGTCGAGGTGTCACGGGGATGGTGGCGTTCATGTGGTGGTGTGGCAGCTCGGCGTCATGGCGTGGCGTGGGCCAACCGGTACGAAGGAGAGGCTAGCGTGGCCACGGCGTGGCGACCATGTCTGGCCGGAGACGGCCGCGGCGCAGCTGCCGTGCTCCCGCAGCCAGCTGATGGAGCTGGAGGCCAGCGCCCAGCACTGCGCGGCCGGCATGACGCGGCTGTTGGCTGACTACGGCGACGCGAGGCAGAGCAGGAGGAAGGAGGATTGGCGGCGACTTCAAGGGGGAAGAAGACAGGGAGGTGGATGGACGGCTGTGGCTGCTAGTGGAGGAAGAGGAGCGGGGAGCGGCGGCGAAGGTCCTTATATGCGGCAGCTAGGGCTTTCGGGAGGGTGCTGCTCATCCTCGGCGTCCGTGCTAGCCCGGGGACACGCGTCGTGCATCGGAAGGCGGAGCAGGTGGGGGAGGGAGCGAGTGCTCGGGACGCGGCGTAGGCTGGGGCGAAGCCCTGGTGGCGGTGGCGCCTGGGATCGCTGCGGCACGAGCGCCCTAGGGTTGCAATGGGGTGTTGGCATTTCTTAGCGCAACCAGTAGAGGATGGGTTTGAGATCCATCCTCGGCGATCACGCCAGAAATACTTACTGACATCTCTTAGCATCATCACTAGGGTAGGCCATCATCCCCAGGTATGGCGCCAGGAATGCTAACTTACATCCCTTATGTCATACACTGAGTATGGTGGTTCCTAGCGATGCTACCAAGGGGTATCAATGTCAGCCTCAGACGCAGTCACTTAACTACATATCCGGTATCAGCGCCGAAGGGCGATGGCACTTCATATACCAAGACATGTGGTTTTAGTGACAGCCTGAGAGGCTGGCCTGGTAAACCAATTCGTTTACAGACAGGGTCCGCAAGCACACGAGGTTACCGTTTAGCATTTCACCGGGAGTATTCCAGGTATCCTTATTTATATTTTACCACTGGGAGGGCTAGGTGCGAAAGGATTCGAGATATAACCATGACAAGAACATAATAAATGCATAGTTGACTAATTAACCATAGCAGGAGGATAAACGGTAATTTGGATAGTGGGATCAACACACACATTGCCTAAGATACATAGAGCTTCTACGGGGATAAAAGAAAGAATAAAAGAATAAAGAATGTCCTACGGAGCATGGATCTTAACATAGTTATGTCAATGAATTAAGTATACATGTTATGATCAAGTTAACGTTAGTGCTAAGTACTGGATGGATTAGGAGACCCGGGAACACTGGTCTGTCAGCAGGATACACCGGGCAATTTAGACTCCTACCCCAAAGCCGAACGTGGGGGATTACAAGGGACGGACATGGCTGTCACCACCTGCCGCCTACCCCTCAACCGTGGACTGAGCCAGACATTCACCCAACTCCATATACCCGAGAACCACTCTCGCGCACATGAAGAACACTTACACCCCCTCGGGTCCACAACCCTACGGATTGACAGGAAAATGGCACAAGTGCGCCCGAAGGCACGACAAAACACCACCCAACACATATCACTAAGCTATCAGAATCTAAACATGTTGAATGAAGAACAACATTCATGTTCATGATGAACAAGGATCTAAAGCTATGACCTAGTTCTAGAACGATGAATAATGAACAAGAACAAGGCTCTAATTCAAGAACATAACAATGTTGATCATAAGAGAATAAGAACAAGTATGAAAAGAGGAACCTAGTATTCATACCAAGTAGATCTTTACAACTCCTCCTCTCCTCTTGCAAGTAGTACTTGCTCCAACTACTAGAAGATCTAAACTAAGGTAGACAGCTCCAAATACAAAGTGGAATGAAAGACAAATGTGTTGATGTGTGATTGATTATTAAAGAGGGAGCTCTACCTCTAATTATATACTAGTAGAAGGTCGGTTAGGAGGATCTAACTATGGAAACCTATGTAAACCGCCTATGCATGGAGGCATGCAACCACCACAGGAGGTCGGTGGCCAGTGGGGCCACGGGCGGTGCGCCCGCCCCATGGGTGCGCCCTCACCCCTGGTGGGCCCACTGGCCACCGCCTTCGCATGGTGGGCCCTTGGCTTGATGCACTTTGGGGGTTATGATGTTTTCTTTAGGTGGGCTTCTCCCATATTTCTTGGTTTTACGCTTTATCGGAAAGCGTATTCTTCTCGCCCTTTTCCACTGTTTTCATGTTTGATACCTGGAAAGCAATGTTTCTCCAATACAAGTGGAAATGGGTCAAGGTGATAACATATGAATGCAAGTATGCCTTGTTTCGTCCTTGGTTGGCTCATAAAAGTTGTCGGTAAGCACCGCCAACAAAACCCCCTAAGCTTACCCCTTGCTCGTCCCGAGCAAGTAGTACAACTTTAGGTTGTTGAACAGGAGTTGCTGCAATGCCGATCATCTTTCAAAGTTTGCTATGTTTATAACTTAGAATTCTTCCTTGATTTAAATAAATTGGCATGCTACTCATCCTGTTTACCTTGTTATCTGTGGGGCGTTGTAGCAATCTTCGAGTCTCTTGGCGGTTGCGAGACCGACTCATTCCGTAGACCTGCTTCCCCTTCGTTCTTTGTTTTACTATCAATCCGGAGGTTGTAAAATATTTTGCAATTCAAAAAGATAGTTCCTCAAATGATACACTCGATCGCTCATTGTGTATTTGGTCTTTACCAAAGACTCTTTTGGAAGTTGCCTCACTTTTCCCTACCAACTATGAAGGTTTATGTGGAGTTTTAGGTAGAGGATAAAGGTGGGCATACTTGTATTACATATTTTGCCATGTCAAAAACTGAACCACATGGAGATTCAAGTCATATACTTTGATCGAGATGTGCATGTGTGTGAAAATATTTTTGTTTTTGAGCTCCTTAGTCAAATCTCTCTCCCTTTTTTTTGAAATTTCGAGAGTACGGGCTATCTTTATTTCTTCTTCTCTTTTCTTTTTCTTCTTTTCAAATGAGTATTGAGTATACCCCTAATTCTACATTGGGCACTTGCCCATTTTTTCCAACATGCCTTTTGGCATGGATTATTTTATCCTTTTTTCAATAGTCCGTAACTCTTCTTTTGGACTTTTTTTTTGTTAGAGAGAGAAGTGACATGTGGATGGAGCTTTTTATTTGGTGGATGGATGGATGGCATGTTGTGCGTAACTCTTGGTGTAAGAGTTACCGATGTCTTGTGGAGTGTACGTGAATCTCGGATCATGGGTGTATGACAAGAATCTTGACATAGGTCACAAACAATTTGACAAAGCTCAATGTAATTACAAGTAGCATATGAGTGGAAGGTTTTCAAAATGAATGGCTCATATGGCTTTGGTAGGATATATGATCATTGAGGACTTTGTATTTTTACTATTTTGAAAATGAGAAACTCCGGATGTCAGATATCACTTAGAACAAAGTTATAGCAAAATCTATTTCATCGAATCAAATCAAGCAACAACTTTAAGACAAGGATCATGCTTATGCTACCCACAAGTTTCAAGTTTTATAGGGTGAGCAGTTTTAGCCAATGAACTTAAATGTAGGGGAATTCAAAATTATAAACTAAGCAAGATTTTGAAACATGGAACAGAGCAACTATTCATCATTTCAACAAGGACTTAACAAAAGCATGCTTGACATACATATGTGAGTGGAATTATATTTTTGTTTTATTTTATATTCTTTTTTAATAATAATAGGAAATTGAAAATTCAAATTTAAATATGCAATGCAAAGTTTAGAAAAGGAAATATGCAATGCAGATACAAGATACAAGGTACCTGGGGGGGCTCCTCCTCCCAAGCTAGCTTGCAGCTACAGACCCCGGGGATAGTACCCCAGCGACGCCCAATACGCCAGCTGCTGCTCTTGTTGTTGTCGGAGCAGTGCATGAACTTGGCGCATTTCTTCGAGTGATTCTGTCTGCCTGGCGTCGAATTGGTCCTATCAGGCATCCCATCGTTGGTTCCATTGGGCTTGTTCATCCAGGGAACCCTGAATGTTGTCGGTGCGGATTTCCAACAACTCAATCCTCGTGTTCAGGCTTTCCAAAGTGATGGATTGCCTTGGTGAAAGGTCCTAGTTTGATTTTGGTAATTGAGTGACAACTTAGGTGGACTAATATGTGTTTGAAGTGAATTATACAGGTGATCGTGTGTGAACAACATATGCCATAGAGGTGGAATGGCTTGGAAGATATTGCAATGCTCACACAGGAGATGGAGGAGCTTATTGCATATGTGACATGACATGGAGTCATGTGGCTAAGATGGTGAAGATCAAGACAAGACTTGGCTTGATGGACCGGTTGCGAAGTTGAAGGGCAAGTTGGAGGCTTTGAAACCGTTGTTACCGAGTGTCGGGAGGCTTGAGCAAAGACTTGGTGCCGAAGGACCAAAGCAAAGCAATGGTGAAGAGCTAGTGAGGTCAAGATCGATGGACCATGGATGCCATGTGATGATATGAAGTGGATCATATCTTTTGATCTAGGTTGGTGCATGTGTTGCATCAACACCGGAGGAGATGGAATGGAATGCGCAAGGCAAAGGTATATTTGTAGGGCATTTCATTTCACCGGTCATAGGTGAGTAGAGAAGTTGATGACCGGGTTTAGGATAGATGGCCGTACTATTAAGAGGAGCAAACTTGTTTGCATATCGGTCATCTATTGCCACTTGAGCGATCTAACATTGCGTTGTTACTAGGATCGAGTGGCGTGGTGAGTGCAAGTGCTAATCCTTTGAAAAATGATTGTGAAAATGCTAACACACATGCACAAGGTGGTATACACTTGGTGGTGTTGGCACATTTGCAAACGAGAAGGTGTTGGAGTTGAATTGGATCAACTCGGAGAAGTTTTGGAGAAAGCTTTGGTTGAAAAAGAGAAGCAATGGATCTTGGATTGGAAATCTGTTCTAATCCTTTGTGTTTTGGATTGTGTATTCATGTGGGTTTTGTAGCTCTCTGAATAAGCTTTCCAAAATGTCCAAGATCATCGAAATCGGAGTTCAGAGCTAAGAGTTATGGCTGTTTTAGCGCGGAGCTCCGACTGGTAGCGGAACTTCCGAGGGACGGGCGGTAGTACCGGTCCGAGGGCGGTAGTACCGGTCCGAGGAACGGTGGTACCGGTCCGGGGGTCGGTAGTACCAGTCGGGGGGCCGGTAGTACTGATCGGGGCTCCGGAAGTCCCGTTTCGTGCTTAGTTTCTTCCAACGGGTGCCTAAGGGGTTGACCGGAAGTATCGGCCCTACGAGCGGTAGTACCGGTCAAGGACCGGAGGTACCACTCAAGAGAAGTAGCCGTTGGGCTGAGGTTCGAAGCCGGGCGGAAGTACCGGCCCTGTGGCCTGTTGGTCAATCGGGAGTAGTGAAATGTGAAGCGGAAGTACCGGTCCGGGACCGGTAGTACCGGTAGTGTGCACCGGTAGTACCGGTGGTCTTCGTGGTGCTCGGGAAAAAGTGGGGAACGGCTAGTTGTCTTTCCCCGCTCTATATATAGAGGTGGTGGTCGGCCCTTGCGCGGTGGCTGAGCACTCCAGAGCCTTTGTGGCTTGTGTGGATGTGCTTGGGAGCCTTCTAACTCGCTTGTGCTTTCTAGTGTGCGAATCGATAGCGAGTGAGCGATTCTAGTGTGGTGCATGAGAGATTGCAAGAGTTGGCACTAGGTGTTCGTGTTGCAAGCCGGTGGTGCTTGTTACTCTTGGAGGTTGCCACCTCCTAGACGGCTTGGTGATCGAGTCTCCGTTGTGAAGCCCGCGTGAAGATTGTGCGTGGCTCCGGAGAAGGATTGTGAGGAGCATTGTGCTCGCCCCGCGGGGATCACGAAGAGCAACTCTAGTAGAGCGTGTCATTGAGTTACCCTCACTTGTGGGTGAGTGCTTGTGGCGCTCGAGTGTTGAGCTAGGTGTGGTGCCTATTAGCCGCCGAACTACCAAAGTGTGTGGTCGACACAACGAGGACTAGCTTTGTGGCAACCAAGTGAACCTCGGGATAAAATCTCCGTGTCAACCTTGTTCATCCCGTTGGTTTGCATTCCCCTTACACAAGCTTGTATTTACTTTCATATATATTGTGCTTGTGTAGTTGCTCTTGTAATTAGTTAGCTTGTGTAGCTTTCTAGTTACTTTCATTACTTAGTTTGTGTAGCTAAGTTGAGCTCTCTAATTTGGCTTGTGTAGCCTTGTTATTGAGCATTGCTAGTGAGCTTAGGCTTTGTGCTTTGGCTTAGTGGCATGTGTAGGAGCTCCCCGGTTGATTGAGTACTAGTTGCTTATGTTTGTGTAACCTTGCAATCAAGAATTGTTTAGGTGAGCTCTAGCTAGCCCGACACCTTATTTGCTTTGTTTAGGATCTTTTATAAGGTGTCATAGAGTATAAGTAGAGGGGTGTAGTCTTGGCTAGTCGGATAGTTTTAATTCCGCATTTGTTTTGGCTAGCCGACATAATTATTTTTAGAAAGGACTATTCACCCCCCTGTTGACATTAATTAACTCTTATTATTAAAGGTCAAATAAACATGAAAATGGATGAATACATGAACTCCACCTTAGTATAGGGTTTGAAACTAATGAATTCCACGAGTTTTGGTGAATTGTGAATCTGCAGGGATTAAACAGGAAAACAACCCTCAATTGCTTCCCCTAGAAGGAAACTGACGGGAGATAACGCAACCGCCAAGTCAGGAATACGCTAGAAGATTCTAGAGAACACCTGAAGACTCCACGAGGCGGGGCACCCTGAGCCACCTCCAGGTGGGACCGACCGGTCTGGTGGGCCCACCGGTCGGTCGGCCCAGGGCGCCGCCGGCCTCCCCCTTCTGGAACCTTCCTCCACAGCCTTTGAGGATCAATCTCAACCCTACGTGAAGTCGGCTTGATCCAACGGTCGCGGTTGATCCCCCAGGGCTATATAAACAGGCCCCAGGCCCCAGGGAAGATAGAAGGTCCCTCTTCAGAAAAGTCTACGCCTCATTCAGAAACCCTAGAAGAGACTTCAAGAGTCATCTTTCAAGTAGAAGACTAGATACCCCTCTAGTTTAGGTTTAGAACATAGTCTTATACTAGAACTAGAAGAGAGAGAGAGAGGAAGAGACCAAGAAGGAGCTCCGGCATGTCGGATCAACTTCTTCATCTTGTACCTGTGGATTCAAGTTCTTCGTCAACTTGCTTCAACGATTGTTTCGGTAATCAACGTCTATATTTAAGTTTGAGCCATTGTTCTTATTATTCTTAAGGTTTATGACTCTCTTTTGAGTACTTTAATTCTAAGTCGCTCTAGAATTAGAGTAGTTGGATAGTGTAAGCGTGGTGCTTAGACTTGATAGCTCATAATTGCCTCCTATAACGCCGGTAGTAGTGGTTGTTCGCAAGGGTGACTCTTATAGCCTTGTTGATTCTTCTATAGTCCACTTACCCGTGTGTAGGCTCGGTAGGATTATACATTTGCATAGAAGACTCATACTCTGTTTGTGACCTTTTATGGCAATTTCCCCACTAAGAATAATATAAACATATCACTCTTAAATTGGATTTAGACAACCTTAGTGATCCCCTCTATGCTTCTAGCTTCTCCGTCCTTGTTAGCTACTCAGGGGTCATACTTTTTAAGACTTAACACTATCCGTTCCTTTGGGTTCGATATTAAAACTGGGTTACTCCAGTGAAGTGCTACATTGGTAGATTTTATCTGTGCGCTTGCGGATAAAGTAGAGTGTGCGTTAATTTATACCAACAAGCATTTCTGGCGCCGTTGCCGGGGAACGGTAGATCATTTTAAGTCTTAAGTTTAACCTTGTATTATATTTTTATCTTTTATCTTCTATCTTTTATCTTTTATCTTTCTTTTCACCATGGATTTCTCAGAGCCAATCACTAGCTCCACAGATTCCATTCCACTGAACCAGTATACCTATCACACTATCGTAGACTTAGAGTTGCCCAAATCTGCTAAGCCTATCCTTACAGACAACTACAAGCTACGTCCATGTTTGATAGAAATGGTTAAGAATCAATTTTTTCTGGCCTAGAAGACGAAAATCCACATATTCACTTAAATGAGTTTGAACAAACCTGTGCGTGTTTACACATTGCAGGCATGTCTGACGAAACCCATAGATGGAAACTTTTTCCATTCTCTTTAGAGGGAAAAGCCAAAACATGGTACCTTCAAACTGCACCAAGTAAAAATGGGGATTGGAAAGAACTCTGCTCTAGCTTTTGCTTAGAATACTTCCCTGTCTCCAAAATTATTTGTCTTCGCTTAGAGATTTTATCCTTCATCCAAGAAGATGATGAGTCTCTAATTGCAGCCTGGGAAAGATTTGATAATCTTGTCCGCTCTGGTCCAGCCTTATCTATTCCAGACCTTGTCCTACTTCAACACTTTTATAATGGTCTGAATAGAAAAACTTCTAATTACCTTAACTTAGCTTCAAACGGATCATTCCTACATACCCCAGCCTCCAAGGCAAGGGAAATGTTGCAAAACTTATCTCAAAGTACTCCCACTCCTGAAGCTAAATCACAAGAATCACTAGAAGTAAATCCAGAAGCTGAGCCTATATCCATTCTTAATCATGAACAAAACTCAGCCATAATTCCTAGTAAGAGGGAAACCTCAATCTTAGGAGACACCTCTGATTTCGAGGATGAATGTTTTACCGAATTTGGTAATACCTCAAAATATCACATAATTAGGAAGCCACAAAATAAAAAATCATCACTCGAAAAACTCACTGATAAGGACTTCCTAAAAGAGACTACGAAGGGACTAGCCTCTATAATAAGTCATGAATGGTTAGAAGAATCAGAGCTTTCCGCTGATATAATCCGCTTAAATTCACCTTCTACACACATTCAATGCCAAATCCATCAACAACCCTTCGAAGCTCTCTATAATCCTGTTATGGGAACCAACATTATGTCTGAAACCTTTGCTCAAGATTTATTAAGACAAATGCCACTCACCCCAACAGCAAAATTGTTGAAAAGCCCTTCAGGACATGGTATTCCTAGTTTAGGGATCATGTATGTCCTGCCTGTCTCTATAGATAACACTCCACTAAACTTAAGCTTTTATATCTTTGATATTAAAGAGTTTAATCTACTGATAGGCCAACCACTTAAACAACTCATTCATGAAGGTCAAACAGGGAACTTAAACTTCTGTCTTGGGAAAAATCTTAAAGGAATCATACCCATCACTCACTCTCTAAATGCTGAAAATGAATCATGTCCTGAGCCAGATCCTATGGAAGAAATTAAGGAAGCATCTC
This sequence comes from Coix lacryma-jobi var. lacryma-jobi, assembly GCA_009763385.1. Taxonomy (NCBI): domain Eukaryota; kingdom Viridiplantae; phylum Streptophyta; class Magnoliopsida; order Poales; family Poaceae; genus Coix; species Coix lacryma-jobi. Next base: position 117,468,914 of record CM019829.1, read on the forward strand.
TTGAAATAATAAATGAACCTGAATATAAGGAAGATGCACAGTTTTTCACTGAGGAAGAGGATGACACACCAGATCCAGATCCTCTAGACTCCTTAGAAGAACCTCCTAAACCTCCCATAGAGTTAAAACCCTTACACTCTGGGCTTCGATATGCTTTCCTGAATAATGATCCTGAGTCTCCCGTAATCATAAATGATAAGCTCACTCAGGAACAGACTTCTAGTTTGATCACTGTCTTAGAAAAGCATAAATCAGCCTTGGCTATTCACTCCACGACCTAAAGGGAATCAACCCCGCTTTCTGCACTCATCGCATTCCTACTGATCCTAACATATCACCATATAGAGAGCCACAACGTAGGCTTAACAATGCAATGAGAGAGGTAGTAAAGAAGGAGGTTTAGAAACTCTTGCACGCCGGGATCATTTATCATGCGCCACATAGTGAGTGGGTGAGCCCTGTCCAAGTTGTGCCTAAGAAGGGAGGCATGACTGTGGTAAAGAATGAGAAGAACGAATTAATTCCACAAAGAACTGTCACTGGTTGGAGAATGTGTATTGATTACAGAAAATTAAACAAGGCAACTAAGAAAGATCACTTCCCGCTACCTTTCATAGATGAAATGCTAGAACGGTTAGCAAATCACTCTTTCTTTTGTTTCCTTGATGGATATTATGGATATCACCAAATCCCAATCCACCCAGATGATCAAAGCAAAACCACCTTTACATGTCCATATGGAACTTATGCTTATCGCCGAATGTCTTTTGGATTATGTAATGCACCTGCTTCTTTTCAAAGATGTATGATGTCTATATTTTCTGATATGATTGAAGAAATCATGAAAGTTTTCATGGATGATTTTTCTGTTTATGGAAAAACTTTTGATGATTGTCTTGAAAATTTAGACAAGGTTTTGCAAAGATGTGAAGAAAAGCACTTAGTCCTTAATTGGGAAAAATGTCACTTTATGGTTAAAGAGGGCATAGTGCTAGGTCACTTAGTGTCTGAACGTCGAATTGAGGTAGACAAAGTTAAAATTGAAGTAATTGAACGTTTGCCTCCACCGATTAATGTCAAAGGAATTCGAAGTTTTCTTGGCCATGCTGGTTTTTACCGTAGGTTTATAAAAGATTTTTCTCACATTGCTAGACCACTTACAAATCTTTTGGCCAAGGATGTTCCTTTTGATTTTGATGATGTATGCTTAGAATCTTTTAACACTCTTAAGAAAACGCTCACTTCTGCACCTATCATTCAACCTCCTAATTGGTCTCTACATTTTGAGATCATGTGTGATGCAAGTGATTTTGCTGTAGGAGCAGTGCTAGGACAATATAAAGATAAAAAGCATCCTGCAGTTGCTTATGCTAGTAAATCTTTAACATGACCTCAACTTAATTATGCTACTGTTGGTAGTTCTTAGCTTCACTAAAGATAGAGCTAGGCAACTATCCCCGGTAACGGCCCAGGAATGCTTGTTGGCACTCGCTAACGTTGTTACTAGGAGTAGACTATGGAGTCTATCCCTGGCAACGGCGTTAGAAGTGCTTGTAGCAAGTCCGGTCACTATACCTAAAGGAGTGGAGCTAAAGCAGCTATCTACTAATGCCAAGCAGGGTTGTCAATCCCGACACTAGTAGGAGCTAGCTAGAGAGATTGCAATCTACCAGGAGGAGATTCTGCAAGCGCACAGAACTATCGTAGTAGCACTTCGCCTGGGAGTACCAGGTGTCGATTTATTTGATCCCAAGGGAAGGCTAGGGTGGTGTATGAGTTGAGTCAAGGAGGGGATGAGAGTCGAAGAAAAGAGAAAAGGGAAAAGGGGAGGAGAGAGGAGATGAAAGGCTAGAAAGAATATATGGGTGGATAGGTAAGGATGAAGTGGATGGCTAAGGTAAGGTGGATGGATAGGTGGATAAAGGGATTAGGATAACTAAGGATAGCTTGGATAACTAACTACTAACTAATAACTACTCCTAGATAACTACAAAGCAAGATAACTACGAAGCAAGATAGTTTCGAAGCAAGGCAGGCAAAAGACAATAAAGCAACTAAGTTGAGTAAAGTTTTATTCCTATCTTGTCAAGTATCGAGGCGTACTAGCCTTTACCACTTACTTAGGTTGAACGCTAGCACAACGAGCCTTACTGTTAAACTGGGCCAACTACGTGGTGGAATTCAAGGCGCACAGGGCTGTCACCACCTGCTTGCTACCACAGCTATCCGGGGGTCCAGCCGTATCTGAAGGTAAGTCTATAACTAAGCACCACGCTTAATTATATTCTAACTATCTCTACCCTAGCTTTGAATAGAGACACCCTTGCGGACGTCAGAGCAAACACTTGACTTAATAAGATAAACACTAAACTAACTAAGCAACCTATTGGCAAAGATCAAACACTAAGCTCACTAGAGATTAACTACTATGGCTAAGTGAATTGAACTGTAGGATAGCTAGGCACTCAAGCAATCAATCAAGTATACCACTCAATACTGATAAGTAGAATAAAGTAATACTTGAAATGATGAACTAGAATATAGTAAATGCTTGAGTAACAAGAGCAAAACCTGAACTGGAGATGAAGGAAGACTCTTCCCAGCTCCAGAACCGATCACTCGCACGCCTCTACTCTTGAGCTAAGCCTTGAGCAGCGCTACCGCGAGGGCGAAGATGCCTTGCTCTACTAGCCACCTACTTGCCTAAGCTCTCTAAGCTTCTAACCTTACTCTCACTTGCTTCTCTTGCTTGTGTGTGGGATATACTGGTGTGTTGGGTGTGATGCCTCAGGGGGGTATTTATAGCCCAAATGAGTGAGGGGGTTCTTATAGTGGGCAGCCAACCGACCCAGGGTTAGGTCAGGTGGCGGGCGCCACCCCCTACTGGCAGCCGCCAGTCCCCTGGCCGTTGGATGAACCGCCTCTGCTTCAACGGCATCCAGGTGGTTGTCCAAGGCGGTTTGGAGGTCGGTTGCATGTCCTAGCAACCAACATTCAGCCTTGATCCACGCCACTCCTCCCGGAGCCGTCCGAGGCCACTGACCTAGTGACCAAGGGCCAGGATTTGGCCTTGGGGAGGTCACACGGATCGGTGACGTGGCAGGGAGTGACACTTGGGCCAACCCAAGTGGCGGGCGCCACTTAGGGGTGGCGGGCGCCACCTAGGGGTGGCGGGCGCCACCCCCCTTAGGCCTATTTGGGCCCTGCTGAGTGGGCTTGGCCTCTGGTGGGTCCATATGTCCAAATTTGGTTCAAATCCTGCATTCAAATAAAATTCTATGGACATGTGGAATTTGGTTAGTTTGAAACCTATTTGACTACATTTCATGCCTTTTTGGTGGACTTTACGGTCAAATGTTGATGGTAAAATAGGTGTTTAAGGACCGTCAACAAGCTCCCCCAAGCTAACCTGTTGCTCGTCCTCGAGCAACAATGCGGTTTAAGCATTGAGCATGAAATGGATAGCAACTTAAGATGTCTGCAAGTGCATATTGTATAGTGAGAAATAACTTAGCATATATCATTAATCATAGCAATGTGGGGCTTATAGCTTTTCACTTCAAACATGCAAGAGTGAAATAAAGTAGTAGATAGGAAACTTTTATCTTGCTTAGGTTTGACTAGGATTCTGTCTGGAGGTTTTTTTTTTCAAGGTTTTCAAAAGATAACAACTTGCTTAAGTCCTCCAAGATTCACTCAATCACTCAATGGTGTTTAAATCCTCACTTAGGCCAAAATGTAGCCTCTCCTATTTCTAAGGAATGATATGTGGAGTTATAGGTAGGCTAAGAACCATGAGCAAATTGCCTGATGTTTATTGCTAAGCTAGACACTCAGATCATAAGGAGCAGCAAATCATAAAAATTGATCAAGATGTGCATGTGTGGTTATGTGGAAGTGTATAGAGAGATATTTCATAATCCTTCCTAGTTAATTTCTGGAGTCTAGAGCTAATGATAATTCTCTCTCTTTTTTTTTGGATACATAGTGAGTAGACAAAAGATGTTTCCTCACATTTTCTTAGGACATAGTCCTCTCTTGAGCTACTTTGCTCACTTTTTTTTTCACAGGACATAGTCCTTTCTTGAGCTACTTTGCTCATTTTTCTCTCTCTCTCTTTTAGCTCTAGATTTCCCCAGACATCTATAGGAAAGGATTTTTGAAATGAGTAGGGAAAGGGAGAGAAATGCTTATTCCCAGTGTAGGAATAGCATAAGGCTAGCAATGGGATGTTTGGCTGGGTATTGCATATCTCCGATGTAGAGAATAAGCAATTTATTTGGTGGTTGCAAACTTCCAAAGTGGAAAGTAGGCAAATTATGGTGGGTGTGCGTGAATCTTGATTCAAAAGATATGATAAGCTTCTCTACTAAGATCTATGAGGTCTAACAAAGCTCAACTCAAACAAAGCTCTTTGTGGTTTTGACTAATGACTAACAAATATTTGGCTGGTGGTGGGATGGGATAAAATCTAGGAGGAACTTGTAGCAAGGTTTTCATAATTTTTTAAAAGAAATCCTCCAGATTAGGTCCTAATTTCACCTTAACAAGTTTAAAGAATTACTCCATTTCTTACTAACTTTATTCACTAAGCATGATTTCAGTGTAAGCATGTGCAACCCACAAAAGCTACAACTTAGATAAGACCAGTTATTCAAACCATAACAATAGCATTTGCATGACATATTTCAAATCTTATTCAGGTTTCAACTTGTTTAAGCAGATTTTATCAATTTGATTCATAGAGTGGTTATTTAGGCAAGCATGTGACATTCAAAAGATATAGAATTTAAGAACTGAATGTAAAGTTTAGGCTTGAGACATACCTTATCGGGGCGGGAGTCTCCCCCAAGCTGGCTTCTTGCTTGGTGAAAGATCTTCTTCGTCTCAGTCGGAGCTCTTGTTCTCATTTTATTAAAAGGGAAACTATCTAATGTTGTGAAAAGGGAAACTATCCTATTTTGATATTTTATTACTCTAACTAAGTTAACATATACCCATGCATAAAACTAATGATAACTGATTTTTTTTTTAGTTTCATGCATGACATATGTTATTTATTCAAAAAAAGGAAAATTGAAGGGAAAAATTAAAAGTAAAACCATACCTTAGGTCCATGGAGTTTCATCCTTATCGGGTGGATCTTCTTCCTTGGGTGCTTCTTCTCTTAGTACTCCATCGGGTTCTTCTTCTTTTGGCACCTCTCTTTTGTTACGTGAATTACACAACTCAGGAGGAGGTGGTTCTTTCTTTATGTTCCACCTTGTTCTTGGGCGCCTCTTCTTGGTACGAACGGGCTTTGCATCCTGCATGTTAGCGGCATATGCGGGACCACGGGAGAAGGAGAATATTTCCTTCCTCCCTCCTAATGTCATTTGAATTTTACCACTTCCCACATATATGCAAGCATTAACAATATTCAAGAAGGGTCTACCTAAGATTAGAGGCACATCTTTCCTATTTCCCATATCTAGTATTATGAAATCAGCAGGAACATAGGAGCCTCTAATATGAACAGGTAAATCATTAACTATTCCTTCTACATAACAAGTGGATTGATCAGCTAGCACAACATAGGCAGATGTGGATGACATGGGTGGAAAGAATGAGTTTTCATAGAAATCTTTAGATAAAATGTTCACACTCGATCCTAAATCACACATGGCATTTTTAAAGACTTCACCAAAGATTGAACATCTAATTATGGGACTACCAGGATCACCCTTTTTAACAGTCATGGTTTGATCTTCATAATAGTTAAATTTTTTTATTTCAACCATATTAGCAGTTTCCATGTCAGGTTTAGCAGGAATTTTGCCAGATTCAAAAGATGGTATGATAGCAGCAAGTTGAGCTAATTGGGTTTCTAACATCTTATTAAAGCTAAGTTGATTTTTCAGAGCAGATGAGAAATCTTCCAATTTAGCATTTATTTTCTCAAGAATTTTATCATTCGCCATTAATTTCTTATTCAAAAATTCAGTAGCTCTACCTTGTGAGTAAACTAAATTCTTTAAGAACGAGAAATCATCAGAATTATGAAAATTAGAGCGGGGGAATGAATTGTTACCTTGAGAGTTTGCAGGCTGATTCCATCCTTGATTCTGTTGACGGAAACCGTTGTTGTTGTTGATGAAGTTCAAATCTTCATGTAGCTCGGGGCAGTGGTTCCCAGAATGTCTGGTTTCTCCACAGACTTCACAAGTCATGTAGGATTCCAGAGATTGGACACTCTCTTGTTGGTTCATCTTCTCACAGTTGTCCAGCTTCTTTGCCAGCAGGTCCATCTTGGCCACGATCATGTCGGCTTCCTTAAGGGAATACATACCTCGCTTACGGGGCTGTAGTCTCTCGTCATTCCATCCTTGGTTCGACACCATCTTCTCTGTGAGAGCCTTAGCATCTGCAACATTCAGAGAAAAGAATGCACCGCCGGCGGCGGCATCCAAATGGCTTCTAGAGAGTGGGGTTAGGCCATGGTAGAAGTTCTGGATCAATAGCCAGTCCTCCATACCATGGTGCGGACAAGCAGCGACATACTCTTGCAACCTCTCCCAAGCCTTGGGAATAGATTCCTCGGCTTTTTGCGTAAAGCTGGAGATTTTGTTGCGAAGAGCGTTCGTCTTGACCATCGGAAAGAATTTGGCGAGAAAAGCATTGGAACACTTGTCCCATGTGTCTACAGCGTTGCGATCGGTATAGAACCATTGCTTCGCTTTTCCTAGAAGAGAAAAGGGAAAGAGACGAAGACGGATGGCTTCTTGGGTTATCCCCTTAATGGTGAAGGTGCCGCAAATCTCCAAGAATTGTTGGTGGTGAGCATTGGCATCCTCATGAGCCTTGCCACAGAATGGGCTAGCTTGGACCATCGTGATCAGAGCCGGTTTCAACTCAAAATTGAGGTTGGCATCGATCACGTCTGGTCCTATCGCTACATTAGCGGCAGAAGGAGCAGAAAATTCACGAATGGTCTTATTGGCCATCGTGAAGATAGAACGAGATAAGAAAGAAAGAAGTTGAAGAAGATGAAGGAAAAAGATAAGAAGAACTAAGGAAAGAAAGAATGGGGTAAGATGGGATTCGCTAAGCGGGAGCTTAGTCGAAGATAAATTCGACACGGACTCAACCGATACACCGATTGCCTTCCCCGGCAACGGCGCCAGAAATGCTTGTTGGTAGTTCTTAGCTTCACTAAAGATAGAGCTAGGCAACTATCCCCGGTAACGGCCCAGGAATGCTTGTTGGCACTCGCTAACGTTGTTACTAGGAGTAGACTATGGAGTCTATCCCTGGCAACGGCGTTAGAAGTGCTTGTAGCAAGTCCGGTCACTATACCTAAAGGAGTGGAGCTAAAGCAGCTATCTACTAATGCCAAGCAGGGTTGTCAATCCCGACACTAGTAGGAGCTAGCTAGAGAGATTGCAATCTACCAGGAGGAGATTCTGCAAGCGCACAGAACTATCGTAGTAGCACTTCGCCTGGGAGTACCAGGTGTCGATTTATTTGATCCCAAGGGAAGGCTAGGGTGGTGTATGAGTTGAGTCAAGGAGGGGATGAGAGTCGAAGAAAAGAGAAAAGGGAAAAGGGGAGGAGAGAGGAGATGAAAGGCTAGAAAGAATATATGGGTGGATAGGTAAGGATGAAGTGGATGGCTAAGGTAAGGTGGATGGATAGGTGGATAAAGGGATTAGGATAACTAAGGATAGCTTGGATAACTAACTACTAACTAATAACTACTCCTAGATAACTACAAAGCAAGATAACTACGAAGCAAGATAGTTTCGAAGCAAGGCAGGCAAAAGACAATAAAGCAACTAAGTTGAGTAAAGTTTTATTCCTATCTTGTCAAGTATCGAGGTGTACTAGCCTTTACCACTTACTTAGGTTGAACGCTAGCACAACGAGCCTTACTGTTAAACTGGGCCAACTACGTGGTGGAATTCAAGGCGCACAGGGCTGTCACCACCTGCTTGCTACCACAGCTATCCGGGGGTCCAGCCGTATCTGAAGGTAAGTCTATAACTAAGCACCACGCTTAATTATATTCTAACTATCTCTACCCTAGCTTTGAATAGAGACACCCTTGCGGACGTCAGAGCAAACACTTGACTTAATAAGATAAACACTAAACTAACTAAGCAACCTATTGGCAAAGATCAAACACTAAGCTCACTAGAGATTAACTACTATGGCTAAGTGAATTGAACTGTAGGATAGCTAGGCACTCAAGCAATCAATCAAGTATACCACTCAATACTGATAAGTAGAATAAAGTAATACTTGAAATGATGAACTAGAATATAGTAAATGCTTGAGTAACAAGAGCAAAACCTGAACTGGAGATGAAGGAAGACTCTTCCCAGCTCCAGAACCGATCACTCGCACGCCTCTACTCTTGAGCTAAGCCTTGAGCAGCGCTACCGCGAGGGCGAAGATGCCTTGCTCTACTAGCCACCTACTTGCCTAAGCTCTCTAAGCTTCTAACCTAACTCTCACTTGCTTCTCTTGCTTGTGTGTGGGATATACTGGTGTGTTGGGTGTGATGCCTCAGGGGGGTATTTATAGCCCAAATGAGTGAGGGGGGTTCTTATAGTGGGCAGCCAACCGACCTAGGGTTAGGTCAGGTGGCGGGCGCCACCCCCTACTGGCGGCCGCCAGTCCCCTGGCCGTTGGATGAACCGCCTCTGCTTCAACGGCATCCAGGTGGTTGTCCAAGGCGGTTTGGAGGTCGGTTGCATGTCCTAGCAACCGACATTCAGCCTTGATCCACGCCACTCCTCCCTGAGCCATCCGATGCCACTGACCTAGTGACCAAGGGCCAGGATTTGGCCTTGGGGAGGTCACACGGATCGGTGACGTGGCAGGGAGTGGCACTTGGGCCAACCCAAGTGGCGGGTGCCACTTAGAAGTGGCGGGCGCCACCCCCCTTAGGCCCATTTGGGCCCTGCTGAGTGGGCTTGGCCTCTGGTGGGTCCATATGTCCAAATTTGGTTCAAATCCTGCATTCAAATAAAGTTCTATGGACATGTGGAATTTGGTTAGTTTGAAACCTATTTGAGTACATTTCATGCCTTTTTGGTGGACTTTAGGGTCAAATGTTGATGGTAAAACAGGTGTTTAAGGACCGTCAACAGCTACTACTAAAAAAGAACTGCTGGTTGTTGTTTTTGCTATAGACAAGTTTAGATCTTATTTAGTGGGATCAAAGGTGATTGTTTATACTGATCATGCCGCACTAAAATACCTGCTCACTAAGAAAGATGCTAAGCCACGCTTGATAAGATGGGTTTTGCTACTCCAAGAATTTGACTTAGAAATAAAAGATAAGAAAGGGGTAGAAAACTCTGTAGCTGATCACTTGTCTAGAATGCACTTTAAAAATCCTTAGGAATTGCCTATAAATGACTCACTCAGGGATGACATACTTTTTCAAGTCTCTAGATCTGACCCCTGGTATGCAGACATTGTCAATTTTATAGTTGCAGGGTATGTACCACCAGGAGCAAATAAGAATAAGTTGATCTATGAGAGTCGGGTTCACATATGGGATGATCCATATCTGTTCAGAGTATGCTCTGATGGATTACTCAGAAGATGTGTGCCAACTGAAGAAGGAATCAAGATCATTGAACGCTGTCACTCTTCACCATATGGAGGACATTATGGGACATTCCGAACACATGTGAAGATCTAGCAAAGTGGATTTTTCTGGCCAACCATGTTCCAAGACACAAAAGACTTTGTCCGAAGGTGTGGACCATGACAGAGGCACGACAGCATCAACACCAGAGATGCCATGCCACTCACTAACAACCTTCACATTGAGCTCTTTGATGTTTGGGGAATTGATTACACGGGACCATTCCCTAAATCAAGGAACCATGAGTACATCCTGGTTGCTGTCGACTACATCTCAAAATGGGTCGAAGCGGTGCCATGCAAATCTGCTAATGCAAGAAATTCTCAGAGGATGTTCGAGGAGGTAATATTTCCAAGATTTGGAGTACCGAGGATGGTAATTAGTGACGGGGAACACACTTTATTGACAAAGGTTTTCATAAGTATCTTATAAGTCATGGGATCCGTCACAATGTTGCCACTCCCTATCACCCTCAGACAAGTGGCCAAGTAGAAACATCGAACAAACAAATCAAGAATATTCTGCAGAAAACGGTCGACGAGATGGGAACACAATGGAAAGATAGACTACCCGAAGCACTGTGGGCTTATCGTACTGCCTACAAAACACCACTGGGAATGTCTCCATATCAACTCGTCTACGGGAATACCTGTCACTTGCCAGTGGAGCTAGAATTCAAAGCTCACTGGGCAATCAAGAGGTGGAATATGGACTTAGAAGTTGCAGGAGTCAGGAGGAAAATGCAACTCTCTGAACTAGATGAATGGCGCGAAAGGGCATATCACAACGCAAAGATTTACAAAGAGAGAACAAAGAGGTGGCATGACAAGAGAACCAAGAAGAAGAGCTTCACTCCAGACGACAAGGTACTACTCTTTAATTCCAGGGTAAAGCTGTTCGGGCAAGGAAAACTACGAAGCAAATGGGAAGGACCTTTTACAGTGATAGCTACTTCATCACATGGAGCCATTACACTTCAAAATGACGAAGGTACGCTATTTAAGGTAAATGGGCAACGTATTAAGATTTTTCTAGAACCTGAAAAGAGTCCTGAAGAGTTGGATGTCATCCAATTCTTCATTATCCCATAGATTTACACCATCATCATTTTCTGATAAGTTCGCACATCGGGGGAATGTTTTCTGGGATTAGGATCAAGTTTAAAGACACCACGAGCGATGGACCCAAGAGAGGCCGCTAGGTGGGACCGACCGGTCCCCTAAGGAGACCGACCGGTCTGCCCAGGCCTCCCCTCGTCGTCTGCCTTCTTGCATTACGTGTCCAGACTCTTACTCGTATCCTTTTTGGTACCCTGATCCACAGAATCGATAGCTTTCGTAACGAACCTATCATGCCTATCATTCAGCCTCCTCTCCAAGCCGCCTCGGCTATAAAACCAGCCCCAAGCTTGTCTCTAGATTCATTGCAGCCTCCTCGCAAAACTCCAGCAGCAGCAGAGCTCTCTTCCCACCAGCGCGAATGGCCTCCTACCCAAGGATTGACCTCAATGAGCCCGCCGACGACTCGATGGCTCTCACCGTCATCCCGACAAAGGAGCTTGCCGTAACGCCGCCAAAGGATATCGCCCCTGTCGTCTCGCCGACACCCATTGATGTGATCCCACCGGGAGGGATTTCGCCACGACGTCAACAAGCTCTCTATGCTCAAGCAGTACCGGCAAGAGATCTCCCGACATTTTCCGTCTCCAAGCCGCTCCAACTTCTTCCTCCTAAGCCCAATGAAACACTCGTCGGGCTGAAGATGAACAAGTTTGGGGATCCCACGGTCATAAAGTACACGACTACATCTTCGCGTCCTCGCATTGATGGAGTTCATGGTCACCCTGAGCAGATCAAGGTTGCTCGACCTGCGAAGAGGGCGCCCGCCACTCCTAATCCTGAGGCTAAGCGCAAGAGGACTACCCAGTTAGATCGCCACGGGGATAGGATTGAGGACCTTGAGAAGGATAATTTAGAGCTTAAGAAGAGATACGCTTCTCTAGCTAAGACTACAAAACATATGACCGAAGTGCTGAATAAGTATGTTACAAAACACATTAGCTTGAAGGCTAAGGTCGTTAGTGTAGCCTCCACGCTAGGCAAGCTACTCGAGGGAGATGATTGAGAGATAAGTCGTCAGTAGATTGATAAGGCACTCGTGTTTGCAGAGTCTTACTTTATTAGAAGTTTTGATTAATTAGTTTATTGTGTAATAAAGGTGCCTTAAATAATATCAATAAAGTTTTTGTTAGAGTTATTCTTTATCTTATTATTTTGGATATGTGTCTTGTCTCCACATGTTGTGATTAGCAGAAAACAGAAAATAAGTGTGGGGGAGAAGACGACGACAGAATTACCGAAAACCGATCGCAAAAACTGCAGAAAACAGAAGATATCGTCGCTGAGATCACGCACCGCGAAGCGGGCCATGGTTGGGCCCTGGGCCCAACCAACCGGTTGGTGGACCCCACCAGTCGGTTAGGGGTCGGCACCCCTGGCCTCCTCCTTCGTCCACGGATCGGTACACAATCGCTACACTCTATTTTTTGTTGTTTAAGCTTTTGTTCGAATTAAATATATATTCTCGTCAATAACATACAATCTATAAACTCTGATTTAAAAGGAAAGATTATTTTGACATGCTCATGGTATAGAGTCACACAACACTTTTTCTGGAAGACTTGCTTTGAGAAAAAACTTGAAGAAACCTATATTGCTTAGAGTTGTTGTGGAACATGATAGAAGAATAATGAGAACTTAATTCTTGAAGTACGAGCATTGGAGAATTTCATTTGTAAAGCTAAAAGAGATTAGCAACACTTCTTCTTTGTAGTAAATAAATTGCCCACCAAAGTTATTCATAGAATCAATCATCACATTAATATTGAGTTCTATTAAACAGTCTTTGTTGAGAAATTTATTATGCTCTAAAGATCGAGATCCTTATAAATAAAGAAAGATTCACTCTTCCGAAGTAGTATTGTATTAGAGGCATGGGACTATGCAAAAGTATGAAAATTGAGGAAAGAAAAATGGACAAGTGTCCGACACACCTCAAGAAAGAAAAAAAGGTATTATGATAAAAATATGATGAAGAGAAAAAGAAGATAGCCCATGGTCCCTCTAATTACAATATGCCAGCAAGAGTGAAAAAGTTTAAAAAGATTAATGTCTTGATCTAAGAGTATATTATTTTTCTTCTTTGACTTGGTAAGATGAACTGCTCCACATAAATAAAATGCTTTGGTAAGGAATCGAAGTACTACAAAAGGAGAAGGAAAGCTATGACTTGTTTCAAAAAATTCAAAAACTCCAATGTCTTGTGCTAAAAGAAAAAGGTGATCTGTTTCAACTATTCTGCTCTCCAACTACTCAAGGTTTTATGGTAAACATACTAAATTCTTCAAATGCAGGTATGAATAGAAAGGTCTAGTGTTTGATATCTTATCCTACAGTTATGATCCAACCTTTTATCAAGGACGAGTAAAAGCTTAAGTGTGGGGGAGTTTGTTGACATTAATTAATTGTTATTATTAAAGGTCAAATAAACATGAAAATGGATGAGTACATGAACTCCACCTTAGTATAGGGTTTAAAACTAATGAATTCCACGAGTTTTGGTGAATTGTGAATCTGCAGGGATTAAACAGGAAAACAACCCTCAATTGCTTCCCCTAGAAGGAAACCGACGGGAGATAACGCAACCGCCAAGTCAGGAATACGCCAGAAGATTCTAGAGAACACCTGAAGACTCCACGAGGCGGGGCACCACGAGCCACCTCCAGGTGGAACTGACCGGTCTGGTGGGCCCACCGGTCGGTCGGCCCAGGGCGCCGGCAGCCTCCCCCTTCTGGAACCTTCCTCCACCGCTTTTGAGGATCAATCTCAGCCCTACGTGAAGTCGGTTTGATCCAACGGTCGCGGTTGATCCCCCAGGGCTATATAAACAGGCCCCCAGGCCCCAGAGAAGACAGAAGGTCCCTCTTCACAAAAGTCTATGCCTCATTCAGAAACCCTAGAAGAGACTTTAAGAGTCAGCTTTCAAGTAGAAGATTAGATACCCCTCTAGTTTAGGTTTAGAACCTAGTCTTATACTAGAACTAGAAGAGAGAGAGAGAGAGGAAGATATCAAGAAGGAGCTCCAGCCTGTCGGATCAACTTCTTCATCTTGTACCTGTGGATTCAAGTTCTTCGTCAACTTGCTTCAACGATTGTTTCGGTAATCAACGTCTATATGTAAGTTTGAGCCATTGTTCTTATTATTCTTAAGGTTTATGACTCTCTTTTGAGTACTTTAATTCTAAGTCGCTTTAGAATTAGAGTAGTTGGATAGTGTAAGCGTGGTGCTTAGACTTGATAGCTCATAATTGCCTCCTATAACGCCGGTAGTAGTGGTTGTTCGCAAGGGTGACTCTTATAGCCTTGTTGATTCTTCTATAGTCCACTTACCCGTGTGTAGGCTCGGTAGGATTATACATTTCATAGAAGACTCATACTCTGTTTATGACTTTTTATGGCAATTTCCCCACTAAGAATAATATAAACATATCACTCTTAAATTGGATTTAGACAGCCTTAGTGATCCCTTCTATGCTTCTAGCTTCTCCGTCCTTGTTAGCTACTCAGGGGTTATACTTTTTATGACTTAACACTATCCATTCCTTTGGGTTCGATATTAAAACTGGGTTACTCCGGTGAAGTGCTACATCGGTAGATTTTATCTGTGCGCTTGCGGATAAAGTAGAGTGTGCATTAATTTATACCAACACCCCCCTATAGTCAGCCATCTCGACCCTTCAACTGGTATCAGAGCCGAGGTCTCTCATTTGTGGTCTTCACTGACCCGAGAGGATGGCGACTTATGGGCTAGATGTTGAGTGTCCACACATTTTTGATGGCACACACTTTGCACGGTGGAAAAATTGGATGATATGCAATTTTAAATTTATTAGTCCTCAAATGTGGTGGATCATAGATGTGGGCCTTTCTCTTGTGTTGGATAGAAAGAATGCAACTCAAGCGCAAAAGAAATGCCTACATCTTGATTGCCAAGCTACTAACATTTTCTATCAATCTATGGAGGATAACATATTCAGTGAGATCATGGACTTGAAGTCCGCCCATGAGATTTGGATTAATCTCAATGAGAAATATGGGGTGATCTCCGATGATGATGTTGATGAGCCCAAGGAGGAGGCGCATGAGGATGATGAGCATGACCACAACTTGGTGATTGTGGAAGGTTGCTCCACCTCATGGTCAAGTGATGATGATGATGATCAATCCACAAGTTCACTTGACAAGATTGTTGATGATGGGCCGAGCTCAAGTGATGCAATTAATGATGCTACTCCATGCTCACTTGATGATGATGATGGCTATGAGAGTGATGTCTCTACAAGCTCTCCATCTACACCACATTGCTTCATGTCATAAGGTGACACCAAGGTATCTAATGCTAATGTAGTTGATCACGTTGATTCATATGATGAGCTTGTTAGTAGACTTGCTAGCATGACCATGTCTTTAGAAAATGAGAAAAATAAAACAATGAAACTAGCAAATGAAAACTCATTTCTAAAGAACTCATGTGAATAACATAAGCACTTACTTGATGTTCTTAGAGCTTCACATGATGAATTAGTTGAAAAATATGGCTCTCTCATTAAAGCTTTTTCAAAAGAACTTAAAAACAATAAGAGCTCATCACATGGACCAAATGATCAATTGCAAAATGTTGCTAACCCATGTCATGTAGGCAAGAAGAATGTATCCACCTCTTGTGATGATTTACTATCTATGCCATGTTCTTCACATATAGATGCTTGTTCTACTTCTATGTTTTGTGAGACTAACCTTTTAAAGGAGAACAATAAGCTCAAAAATGAAGTGAAGAATTTGAGCAACAAGTTAGAGAGGTGCTACAACTCCAAAGTGACCTTTGAGCACATGTTGAAGAATCAAAAGAGCTACGGTGACAAGAGTGGCATTGGTTTCAACAAGAACATGTCCAAGGGGGAGAGAAAAAGATTGAAGAAGATGAAGAAGCAAGAACAAAAGGAGCTATCTCATTTCATGTGCTTCAAATGCCGTGAGATGGGACATCTTGCAAATGCTTGTCCTAACAAAGAGAAGCTCAAGTTGAAGAAGGAAGAAGAAAGGCTCAAGCATGTCAAGTGCTTCAAGTGCCGCACTAGAGGACATCTCACCTCTGTGTGCCCAACCAAGCAATTGGTGAAGCAACAAGATGAGCCTCAACCAATGCCACAAGTTGAGCAAGAGAAGAAGCCCCAAGATCAAATCAAGATCAACCATGAAGATGGTGATGACTTGATGATGATGAAGAAGAAAACAAGAAGGGGTGGAAGAACAAGGCATCCAACTCATATCCATGATGCCAAGATGATGATGAGCAAGAATGAAGAAAAGAAGAAAGAATTGGCTCACATCAAGTGCTACAAGTGTGGTGACATGGGACACTTTGCCTCGGAGTGTCCTACCAAGCTTGAAAAGAAGATTCAAGCAAAAGAGAAGAGGCAAGGCAATGAGGAGCAACACATGAGCAAGGAAGAAAAGGCTCAATCCAAAAGAGTTTGCTACTCATGCCAAGAAAGGGGACACATGACAAATTCATGTCCCCTAGGTAACACTTCTAAGCTCATTTCAATTGATGATAATATTGTGCTTAGAAAGGATGGTGATGGTACCACATTGGTCACTATTGCAAAACATCCCGCTACTCATACTAAGGCATTGCCTAGGTATGTTGCACCTAACTTGAGAGGACCCAAACAAGTTTGGGTACCATCAAAAAGTGGATGATTGTGTGTAGGTACCATGGCATTGGAGGCTTGATTCAATTGATTTCATACCGTTCATCATATGATTGAGTCAAGTAATGAAGCTTATTGCTACTCTCATCCCAATGCCAAGTCAAGTCAAGTGAAGTCCAAGTGCTACAACATACAAGTGTCATGATCAAGTTGTGGTGGTCTATTGAATATATTTGAAGCCTTGCAATCAAATTGAGTAGATGCTTGCTATTGGATGATCATGGGCTACCAAGGTATATCTCTAGTTGATCACATTCATTTGGGTGCATATGAGTTGATTGAATTGGATATATATGCATATGTTGCTTGCTATGAGAAGTTTGAATGGATATATTGCTTAGTGATCAAGTTTGAGTTAGTTTGATTGGATATGTGCACAAGATGACCTTTAGTTAGTGGATTTGAATGGATATATGTGTTGTGTTGATGTTCAAACAAGTTATTCTCAAGTTTGGTTCAATTTGAAGAAGTATAGATCAAGTCACTTTTATTGAAAGGCCCTCAAGTTGGAATCATGTTTATAAGTGGTTGAGGGACCTATGTTTGGTTTTGAGATGAGCTAGAAGCATGATAAGAAAGAGTACAAGGTCATTCAATTGAAAAGTGCTTTTGGCACACAATTTGGTACTCAAATTGAAGATAAAGACCAACATCAAGATGAAGATAAAGATCAAATTCTAGTATCAACTAAAGATCATTTGGAAGAAATAAAAGAACTCAAAGAAGGATTCAAAGTCACATTTCAAGAAAAGTTCAAATAGATCAATCAAACAAAGTCAATTCAAGTGAGTATCAAGGATGGTTCTTTGGAGAAAGGTCACTTCTCCCTTTTATAGGGGCTTGCCGCCTTTTGTAGGTTAACCAAGCGAGGCTTGGAAGGCTAACATGGAAGTGGTGATCTAAAGTATCATTGGAGATACTTAGTTGAAACAATAAGAGATTGATCAAAGAGAGCAAGCAACACCCAAATAGAGAGCCAATCATGAAGATCTTAGTTGGTATTCACATGCAAGCTATAATCAAATGAAGAAACAAGCCAACCACAACAAGATAATGCACTTGATCATTATTGGTTCTTAATTCATATTGGTGAAGAATGGTATTCAAAATTGGTATCTACTAGTCTTCACCAAGCTTTGAAATGGACTTCACATTGCTATTGCGGAGTTTAATTGGAATCTAATGACAATCCTCTACTCTAAGATAGCAAAGGTATCATTGTAATGTGCATGATCATTTCATCCCTTACTAGTATGTGGTTAGTGCATACAGTACATGCTTAATAGGATCATGCATAACAAATGAAAAGTTTTAAATTCATAACCTACCACTATTGCTTGATTGATTATATGATCTAGTGGTTAGTATATGGGTTTGTTCATGAGCGAGTGAACCCATGTACTTGGTCTAGAAGATGAGCATTCAAGTGTCTAATTCAACATGAGTAAGATAACCAATGAAAGATAGGTGAAGAAGCTTACTCTAGAGCAAACCGAGTTAGATATCTTATGCAAATTTAATAGTTCAAGTCATAAATGAGAGGCTCATGACAAGAGTTCAAGAAGAAGACAATAATACAAATGGATATCAAACTTAAACTTTCATTCAAGTGGTATCCTACAAGACTTCAAGTGATCCTCAACTTTAAGTGATCAAATCAATCAAGCAAAGCATCCCTCACCAACAAGAGATCAAGTTTATCAAGTGAATGACTCATGGTATGACATAAGAGAAGGTGTCCCACCTATTGGTATCAAGGTCAAAGATCCTACACATGGTGTCATTCCAACACATATGGTGGTGTCCATCAAAAATGCAAGATTCAAATGTCAACCATCTATCCTAGTGTCACCCTTTGTGAGAATAGATCATACCTTTTGTGGTCTTTGATGACAAAGGGGGGGAAATGTGGAAAAGATATGTCAATTGTGATATGTCAAGGACAAAGGGGGAGAAAATAAGATGGACCCGGCATGGATCAAGAGGGAGCAAGATTGGAGAATGCAAAAGGATCAACATTCTTGGACAAAAGGAAGCACACAAGTAGGGGGAGCAAGCTCATGAATACATGTTTGATGCATTTGATATGTGCATAATCATGTGCTTGCTTGCATTGCATAAGTTTTTAAATTTTATATGCATGCTTGTGTGGTGTATTCTAGTTATAGGATTTAATTGATGATTTGATAACTAGCATGCATAGGTTGATAGCTAGACTTGTGCTTTTCATGCAAAATTAGACCCTTGCTTTTAATGTTCATCTCACGGGGTTTTCTAGTTTTTATGATGTCTAGATACTCTTGGTGCTAAAGAAGGTGTACAACTATGAACTTCATCGATATCACGCTTCAAAGGTTATTCTATACACCTTAGCACCTCTTGGTAGTAATTACTCTCCCACACTTCGGTATCTATGCATATGTGCAAGCCTCTTTTCAAAACTCTCTAGCACATATGTAGAGGGAGCTAATACTACCATTTCGGGTTTGTGATACTTGTCCAAAATCCTTTACACGTGGTAAAATTGCTTGGGCAAGCAACATGAATCCAAAAGTTCTTAAATTCCATATCTTTGTAGAGTTGTCATCAATTACCAAAAAGGGGAGATTGAAAGGTCCTAGTTTGGTTTTGATAATTGAGTGACAACTTAGGTGGACTAATATGTATTTTAAGTGAATTATACAAGTGATTAGTCCACGAGTGATCGTGTGTGAGCAACATATGCCATAGAGGTGAAATGGCTTGGAAGATATTGCAATGCTCACACATGAGATGGAGGAGCTTATTGCATATGTGACATGGCATGGAGTCATGTGGCTAAGATGGTGAAGATCAAGACAAGACTTGGCTTGATGGACCGGTTACGAAGGTGAAGGGCAAGTTGGAGGCTTTGAAGTCATCGTTACCGAGTGTCGGGAGGCTTGAGCAAATACTTGGCGCCGAAGGACCGATGCAATGGTGAAGAGCAAGTGAGGTCAAGATCGATGGACCATGGAGGCCATGTGATGATATGAAGTGGATCATATCTTTTGATCTAGGTTGGTGCATGTGTTGCATCAACACCGGAGGAGATGGAATGGAATGTTCAAGGCAAAGGTATATTTGTAGGGCATTTCATTTCACCGGTCATAGGTGAGTAGAGAAGTTGATGACCGGGTTTAGGATAGATGGCCGTACTATTAAGAGGAGCAAACTTGTTTGCATATCGGTCATCTAGTGCCACTTGAGCGATCTAACATTGTGTTGTTACTAGGATCGCGTGGCGTGGTGAGTGCAAGTGCTAATCCTTTGAAAAATGATTGTGAAAATGCTAACACACATGCACAAGGTGGTGTACACTTGGTGGTGTTGGCACATTTGCAAACGAGAAGGTGTTGGAGTTGAATTGGATCAACTCGGAGAAGTTTTGGATAAAGCTTTGGTTGAAAAAGAGAAGCGGTGGATCTTGGATTGGAAATCTGTTCTAATCCTTTGTGTTTTGGATTGTGTATTCATGTGGGTTTTGTAGCCCTTTGAATAAGCTTTCCAATGTCCAAGATCATCGAAATCGGAGTTCGGAGCTAAGAGTTATGGCCGTTTTAGCGCGGAGCTCCGGCTGGTAGCGGAACTTCCGAGGGATGGGCGGTAGTACCAGTCCGAGGAATGGTAGTACCGGTCCGAGGAACGGTGGTACCGGTCCAGGGGTCGGTAGTACCGGTCCGGGGGCCGGTAGTACCGATCGGGGCTCCGGAAGTCCCGTTTTGTGCTTAGTTTCTTCCAACGGGCGCCTAAGGGGTTGACCAGAAGTACTGGTGGTCGACCGGTAGTACCGGCCCTGCGAGCGGTAGTACCGGTCAAGGACCGGAGGTACCGCTCAAGAGAAGTAGCCGTTGGGCTGAGGTCCGAAGCCGGGCGGAAGTACCGGCCCTGCGGGCGGTAGTACCGGCCTACGGGCGGTAGTACCGGCCCTGTGGCCTGTTGGTCAATCGGGAGCAGTGAAGTGTGAAGCGGAAGTACCGGTCCGGGACCGTTAGTACCGGCCCGCTGACCGGTAGTACCGGTAGTGCGTACCGGTGGTCTTCGTGGTGCTCGGGAAAAAGTGGGGAACGACTAGTTGTCTTTCCCCCCTCTATATATAGAGGTGGTGGTCGGCCCTTGCGCGGTGGCTGAGCACTCCAAAGCCTTTGTGGCTTGTGTGGATGTTCTTGGGAGCCTTCTAACTCGCTTGTGCTTACTAGTGTGCGAATCGATAGCGAGTGAGCAATTTTAGTGCGGTGCATGAGAGATTGCAAGAGTTGGCACTAGGTGTTCGTGTTGCAAGCCGGTGGTGCTTGTTTCTCTTGGAGGTTGCCACCTCCTAGACGGCTTGGTGATCGAGTCTCCATTGTGAAGCCCGCGTGAAGATTGTGCGTGGCTCCGGAGAAGGATTATGAGGGGCATTATGCTCACCCCGCGGGGATTGCGAAGAGCAACTCTAGTAGAGCGTGTCATTGAGTTACCCTCACTTGTGGGTGAGTTCTTGTGGCGCTCGAGTGTTGAGCTAGGTGTGGTGCCTATTAGCCGCCGAACTACCAAAGTGTGTGGTCGACACAACGGGGACTAGCTTGGTGGCAACCAAGTGAACCTCGGGATAAAATCTCCGTGTCAACCTTGTTCATCCCGTTGGTTTGCATTCCCCTTACACAAGCTTGTATTTACTTTCATATATATTGTGCTTGTGTAGTTGCTCTTGTAATTAGTTAGCTTGTGTAGCTTTCTAGTTACTTTCATTGCTTAGTTTGTGTAGCTAAGTTGAGCTCTCTAATTTGGCTTGTGTAGCCTTGTTATTGAGCATTGCTAGTGAGCTTAGGCTTTGTGCTTTTGCTTAGTGGCATGTGTAGGAGCTCCCCGGTTGATTGAGTACTAGTTTCTTAGGTTTGTGTAACCTTGCAAGCTAGAATTGTTTAGGT
Organism: Coix lacryma-jobi var. lacryma-jobi; assembly: GCA_009763385.1. Taxonomy (NCBI): domain Eukaryota; kingdom Viridiplantae; phylum Streptophyta; class Magnoliopsida; order Poales; family Poaceae; genus Coix; species Coix lacryma-jobi. The sequence goes on from CM019829.1 coordinate 117,490,314, forward strand.
GAGCTCTAGCTAGCCCGACACCTTATTTGCTTTGTTTAGGATCTTTTATAAGGTGTCATAGAGTATAAGTAGAGGGGTGTAGTCTTGGCTAGTCCGATAGTTTTAATTCCGCATTTGTTTCGGCTAGCCGACATAATTATTTTAGAAAGGACTATTCACCCCCCCTCTAGTCCACCATCTCGGCCCTTCACTTGGCGGGATTGAAGGTGGTAGCCCCTCAGAATCTGATGATTCGGCCCATGTGCCTTGGGCCCAAGCTGCATGGCTTCCTTCAGGCCACTCCGTACCAGCTGGAGATTGTCGGGGTAGGTCATCCCAACCAGGCTGATATCCGGGTGTAAACCCAGGTACCTTCCCGGTGGGATACCATCCCTGCATGGCTGGTTGTGGATTAGGTATGAATGGTGCCTGCGAGCTTGTTCCTGCTTCCTGCCTGGTTCTGCTCCTGGTCACCCTGTGAGATGATACACTTTTTCGGGCTTCCTCTTGCGAAACAAGAGGAAGGGTAAATTCCTGGCATTTAAATAAAGCGAGTTCTAGGTTAGGTAACGGATACTCGTTACTAAATCCAGGGAAAAAATACACAATCGTTCCGTCTTCTTTCACTTTTAAGTTATGCCCTTGTATCAGGTATGCTTCATTTATAATGATGCGGTGGATGGAGATGTACGAGACATCGTGTCCGTCCAGCGCACCAACAGCCTCAGCAATACGGGTTACAAGGGACGTGCAAGATATGGAGGTGGAAACCCGAAACATCTCTAGCATGTGTAAGAATATTTCGCGAGCAGGAGCAATTTTAATTTTGGGGACAATCGCAAAGAGTAGTCTTAATTCATCATTTCTAACAAAACAAATGTCCTGGCTAGGAAACAAAGTCATAGATATCCAATGATGTATAGGCCTCAAAGTGGGATGGTGAATTTGCATATTACGAGGCTAGAATTTGCCAACTACCGTCTGACCAGAAATTTCACCCCAAAACTTGTGGCGATTAAAACTTTTAAGTGCATGGTTAAGATCGATAGAGCATTTCTTATTAAAGTCGACATGAGATGCAAAATCCCTCCATGTTACTAAATATTCAGTGTTAAACATGCGGGGAAGGTAAAGCCATCTTCTACTTCTGTTGCGGTGCATAAAAATTGAATGGTCAGGAAATGGGAACCTTCCTCATAGAGGGGATCAACCTTTTCCCAACCAACTGCTTTAAAAATAGCACGAAATTCGGAATCCATACCTATCTTCTCGAGGAGGTCGGGGTCGTATTGTGGTGTGTGGACGAAGGTGCAGTCCTGGAGGCGGATCGCATACGCCTGGAACTCCCGTTCTCCTTCGAGGAAGACGTTAGTGTCGTCCGCGCTTGCTACACTGGCTTGGCTTGCGGTCGGCGGAGATTCTCCTCGCATTGAGCTTTCTTCTTGATCGACGGAGTAGGGCACGCTTCGGCTTTCGCGGGCGTTCCTTCCCGTCGCTCTCTTCATCGCACTGGAGAGAGCTCTTCCAAAACCCTTCATGATTTTTGTGGAGTGGAGCTAGAGAGGGGTTTTGGGCAAGGCCTTGCTGCTAGTACCTTGCTCAAACTTTGTGGAATTGGTGTGGGAATGAAGTATGAAGCTAGGAGATGGTGTGTGAGTGAGGAGTATGAGGAAGTGAGGGTGAGAAGAGCTCAACCAGCAACTCTGGTATTTATAGAGGTGGTGACCAGCTGAAAGGGGGAGAGGGCAACGGCTAGGAGCCGTTGGCCAAAATTGGGAGCCGTTGGGCTCCGGCCAGGTGCGGCTGCACCAGGGGTGCGGGCGCACGGCGGCCCCTGTGGGCCCCACTCGGCCCCACCTTCAGCAGGCTACCTCCAACGGCTAGTTGGAGCAACTAGCCATTGGTCACTCGCTCAGAATTTTTGTCCTCTCCCAGATTTGAAAATTTCCACAAAATTTGATGCTTTTTGGATTTTATAAATATTTTAGAAAAATGAGAAATAGTAATGTAAAAAGTCTTTTATTAAGAAAATGATTTTTAAACATTTTCCATGCATTAATTTTAATAGCAAAATTTATATATATATTATTATTTTTATATGCATGGTCTAAATATTAAAGTGGAATATAAAAATAGATAACTACCATTTAACCTCGAGCCGAGGACATACCATTTATAGCCCGGTAGCAAGGCTATACCTCCTTTATTTTCCCAAAGTAGAAGTTTCCGACCCAAGAGATTGGGATGGTTGCTTCTTCTTCCGCCATACTGGCCTTGGCTTGGCCGAGGGTGGTGGAGTAGACATGATAGCCTTCGGGCTTTTCACTTTCTGTGGCTTCCATGTAGGTTCACGGTGGAAGTATCCGTTGAATGGACATTGGATGGTTCTTTCAGGAAGCTGAAAGTGAATTCGTCCTCTGGAGACAAATATCACGGTGTTAGCCGTGTTCAGGAATGGTCGTCTGAGGTGGAGCGGGACATCGTCATCTTTTCCTGTGTCTAGGATGACGAGGTCGATGGGGATGTAGCTGTCTATGATGCGGATCAGGTGTAACACCTCTGGTGTTTAAGATGTAATTAACCTGACATGTCATCATCCTTAATCATTAATCTTTGCTTGCCATGCATTTGTGTTGCTTAATTGCTATGCATTGATCCATTGTCAAAAACCCTAAGTGCCCAAATCTCCCTATAAGGGCAAAATGGTAATTTCACTTCTGTGTCTAGTTCTATGTATTTCTTATTCAGTTTTGTGCTCTGATGTTTTGTTGAGTTAATCAAAGTTCAAAATTCAAAAGAGAATTGGTTTTCCTTTTGTAAAAACCCTAATTTCCAATTTATAGTTTTACCCCTCTTTTATTAATTCAAAAACTATTCAAAATTTGGGGTTAGTTCAAAAAGCAAAGTTGTAGATCTGATCAAGATGAGAAACTTTGGTATTTACAAATTTTCAAGTTTCCATACAAAATTTGAAGTAATTTCAAATTCATTCAAACTCCAGTTTTTGTCCCTTTTTGAGTTTTCAAAATTATTTCAAAAACTAATGAGTTTCAGAAAAAGTGTGTATTAGCAAAGTTGTAGGTTTTGACAAAAGAAACAACTTTCATATTTGCAGATTTTCAAGTTTCAGTTTAAAATCCAAAGTAATTTTGAATTTATTCAAATTTCAAAAGTGTCCCCTTTTCTGATTTCAAATATAGTTCAAAAACTGTTTGGATTTTGAAAATGTTCTTATTGACAAAGTTGTAGATCTCTTTTTTCTGCACAACTTTGGTATTTTGAGTTTTTCCTATGCAGTTCAAATTTTGGGAGTAATTTACAAAATACAGAGATCAGCCAAAAGTCAAACCCTAGGGACATAGCCCTGTTCATCTTCCTCGCCGTAGGGGGGGGCCCGGCCATGGCGCTCGCCGGCGCTGCGCACGCCGCACGCCTGGCAGCTGCACGCGCGCCTCCAACCTGCCGCCGCTGACCCCGCCATCATTCTCCTCCCGCACGCGAGCGCTGACCTCCGCTCCCGTCCCCTACAGTGCCCAGAGCATCGCCGCCGCGTGGCCATCGCCGGCGACCTCACGCCCAGGCCCCGACTGCACGCCGTCCTTCCCGCCAGCCTGCAATCGAGTGCGCACGCCTTGGCCGAGCTCATCCACACCATCCCGTGCTCTCTACCGTCCCCGACCGTGCCTATAAAAGGGACCGCCGGAGTCCGAGCTCCTCACTCGTCTCCGCCGCCGTCGCCAGCCCACTCCGAAGCTCCCGCCGCCCAACCACCTAGCCCAACAGCTCCGTCTTGAGCTCGTGAAGCTTCCCCACCCCTCAATTTGGTCTCTACCGCCTCCTATCGCCCGGCGTAGCTCGCCGTTCCCATCTTCGGCGAAAGCCCGGCGAGCTCGGGTTCGGGAAATACTCCCTCTCCGGCCATGATCATCCCTCCCCGACCCCTGTTTCATATTCCTTACTCCCTTGCGACTCTAACCAGGCCCTTGCGGTCTCGTGTTATGCGCAGGATCGCCGGAGCGCCGATTGCCGCCGTGAGCCGTCCGCCGGTCACCGTCGACCATCCTCCTTCGTCCCTTCCCTCACCTCACCGAGCTCCTTAATCGACGCCGGTGAGCTCCCTGAAGCCTCCCATGCCCTTGGTTTCGCCTGCCGAGCCTCGCCTTGCCCGGCGTAGCCAGCGCCGCCGCTGTCCGGCCGCCGGCGACGAGCAGGGCGAGCACTGTTCCTTTTTTTTTCCTTTTTCTTTTAAAATGTGAATAGTGTTCAGTTTTCATCTTTTTGTGTGATTTTCTGTGTTGATCCAAAAATTCTGAAATTTTGATGGTAAACTTTTATGTCCTGAAGTATTTTAGAAAAATATGAAACTTGGTTTTTGTGCAAAAATTTGAAAATGAAAAATCTCCCTTTTAATTAAGAAATGAATGGTTTTGGATTTTTGGAGAGTTATTTATAGCTCCAAAAATCTTGAGATAATTTTTGTGAGCTAGTTATGCCATTATGAGCCTCTGGTAAAATTTTGAAGTCATTTGGAGCAAGTTGATTTTTGAGCATTTATTTAAAATAGTTGAATAGTGCCTTTTCTTAATTGAATGTCTGGAATTATTTGAGCACCTTAATGAACTCCAAAAATTATGAAATTTGTTTTGCCATCTATTTATGCCATAATGATCTTATGAGATTAATTTGGTAATTTTTGGAGCAACTGCAAAAATGACCTTTTTAAATAAATTAAAGAAAATAAAAAAATGATTAGGGTTTATATTGATTGACCTGTGATGTGACTTTTGGAATTGTTTGCTGTTCATAGATCCCACCCTCTGGTCTATGATGTTTGTGATGCCATGTTATGATGATGCATAGTTTGGTTAATGGTTTTAACTAATATTGCTAAAAGAAAGAAATAATAACTCTATGTCCTTTATAGAAAATTCTTATATTCTTGAATCAGTAGAAGTGTCTTGCACCTTATTGTTCATGTCAGCATTCTCATGAACATACATCATTGCATCCGTATAGTGACCGACGAAGAAGGTACCAGAGTCGAGGCCGCTGTTGACGAACCTACTCCCGAGGCGACCCCGAGCTCCGACACCTACACCACCAACCCCGAGTCCGTTCTTTTTGCTCTTCAAGGCAAGCCCCGGTGCATTTAACCCTACCTTGCTTTTATAAAAGTTTACTTGAAATGTTTTGAGTTAAACTACTGCATTAAGTTATAGGAGTTGTGTGACGACCTATTACTTGCATTATTTACCTCCACCAGAAGATCCACCCACCCTGTTTTAAAAACTATTTGAAAAATGCTTAGTGATGCTATGCAATAGATTTGCAATAAAATACCAATTTCAAAAGTGTGATCACTTAAGGAATGTTTATGGGAATTTGGTCTTACTCCCCGGCTGTTGGCTAGGTATCTGATCCGTACCTAGTCAATAGCGAGGAGAGGTTGTCTGAGCGTACGGTGCCGTCATGTTGTAGTCCGGGACTCAACAGTTGACACCGACCGGGACAGGGTTGAAAAACTGACAGGACTATTACGCTCGGGTGAGATATGACCGAGGTATAGCCCTGGCTGAAAAATTAGGAACCATCCGTTTGGGGGCCTGCTGGTCAAGACTTGTAACTATTCACATACTTCGGAAAGCTCTGGCTCCGAGGAATCCTTTATTGGACCGACAACCGCGCACTGGGAGTGGAGAGATGGCGGAAGTAGCATGTACCCACGTGGTCGTCGTACCTGGATAGGAGTGGTGTACTGTACTTCCGGGTGGCGTAGGACCGGGCCCAATCTTGGAGGAATCGTGGTAGACGAGTTGGCATATGCAAGCTTGGGTGCTACATATGCAGTGTGGATAGGGATCCTCAGCTGAGTATTATTTATCCGGATTAACGTTGCTCCTCGGTTATGGAGACTCGGTCACTGACTGTCAACGGGGATTGGTTCATAACTAGGTATGTTTTGAAAGGATAAAATGAATCATGTAAGGATGAAGTTTTGACAAATGCTTTTAAAACAAGTTTTCAAAAATGTTTTTCTTGCAAAATGCTTGACTTTGCTTAAGCCTTACCTTGACTACCCTAAGCCTCTCATTCCTGAGTCTTCTCCTTTTCTTTAGTCGGGTAAGTCTTGTTGAGTACCCCAGTACTCAGGGTTTGTTACCCATGCTGCAGGTATGTCTGAGTCGCCGATGTGTCTTGCGCCCTGCTGCGTGACCATCGTCCAGGAAGAGGCCGATGAGGCCGATGAGTAAATGTGCACCCTCGGGCTGGGTGTTACATGTATCTTTATGTTAATGTCTTCCGCTACGTTGTCTATTTTCAATTACCCGAACAATGGTCTGTAATAATTGCACTACTTATCTCATTTGAAACCTCGGTTTGTAAAACTAATGTTATTTAAGTCTTCCGCTCTGTTTGTCTATGTTATTTGTGAAAATATGAAATGTTGTAACCGAAAGGTGAGATGATCCTGCGGACATCGGGCGCTAATGCAGCCCAGTGGCAGACTGTCTTAATCGTATGGATCATAAGTTCGGCTGTCAGAGGTTGACAGGGACTTGTGGGCCATAGGATTAGGACCGTTCTGTCTCAGAGTGGTATCAAAGCATCTCACTTTAACGTTGCAGTGTTTTTGCGAAAACTTCCAAAGATCTTTTGAGTCCAAATAAAATTTAAACTTGACTATTTTGGTCCAAACTGCTTATCTCATCTTGTCTTTAATTGGCAACACTAGTAGCAGGACAACATATATTAAGCCCTATATATGTTACTTAATGCATTACCTTGTTCCGTAGGAACGATTCATGCATCATGTCATATTCACTTAAGTTATCTTAATAGTTCTCTTTAAGGTTCTTGGGGTAGAATACCTATACCTTTTTCTTGCTAGCCTTTTTCTCATCTATCTTCTCTTGTCCAGGCATGGCTCGCCTCAAGCTGACTGCTCGCAAGTCGACTGGACCGAACGGTGTGCCGCGTCACCAGCTCGCACCCCGCGCTGGAGAGGAGACTGGTGAATCCTCCAACGGTCGTCGCTTTCCCCGCCGCACCCGCAAGCAGCTGAAGGAGGAAATCAAGAATCTGAAGGCTGAGATGGAGAACATGGAGCATGACTTCTACCTTTCCCGCCTGGAGTTCTATGAGACACGAGCCGCTCTGGAGGAGGCCAACCAGAATGTGGTTCGCGCCATCCAGCAACGTGACGCAACTTGGGTCCGCGAGGACGTCACCAGAGCCCAGCTCCATGGACTGTAGCAGTACACCGCCCAGATTGAGCAGTTCAATGATATGCTTCATGAGGAGGTACACCAGCTGCACAACCAACTTCACCCCGTGGCTCCACCTGTTGCTGAGGATCCTGAAGATGGAATAGTGGAGGAACCAGAAATGGAACAGGAGCCAGACGAGGACGAAGAAGTTGAACCTGCTGAAGATGTCCACGCCGAGGACGAGGACGAGGAGGTAGAGCCTGAGCTCATCCTCGAGGAAGAAGATGACGATGAAGACATGATCATCATCGATGACGACTAGACTCGTTGTGTCTGTACCATCTGCTTACCTAAAACCTTAGTCTAGGTTTGGGGCGTTAGTCTGTCTGTTGCCAAGTCTGGCATGTATCTTTCTTTTCGTATCTTTTCCCTTTATCGGTCTGTATCATCTGTCCGTCACCTTTATCGGTCTGTTATCATCTGTCAGTCACCTTATCAAGTCATCTGCCTTTGTATCAGTGAAGCTATCTATCAGTTGTTTCAAAACTTTGTCTATGAATGCTGAGTTCCAAGTTGCTTAAACAGATGTCTGTGAACACTCGCACCGGAGCCGGAGGTGCTGGGGATGACCGTCTCCCAAACCCTCCACCTGTCCCAGCTACCCTAGCAGAGGCCATTGCAGCCTTGGCCGCCGCTGCCAACCTAATGGCTCAAAACCAAGGACAGCAGAACATTCACCGTGGTCGCCACAACATCAACCAAGAGACCACCTATGTGGATTTCACCGAAACCCGTCCACCGGTCTTCACCAGGGCCGATGAACCTCTCAAAGCTGATGATTGGCTCCGCACCATGGAGCAGAAGTTCGGTCTTCTCCGCTGTACTGAAATCCAGAAGCCCCGGTTCGCTTCCCAGCAGCTTCGCGGTCCAGCAAGTGCTTGGTATGCCAATCTGTTGGCCGCCCAGCCTGAAGGTCATCAGTTGACCTGGGAAGAGTTCCGTACCGCTTTCCGTGCACATCATATCGCTTCCGGATTGATGAAGATGAAGCTTGATCAGTTCCTGGCTCTGCAGCAGAAAGACTCCACAGTGATGCAGTATGTGGGTCAGTTCAACCATCTGAGTCAGTATGCCGCAGAATACGTCAACACGGATGAGAAGAAGAGAGACTGTTTCCTGAGGGGATTGCACCCTAAAATCCGCAGAAGCATGTCCAATAACCTGACCGGTTCATATCATGAGGCTGTTGACCGGGCAGTCGCTTTTGAAGAAAGCAACCGTCAGTACCAAGAGGAGAAGAAAAAGAAGAAAGCAGGATCTAGCAGCCACTCTGGCAATCACAAACGCCAGAAGGTCATCTATCACCCTAGCCACCACCACAATCGTCCACCTTACCCTCACCAGCAAGTGGTTGTCCGTACCGCGGCTACCACCCACAACGCCAATCAACAGAGTGCCACCCAGCCGAACGCCCCAGGTGTTCGTATCACCACCCCACAAACCGCCTACAACCATCCCTGCTACAACTGCGGTCAGCTTGGTCACTGGTCTCGTGAGTGCCCAAAGCCCAAGAAGCCTGCTCCGAATGTTCAGAAGGGTCCTGGAGGACCACAGCAGCAGCAGCACCGTGTCCAGCAGCAGCATGTGCAGAAGGGCAAGTTTGTCAAGAAGCACGGACAAGTCTACTACACCACTGTCAGCAACATTCCAGAAGGGGAGCCCGTCATGATTGGTAGGTTTCCCGTTGCCAATCACCCTGCAGTTGTGTTGTTTGATTCTGGTGCATCGCATTCCTTCATCAGTCGTACATTTGTCTCTAAGCATGAGATATCAATCGGGGAGTTGAAAGAAAGTTTCTGCATATTTTCGCCTGGAGGGCGTATAAGTACTAAGGAAGTGGTTCGCAGTATACCAGTAATGTTGGGGGAACATGTATTTCCCACCACCATGATAGTGCTTCGTGATCAGGAGATAGATGTCATTCTAGGCATGAATTGGATGTGCCAGTATAAGGCTATGATTGACATCCTGAATAGGGTTGTGAGAGTGGACATTCCTAACAGTACCTCCAAACTCCTTCTCCAACTTCCAATGCCTCAAAAACCAGCAGCCACTCAAATAAATACCACCTATGTTCTGGAAACCAGAGACATCCCCGTGGTCTGCGAATTCCCTGATGTTTTTCCAGAGGATTTACCTGGTCTGCCTCCTGACCGTGATGTTGAGTTTGCCATAGAGCTAAAGCCCGGGACTGCTCCTATATCCCGCAGAGCTTATCGAATGCCTCCCAGAGAGTTGGCAGAACTAAAAATCCAATTACAAGAATTGCTGGATAAGGGCCTCATTCGTCCAAGCTCGTCTCCTTGGGGCTGTCCTGCAATCTTTGTAAAGAAGAAAGACAAGAGTCTCAGGCTATGTGTTGATTATCGCCCACTCAATGAAGTCACCATCAAAAATAAATATCTCTTGCCTCGTATTGATCTTCTCTTTGACCAGTTAGCTGGAGCCAAAGTATTCTCCAAGATCGATCTCAGATCTGGCTACCACCAAATAAAGATTCGTCCTGAAGATATTCCTAAAACAGCTTTCACCACCAGATACGGCCTATATGAGTACTTGGTCATGTCCTTCGGTTTGACCAATGCCCCTGCTCATTTCATGTACCTCATGAACTCTGTGTTCATGCCAGAGCTTGATAAATTCGTAGTCGTGTTCATTGACGACATCCTTGTCTACTCAAAAACCCCTGAAGATCACGCCGAGCATCTTCGTATCATTCTATCCCGTCTCAGAGAACATCAGTTGTATGCCAAGTTCAGTAAATGTGAGTTCTGGTTAGATCAGATACAGTTTCTTGGTCATGTCCTATCCGCTGAAGGTGTGTCAGTTGACCCTGGTAAAGTGGCAGACATTCTGGATTGGAAACCACCTACCACTGTTCATCAAGTCCGTAGCTTTATGGGAATGGCGGGATATTATCGTCGATTCATTCCGGATTTCTCCAGAATCGCCAAGCCTATCACTGAGTTAGTAAAGAATTCTGTGAAGTTTGTCTGGTCACCAGCCTGTGAGCAAGCCTTTCAAACTCTGAAGAAACTGTTAACTACATCACCAGTGCTAGCCCAGCCGAACATCGAGAAACCCTTTGATGTCTACTGTGATGCATCTGGTACTGGTTTGGGCTGTGTTTTGATGCAAGAAGGTCGAGTGATCGCATATGCCTCCCGACAGCTTAAGCGACATGAAGAGAATTATCCAACTCATGATCTCGAGTTAGCAGCAGTAGTGCATGCCTTAAAGATCTGGCGTCATTATTTGTTGGGCAGTACCTGTAATGTGTACACTGATCACAAAAGCCTGAAGTATATCTTCACTCAAGAAGAATTGAATATGAGGCAGAGAAGATGGCTTGAGTTAATTAAGGACTATGATATTGAAGTGCATTACCATCCGGGTAAGGCGAATGTGGTCGCCGATGCACTCAGTCGCAAGTCATATTGCAACTGTCTGATGACGAAACCCTATAATTCTTCTTTGTGTTATGAGCTGGAAAAGTTGAATATTGAAATGATTCCACAAGGAACTCTGAGTAATATCAGAATAGAAACCCCTATCAGAGAGCAGATCATCGCTGCACAGAAAGATAACCCTGGAATCAAGCACATCATCGAAAAGGTCCAATCCGGAAAGGCTGATTGTTTCAGGATTGATGATGCAGGAGTAGTATGGTTTAAGAATCGGTTAGTAGTTCCTAAAGTGCCTGAGTTAAGAAAGTTAATCCTTGATGAAGCACACTTGACTAGATTCTCCATCCACCCCGGCAGCAACAAAATGTACCAGGATTTGAAGCAGAAATTCTGGTGGACAAAGATGAAGATTGAGATCGCCCGGTATGTCGCTCAGTGCGATACCTGCCAGAAAGTCAAAGTCGTGCACATGAAGCCCGGAGGAGAATTGCAACCCTTATCTGTACCTGCTTGGAAATGGGACGATATCAGTATGGATTTTATCAATGGTCTACCCAAGACATCAAGAGGTTTTGATTCCATATGGGTGATCGTGGATCGCCTCACTAAGCAAGCTCACTTCCTGCCAGTGAAGACCAGTTACACCGTCCCCACTTATGCCACTTTGTACAAAAACCACATAGTGAAACTCCATGGCATACCCAAGAGCATTATCTCTGATCGTGGTACTCAGTTTGTCGCAAAGTTCTGGAAAGCGTCCCATACCTCACTTGGAACCAAGCTACTGCATAGCACGACATATCATCCGCAAACAGATGGACAAACTGAGCGAGTCAACCAAGTGCTAGAGGATATGTTGAGAGCCTGCGTGCTCACCTTCGCAGATACTTGGGATGACTGTTTGCCCTTGGCAGAATTCTCATATAACAACAGCTACCAAGAAAGCATCAAGATGGCACCCTTTGAAGCACTGTACGGTCGCCGTTGTTGTACACCTCTCAGTTGGTCTGAACCTGGAGAAAGGGAATTCTTTGGGGTTGATCTAGTAAAAGATATGGAAGAGAAAGTCAAGCAAATACAAGAGAACATGAAGATTGCACAGTCTCGACAGAAAAGTTATGCTGACAAGAGACGTCGACCTCTGCAGTTCGAGATCGGGGATTATGTGTACCTGAAGGTCTCACCCACCAAAGGAGTCACTCGTTTTGGAGTCAAAGGAAAGTTAGCACCCCGCTACATTGGTCCGTTTGAAATTCTGGATCGTTGTGGCAAGGTAGCTTACAAACTGAGTTTGCCCGATCATCTTTCAGCAGTTCATAATGTGTTTCACGTCTCACAACTCAAGAAGTGCCTCCGAGTACCCGAACACATGGTGGAAGTTGAAGGTGTTGAGTTAGAACCTGATCTGTCGTACTCGGAGTATCCAGTTCGTGTGTTGGATTCCAAGGACCGTGTCACCCGAAGAACTACCACAAGATGGTACAAGATCCAGTGGAACCAACACTCTGAAGAAGAAGCCACCTGGGAATCCGAAGACTTCTTAGCAAAGAACTATCCCGACTTTCTCGATACTCTGTAGATGCAAGGTTTTGCCTTTGTCCTTCTCTAGACGCAGAATCTCGGGGCGAGATTTCTTTTAGGGGGGAAGGCTGTAACACCTCTGGTGTTTAAGATGTAATTAACCTGACATGTCATCATCCTTAATCATTAATCTTTGCTTGCCATGCATTTGTGTTGCTTAATTGCTATGCATTGATCCATTGTCAAAAACCCTAAGTGCCCAAATCTCCCTATAAGGGCAAAATGGTAATTTCACTTCTGTGTCTAGTTCTATGTATTTCTTATTCAGTTTTGTGCTCTGATGTTTTGTTGAGTTAATCAAAGTTCAAAATTCAAAAGAGAATTGGTTTTCCTTTTGTAAAAACCCTAATTTCCAATTTATAGTTTTACCCCTCTTTTATTAATTCAAAAACTATTCAAAATTTGGGGTTAGTTCAAAAAGCAAAGTTGTAGATCTGATCAAGATGAGAAACTTTGGTATTTACAAATTTTCAAGTTTCCATACAAAATTTGAAGTAATTTCAAATTCATTCAAACTCCAGTTTTTGTCCCTTTTTGAGTTTTCAAAATTATTTCAAAAACTAATGAGTTTCAGAAAAGTGTGTATTAGCAAAGTTGTAGGTTTTGACAAAAGAAACAACTTTCATATTTGCAGATTTTCAAGTTTCAGTTTAAAATCCAAAGTAATTTTGAATTTATTCAAATTTCAAAAGTGTCCCCTTTTCTGATTTCAAATATAGTTCAAAAACTGTTTGGATTTTGAAAATGTTCTTATTGACAAAGTTGTAGATCTCTTTTTTCTGCACAACTTTGGTATTTTGAGTTTTTCCTATGCAGTTCAAATTTTGGGAGTAATTTGCAAAATACAGAGATCAGCCAAAAGTCAAACCCTAGGGACATAGCCCTGTTCATCTTCCTCGCCGTAGGGGGGGGGCCCGGCCATGGCGCTCGCCGGCGCTGCGCACGCCGCACGCCTGGCAGCTGCACGCGCGCCTCCAACCTGCCGCCGCTGACCCCGCCATCATTCTCCTCCCGCACGCGAGCGCTGACCTCCGCTCCCGTCCCCTACAGCGCCCAGAGCATCGCCGCCGCGTGGCCATCGCCGGCGACCTCACGCCCAGGCCCCGACTGCACGCCGTCCTTCCCGCCAGCCTGCAATCGAGTGCGCACGCCTCGGCCGAGCTCATCCACACCATCCCGTGCTCTCTACCGTCCCCGACCGTGCCTATAAAAGGGACCGCCGGAGTCCGAGCTCCTCACTCGTCTCCGCCGCCGTCGCCAGCCCACTCCGAAGCTCCCGCCGCCCAACCACCTAGCCCAACAGCTCCGTCTTGAGCTCGTGAAGCTTCCCCACCCCTCAATTTGGTCTCTAACCAGGCCCTTGCGGTCTCGTGTTATGCGCAGGATCGCCGGAGCGCCGATCGCCGCCGTGAGCCGTCCGCCGGTCACCGTCGACCATCCTCCTCCGTCCCTTCCCTCACCTCACCGAGCTCCTTAATCGACGCCGGTGAGCTCCCTGAAGCCTCCCATGCCCTTGGTTTCGCCTGCCGAGCCTCGCCTTGCCCGGCGTAGCCAGCGCCGCCGCTGTCCGGCCGCCGGCGACGAGCAGGGCGAGCACTGTTCCTTTTTTTTTCCTTTTTCTTTTAAAATGTGAATAGTGTTCAGTTTTCATCTTTTTGTGTGATTTTCTGTGTTGATCCAAAAATTCTGAAATTTTGATGGTAAACTCTTTATGTCCTGAAGTATTTTAGAAAAATATGAAACTCGGTTTTTGTGCAAAAATTTGAAAATGAAATATCTCCCTTTTAATTAAGAAATGAATGGTTTTGGATTTTTGGAGAGTTATTTATAGCTCCAAAAATCTTGAGATAATTTTTGTGAGCTAGTTATGCCATTATGAGCCTCTGGTAAAATTTTGAAGTCATTTGGAGCAAGTTGATTTTTGAGCATTTATTTAAAATAGTTGAATAGTGCCTTTTCTTAATTGAATGTCTGGAATTATTTGAGCACCTTAATGAACTCCAAAAATTATGAAATTTGTTTTGCCATCTATTTATGCCATAATGATCTTATGAGATTAATTTGGTAATTTTTGGAGCAACTGCAAAAATGACCTTTTTAAATAAATTAAAGAAAATAAAAAAATGATTAGGGTTTATATTGATTGACCTGTGATGTGACTTTTGGAATTGTTTGCTGTTCATAGATCCCACCCTCTGGTCTATGATGTTTGTGATGCCATGTTATGATGATGCATAGTTTGGTTAATGGTTTTAACTAATATTGCTAAAAGAAAGAAATAATAACTCTATGTCCTTTATAGAAAATTCTTATATTCTTGAATCAGTAGAAGTGTCTTGCACCTTATTGTTCATGTCAGCATTCTCATGAACATACATCATTGCATCCGTATAGTGACCGACGAAGAAGGTACCAGAGTCGATGCCGCTGTTGACGAACCTACTCCCGAGGCGACCCCGAGCTCCGACACCTACACCACCAACCCCGAGTCCGTTCTTTTTGCTCTTCAAGGCAAGCCCCGGTGCATTTAACCCTACCTTGCTTTTATAAAAGTTTACTTGAAATGTTTTGAGTTAAACTACTGCATTAAGTTATAGGAGTTGTGTGACGACCTATTACTTGCATTATTTACCTCCACCAGAAGATCCACCCACCCTGTTTTAAAAACTATTTGAAAAATGCTTAGTGATGCTATGCAATAGATTTGCAATAAAATACCAATTTCAAAAGTGTGATCACTTAAGGAATGTTTATGGGAATTTGGTCTTACTCCCCGGCTGTTGGCTAGGTATCTGATCCGTACCTAGTCAATAGCGAGGAGAGGTTGTCTGAGCGTACGGTGCCGTCATGTTGTAGTCCGGGACTCAACAGTTGACACCGACCGGGACAGGGTTGAAAAACTGACAGGACTATTACGCTCGGGTGAGATATGACCGAGGTATAGCCCTGGCTGAAAAATTAGGAACCATCCGTTTGGGGGCCTGCTGGTCAAGACTTGTAACTATTCACATACTTCGGAAAGCTCTGGCTCCGAGGAATCCTTTATTGGACCGACAACCGCGCACTGGGAGTGGAGAGATGGCGGAAGTAGCATGTACCCACGTGGTCGTCGTACCTGGATAGGAGTGGTGTACTGTACTTCCGGGTGGCGTAGGACCGGGCCCAATCTTGGAGGAATCGTGGTAGACGAGTTGGCATATGCAAGCTTGGGTGCTACATATGCAGTGTGGATAGGGATCCTCAGCTGAGTATTATTTATCCGGATTAACGTTGCTCCTCGGTTATGGAGACTCGGTCACTGACTGTCAACGGGGATTGGTTCATAACTAGGTATGTTTTGAAAGGATAAAATGAATCATGTAAGGATGAAGTTTTGACAAATGCTTTTAAAACAAGTTTTCAAAAATGTTTTTCTTGCAAAATGCTTGACTTTTCTTAAGCCTTACCTTGACTACCCTAAGCCTCTCATTCCTGAGTCTTCTCCTTTTCTTTAGTCGGGTAAGTCTTGTTGAGTACCCCAGTACTCAGGGTTTGTTACCCATGCTGCAGGTATGTCTGAGTCGCCGATGTATCTTGCGCCCTGCTGCGTGACCATCGTCCAGGAAGAGGCCGATGAGTAAATGTGCACCCTCGGGCTGGGTGTTACATGTATCTTTATGTTAATGTCTTCCGCTACGTTGTCTATTTTCAATTACCCGAACAATGGTCTGTAATAATTGCACTACTTATCTCATTTGAAACCTCGGTTTGTAAAACTAATGTTATTTAAGTCTTCCGCTCTGTTTGTCTATGTTATTTGTGAAAATATGAAATGTTGTAACCGAAAGGTGAGATGATCCTGCGGACATCGGGCGCTAATGCAGCCCAGTGGCAGACTGTCTTAATCGTATGGATCATAAGTTCGGCTGTCAGAGGTTGACAGGAACTTGTGGGCCATAGGATTAGGACCGTTCCGTCTCATCAGGATATCCTTAGCTACTCCCTCTGGCCTGCATATCGTGTTGTTGGCCATTTGGAGTGTGATATTGGTGGCTGACAATGGACCACCAAGGATATCCTCATATACTGCCTTGGAGAGGATATTGACGCTTGCTCCAAGGTCACAATATGCATTGCGAAACTTGTGTGCCCCTATGGCACCCTCGATGGTGGGTCGGCCCGGATCTTCCTTCTTTGCCATGAAGGGAGGATCAAGATAATAATGGTAGACGGGCCAACTTGGGGGCTTGTTATACCTGGTAGTGATGAGCTTGACGGACTCGAGGGGGGTTTCAGGTTGCCCTGGGATCTTCCCCGAGTCGTTGACTGGGATTGCTGCCGCAATCTGAGCTAGTTGGGTCTCGATCATTTTGTTGAAGCTCAGTTGATTCTTCGTTGCCGAGGCTAGGCCCTCGATCTTAGAGTTCATGCCTTCAAGGGTCTTGTCGTTGTGGGCAAGCCTCTTGGAGATGCTTTCGTTGATTTTTGCTTGCCCCAACACAAGATCCTTGAAGGTAGGTGTGTTGGAGTTGTCGGAGTTGTAGCCCTGGTTACCTCCCTGATATGGAGGCCGATGCTGATTGTTCCACGAGTTTCTGCCTTGCGGGCGAAACCTGTTGTTGATGTACGCAGCATCTTCGCGGGTCTTGGGCAATCATTCCCCGAGTGCCCAGTTTCTCCATAGACTTTGCACGTCATGTGCGTATTCATGGCTTGGACGCTACTTCTTTCTTCTCTGGTTGTCATCTTCTCGTCCAGCCGCTTGAGCAGAAGATCTATTTTTGCGGCAAGCATATCTGCCTCCTTTTACGGTATGCATGCCCTTTTGTGATTTAGCTTGGGGTCTTCCATCCCCCCAAGCTTGGTTCACGACCACCTTGTCAATCAAGGCCTTTGCCCCGTTGACAGTCAGGGACATGAATGCCCCTCCAGCTGCAGCGTACAGGTGCCCCCTTGACATGGGTGTGAGCCCCTCGTAGAAGGTTTGGAGCACCAACCATTCTTCCATCCCGTGATGGCTGCAACGTATTCTTGCAGCCGTTCCCATGCCTCGGGCATGGACTATGTTGAGTTCTGCTGGAAGCTGGTGATTCGTCCCCTCAGGGCAGTTGTTTTGCCCAAGGGGAAGAACTTTGCAAGGAACGCCGCCGAACACTTGTCCCATGTGGTGACATCTGTCGGGTTCTTGTAGAACCACTGCTTTGCCTTCCCCACGAGGGAGAAGGGAAACAGTCTGAGCCTGATGACATCTGGAGTGATGTCCTTGATGATGATGGTGTCTGTTGGTATAGATTAATGCACACTCAACTTTATCCGCAAGCGCATAGATAAAATCTACCGATGTAGCACTTCACCGGAGTAACCCAGTTTTAATATCGAACCCAAAGGAACGGATAGTGTTAAGTCTTAAAATCTAACCCCTGAGTAGCTAACAAGGACGGAGAATCTAAAACTATAGAGGGGATCACTAAGGTTGTCTAATTCCAATTTAAGAGTGATATGTTTATATTAATCTTAGTGGGGAAGTTGCCATAAAAGGTCACAAACAGAGTATGAGTCTTTTATGCAAATGTATAATCCTACCGAGCCTACACACGGGTAAGTGGACTATAGAAGAATCAACAAGGCTATAAGAGTCACCCTTGCAAACAACCACTACTACCGGCGTTATAGGGGGCAATTATGAGCTATCAAGTCTAAGCACCACGCTTACACTATCCAACAACTCTAACTCTAGCGCGACTAGAATTAAAGTACTCAAAAGAGAGTCATAAACCTTAAGAATAATAAGAACAATGACTCAAACTTAAATATGGACGTTGATTACCGAAACAATCACTGAAGCAAGTTGAAGATGAACTTGAATCTGCACGTACAAGATAAAGAAGTTGATCCAACAGGCCGGAGCTCCTTCTTGATCTCTTCCTCTCTCTCTCTCTTCTAGTTCTAGTATAAGACTAGGTTCTAAACCTAAACTAGAGGGGTATCTAGTCTTCTACTTGAAAGCTGGCTCTTGAAGTCTTCTTCTAGGGTTTCTGAATGAGGCGTAGACTTTTCTGAAGAGGGACTTGTTCTTCCCTGGGGCCTAGGGGCCTGTATATATAGCCCTGAGGGATCAGTCGCGGTCGTTAGATCAAACCGACTTCACGTAGGGCTGAGATGGATCCTCAGAGGCGGTAGAGGAAGGTTCCAGAAGGGGGAGGTCGGCGGCTCCCTGGGCCCACCGATCAGTGGGGCCCACCGACCGGTCAGTCCCACCTAGAGGTGGCCGAGGGTGCCCCGCCTCGTGGAGTCTTCAGGTGTTCTCCAGAGTCTTGTGGAGTATTCCTGACTTGGCGGTTGCATTATCTCTCGTCGGTTTCCTTCTAGGGGAAGCAATTGAGGGTTGTTTTCCTGTTTAATCCCTGCAGATTCACAATTCACCAAAAATCATGGAATTCATTAGTTTTAAACCCTATACTAAGGTGGAATTTATGTTTTTATCCATTTTCATGTTTAATTGACCTTTAATAATAAGAGTTAATTAATGTCAATAGTGTCACAGAGCTCCAAGAAGTTCTGAAGATGGTCGTTCGCGTCCTCGCTTGGCAAACCATAGAATGGGTTTGCCTGCACCATGGTGATGAGGCCAGTCCTCGGCTCAAAAGCTTTGTCGTCGGTGTTGACAGCGGGCCCGGTGGGCACGTTGGCAACAACGGGGACGGAAAAGTCATGTCGGGTCTTGGCCATGGCGAGAGTTGAGCTTGGTGCATAAACTGGTGGTTCTTCTGTCGGTGGAGCTGCGGAGGAGGAAGAAGATTTCTTCTTTCTCCTGCCGATAGCCTCCGGATTATCGGTGAAGTTCTCCGGCAGAGCGAATCCATGCATACACTATCCTGTTTTCATCCAAAACAGAAGAAAACAGTAAAAGGTTATCATGCATGATCAATTAGCAATTATACAGATATTATTTCAAGATCATGTTCTATCTGAATCTTTTGTATCTAAGCCTTCCCTAGGAACGGCGCCAGAAATACTTGTTGGTATTTCTTAGCACAACCACCGGAGGATGGGTTTGAGATCCATCCTCGGCGATCACGCCAGAAATGCTTACTAACATCTCTTAGCATCATCACTAGGGTAGGCCATCATCCCCAAGTATGGCGCCAGGAATGTCGGCTGACATCCCTTATGTCATACACTGAGTATGGTGGTTCCTAGCGATGCTACCAAGGGGTATCAGTGTCAGCCTCAGACGCAGTCACTTAACTACATATCCGGTATCGGCGTTGAAGTGCGATGGCACTTCATATACCAAGACATGTGGTTTTAGTGACAGCCTGAGAGGCTGGCCTGGTAAACCAATTCGTTTAGAGACAGGGTCCGTAAGCGCACGGGGTTACCGTTGTAGCATTTCACCAGGAGTATTCCAGGTATTGTTATTTATATTTTACCACTAGGAAGGCTAGGTGCGAAAGGATTCAAGATATAACCATGACAAGAACATAATAAATGCACAGTTGACTAATTAACCATAGCAGGAGGATAAACGGTAATTTGGATAGTGGGATCAACACACACACATTGCCTAAGATACATAGAGCTTCTATGGGGATAGAAGAAAGAATAAAAGAATAAAGAATGTCCTACGGAGCATGGATCTTAACATAGTTATGCCAATGAATTAAGTATACATGTTATGATCAAGTTAATGTTAGTGCTAAGTACTGGATGGATTAGGAGACCCGGGAACACTGGTCTGCCAGCAGGATACACCGGGCAATTTAGACTCCTACCCCAAAGCCGAACGTGGGGATTACAAGGGACGGACAGGGCTGTCACCACCTGCCGCCTACCCCTCAACCGTGGACTAAGCCAGGAATTCACCCAACTCCATATACCCGAGAACCACTCTCGCGCACATGAAGAACACTTACACCCCCTCGGGTCCCCAACCCTACGGATTGACAGGAAAAGGGCACAAGCGCGCCCTAGGCACGGCAAAACACCACCCAACACATATCACTAAGCTATCAGGATCTAAACAAGTTGAATGAAGAACAGTGTTCATGTTCATGATGAACAAGGATCTATAGCTATGAACTAGTTCTAGAACGATGAATAATGAACAAGAACAAGGCTCTAATTCAAGAACATAACAATGTTGATCATAAGAGAATAAGAACAAGTATGAAAAGAAGAACTTAGTATTCATACCAAGTAGATCTTTACAACTCCTCCTCTCCTCTTGCAAGTAGTACTTGCTCCAACTACTAGCAGATCTAAACTAAGGTAGAGAGCTCCAAATACAAAGTGGAATGAAAGACAAATGTGTTGATGTGTGATTGATTATTAAAGAGGGAGCTCTACCTCTACTTATATACTAGTACAAGGTCGGTTTGGAGGAGCTAACTACGGAAACCTATGTAAACCACCTATGCATGGAGGCATGCAACCGCCACAGAAGGTCGGTGGCCAGTGGGGCCAAGGGCGGTGCGCCTGCGCCCCTGGTGGGCCCACTGGCCACCGCCTTCACGTGGTGGGCCCTTGGCTTGATGCACTTTGGGGTTATGATGGTTTCTAGCCCAGATGTTTTCTTTAGGTGGGCTTCTCCCATATTTCTAATTTGGTTTTATGCTTTATCGGAAAGTGTATTCTTCTCGCCCTTTTCCACTGTTTTCATGTTTATACCTGAAAAGCAATGTTTCTCCAATACAAGTGGAAATAGGTCAAGGTGATAACATATGTATGCAAATATGCCTTGTTTCGTCCTTGGTTGGCTCATAAAAGTTGTCGGTAAGCACCGCCAACAGGGGGCGTGCGACTGCAGGTGGCCAGGTGGGCCGCGGCGAGTTGGACCTACAGCTGGACGCGAGGGGAGTTGGCGAGCAGGGGGAGCTGGGCCAAAACTTGCAGGGAAAGGAGGGAGAGGAGGTTTGGGCCCATGGGGAAGAAGGGGTTTGTCCCATTTTTTCTAAGGAGAATTGAGAGGGATTCAAAAAGGGGGTTGGGAGAATTTTAGAGGAAAGATTTGAACATGGTATTTGAAGTGGTTTCATGATCAGGGGTTGGAAGAATATTATTATTAGGAGTATTGATTGAGGATAAAGAAGGGGGAGATGTGACTTGATCATGGACATGTGAGAGAGACCGGAAAGAGTTGGGATGTGGTCTTGATAGAGATTCATAGAGAGGTTACATAGGGATATGTCAAGGATTAGGGTAGGGACCCGAGAGTTCTTGGAGGTAGTATACTTGCCTTATACCTAAGTCCTTTATGCATGTATGATTATCATGCTAACTCATCGTGGAGGTCCACTAAAGGTCGTTAGGGCTAGGGCAATCCGGTCCGGTGGTGGTCATAATAGAAGGTCGAGGATCATTGAGAGAGACTCGAGATAATCTCAAAAGAAATACAAGGAGGTTGCTATGGTTATGTGCTCTCCAACATAAGACTTGAGTTGTAAAAAGAATCTCCGGCAAACTCCTACAGGCAATACTATATGAATGCAACAATTTATTTATAAATTGTTCCTGGTTCAGCTAGCAACTACATGCTCCACTCAATCACAGAAATTTTTTAAAAAGTCCGAATTTTTGGGTTGTTACAATATGATCAACCAAAGAAGTCAAGCACGCGGGAGACACCGAATTTTATCCCGAGGTTCACGTGCTTGCCGGCACGCTACTCCCCGTTGTGTCGACCAACTCTTGGTGATCCGGTGGGTAATTGGCACAACGCCAAGCTACACAAGCCCCACAAGAATCTACCACAAGAGAGGTAGCTCAATGACACGAGCAGTCCACTAAGGGTGCCTTTCACCATTTCGGCGGGGACTAGGCCCGAAAACCCCTCACAATCGAATGGTGGTGGCCAAGAAAAATCACCAATTTTGCCAACTCCACCGAAACGTCTCCATGCCGTCTAGGCACTGGCAAATGCCAAGAGTAACAAGAAACTCAAAGCCGATGCGAAGAACTAGTGCCACTAGAATGAACTCTTTCAAAACTTAGCACTAGATCACTCAATGTCACTAGCAAATGATCAAATCAACACTAGAGATGAGTGGGGAGGCTTGGCTATGCTCACAAGAATGCTTAGGGATCAAAATGTGCAAGAGAAAACTAAAGTGAGCCGGCCAAGCCACTTATATAGCCCACACAAGTCAGCCTAGCTATTGGGCAGAAAACGCCAGCATCAGATGCGCCGGTGTCAGGGCCATCAGACGCTACCCTCGCGCCCGATGCTCCGATGAGAACCACATGTCCCACTGCTATGAATTTCAACCGCTCGATCCCAATGGCTATATTCCTTCACGCCACAATTAAAGTGGCATCGGACGCTCCGACGCCAAGGCATCGGATGCGCCGATGCCTACTGCTCATTTCAGCATAGCATAGCGCCACAACGGACGCTCCGAGCCCTTGGCATCAGACGCTACACCCTAGCATCTGATGACACACCAGAGAGGTTCCAGAGAAGTCAGAATCACATCAAACGCAGGCTAGCATCCGATGTTCCCTGCTAAGCTAGCTCACGCCACGTCACGAGCATCAGATGCTAGAACAGTGTTTTCCCAGCGTCTGCCACAGCGTCTGATGCTCCTGTTCTAGCCAGACTGAGTTAGGGTTTGCCATCGAACGCACCAGGCCAGCGTCTGATGCTGCCGCCTGTAGCGTCCGATGCCTATTTGTCAGCACATTTCGCTTTCTAGCTTCTACCCTTGCTTCCATGTGCTAACACTAAAGTGTTTCACCACTTGTGCATGTGTGTTAGCATTTTGGAAGTCATTTTCCAAGGGTTTTGTTAGTCACTCACTAGGTTTATAGAATCAATATGTTAGAGAACTCCTAGTGGCACTTGAACACCGCATAAGCCATGAATTGTCTCCTCTTCATAGTACGACTATCTATCCTAAATGTGAGGCACACTCGCTAAGTGTCTTGATCACCAAAACAAAGAGCCCTATAGGTTATACCTTTGCCTTCGGGCCTCTTTGCTCCATCTCTTCTCTTCCTCTTCTATTTCACCAAAGATAGAGCACTTGATCACTTCAATTGCATGTGGCCATCACCATCCTCCATGGTTGCCACCTTGCTAGCTCCACCAATTGGCTTGGTCGTAATCCTTTCTCATTAGCTACACACATGCTTAGCCATAGGATTAGACCAAATAGGTTTCATCAATGAACCAAAACCAAACTAGGGCTTTCACTCACTCAGCGTCCGATCATTCTATTTCATGCGTTGCCTCCTGGGAATAGTGGTATAGGTGCATCCGGTCGATTGTTTTAGTAGTGTCCAATCGATGTTTTAATAGTGATCGGACGCTTGTTTCAACAGCGTCCAGTTGCTGTTGCAGCGTCCGATCATGCCTGAAAACTTCATTTTCAACTCTGGTTTCTTCTCCTTTGCAAATGTGTCAACACCCTTGTGGAAGTGTGTTAGCATTTTCACAATCATTTTCAAAGGATTTTCACTTGCACTCACCACACCACTCGATCCTAGCAACATCGCAATGTTAGATCGCTCAAGTGGCACTAGATGACCGATATGCAAACAAGTTTGCTCCTCTTAATAGTATGTCCATATATCCTAAATCTGGTCATAAACTTCTCTACACACCTCTACAAATATACCTTCGCCTTGCGCATTCCATTCCATCTCCATTGTTGATGCAACACATGCACCAACCTAGATCAAATGATATGATCCACTTATATCATCACATGGCCCCCATGGTCCATCGATCTTGACCTCACTTGCTTTTCACCATTGCTTCGATCCTTTAGTGCCAAGTATTTGCTCAAGCCTCCCGACACTCGGTACCAACGGCTTCAAAGCCTCCAACTTTTTTACCAAAAACCATGGAGCAAGGCTCCCCGGCAACCCCAAACCATATATTAAAGCTCAAAGAAATTACAACCTAGAGGTTAGACAAGAGCTAACGAGAGACTAAGACAAGGCCGAATATCAAAGGCTCCAACTTGCCCTTCACCTTCGCAACTGATCCATCGAGCTAAGTCTTGCCTTGATCTTCACCATCCTAGCCACATGACTCCATATCATGTCACATATGCAATAAGCTCCTTCATCACATGTGTGAGCCTTGCAACATCCTCCAAGTCATTTCACCTCTATGACATATGTTGCTCACACATGATCACTTATGGACTTACCTATGTAATTCACTTAAACACATATTAATTAGTCCACCTAATGTTTTTTCATTCAATTACCAAAACCAAACTAGGACCTTTCACCTACCCGGATATTCTGACTTAGCCTAGATCTACGTGTTCCAATGGTCAGGAGCGTCAGGAGAGGGCATTTGGGGGGCTCCAACCTTCTTCCTCCTCATTCCTCTCCCCATTTTCTCACCTTTGGAGATCTAGCAAGTTAGAGTTCTTCTGTCCTCTCCTCTCTATAGCTATGAGCTGAAATTTCTTGAAGAGATTGAGTGCCCTTTATGGGCGTGGATGAGAGCTTGAAGATCCACCACCTCTCCTTCCTCTGCCTCTCAAGCTTGGTGCTAATTTGAGTGAGGGATTGAGACACTAGTGTGTGTACATTTGAGAATTGCATTTGGTGGCACTAGGAAATCTTTGTAATTTAGGGATTTCTTATTACTCTTGGTGATTGCCATCACCTAGACGGCTTGGTGGATTGTGTCTCCGTTGTGAAGCCCGTGTGGTGATTGTGGATGGCTCCAGAGAAGGATTTGTGAAGGGTGTTGTGCTTGCCCTGTGGGAGATCGCGAAGAGCAACTCTAGTAAAAGAGAGACATGAAGCGCGTCAAGTGGTCCGGCCGGGTCAAGTGCTAGAGTTGTGGTAAGCACTCCTTTTGGGAGAGTGTGACTAGTGTAGTCACCAACTAGCAAGAGAACCAGAGACAACCTTGAGCTTGTCTCAATGGGGACTAGCTTGGTGGCAACCAAGTGAACCTCGAGATAAAATCACCTTGTCAACCTTGTTCATCCCATTGGTTTGCATTCCCTTTCCACAAGCTTGTATTTACTCTCATATATATTGTGCTTGTGTAGTTGCTCTTGTAATTAGTTAGCTTGTGTAGCTTGCTAGTTACTTTCTTTGTTTGTATAACATAGAAGTAGTTCTCTTGTGTAACTAATTGGCTTGAGTAGCCTTGTTATTCACATTGCTTAGTTTGTAAAGCTAAGTAATTTGAGCTCTTTAATCTGGCTTGTGTAGCCTTGTTATTGAGCATTGCTAGTGAGCTTAGGAGCTTTGTGCTTTTGCTTACTAGATTGTGTCTCGTGCTTGAAGTACTAGTTACATAGATTTGTGTGACCTTGCTTCTAGAATTGTTTAGGTGAGCTCTTGCTAGCCCGAAACCTTTGTTACCTAATTAGCATCTTTGTAAGGTGGTAGAGAACATAGATAGAGGGGTGTAGTCTTGGCTAGACCGAATAGATTCCACATTTGTTTTGGTTAGCGGGTGCAATTATTTTTAGAAAGGACTATTCACTCTCCTCTAGTCCGCCATCTCGACCCTACGTTGTCCCACCCTTACACAATAGCACCACAACTCCATGAGATAAACTAGCCACAAAATTGTGCTTTGGATGTGAGACAGACGAGAGAGTTTTTTTTCCTTCTGATCAAATGTGGCATAAATGCCACATAGAGTGAGTCCCTTGGAAACTTTTCTCAAGTTTTGAGATTGTTGGTTTAAGATCTTGCCATGAACAAAAGTTTTGTGGGATGTAAAATGCTAGACCCAAGTTTAAGTTGTTGTGGGATATAATATAACAAACACTAGAGTAAGCTTTTATATTGTAAAACTGAAATTGAACCACATTATAGTTGTTTTAAAAAAGAACAAACTTCTAAAAGTTCCTCAAAGGTGAGAAATTCCTGACAGTGTTGGTTACAAGTTTTTAATAATCAATTTTGGAGTACTTGACATGCATGTTTGTACCATTATGGAGTCAAGAGATGCTATATTTTTAATATGATTTTTCTATGAAAATGTACCTAACACATCTAGTCATGAACCTATAATACCCATGACCAATTTATCCCGATAGAACACATTGAAAAATCTCATGTGCAAAATCCTAAGGAGGATGACATTGCAGTTGCTTGAAAGAGTAAGAGAAATGACTACAAAGTCTTTTAATGACGACTACATTGTATATTTGTGGATGACACACCGAGAACCACTAAAGATTTCATGATGCTCTCTCGAAAGAAAATAATATGGATTAAGATGGATTCGATTAGCTCCTCTCGGAAGGAAACAATATAGATTGAGATGGATTCAATTATATCTAATGAAATTGAGGAAGTCATTGAACGTCTTTATAGGTGCAAACCTATAGTATGCAAATGGTTATATCTCTAATCATATTGTTTCTATGTCCACTAAAATATCTATGATGTTTGTGATCAGTATGCTTATCATGGTTATCATTGTTGTGAATATTTGTAGTTCCCACATGCATATATATATTTCATCACAAATCTGCTCTTTTTTATTAAATTAAACATGAAAATACCTAAATTTATAAAATCATCTTTTGAATTATATTTTGTTTCTTAAGTAACAAACCATCATTCCTCTAAAATATCAAGATCCAATAGTCTTAAGTTGGCGGGTGCAGTTGTAGATTAAAGATGCTCACTATTCATCACGTATTGGTGAACACTTTCCTATAACCTATAATCCCCTCAAGGCCTGTTCAGATTCCCCTCTAACTTTAGAGCTTTGAAAACTTTAGACTTTAGCTAACTTTTGAGGTCTAAAGCTTTAATATGGGTTGGGCTAAAGTTTAGAGATAACAAACATATTAAAGCTTTAGCTAAGTTTAGAGCTCTAAAGTTTAGAGAAGAGGATCAACAAACATGAGAAGAAAGTATATGTTCCACTAAAAAAACACCTTCAGCATGAAATTTTCTTGGCCTCCCTGTTCCTCATCAAATGCTACGTTAAGGTCCTCACCAAATGAAGCCATATCAAACTTGATTTAAACCATGAGCAATCCAAAACCAGTCAATAATGGAAAGCGAGAAATGATAAAAAATTTCAAAGTAAAAATTGGACTCCATGGCAGGTTCACTGTGCAACAACCACTTATATCTTGACACAAAATACAGTGTTGTCCATAACTAATAAACAGGACCAAGGAACAAACACACATACACACCACAATGAAAGAGACATTATCCAAAGTAGCATTGTCCCGACCCAACAGGCACCAGCAACATAACTATACGACCAGGACAAGTTAAGGTATGGCTTATACTCATGCAGGTTATCAAACTACCCAAATAGGACGCACGACAATGACAATCACACACACAACAACATATCATATATGAATGCTTCCATTGTAGGAATTAATCCAATAGCATGGCAGGCTCACAGACACGTGACGACACAGGTGGACAGATACACAATCTACGCAAGATTTGACAGAACCTAAATCAGACAACTCATACATTAGCTAGACAATTGTTTTACACTCAGAGTCTACAACTATATTCCAATAGTGTTTATGTAACTCACTATTCACTATTGGTTGCTCTACAATCAACAATCATTAACTTTGTAACACTAATCAGACAGTTGATACATTAGCGTGCTAGACATGTTGTTTTACACTCAGTCTGCCACTATGTTCCAATAGTGTTCAACTCACTGTCACTAATGGTTGATCTACAATCAACAATCATTAACTTTGTAATGCTAATCAGACAACTGATACATTAACGTGCTAGACATGCTGTTTTACACTCAGAGTCGATCTATCACTATGTTCCAATAGTGTTCATATAACTCACTGAAACTAATGCCTGCTCTACAATCAACAACCATTAACTTTGTAACGCTAATCAGACAACTGATATATTAGCTAGACAAGTTGTTTTACACTCGGAATCTATCACGATGTTCTGATAGTGTTGCTTATTTAAATCACCGTCCATAACTAATAGCTGCTCTACAATCAATAACCATTAACTGTGTATTGCTCTTAACAACTAGATGTTGTTCAAATAAAATATGTTTGTTGTAAAAATAATAATCAATAAAATCCTAAATGAACTTTAACCATGCTGAAATGTGGGTTTGTTCTCATTTACTCGGTGATCCTGCGGGTGACTTGACCCTCACGTTCACATGGAAGACAAGCCTTGTTTAGATCCTAGCTAAAAACTTTACATCTTGTCACATCGGATCTTTGACACATGTATACAATACTAATATAGACTTAAAAATAACTCATTATACAATTTCCGTGTAATTTGTGAGACGGATCTTTTAAGTCTAATTAGTCCATGATTTAACACTAAAATATTACAGTAACACATGTGCTAATGACAGATTAATTAGGTTAAAAAAAATTGTCTCGCGATTTATGGACGAATTTTATAATTTTTTTATTAGTATCCGAACACCGCATACAACGTACGTATTCGAAGTGACATTGTAGTTCCAACCGCCATCATTCATAATGAGAATTGCTATCTGTCAACCGATTGTTTTGGTTATATCTGTTAACCGAATTTTGAGCCATCAGGGTTGTTTAAAACCCACTCGATTCCGGAAGCACCACAAAATTTGGAGCATCGGTGGCTCCTCCGTAGCTTGATGCGTAGTCCTGTTCATTTTGCATTAAAGCCCTTTGACTTTGT
The DNA here is from genome assembly GCA_009763385.1 of Coix lacryma-jobi var. lacryma-jobi. Classification (NCBI taxonomy): domain Eukaryota; kingdom Viridiplantae; phylum Streptophyta; class Magnoliopsida; order Poales; family Poaceae; genus Coix; species Coix lacryma-jobi. Next base: position 117,519,163 of record CM019829.1, read on the forward strand.
AGTAATCAACCCGTGATCCAACTTGTTCTCTCTAAACAATAACCACGTTATAATATTTTAAGCATAGAACCTGTATGTAACATTTATTTCAACACGAAGAAGGAAAAATTCCAAAGCCTTGCTATTTTGCAAAGACCCCCCTGCATCCCAACCCTAGGGCAATGCCCCCATCCCGTCTCTCCTCTTCCTCAGTTTATCCCCTCTCTCTGTCCTTCTGCCGCCGCCGCACCGTAGTGCTTAGCTTGTGCGCCTCGCGCCGCATACCGCCGTCGCTACAACATGGGGAGCCACACGAGCATGGTGGAGTTTGGTGGACACAACATCCGGGCGGGGCATGGGAAGCTACCAACATCAGTAGGGGGAGATCAGCGAACTCCTGGCATCGCCATAGCACGAGCTCATCCATGGCGCCGCCACCACGGTTATCGCTTCCGCCCTCCCTACGGAGGATCAGGTGCTCCTCTTCTAGCTCCCCTTCCCTATTTCCTCCGCCTCTTCCCCCTCCCTTCATCTTATCCTCCTTCCCATCCACGGGCCTCACCTATGGAGGAGGGCTCCCATATCTGGAGGCCCCAACAGCGCACACTGTGAGTGGATCTGACGAGATCTAGCCTGGACGGCTGCGGATCTTGCTGGCCTCCACCACTTGCACCCAACCAAGATTAATACATGGTCTCCTGCTCACGTATTAAATCTGCAGCTTGCGGTTGAGCTCCTCGCACCTGTGCTGCTACTTTTCCCTTTCAGTGTGAGCTATCAACAAGCACAAATTCTTTCCTCACAATTTAATTTTGCACTTTTTTTTGACTCGCATGAAACTGTATCTCCTTCTAGAACTTGACATGTCATTTTCTCCTTTGCTTTGTATTAAGAAGTTACTAATTGAAATAGAAAGGTGTGGGTGACATGCTCCGCGCCAGCCGGATGTTTTGCTCCGGTTCTAGGAGGTCGGAGGAGGGGCACCCAGGCGAAGTCAAAACTGTCACGAGCATGAGGCACGAATAGGTGCAATATCTCGCCAGCTCTCTGCTTCCCCATCTGGCCTTCTCTTCCAGCAGCATGTGTTCATTGTTCTTGGTAAAAAGTATGAAGTTTAGCTCCTGGAGTTTTTATTTATGCTGAAACATGAAACCACTTGCCGTGTTCTACACAAAACTTGAAGGATGACTTATTTTTTTTGTTTTTTTCTTTATTTGATATCATTGGAAACCTAAGTATGTCGTTGGCCTACTTCTCCCTCCATCAGTTATCCTAAGTTTTTTAAGGATGACTTTATTTTGAAGACACTAACTTATAGACAGTGCAAATTCTTCTGGAAACATGGAACATTGATTTATGGTATATATGATGTTGAGGATGTTTGGACTCTGACATTATAACATGTTTGCTAACTGTGATTCAAAGTACAGTGAATAAGCGATGACATCCTGCACAAACAGATTTGTGCAGCATGGAATTCAGTGGCTTATGCTTGAACTTCTCCCTTCTAAGTTCAAAGATTCTTTGTGTTTTCATATTTTGTACCTGTTGTACTGATATTACGTTTCAGGCAAGTTGTTTTATATTCAGTTCCTTTTGCTCATATGAACAAATGACCAATGGATAGTTTTTCGTTTTTCCCAGAAACTTTCAATAAAGGATCAACAAGATGGTTGGGGGTTCCTGTGTTGCGATAAGGTGGAGTGGAACTCACTTGGGTGATTCTTCTGTTTTTTGGCAGTGTTTGGATTGGCTATCTTTGAGGAGATGAATGTTCTTTCTATGCAGGTCCTGTAAAATGCTCTTGATTTAGATCGGATTGCTAATGTGTGGTCCTTGTTGAAGCATTTTCAAACTACTTATATGAAAGGACAAGTATTGTTGACCTTTTTTTATAAGTTCTGTAAAATGCTCTTAATTTAGTTCCGTTAGCTCTTAATTTAGTTGATATGTACTACCAATAGGATGCCGCACTAGCCATTTGGAAAGTAGTGAACAGGATGCTCTGAACTCTAATAATGCTTCTCTCTCTATGGTTGGGTAATGATTATTGGAGTAGATCGTTCTTTGTGTATTCAGGCTATTATATCTAACTGGTTGACTGAACATATTCTATGTATATTTTGACAAATATTTCTGCATAATATGCTTGAATAAAACCTCGTTGCTAGCGTGCTGATGATCATAGCTAGAATATTGGGATGATTACTGAAATTGAGGGCATGGAGCCAGAGGTATTTTTCTCTGTATTGCTATCACTTCAGGTGCTCGATCTATCGGTTTAGGTCCCCTTTTAAATGTGCTTCCAGAAGATGGTTTTCCATTATTGGTGCCTGGAAACTAATTTTCACATATAAATACATGCTAAGGGTGATATAATGACAATAACTATACTTAATATCTTAACCATATTTATCAGTTAGATTAATATCTGTCGCTTAAATCATTGCAGGGCGCTCGAAGGGCGTCCGATGTTCTAGTCTGATCTAACGAGTAGTGCTTGTGGGCGTCGTCCGATTCGTTCAGCCACTACAGGCTCTGCATTTACGCCTCGCCCTCCGTTCTCGGCTCCCCGCTCCTCCCGGCCCCGCCCCTCGGCGTCACGACCGGTGAGCGGGATGCCTGCTTTGGCGCCGGACGTGTCTGGGCTCGCTAGTTAGCCAAGCGAATGCGACTGCCAACGACCCATTAGCAGCCTCCGCCGTCATCTTGTCAGGCCCCACCATCCGTTTCTCATCGACGGCTGCCGCGACGACTGTCCTCGTCCTCATCCCCGGCCTCGCGGTGACGAGCTTCACACGGTCCCTGTACCGGTCTCCTCGCTGCTATACGGGCGAGCGAGGTCGCCTCCGCCACGGACAGGCCCCCACGGCCTCGTGCTATGTTCGGCCATCTCTGGAGTCACCCGAACAGAGCCTACAAAGGTGCTGGAGTCACCCGAACAGAGCCTACAAAGGTGCTACTCTGCCATGAACAAGCTGAAGCTGTCGCCGGAGACGGCGGCGACATCACCTTCTCCCATCTCCGTCTCGAGGAAGCTGTCAGCGATTTTGAAAGAATTTGTATTTTTCTGAAATTTGTTAAGAATTTGTGAATAATTTGGTATTTATTTCTCTGACATCTGTGATCATAAAAATAATTTGTAATTTTTTCTGAAAATTTGGTATATTCTTTTGATATTTGTAATCCATAAAAACTTAAAATACATCACTATGTCTAATAAATTATACTCCCTCCGTCCCTGAAAGAATCAATTTTTAGAGTTGTCTTAAGTCAAACTTTTTAAACTTTGACCAAATTTTTAGAAAAAACTATCAAGATTGATGGTACCAAATTTATATCATTAGATACATCATAGAATATATTTTCATAATATGTCTATTTTATATCATAGATGTTATTACTCTTTTCTATAAAGTTAATCAAATCAAAGTTAAAAAAGTTTGATCGGCACAGATTCTAGGAATTCGTTTTTTCATGGACAGAGGGAGTACTAAACAAATTATTGTAAATATAGTTATAATACAGTGTAAGTGTATGAATAAAATTTAGTTGTTGAGATGATCTAAAATAACCTGTTGTTGACTAGACAGACTCACAGAGGACGCATCCACTGACAGCGCCGCTCATTGATCGCGCATGAATGCATGACATCCTCTCGTGAAGGTAGCCACGTGGACCTCATCATTCGTTACCCTCGCTTGAATACCAACTCCATCTCCCTGTGGTTCGTAAAAACCCCCCACCAGTCCACCACGCCATAGCGGACTAGCGGAGACTGGAGAGGAGAAGAGAGGAGCGCGCCAGCGCCATCCAGGCACTGGCACCATCGATGTCGGGCTCCGGCGATCGTCGCGACGGCGGGCCTCCGGGACCCGGTGAGCACCCCCCGTCTCTTCCTCCCAGTGGTTCGTGGGTGGACGGATTGCGCAATGCCGGATCGTTTGAGGGGGTCGGGTAGGGTTTAGGGGGGGATTTGCGGGGAATTTGGTTTCGCGGATCTGTTTCGTCTCGTGCGTTGCGGGTTGGTCGCGTCTGTCGCTCGATTTTGGGCGGTTTGTTTCTGAGTGACTGGGGTTTTGGAGGACGAGGGGAGAATGCTGCTTCGCGTGGGTGCGGAATCCGTGGGTTTGGTTGGGCGTTCCAGTTGTTCATCCGTGCTTTGTGCGGATCCATGGTGCTGTTTGTGTAGCTCTTTTATCGTTTATTTTGAGTTCTTCCTTGGATGGACTTGGGGGTTGGCATATTGTTCTTGAATTTTATTGCGTTTATTTTTTGGTGGGATTTAGCCTGTTTTTTTGACGGTGGTAAGGATTTAGCCATTTACTTAGGGATCGTGTGCTCCGTGCGTGTGAAGTAGATTTTGTTAGGCGTGCGCTTTTTTTTTTTGTTTGTATTGTACTTTTATGGTTAATAAATCGGTTATCTATAACCCCCTTGCATTTCTACAATTTCTTATTTATCCTAAAATAAATAAGGGATTGATGTTGTCATCCGTGGTGGTTGTGTTTTTTTGGTTAAATGTTATGTGATTTTATTATCTTATTAATTGCATGATATTTTGACGGTTCTTTTAGTTCACTGTCCTTGTAATCGGTACACACTCTTTGTTTCATTCTGTGTGGTTGGTTTGTGACATTTTTACAATCATTTCAATTCATATTCGCGAGTTTGGATTACGTTTTCAATAGGGGTTCAAGTTATGTTGTCGATTTTATAAAGTTTTTTGTGTTGTTCTTAGTCAAGCCTGATACTCTTCAGTTGTCTCATATGGTTACTTGCATTGGTGTTGTCGTCAATTGTTTTTGTTTTTTCATTGTTTCTGCTTGTCTTTTTACCTTGTGTTCCACTTTGTTCCATTCTTTCATGGAGACTGATAACACACCAAATAACTGAATGATTCTTGGGAAAATTATGTTACTGTACATTGGTTTGACATTATCGATCTGGTACTCTGGCTATGTTCTACAAGTGAAAGGCTTGATGTATGTGGTGGCAACATGTTATCCCTACTGCAGGATTGGTTTTGTATGCATTTTTGTGATTGTTATGCATACTTAGAGCCTAGTGAAATTAGCACCAGTGGTCTGTTAACTTAACGTGTATTGAACTATTGATCCTATAATGACTTGCATGTTTCTCTTGACAATTAGATCTGCAAATAGCTTTTGGTCAGTATTGCTACTGATAGAACTTTGATAGTTGCCAAATTACTATGTTGAATAGGTAAAAGTATTTTTATTTCTTTAAGTATTTATAACCTAACTCCTGCAACTTTCCTCACTGATTAATTACCTTTTGTAGTGGAGTATGATGTCCTTTGCCCTTAGTGACAGATACTTGTTGAGATTAATTTATCTGACACCACATAATCCTACCCTGTATACAGATGGTAGCCGAGAAACCATGGGGAAGAAGTCGAAGAAACAAGGGCAAAGGCAAGTAGGTGGGAGACAGTGGTCACCATGGAGTTCCACAAATGCGACACCTAACACAGCAAGGCCAGCATGGGGTGGGAATGGTTCCTCTTACCCTTCTGGAACCAGTTGGGCTCAAGCTTCAGATCGTGGTGCCTCTAACAGAGGCAATCCTAGACCGCCGCCACAAGCACCGTGCCCTGTTCTGACTCCACCTTTGGCAAATGGTTGGCAGTGGCAATCCAGGCCTCGTCCATCTGGTTCTGAAGTCAAGAAGGATGATGCTCCATCTGGCGGTGACCCTGAGGTGGAGAATGTTGATGGCAACAATACATCAGATGATGATGATGATTTGAGTGATGATATCAGTGATGACTATGATTCTGATGCTAGTGTGAGAAGTTTTGAGACTCGAAAAACAAACAAGTGGTTCAAAGAATTCTTTGAAAAATTGAATACATTTAGTGTTGAACAGATAAATGAACAGGCTAGGCCATGGCATTGCCCGGCATGCAAAAATGGACCTGGGGCAATTGACTGGTACAAAGGGCTGCAACCTTTAATGACTCATGCTAGAACAAAAGGTTCTAAAAGAGTTAGGCTTCACAGAGAATTGGCTGCATTGCTGGAAGAGGAGCTCTCTCGCAGGGGAACTTCAGTGGTACCAGCAGGTGAACAATTTGGGAAATGGAAAGGACTGCGAGAAAGCACTGATCGGGAGATAGTGTGGCCACCAATGGTTATTGTTATGAACACCTTCTTGGAAAAAGATGACGATGATAAGGTGACCGATTTTTTTTATATAATTTCATATTTATGTTCATGTCCCTTGTCTACTGGAGGTTATGATGTTTTGATATTGACTAGGTAACTTGGTTGTAGTATTCTTTTCCTGTGATGCTAAGTACAGATTTTGCATTTGGGTTCCCTCTATCTCTTTTAAGCATAACTTGACACTTATACATCTTCTTAGAGCATTTGAACTGACTGTACAAAGGTGCAATGTCCTCCTAAGTGGATCAGTTACTATGAAAATGTCTTATATTTATATTCTTGTCTTGTGCATTCTATTGTGACCCATTGATCCTCTTTATTATTTTATTAACTAATTTGTCCACACAATCTTTTGAGCTGAGTGGGGATCATAAATGCTTCTTTGTTAGATAAGTCCTTTATACCTCTTCAAGGGCTATACAATTTAAGTTGTATTTATTCTGATTTCTGTTTATTCTTTGACCTGATCCAGTGGAAGGGCATGGGGAACCAAGAGCTTCTTGATTATTTTGGAGAATATGCAGCAACTAAAGCACGTCATGCCTACGGTCCCTCTGGGCATCGTGGTGTGAGCGTGTTAATATTTGAATGCTCAGCTGTGGGCTACATGGAAGCTGAACGTCTGCATAGGCACTTTGTTAATCAAGGTACAGACAGGAATGCATGGCACCTCCGCAAGGTTCGGTTTGTACCTGGTGGGAAAAGGCAGCTATTTGGTTTCTTAGCGAGCAAAGAGGATATGGAGGTGTTTAACAAGCATTGCCATGGTACTCTTTCTTACAAAATTAATGCTTTCTGTTCTGTGTATATGCTTTTTTAATCTGGTAAACAACATGATTTAGTGGACTTAATCTAAATCATTCCACTTCATATATTTTTGTTACAGTAATGATAAGGACACAAGAAGTTTGATATTTCTATCATTCCACTTCATATATATATTATATGGTTGTTACTTTTAGTAATTATTTTGTTCACCCACTGGTAATGCATGTTTGAACAGTAATCTAGTACTTCATTTTGCGCTTGATCCTCTCTGGTCTTTCCTTTCCTATTACATCCTGCTTATAATCTTTTCTATTGTGGCTGAAGCACAATGTTGGTTTTATATGAATTTAATTGTTAGAAGTGCATCTCTCTGTGCCCTGTCTAGAATTGTAGTGCTTTTCAATAGCACTTGTTTATGCTTATTTCATTTAAATTTGAAAAGTGCATGACTATGCTTATGCTTGGTACTTCTAGTAATCATTTTGTTCACCCACTGGTGATTGATCCTCTGTTGTTTTCGTTTCCTTTTTACATCCCGTTTAATCTATGAAGGCTAAGCAGGGTTTTTATGGTGGCTGGAACATAACATCAGTTTTATTTCATTTAATTTCTAAAGTGCATCACTATATGCTCTGTTTGGATTTGTTCCTTCTCAAGAGCACATGCATTTCTAAATCTGGATGCAGCACTTAGATGAAAGTATCTTGTTTGGAGAACAATAACAGCAAAACCTTTCTAATATTTTGTAACGCTGACATCAACTAAATTAATCCACAGTGAAGCACAAAGATTTCCTTCTTTTTATAGGTCAATCAGTTCTGGAGGTTTAGTGCAGCTCCCTTCTTTAAGGGTCTGCTTGGGAAGGGAGGATTTATCTATGAACTTTTGGAATATGGCCTTTTGAACTAAATCATATGACCATTAGACCGCATCCTGATAACTTACAAATCATTGAAGCAAAATGCTTCTTTATGTACCATTGTTGTCTTGTTTGTGAAAATACATCACCCACTCTTGACTGATAAACCATTGGCCATTATGAATGGTGAGGAAATTGTGAGCACAGGTAGTGTGACTTTTCAAACAGTACAACAGATAAATGAAAGAATTGGAATCTGTAACCTGTTTTATTGAAATATGAAGCCTCCAAGTTCAACAAGTAGTTGAGTGTTTTTGAAATACATACATCAAGCTGTTGCATCTACTAAACAGGGTTTCGTGCATTTTACTAACTTAACTGGAGAACTGCTAACTATAATTTTATCTTCACTAATTTCAGGAAAAAGCCGTCTGAAGTATGACATGAAGTCTTACAATGAGATGGTGGTGATGCAAATGAAACAGATGAGTGAAGACAACCAACAACTGAATTACCTGAAGAACAAGGTGGTTAAGACAGTGCAGCGCTCTAAAGCAGTAGAAGAAAAATTGGGTGTTATTACCCAGAAGCTACGAGATAAAATTGAAGAGAATATATTTGTCAGGAGTAAAGCAAAAGAGAAGCACTTGGAGTATGAGCAAGAGGTAATAAGGTTACCCAAGTGGTTATATTTTCTAACAATGAACATGCGAGAATCAACAATTTTCTTTTCATCTAAGTCTGTGCCAATGGCTTTAGTAACAAATGATAAAGAGTTTGCTGTTGCTCTGAGGGTCACACTTGTATTTTGCACTTCAATACTTCTGTGATAAGATTGGTGCTGCGATCTTTTGATTTCACCACCTGTTGCTGGCCTTGTTTCCATGCTTTGCAGATGAAGTACCAGGAGGAATTTTTTCATAGTCAGATTGAGGATATTCACAAGGCCACAGAGGATAAAGAAAAGCTGTTTGAGAAGTTGCTGCAGGAGGAGCGCTCAAAGGCTAGACGCTTTGATGTAGATTCTGGAACTACCAAAGATCGTAAGCTAAGGTGTGCCATTAATCCATAGCTGGATGTTACCATGCCTTACCTGCAACTAGAACTAAAAATAATGTAAATGCTCCATCTCCAATGCATGAATTGTCAAGAACTCAGGATTGCTTTTATTTCCTGCTTCAATCATCTCATCTAGACATCATAATTTCAATGCGCATGTCAGTTGCTGTTCCTATTCTCAATCCATACATGCCTCGTGCAGGAAGCAACATGTACAGAAGTTCATTGATTGCCAGGTCAAGGATGTGGCAGAGTTTGAAGCTGAGCGGGATGGGCTGATCAAAGTCCATGAGGAGAAGAAGATGAAGCTCAAGAAAGAGTATATGGAGAAGGAGCTGGAGCTGGAGAGGGAGCTGGACGCAGCCCTGACGGGCCTGATGGAGAAGCATAAGCCAGATACCTTTGAGGCCTCCAGCTCGTAAAGGGGCTTCAGCGGCTAAGCGCTTGCCTCAGGTCCTCAGCTTGGACTGGAGGAGCAATCTCGTAGATGCTCCTGCTTATCCATAAAAGATGCCTAAAACATGGTGTCCCTGTGGTGGCACGTGGCAGCGCGCGTGATATGGAGACATGACCGAACGACCCTGCTTTATATGGTCGCCGTAAGTAGTATCTGTCATAGTGTGTGGTTCGAGCATCTGAACGCTGAGCGTCTTGCCTGCGATGGCGGCATATGGGTCAAACTACAACTGGAGTGTTATATCTAGTTTATATATCCTCTATATGGCCCTGCGCTTTGGTTTAAATGCGGGTGATGGTTTTGCGTCTCTTATGCCCCCACATCATTACTGATTATGTTTGCTCCGATCGTCAAAGTGTTTGATTCAGCTAGTTGTAGGATTGATTGACCTGCATCCGAGATGGTCGTTTTTTTTTCTTTGCGCCCGGATATTTGTGTTCTGTGCATTCCTTTTGTATGGATTTTTCATGCAGCTGTCGATTTACCAGTGGAAATTGAATTATCTTTTTAATGTATTCCAAACAGTTAGAAGAAACTTGAAAGGACGATGTGGTCGGTCGGCTGAGTCACACTGAAAGTTTGGTAAGCAATCTGCCAAATGTTTCGCCAAGACAAACCCAGTTATTAGATTGCCAAATTGTTTTCCTAAAAGTTTTAAAATTAGATTGCCAAATGTCAGCTTTCCTCATACGCGAGCTCTTGATAGTTTTCAGGTTGTTTTTCTCGTTCGCGTGCTCTTCGTAGTTTTCACATCTTGTAAGCAAACCAAAGCATCAACTGTGATATCTCTATTTCGAAAACAAAAGCCAACCATCAGTTGTATTGTTACTATTGTATCGTTCTCTGAGGGCGTTCATTTGGAGCGGCTCGGATTCAGTAAGTGGAGGGAAATGCAAAGTCGCCTGAGACTCGTATGCAGGCCCAAAGAGCTTGGAGGGCCTCGGTGTCTTTGATTTGCGCCGTTGTGGCTACGCAAAAGTGAACCAAATAGAACTTAGATAAACTACCATCGTCCTCTGAAATAGTAGTGATGGAACTCTTTCACGTTCTTTTGGTTGCTGCTTCATAAGCGGTTGTCTACTTCCACAGTTCCACTCACGCGCCCCCCCCCCCCCCCCCCCCCCCCCCCCACACACACACAAAAAAAAACTTTGTCGCTGAGCAGTGAAATATCTTATCAGTGAGATCTTTTAAAGTATAAGTAAATAAACATTCCATTGCAAGTAATAAAGTAAATCAACTTTATGTGAGGTCAAAACTCAAAACTGCATCTGATTGCATCCTTAAAACCTAGAAAATCGCCTATAGGCAGAAGGAGCTCTCTTCATGGAAAATGCTGCCTTCATACATTATACTCATAATAACTCGTATACAAGAAGTCTGTACAGGTTGAAACCCTAGATTGAAGACCGCCTTAGATTAATATAATTGCAGCAAAATCCTGATGATGAAGAACATCTAAAGCAAGCAATCAATGTCTTTTCCTTCTACCTGTTATTTAGTCATCCAAATTGGTGTCAATCTCTTGCTCACCTTTATCAGCTGCTGCCGATCTTCTCCTAAGAATGAACTGGATCAACGAGACAAGTGCTACCAGAGCTATCTCAGGGTGGTCTGACGTGCTAGTCCTGACACTGAGCTTGCCTAAATTTCTACTATTCAGGTTAGCGCTGACTGATATTTTTGATCCACGGCCCACTCGGAAGTCTGACTGAAGGTTGGCCCCAATTACAGTTTCCTTTTCAAAGGACAAAGCGGAAACCGCAGCAGTGACACTCTCTTCCCTCACAGGGTAATCTTTTCCCCTTGCTGTTATCTCCACACCACCTCCATGTGCCACTTGTCCACAGCCAGCCATTCTACCAGCGTTGGCTACCAGTTTAACTCGTTTCCCAATGGTAACAGAGTCTTCTAACTTGGCACCAGCAAAGTACTTGTTGCCAAACTTAGTAACAGAAATGCCACCTCCAGTAGTGTTCCAAGGCAGATTGCGGACCTTAGCATCCCCATGAACGGTACAAACTAAATCTCTGCTTGCCGTTTGCATATCCACACCCCCCATCAATGAGGAGCCTCTCTGAGAATTGTAACTTACTGAACATTCTGAATGGATATACATGTCTTCCTTGTCCTTTCTCATCTGTCCTGTAATTGCTCCAGAGACATTCTTTTTCAACTCTTGAGATGCTTCAAAATTGATGGCATCGAACCCAATATCATGGTCCCATCCTTGGGGGTCCAAAACTGGTCTAAACAACTGATCATCAGTTATAATGTGACGGTAACGATGCACAGGATAATCAGAGTCAAAACTTAGTGGAATGTCCATATCTGACATGTGCACAATCTCTGGAGATGCACTCTCTTCATAATCATCACCAACTACGTCATTCTGAGCTTCAGTAAGCTTTTGTCTTCTAATTCCCTCCTTCCACCGTTTCTTTAGGTACAAAGTCTCACGGTAGTCCAATTCATCAAGATATGCAGACTTCTGCTCATTCGTCAATTTTTCATATTCAGATTTCTTTAGAATGCGGAAGGGTGGTAGTTGATCATATTCATCCTCCTCATCTGACATTTCTGTCATTCCACTGTCAATGTCATCTGAACTTGATGAAGAATGAGGCTTAAGGAGCGAAGAAAGAAGATGAGGCAGCGAAGGCAACCTGGTGTTTGCTTGTGACAGTAGGAAACTATCTTGGAACTTAAGCAAGGAATTTGCTTCTGTCAGCAACTTGGTTGCCCCACACAGCAGCAGCAGTTCTGATACCCATACCTGCCCATTTGGTAAAACCCTTTCACCCTTGGTGTTTCGTCTGCACATTGGATGATTGTCTATGAGCACAAAAGGATTATCCAACTGCGTGTTGGAAACTGCAGCCTGGATATGACGCTGCACCACATTCTTGCAGTAACGCGTGTACGTGTCATATTCCAAAGGGTAACCATCTGGTCCTTCAGGAGGAGATGAGGAACAGTGAGTCATTACAAGGGCAGTGTTGAACCACATCGCAGACCCCAATATGTCAGTCATAAGCTTCAGCAGTGGGTAATCACTGTATCTGCTGTTAATATGGTCCAAACGCTCAAAGTATAACACGATATCAGGTGGGGATCGCTTAATGAAGTGCTTGACAGAATTCAGAATCTTCCTGTTCCTCCTTTGGCAATGGTAATGAGGCATCAGGCCAGGTGTGTCAATAACTGTGACTCTTATTCCTTTGATGGTTCCTTCAATCTTCTTTATCCTATGAGTAGCAGGAACCAGAGCATCAGTAGCAACCTTCCTCTCATCGAAAATTGAATTTATCGTGGCACTCTTTCCCACACCAGTCTTTCCCAGAAGAAGGATTCGCAACGAGACATCCAAATCAGGCCCACCCGGTGCTTCTTGCTGTGCAGCTATAACCCTGGCTTTATTGATAGCAAGGTTTGATCTCCTGGCATCTGATTCACCTGCTTTAATCAAATTTGCAAGATGCAGCCTGTACAGAACCTGTGCAACTACATCAGCACTGGGAGACACTCCAGTCCTGTAGACTAACCGCAGAAACTTGATTTGAAGCGCCTCGACTTTCATCAGTGGATCTGGCTTCTTGTTACCATCATCTTGTTGAGCGATACCAGAATAAATTGCACCAGTATTAGAGTTGGTTGTGGCCTCTGACGCCCGCGTATCATTAGAAGAAAATGTACTGGCAGTAATAGTATCTACAAAGTCATTGTGTGTTGTTGTACCTGAACGACAGCATTCAGTCAGTGAGCAAGACACATTTAAATTATTATGAACAGGAGGATAAAAAATGTATCAGTTTGAAATATGCCCACATGTGATGGAATTGAAAATCATAAGTAGCAAGAGGGTCTTTTGAGGACAGTAAAGGGTGTGAGGATGTAGCTGACAGAAATAAGAAGCGGCATTTTGTTTGGGTTAAGAGCACATCATGGGGCTGTAGTAACATATACAACAATTGAAGCCGAAAATCAAAGCATTCCAATGGTGAAAATGGTAACCACACCACACATGCCGGACCAAGCCTGATTTCATTATTTTAACCAAAAAATCCTAAAACATAAGCGTTGCAAGCAGCCAAACACACTATCTAAAAAAATTCTAAAACATGATAAAAGCCTAATATCATTAACCGAAAGGTTACGCCAAGCACATATGCCAGACCAAGCTGGAAAGGCGATAACTCTCATAGCCTCATTGCATCCACATTAGCCTCTCTTGCACTCACAAGTCACAATTGGATAATTAGGTCCGCGTGATGGGAATGGGAATGACTTGCAGTAGGCCATCTGGTTAATTTATCCGATCCCGCACTGTACAACTGAGGTCAGACTATTTTCAGCTGCAGCAGACTAGACTACAAAGATGGCATTCCAAGTTTATAACCATGGGCAACGCCGTCGTTGGAAAAAAAAAGAACAACAACAATCAGCAGGGAAAAGGGAGCGCACCATGAGGATCACCCTCGGAGGCGGGGTCATCGGCCCCGGGGGAGAGCGCGAACGGCCTGGCGGACAGCAGCGAGGACCCGAGGCGGTACGAGATCCAGTCCCTGAAGTTCATCAGCATCCTCCTTCTTGTCCACCTGCAGAGCGGGGATCGGTCGGGTAGAACGAAAGAAATCAGAGAACAAATCTTGCCCCCATGTTTAAGAGCGAGGAAACCCCCAATCTTTCCCTCTCCTCCGCGTTCCCCCACTCCCCCCGCCGAATCTCCCGTATTATATGATAAAAAAAAAAGAACAAGAAGGGAGAACGTAGCTGGCCAGACATCGACGTACCTGGCCGGAGCCCGAGAAGGAAGCGGCGGCGGCGGCGGCGGTGGGAGAAGCGGAGGAGGGGATGTTGGCGATGCGGTGGGTTTTTTTGGTTTATCTATTTTGTGTGGCTGGCTGGCTCAACCTCAAGCGGAAAGAGCGAGTCAGCGGCGGCGAGAGAGCTCTGTTTTGTCACGATTTGGTGCCAGACAAGAGCGGCAGGCGGATGAGTTACTGGTAGTGGGCCCGCGCCGTGGCCTAGCTTCACCGCTCTCAAGGCAAGAGGGTGCTCCGAATACGGAAACTATTACATTTTCTATCCTTATTAATTTACGTTGTGATATTTTATTGATATGGTAAAAAAGTTACTATTAGAGAGAAGAATAAATTATAGAAATTGTTTCTAATATAGAAAACGGCGTTTACATCCGCACGCGCTGCCGGGACCGCGTGTGCCCGCTTCCTCCCTCGCGCGATGCCGCGAGTTGCGAGCTCCGCAGACCGTCGTCCAGCTCGCGTTTGCTTTCCCTGCGTTGCCCTCGGCGAACCTCGCGCGATGTGCAGCCATGTTCCGTGGAAAGGTATCCGTCGTCTTCCATCGGCAAAATGGAGGCGGAGATGAAGCCGTCCGCCCCTAAAGATCAAATCAAAATATATATATATAATTAAGCTAACTCCAACGGATTTACATTTTTTATTTGGCAAAACATGAAATTTGTCAATTCTTAAATCAATATGGTGAGGAGAAAAAAAAGTTATCTCCAATGATTTGGTAAAATTGACTTGTCAAAATCTAAAAAAGAAACCCGGCGGCGTGTGAGGGAAAAACGCGCGCAGAAGTAGTACGCGAGACACAATGCCAAGCCGATGGCGAGCTTGCATATATGTCAATCCATCTCAGGATTTTGCCAAGTTAACAAAAATACAAAGCCCAATTGCCAAACTATTGGATAGAAGTTTTGTAGAATTTTTTGAAAAAATAAGAATGTAAAGTCTATTTGCAAAACCGTTGGAGTTGCTCTTGCGAGTCTGGATCTATCAAAACCTCTAAACACACATGGAGATGGGTACGGTGTTGAAAATCGAAAGCTCGCTTCCTGATTAATTCAATCTAATAAAATAATCTTTCCCTGATATATCTGGTGCGTGCTGCCTCGCCCACGGCGCCGTCCGGACCTCAGGCGTGCCGTCACTCTACGCCGCCGCCCACACGAACCTTACGTACTCCCTCCGTCCTTTTTGAAGTGTCGCCCAAAAAAACGTATCTGTGAGGGAAATACGGATTTCTAGAGACACTTATTTAGGGACGGAGGGAGTAGCTCGCTAGCGCCGCCACCCGGTTGAACCTCGCGCGGCCGTTGCCCTGCGCTGTCGTCCGCATCGTCGGATGCAGTAGCCCCACGTCATCGCCCAGTGCTACGGCCTCATGCCCGGCCACACAAAGTGCCCATTCACACAGGATAAAGAGAGGAGAGAAAAGTAACCCGGAGAATGGCCGAATGGGGAACGAGCGCGAGCAGGCCGCATGGAACCCTAGCCCCCGGCGACGCCCAACGCCACGCCGCCGCCGGCGCTGGCTGCCTCTCCGGCTCTGGCGCCCGGCTCCTCCTCTCCCACCTTCCCCTTGCCTCCTCCCTCCCAGCAGACATTCGACCCCACCTCCCCATCGCTGTCTCCGCCCCCGCCGGTGCCTGCGCATGCTGCTGCTCCGGCCGTGGAGGGCGTCGCCGCTGCTCCGGCCATGGAGGGCGTCGTCGCCGCTCCGGCCGCCGTGGAGGGCGTCACCGTCTCCGACCGCCGTGGAGGGCGCCGCCGCCGCTCCGGCCATGGAGGGCGCCGTCGCCGCTCCGGCCGTGGATCCCTCTCCCCGTTACACGCGCTCCCCCACAGCGCAGAGCTGATGTCAGTGCTGGTGGGGGTGGGGGCCTGCCACTGCCCTTCGACGCCGTCGGACGGCGCTGCGGAACCAACGAAGGTGACGGCGCGGCCGTTGTCGCGGGTCGGCGCTGCCAAGGTCCCGCCGTGCTGGGATCCGACTGTTGCGGCCTCCTCCCCGCCGCCGGGCACCTCTCCCTCGCCTCCCCTCTCTCCGTCTCCTTCGGCAGTCGCGACGGGCCTCCCTGTCGACGTCAGCGCCGCGCGGGGCTCCTGGGCTTGCGCGCCACCACCTCAGTCTTTGCCGACGACAGCGGCGGCCTCGCCATGGCTGGGCGGCGGTCCCTCCCGGCCACCGAGGGATGGAGACGCCGTCGCAACCACCTCTCACGCCCCACTGCTCTCAGGCTCTCGCTTCACCGGTGCGGCCACGGGACCCTCCCCTCCCCCACCCGGCTCGTCTGCCCCCCAGTTGTGCGGCCAACCTCCGCATCTCCGGCGTGGCTGCAGGGTCCACCTGAGCGGTGCCACCGCCTCTACAGAGCGCCGACGCGGGGCCCAACGCCGGAAGCTGCTGCTTTGTGTTCGGTCTCGATGCCCGACGCCCACAGCCTGCCACGACAGCCGCCTAGCCCCCTCCGTAGTCGACGCTGGGCACCGGTGTCGCGGCCACCACCAAGGACGTGTCTGCGTCACACCCGTCGCCAGGTCGCGCGCTTTCTCCAGACGCGGTTCCTTTTGACCTATCCCCGGAAGGGCGTACGAAGCACCGTCGGTGGGCAGATGACGACGGTGAGGAGTCCGAAGACGACCGCCCCATGACCTACATGGAAGCTGTTCGTTGACCGGCGAAGCCTGTGCCTGCGCCCTCATCGAGCTCCCAAGGGGGAGTGGATGTTGGACGACAGGAACATAGGCGACGTCAGAGAAGACGTTACTGGACACGGCCTCATCTGGTGCATGGCATTCCCGCCCGACCAGCGGATGGTCGTGTCCCCGCCCGCCAGCGCCTTGGTCGACACGGACAGGCTTTTGCACTAGATGTTGATGGGTGGTGGGAGATCCTTCACATGTCGGAGATACGACCTACGACCAGCTTGGTTGAGCCTCGCCCAGAGCGGCTCCCGTTGGCCCGAAGAATCCCCGCGGAGCTCCGTGAAAGATGCTTCAATTGTCTCTCCTACTCGCACCGAGTAGCGACTTGTCGGTTGCCAAGGCGTTGTCTGCGCTGTCATGGCTTTCGCCACCTTGCCAAGGATTGTAAGCGGTCAAGGCCTTCTACGATGACAACAAGGGCAAAGGGTGGCAACCAGCCTCGAGTCAATGAGCCACCGGCCGCCCCAGCATTCCCCCCACTGTGTCCCCTCTAGCTCGGTTGGGACTGTGCAGGGCGTCGAGGAGAGCACCGGCGGATCCCGACGTCGACGACAACACTGGCGGCGCAAAAGTAAGCCGCTGGCGGACAACAGCGTGGACGCGCCCCCCGTCTCTGCCGACACCTATGTTGCTGCCAAACCCACTGGTGCTAGAGCGGGGTGCGAGCATCGGTCCTCACGAGTGGGTTGACCCAATGCTAGAGGAGTCTCTGGCCTCGCTCTGCGTCAGCCAGCCGACAAGAACACCAGCGACGAGGGATCACTCGTCCCCTCCAAACGGCACTACAACAGGCACGCCAGGCTCGCCTACTTCCCCTGGATAGAAGCAGCCACCGATCTTGCTGCGGGGAGGACAGGACGTGGAGGCCATGACCCCAGGCTAGGCAGCAGCCACTGCCACACCGTCGCCGCAAGGGAGTCAGCTTGACATCGTGGGTGACGACGCTTGCCCACAAGGCACCGTCGTCTCCACCCAGGTCATGCATGTGACGTCCTCTTCTGGGCCACTGAGCCCCGCTGCCATGAGGCTAAAAGTGGATCAGAGATAAGGTCCTGTGTAAAGCGCCATCACCGTTGTTGCCTCTGCCGACTGTGGAGACATCACCTAAGGTGCTGACCCGTAGCAGGAGGATCACCGCTTAGGCGCTTTCACGCGTCTCGGTCTCTAAGCAGGACAAGGTGCTGGTGATGAAGTGGATGGGCTTCCTCGACAGACTGATAAGGCCTTCCACAACATCCAAGGAAGTCTACGACAATATATTCGTCGATCAGCTTAACCCCTCACACGGCGAGGCAATGCGAGAGCTTTTTCCGGACGCGCAGGGAGGCACACAAGGCACGTGGAAAAGGTGTCATGCAAGCCAGCGCGCTTCTGATCGCCATAGATAACTTAGTAGTATGATTAGCGAGTAATAGCTTTTCGTATCCTTAGGCTAGGGAGAGAGGAGTCGATTGTGTTTGGTTAAATCCCCTAGTGCGCTACATTCGTGGCGCGTTGTTGTAACGTTCAACACTTCTCGATCTTAATATAATGATATGCAAATCTTCTATGTATTCGAGAAAAAAAAGAATGGCCGAATGGGAGAGAGAAGAGGTGAATGATGGACTCTAAAAAATACTGCAGTGTGAAGAGCTCTGTTAGGCCTCGTTTAGTTCGCGAAATATTTGGCGAAAAGTTACTGTAGCACTTTCGTTGTTATTTGACAAACTTTGTCCAAACATGACCTAACTAGACTCAAAAGATTCGTCTCGACATGAGCAGACTAAAAGTACAATTAGTTATTTTTTTACCTACATTTAATGCTCCATGCATGCGTCTAAATATTCTACTGCGCAATATTTTTTGGCCAAATGTTGGCAACTGAACAAGGCCTTAGTGTTTTATACCACAGAAACTACTGTATAGTTTCCGCATTAGACTATCCGCACTCATGTTCCTCTATTTTCATCCTCTATATTGCCTGGTCATCAAGATTCTCTCCTCTATACTTATTTGTCCCGCATCCATCCATCCTCTATATCATCCTCTATCCATTGTGGGCTCACTTGTCACTTTATCTAAATATATTCATGAAAGATCTAGTTTTAAAGAATTAATTGCAACGAATACAATGGTGCAATCGGAATTTAATTTGAGTTTTCGGTTTATGAGATATAACATTTTTTGAAATGAAATTAGGTGGGGGCCACCTCTGCTGTACCGCGGCAGGCCATGCTGCACCTCCGCGCGCGCCGCCGGATGCTCCTGTATGACATGAAATTTAGCGATGGTAGATGGATAGCGCATGCTTTAGCGGCTGACGATGCAGAAATTTTTTAGGCGAAATTGATTTGCCGGACCAGGTAGCGGCTGCCGCTGCGGCTGGTCTTAGAGTATCCTAATCTCGTGGCTGCCAGCTGAGTACGGTCACTTACCGCCAACTTAGCAAGCGATGTATGATAAGCTGGTTGATAGGTGCTTCCTTGGCTATATGGGTATTTAAATAACAGGCTGTCAGGCAGACAGATAAGCAAAAAAAAGTTGATTCTACCATCCGTTTTAGGTGGATGTGGGCTCTCTTTCCTCGTGCACCGTGTTCTCTCTCTTGTACTGTATCTGTCAGATCAGATTTTTACAATGTGGGGCCTTGTTTAGATGTTGAAAAAATTTCAACTTTGCTACTGTAGCACTTTCGTTTGTCTTTGATAAATATTGTTCAATCATATGCTAACTAGGTTCAAAAGTTTTGTATCATGATTTACAACTAATCTGTGCAATTAGTTATTTATTTACCAACATTTAATGCTCCATGCAAGCATCCAAACATTGATGTGACGGTTGATGTGATGAAGAGAGTGAAAAAAGTTCGAATCTATACACATTCAACCGGCTGCCTAGGCATTACAGACGTGTTTGATTGTCTTTACGTTCCTAGCTTGGTCGGATGAGCAGTCAGGGTATCAGAGGACGAGTGGCGAAGCTAGAGTAGACGGGGGGTGCAGTTGGCTTGTAGACAGTGGTAAAGCTAGAGTAAACTAGAGGAGGGTGCAGTTGGCTTGTGGGTGCATATATATATATATATTGTGGGGTGCATATATGGTAAAATTTTAAGTAAATCTACTGTTTTTAAAATTTTGGGAGGTGCATTTGCACCCCCTAAGCTCAACTGAGCTTCGCCCTAGGACGATCTACAAGTATGTTGAGACTTTTTCTATTTGAAACTTCTTAAAGTCCCAATATTGTTTTAAGTTTATGGATTTTGAAGTTTAAAGTTTAAAATTTTTAAATATCCTGAGATGTTGATATGGTCAATGCTAAAGTTGTAGTTCTCAATACAATCTACATCCTCTGTCCCAAAAAGAATTTAACCATGCAGTTCAAATCTTGTACCAAAAATAATGTACTCATCGACTTGACATCAGCACTATCCCAATGGGACCTACCTCTTAAAATACCACTGCATGTCTAGAAAACTATTATACTCTATCTATCCATGGGAATAACGTTATGGAATGCAATGATCGGTTTTCACCACGTATGGAGAGAATGATAAAGTAGGGTTAAATATATAATTTTCTATCTACACTAGCTAATCTTATCTTGTAAAGTGAGATTTATATTTTTTGGGGAGACGGACACATAATTGAAAAGGTTTTAAAAATTAAAGTTGTTTAGAGTCTCAAAATATCATACGCACACAAAAGATTTGGTCGGGGTGGGTTTAATGTATATATAAGAAGTTTTGTGGTCACATAGCACCGGACAAAACTTCATCCCAAACCAACTGAGATTAGGCACTCCTTGGGCGCTAAACTGTCCTTAACAGTGTTGTTTTGGCGCCAAAACTATGCGTCGCTCCGCATTCTGCTCCCTTGTCTTGTTCTGCTCTCCCCAACTTTATTTTGCCTCTACGTCGCGTCGCTTCGTATCTCTCTCACTCACAGTCACAACCTCTGGAGCTCAGTTCCCTTCCGCTTCCGTTCACCGGCCATGGCGCCCACCATGCCACGACTCAAGTCTGGCGCTGTTCTGTCCAGTGCCGAAGCTAGAGTAAACTAGAGGGGGGTGCAGTTGGTTTGTGGGTGCCTATATATGTGTTATGAGGGTGCATATATGGTAAAATTTTAAGTAAATCTATTGTTTTTTAAAATTTTGGGGGTGCATCAGCAGCTTTGGATGCCGCCGAGGGGGAGGCCTCGGAGCTTCGTGGCTAGTTGGCCGCGGTGGATGGGCGAGTGGCCGAGCTAGAGGCTATGCTCCAAGTTCTTCTTCCGGCGGCAGAAGCGGTGGTGGAGTTCGTGCGCGCCCGAGGTCACAACCTTGTGGAACGCCTCCAGGACGTGCCTGAACGCATCCTGGCCTCGGTGGAGCGTGGTGTTCACCGGGGCGCAGCGGTGGCTCTTGCAGGGGCTCAGGTCCGCTCCGGACAGGACCTGCGTGCGCTCGTGGAGTTTCCATAAGGATCTGGGTCGGCGGATTTTGAGGAGCTCATCGAGCAGTTTGACGATGCTGCTGAGACCGTAGTCGCCGAGGTCCCTGCGGAACAAGTGATTTAGGATTTCCGGTAGGAGGGGTCAGAGTCGAGGTCTCGGCCGTGGCTCTGGAGCTGCTTGGAGCCGTCATCGAGGGCGATGAGAACCTTGGTGTACTCTTCATGGCACCTTAGTGACCTCTTTATCTGTAAAATCTTGTAAATATTTACGTATCGTCCTTTGGCCATCAAGCCTTCTCGTATCTGTCGTCTGGTCGATGTCGCTTGAGCCCCTCTTTTGCCTTTGGAACTTTTGTTGGCAGGATTGTCTTCCCGATTAGTGGGATGTTTGCGGCGGCCACTGTCTTGGCAGGTGCCACTCTGTTGTTTGGCGTAGGGGCTCGACGGTGCGACTAGTAACGACACAGTGCTCTCCTCCTTGAAGAAGCGTTCCTTAGCGTGTTATACCACCGACGTCGCTTTTCTTGAGTTGTCGAGGGTGTTTTCCTTTTGTATGTACGCTCTGCTCATAGCGACCTATTGGGTGCTTGAGCTCGAGTACTGGTTGGCGTTGATCCTGCTTGTCATCTTTGTAAAAGGCTCGCGTCCCCTGAGTGGGCTCGAGCTTCCTTCTCTCGAGGGTTGTTGGTCGTGACCAAGCCTCCGGACCTCTAACTCGACGTGGCTCGCCTGACGGTCGGGCTTTCTAGTTTGATCGTTGATGTTAGAGCTCGAGGGGGGTGGCCCTGTTTTGCCGGTGATACCACTGGGCTTCGGCAGGCTTCCACACTGTTGCGGGATTCGCAGGGAGCGAATCTCTATTAAGCTCTTCTTTTGAGGGTCAGAGTTCAGGCGGTCAGCGAGGCGCGACGTCAGGCCACTTGCTGCATCAACGTTTAGATAAGACCCTTTGGGGGGAGCCTTTGAAACATCATCGGTCTTCTAGGCGGGTGGCCTTGGTTTGTCCGGTCCGTATCGAGTTTCCATGTACTTTACCCCTGTTGGGGTGTCAGTGACTTGCCCAGTCGTGGTACCGCCTTCGTGCGGCTCGATTTCACGCCGAGCTCTTGCCTAAGACTCAGGTGTCCTGGCCTTTTCCTGCAAAGACATGCATTAGCGCATCGTCGCACGACTTTTCCGAACCCGGCGTATCTTTTCTTTTTTAAGGAGGTTGTCACGCAAACGCTTCTTTTTCTGTCGTCTTTCGGGGCTTTGTTTAGCTTTTGCTCGACTGCCCGCTGCCCCGAGGGAAGATGAGAAAAACGAGCGTTTGCGTGGTCTTTATCGCTACGCCTATGTTTGTTCCAACCTTTGTTTGAGCATGGGGGAAGTTCGTTTGTCCGGGTTCTTAGTTCAATCTGGGGGCGTTGCTAGCCCCTGGGGGCGATCGCGACCGGACCTCGACCAGCTTCCCTAAGGGGACTCGGTTGACATTGTCCCCCGTGCTCGAGAACAGAGGTGTAACGCTTATAGACGAAACGATGAGACTTTTACTCTGAGATTTCTCAAAGAGTGGTTTTATCATATTATCAGAGAACGAACATGGGTAAAAAAAAAGAGATAGGAACGTATCTTTGCGAGCCGCCGGTATTGTAGGCTAAGTTGGGACGTGCGTTGCTCTTCCTTCTGGTTCCCTTTCTTGGATTTTTTAACAAGGGTATTCTTTGAAGGGGCCCTTTGCAGAGAATCTCGTTCTGGGGATGTGGTGAGATCTGTGCGCGCCCATGGTTCTTGGACCATAGGCTAAGGTGACTTTTTTGAGCCTCGTTCGTACAACAATTCTCTTGGAATGAAGGGAGCTCTTTTTTATTTCCTGGATTACAGAGATACATTGCTGGCACCATTTTGGCGGAACTTAGAGGTACACAAAGGAGAGAAAGAGAGGGATTCGGTGTTGAATCCATGAGATCCTATCTCCTTTGTGAGTGGCGAAGAGTCATCAGGGTTGATGCCTGCTTCGTCCTTGGGCTCAGTCCCTTCCCTTCCCTTCTCTGACTCGCTCAGCACGCCCTTTCCAGGGCGGTGTTCTGAACGTGTCGGAGGACCAGACGTGGCATGCGCGTCGTCGTGTCGATGGAAGACGGAGACGATAGGCACGAGTCCAGCGACGGCGACGAGTCGCGGGGACCTTCTGTCACAAATGATTTTCCTCATTGTCGGAGGAAGGTAGAGGTGGGACTGCCGGGCTCGTCTTGCCCTGCTGCGCGTCACCTTTCTGCCGATCCTGGACGAAACGACAACCCTGCGAACTGGAGTTGTAGCACCAGCTCGCCAGTGGTGATGCAGTTCGGGCAAAGAACTAGCGAGTTCTTTGGCTTGCCCGGTTATGCTACGTGGGGCGTGGAAGGCGTTTCCGGGTTGCTGATCTCCCGAAAAACCTCCGCCGCCTTCCGTGGCAGCCCGTGGGAGGAGGCGGCTGGTTCCATTCCACTCAACATCCTCTTTAGCTACGCCGATTCCTGGGCGTCATGCATGTCGTTGGCAAGCTCGAGCGAGCTTAGTGGGAGGGTAGTGGAAGCGGAGCCAGCCTCCTCTCCATGCCTCCTGCTTCTCCTCCTGGGGCCGGCTCCTCCTCTCCGCATGACGTAACATCAGCGAACGGAGAGGGAGAGCGGTGCGTGGAGGCGAAATGAGGCATGACGTAACATCAGTGAACGAAGGTGTTCACTAATGGTGATCCTT
The DNA here is from genome assembly GCA_009763385.1 of Coix lacryma-jobi var. lacryma-jobi. Taxonomy (NCBI): domain Eukaryota; kingdom Viridiplantae; phylum Streptophyta; class Magnoliopsida; order Poales; family Poaceae; genus Coix; species Coix lacryma-jobi. The sequence goes on from CM019829.1 coordinate 117,543,128, forward strand.
CATGGTTCCTTTGCGGGATCCGAGAAGAGCCATGGTCCGCGTAGGGGACCTGTGGAGCCTCCGAGAGCTTCTCTAGCCGTGGCGAGCAACCCTCAGCCATATCGAGGATGAGCCGCGCCTCCGGGGCTAGGCGGAGGTGTAACCGTCAGGCAGAAAATCTGTCATCCAGAACTGCGGGAAGTCGCTAGAGACACGCGCGGCCCCTACCTGGCGCGCCAACTGTTGGTGTTTCGGACCCAGGGGTCTACACCGGCGAGTGAATTTGTGTGTGCGTGTTCCCTGATCCAGATGGTGATGCAAGAAGTATACATGCAGTTTATCCTGGTTCGGGCAAGAGAAGGCCCTACGTCCAGCGGAGGAGAGAAGCTGTATTATCCTGCACCGAAGTGCTTGTACAGGGGCGGATACAAGCGTGAACGGGGTGTATGGAGGAAGGAACTAGGGCTAGGGAACTAACTCTAGAGTCCTAGACTATAGAGGAGAGCTTGAGGGTTTGAGTGCTTGAGTCCAGCTTGCCCTATCCTAAGCCCTGGCGTCCCCTTTTATAGGCGAAGAGGAGGCACAGGGTTACACAGTTCTAGGGCTGCCGTAGGCGATGATGTCAACGATGACGTTGGTGATGACGATGTCGGTCATGTCGGTGCCGCTGTAGCGATGTACTTCGTCCTCTGGCGACGTGCCCGACGATGGCGGTGAAGGACGAAGCCCATGCGCCGGTGTGCGCAGAGGCGTCGTATCGGGAGTTGTTGGAGGGCTGACCAGTCCCGGTAGGACCGTGCTCGAGGGTGTGGTCGAGGCCTCCGCGGTTGGACCCGAGGCTGCGCGGAGGGGGTCGAGCTCTGGGCCAAGCTTGGGACGTGGTGTCGAATGTCCCTCGAGGGGTGTCCTTGAGAGGTACAGTGCATGGCATGTGGCGATTGTTCTGTGCGACGTGCTTGTTTCCCGGGGGTAGTAGTCAAAGTTTGATTTTAGTGGGGTACGGTCAACTATGTATTTGCTGTTGCCATGCGAGTCTGACCGGAGTGGATAGGATGCAATTAATGCTTCTGGGGTTGTACAAGTGGTAGGTACGAGGTAATCAGGGCTTGCTTCCTTTGCTAGGAAGTTTTCGAGGTTGGAGCTCGACCCCTTCGTGCGGAGGGTCAAGGATGTATGGCGAGGCTTTCATCCGAGACTTGGCGCGGAGGGCTCATGCGAGTCGGAGATCAAGCGTTCGTCCGAGGCCTGGCTCGGGGGGCTCGGGCGAGACGCTAGGATTGTTGGGCCGCCGCGGCCTGCTTCCTCTTGATGGGCTTTCAGCCTGGTGGGCCACGTAGCGCCGGTCACCTTCTTGGCCTTGGTTATGTTTTTCTTGATCGGGGTTTTGGGGTACCCCTTTTCCATACCATCGACAGTAGCCCCCGAGCCCCAGCTCGAGCGCTGGCGCTCGAGCTGGGGGTCACGAGGTCGTAGGGTATTCCAAAAACTGCTCTGCGGGGGACGCGCGAGCGTTCCCCGCGGGGGTAGCCCCCGAGGTCTCGAGGGAGTAATCAGACTCCTTCGAGGGCTTTGCTGACTTCATGTGCTTGTCGTGCATGAGGTCGAGTGCGGTCGGTATTCCTGCAAGATTTGATCAGCTAGTGTCGGGGTGATGGCTTTTAGCCGTAGCGGGCCTCGAGCTGTCTATCCCCTGGTTAGTTTGACCCTCTTTTGTTGAGGGGTGCCAGGCGTAGTTGAGCCCCCAAGCCTTCGTGCGGCCTAGAGCGTTGCTAGCACCAGCGTCCTTCCCGCGAGCCCTTTCGATCGGATGCGAGGTGAGAAACGTCGTACTACATGCTCAAAGACTGCTCTAGGGGTCACGAGGTCGTAGGGTATTCCAAAAACTGCTCTGCGGGGGACTAACTGTTAACACCAGATTTTCGCACACACGAGGATTTGACAGATGGGTCCAGCCAGCAGAGAAGAGAAGGATTCGGCAAGCATTCGGACGGCTATTTGGTCCTTAAGACTTTCGGTGAATACCTGCGCGGTCGGCTATTTCGTGAAGCAGTAGCCCCATTCGGGAAATGGATGATGGAGGTAAAGCCAGCTTGCATGAGAAGATACATGACGATGGAAGACGCCGAAAGGATTAGGAATATGATTTATATCTTTCCTTGTTTTTTAAGTCGTAATCGTCTAGGATTCGTGTTTTCGTCCGGGGTATAAATATAAGCCCTCGACCATTGTAAAACTGTTGACAACCATATCAATACAACCGGCCCCGTGCCACCTTTCGAGCCCCTAAGTCGTGTCGTCGAGTTCTTCGAGAGGAATCATCGATCCGTCGACCTCCGTAAGTACCGGCAACCTTGCTATCATGTCTAGTATCATGCAGTGGATTTAGATATGATGCAAGTAGTCTCGTATGTTAAGCTTAGTATCGTGCGGCGGATTTAAGCTTATGACGGGAAGTTTTTGCTTATGCCTTGTATCGTGCGGCGGATTAAGTCATGAGTAAAAATAGTTATCGGCTCTATTAGATTTGGCAGATCTAATAGATTCATTAAGTTATCATGTGTTATACGTTTTATTTATTTAATTCCTATAACACTCTTTGCCCAATCTAGATTGATCTTTGTTCGGCCTTGCTGCACGAGTTTATTTGTGCTTCGTTAATCATAAGATCATGATGGCCGAATTAACTTTCAATCCAGATTGTTACATGTTGTGGGTTTATGCATGTCGACCATGTTTAGGCTTTGATAGAGCCGGGTACCGTGCGGCAGGTGCAGGTTTTAGATTAGTTTAATCATGCTTTGCTTGTATGTTCCTTCTTTATGGACCCCAGTTCGGCTAGTTTGCCGATTCTGGTTAAGCTTACATGAGTAATGAGTTTTTATAGATCTGTTCAGATATATGTATGCTTTTAGCTTCTTATAATTAGATCGTATCATGCGGTGGATTAATCTAATTATAAGGAGTGGTGTGGACTTATAGCAAGTGGTATCATGCAGTGGATTAGCTTTGCTTGAGTTTATGCTTGACAGGTTCATGAAGGCTAAACGTGCGGCAGATTAGTTGGATTAGCCTATGCATATGTTATTTGAATAGATTTATATTTACAAATTACCCTTTTACCCTTCTGTTATTCATGTGTTCGGTATTCAACATGTTTATGAGCTCCATCTTCATACTTGTCGAATGACATTATAAACCTGTTTCGACAAACAGCTTTTATAGCTGTGTGCCGTCATGATTGGCTTTCAAAGCCGTACATATGGAACTGCCTGGTCTCACCCAGCATGTTCCAAGGTATTCTCATATTTTTATCCCTTGTTGGTTTTCAGGTCAAACCGACTGGCACGTTTCCGGATTCGGAATACTCCGGGCACCCGATTGAAGCCAGCCTCGTTCGGCTTGCTGTGTGCCTGGTGCAGGGCGTCACGTTTTGCGTCAACACTAACACATGCATTTGCACCCTGAAGGGATCAAATCAGCCTAGAGGGGGTGAATAGGTGATTCTAAAAACCTAAAACTCAAAGACTAAAAACTGAGGTTAGAGGACAGCTGGTACTACCGGTCTGTTTGGGTCGGTACTACCGGGTATAGACCACTGGTATTACCGACACAAACAAACGACACTATCGGGTACCTAAAAACAACTACGAATTCGATGTAAATGAGGTGCAAAAACAGATCTAGGAATTACCCCACTTCCCTAAGTATTGTAGACAAAGATTGTAGCCTTCCCAAGTCTTGGTTACTTCCCAAAGTGTAGATCGAGCCTTCCAAACCTAAGAATAGGAGAGGGAAGAGGAAGAACACAAAGAACACATGAACAAGCGTAATATACAAAGTAGAGAGAACAACAAGCACACGAGACACAATGATTTATCCCGAGGTTCGGCCAAACCACTGAGGAGTGCCTACGTCCTCGTTGTTGAGGTGACCACCAAGGTCGGAGTCTCTTTCACCTCCTTGCCTCACTCAAGCAATCACAAAGGTTACCCGAGTTTCTCCACTAAGAATCACAGGGGAAATACAAACGCTTCGGGGAGCCCTAAAAAATGGAGCAACACGGGCTACTACCGAAGAACACCTAACCGGCTAGGGTTCCAAGAACCCAAGAGTAATAAACACAAACCAAGCCGGCAAGATGACCGAACCAAGTGCTCAAGTCGTAGATCGAAGCTTCCCACTCTCTAATCTCACTTCCTTAGCTCAAATATTGCAAGGGAATGAATCTAGGAGCAAAGGGGGGAGAGAGGGGAGGAGTCAATGCTTGGGAGGTGTTTTGTCTGAAGGTAGGTCGCAATGAATGGGTGAAGTGAGTGAGTAACCGTTAGAAGTTAAGTGGGTGACTATTTATAATCACCCTGTCCCAAAGCCTGTCGGTAGTACCAGCTGGCTAACACACATTGCGCCAGATCTAGGTTGACCAAGTTGGTACTACCGACCAACAGGTCGGTACCACCGTGGTGGGGTCGGTAGTACCGGCCTTATGACGGTACTACCGACAGGCCAAAAAGCGAAGCACACAAAGAGGTCTGCAAAACTTGCTCGAGGAGCTCGGTACCACTGACCACAGGTCGGTACTACCATGCCCGGTAGTACCAACTTTATAGCGGTACTACCGCTAAGTCATTTTGGATCACGAACAGAGAGGGTTGCAGACTGACCTAGGGGGTTGGTACTACCGACCCTATGGTCGATACTACCGGGGTCGGTACTACCGACCTTATAGCAGTACCACCGCTAGGCCATTTTTGGATCTATGCAGAGAGGGTGTAAACTGGGTTTGGATTGTCGGTACTACCAGGGTTATAGCGGTACTACCGACAGTTCAAAATGAACTCCATCCAGAGAGCATTGCGCGCGGCACCTCTAGGCGGTACTACCGACCCCCATGGTCGGTACTACCGACCGTGCAGAAAAAACCTCTATGTGTTCGTGAGTGCGTGTTGTCTCTCAAGCATATTTTTGTTAGTCGAAATGAGCACTTTTCTCCACATTTGTATCCCTCTTGATAGTCCGGCTTACCTATAACTCAAGTTTAAAAATAAACTATCAATTCACCACTTGAGCTAGGCATCTTTTGTCCAACAAAATGTAACGTGCTTTGTTCACGAGATTTCAACATTGTAATTCTCTCTAAGGACTAACACATGCATACATGCCTTCATAAGTCAGTTAGTCCCTAATTTGATTGTCATTAATTATCCAAAACCCACATTGGGGGCGAATGCACTTACAAACTCCCCCTTTTTGGTAATTAATGACAACCAACTTAGGCTTACAATAAGGATAGAAAGAATTGAAGCTTTTGAATTCCAAAATTTAGTTCGAGCTCCCCCTTAGTGTATGCTATGGATTTGAATTTCAAACCTTATTTTTTAAGCAAGGTTACATACACAAGGACAAGAGCTCCCCCTAAATTTTGCAATCCGTGGGGTGCCTAAGTGTGTGACAACAACATATATAATACATCGTGATGCATGAATATGGTGATTCACATAACAATAAAGTAAAAAAATTTGAATGGCTATGGAAGAAAGAAAAGGACTCAAAGATCACATAGCCATATCAAAAACAACAATTAACCAACCATGACAGGAATAGCAAGTAGAAGACCAATATTAAAGAATATTACAATAAGCTCAAATTTAACAAGCCTTCTACCAAGCATTACATTGTTCAAAACAAATTTGTAGTTCACCACACACTTAGTTTACCAACAAAGTTTTCAAAACCTACTACTATTACATCATGATAAAAGCCTAACACTCCCCCTTTGGCAACAAGTACCAAAAAGGTTAGGCTGTGATAAAGCTCATCTAAAAGAAGCCAAAGCCACCACTATGTCCATAAAAGACATCATAACTGCTGAAGGGACCACCAAAGATAGATGCATAGACACTGGTGCCCACATCACCACCCTGATGAGCTGAAGGATCACCGGAGGGATTACCGAAAGCATCAGGAGGGATGGGAGGCGCACTAAATCCGCCACCAGCAGGATCAGCATCAGGAGCAGCAAAGCCAAAAGAGGAGCCACCACCTCCACCTCCATAAGAAGTAGACCCACAACCACGTGACGGATCAACGCCATAGGGATCAAAAGATGAAGGAGGTTGATAGAGAGCACCAACATTGCCACCATCACCATCGCCGCCAAAGTCATCATCATCATTTCTTCCACCGGTTGCCCCAGCATTTTGTGCATCATATTCAGCAAACGGATATGGAAAGGGGCGAAGAGGAGAAGCCGGAGGAATTCCAAGATTTTCCTCAATGCGCCTCATGCGCCAGTCATCGCGCTCAGCCTTGTAGCAGAACCAAGAAAAGAACTTGCTGAGAGCGAACCAAGCTGCACCCCCACACCTCTCACGGTGAGGAGGAGGAGGAGCATAATGCTCACCCTCATGGCCTTGCTCCTGGCCAGGAGCCTCACCACCAGCAGCTCCTGCAGCTGGAGCGTCATCATCATCATCGCCTGTCGAAGAGATAGTTCGAACGGTATACTCCTTGACAAGCCGATCATCCTCGAACGTGGCTCCAACCACGTGCTCAATCATATGCATGATATAGGGGGCATAGGGCAGGTCCTTGTTAGGGTCAACTGATGCCTCTGAAATCTTCTGCCACAGAAAGTGAGAGATGCTGAATCTCCCATCAATTTGAGCAAATCGGCAAAGGATCTTTGGGGCATCATTTCTGAGATGAGTGTTGTCCCCACTCTTCGGATCCAGGGTAAGCCTCATCAAATTATTTAGGACGAAATAATAAGGCTTGAGGTCATTCACCTGGAAAGAAGCTGTCTTCCCTGGCAAATATATGTGAGAAGTCTCAAGCTCAGTAGGATAGATACCTTCACCATAAACTTCTGACAATCTCGGGGCCCTGCGATCCTCTCCATTGAAGCCCAATAGCCGAGCAAAGGTCATGAAATCACAACGGTAATGAGTACCTTGTGTCATCCAGTGAAGAACCTTGTGAGGCTGATCAATGTAAAGAGTTTCCCAAAACTGACATATGATTTCCTGATTCCAACTCTTTTCTCCAGATATGAGAGCCAGAATCCTCCACTATTCAAGCCTTTGCACCAAAGCATTCATCTCCTCATGGTTTCTTTCTTTCAAAGACCGAATCCGAAGACGCTTATGATCAAAGAGAGGAGGCCTCCCTTTTGTACAAAAACCTTTCCAGAGAACAGACAAGTAATAGTCCTGCTGGAAGCAGGACCAAAATTGCCTGTCCACTGAATCGTCCCTCACAAACTGATAGGAGTTTTCCATCCTTTCCTGCCTTAGCTCACTAGCCCTTTTTCTGACCGAATAGTCCATGAAGTTCCCTGCATGAGCTGGAGCCACCATCTGGGCAGCGGCCTGACCGTGAGTGCGAAACACACGGTTAATGAGCATCATCCTAGCAAGTTGTGGAGAATGTTGCCCAAAGCAAGGATCAATGGATCGACCCTCCCTTTCGGCTCCATGCTCCAAGGTCTGTCCGACAATCTCACTATGAAGGCTCCCGGGGGGTCCCGTAGGAGGGGGAGGAGGAGGAGGTGGAGCATGCCCACTCCCTCCAGCACCATCACGTCCCACACTCCGACGGCCGGTGGACGAACGTCCACGAACCGACCGAGTGAGGTCCTCACTGCTCCCACCCATACACCGAGCCCGACGCGAGGGATTGCGCCGCTGACCGCCTTGCTCCATCTCCACGATCTCTTCCTCTTCTTCTTCTTGCTCATGCATATGCTCCCTTGTCTCCCTAGCCAGCATAGCATCACGAGAGCTCCTCCGATCATGTGGCATCTAGAAAAGAAGACATGGACCAAGATGAGACACAAGTAACAACAAGGATACCTCAAAGGATGCGGCAAAAGAAGCAACGATATGCAAATAGGGAAGAAAACTATCCAATGCAAACGGTCGGTACAATCGACCAAGGGGTCCGTACTACCAACCGTACCACAGGGTGCGGTTTTCTTCCAACCATTCATACAAATTGCCAACAAACTTGCATAAAAGACATCCTAGAAGCATCTATGCACTAGAGACAACAATTCTACTGAAGGAATCAACCTAGAACAAGGTACATTTACAGATCGTGCAAGAACACCCTAGTACCTTGCTACTCAAAGAGAAGAGGCCGAAGTCCAAGGGAAGGAGAGCTCCTGGCCTTCAAGAACGCCACCACGTCAATCTCCTTGCTTCAAAGCACCTTCTCACCAAAGGGATTTGATTTTGGGTGGAGGAGGTGGGAGATCGAGAGGAGAAGAGGGCAAAGTCGCCACCTGTCGCTTGAGAGTCAAGGGGGCTCTTCTTCACGGGCGGTAGAAAGAGAAGATAAGGGAAAAAGATTCTACCGCGCCCCTTTTATACCCAGGGTAAAACCCTAGTCGGTACTACCGGCTATAAGCTCGGTACTACCAACAGTCGGTACTACTGACATCTAAGTCGGTACTACCGGCTGGCCACTTCTAGAACAGGCTGAGATCTTCCTAGGTGAACTTTGTGTGGCAAACTACACACACTTCATCCATGTCTAGATTTCATTCAAACAATACATAACTATGGACATAAATGAAGTATGCAAAATAGATTTTGAAATCACACACAAGTTTTGTCAAAAACATTTATCTATGTCTCTAGGTGAAAACAAATATGTGCAAGTCATCAAGCCACATTACGAGAATCAATGATATTTAGTTCACTCCTCAAAGCACAAAATCTTGACTCATCTAGAGGTTTTGTGAAGATATCAGCTAGTTGATTTTCGGTGATCACATGGTGTAAAGCGATACCTCCTTTGGCTTCGTGGTCTCTCAAAAAGTGATGTCGGATGTCTATGTGTTTTGTGCAAGAATGGTTTACAGGATTGTTTGCTAACTTGATAGCATTCTCATTGTCACATAAAAGTGGAATTTTGGTTTCCTCACATCCAAAGTCTTTGAGTGTTTGCTTCATCCAAAGTAGTTGGGCACAGCAAGCGCCGGCCGCCACATACTCAGCTTCAGCAGTTGACAAGGCAACACTATTTTGTTTCTTAGAGCTCCATGACACCAAAGACCTTCCAATAAATTGGCAAGTCCTGGTAGTGCTCTTTCGATCTACCTTGCAACCAACATAGTCTGAATCGGAATAGCCAAGTAAATCAAAAGTAGAGCCCTTAGGATACCACAAGCCAAGATTCAGAGTGAGCACTAGATATCGAAAGATTCTCTTAACGACCATGATATGACATTCTTTCGGATTAGCTTTAAACCTTGCACACATGCACACGCTAAGCATAATATCATGCCTAGATGCACAAAGGTAAAGCAATGAACCGATCATAGAGCGATATACCTTTTGGTCCACCGACTTACCATCCTCATTTAGATCAAGATGTCCATTGGTTGGCATAGGTGTCTTGATGGGCTTGGCCTTGTCCATTTCAAACTTCTTTAGCATGTATCTTGTATACTTCATTTGACTTATGAACGTACCATCCTTGAGTTGCTTGATTTGGAATCCAAGAAAGTACTTCAACTCACCCAACATGGACATCTCAAACCTTTTGGTCATAATCCTACTAAATTCCTCACAAAAAGCCACATTAGTACTACCAAATATTATGTCATCGGCATAAATTTGGCACACAAAGATATCATTATTGACTTTGCAGTAAATAAAGTAGGATGGACTTTCCCTATCTCAAAACCCTTTTTGAGTAGGAAGTCCTTTAGACAATCATACCAAGCTCTAGGTGCTTGCTTGAGCCCAAAGAGCGCCTTGTCGAGCTTGTAGACATGGTTGGGATATTTTGGATCTTCAAAACCCGGTGGTTGCTCCACATACACCAATTCGGAGAGGGGGCCATTGAGGAATGCACTTTTCACGTCCATTTGATATAGCTTGAAATCATGGTGAGTAGCAAAGGCAAGTAATATACGAATTGACTCAAGCCTAGCTATGGGTGCATAGGTTTCCCCAAAATCCAAACCTTAGATTTGAGTGAAACCTTGAGCTACCAACCGTGCTTTGTTCCTTGTAACCATGCCATGCTTGTCTTGCTTGTTGCGGAAGACCCATTTGGTTCCTATCACATTTTGCTTGGGCCTTTCCACCAAGGACTAGACTTCATTCCTGGTGAAGTTGTTCAGCTCTTCTTGCATAGCCATCACCCAATCTGGATCATCAAGTTCTTCTTCCACCCTAAAAGGTTCCAAAGAGGAAACAAACAAGTAATGTTCACAAAAACTTGCTAAACGAGAACGTGTCGTTACCCCACGTCGTATGCTCCCTAGTATGTTATCAACGGGATGATCTCGTTGAATTGTATGATGAACTCTTGGATGTGGCACAAGTGATCTCCTTTGAATGGGTCCATCTTCATCATCTTCATCATATGTGTAGATGTCTTCATCAACTTGTTGGTCACCATGTTGAGCTTGATGTTGATCATCATCTTGATGTGGCACTTGAACTTCATTTGCACTTCCACCAATCGGAGTTGCGGAAGCTTCACTATGGGCATTTGGATGCACATGATGGATAGTAGAATCTTGTGGAACATGCAATAGCTCATCTTCATCATCTTGAATTTCAACGGGCCTCACATCATCGGTTGCAAGCTTCTTGATAGCTTCGGATGGAGGCATGTCGTTACCTACAAGCTCATCATTGACTTGCTCCTTTTGAGAGTCGTCGGACTCATCAAAAGTCACGTCTACTGTTAATTCAATAGTGTCGGTGACATTATTGAACACACGGTAGCCATGTTCGTTAGTACCATAACCAAGTAGAAAGCCTTCATGTACCTTAGGTGCAAACTTTGAGCTTTTGGCCTTCTTGTTAAGTATGAAACATTTGCAACCAAAGACTCTAAAGTAGTGCACCTTTGGTTTGTTACCGGTTAGAAGCTCATATGGAGTCTTGTCTCTTAGCTTGTGGAGAGAGAGGCGATTGATTGCATGACATGCAGTGTTCATTGCCTCCGCCCAAAAACCATGAGATGTCTTGTATTCATCCAACATAGATCTTGTGGCTTCAATAAGAGTTTGATTCTTCCTTTCCACAACCCCATTTTGTTGTGGGGTATATGGAACGGAGAACTCATGTTTGATTCCTTCAACATTAAGATACTCCTCTATGTTGGTGTTCTTGAACTCGGTCCCGTTGTCACTTCTCACTTTCTTGATCTTGAGCTCAAACTCATTTTGAGCCCTTCTTGCAAACTTCTTAAAGATACCTTGGGTCTCACTTTTATCTACTAAAAAGAACACCCAAGTGAAGCGAGAATAATCATCAACAATAACAAAACCATACTTATTACCACCAATGCTTTGGTATGCAACAGGTCTGATGAGATCCATATGAAGTAGCTCCAATGGTCTTGTGGTAGTCACAATATTCTTCATTGGATGTTTGGCTCCAACTTGCTTTTCGGCTTGACATGCACTGCAAATCCTATCTTTCTCAAAAGAAACATTCGTTAGTCCAAGGATGTGCCCTTCCCTTTGAAGTTGGCCCAAGTTCCTCATCCCAACATGAGCTAGACGGCGATGCCAAAGCCAACCCATGCTAGATTTTGCCATCAAGCATGTCTTAGGTTCCACTTTACTAGTTGAGAAATCAACCAAGTAAAGCTTTCCCTTCAACACACCTTTAAATGCAATAGAGGAATCCCTTTTTCTAGAGACGGTCACACCCTTATCTATAAAGAGACAATCGTAACCCATTTCACAAAGTTGAGAAACGGATAACAAATTGTAACTCAACTAATGCACAAGTAGAACATTTGAAATAGAATTATCGGTTGAGATAGCAATTTTACCCAAGCCAAGTACCTCTCCTTTTCCATTGTCACCAAACACAATGTTGTTACATGAATCATGGCTTGGTTGAAAAGAGGTGAACATTTCCTTTCCCCCAGTCATATGATTGGTGCATCCACTATCCAACACCCAACTTGTTCCACTTGAGGCATATTCCTACAAAACAAGATTATGTTCTAGATTTAGGTACCCAAGTGAGATTGGGTCGTAGGGGGTTAGTCACATAAGCCTTGGGCACCCAAACATTCCTCATAATCTCTCTTTTTGAGTGCACCAACATACTTCATGACAATCTTGCCGTTCTTGCCCCAACAACACAACTAATCACAAGTATAGCTTCGTGATATGGGCATTTGTTGCTTGGGGACCTCCACTTGCTTCTTCTTGTTGATCTTGTCATTGGCAAGTGTAGCTGTTGGATTGGCAACCTTGTTCGCCTTGTTCATTAGGTCATAGAGAGGAACCCCTTTGCTAAAGTTAACAAAGGGTACCCTGTTGACCATCTTCCTTCCATTGGCTTTCCCATCATACCTACTATAGCCAATCCCATCCTTGATGGATGGATGTCTTGCGGTCTTGAGAATGTCCTTTGGTTGTTGCACCTTACACTTGCAACCATTCTTCAAGATCATGTTCAACCTTTGAATTTCCTTATCTTTCTTCTCTAGCTCAACAAGGTTAGTTGCACAAGCATTTATATCAACTTTATAACATCTTTTGCAACCTTTACTAGTTGAAGCATTAGAGCTATCGGAATCCTTAGGAGTAGTTGAAGAGGTGCTACTCCAAAGAGTATTGTAGCTCAGTTCAAGAGTTTGATATTTATCTTGTAAGCTTGTGAGGCTTTCTTGAACCAAGCTAACCTTATTCTTTAGATTAGCAATTAAGTCATTGCTCGTGGAACACTCCTTAGTCAACCTCTTGTTAGAGTCATTGGCTAAAGATAGTTCCATGGTCAATTTCTCAACCTTCAACTTCTCCTCGGCAAGAGAAGCTTCCAATGCAAGATTCTTTTCTCTCTCTTGAGAGATCAAGTCTCCTTGCAAAGTAAGACTCTCATTCCGACTCTCTAACTTAGTAAGCAGTTTTATTATTTTGGGTCCACCTTTCTTTCCAAATTTTCTTATCATGTTTAGTTCATATTCATCCATATCATCATCACTATACTCATCACTAGAACAATTGGAAGAGTTAGATGATACCTTCTCATCCTTAGCCATGAAGCAAGAATGAGTGAAGTCATCCTCATCATCGGAGACGTGCTCGAATAAGCGTGATGATGTAGTCGATGTAGCAATGTTGGTGAAGAGGCTTGAAGAAGAGGTCTTGTGAATGGCAATATTGGCCACTCCCTTCTCCTTCTCCTTCTCCTTCCCCTTGCTCTTCTCATCATCACTTGTCATAATCCAAAAACCATTCCTCACCGATGTGAGCTTCACCTCCTCTTCTTCTTCTTCTTTGCTTCTTGTCATCATACTTGTTGTATTTGTTCTTGTCCTTCTTTTGTGGACAATCGACTATGAAGTGATCATCGGCACCACACTCATAGCAATTTCTCTTCTTGTTCTTCTTGAAATAGCTTTTGCCTTTCTTGAACATCTTCTTCTTCATGAATCTTCTAAAATTCTTGACAAGAAGTGCAATCTCATCATCCGAGTCTTCACTTCATGAATCATTTTGAACTTTTCTTTCATCTTGTTGATTAGCTTTGAAAGCCACCATCTTCTTGTTGCTTGCTTCTTGATCTTCTAGAGCTTTATCATCCAAGACCTCATGATGCTTGATCTTGGCAAGCATCTCATGTGGTCCCATGCTCTCATAGTTTGGTCTTTCCATAATTATGGATGCAAGTGTCTTGTTCTTTTTCCTATAGGCTCTTAAAAGCTTTCTTGCTGCTGGGTTGTCATCCCACTTTTCATGTCCAAGAGCTCTAATCTTGTTGATCAAGGTCATGTATCTATCAAACATTTGTTGAGTGGTTTCACCACTCTTGATTGTGAAGTTTTTAATCTTCCCTTGAAGAAGCTCTATGTTGCATTTTCTTACACTTGCATCACCCTCAAATGATATCATGAGAGTGTCCCAAATCTTCTTTGCAACTTCCATTCCATGGACCTTGGTACTCTCTTCGGGCCTGAGGCATGATAGAATCAAGGACACCGCTTGAGCATTTTGTTGAAACTCAACTGCATCTAGATCGGTGTACTCTTCTCCTTCAATGTGACTTGGTCCAGCCTCAACTATCTCCCAAGCTCTTGCGGCAATAAGATGTAGCTTCATCTTGTGTGCCCAATCATTGTAGTTGATTCCATCAAAGGAAGGAGGTTTGCCTAGATTGACGTTAGGCAATTGAAGTACCTTGCTCATTTGGTTGTAGTCAAATGGTGTTTGTGAATAGTTTTCACCACCACTTGGCTTTCCCTTTTCTTTGGGATCTTGAGGAGTTGGTTCACTAGTTGAACTTTCACCTTTCTTGCTCAAAGTTTGCTTCAAGCTTTCAATCTCACCTAACCGAAGAACACCTAACCGGCTAGGGTTCCAAGAACCCAAGAGTAATAAACACAAACCAAGTCGGCAAGATGACGAAACCAAGTCCTCAAGTCGTAGATCGAAGCTTTCCACTCTCTAATCTCACTTCCCTAGCTCAAATATTGCAAGGGAATGAATCTAGGAGCAAATGGGGGGAGAGAGGGGAGGAGTCAATGCTTGGGAGGTGTTTTGTCTGAAGGTAGGTCACAATGAATGAGTGAAGTGAGTGAGTAACCATTAGAAGTTAAGTGGGTGGCTATTTATAGTCACCCTATCCCAAAGCTTGTCGGTAGTATCGGGCCCATGGGGTCGGTAGTACCAGCTGGCTAACACACACTGCGCCAGATCTAGGTTGACCAAGTTGGTACTACCGACCAACAGGTCGGTACCACCGGGGTCGGTAGTACCGGCCTTATAGCGATACTACCGACAGGCCAAAAAGCGAAGCACACAGAGAGGTCTGCAAAACTTGCTCGACGAGCTCGGTACCACTGACCACAGGTCGGTACTACCCTACCCGGTAGTACCGGCTTTATAGTGGTACTACCGCTAAGTCATTTTGGGTCACGAACAGAGAGGGTTGCAGACTGACCTAGGGGTTCGGTACTACCGACCCTATGGTCGCTACTACCAAGGTCGGTACTACCGACCTTATAGCGGTACCACCGCTAGGCCATTTTTGGATCTACACAGAGAGGGTGTAAACTGGGTCTGTATTGTTGGTACTACCAGGGTTATAACGGTACTACCGACAGTTTAAAATGAACTCCATCCAGAGAGCATTGTGCGCGGCACCTCTGGGAGGTACTACCGACCGTGTAGAAAAAACCTCTATGTGTTCGTGAGTGTGCAGTGTCTCTCAAGCATATTTTTGTTAGTCGAAATGAGCACTTTTCTCCACATCTAGCTAGCCTAATTTGTATCCCTCTTGATAGTTCGGCTTACCTATAACTCAAGTTTAAAAATAAACTATCAATTCGCCACTTGAGCTAGGCATCTTTTGTCCAACAAAATGTAACGTGCTTTGTTCACGGGATTTCAACATTGTAATTCTTTCTAAGGACTAACACATGCATACATGCCTTCATAAGCCCGTTAGTCCCTAATTTGATTGTCATTAATTAGCCAAAACCCACATTGGGGGCGAATGCACTTACACACCCCCTAAGCTCAACTGAGCTTCGCCCCAGTTTGTGGGTGCATATATATGTGTTGTAGGGGTGCATATATGGTAAAATTATAAGTAAATCTACTGTTTTTTAAAAATTGGGGGGGGGGGTTGCATTTGCACCCCCTAAGCTCAACTAAGCTTCGCCCCTGGACTATCTACAAGTTGGTTGAGACTTTTTCTATTTGAAACTTCTTGAAGTCCCAATATTGTTTTAAGTTTATGGATTTTGAAGTTTAAAGTTTAAAATTTTTAAATATCCTGAGATGTTGATATGGTCAATACTAAAGTTGTAGTTCTCAATACAATCTACATGCTTTGTCCCATAAAGAATTTAACCATGTAGTTCAGATCTTGTCCCTAAAATAATATACTTGTCGACTTGTGACCAACACTATCCCAATGGGACCTATCTCTTAAAATACCACTACATGTCTAGAAAACTATTATGCTCTATCTATCCATGGGAATAACATTATGGAATGCAATGATCGCTTTTTCACCACATATGGAGAGAATGATAAAGTAGGGTTAAATATATAATTTTCTATCTACACTAGCTAATCTTTTTTTGTAAAGTGAGACTTATATTTTTTGGGGGGACGGACACATAATTGAAAAGGTTTTAAATTTAAAGTTGTTTAGAGTCTCAAAATATCATATGCACACAAAAGATTTGGTGGGGGTGGGTTTAATGTATATATGAGAAGTTTTGTGATCACATAGCACCGGACAAAACTTCATCCCAAACCAACTGAGAATAGGCACTGCTTGGGCGCTAAACTGTCCTTAATAGTGTTGTTTTGGCGCCAAATCTATGTGTCGCTCTGCATTCTGCTCCCTTGTCTTGTTCTGCTCTCCCCAGCTTTATCTTGCCTTTGTGTCGCATCGCTCCGTATCTCTCTCACTCACAGTCACAGCCTCTGGAGCTCAGTTTCCTTCCGCTTCCGTTTACCGGCCATGGCGCCCACCATGCCACGACTCAAGTCTGGCACTGCTGTGTCTAGTGGCGAAGCTAGAGTAAACTAAAGGGGTGTAGTTGGCTTGTGGGTGCATATATATGTGTTCTAAGGGTGCATATATGGTAAAATTTTAAGTAGATCTACTGTTTTTTAAAACTTTGGGGGTTGCATTTGCACCCCCTAAGCTCAACTGAGCTTCGCCCCTAGACTATCTACAAGTTGGTTGAGACTTTTTCTATTTGAAACTTCTTGAAGTCCCAACATTGTTTTAAGTTTATGGATTTTGAAGTTTAAAGTTTAAAATTGTTAAATATCCTGAGATGTTGATATGGTCAATACTAAAGTTATAGTTCTCAATACAATCTACATCCTCTGTCCCATAAAGAATATGCAGTTCAAATCTTGTCCCAAAAATAATATACTTGTCGACTTGTGATGAGGACTATCCCAATGGGACCTACCTCTTAAAATATCACTACATGTCTAGAAAACTATTATACTTTATCTATCCATGGGAATAACGTTATCGAATGTAATGATCGCTTTTCACCACGTATGGAGAGAATGATAAAGTAGGGTTAAATATATAATTTTCTATCTACACTAGCTAATCTTATCTTGTAAAGTGAGATTTATATTTTTTTGGAAGACGGGGACATAATTGAAAAGGTTTTAAAATTTAAAGTTGTTTAGAGACTCAAAATATCATACGCCCACAAAAGATTTGGTGGGGGTGGGTTTAATGTATATATGAGAAGTTTTATTGTCACATAGCACCAGACAAAACTTCATCCCAAACCAAATGAGTTTAGGCAATGCTTGGGCGCTAAACTATCCTTAACAGTGTTGTTTTAGCGCCAAATCTATGCGTCGCTCCGCATTCTGCTCCCTTGTCTTGTTCTGCTGTCCCCCGCTTTATCTTGCCTCTGCGTCGCGTCGCTTCGTATCTCTCTCTCACTCACAGTCACAACCTCTAGAGCTCAGTTCCCTTCCGCTTCCGTTCACCGGCCATGGCGCCCACCATGCCACGACTCAAGTCTGGCGCTGCTCTGTCCAGTGGCGAAGCTGGAGTAAACTAGAGGGGTGCAGTTGGCTTGTGGGTGCATATATATGTGTTGTGGGGGTGCATATATGGTAAAATTTTAAGTAGATCTACTGTTTTTTAAAATTTTGGGGGATGCATTTGCACCCTCTAAGCTCAACTGAGCTTCGCCCCTGCTTGTGGGTGCATATATATATATATGTGTGTTGTGGGGTGCATATATGGTAAACTTTTAATTAAATCTACTGTTTTTAAAATTTTGGTGGGTGCATTTGCACCCCTAAGCTCAACTGAGCTTCGCCCCTGGACAATCTACATGTTTGTTGAGACTTTTTCTATTTGAAACTTCTTAAAGTCCCAATATTGTTTTAAGTTTAGGGATTTTGAAGTTTAAAGTTTAAAATTTTTAAATATCCGGAGATGTTGACATGGTCAATACTAAAGTTTTAGTTCTCAATACAATTTACATCCTCTATCCCAAAAAGAATTTAACCATGCAGTTCAAATCTTGTCCCAAAAATAATGTACTTGTCGAACTGAGATCAGCACTATCCCAATGGGACCTACCTCTTAAAATACCACTATATGTCTAGAAAACTATTATACTCTTTCTATCCATGGAAATAACGTTATGGAATGCAATGATCGCTTTTCACCACGTTTGGAGAGAATGATAAAGTAGGGTTAAATATATAATTTTCTATCTACACTAGCTAATCTTATCTTGTAAAGTGACATTTATATTTTTTGGAGGGACGGACATATAATTGAAAAGGTTTTTAAATTTAAAGTTGTTTACAGTCTCAAAATATCATACGCACACAAAACTTTTTCGTGGGGGTGGGTTTAATGTATATATGAGAATTTTTGTGGTCACATAGCACCAGACAAAACTTCATCCCAAACCAACCGAGATTAGGTACTGCTTGGGCGCTAAACTGTCCTTAACAATGTTGTGTTGGCGCCAAATCTATGTGTCGCTCCGCATTCAGCTCCCTTGTCTTGTTCTGCTCTCCCCCGCTTTATCTTGCCTCTGCGTCGCGTCGCTCCGTATCTCTCTCTCACTCACAGTCACAGCCTCTAGAGCTCAGTTCTCCCTTCCACTTCCGTTCACCGGCCATGGCGCCCACCATGCCACGACTCAAGTCTGGCGCTGCTCTGTCCAGTGGCGAAGCTAGAGTAAACTAGAGGGGGTGCAGTTGGCTTGTGGGTGCATATATATGTGTTGTGAGAGTGCATATATGGTAAAATTTTAAGTAGATCTACGGTTTTTTAATATTTTGGGGGTGCATTTGCACCCCCCCCTAAGATTCGCCCCTGGACTATCTACAAGTTGGTTGAGACTTTTTTCTATTTGAAACTTTTTGAAGTCCCAATACTGTTTTAAGTTTATGGATTTTGAAGTTTAAAGTTTAAAATTTTTAAATATCCTGAGATGTTGATATGGTCAATACTCAAGTTGTAGTTCTCAATACAATCTACATCCTCTGTCACGTAAAGAATTTAACCATGCAGTTCAGATCTTGTCCCAAAAATAATATACTTGTCAACTTGTGACCAGCACTATCTCAATGGGACCTACCTCTTAAAATACCACTACATGTCTAGAAAACTATTATACTCTATCTATCCATGGGAATAACGTTATGGAATGCAATGATCGTTTTTCACCACGTATGAGGAGAATAATAAAGTAGGGTTAAATATATAATTTTCTATCTACACTAGCTAATCTTTTCTTGTAAAGTGAGTCTTATATTTTTTTGGGGGGACGGACTCAAAATTGAAAAGGTTTTTAAATTTAAAGTTGTTTAGAGTCTCAAAATATCATACGCACACAAAAGATTTGGTGGGGGTGGGTTTAATGTATATACGAGAAGTTTTGTGGTCACATAGCACCGGACAAAACTTTATTCCAAACCAACTGAGATTAAGGCACTGCTTGGGCGCTAAACTGTCCTTAACAGTGTTGTTTCGGCGCCAAATCTATGCGTCGCTCTGCATTCTGCTCCCTTGTCTTGTTCTGCTCTCCCCCGCTTTATCTTGCCTCTGTGTCGCTGTCGACGAAATATGGTCGATAGTCTACCGAGGGGTATGCCCAAGGTAGTAGATTGAGCGGCGGAGGCATGCAAGACGTCTGCAAAGCGTGGACACAGGGACGTGAGACGACGATTTAGATATGTTCGAGCCGGCAAGTCGTCGTAATACCCTACGTCCTGTGTTCTGGTGGCTGGATTGTATTATGAGATCGGGTGATCAGATGTGTTTTGAGGGGTCCCTGCTCGCCTTATATAGCCGGGGAGCAGGGTTACAACTTGCCGAATCCTAACAGATTACAATCGGTTCCTTTTGGCAAGGAATCTGGGTCTATCTATTCGGATCTTCCTTGTCGAGCAAGTCATTAGGAGAGCCCTTGGCAGCTATGACGGCTTGGTCGCGGGCCGCAAGGTCTTCTTGTTGGGCCGTATCTTGCCGAGTAGCCCAAGTCATGCCATGGGGGTATACGGGTGTAATATCCCCACAGCTAGTCCCCGAGCACGTTGCATCCATTGTGCTGGGCGCCGCGGAGTCCTCCGAGCAGGCCAGGCCTGGTCGCATGTCGGTGAAGGCGTCTTCCGACCAGGTTGCCTGGTCGCAGGTGCAACTGTGGTAGTCTTCCGACCAGGTTAGGCTGGTTGCGGGCGTAACAGCTAGAGCTTTAGTCGAAGTGCAGCCGTGTAGAGTATTCTGCATCGTCCTGCAAAAAGGGATGCAAGGTGTTGCAAGAAAAAAATTGAAGATCTTTCATCTGGTGAAGTGTATCCACTTAGGGCCTAGCTAGACCCCAGAGGCTGACGGCACGTTGGTTGAAGTCCGAGCTAGTCCGTATTAAGTTGCAAAGAAACAAAATGAACAATACATTCACCGCTAGGTGAAGTGTATCCACTTAGTCCCCGAGCTTGGGAGTAGGTGCTGTAGGCACATGGTGCCAAGCTTGTAATTTTCTGCACAAAACAGAGTCATTTTTGCGAAAGAGAAAAAATGACGTGTGTACACGTAGTCCCCGGGCCTGCTGTAAGAAGCAGCATGGTTCTTGTAGCAGGGCCAAAGAAAATGCATTAGTATAAATATGAGGGGAGAGTCTCCGAGTTTGAAGTTTAGGGTCTACAGTCCCCGAGGGTTACTGTGGCGCCGACCAGGAACTGCAGATTTTACTGTACCCCTGAAATGAATATGAGTACTAACAGGTGAGGTCAGTCCCCGTGCGTTAGTATCGCATTTATCAGCACAAAATAATTGAAACCGAATAAATAATGAAGGCGAACGGACATGCCGTTTTTGCAAACCAATGGTCCAGCGGCCCATTAAGGCGGATGCAGGGTCGAGTGCGCGCGTGCGGTTGCCGCAGGCGACGTGGCGGTCGTGGAAATGGTGGGCACGGGTTCCCAGGAACCCTGGAGGCTAAGGGTCGGGCCGCACCATATAAAAGGGAAGGTGGACGACGGCGGTTCCTCACTTGCTTCTTGAGCTCTCGCCTCGTAGCCTTCGCCTTCTCCGTTTCCTTTTTCCGCGCGAGCGACTCCGAGCGCAGAAACACTGTAGCCCCAGATCCAGATCCACATCCACACCAAGTCGCTGTCGATGGCTGGCGGGAAGCGTGCTCGCGGTGCGGCTGCGAAGGCGAAGAAAGCGACGAAGGCGGAGTCCGACGACCGTGTCGAGGTTCCGGTCTGGGCGTGCGGGTGGAAGCGGAGCATTCTCCGCCGGGAGAATCTGGAGGAGCTGATCTTCGCCGGCCTGCTTCTGGATAGCGTCACCGGCGGATGGAGGGATGCGTACCTGGAAGATTGGCCAACGCCAAACACTTCGGAGCTCATCGTCTTCGAAGCCTTCTTCAGGTGCGGGTTCGGTGTCCCAGTGCACCCCTTCCTTCACGGGCTGCTGGAGTACTACCAGGTCGCGCTGTGCAACTTGACCCACAATACAATGTTGCACATCGCGGTCTTCATCCACTACTGCGAGGCGTACCTGGGCATCGAGCCGCACTTTGACCTCTTCCGCCTGAAGATCAACGGCACGGTGGCGTCGGACATCGTCGGATCGGTGTACCTCCAGCTGCGGGAGGGAATGGCGGAGAAGTACATCGCGATGCCGCTGCCTTCGAAGGAGATGGAGTACAAGCCCAAGTGGTTCTACATCCATCATGAGGCACCGAGGCCGCCGTGCGACCCGGCGTTCAAGCCAGTAGTGTTGCCGTCGTGGTCGGAGCGTCCCGGCGCGGCGGCGATGGAGCAGGTGGAGGAGCTCCTGAAGCTGGTCGACAAGCGCAGCGTCGGCGGGGTGGCGGTGGCGTCGAACTTCATCAAGCGGCGTTGCCAGCCCTGCAAGGAGAGGGCGCGCCCAGCGTACGAGTATGCCGGGGACGCGGATGACCCGACACGGGAGGTGCCGAAGTCCCTGACGCCGGAGGAGGTGTTCCTGCGGGTCGAAGCTCTGTTTGACCTGCAGAAGAGGCAGAAGCTGGAATATCTGTGGATGTCATACTCGCTGGAGTACACTCCGCCGGAGGTTAGTATTTTTGCCTTGTATGTGTTTGTCAAAATGCTTAAGTAGATACTCATTGTCATAGGATTTGTGGCGCAGGGTCGGAAGGCGTTCGTGTCACAGGCGTCGTTGAAGGCGTGGCCGAAAGGCGTTGACCCGTCCTAGCGGGGTGTCGACGACGGTGGTCGCGGCACGGCGGAGGTCGGCAAGGAGGAGATCGAGAGCAGCGGGGAGGAGGGGAGCCGAGTCCCCGAGCCCCGGTCGAGCAGGGGGAGGGCGCGTGAAGACCCGAAAGGGAAACGCGCGGCCGCCCCTGCGAAGAAGAAGAAGGTGTCGCTGGAGGCCGGCGGCGCCTTCACCATTGATGAAGAGGCGGCGAAGCGCCGCCGTGTGGTCTTCGACTGGTCGGACGACGCGTCTGACAGTGAAGACGAGGTCCCGTTGAGTGCCCGTTTCGGGCAAGGGTCCTTGGCGGGGCGCGGAGGCGGAGCGGCGAAGGCGAGGGCGAAGCCGAAGCCGAACGTGACGCGGACGCCGGAGCGGGCACCGGAGGCGCGGGAGTCTTCTGGTGGAGCGGCCGGTGCACCCAAGCCGCAGGAGGAGTCCGCAGGCGGCGGCGCGCGTCCGCGCTCTCGTCGCTTCTCGCAGGAGAAGAAGGTGTCGGGCCTATAAGTATCCCCTGCACATCCTGCATTTATTTAACTGGTCGGATTAGAATGGTGATGATGAGGCCGAGTACTTCACAGGTCGGCTGATGCCAAGGAGGTGCCGGACACCGAAGGCGGGGGTCAGAGGGAAGCAAGCCCTCTGGTAGATACTGGCGATGGCGGGTCGACGAGGTCGGCCGCACTAGAGGAGGCGTCGAAGGCGGCGGAGGACGTCGAGGCGTATGCAGTCCCCGAGCCTGGAGAGGCGGGGCAACCGGAGGCGTCCGAAGTCCCTGAGCCTCGGGAGGCGGAGCAGCGGGCGTCCCCAACGCCTGGGGGCAGTTCCGGAGGAGGCGGAGCAGCAGGAGGTGTTGCGGCGCCGGTCGCCGCAACCTTGGGCCGTCGTGCCCAGGGGGCGAAAAGGAAGGTGGCGGCACCTGCTTCGCCGGAGATCGAAGAGGTCGAGCGTCCGGACGAGGACCCGAATCGACGTCCTGTCCACCGCTTCCGCGTTGAGGGGGACATGGTCGTCGAGATTGACGACGAGGCGGCGAGCGCGTGAAGGACCAAAAATGCTAAAGCAAGGCGACCAGAGGGGGGGTGAATGGGAGCCTAAAAGTTTCTTCCGAAATTACGGCCTCTGTCCCAACAAAATCATCCCCAAGAGCAAAGCCGACACACGTGATGTCCACGACCCAAGAGAATGGGTGGATGTTCCCTAGGAACACAGCGGGACACCACAAAAGCTCCCTCTTCCAAATCCACGCAAGTCAACTAGTGACAGGATGGAGTTTGGGTAACCTCAACCTCCCCCGAGCAACGTAAGGGGGATTCAGGATTTTTTGCAAAGTGGGAAACCCGATTTCTGTAGAGCACAGAGTCGGGAATCCAACGCAAAAAGCGGATCTCAAATCGGAGCTCGAACGTAAAGGATACAGACGAAAACGTGCGATCACTGCACTGACCGGACTCTGAGGTGCGTCCGGTCAGGATCGATCGGACGCGTCCGGTCAACAGAAACCCATTTCGGGAGCTCTCTGTGTTGGACCGGACTCTGCGTGGAGGTGCGTCCGGTCAACACAAAAGCCTGCGTCCGGTCGCTACTACCTGATGAACAGTAGTAGCGGTGCGTCCGGTCACGAGGCAACAAGTGCGTCCGGTCGCACAAACACTCTCTGGAGCTGACCGGACTCAGCACGGGGTGCGTCCGGTCAAGTCTAGGTCAGCGTCCAGTCACCGCGCGCGAACTGGACAACGCGGGTGTTCAACGACCGAACTCTGATAGGGTGCGTCCGGTCGCTTCGATGCAGCGTCCGGTCACCCCGATCAGCCCTCTGTTCGTCCACCGAATCGACCCGATCTCCCTCAAATCAAAAGCACTAGGGCTCAAATTTCGTGTGAGGGATCACAAGGATGTTAGTGAGCTACTCCTAAGAGATCATGGCTCGAACCCAACTCCAAATTAGTGAATCGAAGAAAACGGTGAAGAACGGGCAAGAACTCGATCCCAAAACTAAATCCGCCCGATCTGTGAGTTCGTGAGGTATTAGAGAAATTCCTTCGGTAGAAAGAAGACTCTCACGAAGCTACACAAGATGGTTCAAACGGATTTGCGAATCTTCCCTCGAAACAAGAAATCTCGTGAAGATCGAAAGAGGGGGAAACGTGCAACCGCGAAGAACAAAATCGCAAGACAAATTAAAGCTCGAATTTGATCCTTGGATTCAACGGAATCGATGATTCATTAAGCACTCGGTGTCGGGCTACAAGCCACTCCTAGCAACACAAAGCTTGGATGGCGAAAAGCTCAAGAACAAGAGCCGGTCTCTCCTCTAACCCTAGCCTACTCTCACAAGAACAAAATGAGAGTGACACCTCCAAGGATTCCAAGGATCCGGCTGCCCTAGCAGCCCCCTCATATATATAGGCACACGTCCGAAGACCAAAACGCCCTTACATTAAGCACTCAACTCAAATAGCCCCCAGGGGTAAAACTGTCCAACCCTAGCAGTTTCATCCGACAGCCACGCCAGCACATCCGGTAGCTTCGCCTCGACGCGACCTCCCTGATGCCGCCACGTGCCGTCATGTCGACCACCGCGCCTTCCTCGTGGATAGCTTCGCCACCGCGCCAGCCTCTCCACGCCACCACGCGTCGACCGTCCTTTTGGACCTTCCCCCGGTTTTGAAGCCCAAACCGAGAAACCTGCCAACCCAGGTTTTGAGGCCCAAACCTGGAAACCGTCCACCCCGAGTTTTGAGGCCCAAACTCGGAAACCCGCGAACCCAGGTTTTGAGGCCCAAACCTAGAAACCGTCCATCCCGAGTTTTGAGGCCCAAACTCGGAAACCGGCCACCCAGGTCTTGAGGTCCAAACCTGGAAACCGTGGATGGTAGCTTTTTGAGGCTCATCTACCGAACCCGCACCGTAGACGGGATGTGGTTTGCACACCCCGACCACCGGCACCGATGACGATGCATGTCCAGCCTCCACGTCGGGCACAACGCCTTCGCCTTCCTTCTTGACTCGGCCGACGGCACTTGCGCCGCACGCAAGCCCGTGTCCGACCTCCCGCCAAGTGCCACGACGCCATCGTCTTCCTCCCGACTCGGCCGATGCATCGCACATCCCCATGTGCTCTCGCTCGCCGATGCCACGTGCCAGCTACCACAGCTGGTCCTCTGGCCCTCTGGTCCATCAGTCTAAGCCTCACGTCCGCCCTTCACCGCTCTGGGTACATCGGCATGGCACGTCCGCCGCACGACACGCCCATCCTTCACCGCTCCTGGTCCGTCGGCACGGCACGTCTCTACTTGACCTTCACCTCGCCATCGACTACTGTATCTAAGCTCAACACTTGCACATCAACACAACCAAGAAACACATGTTGCACACGCACACCAACACAGAAACACCACAACTCAACGCCACCGGTTAGTCATAAACATTAAGCGCATAGCGAGATATGGACTAAACCAAGAAAAGCCTCAAACCTTCCTCATCAAAGTCAATCATTCATCATATATGTTCTCAATCTCCCCCTTGATGAATGCATTGACTAACAATAAAACCAAAAAGGAAGGGTTTGAAGGCAAGCCTCATTCAAGTGCCCAAAAACCAAGCAAAAGCAAACACAGGGCTACTTGAGATGAGGAAGGATCATGAAAACTCCAAATAAAAGCTCTCGGTCCTGAAAGAAACGGGAAAAGCGGGCAAAACCTCCACACAACCGAAGAGTCAAGATAAAACAAGAGTTTCATGAAATCCCAAAAGGTACTCGAAAACCAATCTCAAATAAATTGTCAAACAATCATCACAAAAGAAACCAAGGTACTTATCCACTTGGGTTCACTTGGGTCGAAATTTCTCCCCCTTTTTCTCCCCCTTGATGATTGAATTGACAAAAACTAGGCACAAGAGATGGTTTGAGATACCAAAACCGAAAACTTGGTCCCCAAAGACATGGGCAATGGCTCAACGCAACCAAGCAAAGGATCGGAGCAACAACTCAACAAAGAGCAAAACTCGATCACTCAGAGCAAAAGACTTGGTTCCCAAAGACATGGGCAACGGCTCGACGCAACCAAGTCAAAAATGAGCTAGCCCTCAAGAAAAGGCAGAAAAGGGCTCAACACCACTAGCTCAAGGCTCGATACCAATTGAGGCTGAAACAACGCATGAGAATGCAAAACTGCTAGTCCCTCAAGATAGAGGCACAGAGGCTCAACACAACTAGCAGACTCTATATCAATCACAAACAGCCAAAAATTGGTGAAGACAGCTAGTTCCTCAAGATAGAGGCAAAAGTGGCTCGACACAACTAGCTGAAGGCTCCATACAAATCGAAAATACCAAGCAAAAACTGCTAGTCCCTCAAGACAGAGGCAAAACTGCTCAACACGACTAGCAGGCTCGATACCAACTGAGAAAAACACAAAAAGGATCTCAAACCAAAGGGAGCACAAACATTCGGAGCACGCGGAGAAGTTGCAAAACAAAACAACTCCCCCTGAAAATAAGCCTATACACAAAAGCTATGTGACAAAGCTCATGACACCAATTGCATTCCATACCAAAAGATGGATACCAATTGAAACACATAAAAGAGCTATACCAAATGAAGAAGGACATAAAAGAGCTAAACTCCCCCTAGCTCAAAGCTCTCCCCAAAATGCATGACTCTCCCCTTTTATGCCAACACACAAACTCCCCCTTGCTAACAGCTTCTCCCCCTTGACAAAAGGGAACATGCTGAGGGGTTTTGACATTTTTCACAAAGTTGACACAAAATAAAAGACAAGTCATCAACCAAAAGCATATGGGGGCAATGAAAAGCATTGAAAGTGACCACAAAGTGTATCGGAGCTAGGGGTATGTACACTAAGCTAAAAAGCATGATATGCACAATCCAACAGCTTCAAGTGTATAGCAATCAGGATGAAAAGATGCTCAAAAGGGTGCTGCCCTAAAACTTTAGCAACCAATACAAATGCTAGCAAAGGCTCAAACTGATCAAATGAATACGAAATATGAACAATTGAGCATATGAGCAGTTTTAAGCCATTTAAAAAGGAGTTCACCACTAAAATAGCACTTAGCATGAATAGACAGGAAATCAAACAAGTGCTAACTCAAGTATACAAGGTGAACTACCCCTAGCAAAGTTCAATCATCATGCCATAGAATGAAGCATAAACTTGTGTTATTTTCAAATTTTATCAGAATTTGCAGCGGTATTAACACAAGTTCAAATTAAAGCATGTGATTGCGAGAGGTTGAAAACATGGTCATTGCCTAACATTTCAACCGGGCTAAGCCTATGCAACAAAAGCAATCAGAAGCTTAAAGCACCGGTTTTGGTCTTACACTACACGGCTCAAGTTTAACTCAAAAGTGCAATGAGAAACAGTCTCGATACCGTGATGTGCTGACACATGCAATCCCATCTCGATCTTTTCATTTCACTAGACTTGGATCAAATTTTAAGCACAAGGTAAATATGAACAATCCAAGCAAGTGAATGACTCAGTGCAAGAGACATAGCAACCTAGCATACAAAAGATAGCACAAGTGATCTCAACACATCCTACCCATGCTAGTTGCCAATCTCAATGGTGAACAAATTAAAGGTTTCATAGTTGATTAGTCAAGTTCACCATTTGCAAAAATAGCTTAGCTCATAACATGTATCAAGTGATCAAAAAGAGCCTAAGCTACAAGCATCATCATGAATAGATAGGGCATACCAACAAGAGCATAATCTCATTCTCATTACTATATTCATGAAGCTCTAAAATGCAAGATATACATGATGAAATGCATGCAAAAGCTAGTCTATCAAAGACAAAACAAAACTAGCCTAAAAAGGAAAACCCAAAGCAAAAGGGTATCGGAGAGATCCAACTAAGATACAACAAGCAAAATGCTTCCCCAACTAAAAGGGAAACACACACCAAACTCACAAATAAAGAGCCAAGAGACGCTTAAGCGACAGTCAGCAAAAATCCACTTCGGAAAAACCACACATCAGAGGGGTCGAAGAGGAAGAGTACCAAGCCCGAACTCAGAAGGGTGTCAGGGGTACCTCATGAAGCGCATGACCTCCTGCTGGTGTGATACCCGAGAGGACGCCGGAACCTGCTGAAATCTCCAGGGCGCCTGCCTCACCGAAGTTGTCTCCCCCTCGCCTGATGCTGTCGCTCCCACAGGTGTAGCTAGTGCTCGCTGGAGAGCTGCTCGAACGGAACCCCAAGTCATGGAAGAAGTGGGATCCGGTCTGTGAGCCGAAATGCTCTCTCCAGGCTCCTGTTCTCCTGCACACTCAAAAGCAGAAGAAAGCACAAGGCATTGTCTCGTCTAGTGTGACCTCAAGGTTTCCACGAAAACGGTTAGTCACATAATAAGCATAAGGTGAACCCTCAACAAAAAGAGATCTACCTATAAATGATACCGCAAGGAGATCTGAACTCAACCTAGTCAAGACTACCATGCAACAGGATAAAGCACTGTATAGCAAAATGTCGTCTAAAGACATGATCAACCCAAACACAGCCTAAACCTCAACACATGCTACAATGCAAGATAATGATAGCAATAGATCCAAAAGCATGTAACATGATAAAATTGTGGAAAGGCTAGTGCTCAAACTAATCATATCAATAGGATACATGTAGCTACACAAAACTAGCACCTGAAAAGTGATACCTAATGAACATCATACCTCTACAAGTAAGGCTCATGGAGAAGTATGGTAAAGCATGGCACAATGTTCATGAGGATCACAAACTAGCATGAAAAGTGACTAATTCACCAGGCTATACACAAAGCTAGCATGACATGATATACAAGAGATAGCACATGCTAGACTAAACGAAACATGACACAAAAGAAAAAAGTACATGCAAGGACTATACAAGTGAGCACATGAAGAACCATCTCATACCACAAGACATAAAATCATGGATGTACAGGGTATGAGTGTGTAAGAAAGCTCACCAGATAACAAAAGCCTCTTTGGAGGCAAATCTAAGCGGGGTGCAGAGAACCATCAAATCTTGATCACATCTAAAAGATCAAGCTCCATCAGGCGCATGTTCTCCACCCCGCGTCCTCATATCTACACACAAGAGGACAAAGCAGCCCGAGTCTTGGATCCCGAAGGGTTAGCAAGTATATACTTGGGAACCCAAGACTTGGTCACAAAACTCAACTTATCTTGTGGGTTAGCATGATGCAAATGATGGTTCAAATTCGGTTTTGAAACATCCTTGGAAGCATTCCTCAAAAGGACAACTCGAGGAGAAGAACGAGTCGTACCACGGGAAAAGACGCAAACATCTTCCAAGGTTTTTGTAGAAGAACCAATAGAAGCACCATGAGGAGCATGACGTGGACCAAGAGAAGAAGCACTAGAGGCATGTCCACGATCATGACCTAAGTCACTAGAAAAGGAGTCATAAAACTCATCAACAAAGAGGGGCTTCTTACTAGGAGCACAAGCGTTCATACCATGGGAAGGGCTATGAACCACCGTCTTCCTAGAAGAGCAAGCTTGGCACAAACGTTTGGCACGCCGATAGCAAAAGCTTTCTTGATGCCCATCTTTCCCACAAAAAGAGCAATGGTACAAAGGCCTACTGGAAGGCACACCATTCTCCAACAAGTGAGAAGTCCCTTGGGTCTTAGAACAAGAAGCATCAACAACCAACTTGGTGCCATCACTAGGAGCACACGTGCCATGGGAAAGGCTACGTGGCTTCCTAAAAGCCTTAGCTCGAATACGTCGCTCGTGTTTGACACGGTGGAAAGAAAAATCGAATGAATGTCCATCCTTCTTGCAAAAGGTGCAATGGAAAATCGGATTGGGAGCATGAGTCCCAAAAATATGAGAAGCACCCTTGTCAAGAGAAGTCCCTTGGACATCACTCAAAGAGACAGCAAGGTTGGGAGTAGCTATGAAAGAGCTATCCGAAACCTTGACACTAGTGCTAAGGTCAACAGACTCACGTCCAATACAAGAACTCAACTCCGGTTGCAAAGAAGCAATTTTAGAAGCATCAACATCGGAGTTGCAAGAAGTGTGTGAATCAAAAGACTTAGCACAAAGACTCTTGCATCTTTTGGCTAAAACCTCATTCTCAAACATGAGGCGATCACAAGTACCACAAGGAGTGTTTTTCAAATTTTCAATCTCCTCCCTAATGCACTCGACATATGTGGTATGCAAGAGTTCATTTTCTTTTTCAAGATTGGCACTCATATCATTGTGCTCAACCAACTTGGCGCTCATATCATCGCGCAAAACCTTCAAAGCCAAAACTTCCTTTTCCAAATCAATGCATGATGTGCAAATGAGATCGGTGGAAGAAACATCACCATTCACATCAAGCAAAGAATCATGAATAGCACAAGAAGTAAGGCATGCATTTTTATTCAAAGAGCACAAGCTACAAGGCCTAGAATTTATCTCATCAATTTCGGCCCTAGCATGCTCATGTTCATCTACACATGTGGTGTGAGTCAATTTTAGTTCATTGATTTCAGCAAGCAAAGACTCACAAGAACCACATGGTAAAGAAGCTTTTGACCTAAGCAAGGCTATTTCAGATTTAGCATAAACAAGGTCCTTGCGCAAGTCAAAGCATACAAGACATGGTATGGAAGCATTTGATTTCAACATTTCATTTTCAGATTTTAAGCTAGCAAGAGAAAAGCATAGCTCATCATTCTTCCTAATCATGTCACTACAAGAGGTGCAAGGTAAAGATGCACTAGACTTCCAATGAAAAAGGCCACATTTTAACCTAGCAATGGAGCATTTCAACTTTTTGATCTTTCTATGCAAGGTATCACAAAGCTCATCATATCTCAAGTTATCATCACAACAAGCTTCAAATTGTTGGGATAAAATCCCAAGACAAGCAGCAAGAATACCTTTCTTGGCCTTGCCAAGTTCACGTATACGATCCTCCGTTGAATGCTCATCATCTCCTAGGAAGCCCAGCAAAGCATCCACCTCGCGTTCCGCCTCAAGAGCCGTACTCCTTCTTCTTGCCAAAATGTCATCCTCGATCGCATGTCCAAGACTCAAACCTAAGGACAAAGACACACTGGAAGAAGAACTTGGTGCCATTTCCAAAGGCACCGTTAGTGTTAGCCAAAACACAAGCTCAACACCTCGACACGCAAAGTTGGAAACACAACCGCTCTCAAAAGGTCGCCTTCGCGGATCCAGAACAGGTTAAGGTAGAGAGATCCTTAACTGGCTCCGATACCAATTGAAGGACCGAAAATGCTAAAGCAAGGCGACCAGAGGGGGGGTGAATGGGAGCCTAAAAGTTTCTTCCGAAATTACGGCCTCTGTCCCAACAAAATCAACCCCAAGAGCAAAGTCGACACACGTGATGTCCACGACCCAAGAGAATGGGTGGATGTTCCCTAGGAACACAACGGGACACCACAAAAGTTCCCTCTTCTAAATCCACGCAAGTCAACTAGTGACAGGATGGAGTTTGGGTAACCTCAACCTCCCCTGAGCAACGCAAGGGGGATTCAGGCTTTTTTGCAAAGTGTGAAGCCCGATTTCTGTAGAGCACAGAGTCAGGAATCCAACGCAAAAAGCGGATCTCAAATCGGAGCTCGAACGTAAAAGATACGGACGAAAACGTGCAATCACTGCACTGACCGGACTCTGAGGTGCGTCCGGTCAGGATCGATCGGACGCGTCCGGTCAACAGAAACCCGTTTCAGGAGCTCTCTGTGTTGGACCGGACTTTGCGTGGAGGTGCGTCCAGTCAACACAAAAGCCTGCGTCCGGTCGCTACTACTTGATGAACAGTAGTAGCGGTGCGTCCGGTCACGAGGCAACAAGTGCGTCCAGTCGCACAAACACTCTCTGGAGCTGACCGGACTCAGCACGGGGTGCGTCCGGTCAAGTCCAGGTCAGCGTCCAGTCACCGCGCGCGAACTGGACAACGCGGGTGTTCAACGACCGAACTCTGATAGGGTGCGTCCGATCGCTTCGATGCAGCGTCCGGTCACCCCGATCAGCCCTCTGTTCGTCCACCGAATCGACCCGATCTCCCTCAAATCAAAAGCACTAGGGCTCAAATTTCGTGTGAGGGATCACAAGGATGTTAGTGAGCTACTCCTAAGAGATCATGGCTCGAACCCAACTCCAAATCAGTGAATCGAAGAAAACGGTGAAGAACGGGCAAGAACTCGATCCCAAAACTAAATCCGCCCGATCTGTGAGTTCGTGAGGTATTAGAGAAATTCCTTCGGTAGAAAGAAGACTCTCACGAAGCTACACAAGATGGTTCAAACGGATTTGCGAATCTTCCCTCGAAACAAGAAATCTCGTGAAGATCGAAAGAGGGGGAAACGTGCAACCGCGAAGAACAAAATTGCAAGACAAATTAAAGCTCGAATTTGATCCTTGGATTCAACGGAATCGATGATTCATTAAGCACTCGGTGTCGGGCTACAAGCCACTCCTAGCAACACAAAGCTTGGATGGCGAAAAGCTCAAGAACAAGAGCCGGTCTCTCCTCTAACCCTAGCCTACTCTCACAGGAACAAAATGAGAGTGACACCTCCAAGGATTCCAAGGATCCGGCTGCCCTAGCAGCCCCCTCATATATATAGGCGCACGTCCGAAGACCAAAACGCCCTTACATTAAGCACTCAACCCAAATACCCCCCAGGGGTAAAACTGTCCAACCCTAGCAGTTTCATCCGACAGCCACGCCCGCACATCCGGTAGCTTCGCCTCGACACGACCTCCCTGATGCCGCCACGTGCCGTCATGTCGACCACCGCGCCTTCCTCGTGGATAGCTTCGCCGCCGCGCCAGCCTCTCCACGCCGCCACGCGTCGACCGTCCTTTTGGACCTTCCCCCGGTTTTGAGGCCCAAACCGGGAAACCTGCCAGCCCAGGTTTTGAGGCCCAAACCTGGAAACCGTCCACCCCGAGTTTTGAGGCCCAAACTCGGAAACCCGCGAGCCCAGGTTTTGAGGCCCAAACCTGGAAACCGTCCATCCCGAGTTTTGAGGCCCAAACTCAGAAACCGGCCACCCAAGTTTTGAGGTCCAAACCTGGAAACCGTCGATGGTAGCTTTTTGAGGCTCAGCTACTGAACCCGCACCGTAGACGGGATGTGGTTTGCACACCCCGACCACCGGCAGCTATGCCGATGCATGTCCAGCCTCCACGCCGGGCACAACGCCTTCGCCTTCCTTCTTGACTTGGCCGACGGCACTTGCGCCGCACGCAAGCCCGTGTCCGACCTCCCGCCAAGTGCCACGACGCCATCGTCTTCCTCCCGACTCGGCCGATGCATCGCACATCCCCATGTGCTCTCGCTCACCGATGCCACGTGCCAGCTACCACAGCTGGTCCTCTGGCCCTCTGGTCCGTCAGTCCGAGCCTCACGTCCGCCCTTCACCGCTCTGGGTACATCGGCATGGCACGTCCGCCGCACGACACGCCCATCCTTCATCGCTCCCGGTCCGTCGGCACGGCACGTCTCTACTTGACCTTCACCTCACCATCGACCACTGTATCTGAGCTCAACACCTGCACATCAACACAACCAAGAAACACATGTTGCACACGCACACCAACATAGAAACACCACAACTCAACGCCACCGGTTAGTCATAAACATTAAGCGCATAGCGAGATATGGACTAAACCGGGAAAAGCCTAAAACCTTCCTCATCAAAGTCAATCATTCATCATATATGTTCTCAGCGCGGCGACGGACGCCGTTGTCGGAGATGCGTCGAAGTTGCTGGAGAAGATCCAGGTGAACGAAGACACCTATTCCTTGTAGCTTCCATGTGGGTCTTGTTTATCCTTGTCATCGTGTGCCTGCAGCTCCTGTTGAAGGTCGGGGAGGAGCGTAATCTCGCCATTGACTGGATGGCGCCGATGGCCGAGGAGAACGAGCGGCTCCGGGCGGAGGTGAAGCGCGTCGAGGGCCAGTTCGCTGGCTTGGAGGCGCGGTTGGAGGACGCCCATGCCCGTTCCCGGGAGCTTGAGGAGGTCATCCAACAGCAGTGGCAGGAGAACTTCCAGCTTCAGCCGCGGGCCGATAAGGCCGACGAGTTCGCCGCACGTGAGTTG
Organism: Coix lacryma-jobi var. lacryma-jobi; assembly: GCA_009763385.1. Lineage (NCBI taxonomy): Eukaryota > Viridiplantae > Streptophyta > Magnoliopsida > Poales > Poaceae > Coix > Coix lacryma-jobi. The sequence continues at coordinate 117,577,415 of CM019829.1, forward strand.
ACGACGTTTTGCTCCCTTTTTCTGAAGAACGCCATCTGGTCGGAGTCCTTAGTCGTGTTGGTATTGTTGCAGAGGCGATGCAGGCGGGCAAGGAGAAGCGTCTCCTGGCCGAGGAGAAGGCGAAATCCGACGAGGAGTTGCGGAAGTGGCAGGCTATGCATGCCGGTGAGTCCTCTTGGAGAAGTGTGTTTGGAGATTGTTGTTTGTTCTTACCCCTTGCCTTGGCGTTTGCAGCTTACCGCGAAAATGTGCAAATACGATTTGTAGATCTGGAGCGGTGCATCGAAGGCTACCACGACCGCTTCTGGTCGCTGGCGGAGGAGGTCGCTCCTTTGGTGCAATGCATCGACGAGGAGCCTTTCTTCCCGGTGGAGAAGGAGCGACGGATCGGCGGCCACGTCGTCCAGAAGGCGCGTGGCCTGTGGGGGCGCTTCTAGGTGTACACCAAGGCGGCGGCGCAGAGTGTGGTGGCTCATGGCCTCACCATTCTTCGTTCGCATTACCCGCGGATGGAGATGTCGAGGTTGGGCGCCGGCTTTGCGGTGAACACGTCGGAGGCCGAGATGGAGCGCCTGGAGGAGGAGGCCGAGCCTGTAGCCGAAGCCCTCGTCGGAGGTGTAGACTTGTTTGGTGCCGGGCACCAGTAATTTGTAGGTTAGGCGTTAGTCTGTAAATAGACTCTTGGGCAAACTGAAATGAAACTTGAAGCGAGTCGGCGTGTTTCATTCATTCCCCGAATTCCCCAGACCCAATAGTCGTGAGCCGTAGCGATGAACAGTTTGGCCTTGGGTTATCCTAGGATCCGTAGCGTAGAGCGCAGAGCTCGTTTGCGCGTAGGAGTCAAGGGTGTCGCCCAAGGGACCGCTGCTGGCATCCCATAGCGCAGAGGGCGGGCGCTCATGCACGCATAGGGAGGTACCACGGTCAGGGTCTTTTCTGAGAGGCTCGATCGTGGCGTGACGTGGGCGAATGGCGACCATTGTCGAGCACGTGGGTGGCGCGAACGCGAGGCACTGAGCTCATAACTTCAGAATTCTCAGCCCGAGGTAGCCTTTCCTTCATAGCGCAGAGGGCGGACGCTCATGCACGCGTAGAGAGGTCAGGACGTCCCCTGGGAGAACTGTTGGCCACCGTAGCGTAGAGGGCGGGCGCTCATGCACGCGTCCGATGGTGACAACAGTCCCTGCTCTGAGTTTTCATCGGCATTAGTTAGGCTGCTTGAAGACAGAATGGAGAACGTGCGCATGACCGGCACATACAGGCACTGGACGTATAGCCTCCGGGGATCTCAGCCCAAGCTTAGCCTTCCCTTCGTAGCACAGAGGGCGGGCGCTCATGCACGCGTAGAGAGGTCGGGACATCACTTGGGAGGACTGCTGGCCACCATAGCGCAGAGGGCGGGCGCTCATGCACGCGTCCGGTGGTTACAACAGCCCCTGCTCTGAGTCTCCATTAGCGTCAGCCAGGCTGTTTGGAGAAATTGGCGAGTCGTCCAGAGACGAGTTGGAGAAGTCGGCAAGCCGTCCGGAGACGGGTGGAGAGGTCGGCGAGCCATCCGGAGACGGGTGGAGAGGTCGGCGAGCCGTCCGAAGACGGGTGGAGAGGTTGGCGAGCCGTCCGGAGACGGGTGGAGAGGTCGGTGAGCCGTTCGGAGATGGGTGGAGTGGTCGGCGAGCCGTCCAAGACGTATTGGAGAATTCGGCGGGTCATCCCTTAAGCATAGAACTTTCTGAGGTGCTCGATGCTCCAGGAGTTAGGTACGTCGATGCCTTCAAGGTCGGCGAGATGATAGGCGCCTGGTCGAGTGACCTCCTTCACCATGTACGGGCCATCCCAGTGGGAAGACAGTTTGTGGAGGCCGTCGGTCTTGAGTTTCCGTTTGAGGACGAGGTCGCCGACGATGAAGGATCGGTCTTTCACGTTGCGGTTGTAGTAGCGGCGAACTCCTTCGAGATACTTGGCGGTGCGAAGGCAAGATGTCAGGCGCTCTTCTTCTAGGCGGTCGAGGTCATCGCAGCGAGCCTGGTCGGAGGCTTCCTCATCGTAGTTCTCAATGCGCGGAGAGCGGAAGACGACATCGGCAAGGATGACGGCTTCAGAGCCGAAGACCATGAAGTATGGCGAAACGTTGGTATTACGACTGGGTTGAGTCCGGAGACCCCAGAGTACGGAGGGGAGCTCGCGCATCCAGCGACCAGGGTGCTTCTCGTCTTTCTGGTAGAGGCGTTTCTTCAGTGCGTCGAGGATCATGCCGTTGGCACGTTCGGCCTGGCCGTTTGCTCGAGGATGGGCGACGGAGACATACTTGACGAGGATGTCGTGGCCTTCGCAGAAATCCCAGAAGACGTTGCCGGTGAAGTTGGAGCCGAGGTCGGTGATAATGGAGTTCAGGAGACCGAAGCGATGGATTATTTCGTCGATGAAGGAGATGGCATTTTCGGCGGTCGCTTTGGTGATTGGCTTTGCTTCTATCCACTTGGAGAATTTGTCGACGGTGACGTATATCCACTTGAAGCTTCCTGGAGCTGGTCGGAAAGGGCCGATCATGTCGAGTCCCCAGCAAGCGAAGGGCCACGAGGCCGGTATTGCTTGAAGCGACTGCGCAGGAACGTGGGTTTGTTTGGCGAAGAATTGGCACCCCTCGCAGGTGCGGACGAGCTGTTCGGCGTCGGCGACCGCTGATGGCCAGTAGAATCCTGCGCGAAAAGCTTTACGTACCAACGTCTTTGCAGCCGCGTGGTTCCCACATTCGCCGGCGTGGATGTCGAAAAGGATTTTGAGGCCATCTTGTCTGGAGACGCATTTTTGGAGCACTTCGTTTCTGGAGTTCTTGCGCATGAGCGCGCCGTCGACCAGTACATAATTGTTGACGCGGCGAATAAGGCGCTCGGCTTCCGTCTTGTCTGCAGGGACAAGGTTTTCGGAGAGATACTTGATGAAGTCCTCGCGCCAATCGGGCGGTGCTGTGGAAGTAGTGCCCACTAGTTGTCCAGTCGACGGCGTCGTGGCGTCCATCGGTGATGTGGAGCTCGAGTGGTCAGCGATGGAGGGTTCTGTCAAGTCGTGAATAAATACGCCAGCGGGAGCCGGAGATCTCGATGACGCCAGCTTGGATAGCTCGTCGGCCGCCTGGTTCTGGTCTCGCGGTAGGTGATGGTATTCGATACCGAAGAATTTGCCCTGAAGCTTCCGGATGGCGGCGCAGTAGGCGTTCATCTTGTCGTGGGAGCAGTTCCAGTCCTTGTTGAGCTGGTTGATGACGAGGGAGGAGTCACCGTAGACCATGAGGCGCTTGACGCCTAGCTCGCTGGCGATGCGGAGACCGTGGAGGGCGGCTTCATACTCGGCGGCGTTGTTGGAGGCTAGAAAGAGTAGCCGTAAAGCGTAGCGGAGCTTTTCACCGGAGGGAGATGTGAAGAGGAGACCGGCGCCGGCGCCTTGCAAGGTGAGGGAGCCGTCGAAGAAGAGGGTCCAATGTTCTGGTGCTTCCGGCGGTTCTGGAGTTTGGAGATCCGTCCATTCGGCGAGGAAATCGGCGAGTGCTTGTGACTTGATTGTTTGGCGACCTTGAAAGGCGATGTCATAGGAGCCGAGCTCGATAGCCCACTTGATGATGCGTCCCGTAGCGTCCTTGTTGCGAAGTATGTCCCCGAGGGGGAATTCCATGACGACGGTGACCCGCTCGGAGCTTTGGAAGTAATGGCGTAGCTTGCGTGCAGTAATAAGGACCGCATAGAGGAGCTTTTGTACCTGGGGGTACCAAGTTTTGGAGTCATTTAGTACCTCGCTGACGAAGTAGCAGGGTCGCTGGACGGGGTAGGTATGACCGTCTTCCTCGCGTTTGACGACGATAAAGGAGCTGACGACCCGGTTTGTGGCGGCGATGTAGAGCAGCAAGGGCTCCTTCTCCTTAGGTGCGGCGAGCACAGGAGGCTGCGTGAGGTACTTCTTCAGATCGGAGAATGCAGAATCAGCTTCGGCGTCCCAAATGAACTTTTCGCCAGCCTTGAGGAGCTTGAAGAAGGGTAGCCCCTTTTCGCCGAGCCTGGAGATGAAGCGGTTGAGGGACGCCATGCACCCAGTGAGCTTCTGGATGTCCTTCATGTTAGAGGGAGCTCGCATGCGGAGGACGAACGAAGTCTTGTCGGGGTTTGGGTGAATGCCGTCGCGGCTGACGATGTTGCCGAGGAGGTTTCCAGACGACACGCCAAAGATGCACTTGTTGGGGTTGAGCTTCCACTTGAACCTGTTGAGGGCCTTAAAGGTTGCCTCGAGGTCGGATATGAGCGTGTCGGTGGTGCGAGTCTTGACGACGACGTCGTCCACGTAAGCTTCGACTTTCTTCGGGATGAGGTCCTTCAGGCAATCCTGGATCGCACGCTGGTACGTGGCTCCGGCGTTCTTCAGCCCAAACGACATGGTCATGTAGCAGAAGGCGCCGAAAGGCGTGATGAATGTCGTTTTGATCTGGTCTTCTACCTTCAAAGCAATTTGATGGTAACCGGAATAGCAATCGAGAAAGGAGAGAAGTTCGCACCCAGCGGTAGAGTCGATGACCTCATCGATGCGAGGGAGGAGGAAGGGGTCCTTAGGGCAGTGCTTATTGAGATCGGTGTAGTCAACGCACATACGCCATTCTTTATTCTTTTTGAGTACAAGAACAGGGTTGGCGAGCCAATCCGGGTGATACAACTCTTTGATAAAGTCGACAGCTAGGAGCCGGGTGAGCTCTACCCTAATTGCCTCCTTCCTATCTGGCGCAAAGCGACGGAGCTTTTAGCGAACCGGCCTGGCGGTTGAGGAGACGTTCAGGGAGTGCTCAACGAACTTCCGTGGAACTCCAGGCATGTTCGCTGGTTTCCAGGCGAACATGTCAACGTTGCTCCGTAGGAAGCTGACGAGCGCGTCTTCCTATTTGGGGTTGAGGTTGGTGCCGATGACGGCAGTCTTCTCCGGAGCGCCGTCCACCAGGGCCACCTACTTCGTGTCCTTCGACTTCTTGCTGGAGCGCTGGTCGGAGGTCTCCGGGATCTCGAGATCGTCGGGGCGGAGCTTGGCGGCGTCGGTGATGCAGTCTTGGGCGCCCTGGAGCTGTTGGCGTGTCTCGGCGGAGTTGATTGTCTCCTGCTCGCACTCGTACGCCACTTGGAGATTTACCCAAACGCTGAGGACGCCTTTCTTCGTTGGAATCTTGAGCACGAGGTAGGCGTAATGTGGAACAGCCATGAGTTTGGAGAGCGTCGGGCGACCGAGGATGGCGTGGTAGGCGGTGTCGAAGTCGGCGACGATGAATGTGATGTATTCCTCGCGGAAGTGGTCGGAGGTGCCAAACTGCACTGGGAGGGTTATCTGTCCGACGAGCATAGAGGGTTTACCTGGTACGATGCCCCAGAAGGGGAAATTCGCCGGGAACAGATCTCGCTTGGAGTAGTCGAGCTCGCGGAACGCCGATGAGAAGATGATGTTGAGGGCGCTTCCGCCGTCGACGAGGACGTTGCGGTAGCGGCAGCTGGAGATCAACGGATCGATGACGAGAGGAAAACGCCCTGGGTACTTGTCGTCCGACCACTGGTCCTCCCTGGAGAAGGTGATGGAGCGCTCCGACCAGTCAAGGTGGCGGACGTTGGCGGGGTCGTCGGTGATGGCTGCCACAGAGGCGATATCGCGGTGTACTTGGCGTCGCTTCTGCTCGGTCTCAATGACGACGTTGCCGCCGAAGATGGAGAGTGTCCTCGCAGGTGCACGGAAGGCAGGCTCGTTGGTGTCGGCGTCTTTGTCTTTGTCGTTGTCGATCCGCGGTCGCTTGTCGTCGCTCCTATGGACGTTGTGGGCGATGGTGTCGCACTCGCGCATGGAGTGTCTGGCGCCTTTGTGGAGAGGACATGGGCCGTTGAGAAGCTTCTCATAGTCGTTGTTGTAGGTGCGCTTCGGCCGAGTATTGGTGTTGGCGATGTAGCGACGGTCGCGTCGACGGTGATCCGTACTCTGTCGAGAGGATTCCGGGCGATCATGACGGCGGTCCTGATCATCGCGGTGGTCGCGCTGCCCGGAGCGGTGGTCGCGTCCTTCATTGCGACGTTCATTGCGACGGTCATCATCACGACGGCGCTCCTGGGATCGTGACCGGCGACGCGGGCGTTCATGGTGGCGACGGGCGTCGTCGGCGTCGGCGTAGGAGTTGGCGATCGTCATCAATTCGGTGACTGTAGCTACCTTCTTCCGGATGATCTTGTCGCGGAGCTCCTCGTAGCGTAGGCCATTGGAGAACGTGGAGATAGCTTCCGCGTCGGCGATCTCTAGAATTGTGAGGCGCATGTTGGAGAATCGTCGAATGTAGCTCCGGAGGCCTTCGTTATGCTCCTGGTGGACGTTCTGGAGATCGTAACGCGTTCCTGGTTGGACACAGGTAGCGCTGTATGTCTTGATGAAGACTTCCTTCAATGGCTCCCAGGTGTCGATGGAGTTCTCGGCGAGCTTGTGGAGCCAGCTGTTGGCCGAAGACGATAGCATCACGGGGAGGTACTTGGCCATCACGTCGGATCCTCCGCCGGCTGCTTGAATGGCAATTTCGTACATGGTGAGCCACTGCTCCGGGTTGGCCTTCCCATCATACTTGTCCACCGTGGTGACCTTGAAGCCCTGAGGCCATTGGATGGTTCAGAGCCGGGAGGTGAAAGGGCGTGGCCCTGTCGAGGCATCGGGAGCCGGAGCTTGATCGCGGGCGCGATTGCCTTGGGAGACTTCTTGGTCGCGACGTGGCGGCGATCGGAGTCGGCGCGAAGGATGTGGGCTTGGTGGCGTCCCGCTGTACGACGATCCGGATGGAGAGGGATAGCGCCCCTTTTCGTTGCACTGCACGGCAGCAGCCTTGACGTGAGCGACAACCTTCTGAAGTTCCGAAGTTACCGGAAGCTTGGAGAGTTCGTTGTAGACGACGGCGAGGTTGGCGCTTGGGGTTGGGTAGACGGGTTGATCATCGACCCTGTCGAACTCGTAGATGAGGTCATGGCCTCCAGCATGGTCGCGTTCCCGACGTCGTTCGTTGTCGCGATGCTCCCGGTCGCGGCGCTCCTGGTCGCGTCGTTCGTCGTCACGCCGGTGTTGCCGGTCGATGTTGCGTTGCTCCCGATTGGCGCGTTCGCCTTCCGCTTCATTCGGCGGTGGAGGGCTGTCAGCGGAGACGTTGAAGATGATGCCGCCGCGATACGGCGGGAAGTCGGCCCCGTAGTTGGTGGAGATGACGGTCATGGACCGCGTGGAGGTGGAGCCGTTTGTCGTGGTAGATCGGGACGCCGAACTCTCCGAGACAGTGTCACCGGAGATCTCTTGTAGAGTCACCATGCCGACGAGTGGAGATGGAGTCATTCGATCGCGCTTGCTGGTCGGAGCCATCTGGTCGTAGCCAAAAGATTGAAGCTGGTCGGAGAGCCGTCGCAGCGCCTGGTGCTGATATGTAGGAGCCACACCGCGGAGCCCGAAGGGCATGGACGTTGGAGGCGAAGTGCGGCGATGAGTCGGATGTCGATCCGATCTGGGGCGGTGGGTGGGTCGTGCGCTAGAAACTCCCAATGGTGTACCTGAAAATTGCTCAAGGCAAGATTGGTCGGAAAGCTGTATACGAGCTACCTCGATGGCGTCAATGCATTCTGCAATTCCTTGGTTGGCTCAGTCGATGGCTTCGATCAGGTCGTCGCAAGGGACGATTCTTGGCGGACGGCGCGTCGGCTTGATGACGCTGCGGATGGACAGCAGAGCGTCCGGCGCAGGAAGCTGCGCAGATTCCATGATTTCCGGAGCAGGAGCGTGGTCGCCCATGGTCGAGATCATAGATCCGATCTGAAAAGTGGTGCCCGACTCCGGAAGAACCATGGAGCGAGGGAAAGTAACCGCTTGGCAGATCATGGTGTCGTAGCACACACCCCCTACCTGGCGCGCCAACTGTCGATGAAATATGGTCGATAGTCTACCGAGGGGTATGCCCAAGGTAGTAGATTGAGCGGCGGAGGCGTGCGAGACGTCTGCAAAGCGTGGACACAGGGACGTGAGACGGCGATTTAGACAGGTTCGGGCCGGCAAGTCGCCGTAATACCCTACGTCCTGTGTTCTGGTGGCTGGATTGTATTATGAGATCGGGTGATCAGATGTGTTTTGAGGGGGTCCCTGCTCGCCTTATATAGCCGGGGAGCAGGGTTACAACTTGCCGAATCCTAACAGATTACAATCGGTTCCTTTTGGCAAGGAATCCAGGTCTATCTATTCGGATCTTCCTTGTCGAGCAAGTCATCAGGAGAGCCCTTGGCGGCTATGACGGCTTGGTCGCGGGCCGCAAGGTCTTCTTGTTAGGCCGTATCTTGCCGAGTAGCCCAAGTCATGCCATGGGGGTATACGGGTGTAATATCCCCACAGTCACTTCGCTTCGTATCTCTCTCACTCACAGTCACAGCCTCTGGAGCTCAGTTCCCTTCCACTTCCGTTCACCGGCCATGGCGCTCACCATGCCACTACTCAAGTCTGGCGCTCCTCTGTCCAGTGGCGAAGCTAGAGTAAACTAGAAGGGGTGCAGTTGGCTTTTGGCTGCATATATATATATGTGTTGTGAGGTTGCATATATGGTAAAATTTTAAATAGATCTACTATTTTTTAATATTTTGGGGGTGCATTTGCACCCCCCTAAGCTTCGCCCCAGGACTATCTACAAGTTGGTTGAGACTTTTTTTATTTGAAACTTCTTGAAGTCCCAATATTGTTTTAAGTTTATGGATTTTGAAGTTTAAAGTTTAAATTTTTTAAATATCCTGAGATGTTGATATGGTCAATACTAAAGTTGTAGTTCTCAATACAATCTACATCCTTTGTCCCATCAAGAATTTAACCATGCAGTTTAGATCTTGTCCCAAAAATAATATACTTGTCGACTTGTGACCAGCACTATCCCAATCGGACCTATCTCTTAAAATACCACTACATGTCTAGAAAACTATTATACTCTATCTATCCATGGGAATAACGTTATGGAATGCAATGATCGCTTTTCACCACGTATGGAGAGAATGATAAAGTAGGGTTAAATATATAATTTTCTATCTAACCTAGCTAATCTTTTCTTGTAAAGTGAGACTTATATTTTTTGGTGGGACGAACACATAATTGAAAAGGTTTTTAAATTTAAAGTTATTTAGAGTCTCAAAATATCATACGCACACAAAAGATTTGGTGGGGGTGGGTTTAATGTATATATGAGAAGTTTTGTGGTCACATAGCACCGGACAAAACTTCATCCCAAACCAACTGAGATTAGGCACTGCTTGGACGCTAAACTGTCCTTAATAGTGTTTTTTGGCGCCAAATCTATGTGTCGTTTTGCATTCTGCTCCCTTGTCTTGTTCTGCTCTCCCCCGCTTTATATTGCCTTTGTGTCGCGTCGCTCTGTATCTCTCTCACTCACAGTCACAGCCTCTGGAGCTTAGTTCCCTTCCGCTTCTGTTCACCGGCCATGGCGCCCACCATGCCACGACTCAAGTCTGGCGCTGCTGTGTCTAGTGGCGAAGCTAGAGTAAACTAAAGGGGGTGTAGTTGGCTTGTGGGTACATATATATGTTCTAAGGGTGCATATATGGTAAAATTTTAAGTAGATCTACTGTTTTTAAAACTTTGGGGCTGCATTTGCACCCACTAAGCTCAACTGAGCTTCGCCCCTGGACTATCTACAAGTTGGTTGAGACTTTTTCTATTTGAAACTTCTTGAAGTCCCAATGTTGTTTTAAGTTTATGGATTTTGAAGTTTAAAGTTTAAAATTTTTAAATATCCTGAGATGTTGATATGGTCAATAATAAAGTTGTAGTTCTCAATACAATCTACATCCTCTGTCCCATAAAGAATATGCAGTTCAAATATTGTCCCAAAAATAATATACTTGTCGACTTGTGATGAGCACTATACCAATGGGACCTATCTCTTAAAATACCACTACATGTCTAGAAAACTATTATACTCTATCTATCCATGGGAATAAAGTTATGGAATGCAATGATCGCTTTTCACCACGTATGCAGAGAATGATAAAGTAGGGTTAAATATATAATTTTCTATCTACACTAGCTAATCTTATCTTGTAAAGTGAGATTTACAGTTTTTGGGGGGACGAACACATAATTGAAAAGGTTTTTAAATTTAGAGTTGTTTAGAGTCTCAAAATATCATACACACAAAAGATTTGGTGGGGGTGGGTTTAATGTATATATGAGAATTTTTGTGGTCACATAGCCCCGGACAAAACTAATATTAGACACTGTTTGGGCACTAAACTATCCTTAACAGTGTTGTTTTGGCACCAAATCTATGCGTCACTCTGCATTCTGCTCCCTTGTCTTATTCTGCTCTCCCCCGCATTATCTTGCCTCTGCATCGCGTCGCTCCGTATCTCTCTCTCAATCACAGTCATAGCCTCTGGAGATCAGTTCCCTTCCACTTCCGTTCAGCGGCCATGGCGCCCACCATGCCATGACTCAAGTCTGGCGCTGCTCTGTCCAGTGGCGAAGCTAGAGTAAACTAGAGGGGGGTGCAGTTGGCTTGTGGCTGCATATATATATATGTGTGTGTGTTGTGGGGGTGCATATATGGTAAAATTTTTAAATAAATCTACTGTTTTTAAAAATTTTGGGGGATGCATTTGCACCCCCTAAACTCAACTGAGCTTCGCCCCTGCTTGTGGGTGCATATATATGTGTTGTGGGGTGCATATATGGTAAAATTTTCAGTAAATCTACTATTTTTTAAAATTTTGGGGGGTGCATTTGCACCCCCTAAGCTCAACTGAGCTTCGTCCCTGGACGATCTACAAGTTTGTTGTGACTTTTTCTATTTGAAACTTCTAAAAGTCCCAATGTTGTTTTAAGTTTATGGATTTTGAAGTTTAAAGTTTAAAATTTTTAAATATCCTGAGATGTTGATATGGTCAATACTAAAGTTGTAGTTCTCAATACAATCTACATCGTCTGTCCCAAAAAGAATTTAACCATACAGTTCAAATCTTGTCCCAAAAATAACGTACTTGTCGACTTAAGATCAGCACTATCCCAATGGGACCTGCCTCTTAAAATACCACTACATGCCTAGAAAACTATTATATTCTATCTATCCATAAGAATAACGTTATGGAATGCAATGATTGCTTTTCACCACGTATGGAGAGAATGATAAAGTAGGGTTAAATATATAATTTTCTATCTACACTAGCTAATCTTATCTTGTAAAGTGAGATTTATATTTTTGGGGAGACAGACACATAATTGAAAAGGTTTTTAAATTTAAAGTTGTTTAGAGTCTCAAAATATCATACGCACACAAAAGATTTGGTGGGGGTGGGTTTAATGTATATATGAGAAGTTTTGTGGTCACATAGCACCGGACAAAACTTCATCCCAAACCCTAAGATTAGGCACTGCTTGGGCGCTAAACTGTCCTTAACAGTGTTGTTTTGGCGCCAAATCTATGAATCGCTCCGCATTCTGCTCCCTTGTCTTGTTCTGCTCTACCCCGCTTTATCTTGCCTCTGTGTCGCGTCGCTCTGTATCTCTCTCTCACTCACAGTCACAACCTCTGAAGCTCAGTTCCCTTCTGCTTCCATTCACCGGCCATGGCGCCCACCATGCCACGACTCAAGTCTGGCGCTGCTCTATGACAGAGGACAGGCCCATCATATGCAACAACTGCTTTTGTCTAGGCTATTTTTCCGCAGAGGGCTATATAGGGATCCTGTTTGTTCGTCGGGACAAGTAGATACGTTTGAACTTGAAATTGCATGTGGTAGAGTTATCACCAAACTGTTTTTGTTATCTTCTTCTTGGCATTTTGTCGAACAAGTCAAAGACACAGTCAAAAGAGAGCACCAGAACCTTTTTCTTGCCATGTGTGGGTACACGGTCTCCCTCTCCTCAAGCGTCACGCGTACCACCACCCGCACTCGGAGTTGTTGAACGGGAGCATGTCCCGCGTGGATAGTGGAAGGGAAGTAGGAGGTGCGCGGAAGCGTCGTGGCACAAATGTCGTCGGCCAGCGTGGCACGGGCACGCTCAACCTCGGTGCCCCGCGCACGGAGCTGGCATCCCACAAAGCTTGGCCTCAATGTCCCGCACACGGAGGATGAACTCGGTGTAGGTGCGAAACATCTCATCGAGGATGGCGAAGATCCGGTCGTTGCTGAACTTGGCCTGCAGGTCAATGGCGACGAACAGTACGACGAGGGCATCTCTCCAACAAGTGTTGGCATGCTATGTCACACCCGGTTTTAAAAACAAAAACAGGTATACACCATATGTGAGCCTAAAAAGTCAAATCTCACATATAGCTACAAATAAAGGGTAATATCGAAAGACAATGCACATATATAACGTATATAAAACAATAGAACGTAACCTTAAGGAGCAGACAGCGAGAAGACAGTCCGATCTTCAGATGGAGACACCAACTTCACAGGGACAACTGACTGGTTGATCACAAACCTAACTTCTCCAACTCTTGCAGTCTGGTACCCATCCGGGATTTTTCCAAAGTATTGAAAAGTAAAACAAGCATAAGTACATCTCGTACTTAACAAATATAACATGGGGTTCATGAGGCTCAAAAGGCTGACACGAGGTTAACTGCGGAAGCTTTTAGTTGGCATAATTTTAGCATTAAGTAGCATCAATGTATAACCATCCCAAGTTAAACATATGATCAAGTAAACATGTATCCATCCGTTCAATAAATATAGTATCATCATCATCATTATTAAAGCAACATCTATACCATAAGAATTCCAGGTCGCTCGTAACCGTGAGCACGGCTGATATATCAGTTTTACACTCTGCAGAGGTTGTACACTTTACCCGATGAGTAGTGATTCCCATATGCCGGGGTTTGCAAGGCCCACGTTACACTTCCAAGGTGCATGGCAAGGTTCACTGCGCAGCCTTTCAAAGGTTTGTCTAACAAGTTAGGGCCGCTAGGTCTTAAGCCAAGGGGATGTAGAGCCCTCCTTCCAGGTGGCACAGTAACACGCAACCTATACACACGTGGACAGAACCTGCACTATACCCGTCTCGGCAAGCGCCTTATGCGCCCTTTCGGGTAACCACTAACAAGCTAGAAAAGGTCCTTATACTGAGCTAAGGTCAGAGCCATATAACCCTCATGGTTGCACTGTAAGTCCCGGGTGATCCCTTATAGCAGTTCCTTAACCATGTTGCTATAAAAGTCATCTTTTAACATATCTCTTAAACCATTAATTCAGATTTACATGATCATAGTTTAAGTTGAGCACTAGCATCAAGCTACCAAATGCATACCCATGGTTATCAAGGCATAAGATCAAACATCTAGGATAAGTCTATATAGGCATCAAGGTAGACACATGTAATATGAATTAAGTGATTACGATGAGTAAGTAACAAGGATGGTCCCATGCTATACTTGCCTTAAACTCAAGATCCTTCTTCTGTTGACTTGTAGACTGATAGAGGTTGACTCTTGACCACGATGTCTTGATCACGAACTTCTTCTTGATCACCAACGTGAAACTCACCGACTGGACATACGATCACAGAACACCACACATGCATCGATCCAAAAGCAATCATGCAAAGCAAACATAGCCTATGATTAGAACAGTACATCAATCATTAGAAAACAAGATAAAGAGTTTTAAAAATAGATCTACGATTCGCTACGAATACACAGACAGGAAGATCACACTACACAGAGCTATAACAGAAAAGATATGAACTAAACAAGATTAAAGACACTAATTACTAGATTAGATTTAACTCAAATTTTAATTACATAAAACAGTATTGAAAGTTATATAGTTTGAAAGATCTTTTTGAAACGAATCTAACGCAAGTTGAACGGACTAAAACGGAGTTAAAACAAAGAAGTTATAGCCTTTTGAATCTGGTGGCAGTTTTGTAAATAAAACAAATTTTGAATTTGCAGATTTAAATAAATAAAACGAAATTGAAATTCGGATGGACTGCGCCTCGTTAAGGAGGAAACTCAGGGGTTTAGATGCAAGCGTTTACAGACTCAAAGAATAGTGCCTGTTGGACTGCGGGTTGAGGCTCAGAAAGTTATAATGGCCTATATGCAAAATAGCCATCGAAGGGGTACTGGGCGATCTGGAGCCGTCCGATTCAAGATGAAGTGTTCAGATTAGATCAGGGAGGAGTTGGCGGCGCTGGCCGCCGGAGCAGGGAGGCAGAGATGGCGCTCATGGCGGCGCCATCGCCGGAGTCGAGCGGCGGAGCTCGAACCTAGGGGTAGGGGACGGTAGAGACCACGGGGATGGTACCAATCGGTCCAAGAGCTCAAGGCGGTGAATGGCTCGGCGAGACAGCTATGGTTCCTCTGCATATAACGGCGAGCAAGGATTAGGCAAACCGAGGGGGAAAAGGGAGATAAGAGAGGCTCTACGGCCTCGCAAGGCCAAACCGAGACTCGGGAACGACCTAGAAGCGGTGGTGAAGCAGTGAGGAGCTAGGTCGACGGCGGCGGGATCTATGCGGGCGGCGGAGCTCTCGGCTACGGTGAGTCAGGACACGAGAGGAGCTCGGATTTGGAAAAGGAGAGGCGGCGGGGTACGGGGATTCTTATAAGACCGCTAGATTGGCCGAGGAGCAAAGGAGAGGGCGATCCCGTAGCTAGGGCGGAGTCGATTTGGAGTCCTGGTTGTGTGCGATGCAAGGAAGAAGACGACCGACAGGCGGGGTCCATCTGCCAGAGAGAGAAGGAGGGAAGCGTGCGATAACCCCAACGGCTGACTCGTGGGCCCGCTGCGTCATTGGGGTGTGGGTGCCGACTGGGCCGAGCGCTGAGACGGCCCACGCGCGGGGAGGGAAGGGGCGCTCTGTGGAGGCAGGCCGATCGACTGGGCCGAGAGCAATGCGGCCTAAGAGAAGGGGAAAGTGGAGCTCGGGCGGCAGGCTGGGCCACTGGCCGGCTCGGGCCGAAAGCTAGGAGGAGGGAGAGCAGGCTGCTCGGGCCAGAATGGGGAGAAGAGTGAGTTTGCTCTTTTTCTTTTTATTTTTCCTTTATTTAGAAACCATTTTAAAGCCTTTTCAAAACATTTCCAAAATCAAATTGAATTCCTTGCAAACTTTTGATTTGGATTTTTGGGATAAAAGAAAGTCTTTGAAACTTTTAACTTTTCCAAACTTTTTGAAAAACAAAAAGTCTTTATTTTCAAAATCCTTTCTAAGAAAATTTATTTTTAAATTGTTTGCAAATCATTTTGAATTCAACTGAGTTTCAACCAAAACCACTCAGCACAAAAACTCCAATGCACAAACATGTTACTAAAACCCTAGGATAAATTTTAATTTAGAGAAAATTTTTATTTCCCTATATTTTATGAGCACAAAAATTCATAAATAAACCATTTTAATTCTAATATAAGAAATGAAGTTTTTAGGGTGTGACAAATCTAGCCCCCTTAAGAGAATCTCGTCCCGAGATTCGGGAGAGACTCAGAGCACAGGAGAGAAACGAGAAAAGATCTTGATAACACTTTCACTTCACACTTGTATACCAAGCTTTTCAAACCACTGATGTTTCATGATCATAACTTGTGAACAAAGATTCAATGAAAAGTTTATTACACTTGATTATCCCAAACTTGTCTTGATCGCTAACTTGATTGGCTTACAACTCAAAGAGATGTGGAAACTTGATCTGCAGGTGTGGGACAGAGTCCCGGGGTACTCCGCAAGGAAGGGCGAAGACCTAGTCCAACTAGGACTCTCCATGTAATCCTAGTAGTATTGCTACCTTGTAATCCTACTAGGACTCCTAAGATGTAACCGACTAGGACTCTAGCCTCCTGGACTATATAAAGAGAGGCAGAGCTCCCTAGATCGGGACAGAAGCCAGAGACATGGGTCATGGTACACAACCAGACACTCATAAGCGCAGGGCACCATATATTATTCCCCCCAAACTAGACGTAGGGATGCTATTCAGCAGACCGAACCAGTATAAATCATTGCCTTGCCTCTGCGTTTACCATTGAGTTCTGCATACGTCGATCCTCACCGAACAAATCGTCTGAGATCCCTCAAGACGAGTTGCCGGTTAACAAACACCGACAGCTGGCGCGCCAGGTAGGGGATTTCGGCGCAATTGCGATTAAGAGCTCGACGGACGTCAAGATCAAGTTTTCGATGGGAGATTGACTTTTTTCACCTCGTCGAGTTCAAGACAACATGATCCGAGTCCTCGTCGAATTCGACTGTATGCTGTTGCATGACGCGAAGCGGAGCTCTGCTTTCTATACCTTGATGGAGATGCTATAGGACATAAGAAGGCATATTATTTCCCACCGTTAACGTACAAGTGCTACGCGGCGGCTTGCCAATCTGGGTAGACACGTCACCTCCGACTTCCTTTGGCAGATATTGCCATACTCGACTTTATAAATCTCGAATCAAGATCAATACAGTGCTCATTCTCCGACATCGAGTCGTTTCCGTAAGCAAGCACAGGAAGAGTCCGTACAAACTAAATTACTCATCTACAAGTCGATACTGTTGCCATGTCAATGTTGGAGTTGGACTTCCAGCTACACGTGGGATTCACTCCGACTAGAACGGACGAACTATTATTGGAAGCAAGGACACGTATATATGACTTCCAAGATCACGCAAGCTACCCCATATGTCGTACGTGAAGCAGGCACATGATAAATTGGAGGAAGATCCAAATCAAGTCGGCGACACGCGACCGCGCGTATTTCCGACTACCCGGACTCGACCGACTACTCCACTCGGATGCAACGTATTAGTCGGGAACGAGATCCAGATGATCAAGAATTACTCGGCAACAACTCGACTATATCAAGAATCTGCTGAGGAGCTGTTCCGACTAATCGACTTCATCAACGACCAACTACTTGTATATCCATAATGCCTGGGTACCGAGTCGTCGAGCCATCATGCTGCCGTAAAGCCACAAGTGAGCCGTAAGCTGCAAGTGAGCCCTCAAGCTACTGTTGAGCTGCGAAACGAATCATCAAGCTACCGTTGAGCAGCAAGTAAACAAGCCCTCGAGCTGCGGTTGAGAAGCGAGCGAGCCATTAAGCTGCCGTTGAGCCGCAAAAGCGAGCCTTCGAGCTGCTTTTGAGCCGCAAGCGAGCCATCAAGACGCCTTGAGCCGTAAGCAAGCGAGCCCTCGAGCTGCTGTTGAGCCGCCAGCAAGCCATCAAGTTGTTGTTGAGCCACGAGTGAGCCGTCGAGCCACAAGCGAGCTGCCGAACAGACATTGAACCAGCAAGCCGTTATCGAGCTGCAAAAGTCGTCCGAGTAACAAGCAAGCCGTCCGAGTACCAAGTCATCCATTACTCGGATATCTCGACGGTGTCGACTACCTTACTCGGCGGAGCTGACCACTTAACTCTGCATCAACCAAGCTAAGTCATGCTTTAATATTTTTAATATTTCCAAATATTAATTGTGAGCCGCTGCGGCCACTTCATAATTGCATTCCCGACTACTCATACAGCTCTGAGCTTGTAGTCGGGACAACACCTCACGAGTGTATAATGTACACTCGGAGCGTGCTCCTTTTTTCGCGCAGCATGACTGCTATAATCTTCTCTTAGCAAGTTGTTAATTTACTTGAGTAAGTGCAAGCCTTAATCCGTGAAACCTGTACATCACACTCGACAAATAAAGCTCGACACACAGGACAAGTGCTTAAACGTCACAGGCCCACTACTCGGGTGTCTTAAACAACCTAGCAAGAGCAAGATGCGAAAAATCTCATACGCATTTGATAATGTTGGGAACTGATCCCAACTTGATATCATGAATATCATTTACTATATATTTTTGTATGTCTTCTTTGCAGGGAAAAGATATGGACTACAACCCCGGTTGAGGTACGTCCTCGAGGGCTGCCTCACTAGGACACCACGCCGCTGGGTTAGGTACGCCCTTGAGGGCTGCCTCACTCGGACACCATGCTGTTGCGACAAGCCTTCAAACATGGTTATGATGATTTGGGAGTCTCGAGGTGGGGGTGATACGGGGTCTCCGGTGAGGAGACTACCCACCCGAGGCCTTTAGCTCACCTATATTCTACTTCCACTACTTCGATCAAGCTCATTCTCCTCCACAGCTTAGTCGGCATTAAGCTCGGGGGCTCGGTCATTGCCTCAGCTTAGTCGACTTCACTCCGACTACGCTCGGGGGCTGGGATTCAAGGATGAAAGATCAAAATTACAAGAATTCAAGGACTCGACAACAAGCATATGGCGGTCCTTATCTTCGGAAGATTACTCGGCTGCACCCTTGAGGATGTCTACAAGATCCTACAATCGACTCCGAGTAGTCAATTTTAGGCTCGGGGGCTGCGGGATACATATCCTCAGATGATGCATCCAAATTTCTTCGAAAGGAATTGGAGCAAATTCAAACAAGACCCTCCAGCTCTTTATGCTAAACAACAAGAGGCTCGGGGGCTACACCCAATAGGTGCGCTTTTCAGAAAGCGCACACCATTAGAAGACTTCAAGAACACTTTATGGTTTCTCTCAGAAGGTACTCGGATGACACTTGATCAAGGCCAAGGTCTCAAGATGACTTCACCGATAAACCATGAAGAGCTCGGGGGCTTGTGGGACAGAGTCCCCGGGTACTCCGCAAGGAAGGGCGAAGACCTGGTCCAACTAGGACTCTCCATGTAATCCTAGTAGTATTGCTACCTTGTAATCCTACTAGGACTCCTAAGATGTAAGCGACTAGGACTCTAGCCTCCTCGACTATATAAAGAGAGGCAGAGCTCCCTAGATCGGGACAGAAGCCAGAGACAGGGGTCATGGTACACAACCAGACACCCATAAGCGCAGGGCGCCATATATTATTCCCCCCAAACTGGACGTAGGGATGCTATTCAACAGACCGACTCAGTATAAATCATTGTCTCTGAGTTTACCATCGAGTTCTGCGAACGCCGATCCCCACCGAACAATCGTCCGGGTACCCCCGAGACGAGTTGCCAGTTAACAAACACCAACATCAGTTGTTCCTCGGTTTCCCACATTGCTTCTTCTTCACTTAGGTTACTCCACTGAACCTTACACACTTTAAACATTCTTCCATTAAAAGTTCTTCAGGCTGTTTCTAGAATCTTGACCGGATATCCTGCATTTGCCAGATGGTCTATTGTATCGACTTCCACTGAAGATGTTTGCCCATCTGTGTTCTTAGCTATATGCTCATCATTATCCATGATAGCATCCTTAGTTTGCACTCCATTGTACAAGTCATCAGCTTTCTCAGATTGAAGTTGACAACCGTGATACTCAATTCTTTTCCCTGACGGTGCAGTTAGAAGCATTGTGCATTGAGTACCATGAATTACTCCTTTGTGCGCACACAACCATCCATTACCAAGAACCATAGGAATATTGAGTGACTCCAAAACAATAAAGGTTACGGTAAGGTTTTCCTTGTTTATGACAAGACTGACTTTCAGGCACATCTGATCTGCTTGTATTTCTCCAACTGGGGTATGAACTATCAAGGGCCTCTTTGTTGGACACTTCGCCATCTTGTTCCTCTCTAACCACTCGATGGAGATGAAAGAGTGCGAAGCACTAGGATCAAACAGAGCAAAAACTTGTGTTGAGCTCACTTAAATGTAACCACCAACCATTTTTGTAGCTCCTTGAATGTTATGCATATCCATATTGCTCAACCTTCCATTGGCATAATTGCGTTGTGCTCTACTTGCTTCAGTAAGCTTCTTATTGGCTTTCCTTTTTCGCTTTCGTTGTTGTGGATTCTGACTCGGATCACTCCCAACTTGAACTTCAACATTGTTGTGTTTGATAGTGCTTAGCTTCATTGTACTCGTGATCATCAGTGAGAGGTGGCATATAGGGGTCCTGATTCATGGTGTGCCACACTTCCTGTCATCAAGTGACCCACAAAAGCAACATGAGCAAGGATAGATGATCATACTCATGAAGTACCATAAGAGACAACTCACAACTTCCATATTTGTTGATCAAAGCACTACCACTACCCCCTTAAGAAAGGACCAACTAGAGAACACAAAAGGGTAGCTTGCATATTATTTCCAGCATGTTGACAACCATAACCAACTTCTGATATCCCAGAGAAACTCATATGTAAAGGTAAGAACAAGAATTCTGAAATTTCTCGCGAGTAGCAAAACAGCAGTGCAGTAAAACAGTCATAACTCGAGATCTGTTTATCCAATGAAGTTGCAGTTTACCTTTCTGGAAAGCTTATGAAATCCTCTACAACTTTCATGTAGAACACTTTTCCAGATTCTGTAGTTAAGGTCGTCCAAAGCAGCAGACAACAGAAACTATTCCAGATTCCAGACAGCACAGATGCATCAACTTGTGAAATTCATAACTCCAAAACCATAACAGCTATCAGGGTGGTTCTTGCGCTCAGAGAAAGATCATAAAGTCTACTTGTGTCCAGAATTGTTCCATGATTTTTGAACATCCATCAACAGAGATATAGGCTGATAAAGACAGACTGCTCCGGAAAGATAGGATAGAGGGAACAAAAGAAACAGAAACCCAACCTTTTCTGCATGAACCTTAAGCCTATCAACTAAACTTAAATGAGATTGTGAGAAAAGCCACAAAATCATTTGCACTCATTACAAAGATGCAAAATAACCATTATCATAAGGACAAACAACAAACATTACGGATTCACAAGCCACACATGGGCCAAAGACTTGACTTTACTTTGCTACTAACGTTTTATTACATAAGGGCTCAAGAACTATTAGAACACGATACATCTGCAAGAACATCAGGGCAGCTTTTCTTGTTCACTCTTCATTTGTCAACTGCTATCAGGGACTTCCTTTGCATCAGGCACTAACATCACTTGTTGGTGGCTACTCTGTAGTGACTGGGCTCTGGCTACTTCCATGAGTCGACTGTTGATCTTTTTGGGGCAAGATCTGACATAATGTCCTTCCTGTTGACAATGATAACATCTTCCTTTGGCTGGATCTGCTGCGGTAGAAGTGTTGTTTGATGTGCTGCCATCTTGCTGACTCGGAGGGTTGACTTTTACCAGTTTATTCTGCTTCTTAACTCGCTTTGGTGGTTGGAATTCTTTGTAGGTGATTGTCCATCCATCTATGTAAACCTCATGTGGAAAGTTCTTAATTGGAGGAGCTTCTAAATGCTGCTAATCTAGGCTTATCTGAACAAGGGTTGAAACTGGATGTGATACTGGAGTAGAACTCAACTGTTGGTGATGTATCAACGGTGGCTCGAATGAATTTGCTTTCCTCTTCTTATCTTTCTTGACTTCACCACTTAGGTTTGCTTTGACCTCATCCTTGGTTGACTTCTCTTGAAAACAGGAGTTCCCATAATGCTTGCAACAAAGACATCGATCATGAACCTCTTGCATCTTACTGCTGCTACCTTCCAATAGACTTGCTTCACATTCATTGGATGATAATGGCATACCTCGATATTCAATCCTTTCGCCTGATGGTGTTCTTAAAAACACTGAACGTCGAGAATAATTGACCTCACTTTTACGACCCCTTAACCATCCATGTCCAAGGATAACATCGATTCCTGAGAGTTCCAAAACATTCAGCTTCACTATGAATTCACTCTCTTTTATCTGGACTCTAACATCTCGACATTCATGGTTCGTCTCAATTTCTCCAGTTGGTGTACGAACTACTATGAGCTTCTTTGTTGTCCATTCCCTTATCTTCAGGCGAGCTACAAACTTGGCAGAGATGAACGAGTGTGAGGCACTAGGGTCAAAAAGAACCATGGCAGGTACGGAATTGACTGGGATCATGCCATACACAGCTTTCTTTGCTCCATGAATGGTGGTCATATCCACATGCTTCAATTTTCCATGAATGTAGTCTTGCTCCACCTGCTCCGATACCAATTGAAGGACCGAAAGTGCTACCAGAAAGCGACCAGAGGGGGGGTGAATGGAAGCTTTAAAAAATTCCTTTCGGAAACTTATCGCCACTGTCCCTGAGAATCAACCCCAAAAGCAAACCGATGCGCGTGATGTCCACGACCCAAGAGAATGGGTGGATGTTCCCTAGGAACACAGCGGGACACCACAAAAGATCCCTCGCCCAAGTTCACGCAGGTCAACTAGTAACAGGATGAACTTTGGGTAACCTCAACCTCCCCCGAGCAACGCGAGGGGGATTCAGGCTATTCTGTAAAGCGAGAAGTTCGATTTCTGAAGAGCACGAAGTCAGGAATCCAACGCAACAAGCGGATCTCAAATCAAAAGTCGGACGAACAAACTGCGGACGAAAACGTGCAAAACAGCACTGACCGGACTCTGCCTGCGTCCGGTCACTGACCACCGGACGCGTCCGGTCAGGCGAAATCCGATTTTGGAGCTCTCTGTAAATGACCTGACTCACAGCGAGAAGTGCGTCCGGTCAAGGTCAGAGCGTCCGGTCAACGCAGACAAAAACCGTGAACAGTGTGACAGTCGAGTCCGGTCAGTGGTCAACTGGTGCGTCCGGTCCACATCTCGAAAAATACAGTGAACATTCAACGACCGGACTCACGTTGCCAGCGTCCGGTCGTCACGATGCGTGCGTCCGGTCACCCCGAAACTACTTCGTTCGTTCACCGATTCGACTCGATCTCACCCAAAACAAATCCTCTAGGGATCAAACTTGGTGAGAGGAGTCACAAGGAGGATAGTGAGCTATCTCTAAGAGATCATGGCTCGAACCTATCTCCAAATCGATGAATCAAAGAATTTCGGGAAAGGGAGAAAAACTTGATCCGAAACTAAAATCGATCGATCTCCTAGACCGTGAGGTTAGAGGTGAATTCCTTCAGTGGAAAGAAGTGCCTCACGACCTAGAACAAATTGGTTCAAACGGATTTGCAAAAGATGAACCGAGCAAAGAGATCGAACGACGGGAAAAACGTGGAGAAAAAGTAATCCGCGAAGAACTCAATCAAAACACGAATCACAACCACAGAATTGCAATCGTGTGGCTACCACACGCTACAATAGTGAGATTACGGTCTCACTTCCTCAAAATCTCACGGGCACAGAGGTATTGTTGTCTTCTCTGTGGATCTCAGTTCGCTACAGCAGGGGATTGGGAGAGCAGGAAACCCTAGAAGCAAAGAGCAAATGACTGAGATACATGGGGAGGTGGGTGTCTCCCCCTACTTATCCTAATTCTAACTATTCCTAATTCCCACTCTACCCCTAACTACTTACAGAGCGAACCAGCTAAACCCTAAGGTTATTCTGGACCAACTCGATGGTAGGTGGATCCGACGGCCACGCCCGCACAACTCGTAGCGTTGCCTCGACGCAACCTCCCGATTGCCGCCACATGCCGCCACCGCTCTGCGTCCTTTTCACGGACTCCGCCCCCGGTTTTGTGGCCGAAACCGGGAAACCAGGCCTTCACGTCCACCCCCGGTTTTGAGGCCCAAAACGGGAAACCAGCCTCGAAGTCCATCCCCTGGTTTTGAGGCCTAAACCAGGAAACCTGCCAGCGCCCAGGTTTTGAGGCCCAAACCTGGAAACCGTCCTCAGCCCGAGTTTTGTGGCCCAAACTCGGAAACCCTCAGCACCCAGGTTTTGAGGCCCAAACCTGGAAACCGTCCACCCGATGGTTTTTCTCTGGCTCTACCACCAAACCGAAGCTGTAGAGGGGATGCACCGCCCGTGCGCCCCGTCCACCGACACGTGTCCCCAGGTCCTCGACCCGCGCAACACCATGTCCCACAAGTCTTCGCTCGTCGCTGTCCCAGGCTGTCAGCCGCCACAGCTGATACTCAGGCCACCGGTCCCTCAGTCCAAGCCTCACGTTCGCCCTTCACCGCTCCCGGTCCGTCGGCACGGTACGTCTCTACTTGACCTTCAGCTTGCCCTCAACCACTGTCTCTGTGCTCGACACCTGCACAACACAAGCCAAAGAACCTGCGATCAAACCCATTGACAATCACTCATCACTCGAGACTCGGCATACACCCATGTATCCGCAATCTCCCCCTTGATGAGTGCATTGTCAACTACACACACAAATCATAATGGAAATAGAAGGAGGAAGAAGGAGAAGAGAGAACTCGACCAAATAACCCAAAAGCATAGCAAAGCCGAAGAAGGTCAAGTGGAAAGAGCGAAACAACTTGGTTCCCAAAGACATGGGCAACGGCTCGACGCAACCAAGCAGAGCAGAGCTAGCCCTCAAGAAGAGGTAGAACAGGCTCAACACCGCTAGCAAGAAAAGGTTCGATACCAATTGAAAAACACAAATCGAAGCAAAATGCTAGTTCCTCAAGATAGAGGCACAGAGGCTCAACACAACTAGCAAGAAAGCTCGACATCAACTAGAAAGCTCGATACCAACTGAACCCAACTGAAACAAAGATGCGACTGCTAGTCCCTAAAGATAGAGGTAAAAGCTCAACACAACTAGCAAAGCGCTCTGAACCAATTGGAAATTTCAAAAATTCAGCACGAGCAAACTCCCCCTTGCATGGTGCACACAACCGCCAACATGGGAGACATGATTTGTCCAAATTTTCTCCCCCTTAGTTGAAAATGCACCATCAAGCGACAGGAATTGAAAACGATTTTCTCCCCCTCAGAAAATGCACCAACAAAAGTGCCAACAAGAGAAGTTCTCCCCCTTCCAACATGCATATGAGTCAAAATGCAAGTTAGCAGCTTCAGGAATATAGTCAAGAAAATGCAAAGATGCTCTAAACAGTGTAGCTCCAATGACTCACTGGAAAGCATACAAGCTAGCGAAGGATCAAACTGATCACCAAATATGAAATATGAACATATGAGCAAAGTGAGCAGTTTATAGCCAAAAAGGTATTCACCATCAAAATAGCACTACACATGTATAGACAGGAAAACAGACAAGTGCTAACCATTTATGCAAGGTGCACTACCCCTAGCAAAGTTCAACCATCATGCTATGGAATGAAGCATAACTTGTGATTTCAAAATTTTAGATCGGAGTTGCATCGGTGAAATAGCACAAGTTCAGAATTTAGCATGTGATTGCGAGAGGTTGAAAGCTTGTCATTGCCTAACTTTTCAACTGTGCGAAGCCTATGCAGAAGCAATCAGAAGCTTAAAGCAACAGTTTCGGTCATACACTACACAGCTCAAGTTTAACTCAAAGTGCAATGAGAAACAGTCTCGAAACTGTGATGTGTTGACAAGCAATCCCATCTCGATCTTTTCATTTCACTTAAAAACTTGGTTCAGATTTTATTGATAGAATATGAACAGACCAAGCAAGTGACAGACTCAGAACTAGAGACATACTAACCTTGCATATATGAAAAGCATGAGTGAATTCAACACATCCTACACATGCTAGTTGCATATCTCAATGGTGAACATTTGCAATTTTAAGTCCATTAGGCAGGTTCACCATTCGAAAATAGCTCAGCTCACAACATGTATCAGTGATCAGAAAGAGCATAAGCTACTAGCGTCAACATAAAGCATCAGAGCATACTAAACAGAGCATAGTTACATTTTAAAGATTATATGCATGAAGCTTATAATGTAAAAGCGTATGCTGAAATGCAAAAAAAACAAAACGAAAAATAGTCAGTTTATGATACAAGATCCAAAATGTTTCCCCCATCTAAAAGGGGAAACACACACCAAGCTCACCCCTAACCGATTAAAGGTTGATTCGTCCAAAGGCTTGGTGAAAATATCAGCCAACTGATGATGAGTATCGACATGGCGAAGGTCGATATCACCCTTCTCATAGTGGTCTCGCAGAAAATGAAAGCGCACATCAATGTGTTTGGTCTTCGAGTGAAGCACGGGGTTCTCAGCAACGCTAATCGCACTCGTGTTGTCACAAAGCAAGGGAACACGAGTAAAGCACAGACCAAAATCACACAAAGTGGCCATCATCCAAAGCAACTGGGAACAGCAGCTAGCCGCAGCGACATACTCAGCCTCCGTGGTAGACTGGGCAACACTAGACTGCTTGCGAGAAGACCACGATACAAGAGAAGAACCAATAAATTGGCAAGTCCCAGAAGTGGACTTGCGCTCAATGCGACAACCAGCAAAATCGGCATCGGAATAACCGCAAAGGGAGAGGGTGGAGGAAGCTGAATACCAAATCCCGAACTCAGGTGTGAAACGAAGGTACCTGAATATGCGCTTCACCACCTGACGGTGAGAAGTGCGCGGCGACGCCTGAAAGCGCGCACACAGACACACCGCGAACTGGATGTCCGGGCGTGTCGGCGTCAGGTAGAGCAGCGACCCGATCATGCTTCGGTACTCCTTCTGGTCCACAGCTTCTCCATCCTTGTCCGCATCCAGGGCCGTCATGGTCGACATGGGTGTTGGAAGAGGCTTGGCCTCACCCATATCGAACCTCTTCAGCAAGTCCTTGGTATACTTGCCCTGGTGCACAAACGTCCCTTCTCGGGATTGCTTAATTTGCAATCCGAGAAAGAAAGTCAGCTCGCCCATCATACTCATCTCGAATTCCCTGCTCATAGTATCTGCAAACTTGGCAACCAAAGCGTGAGAAGAACCACCAAAAGTGATATCATCCACGTAAATCTGGACCAAGAGAGTGTCTTTGCCTTGCTTGAGGAGAAAGAGCGTTTTATCCACACATCCCATTTTAAAACCCTTAGCAAGCAAAAAGGTTTTCAACCTATCATACCAGGTTCTAGGGGCTTGTTTCAAACCATATAAAGCTTTGTGGAGTTTGAAAACATGGTTTGGAAACTTGGGATTTTCAAAACCGGGGGGTTGTTCAACATAAACTTCTTCTTCTATGTAGCCGTTTTAAGAAGGCACTCTTGACATCCATTTGAAAAAGTTTGAAACCTTTGGATGTTGCAAAAGCCAAGAGTATCCTAATAGCCTCCAAACGAGCTACAGGAGCAAAAGTCTCCTCATAGTCTATCCCCTCCTTCTGACTATAGCCTTTCGCTACAAGCCTGGCCTTGTTTCTAACAACGTGGCCATCCTCTCCTTGCTTGTTTTTGAAAACCCATTTTGTCCCACTAGGCTTACAGTCTGGAGGAGGTGGAACTAAAACCCAAACCCGATTTTGCTCAAAGTTCTCTAACTCCTCATGCATGGCATTGACCCAATCCGGATCCGTCAAAGCGTGTCCAACATCTCGGGGCTCAAAGTTAGCAACAAAAGCAGAATGAGCAAAGTGAGAGATTTGAGACCTGGACCGAGTGACACGTTCGTCGATGCTGCCGATCATCTGCTGAGGGGGGTGTTGGCGCTGGATGTGACGTGGCGCCTCTCGTGCAGAAGTGATCTCCCCCTCAACAACAGCTGGTGCCTCCCCGGGTACAAAAGGTACCGCACGGGGTGGCGGATCCCACGGCCCCCAGGAAGAAGACGTGTCGGGGCCGTGAGTCATCGTAGAAGCCGCTCCTTGCGGCACAGCAGGTGGAGGGGGTGCTGGATCATCCATACCTTCAGCACCCTCGTCCTCGTCATCAAAAAGAGGCTCACCAACCTCATGATCACCTGCACGCTCAAAACAAAAAGAAGGACAAACCATGGTCTCGTCGAAGGTGACATCAGATGTCTCCATGACTCGGTTAGTGTCAAGGTTAAGTACACGATAAGCACGAGTATGAGCGCCATAACCCAAAAACACACCGTCAGAAGAACGAGACTCAAATTTGTCCAAGTTGCCTTTCTTCAATATAAAACAGTGGCAACCGAAAACTCTAAAATAACTTACCTTGGGCTGTCCCCCAAAACGCAACTCATAAGAAGTCTTTTTCAAGAAAGCTCGGAGAAAAATGCGATTGGAAATATAGCATGCAGTGTTCATAGCTTCGGCCCAATATCGCCTAGGAGTCCTATGCTCATCGAGCATCGTCCTGGCCATCTCTACAAGGGTCTGATTCTTCCTCTCTACAACACCATTTTGGGGCGGTGTGTAGGGGGAAGAAAACTGATGCTCCAAACCCAAGGAGTTACAAAATTTCTCAAAATCCAAATTTTTGAATTCGGAACCATTATCACTCCTAATAGCTCGCATCGAGTTCAAAGGGAACTCGTTCTGAAGACGTAAAATAAGATTGCGAGCAAAGGAGAAAGTCTCGGTCTTCTTAGCAAAAAAGAAGACCCACGAATATCTCGAAAAGTCATCAACAACAACAAGCACATACCACTTCCCCCCAACAGAGCTCACCCGAGCCGGACCAACAAGGTCCATGTGCAAAAGCTCTCTAGGGCGCTTGGTCATGACCTGAGTCACTGGATGGTGGGGAGCAGCAACCATCTTCCCATGTCTACAAGAGTGGCAAACAAGATCCTTCTCTACATGCAACTTAGGCAATCCTCGGATTAGGCCAAGTGAACTAAGCCTTGCAAGCAAGTCGAAGCTCAAATGTCCAAGTCTCCTATGCCACTTCCAAAGATCAGAGGAGGAAGGTCCAGCCACAAGACAACGAGAAGTGCCAAAAGACTCCGAGAAATTCGCACGAAATACTTTTCCAAAGGGCGAAATCAAACACACAAGATTGCCCTGAGGATCCAAAATACGACTGAGATTCGGTTTAAAACGAATCTCATAGTCATCATCGAAAAGTTGCGAAACAGAAAGAAGGTTAAAATGCAGGTTAGAAACAAGAGCAACATCGCGCAACACAAAGTGCTCATTAACTCGCACCGACCCACGAGACAAAACCTTACCTTTGCTATTGTCGCCAAAGGTGATAAACTCCTTCCCAGCGACCGGACTAAGACTGGAGAACCACTTGGCGTTTCCGGTCATGTGCCTCGAACAACCGAAATCCACCAACCAAACGTTCTCCAATCGTTTTACCTACATCAATAAAAAGACATAGGGTGAGCATACGGTCCAACACTGGGGTTAGTGAAGTAGGAGGAATACCAGTGTTGGGCCGGCTGCTCAAAAGAACGGTTAGTAGAAAAACCATTCCTAGCACGCCTACGGGGGAAGCGATCACCACGTTGAGGAAAACGTGGTCCGCTAAGGGAAGAGCGTCCATCGCGATACTCAAAACGCGGTGGGGGAAAACGCTCAACTACAAAGCCACCGCCACGGGGTCCATAGCCTACAACTGCAGGCTCCCGCCGGGTACGTCCTCTCCGCTGCCTAGGCCTGGGAACTTGAGGTTCTGGACCTCTGGGCCTAGCAGCACGCCTCTGAACATTCGGCGCATGTACATCATGGAAAGAATGGTACATGTCCGGATTGTTCATTTCCCTAGCACGGCGCGCCTCTCTCTTGCGCCGAAAGCAGAACTCACTCAAGTGTCCATCTCTCCCACAATGCTCACAATGGTACCTCACCGCTCTCAAAGGGGGATGTTGGTACACACGGTTGTGGGTTTGGATCACTTTGCCCTTCTGCGGCAAACACTCCTCCTGGATAGGTGGCATCGTATCAAGCTTGTTCTTCAAGTGGTTGGGTTTGGGATGCCACACTTGGTTCTTGGGTGGAGCTCTCGGAGGTTCATCAAAGACCCCATCCTTGGTGTTAGGCTTGAGAGGCTCTTTGGGTGGAAGCTTGGTAAGTTTGGGAGTAGTGGTGCAGTTGGGCTTCTCACATGGGTTAAGACCACTCGACTCTCCAATCTTCCCAAAAACAGAAAGATCAACACCCGGAGCAAAACCTACACCAGGACCTCCAGCAGCACGCTTGAACTGGGAGATCATCATCCCAAGCTGCTGCTCACCACAAGACACCCATGACAAGATGATCCGAAGATATGTGTTTTCTTCCTCGGTTTGCATCTTGTCATGCTTCACATTAGCGATCTCCATCTCCAAACCCTCACACAATGCGCACCTAGTCACACAAGTGCTTCCCGAGCTGGCCTTCTCAAGAGACTCAATCTTGGCATTCTTTTCTGCCAGCTCGGTTTGCAAGCCAGGACAAGTCTTACACGCACCTAACAACATGGGCCTAGCCCGGAGCTCATCCACCTCTCCAACCAAAGCAGCATACTTACCTCTCAAGGTGAGAAGGTCAGTCATGTGCTTGGTGCACATCTCACACTCAACCTCCTCGGAAACGACCACGGTGGACTTAGCAAACTCTAGCTCCTTCACCGTGTCCTCCCACTTCTGCCTAAACTCCTTGCGCTCTCTAGCGGCATGCCTAAGCAGCTTATCTTGACTAAGCAAGGCGACAGTAAGCTTCTCGACCTCAGCAGAAAGCTCGTCGTGGGTCAGAGATACCTGGGAGGTGTCGTCGTCGTCGTCTTTCCGAGGGGTCTCCTCCAGCTCGCCGTCGACCTCCTTGCCGAGGGCCATGGTGGAGAAGCCGTCGTTGTCGGCGAAGAAGCAGAGATCGTTCAGCTTGTCCTCGATCCTCTTCTTCTTCTCGGACTCGTCATCGCTTGAGCAAGCGGAGTCGTCATCCGAGCCGTCGACGTCGCTGAGCGTGGCGAAGAACGCACGCTGCTCAGCCTGGGCCTTCTCCAAGTACTTCTTCTTGATGTACTCCTTGTCGAAGCCGCCCCTCCTCTTGTGCCTCGCGGGGACGTACTTCTCCTTGCGCTTGCCGGAGTCATACTTGTGCCCAAGATCGCCCTTCCCAGATGTGTTCTTCTTCTTGGGACAGTTGGCGATGAAGTGGTCTGGGTCGCCGCACTCAAAGCATCCTGAGCGTCCTCCACCGAGGCGACGGTTCATGCGGTTGTTGTGAAACCGCGTGAACCGGTTGGCAAGCATAGCCAGCTCGTCGTCCCCCAAAGACTCCAGCTGATCCTCTGTGACAGAGTGAAGACAAGGCAAAACCTCCAGAGGGGTTAGCAGAAGAGCCAGAAACCAAAGCCATAGTCGGGCCAGAAGGATTCTCATAAGAAGCCCTCGACAAGGCGTCAATCTCACTAGACTTGAGCTTACTAAAGAGCTCGTCGCAAGTGAGGGTCTCATAGTTAGGCGATTCGATGATCGCCTGGACCTTTGAGTCCCACACCGATCGATCAAGAGTGTGCAAAAGCTTCAAAGCCCTCTCATGATCGTCAAAAGGCAACAGCTCCTTGTTCGCTCTCATCTTGTTGACAATGACCTGAAAGCGAGCGAATAAACTCTCTATGCTCTCGCCAGGCATGTGTCGAAAGTTCTCGTACTCCCGCTTGTGCGACTCATAGAGACGAGATTTGACTTGAGAGGTTCCCTCATGGAAGCGCATGAGGGTCGCCCAAATCTCACGAGCCGTGGGGAGGTGAGAAACGCGATCAAACTCGGACAGGCTCAAACAGGAGAAAAGAGCGTTACGCGCTCGGCTATTGGCATCGTGCTCATCCATCTGAAGCTGAGTAACACGAGCAGCCAAGACAACGTAATCATCCCTGTTGCAAATCTCCCAAACAGAAGAGCCCATGCTCTGGAGATAGGCCGACATGCGTATCTTCCAATACGCATAGTTCGTCCCATCGAAAAACGGCGGTTTGCCCACGCCGCGATCCATGTCGCCTTCTGTGGATCTAGAACCGGCTAAGGTGGAAGATCCTTAACCTGCTCCGATACCAATTGAAGGACCGAAAGTGCTACCAGAAAGCGACCAGAGGAGGGGTGAATGGGAGCTTTAAAAAATTCCTTTCGGAAACTTATCGCCACTGTCCCTGAGAATCAACCCCAAAAGCAAACCGATGCGCGTGATGTCCACGACCCAAGAGAATGGGTGGATGTTCCCTAGGAACACAGCGGGACACCACAAAAGATCCCTCGCCCAAGTTCACGCAGGTCAACTAGTAACAGGATGAACTTTGGGTAACCTCAACCTCCCCCGAGCAACGCGAGGGGGATTCAGGCTATTTTGTAAAGCGAGAAGTTCGATTTCTGAAGAGCACGAAGTCAGGAATCCAACGCAACAAGCGGATCTCAAATCAAAAGTCGGACGAACAAACTGCGGACGAAAACGTGCAAAACAGCACTGACCGGACTCTGCCTGCGTCCGGTCACTGACCACCGGACGCGTCCGGTCAGGCGAAATCCGATTTTGGAGCTCTCTGTAAATGACCCGACTCACAGCGAGAAGTGCGTCCGGTCAAGGTCAGAGCGTCCGGTCAACGCAGACAAAAACCGTGAACAGTGTGACAGTCGAGTCCGGTCAGTGGTCAACTGGTGCGTCCGGTCCACATCTCGAAAAATACAGTGAACATTCAACGACCGGACTCACGCTGCCAGCATCCGGTCGTCACGATGCGTGCGTCCGGTCACCCCGAAACTACTTCGTTCGTTCACCGATTCGACTCGATCTCACCCAAAACAAATCCTCTAGGGATCAAACTTGGTGAGAGGAGTCACAAGGAGGATAGTCAGCTATCTCTAAGAGATCATGGCTCGAACCTATCTCCAAATTGATGAATCAAAGAATTTCGGGAAAGGGAGAAAAACTTGACCCGAAACTAAAATCGATCGATCTCCTAGACCGTGAGGTTAGAGGTGAATTCCTTCAGTGGAAAGAAGTGCCTCACGACCTAGAACAAATTGGTTCAAATGGATTTGCAAAAGATGAACCGAGCAAAGAGATCGAACGACGGAAAAAACATGGAGAAAAAGTAATCCGCGAAGAACTCAATCAAAACACGAATCACAACCACAGAATTGCAACCGTGTGGCTACCACACGCTACAATAGTGAGATTACGGTCTCACTTCCTCAAAATCTCACGGGCACAGAGGTATTGTTGTCTTCTCTGTGGATCTCAGTTCGCTACAGCAGGGGATTGGGAGAGCAGGAAACCCTAGAAGCAAAGAGCAAATGACTGAGATACATGGGGAGGTGGGTGTCTCCCCCTACTTATCCTAATTCTAACTATTCCTAATTCTCACTCTACCCCTAACTACTTACAGAGCGAACCAGCTAAACCCTAAGGTTATTCTGGACCAACTCGATGGTAGGTGGATCCGACGGCCACGCCCGCACAACTCGTAGCGTTGCCTCGACGCAACCTCCCGATTGCCGCCACGTGCCGCCACCGCTCTGCGTCCTTTTCACGGACTCCGCCCCCGGTTTTGTGGCTGAAACCGGGAAACCAGGCCTTCACGTCCACCCCCGATTTTGAGGCCCAAACCGGGAAACCAGCCTCGAAGTCCATCCCCT
The DNA here is from genome assembly GCA_009763385.1 of Coix lacryma-jobi var. lacryma-jobi. NCBI lineage: Eukaryota > Viridiplantae > Streptophyta > Magnoliopsida > Poales > Poaceae > Coix > Coix lacryma-jobi. The sequence goes on from CM019829.1 coordinate 117,610,547, forward strand.
GGTTTTGAGGCCTAAACCAGGAAACCTGCTAGCGCCCAGGTTTTGAGGCCAAAACCTGGAAACCGTCCTCAGCCCGAGTTTTGTGGCCCAAACTCGGAAACCCTCAGCACCCAGGTTTTGAGGCCCAAACCTGGAAACCGTCCACCCGATGGTTTTTCTCTGGCTCTACCACCAAACCGAAGCTGTAGAGGGGATGCACCGCCCGTGCGCCCCGTCCACCGACACGTGTCCCCAGGTCCTCGACCCGAGCAACACCATGTCCCACAAGTCTTCGCTCGTCGCTGTCCCAGGCTGCCAGCCGCCACAGCTGATCCTCGGGCCACCGGTCCCTCAGTCCAAGCCTCACGTTTGCCCTTCACCGCTCCCGGTCCGTCGGCACGGCACGTCTCTACTTGACCTTCACCTTGCCCTCGACCATTGTCTCTGTGCTCGACACCTGCACAACACAAGCCAAAGAACCTGTGATCAAACCCGTTGACAATCACTCATCACTCGAGACTCGGCATACACCCATGTATCCGCAAAATCTCACATATAGCTACGAATAAAGGGTAATATCGAAAGACAATGCACATATATAACGTATATAAAACAAAAGAACATAACCTTAAGGAGCAGACAGCGGGAAGACACTCCGATCTTCAGGTGGAGACACCAACTTCATAGGGACAACGGACTGGTTGATCACAAGCCTAACTTCTCCAACTCTTGCAGTCTGGTACCCATCCGGGATTTTTCCAAAGTATTGAAAAGTAAAACAAGCATAAGTACATCTCGTACTTAACAAATATAACATGGGGTTCATGAGGCTCAAAAGGCTGACACGGGTTAAACTGCGGAAGCTTTTAGTTGGCATAATTTTAGCATTAAGTAGCATCAATGTATAACCATCCCAAGTTAAACATATGATCAAGTAAACATGTATCCATCCGTTCAATAAATATAGTATCATCGTCATCATCATCATTATTAAAGAAACATCTATACCATAAGAATTCCAGGTCGCTCGTAACCGTGAGCACGGCTGATATATCAGTTTTACACTCTGCAGAGGTTGTACACTTTACCCGATGAGTAGTGATTCCCATATGTCGGGGTTTGCAAGGCCCACATTACACTTCCAAGGTGCACGACAAGGTTCACTGCGTAGCCTTTCAAAGGTTCATCTAACAAGTTAGGGCTGCTAGGTCTTAAGGCAAGGGGATGTAGAGCCCTCCTTCCAGGTGGCACAATAACACGCAGCCTATACACACGTGGACAGAACCCGCACTATACCCATCTCGGCAAGCGCCTTATGCGCCCTTTCGGGTAACCACTAACAAGCTAGAAAAGGTCCTTATACTGAGCCAAAGTCAGAGCCATATAACCCTCATGGTTGCACTGTAAGTCCCGGGTGATCCCTTATAGAAGTTCCTAAACCCTGTTGCTATAAAAGTCATCTTTTAACATATCTCATAAACCATTAATTCAGATTTACTTTATCATAGTTTAAGTTGAGCACTATGAGAACATATATGATGAATGATTGACTTTGATGAGGAAGGTTTGAGGCTTTACCCGGTTTAGTCCATATCTCGCTATGTGCTTAATGTTTATGACTAACCGGTGGCATTGAGTTGTGGTGTTTCTGTGTTGGTGTGCGTGTGCAACATGTGTCTCTTGGCTGTGTTGATGTGCAGGTGTTGAGCTCGGATACAGTGGTCAATGGCGAGGTGAAGGTCAAGTAGAGACGTCTCGTGCCGACGAACCGGGAGCGGTGAAGGATGGGCGTGTCGTGCGGCGGACGTGCCATGCCGATGTACCCAGAGCGGTGAAGGGCGGACGTGAGGCTTGGACTTACGGACCAGAGGGCCAGAGGACCAGCTGTGGTAGCTGGCACGTGGCATCGGCGAGCGAGAGCACATGGGATGTGCGATGCATCGGCCGAGTCGGGAGGAAGACGATGGCGTCGCGGCACTTGGCGGGAGGTCGGACACGGGCTTGCGTGCGGCGCAAGTGCCGTCGGCCGAGTCAAGAAGGAAGGCGAAGGCGTTGTGCCCAGCGTGGAGGCTGGACATGCATCGGCATCGGTGCCGGTGGTCGGGGTGTGAGAACCACACTCCGTCTACGGTGCGGGTTCGGTAGCTGAGCCTAAAAAAGCTACCCTCGATGGTTTCCGAGTTTGGGCCTCAAAACTCGGGTGGCCGGTTTCCGAGTTTGGGCCTCAAAACTCAGGATGGACGGTTTCCAGGTTTGGGCCTCAAAACCTGGGCTCGCGGGTTTCCGAGTTTGGGCCTCAAAACTCGGGGTGGATGGTTTGCCAGGTTTGGGCCTCAAAACCTGGGCTGGCGGGTTTACCGGTTTGGGCCTCAAAACCGGGGGTGGTCCGAAAGGACGGTCGACGCGTGGTGGCGTGGAGAGGCTAGCGCGGCGGCGAAGCTATCCACGAGGAAGGCGCGGTGGTCGACGTGACGGCACGTGGCGGCATCAGGGAGGTCGCGTCGAGGCGAAGCTACCGGATGTGCGGGCGTGGCCGTCGGATGAAGATCGTCAGGACTGGACGGTTTTACCCCTGGGGGGTATTTGGGTCGAGAGCTTAATGTAAGGGCATTTTGGTCTTCGGACGTGCGCCTATATATATGAGGGGGCTGCTAGGGCAGCTGGATCCATCCTTGGAGGGTGTCACTCTCATTTTGTTCCTATGAGAGGAGGCTAGGGTTAGGGAGAGACCGGCTCTTGTTCTTGAGCTTTTTGCCATCCAAGCTTTGTGTTGCTAGGATTGGCTTGTAGCCCGACACCGAGTGCTTAATCAATCATCCATTCCTCTAAATCCAAGGATCAAATTCATGATTGAATTCGCGTTTTGAATTTGTTCTTCGCGTTCTTCTTTTCTCCACGATTTTGCCTTTACTCGATCTCCCTCTACGCTGCGTCTTTTGCGATTCCGCTTGAATCAACTTGTTCTTTGAAGTGAGGAGAACATTTCCACCGAAGGAATTCATCTCTACCCTCACGAACAAGTAGATCGGGTCGAAATCGTTTTTGTTCTTCCCTCTTTCCCTTTTCTAGTGTTCTTTGGATTTCTCATGGTATAGTTGGGTTGAAGCGATGATATCCTAGGATTAGCTTCCCAACACATAGAAGAACACTTGGGAGAAGTTTGGTTGCAGCCCCATTCGATTTGGTGAAGATCCAATCGATTTTGGTTTTGTCCCGTGGCGTTTTTGGGCGTTCTGGGCAGTGGCGGACTGTCCGCCTCCCCAGCCACGGACAGTCCGCGAGTCGGGGTTCCAGCCGGACCAGTGGCTGTTTGCCTCGGCGCTTTTCCCCTCGGGTGACCGGCGGACAGTCCGCCAGTGACCCGCAGACAGTCCGGGGTTTACATCGGATGCTGCACAGGGCAGGCACCGGACGCTCGGAGTTCACTGTTCACGTGAACCGCGAACAGTCCGGCGTGCAAACCGCGGACTGTCCGGGACCTGTCCAGGGCTGTTTCAGAATAGTTCATTTTTGGGTCTTTTTCCGGCGGACAGTCCGGACTCCCAGGCGCTGACAGTCCGCCCTTGACCGGACAGTCCGGGACCAGCAGTCCGGACAGTCCGGGAATCGGCTGTAGGGTGAGTTTTAGTGCGTTTGCTCTCCCGGCTTTTCCGTTTCGATTCCGGACTTCTCGTTTGCTCCTAGAGTTCACCTAGGAACCTCTCTAACTATCTTTGCTACGTGTTAGCATAGGTATTTGGAGGAATTCCGACGTAGCCCTCTATCTACGTTCGGGAGACGGTTTTTGGGTCCGAACTTGACTCGGAGTTTTGGGAGTTTTGGTTTGCTCTCTTGTGTGGTGCCTCGCTGTGATCCTAGGGATCATCCACCCTCTTCCAAGGGTCATGGGCATCACGTTTGAGTCCGAAGCTTGTGGGGTCGATTTTGTTGGGACAGAGGCCGTAATCTCGAATGAAATTTTTAGGCTCCCATTCACCCCCCCCTCTGGTCGCCTTGCTTTAGCATTTTCGGTCCTTCAATTGGTATCGGAGCCAGGTTAAGGATCTCTCTACCTTAACCGGTTCTGGATCCGCAAAGGTGACCTTTTGAGAGCAGTTTTGTTTCCGACTTTGCTTGTCGAGGTGTTGAGCTTGTGTTTTGGCTAACACTAACGGTGCTTTTTGAGATGGCACCAAGTTCTTCTTCCAGTGTGTCTTTGTCCTTAGGTTTGAGTCTTGGACATGCGATCGAGGACGACACTTTGGCAAGAAGGAGTAGTACGGCTCTTGAGGCGGAACGCGAGGTGGATGCTTTGCTGGGCTTCCTAGGAGATGATGAGCATTCGACGGAGGATCGCATACGCGAACTTGGCAAAGCCAAGAAAGGTATTCTTGCTGCTTGTCTTGGGATTTTATCCCAACAATTTGAAGCCTGTTGTGATGATAACCTGAGATATGATGAGCTTTGTGATACCTTGCATAGAAAGATCAAGAAATTGAAATGCTCCATCACTAGGTTAAAATGTGGCCTTTTTCATTGGAAGTCTAGTGCATCTTTACCTTGCACCTCTTGTAGTGACATGGTTAGGAAGAATGATGAGCTATGCTTTTCCCTTGCTAGCTTAAAATCTGAGAATGAAATGTTGAAATCAAATGCTTCCATACCATGTCTTGTTTGCTTTGACTTGCGCAAGGACCTTGTTTATGCTAAATCTGAAATAGCCTTGCTTAGGTCAAAAGCTTCTTTACCATGTGTTTCATGTGAGTCTTTGCATGCTAAAATTAATGAATTAAAATTGACTCACACCTCATGTGTAGATGAACTTGAGCATGCTAGGGCTGAAATTGATGAGATAAATGCTAGGCCTTGTAGCTTGTGCTCTTTAAATAAAAATGCTTGCCATGCCTCTAGTGCTATTCATGATTCTTTGCTTGATGTGAATGGTGATGTTTCTTCCACCAATTTCATTTGCACTTCATGCATTGATTTGGAAAAATAGGTTTTGGCTTTGAGGGTTTTGCGCGATGATATGAGCGCCAAGTTGGTTGAGCACAATGATATGAGTGCCAACCTTGAAAAATAAATTGAACTCTTGCGTACCACATATGCCGAGTGCATTAGAGAGGAGATGGAAAATCTTAAAAATGCTTCGTGTGGTACTTGTGATCGCCTCATGTTTGAGAATGAGGTTTTAACCATAAGATGCAAGAGCCTTTGTGCTAAGTCGTTTGAGTCACGCATTTCTTCCAACTCCGATGTTGATGTTTCCAAGTCTGCATCTTTGCAACCGGAGTTGAGTTCTTATGTTGCGCGTGAGTCTTTTGACGATAGCACTTGTGCCAAGGTTTCAGATAGCTCTTTCATAGCTACTCCTAACCTTGTTGTTTCTTTGAGTGATGTCCAAGGGACTTCTCTTGATAAGGGTGCTTCTCATATTTTTGGGACTCGTGCTCCCAATCCAGTTTTCCATTGCACCTTTTGCAAGAAGGATGGACACTCATTCGATTTTTGTTTCCGCCGTGTCAAACACGAGCGACGAATTCGAGCTAAGGCTTTTAGGAAGCCACGTAGCCTTTCCCATGGCATGTGTGCTCCTAGTGTTGGCACCAAGTTAGTTGTTGATGCTTCTTGTTCTAAGTCCCAAGGGACTTCTCACTTGTTGGAGAATGGTGTGCCTTTCAGTAGGCCTTTGTACCATTGCTCTTTTTGTGAGAAAGATGGGCATCAAGAAAGCTTTTCCTATCGGCGTGCTAAACGCTTGCGCCAAGCTCGCTCTTCTAGGAAGATGGTGGTTCATAGCCCTTCTCATGGCATGAACGCTTGTGCGCCTAGTAAGAAGCCCCTCTTTGTTGATGGGTTTTATGACTCCTTTTCTAGTGGGATATGTCATGATCGTGGACATGCTTCTGGTGCTTCTTCTCTTGGTCCACGTCATGCTTTTCATGGTGCTTCTATTGGTTCTTCTACAAAAACCTTGGAAGATGTTTGCCTCTTTTCCCGTGGTACAACTCGTTCTTCTCCTCGAGTTGTCCTTTTGAGGAATGCTTCCAAGAGTGTTTCACAATTGCATTTGAACCAACATTTGCATCATGCTAACCCACAAGATAAGTTGAGATTTGTGACCAAGTCTTGGGTTCCCAAGTACATGCTTGCTAACCCTTCGGAATCCAAGACTCGGGTTACTTTGTCCTCGTGTGTGTAGATATGAGGACGTGGGGTGGAGAACATGCGCCTGATGGAGCTTGATCTTTTAGATGTGATCAAGAGTTGATGGTTCTCTACACCCCGCTTAGATTTGCCTCCAAAGAGGCTTTTGCAGTTTGGTGAGCTTTCTTTTACACTCATACCTTGTACATCCATGATCTATGTCTTGTGGTATGAGATGGTGTTTCATGTGCTCACTTGTACAGTTCTTGCATGTACATTTTCCTGTGTATCATGTTTTGTCTTAGTCTAGCATGTGCTATCGTGTATATCATGTCATGCTAGCCTTCTGTATAGTTTTGGTGGCTATTCCACTTTTCATGCTAGTCTGTGATCCTCATGAACATTATGCCATGCTTTACCTTATTTCTCCATGAGCTTTACATGTAGTGGTATGATGTTCATTAGGTGTCACTTTTCAGGTGCTAGTTTTGGTTAGCTACATGTATCTTGTTGATATGATTAGTTTGAGCACTAGTCTTTCCACAATTTTATCATGTTACATGCTTTTGGATCTATTGCTATCATTATCTTGCATTGTAGCTTGTGTTGAGGTTTAGGCTGTGTTTGGGTTGATCATGTCTTTAGGCTGCATTTTGCTACAGTGCTTTATCCTGTTGCATGGTAGTCTTGACTAGTTTGAGTTCAGTTCTCCTTGCGGTATCATTCATAGGTAGGCCTCTTTTGTTGAGTGTTCACCTTATGCTTATTATGTGACTAACCATTTTGTGGAGACCTTGAGGTCACACTGGATGAGACAATGCCTTGTGTTTTCTTCTGCCTTTGAGTGTGCAGGAGAACAGGAGCCTGGAGAGAGCATTTCGGCTCATGGACCCGATCCCTCTTCTTCCACGAATTGGGGTTCCGTTCGAGCAGTTCTCCAGCGAGCACTAGCTGCACCTGTGGGAGTGACAGCATCAGGCGAGGGGGAGACTACTTCGGCGAGGCAGGTGCCCCGAAGATTTCAGCAAATTCAGGAGTCCCCTCGAGTATCACACCAGCAGGCGGTCATGCGTATCATGAGGTACCCCGACACACTTCTGAGTTTAGTTTCTGGTACTCTTCTTCTTCGACCCCTTTCTGCTGTGTGGTCTTTTTGATGTGAATTTTGCTGGCTGTCGCTTGAGCATTTCTTGGCTCTTTATTTGTGTCTTTGGTGCGTGTTTCCCTTTTAGTTGGGGAAGCATTTTGCTTGTTGTATCTTAGATGGGCCTCTCTGATACCCTTTTGTTTTGGGTTTTCCTTTTTAGGCTAGTTGTGTTTTGTCTTTGACAGACTAGCTTTTGCATGCATTTCATCATGTATATCTTGCATTTTAGAGCTTCATGAATATAGTAATGAGAATGAGATTATGCTTTTTTTGGTATGCCCTGCTTATTCATGATGATGCTTGTAGCTTAGGCTCCTTTTGATCACTTGATACATGTTATGAGCTAAGCTATTTTTGCAAATGGTGAACTTGACTAATCAACTATGAAACCTTTAATTTGTTCACCATTGAGATTGGCAACTAGCATGGGTAGGATGTGTTGAGATCACTTGTGCTATCTTTTGTATGCTAGGTTGCTATGTCTCTTGCACTGAGTCATTCACTTGCTTGGATTGTTCATATGTACATTGTGCTTAAAATTGATCCAAGTTTAGTGAATTGAAAAGATCGAGATGGGATTGCATGTGTCAGCACCTCACGGTATCGAGACTGTTTCTCATTGCACATTTGAGTTAAACTTGAGCCGTGTAGTGTAAGACCGAAACTGGTGCTTTAAGCTTCTGATTGCTTTTCTTGCATAGGCTTAGCCCGGTTGAAAAGTTAGGCAATGACCATGCTTTCAACCTCTCGCAATCAAATGCTTTAATTTGAACTTGTGTTAATACCGCTGCAATCTCCGATAAAATTTGAAAATAACACAAGTTTATGCTTCATTCTTTTGCATGATGATTGAACTTTGCTAGGGGTAGTTCACCTTTTTTACTTGAGTTAGCACTTGGTTGATTTCCTGTCTATCCATGCTAAGTGCTATTTTAGTGGTGAACTCCTTTTCAAATGGCTTAAAACTGCTCATATGTTTAATTGTTCATATTTCGTATTCATTTGATCAGTTTGAGCCTTTGCTAGCATTTGTATTGGTTGCTACACTTTCAGGGCAGCACCCTTTTGAGCATCTTTTCATTCTGATTGCTATACACTTGAAGCTGTTGCATTGTGCATATCATGCATTTTTAGCTTAGTGTACATACCCCCAGCTCCGATACACTTTGTGGTCACTTTCAATGCTTTTCATTGCCCCCATATGCTTTTGGTTGATGACTTGTCTTGTGTCTGTGTCAACTTTGTGAAAAATGTCAAAACCCCTCAGCATGTTCCCTTTTGTCAAGGGGGAGAAGCTGTTTGCAAGGGGGAGTTTGTGTGTTGGCACAAAGGGGAGAGTCATGCATTTTGGGGAGAGCTTTGAGCAAGGGGGAGTTTAGCTCTTTTATGTCCTTCTTCATTTGGTATAGCTCTTTTATGTGTTTCAATTGGTATCCATCTTTTGGTATGGAATGCAATTGGTGTCATGAGCTTTGTTGCATAGCTTTTGTATATATGCTTGCTCTCAGGGGGAGTCGCTTTTGTCTTGCTGCTTCTCCGCGTGCTCCGAGTGTTTGTGCTCCTTTTAGTGTTGAGTTTCTCTTGTGGTTTTTTCTCAGTCGGTATCGAGCCTGCTAGTCGTGTTGAGCTATTTTTGCTTCTCTTTTGAAGGACTAGCAGTTTTTGCTTGGTATTTTCGATTGGTATGGACCCTTCAGCTAGTTGTGTCAAGCCATTTTTGCCTCTATCTTTAGGAACTAGCTGTCTTCACCAAGTGTTGGCTGTTTGTGATTGGTATCAAGTCGTCTGCTAGTTGTGTTGAGCCTCTGTGCCTCTATCTTCAGGGACTAGCAGCTTTGCATTCTCATGCGTTGTTTCAGCCTCAATTGGTGTCGAGCCTTGAGCTAGTGGTGTTGAGCCATTTTTTGCCTCTTCTTGAGGACTAGCTCATTTTTGACTTGGTTGTGTCGAGCCGTTGCCCATGTCTTTGGGAACCAAGTTTTTTCGCTCTGTGTGATCGAGTTTTGCTCTTTGATGAGTTGTTGCTCCGATCCCTTGCTTGGTTGCGTTGAGCCGTTGCCCATGTCTTTGGGGACCAAGTTATGTTCATTTCAAATTGCCCCCTCTTTAGCGTTTCTTTGGCTTTTGGGCATTTGAATGGATAATCTTCTCATGACAAGTGACTTTGTTCTTTGCCCTTCTATGGCTTTTGATCACTTGAATGAGATTTTTGGTTTTGGTATCTCAAACCATCTCTTGTGCCTAGTTTTTGTCAATTCAATCATCAAGGGGGAGAAAGAGAAAGAGAAAGAGAAAAAGGGGGAGAAATTTCGACCCAAGTGAACCCAAGTGGATAAGTACCTTGGTTTCTTTTGTGATGATTGTTTGACAATTTATTTGAGATTGGTTTTCGAGTACCTTTTTGGGATTTCATGAAACTCTTGTTTTATCTTGACTCTTCGGTTGTGTGGAGGCTTTGCCCGCTTTTCCCGTTTCTTTCGGGACCGAGAGCTTTTATTTGAGTTTTCATGATCCTTCCTCATCTCAAGTAGCCTTGTGTTTGCTTTTGCTTGGCTTTTGGGCACTTGAATGAGGCTTGCCTTCAAACCCTTCCTTTTTGGTTTTATTGTTAGTCAATGCATTCATCAAGGGGGAGATTGAGAACATATATGATGAATGATTGACTTTGATGAGGAAGGTTTGAGGCTTTACCCGGTTTAGTCCATATCTCGCTATGTGCTTAATGTTTATGACTAACCAGTGGCGTTGAGTTGTGGTGTTTCTGTGTTGGTGTGCGTGTGCAACATGTGTCTCTTGGCTGTGTTGATGTGCAGGTGTTGAGCTCGGATACAGTGGTCAATGGCGAGGTGAAGGTCAAGTAGAGACGTGCTGTGCCGACGGACCGGGAGCGGTGAAGGATGGGCGTGCCATGCGGCGGACGTGCCATGCCGATGTACCCAGAGCGGTGAAGGGCGGACGTGAGGCTTGGACTGACGGACCAGAGGGCCAGAGGACCAGCTGTGGTAGCTGGCACGTGGCATCGGCGAGCGAGAGCACATGGGATGTGCGATGCATCGGCCGAGTCGGGAGGAAGACGATGGCATCGTGGCACTTGGCGGGAGGTCGGACACGGGCTTGCGTGCGGCGCAAGTGCCGTCGGCCGAGTCAAGAAGGAAGGCGAAGGCGTTGTGCCCGGCGTGGGGGCTGGACATGCATCGGCATCGGTGCCGGTGGTTGGGGTGTGAGAACCACACTCCGTCTATGGTGCGGGTTCGGTAGCTGAGCCTCAAAAAGCTACCCTCGATGGTTTCCGAGTTTGGGCCTCAAAACTCGGGTGGCCGGTTTCCGAGTTTGGGCCTCAAAACTCGGGATGGACGGTTTCCAGGTTTGGGCCTCAAAACCTGGGCTCGCGGGTTTCCGAGTTTGGGCCTCAAAACTCGGGGTGGACGGTTTGCCAGGTTTGGGCCTCAAAACCTGGGCTGGCGGGTTTACCGGTTTGGGCCTCAAAACCGGGGGTGGTCCGAAAGGACGGTCGACGCGTGGTGGCGTGGAGAGGCTGGCGTGGCGGCGAAGCTATCCACGAGGAAGGCGCGGTGGTCGACGTGACGGCACGTGGCGACATCAGGGAGGTCGCGTCGAGGCGAAGCTACCGGATGTGCGGGCGTGGCCGTCGGATGAAGATCGTCAGGACTGGGCGGTTTTACCCCTGGGGGTATTTGGGTCGAGAGCTTAATGTAAGGGCATTTTGGTCTTCGGACGTGCGCCTATATATATGAGGGGGCTGCTAGGGCAGCTGGATCCATCCTTGGAGGGTGTCACTCTCATTTTGTTCCTATGAGAGGAGGCTAGGGTTAGGGAGAGACCGGCTCTTGTTCTTGAGCTTTTTGCCATCCAAGCTTTGTGTTGCTAGGATTGTCTTGTAGCCCGACACCGAGTGCTTAATCAATCATCCATTCCTCTGAATCCAAGGATCAAATTCGTGGTTGAATTCGCGTTTTGAATTTGTTCTTCGCGTTCTTCTTTTCTCCACGATTTTCCCTTTACTCGATCTCCCTCTACGTTGCGTATTTTGCAATTCCGCTTGAATCAACTTGTTCTTTGAAGTGAGGAGAACATTTCCACCGAAGGAATTCATCTCTACCCTCATGAACAAGTAGATCAGGTCGAAATCGTTTTTGTTCTTCCCTCTTTCCCTTTTCTAGTGTTCTTTGAATTTCTCATGGTATAGTTGGGTTGAAGCGATGATATCCTAGGATTAGCTTCCCAACACATAGAAGAACACTTGGGAGAAGTTTGGTTGCAGCCCCGTTCGATTTGGTGAAGATCCAATCGATTTTGGTTTTGTCTCGTGGCATTTTTGGGCGTTCTGGGCAGTGGCGGACTGTCCGCCCCCCCAGCCGCGAACAGTCCGCGAGTCGGGGTTCTAGCCGGACCAGTGGCTGTTTGCCACGACGCTTTTCCCCTCGGGTGACCGGCGGACAGTCCGCCAGTGACCCGCGGACAGTCCGGGGTTTACATCGGACGCTGCACAGGGCAGGCACCGGACGCTCGGAGTTCACTGTTCACGTGAACCGCGGACAGTCCGGCGTGCAAACCGTGGACTGTCCGGGACCTGTCCAGGGATGTTTCAGAACAGTTCGTTTTTGGGTCTTTTGCCGGCGGACAGTCCGGACTCCCAGGCGCGGACAGTCCGCCCTTGACCGGACAGTCCGGGACCAGCAGTCCGGACAGTCCGGGAATCGGCTGTAGGGTGAGTTTTAGTGCGTTTGCTCTCCTGGCTTTTCCGTTTCGATTCCGGACTTCTCGTTTGCTCTTAGAGTTCACCTAGGAACCTCTCTAACTATCTTTGCTACATGTTAGCATAGGTATTTGGAGGAATTCCGACGTAGCCCTCTATCTACGTTCGGGGGTCGGTTTTTGGGTCCGAACTTGACTCGGAGTTTTGGGAGTTTTGGTTTGCTCTCTTGTGTGGTGCCTCGCTGTGATCCTAGGGATCATCCACCCTCTTCCAAGGGTCGTGGGCATCACGTTTGAGTCCGAAGCTTGTGGGGTCGATTTTGTTGGGACTGAGGCCGTAATCTCGAAAGAAATTTTTAGGCTCCCATTCACCCCCCCTCTGGTCGCCTTGCTTTAGCATTTTTGGTCCTTCACACTAGCATCAAGCTACCAAATGCATACCCATGGTTATCAAGGCATAAGATCAAACATCTAGGATAAGTCTATATAGGCATCAAGGTAGACACATGCAATATGAATTAAGTGATTACGATGAGTAGGTAACAAGGATGGTCCCATGCTATACTTGCCTTAAACTCAAGATCCTTCTTCTTTTGACTTGTAGACTAATAGAGGTTGACTCTTGACCATGATGTCTTGATCACGAACTTCTTCTTGATCACCAATGTGAAACTCGCCGACTGGACATACGATCACAGAACACCACACATGCATCGATCCAAAAGCAATCATGCAAAGCAAACATAGCCTATGATTAGAACAGTACATCAATCATTAGAAAACAAGATAAAGAGTTTTAAAAACAGATCTACGATTCGCTACGAACACACAGACGGGAAGATCACGCTACACAGAGCTATAACAGAAAAGATATGAACTAAACAAGATTAAAGACACTAATTACTAGATTAGATTTAACTCAAATTTTAATTATAGAAAACAGTATTGAAAGTTATATAGTTTCAAAGATCTTTTCGAAACGAATCTAACGCAAGTTGAACGGACTAAAACGTAGTTAAAACAAAGAAGTTATAGCCTTTTGAATCTGGTGGCAGTTTTGTAAATAAAACAAATTTCGAATTTGCAGATTTAAATAAATAAAACGAAATTGAAATTCGGATGGACTGCGCCTCATTAAGGAGGAAACTCAGGGGTTTAGATGCAAGCGTTTACAGACTCAAAGAATAGTGCCTGTTGGACTGCGCGTTGAGGCTCGAAAAGTTATAATGGCCTATATGCAAAATAGCCATCGAAGGGGTATTGGGCGATCTGGAGCCGTCCGATTCAAGATGAAGTGTTCAGATTAGATCAGGGAGGAGTTGGCGGCGCTGGCCGACGGAGCAGGGAGGCAGAGATGGCGCTCATGGCGGCGCCATCGCCGGAGTCGAGCGGCGGAGCTCGAACCTGGGGGTAGGGGACGGTAGAGACCACGGGGATGGTACCAATCGGTCCAGGAGCTCAAGACGGTCTCACCTGTTGCAAAGATAACGATGGGGAAGACCCGGTGGCGGTGAATGGCTCGACGAGACAACTGTGGTTCCTCTGCATATAACGGCGAGCAAGGATTAGGCAAACCGAGGGGGAAAAGGGAGATAAGAGAGGCTATACGGCCTCGCAAGGCCAAACCGAGAATCGGGAACGACCTAGAAGCGGCGGTGAAGCAGTGAGGAGCTAGGTCGACGACGGTGGGATCTATGCGGGCGGCGGAGCTCTCGGCTACGGTGAGTCAGGACACGAGAGGAGCTCAGATTTGGAAAAGGAGAGGCGGCGGGGTACGGGGATTCTTATAAGACCGCTAGATTGGCCGAGGAGCAAAGGAGAGGGCGATCACGTAGCTAGGGCGGAGTCGTTTTGGAGTCCCGGTTGTGTGCGATGCAAGGAAGAAGACGACCGACAAGCGGGGTCCATCTGCCAGAGAGAGGAGGGAAGCGTGCGATAACCCCAGCGGCTGACTCGTGGGCCCGCTGCGTCATTGGGGTGTGGGTGCCGACTGGGCCGAGCGCTGAGACGGCCCACGCGCGGGGAGGGAAGGGGCGCTCTGTGGAGGCAGGCCGATCAACTGGGCCGAGAGCAATGCGGCCTAAGAGAAGGGGAAAGTGGATCTCGGGCGGCAGGCTAGGCCACTGGCCGGCTCGGGCCGAAAGCCAGGAGGAGGGAGAGCAGGCTGCTCGGGCCAGAATGGGGAGAAGAGTGAGTTTGCTCTTTTTCTTTTTATTTTTCCTTTATTTAGAAACCATTTTAAAGCCTTTTCAAAACATTTCCAAAATCAAATTGAATTCCTTGCAAACTTTTGATTTGGATTTTTGAGATAAAAGAAAGTCTTTGAAACTTTTAACTTTTCCAAACTTTTTGAAAAACAAAAAGTCTTGATTTTCAAAATCCTTTCTAAGAAAATTTATTTTTAAATTGTTTGCAAATCATTTTGAATTGAACTGAGTTTCAACCAAAACCACTCAGCACAAAAACTCCAATGCACCAACATGAATGCACAAACATGTTACTAAAACCCTAGGATAAATTTTAATTTAGAGAAAATTTTTATTTCCCTATATTTTATGAGCACAAAAATTCATAAATAAACCATTTTAATTCTAATATAAGAAATGAAATTTTCAGGGTGTGACATGCTAGGGATGGTGGAGGGTGAGCAGGTCCTGCCGAGGCAGGCGGCGGTGATGAGCGCTGCGTACCGAAAGCGATGAAACTAGGAGGTGACAGAAACAACGTGTGGGCGTGGCGATGGAGAGACTAGAGAGCCTGACTCGAAAAAATGAAGAGGAGAGACGTTCCCTGGGAGCAGGCTCATGACTGCTTTAAGCTGTCCAGGCCCAGACGCCCTCGAGGTAAATAAACGACTCATGTCCTAGTTTCTATACAGTCAAACAAACACGCCTCACTATTCTTGCTTTCATGGCCCTCTGGCTCTTACAACCTAGCCACGTACGAATTTGTGACAGGACGGAGTGAAGGACGCGACCACGCCACCGGCTCGGAAGCAAGCGAGGCACAACCTCTGCCCCAGCGCCGGCGGCCAACACGGGCCCTGCCCTGGCGCGGGTGCGGTCTCTATCGTAGTGCTGGTGGTCGACGCCGGTGAGGACTTTGCTCGGTCAGGTCACCAGTGGGAAGGAGCTGACGGGTGGGGTCAGCTTGTCAGGGAGAGACAGTTGACGGGAGAGAGCCGCCGATGACATGTGAGTGTGTTCAACAATTTTTTAAGAAGTCATAACCGTCAAACTAAATGAGTTTTTGATTTTTTCACAGCTACTTTTTTCAAAAGCCACAACTCATAGCTGTTTTTTTTTAAAAAAAAAACATGTCTAACCAAACAGGTCTTAAGTTGGTACAACAGATAATATCACCATCTATGTCAAAGAAAGTGTCGAGGCTAGTAGTCTAAAACCGTGATCAACAGGCTGAAAACCGAGGGTACGGGCGCTTGAAACAAAAGGACAGCTGAAAAGGGCCCATGGGCACGTCGGTGACAGACAATCAGCGGCGGACCGCCGCCGGTGTTTTGCCTCCTGGATTCACCGCACGATTTCCTCAACCAACGGCGCGTCCCACAACAACATCGCAGCCCCCTGGTTCGCCACGCCAGATTTCCAGATTCACCCTCGGCTTCCTCCATATTCGTGTTGGCTACTTTGATTTGAACACGTCTTTGGCTCCGAGTCCACCACCAAGGTCACTAAGGTCAGCGAATCCATAATCTACGGTTGCCACCAAATACAGTCTTCCTTCAATTCGTCATTTTATATTACTATAAATAATCGACACACAATATACGGCTCGGTTACACTTATATATTATTAAAAGGTGTGAATTATTGTACAAATTTATAGTTTTCTGACCATACAACTAAATAACTTCCGACCAAGATACGCAAAGAATGTGACACTTCATGCTTTCTCTTTATTGAGCAGGTGTTCGTTTTCCCAACACAAACTTTAACTCTGTCACATCGGATCTTGCAGCCCTAATTTAGTTTATTAAAAATAAAATAATTAAAAAACTAATTTATCAGCTGAAGGCTAATTCACGAGACGAATCTATTAAACTTAATTAGTTCATGGTTTCATAATATGATGCTACAATATGATGCTACAGTAAACATTTGCAAACGACAGATTAATTTAACTTAATAGATTCATTTTATTAATTAGCATATGATGTTGTAATTAATTTTATAATTAGTTTATATTTTTAATAGACCAAATTAATACTGAAACATTCAAGGTGACATATACTATTTTTTTCCCGAACACCTACTGAGTACTACAGTGTTAGAATGTACCGCCACTCCTACGAAAAGTCGAAAACTCGAAAAGTGCATCCTACAAGATCCCATGTGGACTCCACTGACCACTGTGCCAATAATCACACCGCAACGTCAAAACAAAAAGTGTATGCGAAAGCGATCTCGCAGAGAAGACAATACCAGACCAGACCAGGGACCAGAATGCAAAATTCACCCCTCGAGCGGCGGCGGCTCGGCTGCATCCGTTCCGTGTGCAGTAGTACAAATGCGGCGCGCCACCGCGGCGAACACGACCACCCGCCACGGATTCCCTTCCGCTCCTCTTCCCCCTTCTCCAACCTCCGCTACGGCGAGCTGCACGATCTTAGGCAGGTGAGTACTGTACTGTTGAGCAAGCCACATCTCAAGGCCGCCGCCGCTAGCTAGCTTTGGGCTGCTTTAATTTGCCCGTGGCTTGGTTTCTCCTCGTCTCCTTCTCCTTAGATTAGATTGGTTCGTGCGCGCGCAACTCCAGCAATGGCGGAGTGGGACGGATGGGCGTGCTGGTAGTACTTCTTGCCGGGACACACACACCAGGAGGCCCGAACAGGGGATAGCGTTTAGCAGGGGCTGTGTAGTCGTTTCGTCGAACACTTGGCGTCCGTCCACCCCTGGAGGCTGCGACTGATTATTCTTTTCCGTCCTTTCCCGTTCGCGAAAATACTGGACATGAGCTTCGATCTTAGAAGCAATATGAGCTTTCCGCCGAGTTTTATTTCGGAATCCATCTACTGGGTTTCGTGTTTTTGCGACTGCCTACTCCAGCGAACTAAACCTTCTGCTTGTTCCTTGCCGTTTTAGCTGCAGAGGAAAGAGTGATGATGACATGCTTTTCTTCAAGCACCAAAGTTTCGTTCAAGTTCGGAGCTAAGGCGTTCGTGAAGAATTGCTTGCCTGGCTACTTGGGTTCTGTGGTATCTTTTCCTGTTTCTCGGACATTGGATGGTCTCTGTTCTCCCATCAGGGTGGAGAATCGCGCCTATGGTTCCAACCTGGTTGTTGCGGCTTCCGATGGCAGACACCTCAACACAACGCTCTCTTCGACTAATGGCCACGTCAAGGTTCCTGGTAAGACATGCTTTGGAGCTGTTTTTGGTCATATGGAATTTGATCTGTTGTCTCTGATCAAACAGAGAGGTAACTTTATTAAACTGTTTACGCATGACGCTTCCCAATTTTTTTTCTTGGACTTAAAATACTGGGCATATATGGTTTTTTTGGAGGAAAACCTCAAACTTGATGCACTCTGAGGTAAATGGCTGTGGCAAACTAGTAAAAATAAGGGCTCCCACTTAACTGATCACACGAGAAAATTCAAGAAATTATTATAATAGTGCTTGGATCCAGAAATTGAATTAAATTCATTGAGTACTTTATGATTATGCTTCTGGAAATATTTTGCTTGGACTTAAAGAACCATGGACATGATGGTTTATGAGGAAAACCTCAAGCTTGATGCACTATATAGTATATACTATCAAATGTCAGAGTTGCCTTTTAACTAATCAGTATTTAAACCCAAGAAAAGAAAAACTATTAAACTTGATTTGTTGTTTTGAAACAGAAGAGAGGGTAACTGTATTGGTCATTGGTGGAGGAGGAAGGGAACATGCTCTTTGTTATGCCTTGGAGCGCTCTCGGTCTTGTGATGCAGTTTTCTGCGCTCCTGGTAATTCTGGCATTGCTCAGTCCGGAGATGCCACATGTATACCGGACCTGGACATAACTAATAGCGAAAATGTCATCTCATTCTGTCGTAATTGGGGTGTTGGATTAGTCGTAGTTGGACCTGAAGCACCTCTTGTTGCTGGTCTTGCAAATGACCTTGTCAAAGCTGGAATTCCTACTTTTGGTCCTTCATCACAGGCTGCGGCATTAGAAGGATCAAAGGATTTCATGAAGAAACTATGTGATAAGTGCAACATTCCTACAGCAAAGGTACTTTCTTTTAATTTGTGAAGCTACTGTACAGTTATTATTCTTGTTACATAATGTAGGTCGATGCAAAATTTGAATATATCTAGAGCTGGCAATATTATTTTCAGCATGAGAATTGTATCTTTATGATATGCTTTGTTACTGGATACTGCCTCTCAATGAGTCCCAAACTATGTTTTGTGTTTTAGCTCGAGTGCTCATAAACCCCATTTACTTTTTCACAATTTTCAAATTTCAATTCCTGTAAATCTTGCCTGTCAAGGATCAAGGAGCCCCGTAGCTATTTCCTTCTGTTTCAAGAATTTTGAAACACTTTTTTTACAGGGTAAACTTAATCTGTTGAAGATCTAGGAGCCATGTTAGATATTTCCTTCTATTAAGCATGTCATTGGTTGAAAGTTGAAACTTGACTACTTGTGTTCTGCATGTGCAGTATCAAACATTCACAAACCCGGTTGATGCTAAACAGTATGTAAAGGATCAAGGAGCCCCCATAGTTGTTAAAGCTGATGGATTGGCTGCTGGGAAGGGTGTAGTTGTTGCTATGACTTTAGATGAGGCATTTGAAGCCATAGACACTATGCTGATTGAAGGCTCTTTTGGTTCTGCTGGATCATGTGTCATCATTGAAGAATTTTTAGAGGGAGAAGAAGTTTCGTTCTTTGCATTAGTAGATGGAGAAACTGCTTTGCCTCTTGAATCGGCCCAGGACCATAAAAGAGTTGGTGATGGTGACGTTGGTCCAAATACAGGTGGTATGGGTGCATACTCGCCAGCTCCAATAGTGACAGAAGAACTGAAGAAAAAAGTAATGGAAACTATAATCCTCCCTACTGTTAAAGGTATGTCAGCGGAAGGATGTAAATTTGTTGGTGTGTTATATGCTGGGCTTATGATTGAGAAGAAGTCTGGGCTTCCTAAGCTTATTGAATATAATGTACGATTTGGAGATCCAGAATGCCAGGTTTGTGGTCTTCTTTATTAATTATCATTATTGACTTAACTTAGCAAATGTTTACAGAATATAATACCCAGACCATTATTTGGTCCTCTATATATCTATAGGATTTATATTTACCCAATTTATATCTTCTTATTTGGATATCTTGTCGTTAGTAATAATATGCTAAACTACCTGCATGGTTATTTGGTCGTTTCATATGGTTCATGCAGAAAAAATCCGAATCTGAAGCTAATATTTGAATTTACATTTGGGAAACTACATGCACAAAGTTTTATCTTATCTTCAAGTACTCAATCCATCCCAAATTATAAGACGTTTGACTTTTTTGACACCAAGTTTGACCACTCGTCTTATTCAAAATTGTGGTACAAAATATCACTTCTTTTATCATGGCTTTGTTTATTAATAAAAATTCTTCAAGAATAACTTAAATTTGACTTTGTTTGTATAAATTTTTTAAATAAGACGATTGGTCAAACTTGAGGACAAAAAAGTCAAACGTCTTATAATTTGGGATGGAGGGAGTGAATGCGTAGTTCTGGCCTTCTGGATGGTAAAAGCCTTTTGGAAATACTAATAACATATTTGTTGCAGTATCAAAACTCCATTTGTTAGTCTCTTTAAAGAAATAAATATGAAAGGCCAACTATCTTTTTATGAACTCATTAAGTTTTCTCATGTTCACAACCTAAACTTTAGGTCAATTCATCTCTACGAACTCATCTTGTTTGGCTCAGGTTCTGATGATGAGGTTAGAGTCCGACTTGGCACAGGTTCTGCTTGCTGCTTGTCGGGGAGAACTGGGCCAGGTTTCGCTAACCTGGTCGCCTGAGTTGGCAGCAGTTGTTGTGATGGCAAGTGAAGGCTATCCTGGGCCTTACAAGAAGGGGACTGTAATAAAAAATATTGATGAAGCCGAGCAGGTTTCTCCTGCAGTTAAGATATTCCATGCAGGAACAGCCTTTGATACAGATGGAAACTTTGTAGCAGCTGGAGGCCGCGTGCTCGGTGTTACTGCAAAGGGCAAGGACATTGAGGAAGCAAGGACTAAAGCGTATGATGTGCTTGACGTTGTTGACTGGCCAGAAGGATTTTACAGGCATGACATTGGTTGGAGGGCGCTCAAACATCGGCATTTGGCTTCACACTGATGACAATAGTCCCCTGAATCTCTGTAATTATGTTGGGTTTGCAATTGTAGGGCAAGCATAAGAAGAATTTGCCGCAATAGATGCTGTGAGCCTTGTGGGTGCATGAAGATTGAGTATGGAAGCGTGAATTGCGTGGAGCAGTTCCTTGACCGGGGAACGGCTGATTTTGAAGACTAGTTTTTTGTTTTTTAGCTTTAAATACTTATATGTATGAGTACTATGGTATTCATCACTTATTAGTAAGGAACAGATCCTTATATGCAGCATTCTCGTATAAATATTTTATTGGCACCCACTCATTATCATAATAAAAGTATAATTAACCCGTACTATTTGCAAGCGAGCTGATTATTAAACAAGTTCCTTTTGTTCATTGGGTCTCTGGCATTTAACTCCATGGAGGATGCCGGTGCTCTACATTTTGGATAACTCGAAACAGAGGGCTCAACCGCTCGGTTGGATTAGTTGCATTCAAATAGCAGTAGTAAAAGTGATCTTTTTCAAGTAAAAGAGAGGCTTTATTAACTACTCTCTCTTCCAAATTATAAGTAATTTCAAGAATCTCTTCCTTCCAAATTATAAGTTATTTTAAAAATCTTCAAAAGTCAAAGTATCTCAAGTTTGATCAAAATATAGAGAAACAGAACAAAATTATGACATCCAATAGATATACTAGAAAAATATAACTAATAAAATCCAATGATGATACTTAATTTAGTATAAATGTTACTATCTTATTATGTAAATTTGGTTAAATTTGAAAAGTTTAACTCTTCAAAAATTTTAAATAAAAAAGTTATCGACTACAAAGTTGTATAACTCTTTGACTTTAGTTTTAGTCGTTTCTTCATCCGAGGTTGTTTGAAAAACACTCAAATTTGACTACGTAGCTTCTTGATATCTCTAGAAATTGATTTTTAGAGATAGTTGAAAATATAGCCGCCTCTAAAAACAGAGGATTTCTAGAGACGGATGAAAATAATATCCATCTCTACAAATGCATTTTTAGAGATAGCTCGGTTCATACCAATTTGTAGAGATGGCTGTAGATTGAGCCGCCTCCAAAAACCTTCATCCCTGAAAATCAATATTGTAATAGTGAATGGTGATCTATTTTTGATAAACTTATTCAAATTTAAGAAAATTTAATTCATCCTAAATCTAGAGTCGTATTTTTGTCCGTTGTCTCTAAAAAGCTTTCATTGCTAAAAATCAATATTTTGATAGTGAATGCTCACCTATTTTTTATAAACTTATACAAATTTAGGAAAATTTAATTCATTCTAAATCTAGAATTATATTTTTTTATGGAAGGATTATTTCAAAGGGCTAAAACATATCATCTAATATATTTTATTTCAACACTCGAATTTCAAGTTGTTGGACTCCTTTTTGTTGATAGGATGTGTGGCTCAGTTCCTAAAAAATCAAACTAGAAATGATTTTTTTAGAGACCAAATTGCCAATGGTGGGTGCACACAAGTACACAACGACAATGAGTGATGAGGATCTGGTGGGCAAATTGAGTCAAATCAAGTTTGTTACCAACAAGGGTGAGTAGGAGGGCTTAAGCCCCCATATAGGCCCATGTTGGATCCGCCCCTTCTTTCCACTTTGAGAAACCCGAACCTTTTGCGTTTTGCCCAACCTGACAAGAGGCCTCAGCCACAGACTATATTGGCAGATGAAGGTAATACAATTGATCTTCAAGTCACACTCTACGCAGTAACACAATATTTATCATTATTGACATTATATGATTGTGACATTTGTATGAGAAAACTACTAGATGCCTGTAAACATAGGAAGAAATAGAGAAGAAGAAGCGACGTGCTGCCCCTACAGCTATATCAATGTAAACATAGGAAGGAAATAGAGAAGAAGTGATGTGCTGTTGCAAAACTGAGTCCAAGGGAACAAGCTAAGGCCCTGTTTGGATGTTGCGGTTTTGAGAAACTCTAGTATCAAGAAACTTTAGTTTTAGAACAAGAGGCAAGCAAAACCATGGTTTAGAAAAAAGAGGTCTAGAGTGGACTTTTAAAAACTCCAAAAAAACTATAGTTTTAGCAATACCATGGTATTCAAAACCACAAAGTTGATTGCATCCAAACACTTTATGGCACTCTAAAACCAAAGTATTTAATAAAACCATAGTATTTTTCTAATACTCCAAAAATACTTTGTATGCAAACAGGGCCTAAGCAAGGTAGACGTGTATGATCTCGCTGTTCCATCTAGTTTACAGCGAATAAGAAAACCTTCAAATCTGCTTGTTAAACAATCAAATCTGCTTGTCCCTGCTGCTTGTTAAATAACGGCTGATATATACTGTACTACTTGTAAGTTATTAACATCTCCAAGAGTGCCTCAAATTTTCTTGCTCAAACATGGTGATTTGCCAACTCTCCAAATAAGTATGGGATGGAGAAAAAGAGTCTATGTCTAATAGTTTCTTATCTTTGGCTTACCAGATACAAAAATATGGGTATTTTTGGTCAGTTTTTTTTTTATTTCGCGCGAAACCCTTCACGGGCCGTGCCGCCGCCTCGTGTCGAGAGTACACCACCATCGCTGTGATCAGCCGGTGTGAGAGGAAATCATTATATTTTATTTCAGTTGTACAGATAGCAGTAGGGCATTTTATTTGTTCTAAAGAGAAGATCGCAGACAGCTGACCAGTACTCACGCGAACACCCTTCAGTCAGGCGAATAGAGCAGCAAGCAGAGCCGCAGTGCATGCCGGCCACAAAATCTGTTGCTGGTCACATCCAATCTGGCCACACCAGCAGCACCTGTGGCCACTCGACGGCCAGGAAGATGGCGCCAGGACCGGCCAGCCGCGACCACTAGATGGCCTGCGCCATGATCGGAGAAGTCGCGGGAAGGAAGAAAACTGTGCACCAAGAAGATATACGTGACGCCAGGGTGCGCACATATATACGCGTGGAGAGGAAACTTTTGCCAATTGTTAAAAGATGACATTATATGAGTTCACTTCTTTGCTGAGTGCTTGTGCCACTCGGCAAAGCCTTAAATACACTTGACAAAGATTTTGCCAAATGTCACACTCGGCAAAGAACACACAGCAAAGAAACTAACGATAAAAGGCTCTTTGCCGAATGCTTTTTATCGGGCACTCGGCAAATGTCACTCGACAAAGAAAAAAAATAAAAAAAAACACAACAACGAAAACTAACGGCAAAAGACTCTTTTTTATCGGGCACTCGACAAAGGCTTTGTCGAGTGCCGAGGTGGCACTCGGCAAAGAAAAAACGAAAAAAAATCCAAAAAATAGGGAAAATATTTTATTTAATCGGGGGAGGGGCCCACTGGACAGCGTCCGCCCGTCTCCGTCGAAAATTAGGCAATTTAACGTTAAATTTAATCCAGCAATTCAGTAGTAAAATTGTAACAACAATTAATTGCACGTTTATACTACTGATAACAATTGCATACGAGATAAACATATTGATCATAATTGAAGCGAATATCATACTGTGCGCAGGAACAGTATTGAAAACAAATCGAGTATTTGAGTTATACCCTACGGAGGGACCAGAGCCGGAGGCACTAGTGGCTTCATCCACATTCATTGTGAATGTGTTGCTCGATGTCGCAGACCATAGTCGGTGCAGGAAGAGGTTCACAGTGAAGTCCCGTGAACGTCGACGACGTTCTTCCTATCTTCGTGTGCGGCGACGCGATTGGTGTAGTCGAACAGAGGCGGCGACGAAGTTGTAGTCGTACACGTCGGCGGCAGGAACGTCGAGAAGTCACGAGAACGCTCCGTAGAAACCTAATCGCCTGCACCCCGTGCAGGGTTCGCGGCGGACGGAGGT
Organism: Coix lacryma-jobi var. lacryma-jobi; assembly: GCA_009763385.1. Classification (NCBI taxonomy): domain Eukaryota; kingdom Viridiplantae; phylum Streptophyta; class Magnoliopsida; order Poales; family Poaceae; genus Coix; species Coix lacryma-jobi. The sequence goes on from CM019829.1 coordinate 117,634,707, forward strand.
TTCGGAGGCACCTACTCTCCCGTCTCTTTGTGCGTGCAGAGGTACGGGACGGGGAATCAAAGGAGGACAACACAGAAGAGTCTGCGGGAAGGAGAGCTGAGTGTGCGGCGACAGAGAGTTTCAGTGGTTCTCACGGGAAGAGGAACCCTGGCTTTATGCCCGGTACGGGAGATGAGGCAGCGCCGCAGCCACTCGTTCACCCACGCATGCGCGAGAGAGAAGGCAGAGCCACAGCCACTCGTTCGCCGTTTTCTCCCATTACCGCCTCGTCCATGCACATCCGAGTTTGACCAAAACTTAACCGCGCGCGTCACGGCACGCATGCAAAGCAGGCAGGCAGGCAGGCTGGCTCGGCTCGACACGGCACGCACGCCACGCCTCGCCTTGGCTCGGTGGTGGCGGTGGCGGCGGCGGCGGCGGCGGCGCGCACGTATGGCACTATTTTCTCCTTCTTTGACTTCTGTATAGATGCAACGAAAGTTGATCTATTTACGTCAAGTCACATTATAATCAACGTCCCATGTGAGACTAAACTATAACACGACAACATTTAATATGGGCCTAGAATTAATCATTATTAAATATAATGTGGGCAAGGCCCAATTATATCTAACAATCCCCACCAAATTCTAGGACTCATAACAAATGTTCTCAAAAACTCTTTCGTTTGATATATCAGTGTTTCGGTGGAGACTGTTAAGTTTAACATCCACCTAGAACAAAGGTTATACTTATTCACAACTGTACAATGGACTATGCCTTGAATTGACGGTTTTGTGCGAAGTAAGTTTTACCTAGGTTCATAGCTGATACTAGGCTGCCAACAAGATTCCCCTCTGGTTGGAGCATATAAGTCATACTCCTGGCCTCTTCATGAGTATCTAGAGATCACCCAAACCTCCACTACTAGAAATATGATCATCAGTGACGATTTGCTAGTGACGCTGGTAAGTTTCGTCACTGAATGATACCTTTCAATGATGATATTTTTGTTTTCGTCATAAGGTACAAGTGACGATGTTTTGGCTTCACTTTCAGTGACGAAAATGAGAGGAACGTCATCGATTATCAAATGGAATCGTCATAGATCATATTGTCGGTGTGCTATATTGTAATGATGAAAATATTCGTCACAGATTATATTTCGATATGGTCATAGATAATTTGCCTCGTGTGGCCCACGTAGTGATGAAACGAATTGGTGACACATCATTTTTCCTAACGTCATAGTTAAGTGTCTAGTTTGCCCCCGCCTGTACCACTTGACGGCGTTGGATGATTGGGCTAGACGGCCCGGTTGACCTTTTTATCATATTGGATGCGTGGGCCGTCGGTCGACCTTTTTTCATATTGGGCCACAGGTGCACACAGTAGGCTGGACAATTTATGGCAAAAAAATTGCGTTGGTGGAGCTTTGATCTCGCGACCTGCCGTTAGCCGAGTAACAACCTTACCACTGAGCTACTCGACTATTTTCTTGTGAAAAAAACAAAGTTACTCTATTTGTGAGGTATCAACATGATAATTGAATGGTGATTGTCTTAACTCTTTAGATCACAGGTCCTGGGCCATAGACTGAGATTTGTCATCTGTACCTAGTGAGCAGATATGAAACCAAGCCCCAGACTTGAGTATTATTGGTTCTCTTGAAAACTGGCTACTAAATACAACCATTGAGCAAGCACCCGTCACTGATGTTATATCCTCTGATTGATTTGTAAAACAGGAGGACATGCATGCAATCGCCTAACAACACAAAATCCTGAAGAAAACCAAAGTAATCGCCTAACAAAGTACTTTTACTAATCCATAATGCAAGCACTTGTAAATCCATCGCATACACAGACCAAAGCAAAGATTATTCATTTAGTACTTAGGAACATTTCGATTTCACCAGCTTCCAAAAGCACTTCATAGGTTATAGTCAAACCATTGGCTGCGGATTAGCTGCCAAACTTGTTCTTCTAATGAAGAGGTAAAGAGACACGCGAAAAGAACGCAGAGTACTCATGCCTAATCCTACAGCCTTCGCTACAGAAGAAGGCATAGTCATTAGCCCAACCTTCTGGCACGCCACATCCGCTGGCACCGCAACCTTGTCCGTCCTCGTCCGCCGGTGGTACGGGCGGCAGTGCCCCCAATGGGGCTGTTCCGGCCACTTTCCATGTCACATCATGGACCACCTTGACGGCGTGCGCACGGTACCTGGCGCACTCCCGGTTGGTCATGCGGCTGGCCTGCTTACATCCGACGACGCCGCCGCCCTCGTCCTCGACCTGCCTAATGCAGCGCTCTGCTTCTTCCTTCTCCTTGCAACCGTGGTGATGGATGCCGAGAACGTAAGCCGCCGCCTTGTGCCCGGCGTCTGCCGCCCGTTGGAGCCACTGAGTGCCGAGCGGCGTGCACCGTTTCGCGAAAACGAACGTGACGCCGAGGATGAAGCAGGCCTCCGGGTTGTTGGCGGCGGCCAAGTTGTCGACAAGAGCATACCTTGTCCTCGCCGATGACCGTCTTCTCCTTGCCGGCGGCTGGGCGTGGGAAGGTGAACGCCGACTCCATGGAATCAGCATAGGACGAGCCGCCACCCAAGGAAGAGTTGGTGTGGCGCCTCGGCTTCTTCACCACCTCCTCCGCATCGTGAGGGCGCCTCTTCCGGCCAGTGCGGCCCTCGCCGCCGTCGCCACGGGTTCCGCGCTCCATCTCCAAGCCTCGCTGCCACGCAATCCGCCTTGAAACCGCCCCTCGCCTCACCGACTCTGGAAGAAGAAGAGACCCGCCGACTGTGGAAGAAGAAGAGACTAAAAAAAGCCAAGGAAACCGCACCGAGTAGGCCGCCGTGCTTAATATGAAGGTCACACAGAGTAGGTCCCACTGAGTACTCCCTTCGTCCCTAAAGTAATTTTTGTTGATTTTCCCAAGGATAAATGGTAAAATATCCTAAGCTACCTACAAAAAACTCAAAACTTGCATGGACACCTCATTTAGGTGTATAGTGTTGACAAAAAAGTTTCAACTGATTCCGAGAAAGTTGTGATGCATATGATTACAAAGGCACACATCTCTTACACATGACCATGTGAGTAAGTGAGAGATGCTCATCCGTTTGGGGATGTGTAGTACAACTTTCACCAAATCATTCGAAATTTTTTTGGATGCTTATGTAGGTGTCCCATGATGGTGTGTGTATTTGTTCAATTTTCAGACCAAGTTTACCTATTACTGTAATTATTTGTTGATTTTCCCAAGGATAAATGGTAAAATATCCTAAGCTACCTAAAAAAAACTCAAAACTTGCATGGACACCTCATTTAGGTGTATAGTGTTGACAAAAAAGTTTCAACTGATTCTGAGAAAGTTGTGATGCATATGATTACAAAGACACACATCTCATACACATGACCATATGAGTAAGTGAGAGATGCTCATCCGTTTGGGGATGTGTAGTAAAACTTTCACCAAATCATTCGAAATTTTTTTGCGATGCTTATGTAGGTGTCCCATGATGGTGTGTGCATTTGTTCAATTTTCAGACCAAGTTTACCTATTACTGTAATTATTTGTTGATTTTCCCATGGATAAATGGTAAAATATCCTAAGCTATCTAAAAAAACTCAAAACTTGCATGGACACCTTATTTAGGTGTATAGTGTTGACAAAAAAGTTTCAACTGATTCTGAGAAAGTTGTGATGCATATGATTACAAAGGCACACATCTCTTACACATGACCATGTGAGTAAGTGAGAGATGCTCATCCGTTTGGGGATGTGTAGTACAACTTTCACCAAATAATTCGAAATTTTTTTGGGATGCTTATGTAGGTGTCCCATGATGGTGTGTGTATTTTTTCAATTTTCAGACCAAGTTTACTTATTACTGTAATTATTTGTTGATTTTCCCAAGGATAAATGGTAAAATATCCTAAGCTACCTACAAAAAACTCAAAACTTGCTTGGACACCTCATTTAGGTGTATAGTGTTGACAAAAAAGTTTCAACTGATTCTGAGAAAGTTGTGATACATATAATTACAAAGGCACACATCTCTTACACATGACCATGTGAGTAAGTGAGAGATGCTCATCCGTTTGGGGATGTGTAGTACAACTTTCACCAAATCATTCGAATTTTTTTGGGATGCTTATGTAGGTGTCCCATGATGGTGTGTGCATTTGTTCAATTTTGAGACCAAGTTTACCTATTACTATAATTATTTGTTGATTTTCCCATGGATAAATGGTAAAATATCGTAAGCTACCTACAAAAAACTCAAAACTTGCATGGACACCTCATTTAGGTGTATAGTGTTGACAAAAAAAGTTTCAACTGATTCTGAGAAAGTTGTGATGCACATCACACATACCCTTGTTACTAAGTGAGAGATGGTTCATCCTTCTGGGAAATATGAGGTACCACTTTCTCCAAATCATTTAATTTGAATCTTTTTTGGGATGACCATACACCAAAATATGTCAGTGCTAAAACTCAAAAAAAATTGTACCAAAAATATATTCAAAGATCAATAGGAAAACAAAACTAGTGAAGATCACAAAAATTTAGAAAAAACAAAAAATGCCTTTTGAAGGATTCGAACCCGTGACCAATGCACCAAAATCAGCCTACCTTACCACTGTGCTATTCAAATAATTTTGATAACCTTTCGATGCGGTTTAGTTTAATGACGACATACCCCAGCTTGTGGCCGAAAAATAAGAGCGCCAAAACAGGCGTCGTCCCGAAAATTGATCCCGCCACTAATCACATATTTATACCCTTATTAATTCATTCCTCCCATCCCTCATTTCTTCTACCCTAGCCGCCGCCGCCTGGACTCAACCGCCGTCGACGAGCTGCTTCCTCGACCACGACGACCAGGTACCTCATCGCCATGACGGAACACAACCGCCGTCGATGAGCTGTTCCTCCCCCTTTCCACCTAAATTCCACCCCACCAAACCGCCACCCCCGGGGGGACCACAGCCGGCGACGAGCTGCGTCGTCGCCGACTACTTCGCTCGCAACGACCTAACCCTAACCATCACAGGATTTGGGTCATCGCTGTGGACTTTTCACTGGATCTGCTTCGTCGTCGACTAAGGTTCACCGCAGCAGCTCTGCTTCCCCTTTGACGACCTTGATGGTGGCAACTAGGGGGCAACGGAACAAGGAACCTGCACAAGAAGAAGGTAATCCACCTGTATGCATGGGCTTTTAAGTTGGTACTGCCCTTCAGCTTTCCATACGCCTTGCAATTTAATAATGTATATACAAATGTGGAATATATATGCCCCCAATCTCACTTCAATGTAGTAATCCATGAACTACTGTTATGGAACATATCACCTCTAGTCTTTCTTCGCTCTAATCTATAACCTATCACCTCTTTTCTATTTGCTCTATAGTAGGCAATACTTGCTCTTACCTCTTTTCTCTGTGCCAATTAGTATTACCTCCTAGTTCTTAGTAATCTCCTTCACATGAACTAATAGACACATTGTGCTATGTTGCAAGTAATACAACCTCCAATAACCGATTATGAGAGGAACCAGGATAGACATGTGGCAGACAATTTAAAGAGGATGGAAGAATTGGGACTGCACAATCTATGTGCCAGTTTTAATAATTCTTTACCACAACCTGCATCAACAAAGGGGAAAAAACAACAAACAAGAAAACCAATAGTTCAGATTCGGATTCATCAGAGTATCTCCTTGGCGAAGATGATCAAGGAGATAGTGATGATGACGACACTGAATCTGAAGAGCATCTAGAACCCCTGGCAATTAAGGTGCTTCTTTAACCTTCCAAGTAGTGGATGGGGAGTATTTGAATTGCATTTGAATATTTTCAATCTCATCTATAATATATGATCCTACTTTCAGATTCATCATGTTTTTTTCATACCTGTAATTAATATATGGTCTTGCTTAATATTGCACATGGCTGACTTTTTTTTACAGTATCCTCCAAGTGCTAGAAGGAAAACCCTCGCTTTTAAGAAGAGAGATCCTAACATGGCTCCAGGAACTAGGAGCAAGAGAGTGAGGGCATCTGAAGAATCACATGTGCAACATTCTGGAGCTCAAATAAGATCAACAAAAAGGCTTAATAGTGCAGATATAAATGGGGACAATGTAGAGGCTCCTACGGATGGTTATGATGACATATCAGATAGGTATACTACACCTGGACCTAGTGATCATGAGAGACTACCTCCAGAGGAAGACAGTGGAGTTGCTGATCTTGACACTACAGGTGCTGATGAAGGCAATGTAGATGGAGGTGAACAAACTGAAGGCAAGTTATAGTAATTATGTCAGTACAATATGACATCTCTTTTTGCTGATTTACATGAAACTAAAACATTTCATTAAATGCGGCTTCTATTTTGTAGCTACTGCAGAGCGAGCTCCAAGGAGACCTAGGCAACCAACTAAGGGAAAACAACTAGACAAGATGACTAAAGCTATGGGAAGGAGATTGCCCATACTTGTTGATGAAGGCAATAAAAGGCCTCATGAACCTGTTCAAGCTGCCAAGTTTGCATCAGAGGCTAGCATCATTGTTCGGGAAAACATGCCTGTCCTACCTCATTGGAAAGATTACAAGAAAGACGACAAATACTACAAGAGTTTTGTAAATCAGCTAAATGTAAGTGCATTATTGTTTTTATGGTTAACTTGTATACATGATTAACCTGAATTGACTAACTAACTATAGAACTGTAATTTACATAGGGACGCTTGGCAATTAACACAAAAAACGGGCCAACACAAGAAGCTTGCACAGATATGATGCGCTCTACGGTAAAACAAATGCGTTATCGGCTGAAGCAGAAATACTTCAATGGTGTTTCTGCAAATGAGATTAGGACAACTTCACCTGTTTCTTACATGTCTGATGAACAGTGGAGGGCACTAGTTGCAAAGTGGTCTGATCCAAAGAACATGGTATGGATATCTTACCATATATGCTTCTTTCACAATCATTTTGCAAAGGCTCTTCTCTTATTGAACCTATAATTTCATCTGACATGTTAATTCTATTGTAGGAAACGTGTGAAAAGAACAAACAGAACCGCAGTAAAGTCAAGTATCATCAGGCTACGGGTTCTCGCTCCTATGTGGCACACTTGCATAAATATGTAAGCTCAAAGTACCTTGTACTAGTCTCCATACACATTGGAACATATCAAATTCTCTTGCATGTAATCTGAGTCAACTTTTGTTGTGATTGTTTGTCCACGAAACAGAAGAAGAAGAGAAATAGAGAAGAACCCAGCACAGATCTGAATGAGGAACTAGATGCGGTGGAGGCCTTTGAGACCTGCCATACCAGCTCCAAACGTGGCCTCAGTCAAGCTGCAAGAGAAGCACTTGTAAGTTCCTTTGTTTGCTATGTTCATCTTGTGTGACATGTCTTCCTCAAATTATTGCAATAAGTAACAACTCTCATCTTGTTGTTCGTAAGTAGCATGAACATGTAACTATTTTCTGTCCATGATATTTTAGCTTGATATGGAAGCTTTGAGGGCTGAACCTGTTGATGAAGATGGGACGGAACCATCAAGTGTGGACCTCGTGTCCAAGGTGCTCTCCCAGACCAGCTCAAATCATTTCCTGAAGAGTGTTGGCATGAAAACACCGACATCCTCCAAGTCACATGAAAGCGAGCTTCGGGAACAACTTGCAGCTGAAGCGGTGGCTGCTGTTCAAGGTGAACTCGATGAGCTCAAGAAGAAAAGTGAAGAAGCTGAAGAACAGCTGGCGAGGACACAAAAAGAGATGTAGGAGTACAAGATGCTGACCGAGAAGAACAGCAAGGAGATGGAGGAGACCAATGCGCTGATCAAGAAGCTGTTATCCTTGCATGGTAATCCTTCTTCGTCGACATGAGGGCTCATGGTCAGTGCTCCTGTGTTTGGGTTGTTCATTTTGGGAAGTCAAACTTAAGTTGCTTGTGGTTGGCAACATATACATTAAATGTTGTAATGTTGGTTGGCAACTTTTAATTATATGCTGTAATGTTGGTGTTGATGTGAACTGAGCTGTATGCTCGTTGGAATGTTGTTTTATTAAGTATGGAATTGTTTGGTCTTTCTAGTATCATTTCCAAATTGCAATTAAATTATTATATGTATTTCTCTGACGAAAATGATGGCATCTTCAGTGACGATTACAAATCACAATATGTGACCAAAACTGTCATCTTCAGTGATGATTACAAATCGCAATATGTGACCAAAACTGTGTCATCTTCAGTGACGATTACAAATCACAATATGTGACCAAAACTGTGTCATCTTCAGTGACGATTTCAAGTAGCCATCTGTGACCAAACTCTTTCATCTTCACTGACGATTTCAAACCGCAATCTGTGACGAAATAAGAACCAATCAAACCAAGCCACGTGGCAGAATATGATTCGTCCACGTGGCAACAAAGGCAGCAGCCGGGCTAGCTATGACGTCATCGCCACGTCGCGTGACACGTCATCGATGACGTCATCGCCACGTCATGTGACACGTCATCGATGACGTCATCGCCACGTCACGTGACACATCATCGATGACGTCATCAGCCATGTCAGCATCCTACGTGGCAAGCACCGTCGGGGCTTCCAAACGGACCATTATGACGAAAACAGAGTTCAAGCTGTGACCAAAACGGGCCGTCACAGGTTACAAACGCCGTTAACGACGTCGTTACGGCGCGAGGTCAGACGGTGGATTATGACGAAGACCTGGACCCATCCTTGACCAAACCCGATCGTCACATAATGGTATCACATTCGTGACCACATCCATTTCGTCACAAAACGGAAGCAGATTTTGTGATAGTCCCTTAGTGAATTGATCTGCCAGATTATTAGACGTATGGACATAGTCCAACGTTATAACTCCGGAGTTCCTCAATTTTCTGACAGATTTTAGGCGCCTCTTTACATGCTTTGTAGACTTTATGTTATCCCTTGAACTGTTCACCTTGATTATCACAGTTCATGGAAATAGCCGGTATAGGTTTTTCAACCACCGGTAAATCCATTAGGAATTCACGAAGCCACTCGGCCTCTTCGCCAGCAGTATCTAATGCTGTGAGTTTTGCTTCCATTGTAGACTTTGTTATGATAGTTACTTGCAAGACTTCCAGGAAACAACGCTACCTCGAAGCAAGAACACATATCCATCTACGACACGTAGTTCACCAGCATCAGTTACCCAATTTGCATCACATTAACCCTATAGTACCTTCGGGTACCCAATGTAATGGATGCCATAGATCACAATACCTCGCAGATAGCGCAATACTCTCTCAAGAGCATGCCAGTGACTATCTCTCAGGTTTGAGACAAACCGGCTTAGCTTGCTCACAACAAACGAGATATCTGGCCTTGTAGCGCTAGCTAGATACATGAGTGAACCAATGATTTGGGAGTATCTTAATTGATCCCTTGCTATCCTTTGATTTTTCCTCAATGGCACACTGGGATCATAAGGCGTAGGAGCAGGTTTGCAGTCACTAAACCCAAAGAGACTCAAAACCTTTTCCACATAATGGGATTGCAAGAGTGTAACCCCACCATTGCCTTCTCTTAGTAGCTTGATATTAAGAATAACATCAGCCTCTCCCAAATCTTTCATCTCAAAGTTATTAGACAAAAAGTCTTTAACCCCCTTGATCACATCAAGGCTGGTCCCAAAGATAAATATGTCATCCACATATAGACACAAGATCATACCTTCACCCCCAACAAACTGATAGTACACACATCTGTCAGCTTCATTTAAAACAAAGCTTGCAAATGTTAAAGTTCTATCGAACTTCTCATGCATTCTTAGGTGCTTGTTTTAGGCCATATAAGGACTTCAATAATCTACACACTTTGCCCTCTTGATCATTTGCTACAAACCCATCAGGCTGATCCATATAGATCTCCTCTTCTAACTCTCCATTCAGGAAAGTTGTCTTAACATCCATTTGATGAATGATAAGACTATGAGAGGCTGCCAGGGAAATTATCACTCGAATTGTGGTCAATCGAGCAACAGGTGAGTAAGTATCAAAGAAGTCCTCTCTCTCTTTCTCGGTATAACCCTTGGCCACAAGCCTTGCCTTGTACCTCTCAATAGTACCATGAGGCCTAAGCTTTTTCTTGAACACCCATTTGCATCCTGTGGGTTTGCACCCATAGGGACGTTGAACGACTTCTCAAGTTCCATTAGACATAATTGAGTTCATCTCACTCCGCACTGCTTCCTTCCATAAGTCAGCATCAGGAGAGGAATATGCCTCTTTAATGGTTGTTGGTGTGTCATCCACAAGGTACACACTGTAGTCATCACCAAAAGACTTGGTAGCCTTTCGTCTCTTACTCTTTCGAGTAACTACATTGTCATCCTCCTTAGTGTTTTGCACATGGGGTTCCTCAACATGTTCTATCGGAATAAATTGCTCATGGGGAAACATAGATTCATGACTAGATGTGCTAGGTGCATTTTTCATAGGAAATTCAGTCTCAAAAAAAGGTAGCATCTTTGGACTCCATTATTGTACCAACCAGCATGCCAGGTACTTCAGAGTTTATAATTAGGAACCTATACCCAATGCTGTGAATAGCATAACGAAGGAACACACAATCAACAGTTTTAGGTCCAAGTTTTGCGCTTTTTGTTGATTGACACATTCACTTTGGCCAAACAACCCCAGGTGCGCAAATAAGAGAGATTTAATCTTTTCTTTTCCCATGCCTCGAATGGTGTCATTTCTTTATTCTTTGTGAGAACTCTATTCAGGAGATGACAAATAGTCAAGATCGCCTCACCCCACCATTCCTTAGATAGACCCGAAGTCTCTAACATGGCGTTAACCATCTCTGTTAGAGTGCGGTTCTTTCTTTCGGCAATCCCATTGGATTGTGGTGAGTACGACAGTGTCCTCTCATGAATAATACCATGTTCCACGTAGAAATCAAAAAATTCATTTGAAAAGTATTCTCCACCACGATCAGACCTTAACCGTTTAATTTTCCTTTCAAGTTGGTTTTCTAGTTCAGATTTATAGGTCTTAAAATAATGCAATGCTTCATCTTTTGATTTTAACAAATACACATAGTAGAACCTAGTACAACCATCTATAAATATTATGAAGTATCTTCTGCCACCTTTAGTCAACACGTTGTTTATTTTGCACAAATCGGAATGAACTAGTTCTAATGCTGCTAAGTTCCTCGCCTCCGCTGCCTAGTGAGGCTTGCGAGGTTGCTTAAATTGCACACACATGTGACATTTAGAACCTTTGACTAAATTAAAGCTCGGGATTAAATTTAGATTTGCTAGCCACGAAAGACAACCGAAATTAATAAGACATAACCGTGGATGCCAAATATTTGATTCATCAACAATAACAACATTGTTCACAATTTTATTACACACATCATTCAACAAAGATAAGCGGAACAAGCCTCCGCAATCATAACCTTTACCAACAAATGTTCCATACTTCAAAAATACACATTTATTAGCCTCTAAAATAATTTTAAAACCATCTCAACACAAACAAGATCTGCTAACTACTTTTTGATGGAGGGGACATGTTGCACGTTCTTCAATGACACCGTCTTTCCCGAAGTAAACTTCAGATTAACAGTACCAACATCAAGAACACGCGCATGAGATCTGTTTCCCATCAGCAAGGCTACAGTCCCGCCGGTCTGATAAGAAGAAAACAAAGAAATATCAGCACACACATGAATATTAGCGCCTATGTCCATCCACCACTCAGATGAATGACAACTGAAAGAACAGTAGGTAAATAATTACCGTACCCCGATATTCCTCCATCAGTCTCGCTAACGACCATGTTTGCTGATTTCTTCTCTTGCTTGGATTTTTGGTCTGGGCACGCACTTGCCCAAGTCTCAGTGCTACCGCAAATGAAGCAACCTTCATCTTTGTTCAATTTCTTCTTAAAATTTATTGTCTGTTTTGGCTTCGAAATATTCGGTTGCTGCTTGTTGTTGTTCTTCTTCTTATAAAGTATATTTGAGATTTTCTTCTGCACCATATTGGCACTAGAAGACTCAACTCCTTTCCCACGTGTGTCTTTTGCTCTCGCCCGCTCTTCAACATCAAGAGATCTAATGAGCTCAGCCACACTGAACTCCTTTCTCTTATGTTTTAGAGAGGTAGCAAAATCCTTCCAAGGTGGCAGCTTAGCGATTATACCACCGGCCACAAACTTACCAGGGAACACACATGAGAACTGTTCGAGATCTTTTGTCAGTGCCTGTATCTCATGAGGTTGTTCCACTATAGAACGTTTGTCAACCATTTTGTAGTCATACAGCTGCTCCATGATGTACAGCTCACTACCAGCATCAAAAACGCCGAACTTTGCATCAAGTGCATCCCATAATTCTTTGCCAGACATGCAGATGATATAGTTGTTCTCATACTTGCTATGAATTGCACTTATCATAGCGCCTCGAAACAGGTTATCGGCAGCCTTAAAATTTTCCTCCTGTTCAGGAGTTAATTTTTTCGGCTTAGCACAAGATCGTCTTAGCACGCCAGACCTTGTAATTTAATCCATCAAAAATATTCGGCTTCAATGCAACAGCAAATCCTCTAACAAAAATTGCCTAATATTAGGTTTTTGGATTGTGTTGAAAATTAGGCAATTTAATGTTAAATTTAATCCATCAATTCAGTAGTAAAATTATAACAACAATTAATTGCACGTCTATACTACTAATAACAATTGCATACGAGATAAACATATTGATCATAATTGAAGCGAATATCATACTGTGCCTAGGAACAATATTGAAAACAGATCGAGTATTTGAGTTATACCCTATGGAGGGACCAGAGCCGGAGGCACTGGTGGCTCCATCCACATTCATTGTGAATGTGTTGCTCGATGTCACGGACCACAGTCGATGCAGGAAGAGGTTCACAGTGATGTCCCGCGAACGTCGACGGCGTCCTTCCTGTCTTCGTGTGCGGCGACGCGGTCGGTGTAGTCGAACAGAGGCTGCGACGAAGTTGTAGTCGTACACGGCGGCGGCAGGAACGTCGAGCAGTCGCGAGAAGTTCCCCAAAAACCTAATCGCCCGCACCCCGTGCAGGGTTCGCGAAGGACGGAGGTTCCGGAGGCACCTGCTCTCCCATCTCTCTATGCGCAGTACGAGACGAGGAATTAAAGGAGGACAATGCGGAAGGTTCTGGAGTGAAAGGTCCTAGTTTGGTTTTGGTAATTGAGTGACAACTTAGGTGGACTAACATGAGTTTAAAGTGAATTTCACAGGTGATTAGTCCACAGGTGATCATGTGTGAGCAACATATGCCATAGAGGTGAAATGGCTTGGAGGATGTTTCAAGGCTCATGCATGTGATGGAGGAGCTTATTGCATATGTGACATGACATGGAGTCATGTAGCTAAGATGGTGAAGATCAAGACAAGACTTGGCTTGATGGACCGGTTGCTATGGTGAAGGGAAAGTGGGAGGCTTTGAAGCCGTTGGTATCGAGTGTCGGGAGGCATGAGCAAAGACTTGGCGCCAAAGGACCGAAGCAACGGTGAAAAGCAAGTGAGGTCAAGATCGATGGACCATGGAGGCCATGTGATGATATGAAGTGGATCATATCATTTGATCTAGGTTGGTTCATGTGTTGCATCAACAATAGAGGAGATGGAATAGAATGCGCAAGGCAAAGGTATATTTGTAGGGCATTTCATTTCACCGGTCATAGGTGCGTAGAGAAGTTTATGACCGGATTTAGGATAGATGGACGTACTATTAAGAGGAGCAAACTTGTTTGCATATTGTTGGTAGTTCTTAACTTCACTAAAGATAGAGCTAGACAACTATCCCCGGTAACGGCCCAGAAATGCTTGTTGACACTTGCTAACGTCGTTACTAGGAGTAGACTATGGAATCTATCCCTGGCAACGGCACCAGAAATGCTTGTAGCAAGTGCAGTCACTATACCTAAAGGAGTGAAGCTAAAGCAGCTATCTACTAATGTCAAATGGGGTTGTCAATCCCGACACTAGTAGGAGCTAGCTAGAGAGATTGCAATCTACCTAGAGAAGATTCTGCAAACGCACAGAACTATCGTAGTAGCACTTCGCCTGGGAGTACCAGGTGTCGATTTATTTGATCCCAAAGGAAGGCTAGGGTGGTGTATGAGTCGAGTCAAGGAGGGGATGAGAGTAGAAGAATAAGAAAGGGAAAAGGAGAGAAGAGAAGAGAGGAGATGAAAGGCTAGAAAGAATTTATGAGTGGATAGGTAAGGATGAAATGAATGGTTAAGGTAAGGTGGATAGACAGGTAGATAGGGGGAATAAGATAACTAAGGATAACTCATATAACTAACTAATAATTAATAACTACTCCTAGATAACTACGAAGCAAGATAGGCAAATGCCAAATAAGCAACCAAGTTAAGTATAGTTTTATTCCTATCTTGTCAAGTACCGAGGCGTACTAGCCTTTACCACTGACTTAGGTTGAACGCTAGCACAACGAGCCTTACTGTTAAACTAGACCAACTACGTGGTGGAATTCAAGGCGCACAGGGCTGTCACCACCTGCTTGCTACCACAGCTATCTGGGGGTCTAGCCGTATCTGAAGGTAAGTCTATAACTAAGCACCACGCCTAATTATATTCTAACTATCTCTATCCTGGCCTAGAATAGAGACACCCTTGCGGATGTCAGAGCAAATACTTGACTTAATAAGATAAACACTAAACTAACTAAGCAACCTATTGGCAAAGATCAAACACTAAGAACACTAGAGATTAACTACTATGGCTAAGTGAATTGAAATGTAGGATAGCTAGGTACTCAAGCAATCAATCAAGTATACTACTCAATACTGGTAAGTAGAATAAAGTAATACTTGAAATGATGAACTAGAATATAGTAAAGTGCTTGAGTAACAAGAGCAAAACCTGAACCGGATATGAAGGAAGACTCTTCCCAACTCCAGGACCGATTACTCGCACGCTTCTACTCTTGAGCTAAGCCTTGAGCAGCGCTTCCGCGAGGGCAATGAGGCAAGGATGACTTGCTCTACTAGCTACCTACTTGCCTAAGCTTGGCTAAATCCTAAGCTATTAGCTCTCTAGCTTTAGCCTTGCTTTTCTCTTTGCTTCTTCCTTCCTTTCCTTGCTTGAAGTGAAGTGACACCTCCAGGGGGGTATTTATAGGGGGCAGCCAACCGACCTAGGGCAAACCCTAGTGGCGGGCGCCAGCCCTAGGTGGCGGCCGCCACCCCCCTGGCCCTTGGATGCACCGTCATTGATCCTACGGTCTCCAGGGACTCCTCCAAGGCAGTTCCAAGGTCGGTTGCATGTCCAAATAACCGTCACATGGGCAATTAGGTCATGATCCACGTGACATCTCTTCTTAGCCCTCCGATGCCACCGACCTAGTGACCAAGGGCTAAGATTTGGCCCTGGGGTGGTCACACGGATCAGTGACGTGGCAGGGGAGAGTTTGGGCCTCTCCTTGGTGGCGGGCGCCACCCCACTAGGGCCCAAATGGGCCCTGGTGAGTGGGCTCGGCCCCTGGTGGGTCCATTCTCCAAATTTGGTCCAAATCCTGCATTCAAATAAAAATCTATGGACATGTGGAATTTGGTTAGTTTGAAACCTATTTGACTACTTTTCATGCCTTTTTGTTGAATTTTTGGGTAAAATGTTGATGGTAAAACAAGTGTTTAAGGACCATCAACACATATCGGTCATCTAGTGCCACTTGAGAGATCTAACATTGCAATGTTGCTAGGATCGAGTGGTGTTGTGAGTGCAAGTGAAAATCCTTTGAAAAATGATTGTGAAAATGCTAACACACATGCACATGATGGTGTTCTCTTGGTGGTGTTGGCACATTTACAAAAGGAGGTGAAAAAGGTGTTTGTGTTGCAAGCCGGTGGTGCTTGTTACTCTTGGAGGTTGCCACCTCCTAGACAGCTTGGTGGTTGTGTCTCCGTCGTGAAGCCTGCAAGAAGATTGTGCGTGGCTCCGGAGAAGGCTTTGTGAGGGGTATTGTGCTCACCCCACGGGGATCGCGAAGAGCAACTCTAGTAGAGCATGTCATTGAGTTACCCTCACTTGTGGGTGAGTTCTTGCGGCGCTCGAGTGTCAAGCTAGGTGTGTTGCCTATTAGCCGCCGAACTACCAAGGTGTGTGGTCGACACAACGGGGACTAGCTTGGTGGCAACCAAGTGAACCTCGGGATAAAATCACCATGTCAACATTGTCTACATCTTCTCGTTGGTTTGCTATCTCCATTCACTAGCTTGTATTTCCTTACTCATACTTGTGCTAGTGTTTAGTTGTTGCTCTTGTGTAGCTATCTAGCTTGTGTAGCTTAATAGTTGCTCTTGTAATTAGTTAGCTTGAGTAGCTTGCTAGTTACCTTCCTTTCTTGTGTAGCATAGAAGTTGATCCCGTGAGTGACTAGTTGACTTGTAGTCTTGCTAGTCACAGTGCTTAGTTTGTGTAGCTAAGTTGAGCTCTCTAATTTGGCTTGCGTAGCCTTGTTATTGAGCATTGCTAGTGAGCTTAGGCTGTGCTTTTGCTTAGTGGCATGTGTAGGAGCTCTCCGGTTGATTGAGTACTAGTTGCTTAGGTTTGTGTAACCTTGCAAGCTAGAATTGTTTAGGTGAGCTCTAGCTAGCCCCGACACCTTATTTGCTTTGTTTAGGATCTTTTATAAGGTGCTAAAGAGTATAGGTAGAGGGGTGTAGTCTTGGCTAGACCGATAGTTTTAATTCCGCATTTGTTTCGGTTAGCCGGCGTGATTATTTTTAGAAAGGACTATTCACCCCCCTCTAGTCCACCATCTCGACCCTTCAATTGGTATCAGAGCAAGGTCTCTCATTTATGGTCTTCACCGACCCAAGAGGATGGCAACTTATGGGCTAGGCATTGATTGTCCACACATTTTTTATGGCACTCACTTTACATGGTGGAAACTTGGATGATATGCAATTTCAAGTTTATTTGCCCTCAAATGTGGTGGATCGTAGATGTAGGCTTTTCTCATGTGTTGGATGAAAATAATCTAACTCAAGCACAAGAGAAATGCCTAGATCTCGAGAACCAAGCTATTAACATCATTTTTAGATCTTTGCATGATGATATCTTTAGAGAGATCATGGATATGGAGTCCTCCCATAACATGTGGAAATATCTCAATGACAAGGATGGGAGTGCCTCAAATGATGATGATGATGATGTTGGTAAGCCCAAGGAGGAGGCACATGAGGATGATGAGCATGACCACAACTTTGTGATTGTGGAGGATTACTCCACCTCATGGTCAAGTGATGATGATAATGATCAATCCACAAGATCACTTGATAAGGATGATGGTGACCATATCCCAAGCTCAAGTGGTGCAAAAGATGATGCTACCTCATGCACACTTGATGATGATGATGATGACGGCTATGAGAGTGATGTCTCTACAAGCTCTCCCTCTACACCACATTGCTTCATGTCACACGGTGACACTAAGGTATCAATTGCAAATATGGTTGTTGATTGTGAGGATCCAAACTTTGAGCTTGTATGTAGACTCACCAAAGCTTTAGAAATGAGATGGCTAAAACAATGAAATTGACAAAAGAAAACTTATTTCTAAAGAATGCATGTGAACAACAAAAGCATCTACTTTATGTCACTACTTGTTCACATGAGGAGCTAAAATTAACTCATGAGGAACTTAGTGTTGCTCATAATTTGGTACAAGACCATGCTTTTCTCACTAAGAAGCTTTATAATGAAGAAACTAAAACTAGTGAGAGCTCATCATTTGGGTCAAATGATCAATCACATATTTGTGCTAACCCATGTGATGTAGAGAAGAAGCATGTATCCACCTCTTGTAATGATTTATTATCTATGCCATGTTCTTCACAAATAGATGCTTGTTCTACTTCTATGTCTTGTGAGACTAATCTTTTGAAGGAGAACAATGAGCTCAAAAGTGAAGTGAAGAATTTGAGCAACAAGTTAGAGAGGTGCTACAACTCCAAAGTCACCTTCGAGCAGATGTTGAAGAATCAAAAGAGCTACAGTGACATGAGTGGCATTGGCTTCAACAAGAGCAAGATCAAAGGCAAGAGATGGGAAGGAAGAAGTATGAAAGAGAAATGAAGAAGCAAGAACAAGAGAAGCTATCTCATTTCATGTGCTATCGGTGCCATGAGATGGGACATCTTGCAAATGCTTGCCCCAACAAGGAGAAGCTCAAGTTGAAGAAGGAAGAAGAGAGGCTCAAGCATGTCAAATGCTTCAAGTGCCGCACTATAGGACTATGTGCCCAACCAAGCTATTGGTGAAGCAACAAGATGAGCCTCAACCAAAGCCACAAGTTGAGCAAGAAAAGAAGCCCCAAGATCAAGTCAAGACCAACCATGATGGTGGTGACTTGATGATGATGAAGAAGAAAACAAGAAGGGGTGGAAGAGCAAGGCATCCAACTCATATCCAAGATGCCAAGATGACGATGAACAAGAATGAAGAAAAGAAGAAAGATTTGGCTCACATCAAGTGCTATAAATGTGGTGATATGAGACACTTTGCCTCGGGGTACCCTAGCAATCTTAAGAAGAAGATTCAAGCAAAATAAAAGAGGCAAGGCAATGAGAAGCAACACATGAGCAAGGAAGAAAAGGCTCAATCAAAGAGAGTTTGCTACTCATGTCAGGAAAGGGGACACATGGCAAATTCATGTCCCCTAGGTATGACTTCTAAGTCTATTTCCATTGATGATAATGTGCTTAGAAAGGATGACAATGGTACCACATTGGTTTCTATTGCAAAACATCCCGCTATTCATACTAAGGCATTGCCTAAGTATGTTGCTCCTAACTTGAGAGGACCCAAACAAGTTTGGGTACCATCAAAGAGTGGATGAATGTGTGTAGGTACCATGGCATTGGAGGCTTGATTCAATTGATTTCATATTGTTCATCATATGATTGAGTCAAGTAATGAAGCTTATTGCTACTCTCATCCCAATGCCAAGTCAAGATTAGTGAAGTCCAAATGCTACAACATACAAGTGTCATATTCAAGTTGTGGTGATTTTATCGGAATATTTGAAGGCTTGCAAATATATGAATTGAAGCTTGATATTGATGATCATGATCTACCAAGGTATATTTCTAGTTGATCATATTCATTTGGGTGCATATGAGTTGATTGAATTGGATATATATGCATATATTGCTTGCTATGAGATGATTGAATGGATTCACTGCTTCTTAATCAAATTTGAGTTAGTTTGAGTGAATATGTTCATAAGACTTCATTTAGTAAGATATTTGAATGGATATATGCCTTGTGAGAGTATTCAAACAAGTTGACATCAAGTTTGATTCAATTTGAAGAAGTATAGCTCAAGTATAGAAATCTGTCCAATATTTGAAATCTGAGCTAACAGTGATGATAGCCATGTTTGAATGATCAAATATATTTGGATTGGCTTAAAATTTGGTACACATGCTCTACACTTATGGTATTAGTTGCTGTAAAAATATCATGATGATTGGATAAGTGAAGCTTTGGTTTTGGAGTGGATCTTATCAACACATGTGCAGCAGTTTTCAGCATGTAGTAGTCGAGAAAGATGTGAAATCTGGTAGCAATCTAGAAGTCCAATGAAGCTCAAATTTTTATGGCTACTAGAGCACTTAGTGAGGCACATCTCCACCAAATTTCATGGTAATTGGATCAATATATTGTGAGATATGGTCAGTTCTTTGAAGAGGACAGAATCTGCCAGAAAAGTGACAAGTATTGGATTGATCACAAGTCACTTTGATTGAAAGGCCCTCAAGTTGGAATCATGTTTACAAGTGTTTGAGGGACCTATATTTGGTTTTGAGATAAGTTAGAAGCATGACAAAGATGAGTACAAGTTCATATGATTGAGGAGTGTACTTGGCACATATTTGGTACTCAAATTGAAGATCAAGACCAAGCTCAAGATGAAGATGAAAGATCAAGTTCTAGTATGAATTGATGTTCATTTGGAAGAAAGAAAAGAACTCAAAGAAGGATTCAAAGTCACATTTCAAGAAGAGTTCAAATGGATCAATCAAACAAGGTCAATTCAAGTGAGTATCAAGGATGATTCTTTGGAGAGAGGTCACTTCTCCCTTTTGTAAGGGCTTGCCACCTTTTGTAGGTTAACCAAGCGAGGCTTGGAAGGCTAACATGGAAGTGGTGATCTAAAGGGACATTTGAGATGCTTAGTTGAGGAAATCAAAAGGATTCATCTAGAAAGCAAGCAACACCCAAAATAAAGCAAATCATACCAACTCAAGTGGTATTCATATATAAAAGCTATGATCAAATGAAGAAGCAAGCAAACCACAACAAGATAGTGCACTTGATCATAAGTGGTTCTCAAATCATATGAGTGAAGAATGGAATTCATATTTGGTATCTATTGGTCTTCACCAAGCTTATAAATGGACTTCACATTGCTATTATGGAGCAAATTGGAATATAATGACTATCCTCTACTCCAAGATAGCAAAGGTATCATTGGAATGTGCATGATCATTTCATCCCTTACTAGTATGCAGTTAGTGCATATAGTACATGCTTAATAGGATCACGCATAACAAATGAAAAGTTTAAATTCATAGCCTACCACTATTGCTTGATTGATTATATGATCTAGTGGTTAGTATATGAGTTTGTTCATGAGCTAGTGAACCCAAATACTTGATCTAGAAGATGAGCATTCAAGTGTCTATTTCAACGTGAGTAAGATAACCATTAAAAGATGTGTGAAGAAGCTTACTCTAGAGCAAACCGAGTTAGATATCTTGTGCAAATTTAATAGTTCAAGTCACAAATGAGAGGCTCAAGATAAGAGTTCAAGAAGTAGACAATAATGCAAATGGATATCAAGTTTAAACTTTCATTCAAGTGGTATCTAGACTCATCATTTCTTCACATGGTATCTCTTCAAAAATGGTATATGATCTTTCAAGTGATATTTACCAAGTGGTGTCTAGATCAAGCTCACAAGTGGTATCCTACAAGACTTCAAGTGATCCTCAACTTTAAGTGATCAAATCAAGCAAAGCATCCCTCACCAACAGGAGCTCAAGTTTATCAAGTGGATGACCCATGCTATGACATAGGGGAGATGCCCCACCGATTGGTATCAAGGTCAAAGATCCTACAAGTGGCTTTCATGCATCTACACGGGGTATCTACAAGTGGTGTCATTCCAACATATATGGTAGTGTCCATAAAAAATGCAAGACTCAAGTGTCAACCATTTATCCAAGTGTCACCCTTTGTTAGAAAAGAGCATACCTTTTAGGGTCATTGATGACAAAGGGGGAGAAATTGTGGCAAAGATATGTCAATTGTGATATGTCAATTGTGATATGTCAAGGACAAAGGGGGAGTGAAAGGACCGTAACGCCTAAGAGGGGGGGGGTGAATTAGGCAACTAAAAACTTTACTCTAACTATGGCCTCTAATTACCACCTAGTCAAAACCTATGCAAGAAAGTAAACTATCTAATTGTGCAACTATGGTTTTGCTAGGTGTGTTGCTATCTCTACCGCAAAAGAGTTATGCGACCTAAATTCCAATCCCATCGACTAGCCTATCAACTAAGCTAGGAAAGGTAAAGTACATAATTAAAGTAGCAAAGTAAATGCGGAAGCTAAAGAGCAAGGTAGAGATGCAAACTCCCATCGACGACTCCGGTATTTTTACCGAGGTATCTAGAAGCACGCAAGCTTCCCCCTAGTCTTCGTTGGAGCCCCTCGCAAGGAATCCCTCGCAAGGGCCAAGCTCCCGGTCGAGTAACTCCGTGGATAGCTCCGGTCCTTCCCCACGCGCAAGTGGGTCTCCGGTTAAGCCACTCGTGCCAAAGCCTCTCCAGAATGCTCCCGCCATCTCCACTATCAAGCTTCCGACCGAACTGCTGCAGACCTTGTTCCCTTCAGTACACGGTGGCGGCCACACCACAAACACGGTTGGTGTGGTCTCGCAAGACTACAAGCCCCTCCGATGTACAACAATGGTGCGCGCAAGCACGCCGAGTAGCAAGAGGTATGCAAACCTCACTAAACACTAGGCCTAAACCTAGAGCAAGCGCATGAGCGATGGTCTAACTAGCCTAAGCACTTCGCAAAGCACCTACACTAATCACCATGTGAATCACTAAGCACTATGCATATGGAGGCACTAATATGGTGTAGCAACACCCTTGGTATGTTTCCTCACTCCTCCACCCACTTTTGGTCGGTTAGAGGTGGTATATATAGAGCCCCAAGCAAATAGAGTCGTTAGACACCAAAAATGGACTTTCCTGCGTAGCATCGGACGCTCCTGTCGGGAGCATCGGACGCGCGTCCGATGTCACATAACGGCTAGTTCTGCCGACCTGGCACTGAGTCACATCGGACTCTGACAAGCGTCCGATGTGGCGACACCTGACGCGTCCGATGTCTTCAGAGCCTCTCTGGAACCTCTCTGCATAGCCATCAGACTTCTGGGACTGTAGCATCCGATGTGTCTGATGTAACGTTGTGCACGATGCACAGTGTTACGGTCGCGTCCGATGTGGCACCATCGGCGCGTCCGATGCTTCTGCTGGCGCCAACCCGAGCTAGGGTTTACCATCGGTGCGTCCGACGCTTTTGAGGCAGCGTCCGATGTCCCTGATTCTTCGTTTCTTCGCGATTTCTTGCGCCGTCATGGTTCCATTCTTTGTGCCTTGGACTTTGCTTGTTCTTGAGAGTCTTCTACTGAGCTTCAAATGTCTTGCTTGAGGTGTTGATCATTGGATCATCACGTCGCCTTAGTCCAAGTCACCTTTTGCACCCTAATGGACTACAAAACAAACACTTGCAAACTTATTAGTCCAATTTGGTTATGTTGCTAATCAAACACCAAAATCCAAAGTTAAATGGGCCGAGGTCCATTTTCCTTACAATCTCCCCCTTTTTGAGTACTAGTTGCTTAGGTTTGTGTAACCTTGCAAGCTAGAATAGTTTAGGTGAGCTCTAGCTAGTCCGACACCTTATTTGCTTATTTAGGATCTTTTATAAGGTGCTAAAGAGTATAGGTAGAGGGGTGTAGTCTTGGCTAGATCGATAGTTTTAATTCCGCATTTGTTTCGGTTAGCCGGCATGATTATTTCTAGAAAGAACTATTCACCTCCCCTCTTGTCCGCCATCTCGACCCTTCACGGAGGCACCTGCTCGGCGGAGAGTTTCAGTGGTTCTCACGGGAAGAGGAACCTTGGCTTTATGCCCGGTACGGGAGAGGAGGTAGCGCCGCAGCCACTCGTTCGCCCACGCATGTGCGAGAGAGGAGGCAGCGCTGCAACCACTCGTTCACCGTTTTCTCCCGTTACCGCCGCGTCCATGCAGATCCGAGTTTGACCAAAACTTAACCGCGCGCGTCACGGCACGCACGCTGGCTGGCTGGCTGGCTCGGCTCGCCACGCCAGCACTCCTCGGCTCAGCTCGGCGGTGGCGGCGCGCGCGCGTGTCGCGCTCTTTTTTCTTCCTTGACTTCTCTACAGATGCAACGAAAGTTGATCTATTTAAGTCAAGTCGTATTATAATCAACGTTCCATATGAGACTAAACTATAATACGACACAACATTTAATATGGGCCTAGAATTAATCATTATTAAATATAACGTGGGCAAGATCCAATTATATCTAACACTTATTTACCGGCTTTCCTGCTTTATGTAGTATGTGTCTTTCCCTGCGCGTGGTTACTAAGCTCTGCAAGGTTTCAACTTTTTACTTCTTTGATGAGATTTCTCCTCTAGTTAGAGCATCTCCAAGAGTCTTTCTAAATCTCACTCTCTAAATCATCATTTAAAGAGTCATTTGCATAAAAATTGTTTCTATATCTTTGCAATCTCCAACAGCTTTTCTATATCTCGCATGCAGTCTAGAGAGTCATTCTCGTCTTCTATTTTTGGCTAGCGAAAAATCCGGAATAGAAGATGGCTATATTTGGACAACCATTTAGATAAGCTGTTGGAGTGTAATTTTTCGTCAAAATCTCTATTCGTAGCATTTAGGAAGAATATACAAAGTCTCTTGGAGTTGCTCTTAGTAGCTAGAACGCAGCAGCTCGAATGATGACTAGATCTTTAATCTTTTATACATATGGGGGAGAGAAAGAAAGAGGAAAGAACGCTATGCAGATGATGCAGCAGTGTCACACATATATCTAGCTAGCTCCTCGGACGCTAGGCCGCTAGCTGCTTCTTGCTTTATTCGTGATAATTTAGCTTAGCTTGCCCAGATTAATTATATTTTTGGCTACAACTGTTTAAAGTTTGCTTGCAGCTTGCTAGATTTAGCTAGTTGCTTATTTTCCCATCTCTGATCCTTTATTTGCTTCTGATTTTAATTCTTCTAGTAGCTGAAGGAGATAAAGTAAGAAGCTGGGGTTTTCATTCTCTGATCACACATACATATATCTTGTGATCCGGGTCATCCGGCATGTAGATTCTCTGCTAACTCATCGAGATCGGTCTCGTTTGTACTTTCTCCCGGCCCTTTGAGGAAAGATCAACAACAACTGTCTGTCCCCTTTCTGTGCAAGGTAAACCTACTCTCACTACAAGAAAATAAGGCTTTGCCGAGTGCCTAGGAGTTTGCCGAATATCGGGCACTCGGCAAAAAACAACTTTTTGTAGTGAGAGTAACCCGGATTAGTCCCGGATTTTTTTTAGTGGGAGCAATTTTTTGCCGAGTGTCCGATCTTTAGTTCCGGATTCTTAGTTCCGGTTAGGAAACCGCCGGAACTAAAGAGCCTTTCTATATAACGAGGACTAAAGGCTCTTTCTCTACTAGTGGTACTGGTATATATGTAGCTGTAAGGTCTTTCCCAGCGGTTACTAAGCTTTACTAAGCTGCTCATTAATATTGACTAAGATCTTTGATATGATCTTTTATACATGGGGGTGGGAAAGAAAAAGGGAAGACGCTATATATGCAGCAGTCACACATATACATCTACCCAGCTCCCGGACGCTGCTTCTTGTTCTTGCTTTGTGATAATTTAGCTTAATTAGCAAGCCCAGATTAATTATATATATTCTTGTCTGCCTATAACTGTCTATAGTTTGCCTGCTGATTTAGTTGCTTAACTTATTATCCTTTATTTACTTCTGATCAATACAAATTAATTCTTCTAGCTCAAGGAGCTAAAGTAAGAGAAGCTGGAGTTTTCTTTTCAAGGAAGAAAAGAGGCTGCTGATTATATATGAATCCATCTGATTGCTGGTAAGTCGTTGTTTCCTGTTTTTTTATTATTGTTTTCCCCATCTATTTCGCGCCGAGCGAACGATATCTCTCGTAGATGATGTGGTCTTGTCGCTGGTTTAATTGGACCTCTAGCTAGGTTACGTTTACATGCATGCATGATCATCTTGCTGAGCATCTGCTTTCGTACACGGACATATCTTCAAATCCTGTTAGATCATAGAGGTTTTGTCATCTTTTCTGCTATATATTCCTTCTGTCATTTCTGCTGCCTTCAGCCCCCTTACCGAGTCATTTCCCCTTTGATGTCGTTTCTGTCATTTATATTATAGTAGTGGGATCAGCAATAATCAGTATTCCTTTCACCTTTTTGTTCGACACCCCATGAAATCTTTTTGTTCGACACCCCATGAAATTGTTTGTTGTGTACTACATACTGTAGTGGCAAGATCTTTGAGGCTAGCTAGTTCCTCGGCTGACCCTTGATCTTTTTCATTCAGATAATAATAATAAAACTTAAATCTTGCTTTCTCGCTCATGAGAAAATTAAGCTTTCTTGTCTGCTTTCAGCTCATATCTCCAGCATGGGGAGGGGGAGTACCGAGAACAACACGAGCCGACAGGTCACCTTCTGCAACGGCCTCCTCAAGAATGCGTATGAGCTCTATGTTGCTGTCCTCTGCAACGCTGTGGTAGCGCTGATCGCGTCGTCTTCTCCAGCCGCGGCCGCCTCCACGAGTGCGCCAACAATAGGTGTGTCAGCCGTGAATGAGATTGATTTGCATGGATCTTATTTTCTTGCATCTTGGTAGCCTCTGGTGAATGATTGATTCTTTTAGCATGTAATTAATATTTCATGCTCAACTGATCTGTTGCCTCACAAATAATTAAGGGAACTTCAAATATGCCTGCTATATATAATATAATATATACGGCCGTTTATGCTATTGTGTTAATTAGGAGTAATTATACAGTTTCTGCTATAGCTTCTATATATGCAGAGAACATGCATGTCTAATTGTCTATACATGTAAAAAGCACGTACATGTGATATACAACTCTAATATAACAAGCATATTTGTAATAAATTAAACTTGCTTAGTGCACATTAATTTGTTACAAGCAGTCTTATGTCTTATTTATCGATCAAGATGACTAATTAACGACACTGGAATTATCATGCATGCATGACCAAAACTCAAATAAGTACAGATTTTGGCAAGAAAAAAAATTAATGATACGGCAAAAATTAAGCCGGATTTTGCTGCACTGGTTAGATTATGTACGTATATACGGTGACAAACGGAGAGGTCATAAATTAAAAGGCTTCAATCAACAGAGTATATGTATATATATGTAAAGGAGTGAGCTGCTAACTTGCTATATGTGGGTAAGCAGATAACAACAGCTGCGGTCATCATCACTGTAGTGCTGGCCTTTTGCAGATGCTGCCAGCCCTCTCCATCTCTTCACATGATCGCATCCACTCCATTCCCTTCCCTTGCAATAGCTGCATTATTGCCTGCTACTGCTATATTACACCCTCACGCAGCAACAACAGGTATATTGTCCAAGTCATGTGAACTCTTACTGAGCATCTTGCCGAGCATCTGTTTCCATATACATATCTTCAAATCTGTCAGATCATGGAGATTTTGTCATCTTTTCTTCTATATATTCCTTCTGTCATTTCTGCTGCCTCCAGCCCATTTCTGTCATTTTCTCTTTGCTGTTGTTTCTGTCATTTATATTATAGTAGTGGGATCAACAATAATTAATGTTCCTTTTACCTTTTGTTCGACACCCCATGAAATTGAGTCAAATCAAGTTTGTTACCAACAAGGGTGAGTAGGGGGCTTGAGCCCCCATATAGGCCCATGTTGGATCCGCCCGTTCTTTCCACTTTGAGAAACCCGAGCCTTTTGCGTTTTGCCCAACCTGACAAGAGGCCTCAGCCACAGACTATATTGGCAGATGAAGGTAATACAATTGACCTTCAAGTCATACTCTACGCAGTCACACAATGTTTGCCATTGTTGACATCATAGGATTATGACATTTGTATGAGAAAACTACTAGATGCCTTGTGCTTTTTTGTTCCTGAGGTGACTCTGAGGAGGGTAACTTTAGTCTAGTGTAGCTGCAGGCTTTTCTTCTACCGTTTCTTCATCGGACGACTGGCACTAATCCTTCCAGCAGAGCCACCCAGTGGTGAGGATACATTGCAATCTTTGTTAATTATCCATTCTATTAACTTAGTGACTTACTGTAAGTGCATCTAGCCCTCAGTGGGTTTTTGGTGAATTGAATGACAACTCAACTAAAGGTCTAACGAGTTTGCTAAGTGTATCGAAGGTTCAACGTTGTGTTGAAAACTTGATGGTATTGTTGATGGTATTCCACATAGTGTTGAAATGAAGGCCAACTTGATGGTATTCCACATAGTGTAACAAGAAAAGCAAACTTGATGGTATTCCACATAGTGTTGAAATGAAGGCCAAAATTGTGTATTGTTGTGTTGGAAGTTTATGGAAATAATCTAGTTCAAGCAAAAGACAACAATACTATTGGAATCAATGAGATGGCTTCTATGTTGTGGGATATTATAGCATCATGAGAAAACAAGCATATTTGACAAGTGACAAATGAGACATGAGTTGATGACTTGGATTGGTCTCAATAATGGGTTACTTTTCATGAGCAAGAAGAGTTTGGTAGTGGATTAGCTTTGATCAAGGTTGAAGAATGAAACAAGAATGCATAAGTGAAGAAATGGCAAGCAAAGCTGAAATGACAAAGGACACAACTCATATTGGATATACGCTACGCCATAAAATTTTACCGTGGCGGGCGTTTTGCCTTTACCGCAATGGACAAACGCGTCCGCTGCGGTGGCATCGCCACGGTAAATCATGACTTTCCAGCAGCGGGCCACTTTGCCTGCAGCGGTTAATCGATTTACCGCAGCGGGCACATTAGAATGTCCGCTGTGGTTAATCGATTTACTGCAGCGGGCATATTAGAATGCCCGCTACGGTAAATAATTTGGAAAAAACAAAAAAAAGAGAAAAGCCCGTATGGGCTTGGATTTGGGCCTGGATCCCGACACCGCTAACGAAACCCCGCCGAGCCCCACGGGCTTGTCGGAGAGGTCAAGCTCGACGCCCATGGCGCGCACCAGCTCCCCGTTGTCGTTGGACAGCAGCAGCACCTCGTCCCCGACCCCAAGGCTCTCCTTCCACGCGCGCCAGCTCCCTGTTGATGTCGGACAATAGCAACACCTTGTCCCCAACCCCGAGGCTCTCCTTCCACGTGCACATCATGAAAGCATCGTTGACGGAGACGCAGGCGATGACATTGATGCCCTTTGCGTGGAGCTCCCCGACCTTCTTCCCCACGGTGAACGCGTCGAGGACGACGAAGAGCACCATCTGCTTCCCCGCGGTGAGGTCGCGGACCATCACCGTCTTTAGCTTGTCGTCGGGGGAGGAGGAGGTGTCGATCACGATGGTCTTGGCCGCCACCGCTGCGGGGGCCGACGACGCCATGCCCCAGATTGGCATGCCAAGGAACCCCTGGACCCGGAGGGGGGTCGTGGCCACCAGGCAGCGGGAGGTGAAGGAGAGGGAGGAGGAAGCGGCGGTCTGCGGATACATGGGTGTATGCTGGATCTTGAGATGATGAGTGATTGTCAACTGGTATGATGCGCATGTTCTTTGGCTTGTGTTGTGCAGGTGTCGAGCTCAGAGACGGTGATGGAAGGCAAGGTGAAGGTCAAGTAGAGACGTGTCGTGCGGATGGACCTGGAGCAGTGAAGGGCGGACGTGAGGCTTGGACTGACGGACCGGTGGCCTGAGGATCAGCTGTGGTGGCTGATAGCCTGGGACAGCGATAAGTGAAGACTTGCGGGTGGACGGGGTGCTCGGGCGATGCATCCCTCTACGACGTCGGTTTGGTGGTTGAGCCACAGAAAAACCACCGAGTGGACAGTTTCCAGGTTTGGGCCTCAAAACCTGGGTGTTGCGGGTTTCCGAGTTTGGGCCCCAAAACTCGGGCTGAGGACGGTTTCCAGGTTTGGGCCTCAAAACCTGGGCGCTGGCGGGTGTCTGAGTTTGGGCCACAAAACTCAGGTGATGGACGACAGGTTTCCCGGTTTTGGCCTCAAAACTGGGGGGAGGTCTAGGTTTCCCGGTTTCGTCCTCAAAACCGGGGGGAGGTCTAGGTTTCCCGGTTTCGTCCTCAAAACCGGGGGGAGGTCCGTGAAAAGGACGAGCGGCGCGTTGGCGGCACGTGGCGGCATCAGGTGAGGTCACGTCAAGGCGAAGCTACCGGATGTGCGGGCGTGGCCGTCGGATCGACTACACTCTCGAGTTGGTCAGGAATACCCTTAGGGTTAGCCTGCCCGCTCATTAGAAGTAGGGGTAGAAGAGGAATAATTGTATTAGGTTATATAAGGAGTGGCAACCCCTCCCTCCATTCTATCTCAGCCATTTTCTACTTTCACTTAGGGTTTCCTGCTCTCCCACATCCCTGCTGTAGCTACTGAGATCCACAGAGACAGTGAATCATACCTCTGTGTATTTGGATTTTGCGGAAACGGGACCAGATTCCTGTTGTCTCCTCATGGGGACGATTTTCGGCTGACAATCGTGGTTGTGATTCGCGTTTTGAACTTGTTCTTCGCGTTCTTCTTTTCTCCATGATTTTCCCGTTGTTTGATCTCCCTCTACGTTGCTCCATTTGCAAAACCATTTGAATCAACTTGTTCTTTACTGTGAGGGGATCATTTCCACCGAAGGAATTCAACTCAAACCTCACGAACAAGTAGATCGATTGGATTTCGTTTTGGATCGACGTTTTTCATACTTTCTCTCGAACTTCTTCGATTCATCAATTTGGAGATAGATTCGAGCCATAATCACCTAGGGTTAGCTCACTATCCTCATTGTGACTCCTTTCACCAAGTTTGATCCTTAGAGGATTCGTTTTGGGTGAGATCAAGTCGAATCGGTGAACGAACAGTCCTGCGTCAGGGTGACCGGACGCTGTGTACGGGGTGACCGGACGCTCCCCTGTGAGTCCGGTCGTTGAAGGTTTGAACTGCTGGTTCTTTGCTGTCTTGACTAGACACACTAGAATTGCGTGACCGGACTCGCCTATTGCACTGTTCCTCGCATTCGTCTGTGCTGACCGGACGCTCTTCACACGTGACCGGATGCTCCTCTACAGTGAGTCCGGTCGACCGGATGCTCCTCTACAGTGAGTCTGGTCGTGAACAGAGAGGTCCAAAATTGGTTTTGGACCGACCGGATGCGTCCGATCTCTAATGACCGGACGCTCTTCAGAGTCCAGTTAGTACTGATCTGCACGCTTTCGTCCGCAGTTCATTTGTCTGTTGTCTGTTTTGATTCCGGCTCTTGCGTTCGTTTTCTAGAGTTGTCTAGTGTCCCGCTGTGCTTCTTGGAAGCATCCACCCTACATCTAGGGTCGTGGACACTATCAAACTCTAGGCTTACTCCTTGGGGTTGATTCTTGGGACAGTGGCGATAAGTTTCTGAAAAGAAAATTAAAGCTCCCATTCACCCCCCTCTGGTCGCCTTTGTGTAGCACTTTCGGTCCTTCAATTGGTATCGAAGCGGGTTAACGATCTTCCACCTTAGCCGGTTCCAGATCCACAGAAGGCGACATGGATCGCGGCGTGGGCAAACCACCATTTTTCGATGGGACGAACTATGTGTATTGGAAGATACGCATGTCGGCCTATCTCCAGAGTATGGGTGCTTCTGTCTGAGAGATTTGCAACTAGGCTGATTACGTGGTCTTGGCTGCTCGTGTGACTCAGCTGCATATCGATGAGCACGATGCCAATAGCCGAGCCCGTAATGCTCTTTTCTCATGTTTGAGCATGTCTGAGTTTGATCGCGTTTCTAACCTCCCCACGGCTCGGGAGATTTGGGCGACCCTCATGCGCTTCCATGAGGGAACCACTCAAGTCAAATCCCGTCTCTACGAGTCGCACAAGCGGGAGTATGAGAACACATGCCTGGCGAGAGCATAGAGAGTTTATTCGCTCGCCTTTCAGGTGATTGTCAACAGGATGAGGGCTAACAAGGAGCTGTTGCCTTTTGATGATCATGAGAGGGCTCTCAAGCTTTTACACACCCTTGATCGGTCGGTGTGGGACTCTAAGGTTCAAGCGATCATCGAATCACCTAACTATGAGACCCTCACGTGTGACGAGCTCTTTAGTAAGCTCAAGTCCAGTGAGATTGATGCCATGACGAGGGCTTCTTATGAGAATCCTTCTGGCCCGTCGATGGCTTTGCTTTCTGGCTCTTCTGCTAACCCCTCTGGAGGCTTTGCACTTTCTTCTCTTCTTTCTGTCACAAAGGAGCGCTGGAGTTCATGGGAGACGACGAGTTGGCTCTGCTAGCCAACCGGTTCTCGCGGTTCCACAACAACCGCATGAACCGTCGCCGTGGAGGAGGACGAGCTGGATGCTACGAGTGCGTCAATCCCGACCACTTCATCGCCAACTGCCCCAAGAAGAACAAGCAAGCTTTTGGGAAGGGCGATCATGGGCACAAGTACGACTCCGGAAAGCACAACGAGAAGTACATCCCCGCCAAGCACAAGCGGAAGGGTGGCTTCAACAAGGAGTACATCAAGAAGAAGTACTTGGAGAAGGCCCAGGCTGAGCAGCGTGCTTTCTTTGCCATGCTCAGCGACGTTGACGACTCGGATGATGACTCCGCTGCATCAAGTGACGACGAGTCTGAGAAGAAGAAGAAGATCGAGGACAAGTTGAACGACCTCTGTTTCTTCGCTGACAACGAGGGCTTCTGCACCATGGCCCTCGGCGATGAGGTCAATAGCGAGCTGGCGGAGATCCCTCGGAACGACGACGACGACGACGACACCTCCCAGGTATCACAAACTCCTGAAGAACTTTCTACTGAGGTTGATAAACTTACTGCCGCCCTCCTTAGTCAAGATAAACTTCTTAGACATGCTGCTAGAGAGAGGAAGGAGTTTAGACAGAAGTGGGAGGATGCGGTGAAGGAGCTTGAGTCTATCAAGTCCACCGTTGTCGTGACTGAGGAGGATGAGTGTGAGATGTGCTCCAAGCACATGACTGACCTTCTCACCTTGAGGGGGAAGTATGTTGCTTTGGTTGGAGAGATGGATGAGCTTAGGGCTAGACCCGTGTTGCTGGGTGCGTGCAAGTCTTGTGCAAGCTTGCAATCCGAGTTGGCAGAGAAGAATGCCAAGCTTGTGTCTCTTGAGAAGGCCAGCTTGGATAGCACTTGTGTGTCTAGGTGCGCTTTGTGTGAGGGTTTGGAGATGGACATTGCGAATGTGAAGCATGACAAGATGCAAACCGAGGAAGAAAACACATACCTTCGGACCATCTTGTCATGGGTGTCTAGTGGTGAGCCGCATCTTGGGATGATGATTGCCCAATTCAAACGTGCTGCTAGAGGTCCTGGTGTTGGTTTTGCTCAGGGTGTGGAGAGTGCTACATCTTTTGGGAAGGTTGGGGAGTTTAGTGGTCTTAAGCCGAGTGAGAATCCCAACTCCACCACTACTCCCAAACTAACCAAGATTCCACCCATAGAGCCTCTCAAACCAAACACCAAGGATGGAGTGTTTGTGGAACCTCCAAGAGCTCCACCCAAGAAACAGACATGGGCTCCAAAACCAAACCACCTCAGGAACAAGCTAGACACTATGCCACCAATCCATGAGGAGCTCATGCCACAAAAGAACCAAGTGATCCACACCCAATACCATGAGTACCAACAACCCCCTATGAGAGCGGTGAGGTACCACTATGAGCACTGTGGGAGAGATGGACACTTAACGGAGTTTTGCTTTCGGTGCAAGAGAGAGGAGCCGAGCAAAGGAGATGAACAACTCAGACATGTACCATCCTTTCCATGATGTACATGCGCCGAAGGCTCAAAGGAGGGTTGCTAGGCCTAGAGGTCCAATTCCTCAAGGTCCTAGGCCGCAAGGAGGACGTGCCCGACGGGATCTTGCTTTTGTAGGCTACGGACCCCGTGGCGGTGGCTTTGTAGTTGAGCGTTACCCCCACCATGTTTTGACTATCGCGATGGACACTCTTCCCTTAGCGGACCATGTTTTCCTATGCGTGGTGATCGCTTTCCTCGTATGCGTGCTAGGAATGGTTTTTCTACTGACCGTTCTTTTGAGCATCCGGGACAACACTGGTATACTTCCCATTTTACTCACCCCAGTGTTGGACCGTATGCTCACCCTATGTCTTTTTATTGATGTAGGTAAGACGATTGGAGAACGTTTGGTTGATGGATTCCGGATGCTCAAGGCATATGACCGGAAACTCCAAGTGGTTCTCTAGTCTTAGTCCAGTCACCGGAAAGGAGTTTATTACCTTCGGTGACAATAGCAAAGGTAAGGTGCTATCCCGTGGTTCTGTGCGAGTTAATGAGCATTTTGTCCTTCGTGATGTTGCTCTTGTTTCGAACCTACATTTTAACCTTCTTTCAGTTTCACAACTTTTTGAGGACGACTACGATTCGTTTTAAGCCGAATCTCAGTCGTATTTTAGATCCTCAAGGCAATCTTGTATGTTTGATTTCGCCCTTTGGGAAGGTCTTTCATGCGAATTTCTCGGAGTCGTTTGGAATTTCTCGTTGTCTTGTGGCTGGACCTTCTTCCTCTGATCTTTGGAAGTTGCATAGGAGACTCGGTCACTTGATCGAGCTTCGACTTGCTTGCAAGGCTTAGTTCACTTGGCTTAATCCGAGGATTGCCCAAGTTGTGCATGGAGAAGGATCTTGTTTGCCATTCTTGTAGACATGGGAAAATGGTAGCCGCTCCCCACCATCCAGTGAATCAGGTTATGACTAAGTGCCCTGGAGAGCTTTTACATATGGACCTTGTAGGTCCTGCTCGGGTGAGCTCGGTTGGTGGGAAGTGGTATGTGCTTGTTGTTGTTGACGATTTTTCGAGATATCCATGAGTTTTCTTTTTAGCTGAGAAAACTGAGACTTTCTCTTTTACTCGCAATCTGATTTTGCGATTTCAGAACGAGTTCCCTAAGAACTCGATGAGAGCTATTCGTAGCAATAATGGTTCCGAGTTTAAGAACTTGAATTTTGAGAAGTTTTGTAACTCTTTGGGTTTAGAGCATCAGTTTTGTTCCCCCTACACACCGCCACAAAATGGTGTTGTAGAGAGGAAAAATCGGACCCTTGTAGAGATGGCCAGGACGATGCTCGATGAGCATAGGACTCCTAGGCGGTATTGGGCCAAGGCTATTAACACTGCATGCTACATTTCCAATTGCATTTTTCTTCGTGCTTTCTTGAAGAAGACTTCTTATGAGTTGCGATTTGGGAAGCAACCCAAAGTGAGTTATTTTAGAGTTTTTGGTTGCCACTGTTTTATACTCAAGAAAGGCAACTTGGACAAGTTTGAGTCTCGCTCTTCTGACGGTGTATTTTTGGGTTATGGTAATCATACTCGTGCATATCGTGTACTTAACCTTGATACTAACTGAGTCATGGAGACATCCGATGTCACCTTCGACGATACCATGCATTGTCCTTCTTCTAGATTTGAGCGTGCAGGTGATCATGAGGTTGCAGAACCTCTTTTTGATGACGAGGAAGAGGGTGCTGAAGGGATGGATGACCCAACACCGCCTCCACCTGCTGTGCCGCTAGGATCGGCTTCGACTACAACGACTCATGGCCCCAACCCCTCTTCGTTGACTACTTGGAGGCCTTGCGATCCACCACCTCGGGCTGTACCACTTGTACCAGAGGAGACACCAGCTACTGTCGAGGGGGAGGTCATGTCAGCTAGAGAGGCGCCATGACACATTCAGCGCCAACACCCTCCTCAATAGATGATCGGTAGCATCAACGAACGTGTCACTCGGTCAAGGTCACAACAAATCTCTATCCTGCATTTGTTGCTGATTTTGAACCCCGAGATGTTGGACATGCTTTATCTGATCCAGATTGGGTTAATGCCATGCATGAGGAGTTAGAAAACTTTGAGAGAAATCAGGTTTGGGTTCTTGTTCCACCTCCTCCTGAGTGTCACCCTATTGGTACAAAATGGGTTTTTAAAAACAAACAAGGAGAGGATGGCCACATTGTGAGAAACAAGGCCAGACTTGTAGCCCAGGGGTACAGTCAGAAGGAGGGGATAGATTATGAGGAGACTTTTGCTCCTGTAGCTCGTTTGGAGGCAATTAGAATTCTCTTGGCTTTTGCTGCATCCAAGGGTTTCAAACTTTTTCAAATGGATGTCAAGAGTGCCTTCTTAAACAGCTACATAGAAGAAGAGGTGTATGTGAAACAACCCCCCGGTTTTGAAAAATCCCAAGTTTCCAAACCATGTTTTTAAACTTCACAAAGCTTTATATGGTCTGAAACAAGCCCCTAGAGCCTGGTATGTGAAGGGTTATGAGGAAGCTACGCTAGCCAGAAAACAAATTTTTCCGACCCCATAAACCAGGAACTACTGCTAGTGATAGATCACAGAATTACCACTAGACGCGTAGACGCAGTGGAAGACGTCTCGGTGTAGACGTGCACGTCGCAGCAATGTCGTGTAGTTGTTCACGTCCGTCCATCATGTCTCCATGTGCGGTTCGTCCTTGTGCTCCAGATGCAGCACCTCCGAGGTATCCACACGTATAGGGAGGAAGTGTCACGCCTCCGGACTGCTAGGTCCGCGAGGAGCAATGGGCGAGGGCGAAGGGCGACGACGGCAACTGTCTAAATGACATGTCACAAACCCTGGCCACCCCACCCCTCTTTATATAGGCGTCCCTAATGAGCCCACCGACCTGGAGGTTCATTAGTAAACCCTAATTCCGGTCTGACTCGAGTCCAACTTGAATCAGGCTTCCAGCCCCTTAAGCGTGCGACCCTATGGGTTCACGTACACATAGACATGACCCGAGTACTCCTACTCGCCCGATAGTTGACAGCGGCCTCTAGCAAGATGTGCCAACTCCTATGTATACGCAAAGATCATATCAGACGAACCACCACGATCACATACACGTAATTCCCTTGCCACACAATATTTGGTCCAACTCATAGGTTAACACTTAACCTAAGCACGACCATGCATTTTATGATCTAATCATTTGAGTGGTCCAGTGATATCTCTCTCGCATGGAGAGGGGCAAATCCCATCTTGATCGTCTATGTCTCACAGCATGTTTCCTGACAAACCCGAAGACTATCTTTATGACTACCCTGTTACGAAGTAGCGTTTGACAGTCCCTAAGTGAGTCGATTCACATCTTGAGAACATACCACAATTTTAGGTCGAAGGATATAACGTACATGATGTGTAAAGAGATAATAAGAACATCTCACGTTGGGTCAGTCCAGCCCCATGTCACACATGTGCCCACATTATTAGTTTGACATCTCCATGTCTATGACTTGTGAAACATAGTCATCAACTAATACATGTGCTGATCTAATATTCATGTGTGTCCTCACATGAACTCCGATCAGGGACAACTATCGAATAACCATACAAGTAAAAGAGTTTCACAGACAATTCACATAATTGCCAATCAATACAAGTTTTCTTTAATGGATATTCAATGAACATATAATAAACCATGGATACAATAGAAATATCATCATCTCTAGGATTACCTCTAGGGCATATTCCCAATAGTCTCCCACTTGCACTAGAGTTAATCTTTTAGATATCTAATACCCATAGACCTCACATGCGCCTGATGCTTAGGCTGTGGAAGAGCCTTTGTCAAAGGATCTGCTACATTCAAATCCGTATGTATCTTGCACATCTTAATCTCATCTCTTCAATGAACTCTCGAATGAGATGAAATTTCCTCAGTACATGTTTGTTCATCTGGTGATTCCTTGGCTCCTTAGCTTGCGCAATCGCCCCATTGTTATCACAATGTAGAGACAATGGGATGGACGCTTTTGGAAACACACCAAGATCAATGAGGAACCTCCTCATCCAAACACCTTCCTTTGCAGCTCCACTAGCTGGAATGTACTCGGCTTCTGCCGTAGAATCAGACATGGTCTCCTGCTTGAACTTTTCCAACTGACTGCACCACCATTTATTGTGAACACAAAGCCTGATTGAGATTGTGAATCATCTATGTCAGTTTGGAAGCTAGCATCGGTGTAACCATTTACAACGAGCTCCTCCTCACCTCCATATATTAGGAACACATCTTTAGTCCTTCTCAAGTACTTAAGGATGTTTTTAACAAGTGTCCAGTGACTCTCACCTGGATTAGCTTGATATCTGCTCGCAACACTTAGAGCATATGAGACATCCAGTGTCGATGAAATATGGTCGATAGCCCACCTAGGGGTATACCCAATGTGGTAGATTAGCGGGGAAGGCGCGTGGAACGACGATCCAGACGTGACACAGGAACGAAACTAGATGAACACCAGGGTTTATCTAGGTTCGGGCCGCCGAGTTTAGCGTAATACCCTACGTCCTGCGTCGAGCTGTCTACTCTGTATATTGGTGAACGTGTTTTTGAGGGGGGGAATCCCTGCTCGCCTTATATAGCCGCGAAAAGCAGGGTTACAGATCCTAGAAGATCGGATCTCATGGTAGAATAAGGAAACCTAGTCGATTACAATTTCATATCATGAAGGACACGATATCTTTCCTAACCGACTACGCTTCCTTGCTTTCCAATCCTGAGAAGGCTTCCGTGCCATCATCCGACCAGCTGGGCCGCCTGTCCGACCAGCTGGGCCTTGACGCCACAAGCCTTCGCAGCGAGTTGGGCCGGCCTTCATGAAGAAACCCAAGTCTAGCCGTGAGGGTACCTGGGTTTATACCCCCACAGCTAGTCCCCGAGCACATTGAATCTTGGAGCGGTGAAGAAAGATCTTGGCGACATCCCTGAGCAGCTTCACCCGAGATTCAAACCTAGTCTCCGACCAGGTTATAATCCGTCGTTTTCCATTTCCTGAACCCACAAGATACGATGTGCTCTTAAAAAAGAAAAAATGACTTCTGGGAGTCTGGTGAAGTGTGCCCACTTTTATGCTTGCGCAGCTCAAACACCAAACCAGTCTTGAGGTAGACCATATTGAAATATACCCGCATACTCACCGACCAGGTGAAGTGTGCCCACTTAGTCCCCGAGCTTGGCAACAGATGACTCGGTCATGTGATGCCAAGGTCAGACAATAAAAGCAAAAATAAATATATACATGCGCGACCAAGCGCCATGTATACACGGTAGTCCCCGAGCTTGGCAATAGATGACTCGGTCATGTAATGCCAAGATCAAGAAATTGAACTGTAGAACCGTGAAAGTGTAACGACACCACATGCCATCAGGTGCAGACAAAGCCATCAGCTTTAAGCTATCGCGTTCCCCTTTAAAGTGTACCCTCGCCGTGCTTTCGACAACTTTCACTGTGTGCTGTCGCAGAAAGTGACCTTTACTCTATTGAACCCGTGACATAGTATGAACTTCTTTTATGGTGGACATAGTCTATGAACCAAAGCAACTCGGCTATAAATACAACATCTTGGAGCCCTTTTTTTACCCATCAGCCATGGAACCAACACTTCAGACATCCTATGGACCGAAAATGAGTGTCGCCGAACTAGTTAATCCGTCTGGGTCAAATTTTGATGCATAATGCGAAGTTCCTGGTAGGATTCTTGTGAGGGGATAGTTTGTTAGGGCTCTTCCCAGTTGGTTGTGGATGAATAGGAATGGCGGAGTTCCTAGGAGGATTCTTGTGACGCCGGCAATAACTCGATGCCGTGTTGTCATCTACTGGGTCCTCCAAGGTTCTCCGAAGTCAAGCTGTTACCGAGGCGACCATCCTAGTTTCTAGGGAAACTTAGGGATGCCAGGGTGATAGTCTTGCCGGTGACGGACTGCGGGAGTGGTCCTGGGAACGCGTCTAAATATCCTTTATTATATTTATTTATCATTAGGAAAAAGACATCAAATTAGCCCCAGTACGACCGACGGAGCTGGTCTTGAAGTCATCGCAGCTCTGCCACGTGTGTGCCTGTAACTGGTCATCTGACCAGTCCCCCGCTTCACTGAGAAGGCTGGTGAAGAAGCCGACCAGTCCCCAGTATGACTGGCGGAGCTGGTCTTGAAGTCATCGCAGCTCTGCCACGTGTGTGCCTGTAACTGGTCATCTGACCAGTCCCTAGCTTTGCTGAGAAGGCTGGCAGAGAAGCCGACCAGTCCCCAGTATGACTGACGGAGCTGGTCCTGAAGCCAACGCAGCTCTGCCACGTGTGTGCCTGTAACTGGTCATCTGACCAGTCCCTAGCTTTGTTGAGAAGGCTGGCGGAGAAGCCGACAAGTCCCGAGTATGACTAGCGGAGGTGGTCCTGAAGCCAACGCAGCTCTGACACGTGTGTGCCTGTAACTGGCCATCTGACCAGTCCCCAACTTTGCTGAGAAGGCTGGCGGAGAAGCCGATCAGTCCCCAGTATGACTGGCGGAGCTGGTCCTGAAGCCAACACAGCTCTGCCACGTGTGTGCCTGTAACTGGCCATCTGACCAGTCCCCAGCTTTGCTGAGAAGGCTGGCAGAGAAGCCGACCAGTCCCAAGTATGACTGGTAGAGCTGGTCCTGAAGCCAACGCAGCTCTGCCACGTGTGTGCTTGTAAGTGGCCATCTGACCAGTCCCCAGCTTTGCTGAGAAGGCTGGCGGAGAAGCCGACCAGTCCCTAGTATGAGTGGCGGAACTGGTCCTGAAGCCAACACAGCTCTGCCATGTGTGCGCCTGTAACTGGCCATCTGACCAGTCCCCAGCTTTGCTGAGAAGGCTGGCTGAGAAGCCGACCAGTCCCCAGTATGACTGGCGGAGCTGGTCCTGGAGCCAACGCAGCTTTTCCACATGTGTGCCTGTAACTGGCCATCTGACCAGTCCCCAACTTTGCTGAGAAGGCTGGCGCTTATTATTATTATTATTATTATTATTATTATTATTATTATTATTATTATTATTATTATTATTATTATTATTTGAAAAGGAATATTTGCCTATTCTTCAAAGGCTGAAAACTTGGCCATTAAGATGGGCCATAAGGCTTGCTATCATGCGAATGGTCGTTTCACGATGGCTGAAAAACCCCGAGGAGTCGCGCGGTGGGGCTATAAGGACAGACACCGCGTAGTCGCCACTTACCCCAATCGTTGCCATTCCCCATTTTCTTGCCTACCGCCGAATCTTGTACTATAGCCCTAGATCTTGAACAACGCACTCGGCGGCGCAGTGCTCGCTTTTCCGGTGAATCTGATGGCGCGGAAGGTGAAGAAGCCTGCGGCTGCGGCCACCGTAAGGTTGGATCAGAAGTGGGCTCCGTCGAGGAGCACGGAGGAGACCATCGGCCGCCTCGCCTCCTGCGGTCTTATGCCGGACAAGGTGACCGGCGGGTGGAGAGCTCCCACGGGTGAGACCTATCCTCAACCCAATGTCGACGAAGTAGTTGTCTTTGAAGATTATTTCATTAAGGGATTTGGTCTGCCTTGCCATGTATTCCTCCGTCGGTTGCTTGATTTCTGGGGGATTGGACTTTGTAATCTCGGTCCAAATTCCATCCTTTCTATGTCCATTTCATTCACTTGTGTGAGGCGTATCTCGGAATACAGCCACATTTCAACCTATTCCGTTATTTCTTCCAACTAAAGAAGAATAGTCGCGGGTCTCGTATTGCGGGGAGCGCATATATCCTGCTGCGCGAGGGGATGGCGTCTGAATATGTCAACGTCCCCCTTCAGAGTAATGTGAGCGGCTGGCAGGAGAAGTGGTTTTACATGACGCAGTGCCAGACGCCTGCTTTAAGTTGTGATATAGGGAAG
Source organism: Coix lacryma-jobi var. lacryma-jobi (assembly GCA_009763385.1). Classification (NCBI taxonomy): domain Eukaryota; kingdom Viridiplantae; phylum Streptophyta; class Magnoliopsida; order Poales; family Poaceae; genus Coix; species Coix lacryma-jobi. Next base: position 117,675,880 of record CM019829.1, read on the forward strand.
GTAGTTGAGCCGAGTTGGACCTGGTCGGCGAAGCCCTCTGCAAGTGAAATGGAGCAGGTCCGGGAGCTGCTTCGTTTGATGAAGGGGATGACTGCTGACGGGATCCAAATCACGACCAACTTTATGTACCATCGGGTACTGTCGTGCAAAGAGAGGGTGCGGCCTGGTTATGAGTATGCTAGACGGCCTGACCCGACTCGTGAAAGCGCCGAAGATTTGGAAACTAAAGAGCTTGAGAGGCGTGTATTCACATGGTGCTCCAATTCTCAGAATGGAAACCACCGAGGAAGGTTACACAGCCGTTCAGCTTGGCGCGTCCTGTTAAAGATGTGAGTTGCCTTTTATTTTGTTTTGCAGCTTTTGGACTATTTGCAATGCTCAAGATACTAGGTTGCACTGTTTTGTAGGATCGCTCCAGCGTATACGTCTCAGACGTGCCATCGGCCGACTGGTCCGAGGGGGTCGACCCGAGGCCTGGAGCTGGTCGATCCCATCCCCAGACTGGGGAGGCAGTCGCAAAGGCAAGGAAGGGCAAGGAGGCCACAGACGCAGCTAGTCTGTAGGCATTGAAGGCCGCGGGTAAGCGTGTGGCCACTGGCCATGGAGTTTCCACAAGGTCGTCAACGCGGGCTGATGGCCCGTTGGAGATTCCGGGCGGTGCGGGTCTGAAGACTTCTGGGTCGATTCGTGATTGGGATGATGATGACGACGAGGATGAGCCGCCTTCGTCCAAACGCGCCCGTGTCGAACAGTCGTCGGGGCCAGTTTTGCCGACGCAGAAGGCGAAAGGCCTCAAGCTGAGGGGAAGCCTACGCGTCAGTGACTTGTGAGTATTCAATTGCTTTCTTCGTGGCTTTGTATCCATGACAACATTTTGTACTTCAATTTAACTCGTATCAGAGACCCTATGCCGGAAGTTGACCCTGTCACTAGTGACAGAGACCCGGAGCCGACCAGGGCCCAACCAGGTTCATGGAGAAATAACCGAGGATGGAGCGCCGAGGGCGGGAGGTGACGGTCAAGCTGACGCCGATGGGCACCAGGCCTTGACCAGCGCTCGTATTGATGGGCAAGTCACTGGGTCTAACGGTGGTAGATCCACGGACCAGCGCTTGCCCGAGGAGCCTCGCCCCAGTTATCATGGGTCAGCCGGCTCTACTCAAGTGCCCCCGGACGCACTGCTTCCCCCTCTGGACGCAAGTTCACTTGGCTCTATTGGACATACTGTGGAGTCGACCGAGGCTGAGGAGGTACAGGCGACCCCAGAGGAAGAAGTTGTGGAGATCCCTCGACCACCGAGATCTCCGGAGCGGATAGTCAGGGTGGCACGCCAGCGGGTTGGCGAGTGGGTTTTCCATGAGGAGAACACTGACAACCGCCCAATGAAGAATTTTGACCGGATGCTGAGTCAACTCCACAAATATGCGCAGGTAATTTTCCGGAAGGTGTGACGCCGTGAGGCTGTGGTATTCGGAAATTGAATTTGTGTATTGTATTAACTCGCAAGGGTTGTCGGACTTGTCGAAAGAGCGCCACAAATGCTATGAGTCCATTGGCCCCTTAGTGGATGCAAAGGCCAAACTTGAAGAAGCGTGCGAGCGCTACCGAGCAGATCTGGATGATGCTCGCTGGGTTGAAGCCGAACTGCGCGAAACCACGCGGAGGCAGTCGTCGGAAATTAACCGGCTGCATCATGAAAATGAAGGTATGGTTTGCTTGGCTGCTGACGAGTGAAACTTCCCGGTTTGACTTTGTACCCTTCTTGCCACTTTGTGGGAACAGAGCTTGCTTCGCAGGTCGTTGTTGAAAGGCTGAAAGCACAGGACAGCGAGGCCATGGCGGCTAGGGAGAAAACGTGGGTCGACGACCTCGAGAAGGAGCTTGAAGGTGACCTGTTGAACTTGTCGATTCCATGCATATTGTTCTCTGGTTGGCTGTAATAGGCTTGTTGTTTGGTCGTTGACATAGGGAGGCGTCGCTCTTGGCAAAACCAAATTGCAATGGTTTGCCAAGATGTGAAGACCTGGGAGGCACGGTGTCATGCCATGGTCCAAGGGATTGCCCCAGTTTTAAACGCGGTGTATGCAAGTGGCCAGTCCGGAGAGCTTCCGCCTCGACCAGCCAGTATTGTGGAACAATGTGCTGGATCCTGGGCGACTATGAAGAAATTTGTGGCTGGTGCTGGTGGACAGGTTGCCTCATATGCCCTTGCCGTTGCACGAGCACATTATCCGGGGATCGATGTGAGGAGGCTGGGGAGCGGATTCCCTAGAAACACTTCAGAGGCCCAGGCGTCTGAGCTCTGCGAGCAATCTAGGGAGACGGCTACCGTTCTTGTGAAGGACCTGGACCTGTTTGAGGAGCCTGGAGAGCCCAGCGCTCCATAGGGTCATAAACATACTAAGTTAGTTTTTGTTAACAATGAATCGTTCCAAACAAAGGAAAGATATAGTGTACTCCTGCTTATTTTTGTTTTATTTGTTTGTCTGGATTGTTGTGGTGGAAAGAATCAGAAACGAGTAAAAAGATGGCGATGATGTTTATTTATAATCATGCTATGAAAATACAGAGGTAGGTACATATCTTTTATTCCTTAGGTAGCTATGAATAGAAACGCCAAAGTTGGTCGATGTGCCATGAATTTGGGACATCGGTTCCATTTAGGTCAGTCAGCCTGTATGAGGTAGGTCTTGTAACTTGCTTGATAAGATAAGGACCCTCCCAGTGGGATGAGAGTTTGTGCAGTCCGGCAGTATTCTGGATTCTTCTCAGGACCAGGTCTCCTACGACAAAGAATCTTTCTTTGACGTTTCAGTTGAAGTATCTTCGTAACCCCTCGATGTACTTTGCGGTCCGGACGCATGAGTCCATTCTTCGTTCCTCGATACAATTGACCTCTAGCTCTCTGGCCTGGTCGGACTTATTCTGGTCGTAATACTCCACTCTAGGCGATCTGAATGCGATGTCTGCTGGTAAGACTGCTTCAGCGCCGAACACCATGTAGTACGGCGAGACGCCTGTGTTTCTGCTAGGTTGCGTTCGAAGGCCCCATACCACTGCTGGTAATTCTTTCAACCATCGGCTAGCTTTTTGATCTTGGTCGTTCGCTCTATACAGCCTTTTCTTTAGTGCGTCGAGTGTTGACGGTCCTTAAACACCTGTTTTACCATCAACATTTGACCCTAAAGTCTACCAAAAAGGCATGAAATGTAGTCAAATAGGTTTCAAACTAACCAAATTCCACATGTCCATAGAATTTTATTTGAATGCAGAATTTGAACCAAATTTGGACATATGGACCCACCAGAGGCCAAGCCCACTCAGCAGGGCCCAAATGGGCCTAAGGGGGGTGGCGCCCGCCACCCCTAGGTGGCGCCCGCCACCTCTAAGTGGCGCCCGCCACTTGGGTTGGCCCAAGTGCCACTCCCTGCCACGTCACCGATCCGTGTGACCTCCCCAAGGCCAAATCCTGGCCCTTGGTCACTAGGTCAGTGGCATCGGACGGCTCAGGGAGGAGTGGCATGGATCAAGGCTGAATGTCGGTTGCTAGGACATGCAACCGACCTCCAAACCGCCTTGGACAACCACCTGGATGCCGTTGAAGCAGATGCGGTTCATCCAACGGCCAGGACACTGGCGGCCGCTAGTAGGGGGTGGCGCCCGCCACCTGACCTAACCCTAGGTCGGTTGGCTGCCCACTATAAGAACCCCCCTCACTCATTTGGGCTATAAATACCCCCCTGGCGACACTACTTCATTCGTACCATCATATCCCAATATCCCACACTTCCAAGAGAAGGAAAGCAAGAGAAGCAAGTGAGAGTTAGGTTAGAAGCTTAGAGAGCTTAGGCAAGTAGGTAGCTAGTAGAGCAAGGCATCTTCGCCCTCGCGGTAGCGCTGCTCAAGGCTTAGCTGAAGAGTAGAGGCGTGCGAGTGATCGGTCCTGGAGCTGGGAAGAGTCTTCCTTCATCTCCAGTTCAGGTTTTGCTCTTGTTACTCAAGCACTTACTATATTCTAGTTCATCATTTCAAGTATTACTTTATTCTACTTATCAGTATTGAGTGGTATACTTGATTGATTGCTTGAGTGCCTAGCTATCCTACAGTTCAATTCACTTAGCCATAGTAGTTAATCTCCAGTGTGCTTAGTGATTGATCTTTGCCAATAGGTTGCTTAGTTACTTTAGTGTTTATCTTATTAAGTCAAGTATTTGCTCTGACGTCCGCAAGGGTGTCTCTATTCAAAGCTAGGGTAGAGATAGTTAGAATATAGTTAAGCGTGGTGCTTAGTTATAGACTTACCTTCAGATACGGCTGGACCCCCGGATAGCTGTGGTAGCAAGCAGGTGGTGACAGCCCTGTGCGCCTTGAATTCCACCACGTAGTTGGCCCAGTTTAACAGTAAGGCTCGTTGTGCTAGCGTTCAACCTAAGTAAGTGGTAAATGCTAGTACGCCTCGATACTTGACAAGATAGGAATAAAACTTTACTTAACTTAGTTGCTTTATTGTCTTTTGCCTGCCTTGCTTCGTAACTATCTTGCTTCGTAGTTATCTTGCTCTGTGGTTATCTAGGATTGGTTGTGACATCCTAGTGTCAAGCACTGCATTAGGAACCACATTAGCTACTAAAGAGCATAAGTAATGCATTGCATCATTTCATGTGCATATGAGTGCTTTTTGCCTTTTGTTTATTTATCTGGATTTTGGATTTCTATTTGACTTGATGATTAAAGTGGATTGAGTAGAGTGCTTTTCATGTTGGTATTTTGACCTAGTTCAAAATAGTTTGTTAAATAAAAAATGAATTAAGCAAAATGTTTTATGTTTCAAAATTGGCTTTAATTATAAGGAGATTGTAAAAATGGTTTTCAGAAAAAGTGTCTTATATGAAAGTTGTAGAGAAAATTATTTTGAGCAACTTTTATATTTGGGTCAAAGCCTGGTTTGGAGTTTTTGAAACTGTTTTTGAATGGTCAAACTTTGGAAAATCCTTGGAAAAAGAAAAAGGAAACAATTTTTTTTCCCGCGCCTTCACTTCCGGCCCATCTGGCCTTTTCGGCCCAGCTCCGCACCGCGCCGGCCCGCTCCCGCACTCGCCCGCGCGCGCGCCGCGCCGTACGCCGGCCGGCCTGCCGCGTGGCGCCCCGCCTCTGCTCCAAATCCGCCTCCGCCACTCCCCATTCGATCTTCGCGTGCCCGCGCAAGCAAGCAATCTCCCTCGCCCACTCCCGCGCCACCTCGCCTGTCACGCCGCCTCGCCGCTCGCGCCGTGCTGCGCGACGTCGCGTCGCCGTGGCCCCCGCCACGACCGCGCATTGCCGCCGGCCGAGCCAAAACCCGAGCACCCTTCGCTCCCTCACTCACCCGCGCTCACAGCCCCCTCACTCGCTCCTGCCCTCATTTCCTTTCCTCTCTCTCTCGTGAACGCGCCGAGCACCCTCCCCGCGTTCGGCACCGAGAGCCCGCACCGCCGTTCCAACCACCCCCGCTCACCGTTGTTCGATTCCTCGCGCAAGCCATTCCGTCTACACCTCGAACACCCGGTGCTCGCGCTAGCGCCACCCGCCGAGCCTCGCTGACGTCGGAGTCCGAGGAGCCCCGCCGCGGACGCCATCAGCGCCGTCCGGAGCTCGCGGCTGTTCGTCCCCGACCGAAGCTCCTCCGCTCCTCTCCTTCGTCCTCGAGCTTCACCGAGCCAAGGCAAGGTGAGAACACCTATCCATCTCAACGCTACCGCTCCCTATCTCACTCCATCTCCCCGGCCGAACGCCATGGGCGCCGCCGCGGCCATGTACGAGGCCAAGCTCCCCTGGAGCCATCCGAGCCAAACAAACCCACTCACTTAGCTCCCTAGGGTTCGTGTAAGCTTTCGCCTCTCCCAATTTCTCCGGCGACCGCCGGACATGGCCTAGCCGATCGCCACCGCCCGCCATAGCTCGTCGCCGGCGAGCTACGGTCACACTCTGGCCAAACCAACACCACCGCTGGATGCGCCTCGTCGAGACGAGCTCATCAAGCCCTATCTCCCCGTCGGCGACCTCACCGTCGACGAGCAATCGCCGGTCAAAGCCTCGCCTCTGCTCTGCTCTGACCGACAGGTGGGACCGTTGACCACACGGGCCCCGCGCGTCAGTCACACGTGGTCCATGGACCGAGTTCACGCAGTGGGCCGGGATGATTTCAAATGTTTTCCTTTTTACTTTTATTTTCCAGAAATGCTTGTTATTTTTGTGTAGCTCGTTTTAAAAGTCCAAATAAAGTACTTTCAGTTTTGCTAGCTTGTTTATGAGTAGACCTATCATGAAAAAATATGAAAGTATTTTTGGTAAGAGTTTTTATTACTGTTTTTATTTAATTCAGGTTATGAGCTTTTGTTAAGATAAATAGTTATATATGTTTTCTGGTTGAGATAAGTCCTGAAAAAAATTTGTGTAAATTGATTATCATGTTTTGCACCTGTGAAAAATATATGAGGCACTGTTTATGTGGAAAAAGTTTCTGCTATAGTTAAAAATCCTTTTTGGCTGATTTCTTAGAATAAATATTAAGGTGTTTTATATGTCGAAATAAAATGTGGGAAAAATTGTGTAGTCTCTGTATGACATGTTCAGGCTAAGAAAAATGTTAAGCATGAGCTGTTGTATGGAAGAATCTGAAGTTGCTTTACAAATGTACTTTTCTATGTTTTCCTTTGGAAACACATGTAAGAAATAATATAATGTTTCTGTTCGTGGAACTTTCTTGATAAGTATGGAATATGGAGTAGAATCTGGGAAAAATATGAAAAGGAGTTTAGCACCCCTTTCCAGTAGGGTTGTAGTTCAATGGGTTTAATTTGGAATAGATTTGTTTATTTTGGGTAGGCTTGTATATTTATTCTCTGTCAGTAAATTTTCTGCAGTAAAGTGTTCATGAGTAGATGCAGCTAGGAAAATTATGAAATCTACTGTTTGACACTTTTTGTGTGAAAAGTTAGTTCAAAGTGCCTTTTGAGCAGTTTATTTGTTCTTTTTATATCTGTTGTTCTATATTTTATTTCTAGCTGAAAATTGTTCAGTAAAATCCAGCAAGTGTTAATTGCCCTCTGGAATTTTTGTGGATTTTTCTGAATTCAGAAAGATGCACTTGCAGTTCAAACCTAAATTTCTTTTGAATTTCTAAATAAGAAATAGGTAAATTAATGGATTTTGTTTTATGAAATAAATAAGTATTTACCTCAATGTCAAAAGTGGTTCAACAAGTTGGTTTTGTTGGTTTGCAAGAAATGTTACTTTTCTTACCACCGCATCTCGCACCACGTATTATTTATTTATCATTTTCAACCGCATTGCAATAGGATCGACAGTTCAGGATGAGCAGGAGACAAACGTCGAGCAGGAGATCCCGGAACTTCATCAAACCGAGGAGGTCGACCCCGCGGCCGACACTAACCTGCCTGAGTGCCCCTCCCACGAGGCCTCAGTCTTCTCTCAAGGCAAGCCCCGGAGCATATTAAGCCTCCTATCTTTTGCAATTAAAATTTACTTGAGTCCTTTTATATTGTGATGCATTAGGTTTAGGAGTTGGAATGAATCCTACTTGCTGCATTACCATTCCTTGGTTATTGATTAATATCTACCTTGTTATCCTGTTATTTATTCATAATGTAGAATGGCGTAGCTTGCTTAATAAAAGTAGTAGTTAAGAATGTTCCAGTAATACCCTGATGGGTAGTTACCGGATCACGGTTGGCTATATTTGCTATCGTGGAAAAGAACCTGAGTAGTAATGAAATACGGTCAACTGGAAGGCAAGGCACAAGTTTGGAAACTTGGGGCAGTCCGTCCGTTGGATCGTGTAGGTTTGTATCGATGTTGGCCCTCGTTCATTTTTGAACGCGCCCTTTTACTTAGGGATATGTCGGTGCCGTAATCATCGACCCCAAAGCCGGTTAGAAGCTGTTCGGGCCGGTTTCGACCCGTGTCGCGCCCTCTAGTATGGAAATGTGATCTGCCGCGAGAGGCCATCACCAGGTTCCAATTGGGCGGTCCGTGCTTGAACCGCGACGATTACCACCACGAACAAGCATCGAGCGGTTGCCCAATGCATGGACCCGACGGGGAAAGTGTGGGCTGGTATTAAAGGTCTTTCACCAGCTGGTTTGGAATTCGATTCGAGTCGCCGTCTCCCCCGGTTAGTGGGAAACTATGGCGAGCTTCACCACGATACAACTCCATGTGATGTGTAAAAGGTTCAACTAAAATATGGATAAGTCAACTGGATATGGTTATATTATTGTCTGTTAGACTCAAGTGTGTGCAGTAGTTCAGGTGCAAACCTAGAATAAGGAATAGGTCTAAAAAAAATGACAGCTCATTAATATCATCAATTCCCCACTTATCTTAATTTGAGCTTTTCGCAACTAAACTTCCCAGCTCCACCCAAAAAGGCCTTGCATACCCTTGGTGTCTTTATTTTTCAGTTGGACGGGTAAGTCTAGCTGAGTACATTCCCGTACTCAGGGTTTATCCCGTTTATTGCAGATGGCCAGGTCTACTTTGGCTATTGTAAGCACTGCCTCTACCCGGTGGAAGGTGATGAGGAGTAGGCCCAGGGCAGGGTTGTCCAGAAGCTTTCCTTTTTCTTTTGCTAGTATGAGACTTTTAGTGGCACATTATCTGAAAAAGGAGGAGTGAGTCGTGTTGAGTTTAAGTATCAAACAATGTTTTATTTGGACCACATGTGTGGTGGTCGTGTTTCAAACTATTTCAGCTTCCGCACTTTTAAAATTCGGTATTGTAATAACTCCGCCTTAAATTCGTACTCTGATGTTTTAAATTCGGCTTCATTCCTCTGTGATGTATCTTTGTGAATGTAATTCTTGAACAATGCGATCCTGTATGTTGTATGGTGATAGAAATCCTTCGAGATTTCCGGACTACCGGGGTTATATGGGTTCAAGTATGAGTCGAAGTCAGACGGATTTGACTAAGACGGTACTTGAGCTCTTATAATCAGGACGGTTCCGCCACATTAGTTACCAGTAGTTAGTAGTTATTAGTTAGTTATCCTAATCCCTTTATCTACCTATCCATCCACCTTACCTTAGCCATCCATTTCATCCCTACATATCCACCCATATATTCTTTCTAGCCTTTCATCTCCTCTCTTCTCCCCTTTTCCCTTTTCTCTTTTCTTCGACTCTCATCCCCTCCTTGACTCAACTCATACACCACCCTAGCCTTTCCTTGGGATCAAATAAATCGACACCTGGTACTCCCAGGCGAAGTGCTACTACGATAGTTCTGTGCGCTTGCAGAATCTCCTCCTGGTAGATTGCATTCTCGCTAGCTAGCTCCTACTAGTGTCGGGACTGACAACCCCGCTTGGCATTAGTAGACAACTACTTTAGTTACCCTATCCTAGGTGTAGCTAAGAACTACCAACAAGCATTCACTACAAGAAATCTTTCATCTTTTGACATTTTCATCCATTTCTAATGTCACAAGTTGACTGTCTTTAATGATAACTTGTGACATTTACGCAGTGGTTTTATGACATAAAAAACAGTTATGACATCAGAACTGATGTCATAACCTTTTTTTATGTCATAAAACCACTGCGTAAATGTCACAAGTTGTCATTAAAGACAGTCAACTTGTGACATTAGAAATGGATGAAAATGTCAAAAGATGAAAGATTTCTTGTAGTGATTTCTGGCGCCATTGCCGGGGAAGGCAATCGGTATATCGGTTGAGTCCGTGTCGAATTTATCTTCGCTTAAGCTCCCGCTTAGCGAATCCCATCTTACCCCATTCTTTCTTTCCTTAGTCCTTCTTATCTTTTTCCTTCATCTTCTTCAACTTCTTTCTTTCTTATCTCGTTCTATCTTCACGATGACCAATAAGACCATTCGTGAATTTTCTGCTCCTTCTACCGCTAATGTAGCGACAGGACCAGACGTGATCGATGCCAACCTCAATTTTGAGTTGAAACCGGCTCTGATCACGATGGTCCAAGCTAGCCCGTTCTGTGGCAAAGCTCATGAGGATGCCAATGCTCACCTCCAACAATTCTTGGAGATTTGCGGCACCTTCAACATTAAGAGGATAACCCAAGAAGCCATCCGGCTTCGTCTCTTTCCTTTCTCTTTGCTAGGAAAAGCGAAGCAATGGTTCTATACCGATCGCAACGCTGTAGACACATGGGACAAGTGTTCCAATGCTTTTCTCACCAAATTCTTTCCGATGGGCAAGACGAATGCTCTGCACAACAAAATCTCCAGCTTTACGCAACAAGCCGAGGAATCTATTCCCGAGGCTTGGGAGAGGTTGCAAGGGTATGTCGCTGCTTGTCCGCACCATGGTATGGAGGACTGGCTATTGATCCAGAACTTCTACCATGGCCTAACCCCTCTCTCTAGAAGCCATTTGGATGCCGCCACCGGTGGTGCATTCTTTTCTCTGAATGTTGCAGATACTAAGGCTCTCATAGAGAAGATGGTGTCAAACCAAGGATGGAATGACGAAAGACTACAACCCCGTAAGCGAGGTATACATTCCCTTAAGGAGGCCGACATGATCGTGGCCAAGATGGACCTGCTGGCAAAGAAGCTGGACAGCTGTGGGAAGATGAACCAACAGGAGAGTGTCCAATCTCTGGAATCCTACATGACTTGTGAAGTCTGTGGAGAAACCGGACATTCTGGGAGCCACTGCCCCGAGCTACATGAAGATTTGAACTTCATCAACAATAGTAACGGTTTCCGTCAACAGAATCAAGGATGGAATCAGCACTCCAATTCTCAAGGTAACAATTCATTCCCTCGCTCTAATTTTCATAATTCTGATGATTTCTCGTTCTTAAAGAATTTAGTTTACTCACAAGGTAGAACTACTAAATTTTTGAATAAGAAATTAATGTCGAATGATAAAGCCCTTGAGAATATAAATGCTAAATTGGAAGATTTCTCATCTGCTCTGAAAAATCAATTTAGCTTTAATAAGATGTTAGAAACCCAATTAGCTCAACTTGCTGCTATCATACCATCTTTTGAATCTGGCAAAATTCCTGCTAAACCTGACATGGAAACTGCTAATATGGTTGAAATAAAACATTTTAACTATTATGAAGATCAAACCATGACTGTTAAAAAGGGTGATCCTGGTAGTCCCATAATTAGATGCTCAATCTTTGGTGAAGTCTTTAAAAATGCCATGTGTGATTTAGGAACGAGTGTGAACATTCTATCTAAAGATTTTTATAAAAAAACTCATTCTTTCCACCCATGTCATCCACATCTGCCTATGTTGTGCTAGTTGATCAGTCCACTTGCTATGTAGAAGGAGTAGTCAATGATTTACCTGTTCATATTAGAGGCTCCTATGTTCCTGCTGATTTCATAATACTAGATATGGGAAATAGGAAAGATGTGCCTTTAATTTTGGGTAGACCTTTCTTGAATACTGTGAATGCCTGCATATATGTGGGGAGTGGTAAAATTCAAATGACATTAGGAGGGAGGAAGGAAATATTCTCTTTCTCTCGAGGCCTCGCATATGCCGCTAACATGCAGGAAGCAAAACCCGTTCGTACCAAGAAGAGGCGCCCAAGAACAAGGTGGAGCAGAAAGAAAGAACCACCTCCTCCTGAATTGTGTAATTCACATAACAAAGGAGAGGTGCCAAAAGAAGAAGAACTCGATGGAGTACTAAGAGAAGAAGTGCCCAAGGAAGAAGATCCACCCGATAAGGATGAAACTCAATGGACCTAAGGTATGGTTTTAATTTTTAATTTCCCTTCAAATTTCCCTTTTTCAAATAAATAACATATGTCATGCATGAAACTAAAAAAAAATCAGTTATCATTAGTTATATGCATAGGTATATGTTAACTTAGTTAGAATAATAAAATATCAAAATAGGATAGTTTCCCTTTTCACAACATTAGATAGTTTCCCTTTTAATAAAATGAGAACAAGAGCTCCGACTGAGAAGAAGAAGATCTTTCACCAAGCAAGAAGCCAGCTTGGGGGAGACTCCCGCTCCGATAAGGTATGTCTCAAGCCTACACTTTACATTAAGTTCTTAAATTCTATATCTTTTGAATGTCACATGCTTGCCTAAATAACCACTCCATGAATAAAATTGATAAAATCTGCCTAAACAAGTTGAAACCTGAATAAGATTTGAAATATGTCATGCAAATGCTATTGTTATGGTTTGAATAACTGGTCCTATCTAAGTTATAGCTTTTGTGGGTTGCACATGCTTTAACTGAAATCATGCTTAGTGAATAAAGTTAGTAAGAAATGGAGTAATTCTTTAAACTTGCTAAGGTAAAATTAGGACCTAATCTGGAGGATTTCTTTTAAAATTATGAAAACCTTGCTAAAAGTTCCTCCTAGATTTTATCCCATCCCACCACCAGCCAAATATTTGTTAGTCATTAGTCAAAACCACAAAGAGCTTTGTTTGTGTTGAGCTTTGTTAGACCTCATAGATCTTAGTAGAGAAGCTTATCATATCTTTTGAATCAAGATTCACGCACACCCACCATAATTTGCCTACTTTCCACTTTGGAAGTTTGCAACCACCAAATAAATTGCTTATTCTCTACACCGGAGATATGCAATACCCTGCCAAACATCCCATTGCTAGCCTTATGCTATTCCTACACTGGGAATAAGCATTTCTCTCCCTTTCCCTACTCATTTCAAAAATCCTTTCCTATAGATGTCTGGGGAAATCTAGAGCTAAAAGAGAGAGAGAGAGAAAAATGAGCAAAGTAGCTCAAGAAAGGACTATGTCCTGTGAAAAGAAAAAGAAAAAGTGAGCAAAGTAGCTCAAGAGAGGACTATGTCCTAAGAAAATGTGAGGACACATCTTTTGTCTACTCACTATGTATCCAAAAAGAGAGAGAGAGAGAGAATTATCATTAGCTCTAGACCCCAGAAATTAACTAGGAAGGATTATGAAATATCTCTCTATACACTTCCACATAACCACACATGCACATCTTGATCAATTTTTATGATTTGCTGCTCCTTATGATCTGAGTGTCTAGCTTAGCAATAAACATCAGGCAATTTGCTCATGGTTCTTAGCCTACCTATAACTCCACATATCATTCTTTAGAAATAGGGGAGGCTACATTTTGGCCTAAGTGAGGATTCAAACACCATTGAGTGATTGAGTGAATCTTGGAGGACTTAAGCAAGTTGTTATCTTTTGAAAACTTTGAAAAACCTCCAGACAGAATCCTAGTTAAACCTAAGCAAGATAAAAGTTTCCTATCTACTACTTTATTTCACTCTTGCATGTTTGAAGTGAAAAGCTATAAGCCCCACATTGCTATGATTAATGATATATGCCAAGTTATTTCTCACTATACAATATGCACTTGCAGACATCTTAAGTTGCTATCCATTTCATGCTCAATGCTTAAACCGCATTGTTGCTCGAAGACGAGCAACAGGTTAGCTTGGGGGAGCTTGTTGACGGTCCTTAAACACCTGTTTTACCATCAACATTTGACCCTAAAGTCCACCAAAAAGGCATGAAATGTAGTCAAATAGGTTTCAAACTAACCAAATTCCACATGTCCATAGAATTTTATTTGAATGCAGGATTTGAACCAAATTTGGACATATGGACCCACCAGAGGCCAAGCCCACTCAGCAGGGCCCAAATGGGCCTAAGGGGGGTGGCGCCCGCCACTTGGGTTGGCCCAAGTGCCACTCCCTGCCACGTCACCGATCCGTGTGACCTCCCCAAGGCCAAATCCTGGCCCTTGGTCACTAGGTCAGTGGCATCGGACGGCTCAGGGAGGAGTGGCGTGGATCAAGGCTAAATGTCGGTTGCTAGGACATGCAACCGACCTCCAAACTGCCTTGGACAACCACCTGGATGCCGTTGAAGCAGAGGCGGTTCATCCAACGGCTAGGACACTGGCGGCCGCTAGTAGGGGGTGGCGCCCGCCACCTGAGCTAACCCTAGGTCGGTTGGCTGCCCACTATAAGAACCCCCCTCACTCATTTGGGCTATAAATACCCCCCTGGCGACACTACTTCATTCGTACCATCATATCCCAATATCCCACACTTCCAAGAGAAGCAAAGCAAGAGAAGCAAGTGAGAGTTAGGTTAGAAGCTTAGAGAGCTTAGGCAAGTAGGTAGCTAGTAGAGCAAGGCATCTTCGCCCTCGCGGTAGCGCTGCTCAAGGCTTAGCTCAAGAGTAGAGGCGTGCGAGTGATCTGTCCTGGAGCTGGGAAGAGTCTTCCTTCATCTCTAGTTCAGGTTTTGCTCTTGTTACTCAAGCACTTACTATATTCTAGTTCATCATTTCAAGTATTACTTTATTCTACTTATCAGTATTGAGTGGTATACTTGATTGATTGCTTGAGTGCCTAGCTATCCTACAGTTCAATTCACTTAGCCATAGTAGTTAATCTCCAGTGTGCTTAGTGATTGATCTTTGCCAATAGGTTGCTTAGTTAGTTTAGTGTTTATCTTATTAAGTCAAGTATTTGCTCTGACGTCCGCAAGGGTGTCTCTATTCAAAGCTAGGGTAGAGATAGTTAGAATATAGTTAAGCGTGGTGCTTAGTTATAGACTTACCTTCAGATACGGCTGGACCCCCGGATAGCTGTGGTAGCAAGCAGGTGGTGACAGCCCTGTGCGCCTTGAATTCCACCACGTAGTTGGCCCAGTTTAACAGTAAGGCTCGTTGTGCTAGTGTTCAACCTAAGTAAGTGGTAAAGGCTAGTACGCCTCGATACTTGACAAGATAGGAATAAAACTTTACTTAACTTAGTTGCTTTATTGTCTTTTGCCTGCCTTGCTTCGTAACTATCTTGCTTCGTAGTTATCTTGCTCTGTGGTTATCTAGGATTAGTTACCAGTAGTTAGTAGTTATTAGTTAGTTATCCTAATCCCTTTATCTACCTATCCATCCACCTTACCTTAGCCATCCATTTCATCCCTACATATCCACCCATATATTCTTTCTAGCCTTTCATCTCCTCTCTTCTCCCCTTTTCCCTTTTCTCTTTTCTTCGACTCTCATCCCCTCCTTGACTCAACTCATACACCACCCTAGCCTTCCCTTGGGATCAAATAAATCGACACCTGGTACTCCCAGGCGAAGTGCTACTACGATAGTTCTGTGCGCTTGCAGAATCTCCTCCTGGTAGATTGCATTCTCGCTAGCTAGCTCCTACTAGTGTCGGGACTGACAACCCCGCTTGGCATTAGTAGACAGCTACTTTAGTTACCCTATCCGAGGTGTAGCTAAGAACTACCAACATCGAGTATCATTCTGTTTGCTCGTTCCACTTATCCGTTGGCTCTTGGGTGAGCTACAGATACATATTTTACAACTATGTTTCTTTCTTCGCAGAAATCCCAAAAATCCGCACCGGTAAAAGTGGAACCGAGATCGGTAATGATACAATTAGGCAAGCCAAAGCGATGGATAATATCATCGAGCAGCTCTGCTGCCTTTTGAGCTATGGATTTGACCAACGGCTTATACTCAATCCATTTGGAGAACTTGTTAATTATGACATAGACATATCTGAATCCGCCTGGGGCTGTTTTGAATGGTCCGATCATGTCTAAACCCCAGCATGAGAAAGGCCAAGACGCTGGTATGGCTTGGAGGTCATGTGCCGAAACATGTGTTTGTTTGGCAAAGAATTGGCATCCTTCGCAATATTTGACCAGCCTTTCTGCATCTGCGATGGCGGAGGGCTAGTAAAAACCTACTCGAAACGCTTTTCCGACCAGCGTCCGGGAAGCGGCATGGTTACCACATATGCCAGCATGGATGTCTGCCAGAACTCGTATGCCTTCTTCTTGAGAAACACACTTCAGGAGTGACTCTTCTTTTGCATTCTTGCGCATAAGTTTTCCATCTACCAGGACATACTGCTTACTGCACTGAATGAGGCGTTCAGCCTCAATTTTGTCTTGAGGAACGTCTGCACTAGTGAGATATTTTATAAACTGCTCCCTCCAATCATTGCATGTTCGTTGTATTGAAGCGACCGTCTGGTCGGGCGGGGGCTGCTCGGCAGCCCCACATGTTCCTTCTTCAATGGATGGCTTGACCAGATCCTGGACGAACACGCCGTGAGGGATATGTGCCCTGGATGAGCCTATCTTAGAGAGGGCGTCAACGGCTTGATTGTCTGCCCGTACTACATGCTGGAATTGTAAGTCGTAAAACTTTCCCTCGAGTTTTCTTATCTGGGCTACATATGCGTCCATCTTTTCGCTGGTAGCGTCCCAATCTTTGTTGACTTGGTTTATAACTAAAGCAGAGTCGCCGAAGACTTCCAGCCTTTTGACTCCAAGCTCGACCGCAATTCGATGACCGTGCAGACAGGCCTCATATTCTGCTGCGTTGCTGGATGCTTTAAAATGAATTCGGAGGACATAGCTCAGCTTGTCTCCGGATGGTGAAATAAATTGCACCCCAGCTCCCGCGCCTTCGAGGTTTAGCGACCCGTCGAAGTACATCACCCAGTGTGGGGGTATAAACCCAGGTACCCTCACGGCTAGACTTGGGCTGCTTTGTGAAGGCCGACCCGACTTGCTGTGAAGGCTTGTGACGTAAATACCCAGCTGGTCGGACAGGCGGCCCAGCTGACCGGATAATGACACGGAGGCCTTCCCAGGATCGGAAAGCAAGGAAGTATAGTCGGTTAGGAAAGGTATCGTGTCCTTCACGATATGGAATTGTAATCGACTAGGTTTCCTCATTGTATCATGAGATCCGATCTCCTAGGATCTGTAACCCTTTTCCCTGTAGCTATATAAGGGGAGCAGGGACCCCCTCTAAAAAACACGTTCATCAATATACAGAGTAGACAACTCGATGTAGGACGTAGGGTATTACGCTGAACTCGGTGGCCCGAACCTGGATAAACCCCGGTGTTCATCTAGTTTCATTCCTGTGTCACGTCCGGATCGTTGTTCCACGCGCCTTCCCCGCTAATCGACCACCTCGGGTATACCCCTAGGTGGGCTATCGACCATATTTCGTCGACAGCTGGCGCCCACCGTGGGGAGTGTACGTGCGAATGTCATGACGACTCAGATGGTTTTTTTCCCGGCTTCCATGGATCTTCCGGCGGGCTTGACGTTCACCGTCGGGTGTTTTTCGTGGGTCACCGGAGGTGACCTAGTCGTCGGGAGCATGGAGGTGCCTCAAGCATCTCAATTACTAGGAGCATCAACGTCGAGGCTCATTTCAAAGTTGGAGCCCCCGAGCAAAAGGGCGCTCCCTTGCTACCAAGGGCGGCGCATTGACAACTCTGACCTGATCGAATCCATCGATCGGGTCACGACGGGCATCGCTGAGACTCTTGCATTGGCAGACTCAATCGGAGATCGTTTGCCTCAGCATGAGTATGACGAAGAAGGGTGGCAACAACCTCGGCGACCGGTCCGTGTGAGCAGACACACACAACTACAAACCGGTCTGGTCATCACCTCCACCCCGGAGGGTCGTTCCGCCCTGTTTTTTCCTCCCCAGAGGCCCAAACCGACCAGTACAAAGCATAGCTTTTTTGCTCCTGTCTTTCCTCATGGACTGACGAATTCAGCCTCGGCATATGGAGAGCAAGTCAAGGGACTCCTCCAGGGTCATACCAAAACCCGGTGTACTCCGGACAAGCAGCCGACCAATTTCAAGCAATCTGGTGCCAATGCTTGTATGTCGGTTTTGACTTTCGCTGCGACTACCGCTTCTGCATCAAGCGCCGGATCGACTAGATCCAACTCACCAGATCGTTCGCCAGATTATCCCCCGGGTTTTGGGCCCCTCCCACGTTATGGGGGCTCAGTGTTCGCTATAAGACATGACGAGACGACAGTAGATGGGGAAACAGATGAAGCCAAAGCCCAGCGTTTGACCAGAAACGCTGACAGAACTACTCGGAGAGCAGCTGAGGCTAATGGTGGACAGCGCATAGAACGCAGCTTATACGATGCATTCGATCTATGTGATAACCATCAAGTCCACAGAACCCCCCAAGCTAATCTTGCCATGGCAATGAACCTGGTCGAGAATCTCCCGGTGACACCCCAGCTCGAGCAGCTCGGAGCGTATTTGAAGGCATCTCTGGTACAAGTACAAGACCAGGTGGCAGGACCATCCCATGCTGCTCCCACCGGATCTAGAAGAAGTCGCAGAGACCCGGACCCTCACCCAGAGTCTAGCAGTAATCAGGATCGCCACAACGATCACAATAACCGTAGAGGCGGCCAAGGCGGCGGAGCCAACCAGCGTGCCGGGAATAATCCAAGTGCCGGGCCCCGGGACCTGCGCGACCACATTACTGAAAGATCCGATCTACGCAATTACATCGAAGATTCTAAGGACACAAGGCTCCGTCAAGAGATGGAAAGGCGTAACAAATGGGATCGCGAGCACGGCCTCCTAGATCAAAACCTCACTGGTCCAAGACAGTTTACGGAAAGGCTCCGGTCTGTCATTTGGCCAAAAGGTTTCAAGATCCACGACCTGAGGTCGTACGATGGAAAGGCGGACCCTCGTCAGTGGGTCATGCTATATGAAACTACAGTACGGGCAGCCGGTGGAGGAGGAGATGTCATAGCCAACTATTTACCTGTGGTCCTTAATCAAGCTGCAAGTCAGTGGCTCCTGAGCCTCCCTTCCGACTCCATCGACAATTGGTCCGACCTAAAAAAGGCATTCATATCTAACTTCAAAGCTACTTGTTAGCAACTTGCAAGCAAATACGACCTAGAGCGCGTCAAAGACCACCCAGGCGAGCTGTTCTGAGAATACATCCGCCGCTTCTCCGATGCTCGAATCCGGGTAGCTAACGTCACAGACGACGAATCTATCTCAGCTTTCATCAGGGGATTACACCATCATGGAGGACTGAGGAATAAACTGTTGCGCAAGGAACCAAGAACGGTCGAGGAGCTACTTAATATAGCACAGAGCTGGGCTCGGGCGGAAGAATACAACACACAGCTTGCAGACGATCGCCGGGACCAGAGGCCTCGGCATGATGACCGCCAACGAAACGATTACCGTGGCGACCGGCGTGACGAAGCCTACGACGATCACCGAGAAAGGTTTAGGGATAACCGCCGCCCTAACCGAAGGTACGACGACCAAGATGAAAGAAGAAGACAACCAAACCCTGGTCGCGCACCGGGTAATGAGGTTAATAATACCAAGGCCGCAGGAAAGCGCAACTATGATTTAGCTTATTCCAAGATCCTAAAGCAAGATTGTCCGGCGCACCCTGGTGTAGGGCATACGATGGAGGAATGCAGGGGATGTCATATTGGTCCATTCGACGATGAAGTCAATGAGCGCCTGGGATTTAATGGAAGTACGACTGTGGAACTCAAGGGAAAAGGGGCCTAACTTCTCAGTACCAGGACTCCAGAGCCCATTTTATTATACGGCCATTGGCATCCTTGTTGCGCAAAATGTCGCCCAATGGGTACTCAGTAACCACCGTAATAGGGAAATAATCAAAATAATGCCGCAATTTGCAAAACGTAATTAATATTGCGTATAACAACTTTTGCACCTGAGGTTACCTTGATTTTGAATCGTTGAGTACTTCACTGATGTAATAGACTGGACGTTGCACTTTGTACACTTGTCCTTCTTCGTCTCGTTCCACGACCATGACTGTGCTTACTACCCGATCAGTTGCCGGTATGTAAATGAGCAAGGTTTCGCCGTCCCTTGGTGTGGCTAGCAAAGGTGGCGTTGTGAGGAGCTTCTTGAGCTCTTGGAAGGCGGCTTCGGCTTCTTCCGACCACTCGAACTTCTCGGAAGCTTTGAGTAATCTGAAAAACGGGAGGCCTTTTTCTCCGAGGTGCGAAATATAACGACTTAAAGCAGCCATGCATCCAGTTAGCTTCTGGACGTCTTTTACACTTCTTGGAGGCTTCATTTTTAAAATAGCTTGGATTTTTTCCAGGTTAGGCCTCAGGCCATCCTTGCTTACTATGTTACCTAGTAGGATGCCAGACGAGACCCCGAAAGTACATTTTTTAGGGTTGAGTTTCCACCGGAATTTATTTAGGGCCGTGAAAGTTGCGCGTAGATCGTCTACTAAGGTAGGGGCCAGCTTTGTTTTTACAACGATATCATCGACGTAGGCTGCTACGAGCTCTGCTCGTATTTCCTCATCTAAGAACTTCTGTATCGCCCTTTGATATGTGGCCCCTGCATTTTTGAGGCCAAAAGACATCGTTGTGTAACAATATGTCCCGAAAGGGGTAATAAATGACGTTTTGGCCTGGTCTTCTTCTCTCAGAGAGATCTGATGGTAGCCGGAATAGCAGTCTAGGAAGGACAGGAGTTCGCACCCGGCTATAGAGTCGATGAGTTCGTCGATTCGGGGTAAGGCAAAGGAGTCTTTAGGGCAGTGTTTGTTAAGATCGGTATAATCAACGCACATTCTCCATTCTTTATTCTTGTTTTGAATTAAAACCGGGTTGGCTAGCCACTCTGGATGATACACTTCTTTTATAAATCCGGCAGCTAAAAGCCAGGTGATTTCTACCCTAATGGCCTCCTTCTTGTCACGAGCGAACCGTCGTAGCTTTTGTTTGATTGGCTTGGCGGTCTTCAAAACGTCCAAGGAGTGCTCGACCAGCTCCCGAGGTACACCGGGCATGTCTGCGGGTTTCCATGCGAAAACGCTTACGTTCTCCCTCAGGAAGCTGACGAGCGCGCTTTCCTATTTGGGGTCGAGGTCGACACCGATGCGCGCCGTCTTGCTTGGGTCTCCTTAGACCAGCTCCACCTCCTTGAAATCCTTACTCCTGGTTGCCGCACGCTTGGCTTCCTTGACGGGGATGATCTGCTCCTCTGGAGCAACTTTCACCGCGTCTACGCGTGTTTCCTCCATGCGGATTGAGAGGTCATGAGCTTGGGCGGTTGCAAAGCTCTCTTTCTCGCATTCGTAAGCCATAGAGATGCTTCCCCTTATGCTTAAAATGCCATTCTCAGAAGGCATTTTCAGCAGTAGGTAGGTGTAATGCGGAATCACCATGAATTTTGGCAGGGCCGGGCGGCCTAATAATGCGTGATATGACCCTTCAAAGTCTGCCATGATGAAGTTGATGTAGCAAATGCGGTGGTGCTCCTTCGTGCCAAACTCAACTGGTAGAGTGATCTGACCCAATGGTTGGGAGGCCTGGGACGGGAGTATCCCCCAGAAAGGGGCATCATATGGCTCCAGGTCGTCAATCCTGATGCCGAGCTCCGGTAGCATGTGTTTGAATAATATATCGAGGGCGCTTCCACCATCGACTAATACCTTCTCGAATCGTACCCTATCGATGGTCGGGTCAACGATAAGCGGGAAACGACCATGTTCGGGGACCTTGGCCCACTGATTAGCTCTGCTGAACGAAATCTCTTGGTGTGACCAGGCCAGATAGTTGGGATCCGCTATCCTCTCGTCAACTCGGTCGATGGAGTAGACTGCGCGCTCAATTAGTTTGTGAACTCTTTTGTTGGCTAGGACCGCCTTCCCACCAAATATGGTTCGTACGGATTTTTTGGCTTCTCTGAAGCCTCCGTGCTTCGGGTTCCTTCCTGGGTCCTGGTCGTCTGCATCATCCTCCCGAGGGCCTTTTCCTTCGCGATGCCTCGGAGGTCCGTCTTCAGTATCGAGGCGCTGTTTCTTCGAGCCATTGCGGAATATGGCTTTAAACCCCCTGCATTCCTCCATTGTGTGCCCTACGCCAGGGTGCGCTGGACAATCTTGCTTCAGGATCTTGGAGTAGGCTGAGTCATAGTTGCGTTTGCCTCCGGCCTTGGTATTGTTAACCTCGTTACCCGGTGCTCGACCTTGGTTTGGTTGTCTTCTTCTTTCATCTCGGCCGTCGTATCTTCGGTTAGAGCGGCGGTTATCTCTAAACCCTTCTCGGCGATCATCGTAACGCTCGTCTCGCTGGTCGCTGCGGTGGTTGTTTCGTTGGCGGTTGTCGTGCCGAGGCCTCTGGTCTCGGCGATCATCCGCGAGCTGTGTGTTATATTCTTCCGCCCTAGCCCAACTCTGAGCTATATTGAGTAACTCTTCGACCGTCCTTGGTTCTTTACGCAACAGCTTATTTCTTAGTCCTTCGTGATGATGTAATCCTCTAATGAAAGCTGAGATAGACTCGTCATCTGTGACGTTAGCTACCCGGATCCGAGCATCGGAGAAGCGACGGATATACTCACGTAAAATCTCACCAGGGCGGTCTTTGATGCACTCTAGGTCATATTTGCTGGCAGGCTGCTGACAGGTAGCTTTGAAATTAGATATAAATGCCTTTTTTAGGTTAGGCCAGCTGTCGATGGAGTCGGATGGGAGGCTCAGGAGCCACTGGCTTGCCGCTTGATTAAGGACCACTGGTAGATAGTTGGCCATGACATCTCCTCCTCCACCGGCTGCCCGTACTGCTGTTTCATATAGCATGATCCATTGACGAGGGTCTGCCTTCCCGTCATACGACCTCAGGTCGTGGATTTTGAAACCTCTTGGCCAAATGACTGACCTGAGTCTTTTTGTAAACTGTCTTGGACCAGTGAGGGTTTGATCTAGGAGGTCGTGCTCGCGATCCCATTTGCGCCACCTTGGCCGCCTCGACGGCTATTGCGGTTGTTGTGGCAATCCAGATTGCTGCTAGACTCCGGGTGAGGGTCCGGGTCCTTACGACTTCTTCTAGATCCGGTGGGAGCAGCATGGGATGGTCCTGCCACCTGGTCTTGGACTTGCACCAGGGACGCCTTCAAGTATGCTCCAAGCTGTTCAAGCTGGGGAGTCACCGGGAGGTTCTCGACCAGGTTCATTGCCATGGCAAGATTGGCTTGGGGGGTTCTATGGACTTGATGGTTGTCACACACATCGAATGCATCGTATAAATTGCGTTGTATGCGTTGTCCGCCAGTAGCCTCAGCTGCTCTCCGAGTAGCTCTGTCAGCGTTTCTGGCCAAACGTTGTGCTTTAGCCTCATCTGTTTCCCCATCTACCGCCGGCTCATCATGACTTATAGCGAATACTGAGCCCCCATAACGTGGGAGGGGCCCGAAACCTGGGGGTAATCCGGCGACCGATCTGGTGAGTTGGATCTGGTTGATCCTGCACTTGATGCTGAAGCGGTAGTTGCAACGGAAGTTAGAACCGCCATGCAAGCATTGGAACCAGATCGTTTGAGACTAGATGATTGCTGATCCGGAGTACGCCGACACTTTGTACGATCCTGGAAGAGTTCCGTAACTTGTTCCCCATATGTAGAGGCCGAGTTTGCCAATCCATGAGGAAAGACAGGAGCAAAAGAGCTCTGCTTCGTCCTGCTCGATCTGAACTTCCGAGGAGGGCAGAACAGGGCCGAGCGTCCCGCTGGGGTGGAAGTGATGACCATACCAGTTTGTAGTTGTGCACTGCTCCTGGCACGAACCGGTCGCCGAGGTTGCTGCCACCCTTCTTCATCATACTCACGCTGAAGCGAACGATCTCCGATCGAATCTGCTAAAGCAAGAGTTTTGGCAATGCCTGCCGTGACCCGATCGATGGATTCGATCAGGTCGGAGTTGTCGATGCGCTGCCCCTGGTAGCAAGGAAGCGCCGTTTTGCTCGAGGGCTCCGACTTCGAAACGAATCTCGATGTCGATGCTCCCGGTAGTTGAGATGCTTGGGGCGTCTCCATGCTCCCGAAGGCTAGGTCACCTCCGGTGACCCACGAAAAAGACCCAACGGTGAACGCCAATCCCGCCGGAAGATTCATGGAAGCCGGGAAAGAAACCATCTGAGTCGTCATGACGTCCGCACGCACACTCCCCACGGTGGGCGCCAGCTGTCGATGAAATATGGTCGATAGCCCACCTAGGGGTATACCCAAGGTGGTAGATTAGCAGGGAAGGCACGTGGAACGACGATCCAGACGTGACACAGGAACGAAACTAGATGAACACCAGGGTTTATCCAGGTTTGGGCCGCCGA
Organism: Coix lacryma-jobi var. lacryma-jobi; assembly: GCA_009763385.1. Classification (NCBI taxonomy): domain Eukaryota; kingdom Viridiplantae; phylum Streptophyta; class Magnoliopsida; order Poales; family Poaceae; genus Coix; species Coix lacryma-jobi. Next base: position 117,699,860 of record CM019829.1, read on the forward strand.
GTTTAGCGTAATACCCTACGTCCTGCGTTGAGCTGTCTACTCTGTATATTGATGAACGTGTTTTTGAGGGGGGATCCCTGCTCGCCTTATATAGCCACGGAAAGTAGGGTTACAGATCCTAGAAGATCGGATCTCACAGTAGAATAAGGAAACCTAGTCGATTACAATTCATATCATGAAGGACACGATATCTTTCCTAACCGACTATGCTTCCTTGCTTTCCAATCCTGAGAAGGCTTCGGTGCCATCATCCGACCAGCTGGGCCGCCTGTCCGACCAGCTGGGCCTTGACGCCACAACTTCGCAACGAGTTGGGCCGGCCTTCATGAAGCAGCCCAAGTCTAGCCGTGAGGGTACCTGGGTTTATACCCCCACATCCGGGCGTGTACATATCATGGCATACATGATAGAACAAATAGCCGAAGCATATGAAACCTTACTCATGCGCTCTCGCTCATCAGATGTCGAAGGACATTGTTTCTCGCTAAAGCGCATGCCATGTGACATAGGCAAGAACCCTTTCTTGGACTGTTCCATGTTGAACCGTTTCAACACCTTGTCAATGTACGTTTCTTGGCTTAATCCTATTAGCCTCTTCGACCTATCTCTATAGATCTTAATGCCTAGAATATATGTTGCTTCTCCTAAATCCTTCATAGAAAAACTATTATTCAGTGAAGTCTTTACAGTTTGCAACATTGGAATATCATTCCCAATCAACAGTATGTCATCCACATGCAAGATTAGAAACACAACAGCGCTCCCACTTTCCTTCTTGTAAACACAAGGTTCTTCTTCACTTTGACGGAAGCCAAACCCTTTAACCACCTCATCAAAACGAATATTCCAACTCCGAGATGCTTGCTTTAACCCATAAATAGATTTCTTAAGCTTGCATATTTTTCCAGCATTGCTAGGATCAACAAAACCTCCGGGTTGTATCATATACATGTCCTCTTCCAAATTTCCATTTAGAAAGGCTGTTTTAACATCCATCTGCCATATCTCATAGTCATAATAGGCAACAATTGCTAGAATGATCCGAATAGATTTAAGCATCGCTACCGGCGAGAAAGTCTCGTCGTAGTCAACTCCTTGAACTTGCCGGAAACCTTTTGCGACAAGTCGAGCTTTATAAACTTGGATGTTTCCATCAATATCCTTTTTCTTTTTATAGATCCATTTGCACTCTATGGGTCTTACCCCATCAGGTGGGTCAACCAAGTTCCAAACTTGATTGGCTCCCATGGAATCTATCTCGGATATCATGGTACCATGCAATTTCTCAGAATTTGGGTCCATCATTGCCTCGGCATAAGTTGCAGGTTCGTCATCGTCTAACAATAACACATCCCCATGCAACTCACGGATTCTTGCCGACCTTCGTGGTTGGGGCGGGGTGTCTGTTGCCATAGGTAGCTCAACTTGTTCTGCTACATTAGCATCACTCGTGGAGTCAGTCCCTATTGGCTCATCCTGAACTTCTTCAAGATACACCTTCTGCCCTCTCTTGTCTCTTCCAAGAAACTCTTTGTCTAAGAAAACACTGTTTCGAGCAACAAACACTTTGCCCTCTGAGCGGTTGTAGAAGTAATACCCTAAAGTTTCCTTTGGGTATCCCACGAAAAAGCACTTGTCCGATTTGGGTGTTAGTTTATCTGATATAAGTCGTTTGACATAAACTTCACAACCCCAAATCTTTAGAAAACACAAACTGGGACTCTTACCAGTCCACATCTCATATGGTGTCTTAACTACGGACTTAGACGGTACCCTATTTAATGTGAAAGCGGCTGTTTCTAGAGCGTATCCCCAAAATGATAAAGGAAGGTCTGATTGGCTCATCATAGACCGAACCATGTCTAACAAAGTCCGGTTATGTCGCTCGGACACACTGTTTCTCTGAGGCGTTCCGGGTGGCGTAAGCTGTGGAACAATTCCACAACTATTAAGATGATTGCTAAACTCGTGGCTCAAATATTCGCCTCCACAATCAGATCGCAAGGCCTTAATTTTCTTGCCACGTTGATTCTCTACTTCATTTTGAAATTCTTTGAACTTTTCAAATGTCTCAGACTTATGCTTCATCAGATAGACATAGCCATATCTGCTAAAATCATCAGTGAAGGTTATGAAGTATTGAAAACCACCTCTAACTGTCGTACTCATTGGTCCGCATACATCAGTATGTACAACTTCCAACAAGTCAGACGCCCTCTCAGGAAAACCTGTGAAACGTGACTTGGTCATTTTGCCCAGCAAACAAGCTTCACATGTCTCGTATGATTCAAAATCAAACGAAGTTAGAAACCCATCAGCATGGAGCTTCTTCATGCGATTCTCACTTATATGACCCAAACGACAATGCCACATATAGGTAGGACTTAACTCATTAAGCCGAGGCCTTTTAGCAGTTACATTACAGATAGACATAGGTGCTTCATCAAAATTTAAAATAAACAACCCATTCACAATGGATGCAAAAGCCACAAACATATCATTCTTAGAGATCACACAACCATTGTCTTTACTCGCAAATGAATAGCCATCCTTCATCAAACATGAAGGTGACACAATGTTTCGACTTAAACTTGGAACAAAATAACAATTATTCAACTCCAAAATAAATCCTGATGGGAGGTGCAGTTGCATCGTCCCGACGTTCAACGCAGCAACTCTTGCATTGTTGCCCACGTGGAAATCAACCTCCCCTTTTCCAACGCTTCTAGTTCTTATCATTCCCTGCATCGTATTGCAAATATGAGCAACCGAACTGGTATCAAATACCCAAGAATTAATATAAGAGTTAGCGAGGAAAATATCTGTAACATAAACAACAAGTGTATGAGCAGCGGGAGTACCTTTACCACCGCCATCCTTCTTCAACGATGTTAAGTACACCTTGCAGTTTCTCTTCTAGTGACCTTTCCCCTTACAATGGAAGCACTCAGAATCAGGAGTTGGTCCAGCAGCGTCAGGCACAGGAGGGGTTTGGCTTAGAGATCACATCTTTAGCCTTGCCCTTGCCCTTCCTGTTCTTCCAAAAGTTGCCCTTCTTCTTAAAGTTAGGCTTGTTTTGGATCGCCATCACATGGCTGCTGGCAGCACCTTTCTTGATGTATGCTTCTGCTATCTTAAGCATGCCACACAGCTCATTCAAGCCCCTCTCCGCGCCATGCATATGGTAGTTCGAGATGAAGTTCCCATAGCTAGGTGGGAGAGAAAAGATAATGAAGTCAGTAGCCAGTTTTGGACCAATTGGGAAGCCTAGCTTCTCCAACCTCTGTTTGTAACCAACCATCTTGATCACATGTGGTCCAACTGTTGCGCCCTCTGCTAGCTTAGTCTCAGCAAGAGATTTAGAGACATTGAACCTTTCAGTTCTTGCCTGAGTCTGGAACATCTCATCCAGCGCTACGATCATATCGTAGGCTGTATGGTTATTATCAAACTGCATCTGCAGATCTGGTTCCATGCTAGCAAGCATTAGGCATCCCACTTCAAGATCAGCATCACATGCTTTCTTGTAAGCCGTTTTCTCAGCAGCAGACGCATTATCAGCAGGTTCCTCTAGTAACGGGGTGTCTAGAATATCTTCCTTTTTCTCAGCCCTGAGAACAATTCTCAAGTTGCGGATCCAATCTGCATAGTTTGTTCCATTCAACTTATCTTTCTCAAGGATTGAACGTAAAGTAAATGGTGGATTGCTAGGTGCCATTGATCTACAACAAAAGTAAATGCAAAATACTAAGACAATTTATCCAAGACAGAGTAAATGATATTAAATTTTTAATAAAATCTACTCCCACTAAGATCAATATCCCTCTATTGAATCTCAGTAATTCAAGACCCAAAATAACAAGTCTACTAGTGAGCTTTAGCATCACCGCTAGTGGACATGGTAGACCGGTAAGCAACTCTATGCTAATCATATCACATATGACTCTTGTTGTTGGCCAGCATCTCTATGCATCCTCAACTCCTTATGCTTCAAGGTCCCTAACCGTTAGGATGACCTTGTTTAAGCAACCAACCCTTTTGCAGTAAGTATCCGATACGAACCTGTCTAGTCAAGGAAAATCAGTGGCACCCTAATTTCATAGGCACACCACCGATTGTACAAGACATATGACAGTGCAAGGTTTGGGGAAGCATATGACTTGAACATTACTGAGGGATCGTTCTACACTTTCACTACCGCATGTAGACAATAAACATGAATTGCATGTGAAAGTAGAACATAATAAGAGAATAGCATCAACACAGTTATGACTTGGTAGAGCCCAGTGTTCCTTTGGAGATCTCCATCTCCGCCAATCTGTTCACCACGATGATCTCCATCTACATGGTGCTTGTATGCCATCCTCCAATGATGAATCCACCGAGACTAGCTACAACTAGCGTAATTAATAAAACAATTACATAGTCGCAAGTGGGATCATCACAATTTGGCACGCAGGCCATTACATCAAATTGATGACAATATCTATGTGGCTCCTGCCATATTGTCATGTTACATGACTTGCAAGCCATGAAACAATTACATACATGCATCACATACACATATGGGTTATACAAGTCACTGAATTCCTGCATAAAGAATTAAACGTTTCCAACGTCTAATCTTGAATTGCAGAAAACATAATTTTCCCAGCCTTTTTCCCTAAGTGAGTTGATTCACATCTTGAGAACATACCACAATTTTAGGTCGAAGGACATAACGTACATGATGTGTAAAGTGATAATAAGAACATCTCACGTTGGGTCAGTCCAGCCCCATATCACACATGTGCCCACATTATTAGTTTGACATCTCCATGTCTATGACTTGTGAAACATAGTCATCAACTAATACATGTGCTGATCTAATATTCATGTGTGTCCTCACATGAACTCCGATCAGGGACAACTATCAAAGAACCATACAAGTAAAAGAGTTTCACAGACAATTCACATAATTGCCAATCAATACAAGTTGTCTTTAATGGATATTCAATGAACATATAATAAACCATGGATACAACAGAAATATTATCATCTCTATGATTACCTCTAGGGCATATTCCCAACAGTATGATAGGTTGAAAACCTTTTTGTTTGCTAAGGGTTTTAAAATGGGATGTGTTGATAAAACTCTTTTTCTTCTCAAGCAAGTCAATGACACTCTCTTGGTCCAGATTTATGTGGATGATATCATTTTCGGTGGTTCTTCTCATGCTTTGGTTGCCAAGTTTGCAGATATTATGAGCAGGGAGTTTGAGATGAGCATGATGGGCGAGTTGACGTTTTTCCTCTGGTTGCAAATCAAGCAATCCCGAGAGGGGACGTTTGTGTACCAGGGCAAGTACACTAAAGACATATTGAAGAAGTTTGATATGGGTGAGGCCAATCCTCTTCCAACACCAATGTCGACCACGACGGCCCTGGATGCGGACAAGGATGGAGAAGCTGTGGATCAGAAAGAGTACCGGAGTATGATCGGGTCGCTATTGTACCTGACGGCGACATGCCCGGACATTCAGTTCGCGGTGTGTCTTTGCGCACGCTTTTAGGCGTCACCGAGCACCTGTCACCGTCAAGCGGTCAAGCGGATTATGAGGTATCTCTGTTTCACACCTGAATTTAGGATTTGGTATTCTGCTTCTTCCACCCTCTTCCTTTGCGGTTACTCTGATGCCGATTTTGCTGGTTGCCGACTTGAGCGCAAGTCCACTTTTGGGACATGTTAGTTTTTGGGTTCTTCTCTTGTATCTTGGTCTTCTCACAAGCAGTCTAGTGTCGCTCAGTCTACCACGGAGGCTGAATATGCTGCTGCGGCTAGCTGCTGTTCTCAGTTGTTGTGGATGATGACCACTTTGCGTGATTTTGGTCTGAGTTTTTCTCAAGTTCCTTTACTGTGTGACCGCACGAGTGCGATTAGCGTTGCTAAGAACCCCGTGCTGCATTCTAAGACCAAACACATTGATGTGTGCTTTCATTTCTTGCGAGACCACTATGAGAAGGGTGATATCGACCTTCACCATGTCGATACTCATCTTTAGATGGCAGATATTTTCACCAAGCCTTTGTACCAATCAACCTTTGCTAGGTTGAGAGGTGATCTTGGTGTGTGTTTCCCCTTTTAGCTGGGGGAAACATTTTGGTTCTTGTATCATAGACTGACTTCTTTTATTTTGTTTTTGTTTAAGTTTTGCATTTCATGATTTCTGCATCTTTATCCCTTCGAGCTTCATGTCTATAATCTGTAGAATGAATCTATGCTCTGATTAGTGTGTGCTCCGATGATATATGATGATGCTTATAGCTTAGGCTCCTTTTGATCACTGATACATTGTCACACCCGGTTTTAAAAACAAAACCAGGTATACACCATATGTGAGCCCAGGAAGTCAAATCTCACATATAGCTACAAATAAAGGGTAATATCGAAAGACAATGCTCATATATAACGTATAAACACAAAGAACATAACCTTAAGGAGCAGACAACGGAAAGACACTCCGATCTTCAGATGGAGACACCAACTTCACAGGGACAACTGATTGGTTGACCACAAGCCTAAGCTTCTCCAAAGCTTAACTCTCTGAGGTGTGGGGAAAAGCAAGAGTGAGTCCATGTCGAACTCCACAAGTATAGCAACAAGTGATATAGATCCCAAGTTTCATGATCAATGTAACATAAATAATGAATAGCATAGAATAGTAAATAATGAACATGTTAACCAACAAAAGTCATAATCTTAATGTAAAAGTCTTCAAGGCCGCTCGTGTCCTTGAGCAAGGCTGATATATCAGTTTAATAAACTTTGCGCAAAGGTGTACACTTTCACTGCGAGACGTGAATTGCCCTTTCGCCCGAGGGAGCCAGCCTCTTAACCCACTTCCAAGGAAGGTCGGCAGGGTTCACGATGAAGCCTTTCAAAAGTTCGTCTAACAAGTTAGGGCCGCTAGGTCTTAAGGCAAGGGGATGTAGAGCCCTCCTTCCAGGTGGCACATTAACACGCAGCCTATACACACGTGGACAGAAGCCGCACTATACCCGTCTCGTCAAGCGCCTTATGCGCCCTTTCGGGTAACCACTAACAAGCTAGAAAAGGTCCTCATACTGAGCTAAAGCCAGAGCCATATAACCCCCAACAGTTGCACTATAAAACCCGAAGGTGCTCGTACAGATAATTTCTTAAGTTGCTAATATGTCATTTTTATCATGCGTTGCATACATTAATTAAGTAACATGATCATGATTGCGAAAAGAAAACTTGATTGCTATACTTGCCTTAACTCAAGATCCTTCTTCTGTTGACTTGTATACTTCCAAAGGTTGACTCTTGATCACGAACTCTGAATCACGAACTTCTTCTTCTTGATCACCAACGTAAACTCACAGACTGGACATACGTTCATAGGACACCACCCAAGCATCCAAAGGCAATCATGCAAAGCAAACATAGCCTATAATTAGAACAGTACACCAATCAATAAGTAAACAAGATAAAGAGTTTTAAAAACAGAACTACGATTTACTACGATCACACAGACGCGAAAATCACGCTAATCGGAGTTATAACGGAAAAGATACGATTTAAACAAAATTAAAGACACTAATTACTAGATTAAATTTAACTCAAATTTTAATTACAGAAAACAGTGTTGAAAGTTATATATTTGGAAAGATCTTTTCGAAACGAATCTAACGCAACTTGAACGGTTCAAAACGGAGTTAAAACAAAGAAGTTATAGCCTTTTGAATCTGGTGGCAGTTTTGTAAATAAATCAAACTTGAATTTGCAGATTTAAATAAATAAAACGAAATTGAAATTCGGATGGACTGCGCCTCATTAAAGGAAAAGCACAGGGACTTAGATGTAAGTCTGCACAGACTCAATGAATAAAGCCGAGAGGAGTGCGGGTTGGGGCTCGGAAAACCATAAGGACTCTTCTGCAAAACGGCCACGCGAAGAGGTATCGGGTTTTCGTGGCCATCCGATTCAAGATGAAGGGCTCAGATTAGATCGGAAAGCTTAGGGTGGCGCTGTTCGCCGGAGAAGACAGGGGACACGGCGGCGCCATCGCCGGAATACGGCGCGCCCTCGGTTTTTGAGCTAGAGAGCGGTAGAGAGCTCGGGGACGGGTTCAATCGAACCAGGAGCTCGTGACGAACTCACCTGGCTTGAAAATAGCGACGGGGGAGGTCCGGTGTTGGCGAATCGCACGGCGGAGCGGAGATGGTGGCTCTGTGCACAACGACGAGCTCGGGTTAGATGAAACAGAGGGAGAAAAAGAGTAAAGAGAGAGCTGGCGGCTTCGGGAAGTCGTTGCGTGACTCGGAGGGCACCTTGGCTCCACGGTAAAGCAGCGCAGAGCAAAAACGACGGCGGCGGGATCTTGCAGACGGCGGAACTTGCGGCTTGGGCGATTTAGGGCACGAGGGCTTGAATTTGCGAAACAGGGAAAAGGCGGCGGGTACGGGCGAGCTTTATAGGGATTTTCGGCTTGGCCAGGAAGGCAAGAGGGAGATGTAGCGCAGAGAGGGGAGTCGAACTCGGCGTTGGGGGACTCGTGACCGAGCAGGAGTCGGAGGAGGGAGAGGGAACTGACAGGTGGGGCCACGGTGTCGGCGAGAGGAGGAGGGAAGCGACGAGAGCGCTGAGCGGCTGGCGAAGCGGGTCCGCCAGTCAGCGACAGGTGGAGGAGGCGAGCGCGTGGGGGAGTTCGGGCGGCACTGGGCCGAGGCCGAGACGGCCCATGCAGGGGCGCGAGCGCTGGAAAGGAGGGAGCGGGCCGGATGAACGGGCCGCGCAGGAGATGGCAAGGCCAGGAGAGGAGGCCGGGTGCTGGGCCACTCGGGCCGATTGCCAAGGGGAGAGGGGAAAGAAAGGTTTTGCATTTTCTTTTTATTTTCAAACCTTTTCAAAAGCATTTTCAAATCCTCTTTGAAATTCTTTAAACTTTTGATTTGGATCTTTGAGAAAAACAACAAGTTTGTGAAACTTTGAACTTTTCCAAACTTTTGAAAATCAAACAAAACCTTTATTTTCAAACCCTTTTCGAGAAATTCATTTTCAAATTGTTTTTAAACCATTTTGATCCCAATTTGGATTTTAGCCAAAACCACACATCACAAAAACTCAAATGCACCAACATGAATGCACAAACATGTTTCTAAACCCTAGGATAAATTTTAATATAGAGAAAATTTTTATTTTCCTATATTTTATGAGCACAAAAATTTCATAAATAAATCATTTTAACTCTAATTCAAGAAATGCAAATTTTCAGGGTGTGACATACATGTTGTGATCTGAGCTACTTTTCAGAACTGTGAATATGCTTAATTCAACATAAAATTTGAAACTTGTTCACCATTGAAGTTACTTGTGTTTTTCATATATGCTAGGTTGCTATGTATCTAGTTCTGAGTCCTTCACTTGTTTGGTATGTTCATAAACTTCTTTAACATTGAACCAAGTCTAAGTGAATTGAAAAGATCGAGATGGGATTGCTTGTCAGCACATCACGGTATCGAGACAGTTTCTCATTGCGCTTTGAGTTAAACTTGAGCCGTGTAGTGTAAGACCGAAACCGATGCTTCAAGATTCTGATTGCTTATGCATAGGCTTAGCTCGGTTGAAAAGTTAGGCAATGACGAGTTTTCAACCTCTCGCAATCACATGCTGAAAATTTGAACTTGTGTATAACCACCGCTGTAACTCCGATAAAATCTAAAAACACAAGTCTATGCTTCATTATATAGCATGATGATTGAACTTTGCTAGGGGTAGTTCACCTTTTATACATGTTTAGCACTTGTTTGATTTCCTGTCTATACATGTTAAGTTCTATTTTGATGGTGAAACCCTTTCTAAAAGGCTTAAAACTGCTCACTTTGCTCATATGTTCATATTTCGTATTCTGTGATCAGTTTGAGCCTTTGCTGGTATTTATGATTATTGTTGAGTCATCAGATCAGCACTCTTTAGAGCATCTATTCATTCTTTCGACAATCTTCCTGAAGCTGCTAATCTGCATTTCTGACTCATATGCATTTGCTTGATTGTGCATTATCAACTAAGGGGGAGAAAATTGACAAATCATGACCTAGTTATGTGCACTATTGAAGGGGGAGTTTGCTCGCTTGATGAGTTTTTTTTCAATTGTTTTGGAGCGGTTATTTTTCAATTGGTTTGGAGCGGTTTTTCAGCTAGTTGTGTTGAGCCTTTGCCTCGTTCTGGAGGGACTAGCTTGTTTTGACTTCTTTGCTCTGAACTTCTCGCTAGCGGTGTTGAGCCTGTTCTGCCTCTTCTTGAGGGCTAGCTTTGCTTTGCTTGGTTGCGTCGAGTCGTTGCCCATGTCTTTGGGGACTAAGTTGTTTTGCTCTTTCCACTTGACCTTCTTCTAGCTTTGCTATGCTTTTGGGTCATTTGGTCGAGTTCTCTCTTCTACCTACTTCCTTCTTTCTTCTACCTTCATATGATTTGTGTTGGTAGTTGACAATGCACTCATCAAGGGGGAGATTGCGGATATATGGGTGTATGCTGAATCTTGAGATGATGAGTGATTGTCAACTGGTATGATGCGCATGTTTTTTGGCTTGTGTTGTGCAGGTGTCGAGCTCAGAGACGGTGATCGAAGGCAAGGTGAAGGTCAAGTAGAGACATGCCGTGCCGATGGACCCGAAGCGGTGAAGGGCGGACGTGAGGCTTGGACTGACGGACCGGTGGCCTGAGGATCAGCTGTGGTCGCTGACAGCCTGGGACAGCAACAAGTGAAGACTTGCAGGTGGACGGGGTGCACGGGCGGTGCATCCCTATACGGCGTCGGTTTGGTGGTTGAGCCACAGAAAAACCACCGAGTGGACGGTTTCCAGGTTTGGGCCTCAAAACCTGGGTGATGCGGGTTTCTGAGTTTAGGCCTCAAAACTCGGGCTAAGGACGGTTTCCAGGTTTAGGCCTCAAAACCTGGGCGTTGGCGGGTTTCTGAGTTTGGGCCACAAAACTCAGGCGATGGACGACAGGTTTCCCGGTTTCAGCCTCAAAACCGGGGGGAGGTCCAGGTTTCTCGGTTTCGGCCTCAAAACCAGGGGGAGGTCCGTGAAAAGGACGAGCAGCGTGTTGGTGGCACGTGGCGACATCAGGTGAGGTCGCGTCGAGGCGAAGTTACCGGATGTGCGGGCATGGCCATCGGATCAACTACACTCTCGAGTTGGTCAGGAATACCCTTAGGGTTTGCCTACCCGCTCATTAGCAGTAGGGGTAGAAGGGGAATAAATGTATTAGGTTATATAAGGAGTGGCAACCCCTCCCTCCATTCTATCTCAGCCATTTGCTACTTTCACTTAGGGTTTCCTGCTCTCCCACATCCCTGCTGTAGCTACTGACATCTGCAGAGACGGTGAATCATACCTCTGTGTATTTGGATTTTGCGGAAACGGGACCGGATTCCCGTTGTCTCCTCGTGGGGACGATTTTCGGCTGGCAATCGTGGTTGTGATTCGCGTTTTGAACATGTTCTTCACGTTCTTCTTTTCTCCATGATTTTCCCGTTGTTCTACGTTGCTCCGTTTGCAAAACCATTTGAATAAACTTGTTCTTTACTGTGAGGGGGTCATTTCCACCGAAGGAATTCAACTCAAACCTCACGAACAAGTAGATCGATTGGATCTCGTTTTGGATCGACGTTTTTCATACTTTCTCTCGAACTTCTTCGATTCATCGATTTGGAGATAGGTTCGAGCCATGATCACCTAGTGGTAGCTCACTATCCTCCTTGTGACTCCTCTCACCAAGTTTGATCCTTAGAGGATTCGTTTTGGGTGAGATCAAGTCGAATCGGTGAACGAACAGTCCTACATCGGGGTGACCAGACGCTGTGTACGGGGTGACCGGACGCTCCCCTATGAGTCCAGTTGTTGAAGGTTTGAACTGCTGGTTCTTTGCTGTCTTGACCGGACGCACTAAAATTGCGTGACCGGACTTGCCTGTTGCTCTATTCCTCGCATTCGTCTGTGCTGACCGGACGCTCTTCACACGTGGTCGGACGCTCCTCTACAGTGAGTCCGGTCGTGAACAGAGAGGTCCAAAATTGGTTTTGGACTGACCAGACGCTCTTCGGAGTTCGGTCAGTACTGATCTGCACGCTTTCATCCCCAGTTCATTTGTCTGTTGTCTGTTTTGATTTCTGGCTCTTGCGTTCATTTTCTAGAGTTGTCTAGTGTCCCGCTATGCTTCTTGGAAGCATCCACCCTACATCTAGGGTCGTGGACACTATCAAACTCTAGGCTTACTCCTTGGGGTTGATTCCTGGGACAATGGCGATAAGTTTCTGAAAAGAAATTTAAAGCTCTCATTCAACCCCCCTCTGGTCGCCTTTGTGTAGCACTTTCGGTCCTTCACGGTGGAGACTTGGACTGCGGCTGCGGGAGAAGTGAATGAGAACCCTAAGTTCTTGTATTTATATGATGCAGCGGCGGCGGCCAGGTTGCGGCTGCGGTTTGGGCCTGGATCTTAACCGTAGCGAGCCTTATAGGATGCCCACTGCGGTAAATCAATTAACCGCAGCGGACATCTTAAGATGTCCACTGCGGACATCTTAAGATGTCCATTGCGGTAAATAGGGTATTTATCGCAGCGGACAACTTAAGATGTCCGCTACGGTAAATAGGGTATTTTCCGCAGCGGGCACCTTAAGATGCCCGCTGCGGTAAATTGATTTACCGCAACGGACAAAAGTGTCCGCCAGGGGTAAATAAAAAGTGCCCACTGCGGTAATTCATGGGATTTACCGCAGCGGGCAAAAAAGGAGTCCATCACGGAGGACAGAAGAGCAACGTTGCGCAAATTCGTTTCTGTAGTAGTGATAAGTCGGTCTCTACTTTGGTTTGCTTGTATGGATAAAGATTTGGGAAAGCACATTGTATTGATTTGATCAAGCTAGAAGTATGAAGATGGATATTGAAGTGAGTGTTGAGTATCAAGCCAAAATGGAGAGAATATAAGGAACCATGAATTGGCTTGACCATATTGATGTTGATTCATATATGACACTCTATGTGAAGCTTGATTGATCTCAACATTCATATCTATAAGATGTTCAAGCAAGGATCACAATATGAGAAATGATTATTCAATGGATGCTTAATGTGATGTGACTTGAGTATGGCTTGATAGGGTGAAGATAGCAAGGAAAGGGCTTCGAGGTACTAAGTGAAGGTGAAGGTCAAGGAGACCGAGGTACTATGGCTAGGGTGAAGAAGAGAGTACTTGCATTGAGTCGAGGTACTGTTGACGGTCCTTAATGCAAATATTATACCATCAACTAATGCATAGAATGATTTGAAATGAACCATAAAGCATAGTTGTATGGTTTGAAACTAACAAGTTCCACGAGTTTTGGTGCTCTCACTTGTTTTGTAGGACATCCATGTTTTTACCATATAAAAGTATCTCAAGTGATGAATTGGAGTGCACCATTGCAAAGAGCTTGTCGAGACGATCGAAACTGACATATCATTTCCTATATTCGGAGTCCCAGATGAAAAGATATTAATTTCGCAACGAAACCTGCAAAAGAAGGATCTAGAAGACACCAGAAGACACCATGAGGCGGCCCTCCACGGGGGCCCACTGGGCCAGACTGACCAGTGGGGCCCATAGACCGACCGGTCGGCCACGGAGGCCGTTTTGCCTCCGCCTTCTGGAACCCTCTTCCACCGCCTCCTAGGATGCATCTCCACCGTCCCTGAAGTCGGTTTGATCCAAGGGCTCACGTTCCACGCCCGGGCTATAAAACCAGACCCAGACCCCCCACAGAAGGCCATCTCCATCTTCATTATTCATCTCCACATCAGAAACTAGGGTTTCAATTAGAAGTAGAGGTCCCTCTAGATGAATCTCTTCTAGTTCATCTAGAATTAGATCTAGTTCTAGTTCTTCTAGTTCTAGTTTATCTAGTTCTAGTTCTAGTTGTCTAGTTCATCTAGTTGTAATTAGAGATCGGATTAGAGAGAGGAGGAGGAGAGAGCTAAGGAGGAGCCGGATCTGTCGGAACTTCCTCGACATTGTAATGGTGCAGCATCTGGTTCGTCTTCAAGTAATCTCCAGGTTCTTCATTTATCACTTCTAAGTATTTTATTTAATTTCAGTTCTTGCTTTATTTTATTTACTGGATCTCCGCTCGTATTGAGTGCTCTAGTTATTCATGGTAATTAGAGTAGTAATCATTAGTGTAGACGCGGTGTCTAGGCTAGTGTTTACCTGAGTTTGCGCCTAATCCTCCGGTTAGCTGTGGTAGCTACAGGGGTGACAACTTTGTAGATTGTTATAATCCACCACGTTAGGATTGGTGTTTGGTAGAGCTTTTTGGCAGCCTTCTCCCGATTACCCTTTTCCCAGTCTTTTTCGAGAATAAGAAAGGTACTGTTGCTCCGGAGTAAGTAAAGTATAGTAAGCCTCTAATTAGATAAACCCGCTTAGAATACCTTATATCCCTCTCTAACCACATTACCATTCTTTTCTCGGACATTCTTAATTCTTCTAGTACACTTCATGTTCCCCGTGGAAATCGATACCCTAGAATACTCTCGGGTGAAAGCTACATCGGTATCCGTGCACTTGCGGATTTTTCTGTGTGCGTTTAAAATACCCAACAAGTTTTCTGGCGCCCTTGCCGGGGAACGGTAGCTGTTCTAGAATCGAGCCAAGTTCATCCGTGTTTCTTTTCTTTTTACCACCTTTCCCTTTTTACCACCTTTTTCTTTTTCCATCCCATCACCACATGAATTTCACTCTTATCTTTAAATTCTTTGCTCCAAAGGGCGACTTGTTGGAGTTTCCGCCATCATCACATCCCATTCTTACAAATGACTATGAGCTTCACCCTGCTCTTATAGCCATAGTTCGGGAGAAATCCTTCTCTGGGTCAGAATACGAAGATCCATACACCCACCTTAGGGAATTTCAGCAGTTGTGTTCTTGTCGGACTATTGTTGGCATGACACAAGAGACCATTAAATGGAAGCTATTCCCGTTCTCCCTTTTGGGAAGAGCGAGAAAATGGTATGACCATTCCGTAAGGGGCGTAAATGGAAATTGGGATGAACTTCGGGACAACTTTTGTCTTGCTTTCTTCCCTCTTTTTAGAATCACTGATCTTAGAATCAAAGTTCTTACATTTAAACAAAAAGAGAAGGAGACACTAGGAGCAGCTTGGGCTAGGTTCAAACACCTTACCAATTCTGGCCCAAACCTTTCCTTGCCAGACCATGTGCTACACTTTCACTTGTATCGTGGTCTTAACAAGGAAGCTGCTCTACATCTCGATTTAGCATCTGGAGGATCATTCTCACATAAACTTGTTAGTGAAGGCAGAGACATCCTAGAGAAAATCCTTGAAAACACTCCTTACACTAGCACTTTTGACGAATTCCCAGAAGAAGTCGAGCCCAACCCCGACCAACACGAGGAGGAACACACAACCATATTTGAAATTCCTTCGAATCCTTCTAATAATTTGGTTGTCACAGAACCTTCTCTAGAGAAAGCACCCCACACTTTAGAAAATTATAAACCCCATCCTTCGGTGTTCTTCTCTGAAATTGAGGAAGATGATATCAAAGAGCATGGAAACTACTTCATAAACACCTCTTTAAATCTATGCTCATATGCGACATCTCCTGATTCAAGTGGTCTGTCTAACATTGCCACACTCGAGATTTTCAACTCCCTCACGCTTTTTGTTTATAAAAACTTCAAAAGGGTGGTTGTAGATGCGTATGTTTATCACAAATTTTGTAGATCTCGTAGTGCTCTTAAGTTGGTGTTGGAAGGGAAACCACTCACCAAATCACATCTTGAAGGTTTCCCAAAAGACAAGCTCAGTGTCCTAAAACAAGCACTTGTCAGATCAGTGTTCACCTTCCTGCTACACTGCCCTTGTGTAATGAGCATAGAGATATAATTGTTAAAATATTCCTTCGGGTATTCTTGTCACTAACCTTTGCAGGTCTAGAGCAAAAATGTTCGAAGGAACGACAAACACAAGGTATGTCCAACCAATCATCATGCAACATTGAAACAGTCATTCAATCTTGATTTTTTATAAAATCTAAGCTTGGAGGATACACTTTGTAAGAACATCTCTTACCATGTTGTTATGTTGGTTACCCCTACCTTTAAGACATGCTCAAGTGCTATACACTAATCATGCTCTCTCATCACCATTTGAGTAAATCTCTTTAATGCTTTAATGCCACTTTCATTTTCTATAGTATATGCTTTGGTTTTGAAGTATTCTCATACACCTTTTAAATTAGGCATGGTGCTTAGTTTAAACTATTTTCATGAATTAAAGTAAGACATGGTGTCTGGTTTGATTCTTGAGCTAAAAGGTGTCCTGATTTTACCTCTAAAGGCTTTTAAATTAAGTATGGTGCTTAGGTTAAAATGCCTTCCTAGATCAAATTAGACGTGGTGTCTAGGTTGATTTTTGAGCCAATAGTATACTATAGTGGATGCTGGATATTTTGTTGAACTAACCCCTGCAGAAAAACTTTCAATATCAATTTGGGAAAGTCCTGAGATGAACTCACACTAGAACTAAAGAGATACATGAACTTTAACAACTTGCGCAAGGGAGACACAGCTCACTGATCATGGATAAATGATCGAGATCCATGGAACAAGACAAAAGATGAGTGCCACAAAACAATACCTACAATCAAAGCACTCACTCCATGGAAGTAGTTGAACATGTCTGAGCTGGGTCACTAGAAGATAAAGACCATCGTGGGAGGAACAACACACCTTCACTGATAGGTTGACACATAGAGAAGGAAGGTTGATCCCTCTAAATATGATCCTACTATACCTTCCTCTTCTCAAGCTCCCATCACTCAGGTTCACTATGAGATAAGCAAGAGAAGACAAGCTATTAATGAAGAACAACCGGCTAGACAAGAGAAGCTTCCACAAGGTGGTTCGACACATCACTCTTCAATGATAAAGGTAACATCTCAAGGTATGTGACCATCACTTTAAAAGCTTCTCCTTAATTCTGGTACGTGCATAAATAAGAACCAAACATGTTTCAGTTGTACCTCATTTGATCCAACCTAATCAACTCAACATGTTCAGTTATTTACTCTTTATTCCTAGCTTCACTCTCTTGAATCTCACTATCTTAACCAATGAGCTAAAATGTTATGCATCTAATCTTTGGAAGATGATATATCACAATCATGAAAAGATCGATACTTTATGCATAGATTGTCCTTCCTTGGGTTAAGCAAACTGATCTGTTAAATATTTTAAGATGCTACTTTCATGCACATCCTCTGATCCTATCACTCATGTTAAGATTGAATAGAACACATAAACAACAAGTTTATCTTGTGCAATGTGCCTAAGGTTAGAGAGGAATGAACAAAACTTTTGGTTCTGTTGGTGTTTTTCCACCAACAGAGCCTATGCACTTGATCTCTACCTTGTCTTTATGAGCAGGATACACTCTTGAGCAAAACATGGAGGAGTTTGTCAACTTCCAAATTCTACAGAGTGAAGGTCCTGAATCTACAAGAATACGTGCACTAATCAAGATGCTGCCAGCTTTCACAACTAATGCTTCACTTCAAATTGCTGGGCGAACGAAGAACATGAGTGACACCATATCAAGAGGTGTAGTTATCAAGGTCTACCTATCAAGATCAAATGATGCACCTCAAGAATGAACATGGTGAGAAGTCTTGTTCAGAGGACTTAAAACATTGAACCCTCGCCGAAAGGTAAAATCGGTAGTTATCCATATTTATCTTTTCTGCATTAGTTTCTCTTTTTGCATGTTTACTTTCCATCATTATTTCTTCATAGCATATTTACTTTTTTGCATTAGCATTGCATAAAAAAAGAAAATAAAAATATTTTACTTACTGCAGTGCATCATAAAACCTAAAGCCCCATGTGAATAATTTTGTGGTGTGTAAAAACCCACATGAAATATTCACCGTGGTGGCATAAAAATAAAAATAAAAATGCATTCATTTTGTTAAACTATCATTGCATCATAGAAAATATTAAAATACAAAAAATATACTGAGAAAGAGATCTTACTGAAACTCTGGACAACTAAGGCTTATGTGGCCAACCACTAACGCTTAATCTATTCCACAAGTTTTGTTGTCTATTTGAGTTTCACAGGATTGAATGACCAAGAAAAGCTGATGAGCTAGTGGATATTCCATCCACTGTTGGAGCACTATTTCAACAACCATAATCAAGAATCAATGCTCTGATAGAGGAAGAACATTTTCATCGCCAATCCGCTATATTGCAAGATCGAACGACTACGTCAACATTTAACTTGGGGGAAAACACCCCTGTGTATCCAGGTAACTATCTTTATCCTCTTAAGTTTTCTTTCTATAAATAAATTCAAAATAAAAAAATGTGAGCACATGAAGGCTCACCATTAAAAAGAAAAAGAACAAAAATATTCGGGCACATGAAGGCTCGATGCGATGGAAGGGATTAGCTTGGGGGAGACGCACCCTCGTTATCTTCGTGATTCAGGTATATCTTATTCACTATCTAGTTATTTATAATAAGTGTGTTAGGTTAAATAAATACTGTGTTAGGTTAAATAAATAGTATGTTAAGTTTGCTTAGTTTGTTTTAAGAGTTAATAAAAGAAGAACTCTCTCTAATCTTTTATATGGAAATGATGAATAGTTGCTCTATCTAATTTCTTTCAAGTACCTAGCCTTCAAAACATGAGTTCTCCTAATTAAGAATGATACTTAAAAATGAAATTAAATGCATGGGTGGCAAATACTTGATCTGAGGTCTAGGTAATTGATAGATATGACATGTGATGATCTGAGCTACTACTATCTTGTTCTAAACAACACTAGAGTTCCTGAGAGTTTCCAATATTAATATGACTAATAATTGCATTGAGTTAAATTAAGCTTTGTTGACCCTATGAGAAGTTATCATGCTATTGAATTGAGATCACTTACACATTCCATCCATTTTTTGTATAAATGCTCATGATTATTTCTTCCAATCCTCTCAAAAGTTTGTTGGAAGCATGTGGCTATTGAAAAAAAAGAGGAAGAAAAAAGAAAGAAAGAAAAAAATCTGAGGAAATAAAAAGGGACAAGTGTCCGAAACCTCAAAAAGAAAGATCATGAGGAAATAAAAAGGAACAAGTGTCCGGAACCTCAAAAAAAAGAAAAAAATATTAAAAAAAAATAGGCACGTGCCTGATAGTAGAATTAGCCTGATAGCCATGTGTCTCTGATAGACAGAAGAGAGTGATATATATTCAAAAGAGCATCCGACTACATTTTCCATACATGCACTTCTTGATTCAATGGTGTGGTTGACTTTCTCTTTGGATCCATTGTTTAATTTAGCAACATATGTTTTTAATCTTTTCTGAAAATTCATAAAACTCCGGGATAAAGGTGAAGTGAAAGAACTAGAGACATAGTGCTTGATTTGATCATTCTATCTTTCAATTACTCAAGATTCAAGATAAAGTACTAAGCCCCATGATAAATAATATGATATCTTTATGAGAACTTTTGTTTGAATACATATGTACTTGTTGGAAGTAAAGATATTGCAGCAACTCCTGATCCACTTTTGGGTTTGACTTTGCTAAGGGACTAGCAAAGGGTAAGCTTGGGGGAACTTATTGACGGTCCTTAATGCCAATATTATACCATCAACTAATGCATAAAATGATTTGAAATGAACCATAAAGCATAGTTGTAGGGTTTGAAACTAACAAGTTCCACGAGTTTTGGTGCTCTCACTTGTTTTGTAGGACATCCATGTTTTTACTATATAAAAGTATCTCAAGTGATGAATTGGAGTGCACCATTGCAAAGAGCTTGTCGAGATGATCGAAACGGACATATCATTTGCTATATTCGGAGTCTCGGATGAAAAAATATTAATTTTGCAACAAAATCTGCAAAAGAAGGATCTAGAAGACACCACGAGGCGGCCCGCCACGGGGGCCCACTGGGCCAGACCGACCGGTGGGGCCCATAGACCGACCGGTCGGCCACGGAGGCCGTTTTGCCTCCGCCTTCTGGAACCTTCTTCCACCGCCTCCTAGGATGCATCTCCACCGTCCCTGAAGTCGGTTTGATCCAAGAGCTCACGTTCGACGCCCCGGGCTATAAAACCAGACCCAGACCCCCCAGAAGGCTATATCCATCTTCATTATTCATCTCCACATCTGAAACTAGAGTTTCAATTAGAAGTAGAGGTCCCTCTAGATGAATCTCTTCTAGTTCATCTAGAATTAGATCTAGTTCTAGTTCTTCTAGTTCTAGTTTGTCTAGTTCTAGTTTTAGTTGTCTAGTTCATCTAGTTGTAATTAGAGATCGGATTAGAGAGAGGAGGAGAGAGAGCTGAGGAGAAGCTGGATCTGTCGGATCTTCCTCGACATTGTAATGGTGCAACATCTGGTTCGTCTTCAAGTAATCTCCAGGTTCTTCATTTATCACTTCTAAGTATTTTATTTAATTTCAGTTCTTGCTTTATTTTATTTACTGGATCTCCGCTCGTATTGAGTGCTCTAGTTATTCATGGTAATTAGAGTAGTAATCATTAGTGTAGACGCGGTGTCTAGGCTAGTGTTTACCTGAGTTTGTGCCCAATCCTCCGGTTAGCTGTGGTAGCTACAGGGGTGACAGCTTTGTAGATTGTTATAATCCACCACGTTAGGATTGGTGTTTCGTAGAGCTTTTTGGCAGCCTTCTCCCGATTACCCTTTTCCCAGTCTTTTTCGAGAATCGGAAAGGTACTGTTGCTCCGGAGTAAGTAAAGTATAGTAAGCCTCTAATTAGATAGACCCACTTAGAATACCTTATATCCCTCTCTAACCACATTACCATTCTTTTCTCGGACATTCTTAATTCTTCTAGTACATTTCACGTTCCCCGTGGAAATCAATACCCTGGAATACTCTCGGGTGAAAGCTACATCGGTATCCGTGCGCTTGTGGATTTTTCTGTGTGCGTTTAAAATACCAAACAGGTACTAATCGAGCTATAAGGAGTCATATTATGTTGAGGATCAAATCAGTAGTGGAGATGACTTGAAGCCATGGACTAAACTCGGATGCATTGGAAAGATTCAAGTCATAAGCTCAAGGGTGTGTTTGCTCAAGAGATGAGACAAGGATGATTGCAAACATTTATGAAGTGATATTGAGGAAGAGGATAATACATGTGATGGTGACAACTCCAATTACAAAGGAAAGCGGCATCCGACTCAAAGGCATTTAAATTCTTTTATGCTTTGAATTTGAGTTTAGGAAAAGCCGCACTATAAAGGGGGATACAATGCACAAGCTTTGATGTGCAACTAAGTGCTCAAAAGTTCCACCAAACCATCCTCGAAAACCAGCCACAACAGCAAGCTTTTCATTCCTCATTCTTGGTTGTTTGTGTCAGAGCAGAAGTGCCGGGGAGCAGAAGTTCTGCTTCTCCCTTCAATTCCTCTCTGATTCCTTGAGAGTTTGAGCCTCCAAACTGCATTAGAGAGCTCCCCAAATTGTTCTACAACTCCTAGAGCACTTGGTTCACGTTGAAGCCGGTGGATTGTGTTTATTACTCTTGGAGCAAGGCTCCTAGCCGGCTAGGCGTCGCCTAGAAGCTTCCAACTCTTGTGTGGCAGCTCCGGGACGTTTGTTATCACCCAAGCAACTAGTAAGAACACCGTCATCTCAAGAGACTTGCTCTCTTGACTTGAGAACGAGGATATGGTTGAAAGAGACCTAAAAGCCTTTGTGGCTTCCTCAATAACGTGGACATAGGCAAGCCTTGGTGGCGAGCTGAACCACGGGATAAATACCTTGTCTCTATTGTGTTCTTGTTGTTTGTATTGTTCTCTACTTGTTTGTTGGTGATTTTAGGGTTTGGCGTCGATCTACTCACTTGTACTCTTCCGCATACATTCAAGTGGTGAAATAGGTTCAAAACTACCCTAGGAAGCTCAGTAATTTACTTGATCTATTTTCCCTTTGGTAGATTTTGAACTGTGGTCTCGAACTTGCCAGGCAGAGCAGCATTTCTGCTCGCAGAGCAGCAGTTCTGCTGAGCACCAGTTCTGCTCCCAGAGCAGAAGTGCCGCTCGAGATTCTAACATCTGTTCGAGTTGAGATTTTATAGGCCTATTCACCCCCCTCTAGACGACATCGAGGTCCTTTCACTTACACTTCTATGGTTACATGCATTTGCTGAATTGTTCAACCACCTGATTCGAAACACAATAGTGGACACAGTGTACCTTTTTAGGTTTGAGTAGCAGTGGGTGCAACCACTATAACTATCATAGTGGTGGTGGTCTTGTTCCTCATATTTTGATACAAGAAAAAAAGATATCAAGGCAAAACATTCCCTCGTCTTCTTCTTCCTCTCTTTTCTTCTCTCTTCCCCTCTCTACTCCATGTATATTAATAACCCCATGGAGCTCTAGCAAGTAGTAGGGGAGCTTGAGCCCCCATAGCCCCCATGTTGGATACACCCCTTGTTAACCCCTTGTTACCACCTTACTGTGCAAAGATGGAGAGCTTGTGGGTATTGTGGTGGTGGTGGGTATCAACGGCTGATAAAATTTTGATATGTTTAGCGGTAGCAATTTATGAACAAGCAATTTATGACCATGTTTATTGAATCCTTTTTTGTATTTAGTCTAAAATTGGGTTAAAAATAATGATTTGTATATCTTATTTACCAATTGAATAAACATGTATGAGCTTAGAAAGAGAGATTATTGCAAATTAAAATTGCTTTCCTTTAATTAGCTCCACTGCACGGTTCATGTAGGTCAATTGTCATATATAAGGAGATATATTGGCCCTGTTTGGATACCCTTATGATTATTGTAATCAAATTGTGACAGAAAAGATCAATTATGTTATGGATTACTATAATCAAATCCTGGGATTACCATAATCCCATAGCCCAAAAAACTTTATTCCTGGTGATTATGGATCCTCAAAGTTGTTTGGATACCCTTATGATTATTAATGTAATTAGATTGTATAATCAGATTAGGATCCAAATAAGATCTGAGGCCCTATTTGGATATCCTTATTATGATTATTGTTATCATATTGTATAACAGATTACGCTCCAAACAAGATCAATTATGTTATGCATTATTATAATAAAATCCTTTGATTACTGTCAATACGGGACCACCAGGGTTCGATATCAATACGGTTACAATAGCATGGGTCCTGGTCCATGTCCGTAGGCCTACTCAAAAGACAGGTCATGATGTGACTCCGACTTCTAGCAGGACTCAGGCGACCTAGTCAGGTTTTAGGAAGTTTAGATTCCTATGTTAGGATCAGAACATTTTCTTATAATCCAACTAGGACCAGAACGAGTTGCCTTGCCCTCTGGACTATATAAAGGGAGGCAAGACAACACTCTTATAATGAACGTGCGAACACAAGGTTGATATGTGTTCTTGTGGTTCGGCCCGTTGTGATGAGTGTTTGATCAATAGGCTCACGGGTTGGTGTGAGTGGGCAACATGTCTCTTGTCTGTGTTAGTGTGCAGGTGTGGAGCTCGGAGGCAATGGTCGATGGCGAGGTGAAGGTCAAGTAGAGACGTGCCGTGTCGATGGATCGAGAGTGGCGAAGGGCGGACGTAAGACTTGGACTGACAGACTGGAGGGCCGGAGGACCAGTTGCGGTAGCTGGCACTTGGCGGCAACAAGCAAGGTGCATGGTGGTGTGGATACCGGTGGCATCCATCGAGGAATCTAATGCCATGTCATTGCCATGGGCACGCCAACGTCCTCTGCCCGCTTCGGGAAAGAGGGGTTTTCTCCAAGTCGGCCTGCTTAGGGCAGGCAGGATATATGGACAGAGAGCGCGGAGCGGAGCAATCAACATACACAGCTAATAGCTGGTGCTCACCTCAGAACGGCCTCACAAGTTCGCTCCACTGTCCAATCGTGTCTAGATCGATCATAATCTCTCGGACATCCAGACGCTTGCTTTTTTACTGTCTCGCTAAGAGTCGCCACACCCAGGGCGCCCGACCGGTGCCACGATCGATCATAGCTAGATCGCATCCGATCCGGCTCTTTTTGGGTAAGCAGGATAACATCTCCGGTCATCTCGATCGATCTCGGTTAGTGGTGTTTTGCTCTCCTGCTCGCTCGCTCCCCTTCCCTTCTTTCCTTGCTTTGCTTGCATTGCATTATTGGTGCCTGGCCTGCTCTACTATTAAACCACTTTACCCCCCTCCATCATCACGCTGCAAGGAGAGGTCGAGGAAGCACAGCTCCATCTCCAAGCTAGCTTGTCGGGGGTGGGGGGGGAGGAGGGGGCCTCTAGCCCCCTACAGCTATATCTATGTAAACATGGGAAGAAATAGAGAAGAAGAAGCGACGTGCTGCCCCTACAGCTATATCAATGTAAACATAAGAAGGAAATAGAGAAGAAGCGATATGATGTGCTGTTGCAAAACTGAGTCCAAGGCAACAAGCTAAGCAAGGTAGACGTGCATGGTCTCGCTGTTCCATCTAATTTACAGCGAATAAGGAAACTTCAAATCTGCTTGTTAAACAACCGCTGATATATATACTGTACTACTTGTAAGTTATCAAATTTTCTTGTTCAAACATGGTGATTTGCAACTCCCCAAATAAGGGTTTCTCATATTTGGCTTACCGAATACAAAAATATGGGTATTTTTGGTCAGTTTTTTTTTATTTCACACAAAACCCTTCACGGGCCATGCCGCCGCCTCGTGTTGAGAGTACGCCACCATCGCTGTGATCAGCCGGTGTGAGAGGAAGTCATTATATTTTATTTCAGTTGTACACATAGCAGTAGAGCATTTTATTTGTTCAAGAGAAGATCGCTGACAGGGACAGCTGATCAGTACTCACGCGAACACTCCAACAGTCCAATCCCTTCTAGCCTTGTTTAGTTTTCCCAACTTCCCCCAAATATTTCTAGATTTCCTGTCACATCAATCTTTAGCTGCATGCATGGAACATTAAATGTAGGTAAAAAATAACTAATTATACTTTTAGTAACTACATGTCGAGACGAATTTTTTAAACCTAGTTAATACATGTTTGGACAAAGTTTGTCAAATAACAACGAAAGTGCTACAGTCACTAGTACAGAACGATACTGCACAGACGGTTGTACACTCATTTGTACAGGCGTTTTTCTCAACCGCCTGCGCTGGGGGCCACTAGAAATAGGACCACAGCACAGGCGGTTGTTTGTGAACCACCAGTGGAAAGGATTTTTCACAGGCGGTTGACTTAGCAAACCGCCTGTGAAAATGGGCATTTCCACAGGCGGTTGACATGGAGAACCGCCCGTGGAAATTTTTTGAAAAAGCTAAAAATAAATAGGGAAAAAATATTTTAATTACAGCGAGGACCTCACCGCTAAGCGCCCGCCCGTCGCAAGTCGCGATATTTTTCGCGCAAAATCCGCAGTTAGCGCGGCCGGTGGGATTCGAACCCACGACCTCGGCCTCGCGCGGAGCCTCCTCTACCACTACACCACAGACTCACATGTGTTCAAATACCTCTTCGGTTCCCCACATATTATACAAACCCGAGTGTAATTTGCTTGTTTGAGGTCTTAAATGATTTCAAATCAAAAAATTGTCAACTACAAAGTTTCATAACTTTTTGAGACGAACAACTTTTGTATTGGTCATTTTCCCATCCGAGGTCATTTACAAAATTTGAATTTCAAATTTAAGACCATTCAAACATATTTTTTCGTTAACAAGAATGACTTCAAATTAAAAAGTTGTAATTTACAAAGTTTATAACTTTTCGAAACGAACAACTTTTATTTTGGGTGTTTTTTTCATCTGAGATAGTTTGAAAAAATCAAATTTTAAAAAACACGTGTATTTCTACTAACGGTTGTCTTAACGAACCGCCTGTAGAAATGGATTTCTACAGGGCGGTTTGTTAGACACCGCCTGTAGAAATAAGGCATTTTACAGGCGGTTGTCTTAACAAACCGCCTGTAAAAATTCATTTCTACAGGCGGTTTTAGACTTGAGGTCCACCGGTTCATTTCTACAGGCGCGTGGTAACTCAAACCGCCAGTAAAAAAAATTGAGGCGCTAGAAAAAATCGTCTTTCTACTGGTGAGTGCATTTTCCAAATATTTTCCAAAACTAAACTACACCAGCAAGGAGAGCCGCAGTGCATGCCGGCCACAAAAAATTTGTTGCTGGTCACATCCAATCTGGCCACACCAGTAGCACCTGTGGCCACTCGATGGCCAGGAAGATGGTGCCAGGACCGGCCAGCCGCGACCACTGTAGATGGCCTGCGCCATGATCGGAGAAGTCGCAAGAAGGAAGAAAACCGTACATGAAGAAGATATAGATGATGCCAGGGTGCGCGCATATATGTGCATAGAGGGGAAACTTTTGTCAAATGCCAAAAGATGAGGAAGATGTATAGGGCACTGTTGGAGATGATTTTTTAATTTTTTTACAAAAATTAAAGATGGAGAAGAGATTTGAGAGGAACTCTTGGAGATGTTGATTTTCCGTTTACAATATAATACTGTGGAACCGCTTTATATTAACTGTTTTTAAAGTAGGTATATTGTTTAACTTTGGCGATGCCTCTTCTTTGAAGATGACTGAAGCCGGAATTTTCCATTAAAAAAGAATTGTTGCCTCTATCTAAGCTGAAAACATGCATGTTTATATATGTATACCTTACATGTGATAACAACGGGAATAACAAGCATCCATCCATCTAAACTTGCTTCACATGCATGTACATTTGTTACGAGTACTAGTGTCCTTATTATCACGTACACGGCCGGGTATATAGCAGTACAGAACACACGAACAGAAAAAGGAGAGGCCATAAACCAAATAAAAGGCTTTAAGAGTATATGTAAAGATGTATAAAATGGCTATATCTGATTAAGCAAGATAGCAGGCTCTGGCCATCCACTACTGGAGAAGCCTTCTTTGCCGAGAGCCAGCCAAGCGTAGCTCTCGGCAAAGAGCTCTCGGCAAAAATCTGATCGGCAAAGGAGTCTTTGTCGAGAGCCATTTATCGGGCTCTCGGCAAAGCCTTTGCCGAGAGCCTGAAGTAGCTCTCAACAAAGAAAAGCAGCTGTTAACGGTCGGCTGCCATTGACGGCTTCTTTGCCGAGAGCCATCTTGCAGGCTCTCGACAAAGATTTTTTTTATTTTATTTTAAAAAAAACTTTGCCGAGAGCCCAGCTGGCAGGCTCTCGGCAAAGATTAATTTTTTTTTTTTTGAAAAAATCTTTGCCGAGAGCTCACTTGGCTGGCTCTCGGCAAAGAGGCATTTAATTTTTTTAAAAGAAAAATTCTTTGCCGAGAGCTGATGGCCTGGCTCTCGGCAAAGACATAGCCTTTGCCGAGTGCTCTGGCCAAAGCACTCGACAAAGCTGGGAAATGGTTGTTCTGACAGCTCATTTCACCAGCTTTGCCGAGAGCTTTGATCATAGCTCTCGACAAAGACCCCTTTTGCCGAGAGTTTTCCCCTCTGATTTTCCTTTTCTTCGACATTATCACATATACGTATCACATTCATCACATATAGCACACATATCACATATATATCACATCCATCACATTTCACGTCAGGAAACATAGCCGACATACACATTTAACATATATATCACATGTCACATGTCACGTCATCACATAGTTCAATTCAAAGTTCAATCCAAGATCATCACACATAACGTGCTAAGTTTTCAATCCAAAGTCTCAGGCACCCAACACAAACACACTCACTGTCAACCTTGCCACCCCGGAGAAGAAGTATAGCCTGCTGGACCCCGGTAGCGTTCCATCTAGGCACGTGGGGGTTGTTCGAACCCTACGACGGA
This sequence comes from Coix lacryma-jobi var. lacryma-jobi, assembly GCA_009763385.1. Classification (NCBI taxonomy): domain Eukaryota; kingdom Viridiplantae; phylum Streptophyta; class Magnoliopsida; order Poales; family Poaceae; genus Coix; species Coix lacryma-jobi. The sequence continues at coordinate 117,727,766 of CM019829.1, forward strand.
GGCTGCAAAAGGAAGACATCTATGTCAGACAAGCAAATACAGAAATCAAACACTGAGATATCGATACTCACAGCAGTAGCTCCGGCGTCCTGAAACGGCGGTGGAGGAGCCATGATCGTCGGGGGTACGGCCATGCCCTGGGAGGCCATGAAGGCTATGAGCTCCGCCATCTGCTTAGCTTGGGCCTCCATCTTGGGCATCCATCTCGGCCAGCTGGCGCTCCTGTCTTTCTCATTCCAGGCGGGCCTGCGATAATACAAAGAGAATGTTAGAACAATGCAAACATTTAAAGATCAATGTACGATGAGTAAAACAGAAATAACCTCGAGCTCGGCGACCCGCGACTGTGAAGGCGATAGGCGTGGGCGTTTGGGGACGCTCCCGCTCGTGCTCTATGCTCGGAGCTAGGACAGAGTGGGAGTGGTGGACGAGTCGATGATGCTGCCGCCAAGCTAGTACCGCCCGTGCTTCTTCCCTCCTCTGACCCTCATGACGATGCTCCCGTCCAGGTCCTCGCTGGCGGGATCAAAGTCGTCCCCATGGACCACCCTTGCCGCCTCTGTATAGTTAGTGAGGCGCGGGTGTGGACGCTGGAGTTGGTGTACACGTCGACGGGGTCGGCGGGGTTGTAGGAGGTCTCCGGTGTCGTGGCCTTGCCCTTGTGGGACATGACTTATGCCACCAACGTGCTGCAAGGCTGGTCATCATGTGACGCGGACTGCGAGGAAGACAACAAGATGATTAGTAATCAGGATACATTTGAGCAAGGAATTCATAAAGTCTTTCACGTACCCAAGCTTGTGCGTACTCAGCGAGATTGCGGTTGGCCTGGTGGTGTGGTACACCTAGCATCTACAGACACGCCTCCCCGGCCTCGGCATGGTGGGCCGCCCACTCTGAAAGCTCTAGTTTGGTTTTGGATAATTGATGACACCTATGTGTACTAACTATTGCAACGAGTGTTGTGGTATGATATAGGTTGGTACACACCAAGTGATGGAGCTAGAGAATTATCATGGTGATGGAGGTGAACAAAAAGATGATGTCCGCGTGCTCCGTCTTGGAAAAGAATAAAGAGAAAAATATATCCTATGGGCTCAAGGCAAAGGTATAAAAATAGGATATTTATTTTGCCAGTCAAGACATTATAGAGAATGTGACCGGATTTAAGTTAGATAACCGTACTATGAAGAGGGGAAATCTTTAATTACAATGTTGTCTAGTGCCACTTATTATGAGTCTCATTTGCATTTTTTAGATGCATGAGGAAGCTTGAAAATTTATTTAATATATAAAAATAGGAAAGAAGAAAAGCCTGAGAGGTGCATGTTTTTTAAATCGAGATTTTCTTGTGCACATGTGCTTGTTTGTGTGGGGCCCTTGTCCAAGTGAATGGCAGAAGAGCAGGCGTGTTCTAGGTGCCTGGCCTGGAACGTTTCTTGCAGCTTGTCCAAGAGTTAGAGAGAGTGCTCGTGGGTCCCACACTTGGTTTGCCTTGAGAGTTTAAAAATGCTACCGCAGAGTTCTTGCTGCTCCCGTTCATAGACCAGTGTTGGTCTGTGCGCCTGTGTGAACCTGACCCAGCTGCTAAAAACGCTTGTAGAAAAATGAGCGCAGGAGCAGATGCATTTGTTCGCCTGCTACTGGCCGCTGCCTGCTCACGCTGCTTGTTGTTCGCCTTTGCGCGTGCGCTGCCGCTGCTGCCTGCCTTTCTTGCTGCTGCTTGGTGTCCGTTGCTTTGTGTGAGATGGGAGAGAGGCAGCACATGGTGGGTCCCAGCTCCCACCCGTTGGTGGACAGGGGTGCTGCTGCACACCGTTCGGCTGGCCAGAAGGCCGGGGCCTGCCCCCCTGGCTCTCCTCTCTCGGACACTTGAAGAAAAGAGAAACAGAGCACTCTCCTAGCTTCCTCTTCCTCTTGCAAACCCTAGAAGAGAAAAAGAGCTCCAATCCTTCCTCTCACTCCATTGATTTGAGCCCCAAGCAAGTGTGAGAGCAAGCTTCATACATCGATTTGAGAGCTCCAAGAGGATCCCCTCCATCCCTCTCCTCTCCCTCTCCATGGTTGGTTCATGCTCATGAGAGGAGGTGGGAAACCCTAGTGTTGATTTGCATTAGTGATTCATATTTGTGGCACTAGGTGGTGATTGCAATTGTGGATTTCTTATTACTCTTGGTGATTGCCGTCACCTAGACGGTTTGGTGGTGGATTGATTGGTGAGGGGATTTGGTGATTGTGTCCACCCCCAATCAAGGTGATATTTGTGAGGGGTTGTTGTGGTTCCCCGGCGGAGTGCCAAATTCCAACTCTAGTGGATTGCTCGTGTCATTCAACTTCTCTCCGTTGGTAGGTTCTTGTGGCGCCTATTGAGAGGCTCGGTGTGTGATACCAATTAGCCACCGAACCACGTGGTGTAGAGGGACACAACGGGGACTAGCTTGCCGGCAAACAAGTGAACCTCGGGAGAAAAATTAATTGTGTCATTTATTGTCTCCCGGTGAATTGAATTGATTGATATATATATCTCATTGGAATTAATTATTTGGTGATTGGCTTCATCCTCTACTCTTCACCGTCGGTATTGAAATTAAGTATCTCTCTTTCATACTTGCTATTTAAATACCTTGTGTAGTAGTAGTGATAAATTACAAGTAGAGTAACATAGCAATATTTAGTTGATTTATTTTGCTCTCTAGATTGCTCTCTAGTGTAAAAGTAGTGACATAGTGTTGAGCAATTTATTTATATTGTTAGCTCTCTAACTAGTTAAAATAGAGACATAACAATTGTGTGCCATAGAGATATTAATTACTAGAATTGCAAATAGGTGGCTTGCCTAACATTTAGAGCTAGAGCAAACCGATTTTTGGCCATTTGTAATACTAATACTTTGCTCTAGTGAGATTGTAGAATTTTTATTTAGGCTGTTCACCCCCCCTCTAGCCAATTAGGACCTTTCACACTCGTCGGATAGCCACCGGTCCACGATCATCTCCCAGCACTCGGGAAACGACTGGCACCATTAGGGGACCATCTACACATCATCAAATATTTCACATATAAGCGTCAGATGAAATGAGCATAGCTTAATCTCAAAAGGAATCACTTACCTAAATGTACTGCGCCCGGCTCAGCGTCATGCCTCTCGCCTGGACCTTCGACACCCTCTGTCCCAGGACAGTGGCGTTGTAGGTGACGATGGCCTGGAATCTCACCTCGTATATCATGTCGGTGACGAGCTTTCTGCAGGCCCTGGTACTCACCACCTCCGTCTGTGCCTCCTTCTCCGGCTCGCACGTGAAGTAGTTCGGCATACAGACGCAATATAAACTCTAAGTAATTCAAGAAAAAAATATGATGAATGTGATGTTGTTTGACAAAGACTTACCCATAGCTCCGCTCTGACCCTCGCCGCCTTGTTGGGGAACTCCGGGTCTGGCGCGACGGTGTAGTGGTCAAAGGTTTAGGCCGGCTCAAACTTCCCGGCATACTGTACTATGTCGGGGTAGTGCTCGCGGCATAGGATACCCAGGATGTCGTTGGGTTTGCGGCCGCAAGGCCCCACAAAGTCCCAGGACCTGCACAAGTGATTAAAAAAATATTATACTTCTATTTCAATTTTGAGTCTCATCATATGAACAAGTAGTTAGAACATGTACCTTTGTCCAACGGGGCAGATCACTAGGCATTGGAGATGTGTCGGCAACGCCGGGAGGCTGGTGGGACCTCGCAAGTAGGAGCATGGATGCCCCTGAGGCAGTCGAACCCTTGTCCGCCTCGGCCGACGGCTCGTCCTCCTGTTTGGGCTCCTCCTGCCCCTCGTCCGCCTTAGCCTCGGCCTCGGGCGTGGCCGACACCTCCTCCTCGACATCCTCCTCCTCCTCCTCCTCCTCCTATGGAGTCGGCTCCCTCCGGTGGCGACCACTCCTCGTCGACGGCCCGTCGCCCTGTGAGCTCCGGTACAACCAACTCAACCTCCTCTGACATCCTCCCAGCATCTTGGCTCGACCTCCTGCATTTAAAAAGAACAAACAATGTTGTATTAGAAATAACATAATGAAATATATGCAATATAATCCTAGATCCTAAGAATATAACATAATATTACATGTATTAGAAATAATCTGGATTATCTGGATTAGCCGGAGCATGAGTCTCATCATCGCGGTAAACCATGTCTAAGTACTCCTCAATCTTCATTATCTGAAGATGGGACGTCGTCTTCATTTGCTTTGCCTAAACGGAATCGTTCTAGCATTTCTATGTCCTTCTCATTTACCACCTCATCCCCAGCGTCCTCATCATCATTCTCTACTTCCATTTCCATCACTTCGGTTAATTCTATCGTGAACATCCCTTGCAGCCCAGCTTCTTGAAAGAACTCACCGTCATACGTGTTTGTGTTGAAGTTATAATCCTCATCGTTGGGGAGAGGTAGTTTATCTTGTGGTGATATCTTGTGCACAATATACCAACCCAAGAGATGCTTTTTGCTTTTGCACGCGTAAGGCATGTAATAAACCTGTGTGGCCTGTTGAGCCACAATATACACATCGGCTCCTGGATAGATAGAATCCTGTCGAATTTGGCTAGCCCAAGATTAGGTGTCAGCCTCGTTACTCCAGGGTCAAACTAATGGCATTTGAACATGACATGATTCAAAGGCTTTTCACCGTGAAATGAAAGTTCGTATATTTCTTCAATTCTTTCATAGTAGTCACAGTTGTCATTGCCTGGAGTACAAACTCCGCTATTTGTGTTTTATGATTGGGCCGACTCTACTCGTAGCTTGATGTGTGGAAGCGATATCCATTCACGTCGTAACCATTAAATGACTTGACCCTACGGTCAAAGCCTTTTGCAACCTGTCTCAGCTCTTTACTCATAGACGCATCGGTCTGAGCCTGCAAGGTGAAGCAAGATATATCATTATACGGTAATAATGTAAGAGCAAGTTGGAACGTCGGACTAAGTACGACCTCGGTTGGACGGTACCTTCTGTCAGAACCAAGAAATGAAATTGGGCCTCCCTTGCCCCGCACCGTTTGCAAACGCAACACGAACATTATGAGCCTCTCTAGCTTTGTCATGATGGATGCGATCGATGTGGGCCCATGCTTCACCATCGGTGGGATGTAACATCTTCTCAGGATTGTATCTTGTACCCTGTTTGTACCATGTCATCTGTTTCGCGGATTCCTCGGTCATGTAGAGACGTTGGATCCTCGGTGTGAACAATAGGTAACGCAGGACTTTCATGGGGATAGAAAGCTGCCTCTTCGGGCCTTCACCATCGTCTACCTCCATGTATCTTGACGCTTTACACTTTGGACAGTAACCTGCATCCTTGAGATCTTTCCTGAAGAGGACACACCCATTTGGACAAGCATGTATCTGCTCATACAACATCTTCAGTGCACGAAGCAGTTTTTGTGACTTGTACAGGCTCTTTGGCAATATGTGGCCATCCGGAAGCATGCTGCCAAATAGGGCCAACATACCATCAAACGCTTCTCGACTCAGGTTGAACTGGGCCTTGAACCCCATCACACGGCCAATGGCATCCAGTTGAGAAACCGTTGTCCGATCGTGAAGGGGTTTCCTGTGCCGAAGACATCATGTCGTAAAACGCCTTTGCGGTCTTCTCCATCTCCTCATCCGTACGTCCTTCAGCGTACTATGCTTCTTGGAAGTCACCTAACATGTCTGCTACCCCCGCATCAGCATCAAAGTCCTCCAGATGTGGTCGCACTTTAAGTACTGCCTCCGCTCAAAAACGATGTGCTTCACCATGGTAGATCCAGGGTGGTGTAGTCCGACGTGATCCATTGTTCAGAAGATGTTTACCCATGCTGTTAACACTGGATTTTGGTCAACATTGAGAAGATGACAGGTGGACCCAATGAGCAGTGAGAAGAGCATTCGACAGACGACCAAGTGGTCAGTTAATTTTAGAAGGATGTGACTCCATTCAGGAGATAGATATGGAAAGAGAAGCCGATCACAAGGATAATTGACCATGGTTGTGACAGATTAAACGAGTATTCAGGAATCAGAGGGTTCTGATCTCATTGGCCAGGAGTTGGATTTGGTGGCGTTGTGATGTGGCAAGCATGCAAAGAAGGCAATATATATAAAGCATGCACATCTCGACGTCCAATTCTATATTTAGCATGAATGGCTTCACGATGAAGGAAAGGCTAGAAGACCGCGTGCATGTCCAGTGTGCGGAGATGGACGTATAAGGCATATTCGGCAAGTATCCATGCGGTCGGCTAGTTTCTAAGGATTCGGCAACTGCTTGTGCGGTCGGCTATTCTGAGAAAAAGGGAGTTTTCATTGAAACGACGGGAGTAAGAGTCGATCGGGCAACAAAATTGCGACAATTAAGGCAATAAAGTTTCTGAAGGGAGTTAAATGCCAAAAATGTAGTATTTTCCTTTAACGTTTCATAATCGTGTCCTTTTAGGACTTGTATCGCGTTCAGGGTATAAATATAAACCCTCGGCCATTGTAAAACTGTTCACAACCATATCAATACAAACCGGCCCCGTGCCATCTTCGAGTCCTTAGTCCTGTCGTCGAGTTCTTCGAGAGGAATCATCGATCCGTCGACCTCCGTATGTACCGGCAACCTTGTTATCATGTCTAGTATCATGCGGTGGATTTAGATATGATGCAAGTAGTCTCGTTTGTTAAGCTTAGTATCGTGCGGCGGATTTAATCTTATGACGGGAGGTTTTTACTTGTGCCTTGTATCGTGCGGCGGATTAAGTCATGAGTAAAAATAGTTATCGGTTCTATTAGATTTGGCAGATCTAATAGATTCATTAAGTTCATCTGTGTTATATGTTTTATTATTTCATTCTTGTAACACCCTTTTGCCCAATCTAGATTGATCTTTGTTCGGCCCTGTTTCACAAGCTTACTTGTGTTTCGTTAATCATAAGATCATGATGGCCGAATCAACTTCCAATCTAGATTGTTACATGTTGCGGCTTCATGCATGTTAGTTACGATTAGACTTTGATAAGACTAGGTATCGTGCGGCAGATGCAGGTTTTTAGATTGGTCCGATCGTGCTTGCTTGTTTGTTCCTTCTTCATGGATCCCAACTCGGCTAGTTTGCCGATCTTGGTCAAGCTTACGCGAGTAATGAGTTTTTATAGATCTGTTCAAATACATGCATGCTTTTATCTTGTTATAATTAGATTGTATCATGTGGTGGATTATCTAATTATAAGAAGTGGTGTAGACTTATGGCAAGTGGTATCATGCGGTGGATTAGCTTTGCTTGAGTTTATGCTTGACGGGTTTATGAAGGCTAGACGTGCGGTAGACTAGTTGGATTAACCTATGCATGTGTTATTTGAATAGATTTATATTGGCATTTTACCTATTTACAATGTTTTAATGATACTTTTCATCTGTTCAAGCATATCTCTCTTTACATGTACATTCGGCAGTTAATATGCTTTACATGCCCTGTTCTCATATTAGCCGAATGACTTTATAAACATGCTCTGACAGACAGCTTCTATAGCTGTGTGCCGTCGTGATTGGCTTTCAAAGCCGTACATATGGAACTGTCTGGTCTCACCCAGCATGTTCCATTGGTATTCTCATAGTTTTATCCCTTGTTGGTTTTCAGGTCAAACCGACTGGCACGTCTCCGGATTCAACACACTCCGGGCACCCGATTAAAGCTAGCTTTTTCGGCTTGCTGTGTGTGAGGCGCGGCGCGTCACGTTTTGCGCCAACACACTTTTTGGCACGCTCGGTGGGACCACAATTCCTGTTTGATTGTCAAAGGCCTGTATAAATAAGGATCGGTTGTTTCCCTTAACTCCATCGGCTATTGTACGAGAAGAGTATGACTGTACAGACTGATTGCTAGAGATGACCAATTGCCGAATATGCATGAAAACAGCCGATTCAACGTGTACGCACGGGATAGCTGCTGATCAACTGAGTGTACATGGCATCTACGAAGACGCAGATAGCATGCATGGGTGATTTGCTCCGTGCAGGGACATAGAAACCAATTAAAGAAGCTAATGAACTTCTCCTAAAGATAGAATTGGCTGATATGGTTTCTCCGAAAAATAAAATGGTTTCAAATACATCATGACATGAATGTATCAGTCTCCAAATATATCATGGCACGGTATGCACATGAAGGGATAAGTAAAAGGAAGATTTCCATGGAGATGTTCAAAGAGATGAAGTCCAAACTCAGATTTACTTGCATGCTGCTATAAATAGCCGATTGATTATCAAGGAGTCATACGTCAGCCGAGGGAAGTTGGTCGATAGCTAATTATCTGCATGTCTTCTTTGGAATCGGTTATTCAGGAAAGGAATCGGTGGATACAACACAAGAAAATATACTAATTGCCGATATGCATACAGGAATCGGCTGGAGTTATCATCGTCACGCGAAGAATCAGCCCCGAATATTGAGGATATTCAGAGTATATTTTTCTAGCATTGATATAGTTAGCCGAAAATCAAGGTATCAGACGACAGTTGATTAAGGCATGGTAATGAGGCAAGAGGACTGAATTGTTTATTTGATTAATGGAATTAATCAAGTGATAATCGAGCTTTTGTTGACATGTCCAAGCATGATAAATCAAGACATTATAATAGCCGGACTTGAAACCCGCGTTCGGCTGAACAGCAACATGTTAACGACTGAAATTTCTTCGACCTTCCCTAATTTGCCGACACCATGCCATCATGCTCATGGCAACAACTCGGTATTGCTGAATACACAGATCATGCCCGTACATGAGTATTTGCTGTCCAAACCAACGAGAGCTGATCACTTTGTAAGACGAAATCGGCTATGAGGTTAGAGAATCTTTCCACATAAGACAAAGGGAAGGAAATATAGAAAGAAATATATGCAGCTACAAGATCTAAAGCAACCAGTCATTTGCAGAAGAAGGATTGATGTTTATGATTGGCTTCAAATATTTTCAACCCGTATTCGGCGAAGACGTCTCGGATGAGAGAAAGGAGGACACCAGTGAATCATCGATTACGCCGCTGTGACTACGTGTCGGGGGGCCTGAGATCAACACGCACACATCGTACAGCATCGAGCGATCCATCGTGAAGAAGGACAAAACGAATGGCTGCTTCATCTTCAACGGTGGTTTGTGTAATTTTACCTTCGCTTCTCTAATAGTTTCAGAGCTTAAAATTAAAATCATTTAAAAGCGAAACCTCTCATGTTGCGTCTCCGCACTAAAAAAACCTAAAAAAAAATTCCACTCTATGAATATGTGATATAAATATTTTGGGTTATCCATTGTTGAAATGATAAATAGATGCTCTGTTTTATATTTCACCTGTGTCTGGTTTATAGCTTTGATTTCCTTAAGATTTGGGTCTAATGGTTATTATATTTATCTTGAAGTCTTTGAAATTTGTGGGTCGCATAGAATTTAAACTTTGTTTGAATGTAGTTGTGGGATATGAATAGAGGTAGAATTTGCTATGACATTATTCTGAGAGATACTTGAAATTCGGAGATTTAATGAAATAATAAAATTTACTTAATGTCATATTGAGCACTGTCAAATCATTATGACTACTAGTTGAGATTATAGTCATATTCTCAAGATCAAGATTCACGTACACGTTATAAACTAATAAGTGTTTTGCATGTGCATTCTCTCTTTAATAAAAAATATGAGGCTATTCTATAAATCTCAGAAATAAAAACGACGGACACGTGTCCGCCAGAACTGAGAAAGAAAAAAGGTCAAGTGACCGCCCAAATAAAAATATGAAAAAGAAAAAGTCAAGTAACCGTCAAATAAGATAAAAGATGGTCGAAGGCCCAGTAGCCTCATAATTTTAAAAGGTAGGGAGAATGACATATGCAAAAGAAAGAGTAATAAAAATATTCACTTGCACTTCTTGATCTAGGTTTATGGCTTGTATCTCCTTATGGTCGAGTCTTTGACTTTGCAATATTATGTGATACGATTTTATATAAAGATAATGATAAAACTCCGGATGAAAAGTGATCAAGGGTAAAAGATAAGCATTTCTGTAGCTATTCTGTTTTGCAATCGCTTAAGGACTCAGTGAGAACTAAAGCCCCATAATTAAAGATACGGATGGATGAGTAAGGTACCATTTTATTCAAGTTTAAAAGAAATCTTGGTTATAAAATATGATACTTTTGAGATGTAGTCGGCATTGCAGCATCTTCTGATCAATAAAATGGAAGAACTATAATATTTATACACATATGCATTTGTAACTAACTTGTTTCCACATGTATTGGGAGAATTATTGTTTTACAGGCAAAATTGTGGAAACATGGTGAGAAAATGTTATTGCCATCAGTGGATTTCTTGGCTTTTTGAAGAAGACCAACAAAGATCAAATAGTTCGAAGCATGACAATTCATACTCCGAACTAGGGGGGCCTGTGTTAACACTGGATTTTGGTCAACATTGAGAAGATGACAGGTGGACCCAACGAGCAGTGAGAAGAGCATTCGACAGACGACCAAGCGGCCGGTTAATTTTAGAAGGATGTGACTCCATTCGGGAGATAGATATGGCAAGAGAAGCCGATCACAAGGATAATTGACCATGGTTGTGACAGATTAAACGAGTATTCAGGAATCAGAGGGTTCTGATCTCATTGGCCAGGAGTTGGATTTGGTGGCGTTGTGATGTGACAAGCATGCAAAGAAGGCAATATATATAAAGCATGCACATCTCGACGTCCAATTCTATATTTAGCATGAATGGCTTCAGGATGAAGGAAAGGCTAGAAGACGACGTGCATGTCCAGTGTGCGGAGATGGACGTATAAGGCATATTCGGCAAGTATCCATGCGGTCGGCTAGTTTCCAAGGATTCGGCAACTGCTTGTGCGGTCGGCTATTCTGAGAAAAAGGGAGTTTCCGTTGAAACGACGGGAGTAAGAGCCGATCGGGCATCAAAATTGCGACAATTAAGGCAATAAAGTTTCTGAAGGGAGTTAAAGGCCAAAAATGTAGTATTTTCCTTTAACGTTTCATAATCATGTCCTTTTAGGACTTGTATCGCGTTCAGGGTATAAATATAAACCCTCGGCCATTGTAAAACTGTTCACAACCATATCAATACAAACCGGCCCCGTGCCATCTTCCTGTCCTTAGTCGTGTCGTCGAGTTCTTCGAGAGGAATCATCGATCCGTCGACCTCCGTAAGTACCGACAACCTTGTTATCATGTCTAGTATCATGCGGTGGATTAGATATGATACAAGTAGTCTCGTTTGTTAAGCTTAGTATCGTGCGGCGGATTTAAGCTTATGACGGGAGGTTTTTACTTGTGCCTTGTATCGTGCGGCGGATTAAGTCATGAGTAAAAATAGTTATCGGCTCTATTAGATTTGGCAGATCTAATAGATTCATTAAGTTATCATGTGTTTATATGTTTTATTATTTAATTCTTGTAACACCCTTTTGCCCAATCTAGATTGATCTTTGTTCGGCCCTATTTCACAAGCATACTTGTGTTTTCGTTAATCATAAGATCATGATGGCCGAATCAACTTCCAATCTAGATTGTTACATGTTGCGGGTTCATGCATGTTAGTTACGATTAGACTTTGATAAGACTAGTTATCGTGCGACAGATGCAGGTTTTTAGATTGTCCGATCGTGCTTGCTTGTTGTTCCTTCTTCATGGACCCCAACTCGGCTAGTTTGCCGATCTTGGTCAAGCTTACGCGAGTAATGAGTTTTTATAGATCTGTTCAAATACATGCATGCTTTTATCTTGTTATAATTAGATTGTATCATGCGGTGGATTAATCTAATTATAAGAAGTGGTGTAGACTTATGGCAAGTGGTATCATGCGGTGGATTAGCTTTGCTTGAGTTTATGCTTGATGGGTTTATGAAGGCTAGACGTGCGGCAGACTAGTTGGATTAACCTATGCATGTGTTATTTGAATAGATTTATATTTGCAAGTTACCTATTTACAATGTTTTAATGATACCTTTCATCTGTTCAAGCATATCTCTCTTTACATGTACATTCGACAGTTAATATGCTTTACATGCCCTGTTCTCATATTAGCCGAATGACTTTATAAACATGCTCTGACAGACAGCTTCTATAGCTGTGTGCCGTCGTGATTGGCTTTTAAAGCCGTACATATGGAACTGTCTGGTCTCACCCAGCATGTTCCATTGGTATTCTCACAGTTTTATCCCTTGTTGGTTTTCAGGTCAAACCGACTGGCACGTCTCTGGATTCAAACCACTCCGGGCACCCGATTAAAGCCAGCTTTTTCGGCTTGCTGTGTGTGAGGCGCGGCGCGTCACGTTTTGCGCCAACACATGCTCTCCTTGTCTTGCCTTCACTGGTTCCCACATCTGCTGCACGGGCTCAATACTTTCATCTCTCCTCGCCGAGCCGGGCCAAATGCATTGTTCAAGAAAGCATCTGTCTTGCGCAACCATTCATCGGTGAAATCACTTCTGCTTCTGCGACCCGAGTACATCCATTGACGGTCATCCATCCTACTTTCATCCATCCGAGTACTTACATCTACCTCCGAGTACTTCCATCCTACTATCATCTAATAGGTGAGGATAGGTTCTAATCCCACCTGCGGATGAGTAGATGAGGCTAGTTCCCATTGTCTGCCCTGACCCGAGACAGAATTTTGGCAGCACCTCCACGATGTTCTCCCGATACACGTCCCTGTAGGGAGAGTGTCTATCCGGAGAACAACAGGGAGGTGATGCCGAAAATTCATTTCGAATCGGGGCAAACCATGGAAACTAACTCATCGATGCATCCGCGGGCTATCCAAGTAACATGGACAATCTGAAATAGATATGGTTATCGATATGCAGAGATCTGCATACCTCCATTTGTATCTCTTTCGGACGGGAGAAGCCTAACTGGGTTCATGACCTACGACCCTTATCTGGGAGGAGAGGTTATTTATACCTAGGGTGCCGGTGGAGTCAGCTAGCGGCGCAGTGGTGAGTCGGTGCAGTGGCAAGTCGGTGCAGTGCAGGCAGACCCGCGACGGCGACAAAGACGATCGGGGTCACCGAGGATGTCCGGCTCGGCCCCGACAGGTCCTCCTACAGAAAAGATAGTATAATTAGAAATTTCAGCAGAACCTCCCCTGCACAGTGAGGTTTCAAAAACCTACAAGAAACAACAGCACGATGGCTGACTGAAGGACCGAGAATGCTACCAGAAAGCGACCAGAGGGGGGGGGGTGAATGGGAGCTTCAAAATTCCTTTCGGAAACTTGTTGCCACTGTCCCGTAAATCAACCCCAAAGGCAAACCCTAGAGCTTGCTAGTGTCCACAACCCTAGATGTAGGGTGGATGCTTCCAAGAAGCACAGCGGGATACTACACAACTCTAGAAACTCAACGCAAAAGACGGAAATCGAATCCAATCAAGAACGAGCCAACCGTGAATGAAAACGCGCTGAGACAGCACTGACCGGACTCACCCTGCGTCCGGTCAACAAGCACCGGACGCGTTCGGTCAGGCAGAGTCCAGTTTCGGACCTCTCTGAGTTGGACCGGACTCACCAGAGCCGAGCGTCCGGTCAGTACTCATAGTGTCCGGTCAAGCCGTGAACAGTAGACGAGAAGCGTCCGGTCGTGCACAGGAACCAGCGTCCGGTCGTGAGCGTCGAGTCAAATCGCAAGAGTCACAGTAAGAACGTTCAATCGACCGGACTCACTGACCTAGCATCCGGTCAGTACGCATCGAGCGTCCGGTCACCCCGCAGCAGCACTGTTCGTCCACCGATTCGACTCGATCTCACCCAAAACAAATCCTCTAGGGATCAAACTTGGTGAGAGGAGTCACAAGGAGGATAGTGAGCTATGTCTAAGAGATCATGGCTCGAACCTATCTCCAAATTGATGAATTGAAGAATTTCGGGGGAAGGGAGAAAAACTTGACCCGAAACAAAAATCGATCGATCTCCTAGACCGTGAGGTTAGAGGTGAATTCCTTCGGTGGAAAGAAATGCCTCACGATCTAGAACAACTTGGTTCAAACGGATTTGCAAAAGATGAACCGAGCAAAGAGATCAAGCGATGGGAAAATCATGGAGAAAAAGGATTCCGCGAAGAACACGAACGAAACGCGAATCACAATTACGAAATTGCAACCGTGTGGCTACCACACGCTACAACAGTGAGGTTACGGCCTCACTTCCTCAAAATCTCATGAACACAGAGGTATTGTTCTCTTCTCTGTGGATCTCAGCTAGCTATAGCAGGGATGTGGGAGAGCAGGAAACCCTAGAAGCAAAGAGCAAATGACAGGATGACTAACTGAGATAAATGGGGAGGTGGATGTCTCCCCCTATTTATCCTAATTCTAACCTGTTCCTAGTTCCCACTCTACCCCTAACTACTTACAGAGCGAACCAGCTAAACCCTAAGGTTATTCTGGACCAACTCGGTGGTAGGTGGATCCGACGGCCACGCCCGCACAACTCGTAGCGTTGCCTCGACGCAACCTCCCGATTGCCGCCACGTGCCGCCACCGCTCTACACCCCCGGTTTTGTGGCCCAAACCGAGAAACCAGCCTTTTCCAGCCACCCCCCGGTTTTGAGGCCCAAACCGGGAAACCAGCCCACCAGCTTCTGAGTTTTGAGGCCAAACTCAGCAAACCCTCAGCGCCCAGGTTTTGAGGCCCAAACCTGGAAACCATCCTCAGCCCGAGTTTTGTGGCCAAACTCGGAAACCCTCAGCACCCAGGTTTTGAGGCCCAAACCTGGAAACCGTCCACAGCCCGAGTTTTGTGGCCAAACTCGGAAACCCTCAGCACCTAGGTTTTGAGGCCCAAACCTGGTAACCGTCCACCTGATGGTTTTTTCCTGGCTCTACCACCAAACCGATGTTGTAGATGGGATGCACCTCCCGTGAACCCGTCCACCGACACGTGTCCCCAAGTCCACGACTCAGGCAACACATGACCGCACTTCTTCACTTGTTGTCGTCACAGGCTGCCAGCCACCACAGCTGATCCTCGGGCCTCTGGTCCCTCAGTCCAAGCCTCACGTCCGCCCTTCGCCACTCCCGGTCCATCGGCACGGCACGTCTCTACTTGACCTTCACCTCGCCTTTGATCACTGCATCCGTGCTCGACACCTGCACAACACAAGCCAAAGAACATGCGCATCATCCCAGTTGACAATCACTCATCACTCAGAGACTCGGCATACACCGTATCCGCAATCTCCCCCTTGATGAGTGCATTGTCAACTAACAACACAAATCATAATAGAAAGAGAAGAAGGAAAAGGAGAAGAGAGAACTCGACCAAATGACCCAAAAGCATAGCAAAGCCGAAGAAGGTCAAGTGGAAAGAGCGAAAGAACTTGGTCCCCAAAGACATGGGCAACGGCTCGACCAACCAAGCAAAGCAAAGCTAGCCCTCAAGAAGAGGTAGAACAGGCTCAACACCCACTAGCAAAAAACCAATCGAAAATATCGAAGCAAAATGCTAGTCCCTCAAGATAGAGGCACAAAGGCTCAACACAACTAGCAAAGAAAGCTCGATACCGACTGTTACCAAAAGAGTTCGACATCAATTGAAAATCTGAAAAGCAAATGCTAGTCCCTCAAGAAAGAGGCTAAGGCTCAACGCAACTAGCACCGCTCCAAACTAATTGAAAATGTCAAAGACTCAATCGGAAACAAACTCCCCTTTGAATAGTGCAAACAACCAGGAAGACTCCCCCTTAGCTGAAACGGAGGGTAATGATTTGCAATTTCTCCCCCTTAGTTGAAAATGCACTTATCAAGATACACGGCTCCCCCTCAGAAAATGCACCAACAAAAAGTGCCAACACGCAGATTTCTCCCCTTTCAAAATGCATATGAGTCAAAAATGCAAGTTAGGAGCTTCAAAAGTATACTCAAGAGAGTGCAAAGATGCTCTATAGAGTTCAAATCCGATGACTCAGAAAAATGCACAGAATGCTAGCAAAGGCTCAAGCTGATCACTAAGAATGAAATATGAACATGTGAGCAGTTTTAAGCCGAAAAAGGTATTCACCATCAAAATAGCACAAGACATGTATAAACAGGAAGTTTCAAACAAGTGCTAATCATGTATACAAGGTGAACTACCCCTAGCATAGTTCAAACATCATGCTGATACCAATCTAGCATATACTTGTGATTTCAGATTTTAATCGGAGTTGCAGCGGTGAAATTACACAAGTTCAGAAAACAGCATGTGACTGCGAGAGGTTGAATGCTTGTTATTGCCTAACTTTTCAACTGTGCGAAGCCTATGCATAAGCAATCAGAAGCTTAAAGCAACAGTTTCGGTCATACACTACACAGCTCAAGTTTAACTCAAAGTGCAATGAGAAGCAGTCTCGAAACTGTGAGGTGCTAACAAGCAAACCCATCTCGATCTTTCCAATTCACTTAACTTGGTTCAGATTTTAAGCAGAAATATGACATACCAAGCAAGTGAATGACTCAACACTAGAGACATAGCAACCTAGCATATATGAAAAGCACATGTGACTTCAACACAGCCTACACATGCTAGTTGCATATCTCAATGGTGAACATTTTCAAGTTTTAAGTTCATTATCAAGTTCACCATTCAAAAAAGCTCAGCTCATAGTATGCACTAGTGATCAGAAAGAGAATAAGCTACAACATCAACATAAAGCATCGGAGTAAAAACTACACAGAGCATAGTTACATTCTTCAGATTATACACATGAAGCTCAGAATGTAAAAGCGTATGCTGAAATGCAAAAGATACACGAAGAAATAAAAGAAGCAAAAAAAACAACTGAAACCAAAAAGTCAGTGTATCATACAAGATCCAAAGTGTTTCCCCCATCTAAAAGGGGAAACACACCAAGCTCACCTCTCAACCGATTAAAGGTTGATTGGTCGAAGGCTTGGTAAAAATATCAGCAAGCTGATGATGAGTATCGACATGGCGAAGGTCGATATCACCCTTCTCATAGTGGTCTCGCAGAAAATGAAAGCGCACATCAATGTGTTTGGTCTTCGAGTGAAGCACGGGTTCTTAGCAAACGCTAATCGCATTCGTGCTGTCACAAAGCAATGGAACACGAGAAAAGCTCAGACCAAATCACGCAAAGTGGCCATCATCCAGAGTAACTGGGAACAGCAGCTAGCCGCAGCAACATACTCAGCCTCCGTGGTAGACTGGGCGACCTAGACTGCTTGCGAGAGACCACGAAACAAGAGAAGAGCCAATAAACTGGCAAGTCCCAGAAGTGGACTTGCGATCAATACGGCAACCAGCAAAATCAGCATCGGAATAACCGCAAAGGGAAAGGGTGGAGGAAGCAGAATACCAAATCCCGAATTCTGGAGAGAAGGATAAGTACCTCATAATGCGCTTGACCGCCTGACGGTGAGAGGTGCGCAGCGACGCCTGAAAGCGCGCGCAGAGGCACACCGCGAACTGGATGTCCGGGCGTGTCGCCGTCAGGTACAGTAGCGACCCGATCATACTCCGGTACTCCTTCTGGTCCACTGCTTCTCCCTCCTTGTCCGCATCCAGGGCCGTCGTGGTCGCCATGGGTGTTGGAAGAGGCTTGGCCTCACCCATGTCGAACTTCTTCAGGATATCTCTGGTGTACTTGCCCTGGTGCACAAACGTTCCTTCCCGGGTTTGCTTGATTTGCAACCCAAGGAAAACGTCAACTCACCATCATGCTCATCTCGAACTCCCTACTCATAATGTCTGCAAACTTGGCAACCAAAGCGTGAGAAGAACCACCGAAAATGATATCATCCACGTAAATTTGGACCAAGAGAGTTACCTGCCTTGCTTGAGGAGAAAGAGCGTTTTATCTACACATCCCATTTTAAAACCCTTAGCAAGCAAAAATGTTTTCAACCTATCATACCAGTCTCTAGGGGCTTGTTTCAAACCATACAAAGCTTTGTGAAGTTTAAAGACATGGTTTGGAAACTTGGGATTTTCGAAACTGGGGGGTTGTCTAACATACACCTCCTCTTCTATGTAGCCGTTTAAGAAAGCACTCTTGACATCCATTTGAAAAAGTTTGAACCCTTTGGATGCAGCAAAAGCCAAGAAGTATCCTAATAGCCTCCAAACGTGCTACAGGAGCAAACGTCTCCTCATAGTCTATCCCCCTCCTTCTGACTATATCCCTGGGCTACGAGTCTGGCCTTGTTTCTCACAACATGGCCATCTTCTCCCTTTTTGTTTTTGAAAACCCATTTTGTCCCAATTGGATGACACTCAGAAGGTGGAGACACTAGAACCCAAACCCGATTTCTCTCAAAGTTCTCAAGCTCCTCATGCATGGCATTGACCCATCAGGATCTGTCAAAGCGTGTCCAACATCCCGGGGTTCAAAATCAGCAACAAATGCAGAATGAGCAAAGTGAGAGATTTGCCTTGACCGGGTGACGCGTTCGTCGATGCTGCCAATCATCTGCTGAGGCGGGTGCTGGCGCTGAATGTGTCGTGGCGCCTCCCTTGCCGAAGTGCCTCCCCCTCAAACAACAGCTGGTGCCTCCCCGGGTACAAAGGGTACCGCTCGGGGTGGCGGATCCCACGGCCCCCAGGAAGACGATGTGTCGGGGCCATGAGTCGTCGTAGAAGCCGCTCTTTGCGGCACAGCAGGTGGAGGAGGTGCTGGGTCATCTATCCCTTCAGCACCTTCTTCTTCATCATCGAAAAGAGGTTCGCCAACCTCATGATCACCTGCACGCTCAAAACGAGAAGAAGGACAAACCATGGTCTCGTCGAAGGTGACAGCGGATGTCTCCATGACTCGGTTAGTGTCAAGGTTAAGTACACGATAAGCTCGAGTGTGAGTGCCATAACCCAAAAACACACCGTCAGAAGAACGAGACTCAAACTTGTCCAAGTTGCCCTTTTTGAGTATAAAACAATGGCAACCAAAAACTCGAAAATAACTCACCTTGGGGAGTTTTCCAAAACGCAACTCATAAGTCTTTTTCAAGAAAGCTCGAAGAAAAATGCGATTGGAAATATAGCATGCAGTGTTTCATAGCTTCGGCCCATATCGCCTAGGAGTCCTATGCTCATCGAGCATCGTCCTGGCCATCTCTACAAGGGTCCGATTCTTCCTTTCTACAACCCATTCTGAGGGGGTGTGTAGGGAGAAGAAAACTGATGCTCTAAACCCAAAGTTTACAAAACTTCTCAAAATCCGAATTCTTGAATTCGGAACCATTATCACTCCTAATAGCTCGCATCGAGTTCAAAGGGAACTCGTTTCTGAAGACACAAAATCAGATTGCGAGCAAATAGAAAGTTTCGGTCTTCTCAGCTAAAAAGAAGACCCACGAATATCTCGAAAAATCGTCGACAACAACAAGCACATACCACTTCCCGCCCAACCGAGCTCACCCGAGCCGGACCAACAAGGTCCATGTGCAAAAGCTCTCCAGGGCGCTTAGTCATGACCTGAGTCACTGGATGGTGGGGAGCGGCAACCATCTTCCCATGTCTACAAGAATGGCAAACAAGATCCTTCTCCATGGATAACTTGGGCAATCCTCGGATTAGCCAAGTGAACTAAGCCTTGCAAGCAAGTCGAAGCTCAGGTGACCTAGTCTCCTATGCCACTTCCAAAGATCAGAGGAGGAAGGTCCAGCCAAAAGACAACGAGAAATTCCGACGACTCCGAGAAATCCGCACGAAAGACTTTTCCAAAGGGCGAAATCACACAACAAGATTGCCCTGAGGATCCAAAATGCGACTGAGATTCGGTTTAAAACGAATCTCATAGTCGTCATCAAAGAGTTGCGAAACAGAAAGAAGGTTAAAATGCAAGTTAGAAACAAGAGCAACATCGCGCAACACAAAGTGCTCATTAACTCGCACAGACCCACGAGACAGCACCTTACCTTTGCTGTTGTCGCCGAAGGTGATATACTCCTTTCCGGCGACCGGACTAAGACTGGAGAACCACTTGGCGTTTCCGGTCATGTGCCTCGAACACCCGGAATCCACCAACCAAACGTTCTCCAATCGTTTTACCTACATCAATAAAAAGACATAGGGTGAGCATACGGTCCAACACTGGGGTTAGTGAAGTAAGGGGAATACCAGTGTTGGGCCGGCTGCTCAAAAGAACGGTTAGCAGAAAAACCATTCCTAGCACGCCTACGGAGGAGCGATCACCACGTTGAGGAAAACGTGGTCCGCTAAGGGAGGAGCGTCCATCGCGATACTCAAAACGGTGGGGGAAACGCTCAACTACACAAAGCCACCGCCACGGGGTCCATAGCCTACAAATGCAGGCTCCCGCCGGGCACGCTCTCTACGAGGCCTACGCCTAGGAACTTGAGGCTCAACACCTCTAGGCCTAGCGTCTCTCCTCGGAGCTCTCTGCTGCCTAGGCCTGGGAACTTGAGGTTCTGGACCTCTGGGCCTAGCAGCACGTCTCGGTGCTCTCCTCTGAACATTCGGCGCATGTACATCATGGAAAGGATGGTACATGTCCGGGTTGTTCATCTCCCTAGCACGGCGCGCCTCTCTCTCTGCGCCTAAAGCAGAACTCGCTCAAGTGTCCATCTCTCCCACAGCTCACACAGTGGTACCCACCGCTCTCTCAGGGGGGGTTTGGTGTCACACTTTGTGGGTGTGGATCACCTTGCCCTTCTGTGGCAACTCCTCCTGGATAGGTGGCATTGTGTCCAGCTTGTTTTTAGGTGGTTGGGTTTGGGATGCCACACTTGGTTTCTTGGGTGGAGCTCTCGGAGGTTCCTCAAACACCCCATCCTTGGTGTTAGGCTTGAGAGGCTCTTTGGGTGGAAGCTTGGTTAGTTTGGGAGTAGTGGTGGAGTTGGGTTTCTTCTCACTCGGGTTCAAACCACTCGACTCTCCAATCTTCCCAAAAGCAGAAAGATCAACACCCTGAGCAAAACCTACACCGGGACCTCCAGCAGCTCGCTTGAATTGGGAGATCATCATCCCGAGCTGTGGCTCACCACAAGACACCCATGACAAGATGGTCCGAAGGTATGTGTTTTCCTCCTCGTTTGCATCTTGTCATGCTTCACATTAGCAATCTCCATCTCCAAACCCTCGCACAAAGCGCACCTAGTCACACAAGTGCTACCCGAGCTGGCCTCCTCAAGAGACACAATCTTGGCATTCTTCTCTGCCAACTCGGATTGCAAGACAGGACAAGTCTTGCACGCACCCAACAGCATGGGTCTAGCCCGGAGCTCATCCACCTCTCCTACCAACGCAACATACTTACTTCTCAAAGTGAGAAGATCAGTCATGTGTGTGGTGCACGCCTCGCACTCCTCCTCATCTGTGACAACTACGGTGGACTTGACAGAATCAAGTTCCTTCACCGTATCCTCCCACTTCTGCCTAAACTCCTTGCGCTCTCTAGCGGCTCGCCTAAGCAACTTATCTTGACTAAGGAGCGCGGCAGTAAGTTTCTCTCGACCTCAGCGGAAAGCTCATCGTGGGTCAGAGATACCTGGGAGGTGTCGTCGTCGTCGTCGTTCCGAGGGGAGTTCACCAGCTCGCCGTCGACCTCCTTGCCGAGGCCATGGTGCAGAGGCCGTCGTCGTCGGCGAAGAAGCAGAGACCGTTCAGCTTGTCCTCGATCCTCTTCTTCTTCTCGGACTCGTCGTCGCTTGAGCAAGCGGAGTCGTCATCCGAGCCGTCGACGTCGCTGAGCGTGGCGAAGAACGCACGCTGCTCAGCCTGGGCCTTCTCCAAGTACTTCTTCTTGATGTACTCCTTGTCGAAGCCGCCCCTCCGCTTGTGCCTCGCGGGGACGTACTTCTCCTTGCGCTTGCCGGAGTCGTACTTGTGCCCATGATCGCCCTTCCCAGATGAATGCTTCTTCTTGGGACAGTTGGCGATGAAGTGATCGGGGTCGCCGCACTCGTAGCATCCTGAGCGTCCTCCTCCGCGGCGACGGTTCATGCGGTTGTTGTGAAACCGCGAGAACCGGTTGGCGAGCATTGCCAACTCGTCATCCCCCAAAGACTCCAGCTGGTCCTCTGTGACAGAAGAGAGACGAAAGAGCAAAACCTCCAGAGGGTTTAGAAGAGCCAGAAACCAAAGCCATAGTCGGGCCAGAAGGATTTTCATAAGAAGCCCTCGCCATGGCATCAATCTCACTGGACTTGAGCTTACTGAAGAGCTCGTCGCACGTGAGGGTCTCATAGTTAGGTGATTCGATGATCGCCTGAACTTTGGGTCCCACACCGATCGATCAAGAGTATGCAAAAGCTTCAAAGCTCTCTGATCGTCGAAAGGCAACAGCTCCTTGTTAGCCCTCATCCTGTTGACAATCACCTGAAAGCGAGCGAATAAACTTTCTATGCTCTCGCCAGGCATATGTCGAAAGTTCTCATACTCTCGCTTGAACGACTCGTAGAGACGGGTTTTGACTTGAGAGGTTCCCTCATGGAAACGCATGAGGGTAGCCCAAATCTCCCGAGCCGTAGCGAGGTGAGAAACGCGATCAAACTCACTCATGCTCAAACATGAGAAAAGAGCATTACGGGCTCGGCTATTGGCATCGTGCTCATCGATCTGAAGCTGAGAGACACGAGCAGCCAAGACCACGTAATCGGCAGAGTTGCAAATATCCCAGATGGAAGCACCCAAACTCTGCAGATAGGCCGACATGCGTATCTTCCAATACGCATAGTTCGTCCCATCGAAAAACGGCGGTTTGCCCACGCCGCGATCCATGTCGCCTTCTGTGGATCTGGAACCGGCTAAGGTGGAAGATCCTTAACCCGCTCCGATACCAATTGAAGGACCGAGAATGCTACCAGAAAGCGACCAGAGGGGGGGTGAATGGGAGCTTCAAAATTCCTTTCGGAAACTTGTTGCCACTGTCCCGTAAATCAACCCCAAAGGCAAACCCTAGAGCTTGCTAGTGTCCACGACCCTAGATGTAGGGTGGATGCTTCCAAGAAGCACAGCGGGACACTACACAACTCTAGAAACCAACGCAAAAGACGGAAATCAAATCCAATCAAGAACGAGCCACCGCGAACGAAAACGCGCTGAGACACACACTGACCGGACTCACCTGCGTCCGGTCACAAGCACCGGACGCGTCCGGTCAGGCAAGTCAGTTCGGACCTCTCTGAGTTGGACCGGACTCACCAGAGCCGAGCGTCCGGTCAGTACTCAGAGTGTCCGGTCAGCGTGAACAGTAGACGAGAAGCGTCCGGTCGTGCACAGAAACCAGCGTCCGGTCGTGAGCGTCCGGTCAAATCGCAAGAGTCACAGTAAGAACGTTCAATCGACCGGACTCACTGACCTAGCGTCCGGTCAGTACGCATCGAGCGTCCGGTCACCCGCACAGCACTGTTCGTCCACCGATTCGACTCGATCTCACCCAAAACAATCCTCTAGGGATCAAACTTGGTGAGAGGAGTCACAAGGAGGATAGTGAGCTATCTCTAAGAGATCATGGCTCGAACCTATCTCCAAATCGATGAATCGAAGAATTTCGGGGGAGGGAGAAAAACTTGACCCGAAACAAAATCGATCGATCTCCTAGACCGTGAGGTTAGAGGTGAATTCCTTCGGTGGAAAAATGCCTCACGATCTAGAACAACTTGGTTCAAACGGATTTGCAAAAGATGAACCGAGCAAAGAGATCAAGCGACGGGAAATCGTGGAGAAAAAGGATTCCGCGAAGAACACGAACGAAACGCGAATCACAACCACGAAATTGCAACCGTGTGGCTACCACACGCTACAACAGTGAGGTTACGGCCTCACTTCCTCAAAATCTCATGAACACAGAGGTATTGTTCTCTTCTCTGTGGATCTCAGCTAGCTACAGCAGCAGGATGTGGGAGAGCAGGAAACCCTAGAAGCAAAGAGCAAATGACAGGATGACTAACTGAGATAAATGGGGAGGTGGGTGTCTCCCCCTATTTATCCTAATTCTAACCTTTCCTAATTCCCACTCTACCCAACTACTTACAGAGCGAACCAGCTAAACCCTAAGGTTATTCTGGACCAACTCGGTGGTAGGTGTATCCGACGGCCACGCCCGCACAACTCGTAGCGTTGCCTCGACGCAACCTCCCGATTGCCGCCACGTGCCGCCCTCGCTCTGCACCCCCGGTTTTGTGGCCCAAACCGGAAACCAGCCTTTTCCAGCCAACCCCCGGTTTGAGGCCCAAACCGGGAACCAGCCCACCAGCTTCTGAGTTTTGAGGCCAAACTCAGCAAACCCTCAGCGCCCAGGTTTTTGAGGCCCAAACCTGGAAACCGTCCTCAGCCCGAGTTTTGTGGCCAAACTCGGAAACCCTCAGCACCCAGGTTTTGAGGCGGAAACCGCCACAACCCAGTTTTGTGGCCAAACTCGGAACCCCCAGCACCCAGGTTTTGAGGCCCAACCTGGAAACCGTCCACCCGATGTTTTTCCCTGGCTCTACCACCAAACCGACGTCGTAGATGGGATGCACCTCCCGTGCACCCCGTCCACCGACACGTGTCCCCAAGTCCACGACTCAGGCAACACATGACCGCACTTCTTCACTTGTTGTCGTCACAGGCTGCCAGCCACCACAGCTGATCCTCGGCCTCTGGTCCCTCAGTCCAAGCCTCACGTCCGCCCTTCGCCACTCTCGGTCCATCGGCACGGCACGTCTCTACTTGACCTTCACCTCGCCTTTGATCACTGCATCCGTGCTCGACACCTGCACAACACAAGCCAAAGAACATGCGCATCATCCCAGTTGACAATCACTCATCACTCAGAGACTCGGCATACACCCATGTATCCGCACTGACATCCACATATATGCAGCACGATGACCGACATCCACATATATCGCACGATGGCCGACACCATCCACATACATACCATACACTACTACTAACAACTACTTACTACTACTACTTACTACAACTGGGTGACACCTGTGTCAATTATTGACGGGGCGATCGAGACGACTTATGGGCAGGCCGATCGACGACGACCGAAGGGAACAAACTCGGGGGCAACAGCGGGAGTCCTCTTCGTGCTCTCTCCGACCGAGCGGATGTGGCCGGGCCTATCGGGTGCTCAACGGGCTGAGGTTGGTCGGGGCTCCTCCTGCTCCTCATCCTATTGTTCCTCCTCTCCTCCTCCGGCTTCTCCTCCTCCTGCTTCTCATCCTCCTCCTCTCCTCTCCTCTTTCTCTTCCTCTTCCTCCTGCTCGTCCTCTTCTTTCTCCCCTCTCCCGTGGCGGCGGCCGGGGTGGGGTGGGGGGGTCGCCGGCCGGGCGGTCGCGGCCGGGGAGATGGCGGCGCAGCGGCGACAGCGGAGGGCGGCGGCGGCGGCGGGGCTGTCGTGCGTGCGTATGCGTAGGTTTGTGTGGGTTGCCGGGGGTGCGCAGGGTTTTTATTTTGCTTCATTGCCGAAAGTCTGATCGGGCGACTCTCGGCAGAGACTGACCCTTTGCCGAGAGCCCCCGGACCTAGCTCTCGACAAAGGATTTGTTTTTTATTTTTTTTTTGTAAATGCTTTGTCGAGAGCCCTGACCCTGGCTCTTGGCAAAGAGGCTCTTTGCCGAGAGCTTCCTAGCTCTCGACAAAGAGTATTAGTTTTTTTTGTTTTTTTGCTCCCAATTTTTTTTGGGGTCTTGCTACAGTACTATAAGCCAAGATTTGAAATTTCGTGTATTTTCCATACCTCTTGCTATATTTCGCATATTTTCTTTAATTTCTTGATTTTTTCCGTGAGACGCACGTTTGAACTGCAGGTGCATAAAATAATGAAACTCAGTGATTCGAAAAATGATATTCATTCTTCCGAGGGTATTTCGACGCCGTATCCAGGGACAAACGCGAAAACTCGTCCGTCTCGTGCACGAGACACGATGACCAAGTTGCGTGAGATTGGAATTAAAACTATTAAAAATACAAACAGAGTCAGAAAATCATGAAAATAGACGGGAGACCTTGACATCGTATGTAGAGGCTATGCAATTTTTTTGAGAATATTTGGAGCAAGTGGTGGCGCAAGATGGTTAAAACCCTGTGGTAGCGCTAATCACCGTCGTCTTCTCCGGCCGCGGCCGCCACCACGAGTGCGCCAACAAGAGGTGCGCCAACTGTGAATGAGATCGATATGCGTGGATAATATTTTCTTGTATCTTGGTAGCCTCTGGGAATGATTGATTCTTTTAGCATGTCATTAATATTTCGTGCTCAACTGATCTGTTGCCTCACAGATCATTAAGGGACTTCAAATATGTCTGCTATATAAATAAATATAATATATACGGCCGTTTATGTACTGTGTTAATTAGGAGTAATTATATAGTTGCTGTTATAGCTTCTATATATGCGGAGAAAAATGCATGTCTAATTGTCTATAGATGTAATAAGCACGTACATGTGATAAACAACTCTAATACAACAAGCATATTTATAATAAATTAAACTTGCTTAGTGCACATTAATTTGATACAAGTAGTCTTATGTCTTATTTATCGATCAAGATGACTAATTAACGACATCGGAATTATCATGCATGCATGACCAAACTCAAATAAGTGCATATTTTAGCAAGAAAAAAAATAATGATACGGCAAAAATAAACCGGATTTTGCTGCACTGATCGATTAATTATGTAATGTATATACGGTGACAAAAGGATAGGCCATAATTAACAGGCTTCATCACAGAGTATATGTAATTCTATGTAAGAGTGAGCTGTTAACTTGCTATATGTGGGTAAGCAGATAACAACAGCTGCATCCATCATCACTATATAGTGTGCTGGCCTTTTGCACATGCTGCCTGGCCCTCACTACGGGAGAACGGGCCTTTAGCCCCAGGCCATTTTGGCCTTTAGCCCCGGGCATGGAGCCGGGGCTAAGGAATCGGGACTAAAGGCCCGACCTTTAGCCCGGTTCCCCGCCCCGGGGCTAAAGGGGACCTTTCGCCCCGGTTGGTAATACCAACCGGGACTAAAGAGGTCTCCAGCCGAGCCACGGTTGCTGGCTTCTTTAGTCCCGGTTGGTATTACCAACTGGCGCTAAAGAGGCCGCCTCTTTTTTCTTTTTTCTTTCTTTTCTTTTCTTTTCAATTGGTTATTGTTTTCGGTTTTACAATTACATTAGGGTTTCTAATACGTATTCTTCGCTGCTAATATATTCCATTAGGGTTTCAAATTCGTATTCTTCGCTGCTAATAAATATATATAAACACATAAAATTTACAATTACACACAATGAAATATGAAACTATATATATTATAGATCGAGCTATACATATGTACATAAAATATACAACATTATCCATCATGCATCCTTAACTTGATATTTACAACACAAATATTGTTCCTGACTTAGAGGTCATACAAGTGTTCGTCTTGGTTTGGCTTCATTGGTTCATCTTGGTTAAACCAATACTCGGTGCCAGACTTAAGGACATGGTCGTTAATGAAGCCCACGATGGTCTCTTGAATTGCTTTGAGGCGGACCTTATCCATCACCTGGTTCTTCAACCATGTCTCTTTCAATTTGGATTAAAAGAAAAATAAAGTATTAGCATACATAATATTTATGTAAAGCAAAAAAATGAAATAAATTCATTTACATGTTACGTACTTGCTGACTCTGTAGAGGAGTTCTTTTTTCATACACCGTCAGGAACTCGCAAACATAGTACGCACATAAATTGTTTCCCGTTGACTGCCGTAGAACCCACTGTACAAGATATAAAAAGATTACTCTCGCTGCTCGGCTGAGCGTGCGTCTGCTGAGTGATGCTAATGAAGGTAAAGAGGCGGGAGGTAGTACAACTTACATTTAGTCGTAGAGGATCAGGAAGTTGCGCTTTCAGATCCGGACGGTGTTTCTGAACAAACCAAGCCCAAACCCTGCACAATATATATAATTGGATCGTTAATTAACTATTGCAGAGTTAAAGAGCAGGAATCAATATTTAAAGATCACATTTACCCTCCGATAATATCTATCATATCTTGGTAATCTTCTTGTGGTTTTCTCATAGAGTCATAGATTAGCAAACGACTTTCGTGGAGATCGATCACAATTAGTATCCAGTGAAAACTGCATTTATATATATAAGTCAACACATATATCTTTATGTCAACCTATAATAAAATGTGCATATGATAACAAAACTCACCTAAAGTTGTAGGGGAATAGTATATATCTTTTGTCCCTTTGGTTTACGAAGAACCTCCGCAAATTCCTCTCTGTTTGAGTTTTCCATGCATCCGAGGGAGTATTGCTTGGGTGCTTGAAGACGATATATGGATCGATGAAACCAATCTCCTTGTCATTTTTACGCCTTAGTTGTCTCATCATGTTTCTGCATATGTTTAGAAACGCTTGCTAGTGTGAGGATAATTACTTATACATATACATAAGCTAAAGTGAGATTATTAAAAGAAACAATCACTTACAGGCAAAAGCAGTTGACGAGAGATTTGTCTAGAGCGTCCATGTGGCAGAGCTGATGTAACTCATTAAACTGAACATATATTATGTCATCACCACGAAAGTAATCATGGTCTCTAATTCTGACGCAAATATAGTCATCAGCTTTTCTGCCACACGCCGTGAGGTACCACTGATTTAGCAAGTGCATTTGCGTACCAAGATCCCTCAGGGCCGCTGGGTTGTATAGACTTTGACCATATACATATGCCCTCTGCCATTTATCAACTTCTGGAGCACTTATGATGCCTGCTTCTTCGAGTATGTTTTTCCACATTTAAACCAGTTTCCTCGAAAAATTTGAGCAGTTGCTCAGGATCAACGTCTCCATATGTTCGTTGTATGATGTCCATGTTTGTACCATATTCATTCCCAACAGCTAGATCCGGCACTGATTGTTGCGTTTGTTCCCCGAGCTGTGGGACACCCTTTCCTGCTCTCTTCTTTGTCTTCTTCGCCTCCTCAATTGATTTGCTGAGCGTGCGATCATAGTCTGATTTTGGCGAAGCCTTACGGGCAGCACGTACCTTTTTCTGGTGAGCGTCCACAGTTTGCCTTAGTTTTTCAGGACGAACAAAAAGGTACGGCTTCTCCGGGTTTCGCTTTGCTCGACTACTAGCAACGACAGCGTCGAAGAACTTGTTCAAGTCTTTTTGCGCTACACAGCTTCAGTCTCCTCATCGGTCATGTCATATGGAAGTTTTGTCATCTTGGGAATGGCCGCTGGTTTTCTCACAGAGGCTGTCTTCTTCGGAGGTGGTGGGGCTGACGCCTTTGTTTGTGTGACAGGCCTCTTCTTTGTTGGCGGTGGCGGTGTTTGGAACCCGCCGTGGAGATGGGGCAGGTGGCGGTGTTGGAGCCCGCTGTGGAGGAGATGGTGGGGCCGGTGGCGGTGTTGGATCACGCCGTGGGGGAGATGGGGCCGGTGGCGGTGTTGGATCCCGTCGTGGAGGAGATGGTGGGGCCAGTGGCGGTGATGGATCCGTCGTGTTAGATCTTGATCATCATCGCCCGCAACACTGTGATCATGTGGTGAATGAATAATTGGACTTAGGTTGGGGGATGTCCTGCTGCGAAAACAACATGGTATATGAGTATCCATTTATACTATTAGCTCACCAATACTATTAACATTCATTCACTAATTTCATACACACCTAGGGTTAGGTTGTTGAGGAGGAGGAGGTGATGCACCAGGAATTATGATATAACGCTTGCGCCAACATATGAATGTCTTCTCCGCTTCTCCTAATGTCTTCTCGCCATCACCTCCTTTAATGTCAAGTTCAACATTGTTGTAACCTTTCACCACCCTATCCACCGAGACGCTAGCATATCCAGGAGGTATTATTGCCCCATGACATCTTGGTGTCTTCGTAGGATCGATAGGAGATACAACACCTATAGCCACCATGACTGTGGCATTCCCCTGTGGAATGTGCAGTTCACATGTCGTGAGAGGCTCGGTGATGTCATCCACGGGAAAGTGCAGTCCTGCGTCTGGCACCTCTGTGGAAGCGCAACTGCTTTTCATTTGATCTGGGGGCTGATGTTGACTCCCGGCTCTGATGCAGATTGCCTTTGCATCGAACTTACTGCTAACTGCACTTGCTTTTTTTTTTCTCGCTCATTTTGTCTTCAAGTGCTTTTTCTCGCTCAACTGCTTCACGAGCCGCGGCCTGTGACTGAAGAACCATTTCCTCTAACCTTTGCATCCGCTCTGCCTCCTCCTCCTTCTTTCTCGCGCGGCTTCTATAGGTCTCTTTGTCCCGAGGGAAGGCATGCTCCCGACACACCTCCCATAGCCTCTGGTTCTCCCACCATGTTCAGGATTCTCCAGGGCGTATGTCAGCTCGTCCTTTTCTCTGTTCGGCTGCCACTGCCACTGTGAGCTATTTCTCTAGCATAGGCAAATCTTTCTGCTGCTCTATGGAGTTTTTCGCCATACTCTATCCTTCCCGTCTGTAGGTCCAGACTTCCTCCATGACCAAAAACCAATACTTGGCGCGCTCAGGCCAGTTTATTGATTCTGGTTCAATGCCCTTGGCTAGCATCTCTCGTTCCATTCTTTCCCATTTAGGAATGGCACTCTTGTAGCCACCTGATCCCAAGTGATGGTGGTATTGTTTTTGTCGGGCATTCTGTTGGTTCCTTCTGACCCGTGCCTCACCCTCTTCTGATTTCTTGAATTCTACAAACTCATCCCAAAATGGCCTCAACTTGACGTAGGCCTTAGTGTTGAAATCCGGAGTTAGATCCTTCTTGATAAATGTGTTATACAACTTCTTCCAGCCCTGGAATAGTGTTGCCATTTTCTTCATAGCCCACTCCCGAACTCTTTCCTTCAAATTTCTATCTTCTGTTTCAAGCGTGAAATGTGCAAGGACATCTTGCCAAACCAGTTCCTTATCAAGATCAGAGACAAAACTTATATGAGGAGCACTTTTCTTTTCCTTCCATTCACGAGCACTGATCGGGATCTTATCCCTTACAAGTACCCACAGTGGTTAACAAATTTTGTGCATGTTCTCCAAGTACTTGGCCTGTTTCCTCGTTGAATTCCGAGATAATGTACCGGCCATCCAACGGCTTCTTCGGACCTCGTACGGTCCTACTCTTCCCGGTAGTCGTTGTCGATCCGAAGGCTACGTATGTAGGAACAGTACATTATAAATACATTTATAAATTGTTTAGAATTTCAGGTGCACATAGAGATTGTAGGTATACCTCGCCAGTATTTTCTTGCATGATTTCTTCATAATCGGCAAAGTATTGACTGCCGTCATCTACTTCTTGATTATTGTTATCATCACCTGCTAATTCTTGATTAGCGCCGCTGTTGATTAAGTCGTACATTTCCTCCTCCATGTTGTCAACTGGGTCGGCCATTTCTGCGAATAACATGGACGATAATAAACACCATATTTCTGCAATAACGTATATTCATAAAGACCATATTTATTTTTTTTTAACACTTTGTAAAGGTAACACACGATAATAAACACTTTGGGTTTAGGGTTTAGGTTTAGGCTCTAGGTTTAGGGTTAGGGTTCGCGTTTGGGGTTTCGGGTTGGGGTTTAGGGTTTAGGCAGGTTTATGGTTTAGGGTTTCGGGTTTGGGGTTTCGGGTTGGGGTTTAGGGTTTCAGGTTTGGGTTTAGGGTTTAGGGTTTTAGGTTTGGGGTTTAGGGTTTCGGGTTTGGGGTTTAGGGTTTGTCCATATACATATACACGACCGATATAAATAATGTATAGATATCTAAAGACCAAAATATCTAAGTGATTATTCCATAAGACCATATTTATTTTTTATTTAACACTTGTAAAGGTAACACGATCGATAATACACTTTGGGTTTAGGTTTAGGGTTTAGGCTCTAGGTTTAGGGTTTAGGGTTTGGGTTTCGGTTTGGGGTTTAGGGTTTCAGGTTTGGGGTTTAGGGTTCGGGTTTGGGGTTTCGGTTTGGGGTTTGGGTTTAGGGTTTTAGGGTTAGGCTCTAGGTTTATGGTTTGGGGTTTAGGTTTTCGGGTTTAGGTTCGGGTTTTGGGGTAGGGTTTAGCTCTAGGTTTATGTTTAGGGTTCGGTTTGGGTTTCAGGTTGGGGTTTCGGGTTTGGGGTTTAGGGTTTAGGGTTTAGGTTTCTAGGTTTATGGTTTAGGGTTTCGGGTTTGGGGTTTGGGTTTGGGTTTAGGGTTTCAGTTTAGGTTTAGGGTTTAGGGTTTAGGGTTTAGATTTAGGGTTTTAGGGTTTAGGGTTTAGGGTTTAGGTTTTAGGGTTTAGGGTTTAGGGTTTCGGGTTTGGGGTTTAGGGTTTGTCCATATACATATACAGACCGATATAATAATGTATAGATATCTAAGACCAAAATATCTAAGTGATTATTCCATAAACATATACACCCATATTCGTAAAATAACACTACCGACATGATCGAAAAGTCATGTCTAAGTGATTATTCCATAAACATATCTAAGTGATTATTCCATAAACATATCTAAGTGATTATTCCATAAACATATCTAAGTGATTATTCCTCCTCCATCTATCACAGGACACACCGTTGACGAGAGGACGACGACGGACGGCGGCGAGGATGACGTCGCGGTGAGGACGACGACGGACGGCGGCGAGGATGACGTCGCGGTGAGGATGACGGCGGACGGCGGCGTGGTCAACGCGACCAATCTCTTTTTATCTACATGTGTAAACATAATATTTTGTTAGGGTAAAAAACATTTTCTATAAATTTTTCTACAAATGTCTGTGCGTTGCAAAGGAACACACGATTTATATATTTATTTTTCTATAAATATATATGTATACACTACAAAGAAACATTTTCTATAAACATGATTTTCTAAAAATGATTTATATAACTATATTTATATAAATATATATTCATTTTCTATAAACATATATATGTAGTGCATTAATATATTTTGATATTCTAAATTATATGTATATTATTCATTTTCTATAATCATTCATTTCTATATATATCTTTTTTATTTTTCTATAAATATATATTTATAATCATTTTTCTATAATCTTCATTTTCTATATAACATTTTTTCACACACCTGCACACACACACATGCACACACACACGCACACACACACAGCGCACACACCACACACTGCACACACAACCACACCCCACGCACCACACAACACACGCACGTCACAGGCGGCGCAACCGGCCCGGCCTCCTCACCGCGGCGCGAGAGGAATGAGGCGCGCCGGCCGCCGAGGGCGGGGCCGCCGAGTGCGGCGGCGAGGGAGGCCGAGGGCGCCGCGACGAACGGCGGCGCGGCCGGCGGGGAGTCCCGACCGAGGACGACGGCGACGGAAGCGAGGACGACGACGAGGGAGAGAGGACGACGCGGCGGCGAGGCACACAGGGAAGACGGCGAAGACAACGGAGGCGGCGGCGCAAACTCTGACGTCGATCTGGGAGGTAGGAGGGCCCTGTACCCTATATACTCGGGGACCCTTTAGTCCCGGGCGTGGCACCACCCCTTTAGTCCCGGGGCGTAAGCCTGCCCGGGACTAAAGGTTCGGACTTTAGTCCCGGGCGGGATTACGCCCCGGGACTAAAGGTCCTTTAGTCCCGGGTGGTGCCACCGCCCGGGACTAAAGGTTCTTTCCCGCCACTGTTTTGGGCTTTCTGTATTTTGAGTTTTGTATTAGGTTTTCACTATATTAATATATTGTAATACTTGTTAATTGCATAGTAAATTCAATATTAGGCATAAAATTTCTTAAAAATAGCAGTTGTATTTTCTTTTACCTTATTGTATAGTAGAAAAATTTTGTAACATAAATTCTTTTCTTTCTTATAATAACAAATATAAATGTAAATAACAATTCATATTTGTTAATGCAAAAATATAATGTTAAATTTAAATATCTGAAACAACTAGTTCTCGATAGGAAAATTATTTTTGCATTATCTGAACGTTAAATTTTGGGTTGTTCATCTTTTATTGTCCAAATGCACGGTAGAGAAATTCACTGTTAAATTATAATTATTGGATAAACTAGGCCTCCGTCACCCAATAATTATTGGATAAACTAGGCCTCCGACTTGGAAAAATTTTTGGGCATCTCGTGTGGGGCATCAATTTGGCCTCCAATAATTAAAATAATGATCAGAAAAATCTAACACATCGTGTGGGGCATCAATTTGGGCTCATATTAACGAACCATGACTATCCATAATCATTATTAATAACCATGACTATCCATAATCATTATTAACCATGACTATCCATAACTAAAATAATGTAATAAATCAAGTCATTTCGACACCGACATCAACGAACCATGACTATCCATAATCATTATTAATTACACAAAAACTGTAATACATAATATTAGTTAAAACATAACTATATATCAAGCGGGTACACTGGTGATCTTCTTCTTGACGTATGTCCCTTGGTTATGATCATGTCGTAACCATGGAGTCTCCTCGGTATTTAGCAGATGCTTGGATCTTTGGTCACACTGAAGGGCGGTATCCGGTCATCCCTTTCATAATCTTTTGACATGTCTGACTTGTCCTCAATTCCCACGATGTTTCTTCTTCCTGAAAGAACTATGTGGCGTTTTGGCTCTTTGGTTGATTTTTCATCTTTTTCCCTCTCTTGGGTTTTGTAGACATGTCTTTCACGTAGAACACCTGATTCACATCAGCAGCAAGGACGAATGGTTCACCTTTGTATCCAATATTGTTGAGATCCACTGTTGTCATTCCATACTCCTTGTCAACTGTTACTCCGCCTCCGGTCGTCTTGACCCATTGGCATCGAAACAAAGGGACTTTAAAATTAGGTGCGTAGTCTAGTTCCCAAATCTCCTCTATGCGGCCATAATATGTTTGTCTCTTCCCATTTGGGTTTGTGGCATCTACGCGAACACCACTGTTTTGGTTTGTGCTCCTTTTATCTTGGGCAATGGTGTAAAATGTGTTTCCATTTATCTCATACCCTTTGTACGTGAGGATGTGCCATGATGGTTGCCTAGCCAACAAATATAGTTGCTCATCAATATTGTTATCACCCAGACATTCTTTTCGCAACCAAGTGCTAAAAGTATTCATGTGCTCACGTGTAATCCAAACTTCATTCTTCCCAGGAAATTGGGATCGTAGGAACTCCTTGTGTACCTCGATATATGGATCCACCACTGATGAGTTTTGAAGAACTGTGTAGTGCGCTTTATTGAAATAATCGTTCCCTGTACCGATATATGTTTTCTTCCCTAGTGTCCCCTTTCCACACAGCCTCCCCTCGTGCTGTGATTCAGGAACACCAATCGGGTCAAGGTCAGGAATAAAGTCAACACAGAACTCTATGACCTCCTCTGTCCCATAGCCCTTGGCGATGCTTCCTTCTGGCCGAGCACGTTGGTGAACATATTTTTTTAGTACTCCCATGAACCTCTCGAAGGGGAACATGTTGTGTAGGAACACAGGACCGAAAATATGAATCTCCTTGACCAGGTGAACTAGGAGGTGTGTCATGATATTAAAGAAGGATGGAGGGAACACCAACTCAAAGCTCACAAGACATTGAACCACATCATTCTGTAGAGTAGCTAGTTCTAGTGGATTAATTGCCTTCTGAGAAATTGCATTGAGGAATGCACATAGCTTCACAGTGGCCAGACGTACATGTGGAGGTAGAATTCCTCTTAAAGCAACCGGAAGCAATTGCGTCATAAGCACGTGGCAGTCATGCGACTTTAAGTTTAGGAATTTCTTCTCTTGCATATTTATTATTCCCTTTATATTGGAGGAGAATCCAGATGGGACCTTGATGTTGTTTAGGCATTCAAACATGATTTCCTTCTCTTCATTGCTAAGAGTATATCTAGCAGGTCTTAAGTAATGGCGTCCATCATCTGTCTTCTCTGGATGTAGGTTGTCTCGTTCTTTCATGCGCTGCAAGTCTTGTCGTGCTTCAAGTGTATCCTTAGACTTTCCATACACACCCATGAATCCTAGAAGGTTGACACAAAGATTCTTTGTCAGGTGCATCACGTCGATCGCGTGGCGGACCTCTAGTATATGCCAATAGGGTAGCTCCCAAAATATTGATTTCTTCTTCCACATGGGTGCGTGTCCTGTAGCGTCTTTCGGAACAGGTTCACTGCCCGTCCCCTTTCCAAAGACTACTTTCACATCCTTGATCATCTCAAGTATATCTTCCCCAGTTCTATTGCGAGGCTTGCTCCGGTGGTCTGTCTCACCTTTAAAATGCTTGCCTTTCTTTCTAACCTGGTGATTCACAGAAAGAAATCGACGATGGCCAAGGTACACTACCTTTCTACATTTTTTTCAAATATATACTATCCATGTCATCAAAACAATGTGTGCATGCATTATATCCCTTGTTTGTCTGTCCTGAAAGATTACTTAGAGCAGGCCAATCATTGATTGTTACGAACAACAATGCTCGCAGGTCAAAGTGTTCCTGTTTGTAATCATCCCACACACGTACACCTGATTTACTCCATAAAAGTAGGAGTTCCTCAACTAATGGCCTCAGGTAGACATCGATGTCGTTGCCAAGTTGTCCCGGGCCTTGGATGAGCACTGACATCATAATGATCTTCCGCTTCATGCATAACCATGGAGGAAGGTTGTAGATACATAGAGTAACAGGCCACGGTCTATGACTACTGCTCTGTTCCCCATAAGGATTCATCTCGTCCGTACTTAAACCAAACCTTAAGTTTCTAGCGTCTTTTGCAAATTCCGGGAATTCTCTGTCTATTGCTCTCCACTGGGACCCATCAGCAGGGTGTCTTAACATGTTGTCTACCTTACGGTCTTCTTTGTGCCATCGCACCAACTTTGCATGGTTCTTGTTTCTGAACAGACGTTTCAGGCGTGGTATTATAGGAGCGTACCACATAACCTTGGCAGGGATTTTCTTCCGGGGACGTTCTTCACCCTCAACATCGCCAGGGTCATCTCGCCTGATCTTATATCGTGACGCTTTACATACAGGGCATTCATCCAAATTCTCGTATTCCTTGCCACGGTACAGGATGCAGTCATTAGGACATGCATGTATCTTCTGGATTTCTAAACCCAATGGACAGACGACTTGTTTTGCTTCGTACGTAGTGGCGGGCAATTCGTTAGGCTTCGGAAGCATCTTTTGTTTTATAATCTTCAATAATTGTCCAAATGCCTTGTCAGATACACCATTCCGTGCCTTCCATTGTAGCAACTCAACTGTTGTACCCAACTTTTTTTGTCCATCTGCAGCAGACGGGTACAGTAATTTCCTGTGATCCTCTAGCATACAGTCAAACTTAGTCTTCTCCCTTTCACTTTCGCAATCTCTTTGTGCATCACGAATGACATCACCAAGAGCATCATCTTCAGCGAGTGTGTCTTCTGCACTTGCCTCTTCTTCACCTTCCCCCATTGCAGTATCACCAAAGTCACCGTATTGAGCAATAATATCATCGTCAGGGTCTAATTGTTCTTCTTCACCTTCTTCCATCATAACCCCAGTTTCTCCATGCTTCGTCCAACAACTATAGTTTGACATGAAACCTGACTTGAACGAGTGTGAGTGAAGACTCCTTGAGCTAGAATATTCCTTCAAATTATTACAAAGGGCACATGGGCAGCACATAAAACCATCCCGCTTGTTTGCCTCGGCCACTCTTAAAAAATAATGCACGCCATCAATGAACTCTTTTGAGCGACGATCGACATTGTACATCCAGTGACGTGTCATCGTCTGCATTATATGACATATCACATAATTATATCTCTCATTCTTATCAACAAATTTAATTTTCTAGCTCAAATTTATAAACAAGTTCATGACACCCAAATTTAGTAAGCATCCCTAGTGGCATATAAGTAGTAGCAGTTGAACTTGTCTAATTAATTATTACATCAAGATAACAGTGCAGCCTCATCCACTTGGCCACAACCAAAGCAACTAACAACACCTGCACATTTTTCCCACATCACAGTCCAACAAGATGGACTGTCTGCCACTCCAACCTGATAGGAAGGTAAGGTAGGCGTAGGTGCAGTAGGAATTGAGTTGATTCTTAAGTTGAAAGCCTCTAGAGCTGCAGAAGCTTCCTCAAAAGACTTATACTTTTTATGCACAGCTCCCTTAACTTTGAGGACATACTGACTGCACTCGGCCCAGCTGGTGTAAATACCTGGCTTGGTGCCCTCGAAAACGACATACCAAGCAAGCATCCTTCTGCATTTTAGTTGAGCAGTAAAGTAAAGTATTATATATTTCTAATTTCTGTAAAAAAAATGATTTAACTGATCTCTATTTCTCCAAAAAATTAAAATAAACTAATTAAACCGGTCACATTTTGTAAACTAAAGTATTATATATTTCTAATTTCTGTAAACAAATGATTTAACTGATCTTTATTTCTCTAAAAAATTAAAATAAACTAATTAAACCGGTCACATTTTGTAAACTAAAGTATTATATATTTCTAATTTCTGTAAAAAAATGATTTAACTGATCTCTATTTCTCCAAAAAATTAAAATAAACTAATTAAACCGGTCACATTTTGTAAACTAAAGTATTATATATTTCTAATTTCTGTAAAAAAAATGATTTAACTGATCTCTATTTCTCCAAAAAATTTAAATAAACTAATTAAACCGGTCACATTTTGTAAACTAAAGTATTATATATTTCTAATTTCTGTAAACAAATGATTTAACTGATCTTTATTTCTCTAAAAATTAAAATAAACTAATTAAACCGGTCACATTTTGTAAACTAAAGTATTATACATTTCTAATTTTTGTAAACAAATGATTTAACTGATCTCTATTTCTCCAAAAAATTAAAATAAACTAATTAAACCGGTCACATTTTGTAAACTAAAGTATTATATATTTCTATTTTCTGTAAACAAATGATTTAAATGATCTCTATTTCTCTAAAAAATTAAAATAAACTAATTAAATTGGTCACATTTTGTAAACTAAAGTATTATATGTTTCTAATTTCTGTAAACAAATTATTTAACTGATCTCTATTTCTCCAAAAAGTTAAAATAAACTAATTAAACCGGTCACATTTTGTAAACTAAAGTATTATATATTTCTATTTTCTGTAAACAAATGATTTAAATGATCTCTATTTCTCTAAAAAATTAAAATAAACTAATTAAACTGGTCACATTTTGTTTTTAGGGTACTAATTTAAACTATCAAGTGAATGAACTCAAAATAGCTTAAAAAACCACATATATATATATATAGGAGCTAAAAGTATGAAAAACTGAAGCTAGTAACGTTTGAATGAGTCGATGTCGACGTAGATGTGATGAAATAGATCAATCGCCGAAGATATGTTAACAAACAAAAATCACCGGAGAAAAGAGCAAACAAGCAGCAAAGCAAGAACTCAATGAGAAAAATGAAGACTGAGAGAGCTCGGGCAGGCCGAAAAAGGTGGAAGAACAGTTCAAATATAGGGAGAGACATTTAGTCCCGGCCCTTGTTCCTAGCCGGGGCTAAATGCCAACATTTAGCCCCGGCTGGATACAGCAACCGGGGCAAAACCTTTAGTCCCGGTTGGTGTCACCAACCGGGGCTAAAGGTCAATCTTTAGCCCCGGTTGGTGACACCAACCGGGACTAAAGGTCCCTCTGACAAATGACCCGTTGGGCAGGGTTACCAACCGGGGCTAAAGATCTTTCTAGTCCCGGACGCAAATTTTTCCATGACTAAAGCTGATTTTGCAAATCGTCCAAAGCCCTGTTCTCTGGTAGGGCCTCTCGATCTCTTCACATGATCGCATCCACTCCATTCCCTTCCGTTGCAATAGCTGCATTATTGCCTGCTAGCTAGTGCTATATTATACCCTCACGCAGCAGTAGCTAGTGCTAGCAGTCATGTGAACTCTTACTGAGCATCTTGTCGAGCATCTGTTTTCGTATACATATCTTCAAATCCTGTCAGATCAGGGAGATTTTGTAATCTTTTCTTGTATGGGCGTGTTTAGTTGGAAGAATTTTGGGTGTAAAGTTCCTGTAACACTTTCGTTGTTATTTGACAAACTTTGTCCAAATATGGACCAACTAGACTCAAAAGATTCGTCTCGACATTTACAAATAAACTGTGCAATTAGTTATTTTTTTTACCTACATTTAATACTCCATGCATGCGTCTAAATATTCGATGTGATGGGGACTCTTGTAAATATTTAGGATCTAAACATGCCCTATATATTCCTTCTGTTATTTCTGCTGCGTCCAGCCTATTTCTGTCATTTCCGCTTTGCTGTCGTTTCTGTCATTTATATTATAGTAGTGGGATCAGCAATAATCAGTGTTCCTTTTACCTTTTTGTTCGACACCCCGTGAAATTGCTTGCTCGATCCTAGTGTACTACATACTGTAGTGGCTATAGATCTTTTAGGCTATAGCTAGTTCCTCGGCCGACCCCTTGATCTTTTTCATTCAAATAATAATAATAAAACTTAAATCCTGTTTACATGCATGATCATCTTGCTGAGCATCTGTTTTGGTATACATATCTTCGAATCCTGTCAGATCATGGAGATTTTGTCATCTTTTCTTCTATATATTCCTTTTGTCATTTCTGCTACCTCTAGCCCATTTAATTTATGCCATTTCTGTTTTGCTGTCGTTTCTGTCATTTATATTTTAGTAGTGGGATCAACAATAGTCAGTGCTCCTTTTACCTTTTTGACCGACACCAATGAAATGGCTTGCTTGATCCTTGTGTACTATATACTGTAGTGGTGAAAGGATCAAGATTCCCAAGAGGGGGGGTGAATTGGGCTAATCTAAAATTTCTTGCGATAATTAAATCCCACACAAGCCCAATATCACCCCTTTGTGCCTAAAAGTGTATTTACACTAATTCATCCGCACAAAAGACTACACCTAGTTCCAATCCTACTCTAGCATGACATTTCAACAAAGATAAAGTAAGAAGTAAGTGCGAGAATTGAAATTCTCAAAGTAAATGCGTAAGTAAAGAGAGAAGAGAGGAAGCCGCGATGTTTTGCCGAGGTATCGAGGTGTCGGCACAACCCCTAGTCCTCGTTGGAGCACCCGTGCAAGGGTACCACTCCCCCTTGATCCGCGTGTTGACACTTACTACCGTCGCTACCAAGAGTAGAGATAAGCCCTAACTTTGGCAACGACACTAGAAGGCTTAGGTATGTTATCAGAACACAAGAGATAAATCTGCAAGCGCACAGATTAGATACCCGCACTTCACCGGATGTAGACCCAGTTTTAATATCGAACCCAAACGAACAACGTGATTGCCTTAAGTCTATTACTTAAACCCTGAGCACTAACAAAGATGAGAACACAAAAGATAAAGGGGATAACTAGGGTTACCAGCTCTAATCTTAGGAAGCTATGCGCTTATTATCCAACTATGGATTACATTGGGAGACCACATCTAGAGTATGGTTGTTCCCAAGTAATATACTCCTGCTCGTCCTATAGACGGGAGGTGGACTATAGAAAGTTCAACAAGGCTATAAGAGTCACTCTTGCGAGCTACCACCGGTCCGGAATATAGGATACACTATGCAAGTAATCGAGTCTAAGCACCATGCTTACACGACGATGACTCCTCTAATCCCTAGCTACTTGAATTAGAGTACTCTAATTAGAGTTGCAAGCCAAAAGAATAATAAGAACAATAATGCTCACTGATAATTAGAAGATGATGACCGAAGAATATCCTGATCCAAGCTCTTGACGAACTTGAATCCGCAGGTACAAATTGAAGAAGTAGATCCAATAGGCCGGTGCTCCTTCTAATCCTCCTCTAAAACCTCTCTCTCTTCTAATTCTAATCTTGGGATAACTCTTGACAACTAGATGAACTAGAACTAGAACTAGAATTAGAACTAGAACTACAACTAGATCTAAATCAACTAGAGAGATATCTACTTCTACTTGAAACCCTAGGTTTTGATATGTAGATGAATAATGAAGATGAAGATGGAGATGCCTCCCCAGGGGGGTCTGGGTCTGGTTTTATAGCCCCTAAGGATGAATCGCAGCCCTCGGATCAAACCGACCTTGAACAAGGGTTGAGATGCTTCAAGGAGGTCGATTAGGGCACGCTCCACGAAGATGGGCCGAGGACCTTCCTGGCCCAGGCTGGCCGCCCTAGGGGTGGGGCCGACCAGCCCCACCTGTCAGCCAGCTCGCCCCTCCTTCGACGTGGCGTCCCGGAGCCCTTCGCCTACGAGTCTACGACGAG
This sequence comes from Coix lacryma-jobi var. lacryma-jobi, assembly GCA_009763385.1. NCBI lineage: Eukaryota > Viridiplantae > Streptophyta > Magnoliopsida > Poales > Poaceae > Coix > Coix lacryma-jobi. Next base: position 117,770,030 of record CM019829.1, read on the forward strand.
GAGCGAACCGTGCTGCTCATGGACTAGTGGCACAAGAGCGTGTACGAGCAGGCCGCGCCGTCGGGCTCGCGTCCGACCCGCTCCAGTTCGTCGGCGAGCCGAAGTCCCTGCTCATCAACGGTCGAGGAGTGTACGACCCGTTCCACTGCAACGCCGCACCGGCGGCTGCGACATCCCCCGCTTCGCAGGCGGCTGCGCGCCGCCACCGCTCTTCACGGCCGTGCCGGGGAAGACGTACCGCCTCCGCATCGGCAGCCTGGCGTCGCTGTCGGCGCTCAACTTCGCGATCGAGGGCCACTCCGGAGGCGGACAGCCACTACATGAGGCCCGTCGTCGTCGACAGCCTCTATTACTCCGGCTAGTCCTACTCCGTGCTAGTCACGGCCGACCAGGACCCGTCGCGGAACTACTGGGCGGCGTCCCACGTCGTGGCCCGGGAGCGCAACACCACGAGCGCCATGGCCATCCTCAGCTACGTCTACGTGGCGCACCCGGACCACGTGGTGCCCGTGCCGCCGAGGCGGCCCGACCGCGCGCTGCTCCTCCTCAACACGCAGAACCGGATCGGCGGCCACCTCAAGTGGGCCATCAACGGCGTCTCCCTCAGGTTTCCGGCGACGCCGTACCTGGTGTCCATGAAGCGCGGCCTGTGGGGCGCGTACGACGACGCGCGCCCGCCGCCGGAGACCTACGACTACAGGAGCTACGACATCGCCAGGAGGCAGCAGAGAGGATGAGGGAGAGAGAGGGGGGTATTTTGGTCTTTATCTGGCTCGGACCCACCTGTCAGTGCGTTCAAACGGCGAAATCTAACAGAAATCCGGACGGAGTGGCATGTGAGACAAAACCAAAATGAGATTGGATACACAGGTTCGCTTTGATCTTTCAGGGACCTAAGGGTTGGGGTCATTTTTCGCGATGGCATACAGGTAAAATCCTCTTTGTCACCTTTTGTCATTTCTGCTGCCTCCATCCCATTTATGTCATTTCCGCTTTGCTGTCGTTTCTGACATTTATATTATAGTAGTGAGATCAACAATAATTAGTGTTCTTTTTACGTTTTTGTTCGACACCCCATGAAATTACTTGCTCGATCCTAGTGTTCTACATACTTTAGTGGCTATTGATCTTTGAGGTTGGCTAGTTCCTCGGCTGACCTTGATCTTTTCCATTCAGTTAATAATAATAAAACTATAATCTTGCTCTCTCGCTCATGAGAAAATTAAACTTTCTTGTCTCCTTTCAGCTGAGATCCCCAGCATGGGGAGGGGGAGTCCTGGGTAAAACATGAGCCTGCAGGTCACCTTCTACAACGACCTCCTCAAGAATGCGTATGAGCTCTATCTGCTGTCCTCTGCAACACTCTGGTAGCGCTGATCACTGTCGTCTTCTCCACCCGTGGCTGCCTCTGGTGAATGAGATCCATATGCATGGATATTATTTTCTTGCATCTTGGTAGCCTCTGGTGAATGATTGATTCTTTTAGCATGTCATTAATATTTCATGATTAACTGATCTGTTGCCTCACAAATAATTAAGGGAACTTCAAATATGCCTGCTATATATAATACGGAGTATATATGACCGTTTATGCTACTGTGTTAATTACGAGTATTTATACAGTTGCTCCTATAGCTTCTATATATGCGGAGAACATGCATGTCTAATTGTCTATACGTGTAAAAAGCACGTACATCTGATAAACAACGCTAATATAACAAGCACATTATATATAATAAATTAAACTTGCTTAGTGCACATTTATTACAAGTAGTCTTATTTATCGATCAAGATGACTAATTAAAAACCCTGGAATTATCATGCATGCATGCATGACCAAAACTCAAATAAGTGCAGATTTTACCAAAAAAAAAAATTAATGATACGGCAAAAATTAAGCCAGATTTTGCTGCACTGATTAGATTATGTATGTATATACAGTGACAAAAGGAGACGCCATAAATTAAAAGGCTTCAATCAACAAAGTATATGTATATATATATGTAAAGGAGTGAGCTGCTAACTTGCTATATGTGGGTAAGCAGATAACAGTTGCGCGCAGTACATCGTCATCACTGTACACTACTACAGAATTAAATATGCGCAGCGTTGCATAAATTGGGCTCTGTGGTGGGCACAGTTTTTGCCCGCCACGGTTATTCGGTGGCCGGCCTGGAGCGGCCGGCCTCCGAAGCGCCCGCTGCGGTAAAGGCTTTACCGCAGCGGGCAACGTAAAACGCCCGCTGCGGTAAATTGGTATTAACCGCAGCGGGTTGCCTAAGGAGCCCGCTGCGGTTAATGAATTAATCGCAGTGGGCAACCTTAAACGCCCGTTGCGGTAAATGGACATTAACCATAGCGGGTTGTTTATGATGACCGTTGCGGTTAAGTTCCATTTACCACAGCGGTCAAATAAGAATGCCCGCTGCGATATTTCCTGCATAGTATAAAACAGCCAACCGCGACCTTTCTTCTTCCCACGGCTTCTTCTTCCAAACAAACAGGGGGAGAGGCTTTGCCCTAAAATTTAACCAAAGGAGATATTGTCATAGACAAGGCCACGGGCAAGGCACAAGGCGATGGCGGGGAAGAGAAGGGACAAGGTGATGGCGATGACGGGGTAAAGGAGAAGGGCCAAGGCGATGATGGCGGGGACAAGGAGAAGGAGAAGGACATGGGCACAATCTCTCCCCCTCCTCCAAATAGTCCGCCAGTGGGCCTGACCGATGATGCAGGAAATTCAGAGGCACAGGGGCAACAGAGCACGAGCGAACGACCGGGAGGCGCGGAGGAGACACCGGGGACGAAGACACCTCCTGGTACAGCAAGCCAATGTCCTCCCCCGCCGAGGAAGGATCCAGGCAAGCGCGCCACACCGCTCCCGTACACGCTCACCTTCGAAAGGTATGGTACCGTCGAGCATAAAATTATGTTAACATTTCTATCCCATAAAATGGTACTAACATTTCTATCCCTGTTTTTTCAGGCCTAATAAAACTAGCCATCATCTATTTCCTGAGGTGGAAGACTGCCCTGGCCACTACGAGTGCGGGAAGTTCTTGATTCCTAAGACTCAGCTTATCGACGAGGAAAAGTGGGAAACAAGGAGGTTCCATTTATGGTACATGGAAGCGGCAAAAACTGGGATGTCAAGTTTCACCGTCAAGATTCCCCCGGAGTACTTCCACATGCCCGGTGGCAACGATATTCGACTTCCCGTGGACTTCAACGACATGTATAATCTATTGCGTGAAGAAGACCTTGACATCGTCCAAATCACCTTATTCTCTCTGTAAGCAATGATTGCGACTTTCACAAATCTCGGCATTCGTATTTTCCACAACTTTATACTCATTATACATGCCACGATGACTTGTCGTGCAGGATGACGGCCACTGTAAGCAACCAAAAGAAACATCCTATTCTCTACCTATCTCCAATGCATATTGCTGAGAGAGTAATCAAAGGATACGAGATAAATGATCCAGAGTTGACAGTACGGCAAAGAAAGAAGAAATATGATGAAAATATGAAAGAGGAGAAGAAGAAACTGTCAATGTACATACTAGAAGTCATGAAGAAACTCAACCCGGATGGGCCGAACTGTATCATGGATGCCTACCACTTTGGGTAAGTCGTAAAATGTATGTAGAGGTAAGTGGCTAGGATCATGCCTTCTCATCATCGTAACTTGTATTTTTGTTTCGATGGTGTAGCCAAGGCCTCGTCGGTGGCCACTGGGTCACATTTATCATCTATCCCCAGGATGGTAGGGCGTGCGTATTTGACTCGTTGAGCGTACCAAACAAACAACGGTACGAGGTCTTCGAAGATGGCTTGAAAAAGTAAGTCATCGAGCTTTTTCATCATTTATGGTTATCGTATATATTTAAACTATTGCTAACACTAGTGCATTTCCTACGGCGCTTATAAAGCGTATCTGAAGGAGCCCAAATGTTGGATCGAAGAACTGAAAAGTTTAAGAAGAAGCATAAGTACCATCTCAAAATCCGACGTGATTTTCCAGTACGTATTTCGAAGGTTCAATCATATTTTTCCTACGTTTGTATTCTAATACTTGTATATCGATCGTGTAGTGCGCCAAACATACTCTGGGATCGAAGTCATGTGGGCTCTACACCTTTGAGTACCTGAGAGAGTGCAAGGAGTACACCAATAGCTGGAAGAAGCTCAAGGATGGAGTCAAATGTTGGGCAGAGATGCAAAACGTCCGACTTGCTTTGAAACAAGTCAATGCAGACATATATAAGTTTGTCCTAGAGAAATGTGTGCTCCAAGGGAAACCATTCTTTGATGATGAGGCTGACTTGGCTATGTCACCCGAGTACGAGAAGCTCAGGAAATAGAACACCATGCTTCGTCTGAGGGATTACGCCCATCAAGTAGAACTTTAAAATGTACATTTGACTATGTACGTATGATGAGAAAGAACAACTATGTGAATGTGCATATTATGTCTTATGTATGGATATTTTATATATGTATCTAAATGACTCTGTTGGTTTTTTATATGAAATATGTCTGTTTATTTTATGAATTCAAATTCTGGAATGATTTGAATTCAAATTTTGGAAGTGTTTTCATGCTGTATTATTATTTTTTAATCGAAAATAATTTACCGTGGCGGGCATCATAAGGAGCCCGCCACGGTTAATAACCACAACCGCAGCGGGCATTCTAGAGCGCCCGCTACGGTAAAAAAAAATTTACCGCAAGGGCATCATAAGTGCTCGCTGTGGTTAATTTTCATTAACCGCAGTGGGCTAGTTATGTTGCCCGCTGCGCGGGCCACCGCAGCGGGCGCCTTTGCTCGCTGCGGTAAACCAATAGTGCCCGCTGCGATAAAGTTTCCTGTACTAGTGGTAGTGCCGGTCTTTTGCAGATGCTGTCCGGCCCTCTCTCTCTATCGATCTCTTCACATGATCGCATCCACTTCATTCCCTTCCCTTGCAATAGCTGCATTATTTACTGCTATTGCTATATTACCCCCTCACGCAGCAGCAGCAGCAGCAGGTATATTGTCAAGTCATGTGAACTCTTACTTCTTACCCCTGCTGCGCGAACAACCAAAAATGTACCCCGGGTCCTGGCCCTCATCAAGTCATGATCATAGTCATAGGGAATAGTTTGAAGCATAATGGACCACACTGAGTCGTGAAAGTTTAGGTCATTCAACTCGGCAAAATATTTTTAAAAGGTTTTGAAAAAAATAAAAACTACCCAAAATCATAGTCATGGCATTGAATTTTGATGTGTTCAGCATCAGTTGCCATTTGTGCACAACGCTTAAATCTGTTTTATCCTTTTTTGTGAACTTAAATCCATTTTTTTCAAAATATAAAGTGGACATTGGTTTGCTATAGATTTATTTATATACACTTGTATAGAACACAAACAACAAATTAAACTGGGCCTAGTTTACAATAGTCGGATAATTGGATGATGTATATATAGGGAAAAAGTCTACATTGCCTCCATTAACTTTTGCGAAAGTCTGCTCCCCCTCCCCCCTCCCGAACTCCAAAACCGGACAAAATACATCCCTCAACTTTTGAAACCGTTGATCTTACCTCCCTGACCCGCTTATAAGCGGTTTTGAAGGCGATTATCTTTTTTTTTGTTTATTTATTTTAGCGGAATCTTTGAAAAAACATAGTAGATCCATTTTTTTATCCACATGAGTATATCTACATAATGAATATATAATATGGTATGCTTTAGTATAAATTTTTTTATGTAACTCTAGATCTACGCTTTTTCTGTATTTAATTGAAATAATTTATAGCTGTAGTTTCTATGGTCTATTTGTGGTGAAACTTTTTATAGTGGGCTAATTATTGTATGTTTGAACTCTAGTAAAAATTTCATATTCATTGGATCATGTATAATTTAGTTAGATTTATTTAGGTTTACTACAGTTCAAACATACAATAATTAGCCCACCATAAGATTTTTAACACAATTGAACTATAAAAGTGCAACTACGAATTATTCCAATTAATTACAGAAAAGCATAGATCTAAAGTAACAACAAAAACTTTATATTAAAATATATCATATTATATATTTACTACATAGATCTACTCATGTCGAGTCCAACAATATTAGATTTTCTATTTTATTATTTTTTATGATTTACTATAATTTTTTAAAGATTCGGCTGCAATAAATAAAAATACAAAATATAAATCTGCCTTTAAAATCACTTATAATCAAGCTAGAGAGGTAAGATGAGAGGTTTCATAAGTTTTCGGATGCGTTTTGTTCAGTTTTAAAGTTTGGAGAAAAAACGAACTCTGGACGAAAGTTATAGACTTATATATATATATATATATATATATATATATATATATATATATATATGGCTGGGGTGATGGATGGATCTTGTTGGGTTGGGCTCCGGCCCAACGTACCAATTCGCCACCAGGCCGGCCGCGTTGTGTCGATTGATTCTTCATGCTTGTTATTACGCCACTTTGATCTTTGCTTTGCTTTGGCGTCGAGTAGTGGACTCGATCGAGTGTCCGTCCGAGCAAAGATATCAACTGCGGTTTTTTTTTTTGAATTAAAAAACAGCCTCGAACACACGAGACAACTTACCCTTTAATTAACATTCACAATCTGATACCTGAGACAACTTACCCAGTGACCATTTCAAAATAGTTTCTTCGGTGGTTTTACTGACATGGATCTAGGGCCCACATGTCTGATGGTTTCTATCTTTTTGTTATATATGCAAAATCATATTTTTTTTCCATATAAAGTTGAATAAATACAAACTTTATATAAAAATTCTAGAGTTCGAGCAATCTCCAATTCTGTAATTGATAACTTTTTATTCATGATGTTTAATAGGCTCAAATATTCATTTTAAGTTGCCCAATTCTAAAATTAAAGATTTTGACTTTTTAAAAACTATCTAGGATGCTCACACCACTACTGGATTCAGGTTCTTTGCCGAGTGCTAGCTGCACTTGGCGAAGGGCCTCTCACACTCGGCGAAGGATTTGCCGAGTACCGCACTCAGCAAAGGGGACTCGGCAAAGAACCTCACGGCAAATATTTTTTTGTGGAGTGTTATTTATAGGGCACTTGGCAAAACCTTGGTCGAGTGATCATAAAACTGCTTTGCCTCTTGAATCGGCCGAGGACCATAAAAGAGTTGGTGATGGTGACGTTGGTTCAAATACAGGTGGTATGGGTGCATACTCGCCAGCACCAATAGTGACCGAAGAACTGAAGGAAAAAGTAATGGTAACTTGGAAAGTATAATCCTCCCTACTGTTAAAGGTATGGCATATTACACTGATTTTAGCATATTACACTGATTATTGCTATGCATGTAGGATCTTATATTTGTATCAGCTAAGTTAGATCGGCTAATAGTCTCTCTGTTTTACTCGCATATCTTGAATAGCCCTTCTACAGTCTTAATGACTACATGCTTTATATTCTCAGGAGTTCTCTCTAGTCAGTTTCCTCTCATAAATGGCTATTTCAGAGCCGTACATTCTGGAACTGTCTGGCACCAAACCAGCGGGTTTCATAATTTGATGTTTTTCTCTTCTTCCTTGTCAATTGCAGGTCAAATTTACTGGCACGCCTCAGGTTCGAGTCACCAAGCTTGGTGCTGCCTTTGGAGGTTCAGGAGATCAGGACTCGCGCTTTCGTACGGTCTTTGAGAGCCTCGTAGTGTGCTTGTCGCAGAGGATACAAATTTTAGCGTCAACACATATTTTGGCACGCCTGGTGGGACCACAATCGTCTAATCGTGAACAACGACAACGTGTTGAACGTGACTCTGGAAAATCTCCCTGAAGAATTGAAGCAACTGGTGGAAACAACTACTGCACAATATCAACAAAAATGTCTTTTGTATTTCAACAATACTAGAGATAAAAGAGTGATTCAGAAGACTTTCCTTCCAAGAGTGTTCCTGGATGGTGAAGCTGACCCAAGTAGTAATATACAACACAATGCTATGTACGAGACTATCAGCAAAGTTATGTTTGCTACTCTTGCGAATCACAATGAAACATTCATAAATAGTATTTCAAATGCTATGAAAGAAGCTTTCAACTTGGGTTCTAAAAGGAGAGGTCCAGCTTATTCAACTAGGGGCAATCGAGGAACAATGAGTCCTTCAGGAGAACAGAGTTCTGGCAACAAACAACGAACATTCTTGTTAATAATGGGGGCATTACGCAGCAACCAATGCAACAGCCGATGATAAATAACAATGTGAATCTATCGGCTATAAAATATGCTCCTTATGGAAGAAGGATTACCAGGGACACCATATCAAGGGAGAGTGACACCTGGTGATATTCCCCTTGGGTATCATTATGTTTCTGAATATTATACTTTAGATGCCCATGAGAATCCAAGACATCAGAACAACACTCTTGGAGGTCAGGGTTTTGGTCAGCAAGGACCAATGAATCAAGTCATCCAACAGGGAGGAGCTTTTCAGGTGGATCAGCTAATGAGTCAAGTAACTGATATGGTTCAACGCTAGTTCGGTTTGAAGGCCAAGAATACATCCATTACTTATAAAAAGCCATATCCGGAGTGGTATGATCAAGTGGTCTTGCCACCTAGATACAGAATTCCTGATTTCACCAGGTTCACTAGAACGGGCTCAGTATCGACTATGGAGCATATATGTCAATATCTAGTTCAGCTTGGGGAAATATGTGATGAACCAACACTCAGAGATAGGGATATTTGGAGACTAAGTTTCATATGTACTTTGACTCTAGAGTTATGGAAAAGGGGATGACAAACTTAGTCAATGTAAGACAAGGGAATAATGAATCTGGAAGTCATTATATTCAAAGGTTCAGAGAAGTCAGGAATCAATGTTATACTTTGACACTGTGAGACTTAGAAGTTGTCAACATTGCGATTCGAGGGCTAATACCAGTAATTAGAGATAAAGTTGACTTTGATCGTACCAATTTAGTTGCTTTGGCCAAGAAAATAGCAAATATTGATGCACAATTCAGATACACACGCTACAATAAGCCTCAGAAGGTTAGCAATGCAGAATGTGGTTCATTCTTTATGGAGGAAGAAGTTGATGAACCAGATAGTGACGATGAGGAAATAACTGTTGTAGATTGGGCTTGGAAGCATTCAGAATATATACCTTGAGCAAAAGCCCAAAAAACATAAGAAGAAGTGGCAAGGTATAGCTTTGATGTTACAAAAGCCGATAAAATATTTGATTATTTCCTAGAGAAAGGTCAAATTAAGTTGACAGGGAATCATACAATCCCATCGGCTGAAGAGCTCAAGAAGAGGAGGTACTGTAAATTTCATAATTCTGGTACTCATAGCACCAATGATTGCAAGGTATTCAGGGACCTGATTCAAAAGGCTATCAATAAGGGTAGAACCGGTCTGGAAAAATCTAAGAGCAATATGGGCATAGAAGGCCATCCTTTCCCAATGAATATGGTTGCTTCCTCATCTCAAGGGAAGGTCAAAGTGCTGATTTCTAACAGAGCTAAGGCAGTTGGGACGGTCGATCCTGAGACCTCAAGAGCTGGTGAGTATCAGGAGATGGAGAGAAAGAAGGGAATTAGTCGATACGATCATCCTGAGACCTCAAGAGCTGGTGAAATGAGATGGTGTCCTACTGTCAAAATTTTGTTGAATAAGTGGCAATGTCAGAAAGAGAAAGATTAGATACGCAGGGAAAGAGATCATAGGGAGTACTAGGAGTGGCTTGAAGAGGAAGAATATATAAGATTTCATGATGAAGAAAGGCGTATCAAAGAAGAAGATAAATATCATTGGGATTGTCCTTTCTTTAGGCACTGTTGGAATGAAGGATTGAAGCTCCCTACTCCTCAAAATTGTTCTGAATGTAGTGATTAGTATTGGGAGTACAGGCAGTCGAGAGACAACCGCGATCTATGCATGAGCGACTAAGTTATAAAGAAACAGATCGGCGTGCAAAAAATAAGAATATCCGTTATTGGCTAGAAATGAGAATAGTTGATCACGATCGTGAGTATGTTTGACAAGAAGGGCAATGGTGCCCAAGTGGTTTAACTAGAAGCCAAAAGCGTCGTGTCCAACATTTGAGGAAAGATGAAATGCAAAATAAGAGACCCAAAGTCTGGCGAGTCAAACAAACAACCGATAAACGCAAAGAGAAACAGTCGGCTGATATATCTGCTATATTCATGTTACCTAATGAATTTAGATCCACCAAGGGTGCTATATGTGTTGAGCTGACAATGGAAGTAAGAGCTTGCCTACTACCTTCTTTGTAGTTGATGCTAAAGGTACATACAACATACTCCTGGGAAGAGATTGGATCCATGCCAACTGCTGTATTCCTTCCACCATGCACCAAAACTGAATACAATAGGTTGGAGATACTGTGGAGGTAGTACCAGCTGATTCGACAGTGAGTGTTGCATATTCTGATCCCAACGAATGGAATTTCAAAAATGTGGAGTGTTTCTCTAGGAAAATACATGAAGGAGGCATCATTAAGGTGTTTGAGGATAGCCAACAGGCGATCCAAGCAATCGGCTCTAAAAAATATATTATTGAATAGATGGATCCCTTAGTCGATGAGGATAAAGGAAAGATGGGCAAAGGTTTTACATCGGCTGATGAGTTAGAAGCTGTTGACATCGGGGGTGGTGATAAGCCAAGGCTGACGTATGTTAGTGCTAAATTAGATCGCGAGTTTAAACAAAAACTTGTTGCTTTGTTAAAAGAATACAAAGAATGTTTTGCTTGAGAATATTCTAAAATGCCTGGTCTTAACCGAAAGTTAGTCGAGCATCGGCTACCAATCAAACCTGGGAGTCGTCCGGTTAAACAAGCCCCAAGTAGGATCGGGCTGAAGTAATGGCCGATGTAAAAACAAAAATTATTCAGTTGTATGAAGCAAAATTTATTCAGCAATGTAGAAATGCTGAATGGATTTCCAGTGTGATCCCTATGTACAAAACGAATGGAAAGATGAGAGTCTGTATTGATTTTAGGGATTTAAATAAAGCTACTCTAATGGATGGTTACCCAATGTCAGTGGTTGATATGTTGGTCGATGCAGCAGCAGGCCATAAGGTGATTAGTTTTATGGATGGTAATGTTGGTTATAATTAAATCTTTATGGCTAAAGAAGACATACATAAGACTGCGTTCAGGTGTCCTTGTGCTTTGGGATTATATGAAAGGGTAGTCATGACTTTTGGACTTAAAAATATCAGTGCAACTTACCGGAGGGCTATGAATTACATCTTTCATAAGTTGATCGGCAAAGTTGTGGAGATTTATATTGATGATGTGGTTGTGAAGTCTAAAGAATATCAAGAGCATCTTAAAGATCTTAAGGATACTCTGGAGTGTGCAAGGAGGCATGGATTAAGGATGAACCCCCATAAATGTGCATTTGAAGTGTCAGCTGGACAATTCTTAGGCTTCATGGTACATGAGAGAGGAATTGAGGTTGGTCAAAAGAGTTATGATGCAATCAACAAAGCAGTACCACCAACTACAAAGACTCAGTTACAATCTCTTATTGGCAAAATTAGCTTCATCAGAAGATTTATATCGAATTTATCAGCAAAGATTTTGCCTTTCTCAGTTCTATTAAAGCTGAAAGATGATCAAGAATTTAATTGGGCTAACGAATAACAAAAGACATTTGACGAAATCAAGGAATACATGAAGTCTCCACCAGTATTAATTCCTCCCCAAAAGAATAAACCTTTTAAGTTGTATGTAGCGACCGATGATCATACAATTGGATCGGCCTTGATGCAAGAATTTAGGGAAAAGAAAGAGTGGTATTTTATTTAAGTAGAAGATTATTGGATCCAGAAACAAGATATTCTCCTGTTAAAAAGTTGTGTTTGTGCTTATATTTTTCGTGCACTAAACTTCGACATTATTTGTTGTCTTCTGAGTGCACAGTGGTATCAAAATTTGATGTGATAAAACACATGTTGTCTATGCCTATTTTAAATGGGAGAATTGGTAAGTGGATTCTTACATTGTCAGAATTTGATTTGAGGTATGAATCGGCTAAAGTAGATAAAGGTCAGGTAATAGCTGATTTCATTACTCATCATCATGAAAAAGAAATTAAGACATTAAATTTTACTCCTTGGGCATTATTATTTGATGGATCTAACTGTAAGCAAGGTGGAGGCATCGGTATTGTCTTGATTTCACCATAGGGGCATGTTTTGAATATGCTTTTCCAATTGAGTCAATGTCTACTAACAATCAAGCTGAGTATGAAGCTATTCTTAAAGGACTTCAGCTTCTTTGCGAGGTAAAGGCCGCCTGTTGAAATTTTTGGTGATTCTCAATTATTAATTAATCAATTGTTCGAACTATATAAATGAAAAGATGATATATTAAGGAAACATTATCAGAAGTGCCTTGAACTGCTTGATTATTTTTCTTCTGTTGTCATTAAGCATATTCCTGGGTGTCAAAATCAAGAAGTCAATCAGTTAGCCCAAAGTGCATCTAGGTATCGGCAAATTGTTGAAATATTGGTCAATGAACTAGTTGATGGTAATGACTGGAGAATTGACATCATTCAATATTTGAAAGATCCATCATGACAAGTATCTAGAAAATGGAGGTGTAAAGCTACAAAATTTGTTCTCCTTGATGATCAGCTATATCATAAGACAATTGATGGTTGTTGATGCTCACTAAGTGTCATATTCTTAGCATCAACAAGGTCATATAACACAACACAAGGACCTAAAATCAACCAAAAACCTTTTATAAACTAACGATTTCCACTTGTCCTTGAGTTTTATTTGAATGTAGGTAATTGCAGGGTTTTTAGGCAAAATGACCAAGAGGACCCACCAGGAGGCGAGCACACTCACCTGGGCTCACTTTGGGCCAAGGTGGGGTGGCGCCCGCCACCCCTCACTGGCGGCCGCCAGGGGAGTGAGGCCCAAACTCCTCCCCTGCCACGTCACTGATCCAGGGGAGGCGTGCCACACTCATTTGCAGCCATTGATCACTTAGGTCGCTGCATCCAAGGGCTAAGAAGAGATGTCACGTGGATCATGACCTAAACTACCCATGTGACGGTTTTTGGACATGCAACCGACCTTGGAACCGCCTCCCTAGAGCTCCTGGATGCCGTTGAAGCAATGACGGTGGATCCAACGGCCAGGGGGGTGGCGGCCGCCGCCTAGGGCTGGCGCCCGCCACCTCACTTACCCCCTGACCTAACCCTAGGTCTATAAGTACCCCCCTAGGTCCCTTAGGCTATAAATAGGACCCCCCGAGCTCATTTGTACTCAGACCTCACCTCATTAGTCCCACTCTCTTGTAAGCGAAGCTCTGGTGAAGTAACACTCTAGTTGAGAGACTTAGAGTGAGAGCGAGAGTGTAGAAGAGAAGAGCTGGAGTTGTAATAGAGGATCTTCCAGAGTCTCTGGTATAATTCCAAGTCTTTCTTCATTTATCTTAATGTTCTTCTACTTTCAGCATTTACTTTAAGTTCTTTACTTATTGTTCTTGTTGAGTGCTTTCGATCATAGATAACTTAGTATTTAGTTTGTATCTAGTTTGGGTTCTTCGCTGAGTAATCAGTGCTCTAGTTTTGGACGCAAGATTAGAGTAGTATATATTAGTGTAAGCGCGGTGCTTAGACTAATTATACCTTAGTTTGTGGCTAGCCCCCCGGATAGCTGTGGTAGCAAACAGGTGGTGACAGCCCTAGGAGCCTTGAATTCCACCACGTAGTTGAGTTAGTTTTTAAATCATAAACCTCATTGTGCACGTCTGAGGTAAATAAGTCCAGAGGGTGTGTACGGTTCGAAGAACTAGATAAAACCATTATTGCTAAGTTAGTTGTGATCGTAAGTGTGTAGGAAAACATTAATCTGTTCATCGGCCAGACCCCGCCGATTTAGTTTAGTAATAGTTAGTTTTTCTTTCTTTTTAGTAGTAGTAGAAATCTACCCCCATTCATACATTTCGATCAACCTTGCTAGAATCACTAGTTGTTCATAGCAGTCCTAGTGTTAGTTCTGCCATAGTAGCTTCCCTGTGGAAATAAATACGATACTCGGTTACTCCCGGGTGAAGTGCTACAATTGACTTATTCTGTGCGCTTGCGGAATTTACCAATAGTCATACAAATAGTTAGTTATACTTCTTACATTAAGAGGTACCAACAAGCCTTTCTGGCACCGTTGCCGGCGATAGATTCCATAGTCTAATCCTAGTAACGACGTTAGCAAGTGTCAACAAGCATTTCTGGCGCCGTTGCCGGGGATAGATTCCATAGTCTACTCCTAGTGACGACGTTAGCAAGTGTCAACAATGGTGTACTTCTCAAATGTCTCAATCAAGAAGAAGCTAAAGTTTTGATGGGAGAAATTCATGAAGGTGTTTGTGGTGCACATCAATCTGCTCACAAGATGAAGTGGATGATTAAGAGAGTAGGTTATTTCTGGCCAACTATGTTGGAAGATTGTTTCAAATATTACAAAGGGTGTCAAGAATGCTAAAAGTTTGGTAATGTTCAGAAGTCTCCAGCATCGGCTACGAATCCAATTATGAAAGCTTGGCCATTTAGAGGATGGGGAATAGATCTGATTGGCCAAATATTTCCATCATCAAGCAAGAGGCATAAGTTTGTACTAGTAGCAACAAATTATTTTACTAAGTGGGTTGAGCCTATTACCTTGAAAGAAGCTTCATCGGCTAAAGTGATTGAGTTTATTAAAGAACATATCATTTACAGATTTGGTATTCCTCAGTCTATCACCACAGATCAAGGGAAAACGTTTACATCAAAGGAGTTTGAAGATTTTGCTGCTAGTACGGGTTTTAACTTGATTAATTCATCTCCTTATTATGCTCAAGCTAATGGACAAGCTGAGGCATCCAATCAAATATTTATCAAGATTATTAAGAAGAAAATCAGAGAGCATCCAAGGAAGTGGCACTTAATACTCAGTGAAACTCTATGGTCCTATAGGATGGCTTGTCATGGTTTGATTAAATGTTCACCGTATGAGTTAGTTTATGGGCATGAAGCTATGTTGCCTTGGGAAATCAATATTGGATCTAGGAGTGTGTTACAACAAAATAATTTAAAAGCTGATGATTATAAACATCTCATGATGGACAATCTTGATGATTTGAATTATCATCGGCTAAAAGCTCTGGAAAATGTATTACTCCCCTCATCGTGTATCTTTTATCTTTTTTTCCTTCTGTTTAGATAGTTTGTTTTGTCCCCCCGTCTGTAAGTATCCCTTATGTTCCCCTTTGTTCTTTTTATTTATAAAAGTTTTGGCACCATGGGGACCTCCCCCACGGTATTTCTCGTCAAAAAAAGCTCTGGAAAATATTAAGGCTCACAAACTTAGAATTGCTAAGTACTACAATGAGAGGGTAAGAGAGAAAAGATTCAATGAGGGTGACTTGGTTTGGAAAGTTATATTACCAATTGGAACCAAAGATAATAAGTATGGAAAGTGGTCACCAAACTGGGAAGGGCCTTATCAAATCACAAGATGTGCCCCTGGTAATGCATATTTTTATGAGACCTTGGAATGAGATGAATTTTTCAGAGCAATCAATGAGAAATATTTCAAGAAGTACTATCCTAGCATCTGGGTAGATTTATTATGATTGATCAAATAACCGATACGAAGGTATCACCTTTAGAATAAAAATAGCTGATACGATATGTATCGTCTCTAGCACTATGGTTAACAATGAAGAATGATAGCCGATGCAAAGAGCATCACCTTTAGAACAAAAGGCAAAACATAAGAAAAATAGAAGATAAATTCTGGCAGAACACAGGTATATCACACAACAGTTAGGCCTAACGATGCAGGGACAGAACAAAGTTGATTGTTTGATAGACCAAGTTCATGTTCACTTGCAAAGAACATAAGATTACATCTACTCAAGAAACAACTTGTTAAGGAGGTCCTCCAAGTGCGACACCTCGGCCACGGCGGTCCCCAGCGGCTGGAACTCCTCCACCAGCTCCCTGAAGTCCTCCCTCGTCCGAGTGCTAACGAAGGATGGGGTCACCAGGTCGTGGACATATGCTCCGCTGAGCTCTGCTCCGGCGAGGGCGAAGGTGGCGCCGTGGTTAATGGCGTGAAGGGCCAGCTCCCTGACGTGCAATGGGAGGTCCTTCATGCGTTCCTCCAGTGTCGCCCCTCGGGCGTTCACGAAGTCCACAACCATGGTGGCCGCTTCTGGGAGGGAGTTGAGTTGGCTTTGGAGCTCTGTAATAAGCAAGAAGAAATCAAAGATAGCCGATTCAATCATACATGAACTTAATCGGCTAAGATTTGAGCATCAGTTGCATTAAAAACCTAAACAATGGAATGAGATCGTATATGAACAACTGATATGATTTTGTTGATTCAATCGGATATGCAGGATCAACAAATAACTGATGAAGAGGGAGGTTAAATACATCAGCTTTCTTTGCAAGTGCTCCATGGTGCGCTTGGTGTTGGCGTACTCGCGAATGAAGCACCAGGCGTCGTCGTTGTCTAGCGCTAGGGTGTGCTCCTCTGGTCCTCGAGGGTTGCTGGGACCCTGATCGGTGGCTCAATGAGGAGAGCTATGGAAGAAGAATAGTTAGGGTTTTCTCGAGAATGTTAACAAACCTTAATCTGGAAAGTGAAACAATGGAGGGAAGTAATCACTCGAAGAGGCGACGGCGAGTCGGCGGGGGATCGTTGCTAGAAGCCTCATCTGCAGGGCGCTTGCCACGGGCCACCATGGATTCGATCTGAACTGCTACTGTTTGAAGAAGAGAGGTGGTTTGGAGAAGAGCAAGAGTCAGAGGATGCAACAGACGTGTAATGTTTATCGGAGTCGATGATTCTTATTTATAAGCAGAGGCATGAAAACGAAGGGGCACCGGTTGAAATTATGGATCTAAAAGTCCTACGATGGATCGGCTAAATTAGCTGATGAGAGACCACTTGAGAAGTCTTATAAATGAAATCGGCTAAATTAGCTGATAAAGATATCTAAAAGGCTTCAGACTATCAAGTTATGTAGATCGTTTCGTTTACAAAGAAATCAGTTGTTGAGAATTAAGGGTGCATAATTCAATAAATACATGTTTTCAAACAAATGAAATTACATGTTCAAAGCCAATTTGAGTATATCAAGAGCATTTAGACGAATGTTGTCTATATCGGCTACTCTCTTATGGTCTTCTTCACTGGATCATGGGATTGGATTGTTCTTGACTTTGATGTCTTGAAGCTCACTGTGAAGAAGTGTCATCTTCTTTTTCTGTTCCTGAAGCATGACTGGAACCTTGGCTAGATTCTCTTCTTCATGTTTGATAGATTCTTCAACAATTTGAAGCCTGCGCAGTAGTTCTTCCCTTTCAGTCTTTAGAGTGGCCAAAGTTCTGATGATGACAGCAGGGGAGTTATTCAGCCGATTTATGGTGTCCTTCACAATAATCATATTGGAGACACATAGTTGCTCTTTCTCTAGCAACTCCATTTGAGCTTCACGAGCCATGAGTTTACCTTGTGCTTCAATGAATTCTTGTTCATGATATTCCAAATGAGCAACTGGAGTTAAGGCTTTCCTGAGATCGGCTGGCACATCATTCTTGAACAGATTGATGATTCCCCTAACTTCACTTGCATCTTGCACCAGGTCTGTTGTGTCTGATTCCAGGAGAGGAAGCAGTAGTTGAAGTTGAGTTTTTGCCTCTTCAGAAAAGAGAGGTATATTTGAAGTTTCTGGTGATTTGGCCTCTCCCTCATCAATATAATTATTTAAGTCAAAAGGAATGAAAAAAGAAGAGGTTTGTCCCTGTTCCTACATAAATGGAGATTTGTTGAATTTCCAAGTGAATTATCAAAAAAGAGGAAAATGTTCTTTGAAGTACCTGTTCCCTTGGAATGATTTGTAAATCAGGAACAACCGATGAAGCTTCAGGGATGTGCTCTTGGAGGAAACCTTGTTAAACAAAAAAACAACTATTATGAATAAGAATGGTTATCAGCTAGATTTATACCTAGAGATCGTGAGAAAGTTTCCTAATGAGTATCAGATTTCTCTCCACTCGGAGAAGGAAGAAGAGTGGATTCTACATTGAAAACTTCTGTGTCTAGTGTGTCTTGTTCCTAGACAGAGGAGAGAAAGAAAAATGATCAAAACTAAGATAAGAGGAGACAAAAGAGGAGTAATTTTCATACCTCTATGGTAGTAGCCTTGATTGGTGATTGTGGCTGATTTTCATCAGAGGTTGTTGATTTCTTGGTTTTTGTTTTACTGGTCCTAGGCTTCTTTACTTTGGAAGAGTCAGCTGCCTTTATGAAAGAGCTGAGGGGTTGGTCATCAGATATTTCGACAGTCTTTCTCTTCATTATTGATTTTATGGTAGGAGCATCAAAGCCAAGCCTTGGATTTGGGCACCATATATTATAATTTATCGGAGGAGGGGTTAGGCTAATCAAATCCTGCAAACATTCATGGTAGTGTCATAAGACAAGAATATTTTGCACAATGTTTAAAGGAGAGAAGAATAGAAGCACACCTCATTACTTGCTTGAAAATCTAGATCCAAGCTACAGCAGTATGTAGAGACAGATTCACCGAACAAATGCAAGCTCCATTGTTGCCACCAGTTATCAAAAGGGGAAGCAGAAAATGGTTGACAGCTCCATCCACGATTTTTGGCAAAATATATTGCTCCAGTTGTAGAATCTCGTTGTACTCTACTGCTGAAGATACCAGCTCCCTCAGTTTCAATTCATCAACAAAAAATAAAGCTGGGGGCACTTGGCCAAAACCCATCTGCCTAGCTGTTATGGCAGGATAATGAAATTCTTATGAAGGGGGGTTTTCCCTGCCATGTCTTATCTCAGTGGGTAGAAGACAAGGTCGTACCAAGTGACTCAGAATTTTCAGACTGTCATCATTATATTCAGCTTGAAATTGAAGGAAAATGGGGCTTCAATTTCTAGGGTGTCTGGATACTTGAACCATTCAAGAATGCCATCTGGAAGACCTTGATAGAAAAGTTTAAAGAAGTAACTGGTTGACCCATTGATGGTGATCACTGCTGCAGCTTCACCAAAGGATGTGGATTGACACACCTTTTCTTCATTGGCTAATTGTTTTTCTTGATCTTCTGAAAAAGCTGATGAAGGAAATGATAGAGATGTCAGCTCTGGAGTCACTAGTTTATGGAGGTGGAGATTGAGCCAGAGCTGTAAGAACCACCAAGGACCAGTGATTGTTGGGATGGTTTCATTCTTCATCAAGCACTAAGAGACCTTGTTCAGTAGACTGTACAGAGCTCCCAAAAGATATTTACCCAACGGAATTTCAGAGTTCATTGATATCTTTTCTGTCAACACTAAATAATTGTAGGATGGAGAGCAACCTTGTCCACAGAATAAATATCTATCTAGCCACATGTTCAGAAAGGATGTGTGTTCTCTATCTGAAATGTTGTTCTGAGCAATTTTGAAATTGGTAATATAGTGAGACCAGCCTCCTGTCATGATGCTCTCTAGCCTTCCAGAAGGCTTAACTAAGAGGTTATAAGCTCCATGTTCAAGCCGGTTAACATTTGCACATCGGCTAAAATTAGGGTCATAGGACCTTGCCTGAACATGAAAGCATTGTAGGTGTTGGACAAAAAGTAACAGGCAACTTTCAGCAGAGGCTTATTTTTCTTCATATCAGAGAGGGACAGAGTAATACATTGATCTAAATTCCAACAGGTCCAATCTGTCCTTTTCTTGGCTACTACTTTAATCAGCCAAACCCTCCAACCTGGGATGATTGATGGCCAGTTCCTCAAAGAAGTTTTCTTGTCCGAAATATCCAAATTCAGGTTGGACTGTTTGAAAGGGATTCTTTGGGTTTCGGCGATTATGGCCGGAGAAGGGTCAGAGCTACCCATTGGGCCGAGGAAAATTCTATCTGAGTTGCCATCTACCAGAATAAAAATCTGGTTTTGAAGCTCCTGAAGATTTCAACAAATTCACGGAAAAAAGTGAATAAGACAGAAATGAGTAAATCGCCAAGGAAAAAAGGAAGCTTGGGGCGATATTTTTACCTCAGGAATGGAGTCCAAGGTCACCATTTCTCTTGTGTGTGATGAGCAACTTGCAGATTCCTGAGCAATTACTTGGGTTGCTGGGCACTAAGTGGTGGCAAGCTTGTTTTTGGGAGCTAGGGTTTGAAGGCCGAGTGAAGGGAAAGAAAATGACGGTTGATAAATATGAAGCCTCGGTTGATCGGCTAATGAGGAAGAAAGGAGGATTGGCAATAACGAAATCAAATGAATTTCATCCCAAATTGAGGGGCATGTGTTGACACCAGATTTTTGGCCAAAAAGAATTTGTATTTGTGGGCCCAAACAACCGGTTTAGGTAAGGAAGTCAGCTAATTAAGGAAAGGATTGTTTCGGTAAAGGACACGTTTTGGGAGGATCTATTCGAACCAGAATCGGCAAACTTGAAGACGTGTCGGACTTCACCGAAGAGGAGAAATTGGGGTCCAAATTATTTGTTTAATCTATCACATTGTAACCTAGTCGTATTGGGTTAGGAGTCTTTTCAGGCTATAAACAGTTAAGCCCCGTCTATTGTAAAAAGACTCACAATCAATCAAACAACCCTTTTTCAGCTTCGGCCAAAACCCTTAGGAGTAGGAGTAAAGTAGATCTCGACGAGACCTTCAAACAAATAGGGCTGCATCGGTTGATTTCGACCTCCGGTTTGTTTGTAAGTATTGTCATGACTCGTATTATCATGTAATAAGGCTGTATTTGGCTTAGACCAAACTCTTGTTATGCTATGATATGAGCTAGTTATCGGTTTAAGTTCATTATTTGTAAGGCTGCATTGGCCGAGTCCAACCTCTTGCAAATAGTCGATTTAAACTAGTTATCGGCTCTATTAGATTTGGCAATCTAGTAGATTCATTAATTTATCGATATTGCTTATTTAAATTAATTTTATTTATTACAACAATATCTTGTCCAATCGAGATTGATAGATTAGATTAAGCTTAAACATCATCCAGATTTATTTGTTATAAATATATCCACGCTCATCCTAATCAGAATAGTCAATCTAGACTCATATCAGCTAATCTGTCGATCTCGATTGTTACATATTGTGCGTTCGAGATACCTATTCAATCACAAATTGATCCAAAAGTATAGATATGCTTTAATATACTTGTTATGGCTGTATTTTTGATCCCCACTGGCAGGTATATCGAATTAAATTTATCTAGTTTCGGATCAAACTGTTGTTTAGTAGATAGTTCTGGTTCGTGCCTCATGGACCCTTGAAAGTCCTTGTTTGGTTTTGGGTAATTGATGTCACCTAGGGTACTAACCTTTTGTGTCACTCCAATTTTAAGAACAGAATTGGAGCACAATATATGTATGCCAGGATCAATTTTCATACATATATCGACATCAAAGTAAATATCAAAACAATGCTTTATTAATATATCGAACATTATTACAAAAATGACCCTCGGGTCCAAAAGAAAAGTACAGACTCTCAACAGACTCTTATGCAGACTCACGGAAACTGGACGCCATCTCTACAGGAAGGTCGACCGGGGGTTGCACCATCCTAGTACAAGTCGTCTGGGTCGTATCCACCGTCTTCTGGGTACTCCTGCTCCGTGTCGTAGACTCCAACGTCTGGGTGGGGTAGCAGGGGGTTCAAAGAGGAAGGGTGAGTACATCGAAATGTACTCCGCAAGTGTAGAAAATATATGCTTATGAGGCTAATAACAAAGGTAGGCTGACTCTGTTTGACTCAAGCGCCTAAAGCAACACATCCTATTAAATCCTATTTCCTATGCACGTAGTTACTAGGTTATAACCACAGTCACCAACAGAAAAGTAACTACACTCGGAGTCGCACCGAGCAAACCACACTTGGAGTCCACCAAGCAACCACACTCGGAGTCACACCAAGCAACCACACCTGAAGTCCATCAGGCAAACCACACCTGAAGTCCATCAGATGACCCGAACTAGGTCGTTACAAGGAGTCCTATGTGTATTAGTTTCATACGTCACGACATAGAAAGCTACCTTCCGTAATAACACCAGGTCTGCGCCCGAGCCTGGGAATCACTCCCGTACCAAGCAGTAACCCGCGTAGAAGAAGCCGCTGTACCCATGTCATATGAGACTAATAACCACATAAGGCTTCTCTAACGAACTAGAACAAAACCACCAGCTAATCTCGAAGAAGTCCAAGCCCGCTCGTGACCGTGAGCACGGCTGATATATCAGTTTTAATACTCTGCAGAGTTCGCACATCTTTACCCATGAGTCATGCGTTCCCCATCACGCTAAACACTGCCAAGGTGCACAGCGGGGTCGCACTACAAGGCCTTTACAAAGCCGCCTCCAAGTCCGTTCCACACGTACCTCTAAGGTTTCACCCCGTACAAAGGTCTACGACCCCCAGGGCCCCCTCGTGAGCCACTAAAACAAACCCCGTGTGGACCCTCAACTTGGAGGAAACTAATTAATTAGCCAGTCCCAGAGCCATATAGGCCTCATGGTTTGCACTGTTTTGCCGGGTTACAGGCTTCAAGAACCGGGTCCTAGGGATCCAGGCAGGATAAATCTAGCACAAGTCCAGAACCAAAAACCAAAACTAGCTGCCGAGTCCCACAGCACAAAAACCACCACACGGTCCATCCTGCCGGATTTACCTACTCACCATACTACTCATTACCAGCCCACATGTTCCATAGATCATTAATCAGAATTAATTATTAAACCACCATCCCAAGACAGCAGGGCTAAGCATAACTTCTACCCAACACATCCCAAACCAGGTGTCAAGGAAAATATAAACAAGTTCTAGTAAACCTTAACGTGGGATTCAATTTAAGACTGCATGCAACTACAGGATCTAACTACTCTAAACTCAAAATAAAATAAATACAGGAGCAAGATGTTCAAGGACACTTGCCTTCGGGCTGGGTCGAATCAACAAGGGCACGGTCTTGATCTGGAGGTTCCACGTAGATCGCACTCGCTGGATCAACCATCATCACATGGCCCAATCAAAGCATATAAATAGCAGTACATCATACAGTATGAAAACAAAACGTAAATAGATCTACTACGAAGATCACGATGAGATGAATCTAACGCAAGTTGAATGGGTCAAATCGGACTTAAAACGAGAAAGATATGAGCATTTGAATCTGAGTGGTAATTCTGTAAATAGTTGGAACTTATTTTCGTATTTAAATAAATAAAAACAGAAAAGGAAAAACTGGTCGGACTGGGCCTCATTTTCCAAAAACTGTAGGGACTATCTGGTAAGATTTGGCAGACTCAGGGAATAGGACCAGCGGAGCGCGGGTTGGTTTTGGGAAACTACAGGGGGTTTTCTGCAATGTGGCATGGCCGGTCGGCCGGTGCGGCGGTCAGTGTGGCCGCTGGTGTGGCCGACACGTGGCGGAATGTGACCGGTGCGGTGCACACTGCGCGGTGGACTGCACATCATTTAAGCAAAACCGCAGGGGCTATAACGCAAGAAACCCGAGACTCACTGAACAGGAAGAGTGGAGCGCGGGTTGACTTCAAAGAAGATGGGGGTCTCTTTTGCAAAACTGCCGGTGGATCGGTGCAGTCAGCGCGGCGACTGACGTGTGCACTGTGTGGCAACAGGTGGCGCAAAGTGATTGGCTGGGTGCACCACGCGTCGCGTGAACCCGCTGACGTGGTGAAGGGAGACCGCGTCGTTGGCTTGGTGGACCGGTGCATACCGGTTCGCCGGGTCTTCTAATCGTGGCTGCTGGTGCAAGATCGAATGATGCGGAGTGATGGGGAGGGCGATGCTGGTCGCCGACGGTCTGCGTGCGGCGGCGCCATGGCCTCCCCGCGGTGGCGCCATGGGCGCTCGCCTCGGGAGTCGGCTTAGGGCCGGTAGAGACCGCGAAAACGAAGGAAAAAGGCGCGGGAGCTTTAGGCGAGCATGAAGGCGTCCTCCTTGGCACCGGAGGTGGCTCGATGGCGGTGGGCGACCGAGAGGAACGGCGGCATGCAGGCTGTCTACTGCGGCGCCATGGCCGGAGCACGTCGGCGCACTTGGGGAGGACCCTAGGGTGCGGTAGAGAGGTTGGGAAAAGGTTCAGAGGAGAGAGGAGCTCACCATAAGCACGTTGGAGAGCCTCACGGCACCAGAGATGGTCCAGAGGAGAAGGGCGGCGTGGAGAAGCGGACTCGAGCCCACGGCGAGGGTCGAACAGGTGCCTGCGGTCGCGGACTCCAGTCGCCGTTCGGGGATGCAATTGCGGCTTGTCTTGGTGATGCCAATAGAGGACACGAGATGGGCAGAGCGTTCCCAGAGATAGGGAGTCCAGTGCTCGAGCTTGGCTTATCAATGGTGGTGGCGGCGCTGTGCAGGGGAGATGGAGGGTGCTCGGGAAGATGCAGAAAGGCAAAAGGGGAAGATGTGGTGCCGAGTCTCCGCTTAAATAGAGCAGAGATGGGGAGGGAGAGGGAGCAGCTGGGCGTAGCGCCAACGGCGGCTGCTGATCCATCCGAACAGATGGCATCGAGGAGGATGGGTGTGCCGCTGCGGCTTGGCTACGTGGCGAGGATGCCAGGGAGGAGAGCGAACCTTGGGGAAGAATCCACGGAAAACTCAGTCGCGCGTAGAGCGAGAAGCTCGCGCGAGTTCGGTCGATGGAGAGGAGAGAATCTTGTGCGGCAGGTGGGAGGAAGAGCTGACCGGTGGGCTCCACCTGGCAGCGGCAGGCGCAGAACTGACGCCCGGGGCCGCGGGGGCAGTGACCGAGAGGGATGGGTGTGGAGCCTGCGGCCTGCGGCTGGGCTGAGCGCGCAGGTTGGGCCGGTGCGCGCTCGCGACGATCTAGGCCGGAGGGAGGAGGGAGGGGCGCGGGAGGAGACAGGCTAGCCTGCTGACTGGCCGGGCTGGAGGGCGGGGAGGGAAAACGGAGGAAGGGGAACGGGCCGCCAAGGGGTTAGGCCGACCGGTGACTCGCTGGGCCAGGGAGAGCTTGGGCCGACGCCAAGGAGGGGAAAAGGGTGTGGCCGAGTTGGGCTAGGTTTTTAGGAAGAGAGGATGAGGGAGCCCAGTTCACCTTTTCCTTTTCCTTTTCTTTTTCCAAACTTTGCAAATTCTTTCAAAATTCAAAACTTAAAACCTTTTGAAATCAGAACTATTTTGTGAACTTTTGAAATACTTTTACCTAGGTTTTGTAAATAAAATTTGAGTTTGATTTTGCAAACTTTTATAAATCTTATTATTGCTTTTCTAAATAGAATAAATTCGATTCGCACTAATCGGGTTTAATAAAATACTTTTTCACCCAATAAAAATTATGCAACAGCATGAATGCAACAAACATCTGGTTAGGATTTTCCTCCATCTAGGGTTTTGGCCATTTTCCTAATTAAAGTCTAATTTATTTTAGTTAATTAAACACCGGGGTGTTACACCTTTGTCATGAGGTGTTTATAAGCTAGGTTGGTACACACCAAGTGCGGGAGCTAGATGATGATCATGGTATTGGTGGTGATGACCAAAAGATGGATCAAGTGCTCCACATTTGGAAAGAGAAGAAGAGAAAAGCAAAACCCTATGGAGATCAAGGCAAAGGTATAAATAGGGATTTTGTTTTGGCACTCAAGACACCATAGAGGGTGTGAGTGTGTTTAGGATAGATAGCCGTACTATTAAGAGGGGACTATCTCGATGATTGCGGTTATCAAGTGCCACTAGGTGAATTCATACATGCATATGCATTAGGACCTAGTGTGCTAACCTCTAATCCTTTGAAAATGATTGTGAAAATGCTAACACACATGCACATGATGATGTACACTTGGTGGTTGTTGACGCAAAATCTCAAGTAACAATCTTCTCGGTCCAAAATCTGGTGTAAACAATGGTGTTAGCACATTTTCAAAGGAGAAGGTGTTGGAGTTGAATTGGATCAACTCAGAGAAGTTTTCGGAGAAATCTTTGGTTGGAAAAGAGAAGTGATGGATCTTGGATTGGAAATATGTTCTAATCCTTTGTGTTTTGGATCATGTATTCATGTGGGTTGTGTAGCCCTCTGAATAAGCTTTCCAAAATGTCCAAGATCATCGAAATCGAAGTTCGGAGCTAAGAGTTATGGTCGTTCTAGCGCGCAGCTCTAGCTGGTAGCAGAAGTACCGCTGGAAGAGCGGTAGTACCGCTCCGGGGGGCCGGTAGTACCGTTTGGACCTCTGGAAGTCGCGTTTCGTGCCTAGTTTCTTCCAACGGGCGTCTAAGGGGTTGACCGGAAGTACCGGTGGTCGACCGGTAGTACCGGCTCTTCGAGCGGTAGTACCAGTCAAGGACCGGAGGTACCGCTCAAGAGAAGTAGCCATTGGGCTGAGGTTCGAAATCAGGCGGTAGTACCGGCCTGCGGCCGGTAGTACCGGTTGTCGTCGTGGAGCTAGAGAAAAAGGGGAGAACGAAGTGCTGTCTTCTCCCCTCCATATAAATACGTTGTGGCCGGCTGTGAGGAGCTCCTCTTGGCTCTCTAACCTCTTGAACATCTCTTTGAGCTAGACATACTCCCTCCCACTCATCTCCTTGCTTGATAGCGCGAATCAAAGTGAGATCGAGTGGTTCCAAGTGCATTTGCTTGTGAGTTTGCATCTAGTGGCACTTGGGGATCGTTGTTGCTGCAGGTATTCTCTTTACTCTTGGTGGTTGCCGCCACCTAGATGGCTTGGAGCAGTGAAGGAGCTTTGGCACGAGTTGTGATTGTTCGTGGCCATCTCCCGGTGATTTGTGAGGGGTATTGTGCCTTACCCGGCGAAGAGCCAAAAGGTAACTCTAGTGGATTGCGCGTGTCATTGAGTTACCTCCATTTGTGGGTCGGTTCTTGTGGCGCTCAAGTGTTGAGCTAGGTTTGTGAACACCTATTAGCCACCAAACCACCAAGTGGTTGGTCGACACAACGGGGAGTAGCGTGCCGGCAAGCACGTGAACCTTGGGAGAAAATCTTTGTGTATCTTGCCTCTTTGGACTTCTCCTGGAGTTTCTTGGTATTCTAACTGTGATTGATTATCTCTTGTCGGTGTCGGTATTTCTCTCTATCTTTGCATTACATTATTTATTTCTTGTGTAGAGATATTTGTTGCTAGAAGTAGCTCTCTAATTAGAAGTAATTATTTCTTGTTAGCTCATTATTTTAGAGAGTAGTGACATAATTTTTGTGTGCCATAGTGATTATAGGTTACTAGAATTGTTGGATAGGTGGCTTGCAACACTTAGTAGAGCTAGAGCAAAAAGCTTCGCTTTGTAATTGTCTAACTAGTTGCTCTAAGTGTTTTTGTAGAATTTTTATTAGGCTATTCACCCCCCCTCTAGCCATTTAGGACCTTTCAAGTGGTATCGGAGCCGTGGTCACCGTTCAATCAAGGCTTAACAACCTTTGGTATAGAAATGGCTCAAATCAATCAAATTGGCAAGCCTCCGTATTTTGATGGCACTAGCTATGATCATTGGAAGAGGAAGATGGCAAATCATTTGAGGACAATGAGTTTTGAGGTATGGAATGTGACGGAGATAAAAATTGAGATAGCTAATCCCCAAGCTCCCTGTTGATGGTCCTTAAACACCTGTTTTACCATCAACATTTTACCCTAACATTCACCAAAAAGGCATGAAATGTAGTCAAATAGGTTTCAAACTAACTGAATTCCACATGTCCATAGATTTTGATTTGAATGCAGGATTTGAACCAAATTTGGATATTTGAACCACCAAAGGCCAAGCCCACTCAGCAGGGCCCAATTGGGCCTCAGGGGGGTGGCGCCCGCCACCTCTAGGTGGCACCCGCCACTTGGGTTGGCCCAAGTCCACTCCCTGCCACGTCACCGATCCGTGTGACCTCCCCAAGGCCAAATCTTGGCCCTTGGTCACTAGGTCAGTGGCATCGGACGGCTCCGGAGGGGAATGGCGTGGATCATGACCAATGACGGTTACTTGGACATGCAACCGACCTAACCACCGCCTCTCTGGAGCTCCTGGATGCCGTTGAAGCAATGGCGGTGCATCCAACGGTGAGGGGGGTGGCGGCCGCCACCTAGGGCAGGCGCCCGCCACTAGGGTTAGCCCTAGGTCAGTTGGCTGCCCCCTATAAGTACCCCCCTCACTCCACAAGGCTATAAATACCCCCTGGAGGCGTCACTTCATTTCACACCCCAAAGCAAGAGAAGCAAAGCAAGTAGAAGCAAGCAAGTGAGAGCTCAGAGAGCTTAGGCAAGTAGGTTAGCTAGTAGAGAGAGTATAGCTCTAGTGCCCTCGCTACAGCGCGGCTCTTAGTTTAGCACAGCTCAGCCCTGACCAGTGGTATAGTAGCGTAGAGCTTGCTAAGAGAGAAGCGGGTGCGAGCGACTGGCATCGGAGGTCGGTTGATTTCGCGGCGTCTCTGGTCTGGTTTGCTCTCTTGTATCTCAGGTACACTTATCTTTATCCCAATATTACTTTAGTATTACTTTCAGTATTACTTCCAGTATTACTTTATCAAGTACCTTGAGTGTGACCTAGTTATCCCTACAGTTCAATTCACTTAGCCATAGTAGTTAATCTCTTGTGTGCTTAGTGATTGATCTTTGCTAATAGGTTGCTTAGTTAGTTTAGTGTTTATCTTATTAAGTCAAGTATTGGCTCTGACGTCCGCAAGGGTGTCTCTATTCAAAGCTAGGGTAGAGATAGTTAGGATATAATTAAGCGTGGTGCTTAGTTATAGACTTACCTTCAGATACGGCTGGACCCCCGGATAACTGGGGTAGCAAGCAGGTGGTGACAGCCCTGTGCGCCTTGAATTCCACCACATAGTTGGCCCAGTTTAACAGTAAGGCTCGTTGTGCTAGCGTTCAACCTAAGTCAGTGGTAAAGGCTAGTACGCCTTGATACTTGATAAGATAGGAATAAAACTTTACTTAACTTGGTTGCTTTATTGACATTTGCCTATCCTGCTTCGTAGCTATCTTGCTTCGTAGTTATCTAGGAGTAGTTACTAGTTAGTTATATTAGTTATCCTTTAGTTACCCCCTATCTATCTATCTATCCACCTTACCTTACCATCCATTTCATCCTTACCTATCCACCCATACATTCTTTCTAGCCTTTCATCTTCTTTTCTTTCCTTTTCCCTTTTCTTATTCTTCGACTCTCATCCCCTCCTTGACTCGACTCATACACCACCCTAGCGTTCCCTTGGGATCAAATAAATCGACACCTGGTACTCCCAGGCGAAGTGCTACTACGATAGTTCTGTGCGCTTGTAGAATCTCCTCTTGGTAGATTGCAACCTCTCTAGCTAGCTCCTACTAGTGTCGGGATTGACAACCCCATTTGACATTAGTAGATAGCTGCTTTAGCTTCATTCCTTTAGATATAGTGACCGGACTTGCTACAAGCACTTTTGACACCGTTGCTGGGAATAGATTCCATAGTCTACTCCTAGTAACGACGTTAGCTAGTGTCAACAAGCATTTCTGGGCCGTTACCGGGGATAGTTGCCTAGCTCTATCTTTAGTGAAGCTAAGAACTACTAACACTCCCACCGTGGCCGAGCAAGTGAAGCTCAAATGCAATGTGCATGCCATCAATGCCTTGTACAATGCATTTGATCCAAAGATATTTGAGAGAATCAACGATCTTGAGTTTGCCTTTGATATATGGAAGAGATTGGAGGATACATATGAGGGCACCAAAGAAGTCAAGGGTGCCAAGCTATACATTCTCAAGGACAAGTTTGCAAGCTTCAAGATGCAAGAAGATGAATCAATTGCCGAGATGTTCAATAGATTGCAAATAATTGTCAATGATCTCAAGAGCTTGGGTGAGGATGTCAAGAACAAGGATTTCATATTCAAGTTTTTGCATTGCTTGCCTTCAAGATTTGGAATCCTAACTACCATACTCTTGAGAGAGGACATGGACACAAAGGACCCCAACCAAGTACTAGGTGAGGTGATCACTCATGACACCTATCGTGTGCAAAGGGAAGGGGAAGAAGATGAGAAAGATAAGAAGAAGAGCTTAGCATTCAAAGCAACCTCATCCAAAGGCAAGAGCAAGGTCAAACAAGCTAAATCAAGTGAAGATGATGAAGATTCAAGTGACATTGATGATGAAGCCATGGCTCTTGTTGTTAGAAAATTTGGCAAGTTTATGAAGAAGAAAGGCTATGGTGCTAGAAAGAGAAGAGACAACTTCAAGAACAAAGTCTATGTGAGAAGATGCTACAAGTGCAAAAGTGAAGATCATGTGATAGCCAATTGTCCTTATGATAGTGACAGTGATGATGAAGATGAGAAAAAGGAGAAGAAGGTCAAGAAGGGAAAGAAAGAGAAGAAACTCTCACTCACTAAGAAGAAGGGTGGATCTTATGTGGTGACTTGGGATAGTGAAGCTTATTCCGATGATAGTGATGATGAAGAGAAAAACAACATCAAGAAGAAAGCTTTTGCAAGTATTGCCATCAACAAGAAGCATTCTCTATTTGATACTCCACCTACATGCTTGATGGCTAAGCCATCCAAGGTAACATCCTATGATGAGAGTGATGATGATAATGAATGTGATGAAAATGAGGAATATTCTAATGAGGAACTCATGGACATGTTTGAGCAAGCTCACACTTGCTTTGAAACAAAGAAGAAAGAGTGCAAGGAATTGCGCAAGAAGCTTAGTCTTCTTGAGCAATCACTTGATGAGCTCAAGTCTACTCATGAGAGGCTAGAGGAAGCCCATGAGAAGCTTGGCAAAGCTCACACTAAGCTTGAAGAAGCTCACTCTTCCCTCCTTGATCAAGTCAAGGTTGAGGATGTTGCCCCAACATGTGACATAGGAGTTACTTGTGATATTCTTGATGAATCTTTTTATAATCCTATTATTGTTGCTCCCACTAACCCTTCATGCAGCTCATCCACAACTACTACTTCTACTATGAGTGACGGTTTCACATGTGATGCCTCACTAATGGTAGAGAATGAGACCTTGAAAAAGGAGGTCAATGAGCTCACTCGTGCCTTAGGCAATGCCTATGGTGGAGATGCCCGCTTGCTAAAGTGCTTGGGTAGCCAAAGATTTTCCCTTGCAAAAGAAGGAATTGGCTATACCCCCAAGAAAGGCAAGAAGGCCTTTGCAACTCCCAAAACTAGTTTTGTGAGAAGCAATGGTCGGTTTTGCAATAGATGCAAGCAAGTAGGGCACATGGAGCAACATTGCAAGAACAAGAGAGCTAATAATTTTGTATCCTCATTTATTTATGATTCTTGCTATGTTCTTTCCAAGGGTGCTAATGGTGTGAAGGCTAAGTTCGTTGGTGCACCTATTGTGGGCTCAAAGAAGAAAGCTATTTGGGTGCCCAAGAGCCTAGTAACTAACCTTGGAGGACCCGAAAAGATTTGGGTACCATCAAAAAGTAGATGATCATTTGTAGGTACCATTGGCATTGGAGACTTGGTTCAAGTGATATTTATTATGTTGATTATATGATTGAGCAAAGTATTGAAAAGTGATAATCATTATCCCAATGTCACGACAACAAGTGAAGTCCAAATGTGCTACAACATACAAGTGTTATGTTTCAAGTTGTGGTGATTTATTGAATTATTTGGTTGGTTGCAAATATTGAAGTAGAAGCTTGCTAATGGATGATCATGAGCTACTAAGATATATTTCTTGTTGATCATATTCATTTGGGTGCACATGAGTTGATTGAATTGGAAATATGCATATGTTGCTTGCTATAAGATGATTGAATGGATAAATTGTTTAGTGATCAAGTTTGAGTTAGTTTGATTGGATATATTCACAAGATGACTTTTAGTAAGTGGGTTGAATGGACATATGTCTTGTGTTGGTATTCAAGCAAATTGATTTCAGATTTGGTTCAATTTCAGGAAGAATAGCTCAAGTGATGAAATCCAATATTACCAAAATCTGAGCTAGCTGCGATAATAACCATGTTTGAGTAATCAAATCTATTTGGATTGCCTTGAAATTTGGTATGCATGCTCTACTACTATGATACTAGTTGCTGTACAAATTTCATGATTATTGGATAATTGATACTTTGTTTTGGAGTGGATCTTATCAACACAAGTGCAGCAGTTTTCAGCATGTAGCAGTGTGGGAAGATATGAAATCTGGTAGCAATCTATAAATCCAATGAAGCTCAAATTTTTACAGCTCCTAGAAGACATGTTGAAGCACATCTCCACCAAATTTCATGGGTATTGGATATATATTTTGGGAGATATGAATTTTTCACTCAGAGGTACAGAATCTGCCAGAAAAACTGCAAATCTGTGGAATTTTGGAATTCACTTGATTGAAAGGCCCTCAAGTTGGAATCATGTTTATAAGTGTTTGAGGGACCTAAGTTTGGTTTTGAATTGATCTAGAAGCAATCAAGAGTTTGATCAAGATAAGCAAGCAACACCCAAAAAGAGAGCTAGTCATGATAATTCAAGTGGTATTCTCATATGGTGCTCTCATGCAAGCAATGAAAAAATAAATAAGCAAGCCAACCACAACAACAAGATAGTGCACTTGATCTTTAGTGGTTTTCATTTCATATGGGTGAAGATTTATTCTATCGATTCGTATCTATCAAGTGGTCTTCACCAAGCTACATAATGGACTTCACATTGCTATTCTAGAGTTATTAATTATTGGAATCATATTGACTATACTCTACTCCAAGATAGCAAAGGTATCATTGTTTGTCATATGCATACATACATTGATTAGGACTTGTTTAGAGCATATATATATCCGAAAATAGTGACAAGGAGCATTCATGAAAATAAAATGTTTTAGAGGACATATGATGCCACTATTGCTTCTATGTTTGATATGATCTAGTGGCTACATATGACTTATTCATGAGCATGTGAACCTAGTGGTTAATCTAGTTAAATGAGCAAGAAAGAATCTAATTCAACATTGACAAGATAACCATTGCAAGATGTGTGAAGAAGCTTGTCATTGGTTTAAACCGAATTAGGTTACTTATGCAAGTTTGCTAGTTTAAACCATAAGAGAAGAAAGTTCATGGAATCAATCTAGTTCAAGAAGAAGATAGAAATGAAAATGGATATCAAGTTCAACTTTCCAAAGTTGTATCTAGACTTGCATCTTGTGATACAACCTTTCATATATGTGCTATTATCAAGTGGTATTACAAGTGGTGTCATCTAAATTAAGCTTATAAGTGGCATCCAATAACTTCAAGTGATCCTCAACTATAAGTGATCAAATCAAGAAAGCATCCATCATCTAGTGCTCAAGTTCATCAAGTGGTATGACCCATGCTTGGACATAGGGGGAGATGCCCCATCTTTTGGTATCAAAGTCAAAGATCCTACAAATGGTCTCATTTCAACATAAGTGGTGGTGTCCATCAAAAATACAATATTCAAGCATCAACCATCTACCCCTAGTACCACCCTTTGTGCAAAATATGTATACCTTTTGTGGTTATTGATGACAAAGGGGGAGAGAGTACTACAAAGATATTAAAATTGGGGGAGTCTGATTGGTATGGACATGGACTGAGGATCAAAATTGATGAATGCAAAGGGGATCAAAATTATTATTGGACAAAAAGAAACACACAAGTAGGGGGAGCAAGCTCATGAACTTGGTTGTTGCATTTGATTTGTGCATGTCCATATGCTTGCTTGCATTGCACAAGTTCTTTAACTTGATATCCATGCTTGTGTGGTGTATGCTAGAAATAAATTTTGAATGATGATTTGCAAACTAGCATGCATAGGTGGTAGCTAGATATAATTTGTTCTTACAAGTGGTACTAGAGCCTTTCATATAATGTTGATCTCATGAGGTATCTAGTGTTTTTTGTAAGTCTAGCTAACCATGGTGCTAAGGATGGTATACATTGGAAACTCCGATTGGTATCACGCTTCAAAGGTCCATTCTTTACACCTTAGCATCATTTGATAGTATTACTCTCCCACATTTCATATCTATGCATATGTTCTGAACTTGAACCAAACACTATAGCGCATATGTAGGGGGAGCTAATACTAACAAAGAGGTGACTCAAATTTTCAAATACATATCTTTGTGAAATGTTGTCATCAATTACCAAAAAGGGGGAGATTGAAAGTCCTTGTTTGGTTTTGGGTAATTGATGTCACCTAGGGTACTAACCTTTGTCATGAGGTGTTTATAAGCTAGGTTGGTACACACCAAGTGCGGGAGCTAGATGATGATCATGGTATCGGTGGTGATGACCAAAAGATGGATCAAGTGCTCCACATTTGGAAAGAGAAGAAGAGAAAAGCAAAACCCTATGGAGATCAAGGCAAAGGTATAAATAGGGATTTTGTTTTGGCACTCAAGACACCATAGAGGGTGTGAGTGTGTTTAGGATAGATAGCCGTACTATTAAGAGGGGACTATCTCGATGATTGCGGTTATCAAGTGCCACTAGGTGAATTCATACATGCATATGCATTAGGACCTAGTGTGCTAACCTCTAATCCTTTGAAAATGATTGTGAAAATGCTAACACACATGCACATGATGATTGCGGTTCTGTTTTTAGTTTTGTTTATTTATTTAATAGGTTTTTCAATATGTATTCTTTGCTGCTAATATATATATTTTATATATTAGCAACATAACACAATAAGCTTATTGCATGCATATATAATTGAACTATAGAACTACATATATATATAAATATATGTACATAAAATTACAAGCAATATACATAGAAGTTGTCCAAATATCTATCTACACAAGTTGTACTCCAAAGTTAGTATTGTAAACATATTACAAGTTGTACTTCATCTAAAGATCTACAGGGCATACAAATGATCATCATTGTTTGGAATCAACTTCTCGTTGGTATTATAGTACAACTCGCCGTTTGGATTTATGACTTGTTCCCGACGAAATCCTGCTATTGTCTCTTGTATTGCTTTCAATTGGCCTTGTAGCATCACTTTTTGCTTCAACCAGTCAGTCTTCAATTTGAATTAGAGAAGATATTAGTTATATCTATATTATCAATATTAAGTCTATAAAAAATGAAAAGAAACATGTTACGTACTCAGGAATTCTATTTGATTCTATCGTCATGTACTCGCAAACATAGAATTCACATAAGTTGATACCCTGTTTTTGTCTCAAAATCCACTGTAGAATAAAAAGATTCATCTCGTAATAAAGATATGATATATGACATGATATAATAAAGATACACGTACATTGACGAAGGTGTACGTAAACTTACCGGTAGTCGTGGCTTTATTGTAAGTGGCGCCTTACATTGACTCATATGTTCCTGAAAGTGCATTCGCCCCCATTGTGGGTTTTGGCTAATTAATGACAATCAAATTAGGGACTAACGGATTTATAAAAGCATATATGCAGGTGTTAGTCTTTAGAAAGATTTGAAATATTGAAATCTCGTGAACAAAGCACGTTGGATACATTTGGACAAAAAGATACCTAGCTCAAGTGACGGATTGAAATTCTGATTTCAAACTTGAGTTATAGGTAAGCCGGACTATCAAGAGGGTCACAAATTAGGTTGGCTAGATGTGGAGAAAAGTGCTCAAATCGACTAACTAAAGTTTGCTTGAGAGACACCGCACGATCACGAACACGTCGAGGTAAATCTGTGTGGTCGGTAGTACCGACCATGGCTGCTCGGCGTGCTGCTCTAACATCCTCTCTGTTCGCGCTCAAAATGGCCTGGCGGTAGTACCGCTATAAGGCTGGTACTACCGCTCCTCGGTGGTACCGACCTTGGCCGGTAGCAAGCCCGTTTTTACAACCTCTCTGTATAGGCTCGAAAATGACCTGGCGGTAGTACCGCCATTTGGTCGGTACTACCGCCCTCGGTGGTACCGACCCTAGTCGGTAGAAAGCTTGTTTTTGCAGACCTCTCTGGTCGCGCTCAAAATGACTTGGCGGTAGTACCGCCATAGTGTCGGTACTACCGACCCTCGGTGGTACCGACCCAAGCCGGTAGTAAACCAAGTTTGCAGGGCTCTCTGTGTTGGCTCGTTTTTGACTTAGCGGTAGTACTGCCATAGTAGTCGGTACTACCGACCCTCGGTGGTACCGACCCTGGTCGGTAGTAACCGAGGGACCAAGTCCCTTTTGCGGAGCTCTCTGTTTGCGGTCGTTTTGGCCTGGCGGTAGTACCGCCATAGGGCCGGTACGACCGCCCGTCGGTGGTACCGACTTGAGGTCGGTAGTTGACTTTAGGTCAGATCCAGATCTATGCGACCGTTGGTGACTGGTCGGTACTACCGACCATGGGTGGTCGGTACTACCGCCCAGCCTCGGGACTGAGGGAGTATAAATTGCTCTCCTCTTCTCGTTTGACATATACCCACTCATTCCACTCACTTATTGCGACCTAACTTCAGACAAAAGAGCCTCCAAGCATTGACTCCTCCCCTCTCTCTCCCCCTTTGCTCCTAGATTCACTTACTTCCAAGATTTGAGCTAGGGAAGTGAGATTAGAGAGTGGGAAGCTTCGATCTACGACTTGAGCACTTGGTTTCCATTTAGCCGACTTTGTTTGTGTCTATTACTCTTGAGCTCTTTGAGCTCTAGCCGGTTAGGTGTTCTTCGTGGTAGCCCGTATTGATTCATTTATGAGGGCTCCCCGAAGTGTTTGTATTACCCCTGTGATTTCTAGTGGAGAAACTCTTGTAGCCTTTGTGGTTGCTTGAGTGAGGCTAGGAGGTGAAATAGACTCCGACCTTTGTGGTCACCTCAACAACGAGGACGTACGCACTCCTTAGTGGATTGGCCGAACCTCGGGATAAATCGCCGTGTCCCGTGTGCTTGTTGTTGTCTCTACTTTGTATATTACTTGTGTTCTTCGTGTTCTTCCTCTCCCTATCT
The DNA here is from genome assembly GCA_009763385.1 of Coix lacryma-jobi var. lacryma-jobi. Classification (NCBI taxonomy): domain Eukaryota; kingdom Viridiplantae; phylum Streptophyta; class Magnoliopsida; order Poales; family Poaceae; genus Coix; species Coix lacryma-jobi. The sequence continues at coordinate 117,807,010 of CM019829.1, forward strand.
CTTTCTTAGGTTGAGAAGGCTCGATCCACACCGTGGAAAGCAACCAAGGCTTGGTAAGGCTAGAATCTCTGTTTATCATACTTAGGGAAGTGGGGTTCATCTTGTATTACAGTCATAGCTCACTTACATTGGATTTGTAGTTCATCCTTAGGATCCCGGTAGTGTCGTTTGTTTGTGTCGGTAGTACCGGTGTATCACACCCGGTAGTACCTACCCAAACAAATCAGCAACACCGGTTGTTGTCTAACTACAATTTCTAGTTTGTGAAGTTTCAGATTGTCAAAAATCACCTATTCACCCCCCTCTAGGCTGATTAGATCCTTTCAATTGGTATCAGAGCCTAACCCTTGTGTTAGCGCTTCACCGCGTAAGGGAGAATCATGTCGACCCTAAGTCAAGAACAAATTGATGACATTGTCAAGAGGGTTTCCACTCAGCTGCTAGAAGATCAAGCAAAAAATATGAAGATCAAATGCAAAAGATGAGAGATGAGATGGAGAGCATGAGGCAAGCTTTGGCCAACAAAGGCGAAGTATCCGGAAGCGGAGAAAAACCGCCACAGCCCAAAGAAGATAAGAAAAAGGAAGATGGAGTGAAGGGCAAGAGGGAGAAGGAGTTCTCTAACATACCTTATGACTATAGCCAAATGGGCAAAGTCATTCAATTGCCTAGCGTCAATCTAGGCAAACCACCCTCCTTCGATGGAATCAATTACAATGATTGGGCACACAAGATGAAGATGCATCTTCTTGCCGCAAGAGTTTGGGAGATTGTCGAGAGTGGACCAAGTCATGTTGAATGCGAAGAGTTCACCGACAATGATGTGGTTGAGTTTCAACAAAATGTTCAAGCCGCATCATTGATCCTATCATGCCTTAAGCCAGAAGAAAGCAACAAGATACATGGAATGGAGAATGCCAAGAAGATTTGGGACACTCTCAGGATATCATATGAGGGTGATGCAAGTGTGAGGAAGTGCAACATAGAGCTTCTTTCAAGGAAAGATCAAGAACTTCGCTATCAAGAGTGGTGAGACCACTCAACAAATGTTTGATAGATTCATGACATTGATCAACAAGATTAGAGCTCTCGGAGACACAAAGTGGGATGACAACTCAGCTGCAAGAAAGCTATTGAGAGCATATAGAAAGAAGAACAAGACACTTGCATCAATCATCATGGAGAGACCCAACTATGAGAGCATGGGACCTCATGAGATGCTTGCCAAAATAAAGCATCATGAAGTCTTGGATGATGAAGCCATAGAAGATCAAGAAGCAAGCAACAAGAAGGTGGTAGCTCTCAAGGCAAAACAAGAAGAAGGAAGCAAGGCCCAAGATGACTCATCAAGTGAAGGGAGTGAAGACTCCGACGATGAGATTGCACTTCTCGTGAAGAACTTTAGAAGATTCACGAGAAAGAAGATGTACAAGAAGGGCAAAGGTGGATACTTCAAGAAGTCAAAGAAGAGAAATTGCTATGAGTGTGGTGCGGACAATCATTTCATTGCCGATTGTCCACAAAGGAAGAACAAGAACAAGTATAGCAAGAGTGATGACAAGAAACAAAGAAGAAGAAGAGGTGGTGAAGCTCATCTTGGTGAGGAATGGTTCTCGGAAGATGACTCTAGTGATGAAGAGAAGAGCAAGGGCAAGGAGAAAGAGAAGGGAGCGGTGAACATTGCCATACACAAGACTTCTTCTCCAAGCCCCCTCTCCAACATGACTTCCTCGACCACTTCATCACGCTTGTTCGAGGACCTCACCGACGATGAGGATGACGTCACTCATTCTTGCTTCATGGCTAAGAATGAGAAGGTATTACCTCACTCTCCTACTTGTTCAAGCGATGAATATAGTGATGATGACATGGATGAATTTGAACTAAGCATCATAATGAAAAGTTGGTAAGAAAAGGTGGATCAAAGATATTAAAATTGCTTAGCAAGTTGAAAAGTCAGAATGAGAGTCTTGTTTTGCAAGGGGACTTGATCTCTCAAAAAGAGAGAAAAGAACCTTGCATTGGAAGCCTCTATTGCGAGGAGAAGTTGAAGGTTGAGAAATTGACCATGGAACTATCTTTAGCTAACGACTCTAACAAGAAGTTGGCTAAGGAGTGTTCCACGAGCAATGACTCAATTGCTAATCTAAAGAGTAAGATTAGCTTGGTTCAAGAGAGCCTCACAAGCTCTCAAGATAATTCAAACTCTTGAACTAAGCTACAACACTCTTTGGAGTAGTACTTCTTCAACTACTCCTAAGGATTTTGACAAATCTAATGCTTCAACTAGTAATGGTTGCAATAGATGTTATAAAATTGATATAAATGCTTGTGCAACTAACATTGTTGAGTTAGAGAAGAAGAGCAAAGAGATCCAACGATTGAACATGATCTTGAGGAATGGTTGCAAGTGCAAGATGGAACAACCAAAGGATATCCTCAAGACCGCAAGACACCCATCCATCAAGGATGGAATTGGGTACAATAGGTATGGTGGCAAGGCCAATGGAAGGAAGATGGTCAAAGGGGTACCCTTTGTTAGCTTTAACAAAGGGGTTCCTCTCTTTGACCTTGTGAACAAGGCCAACAAGGTTGCCAATCCAAAGGCTCCACTTGCTAATGGTAAGATCAACAAGGAAAAGCAAGTGGAGGTCCCCAAGCAACAAAAGCCTATATCAAGAAGCTATACATGTGATTACTTGTGTTGTTGGGGAGAGAACGACAAGATTATCGTTAAGTATGTTGGTGCCCTCAAGAAGAGGGAGATTATGAGAAATGTTTGGGTACCCAAAGTTTATGTGACTAACCCCCTAGGACCCAATCTCACTTGGGTACCTAAATCAAGAACATAATCTTGTCTTGTAGGAATATGCCTCCGGTGGATCAAGTTGGGCGTTCGATAGTGGATGCACCAATCATATGACCAGGGCAAAAGAAATGTTCACCTCCTTCCAACCAAGCAATGACTCATGCACCGACATTGTGTTTGGTGACAATGGAAAAGGAGAGGTGCTTGGTTTGGGTAAAATTGCTATCTCAACTGACAATTCCATATCTAATGTATTACTTGTGCATTCGTTGAGTTACAACTTGCTGTTCGTTTCTCAACTTTGTGAAATGGGTTACGATTGTCTCTTTACGGATAAGGGTGTGGCCGTCTCTAGAAGAAGGGATTCCTCTATTGCATTTAAAGGCCTGTTGAAGGGAAAACTTTACCTAGTTGACTTCTCAACTAGTAAGGTAGAACCTACAACATGTCTAATGGCAAAATCTAGCATGGGTTGGCTTTGGCATCGCCGACTAGCTCATGTTGGGATGAGGAACTTGGCCCAACTTCAAAGGGAAGGGCACATCCTTGGACTAACCAATGTCTCGTTTGAGAAAGATAGGATTTGCAGCGCATGCCAAGCCGGAAAGCAAGTTGGAGCAAAACATCCAATGAAGAACATAGTGTCAACAACAAGGCCATTGGAGCTACTACATATGGACCTCATCGGACCCGTTGCTTACCAAAGCATCGGCGGTAACAAATATGGTTTCGTTATTGTTGATGACTTTTCTCGTTTCACTTGGGTGTTCTTTTTAGCATATAAAAGTGAGACCCAAGGCAACTTCAAGAAGTTTGCTAGAAGGGCTCAAAATGAGTTTGAGCTCAAGATCAAGAAAGTGAGAAGCGACAATGGGACCGAGTTTAGGAACACACCACATAGAAGAATATCTTGATGATGAAGGAATCAAACATGAGTTCTCCGTTCCATATACCCCACAACAAAATGGGGTTGTGGAAAGGAAAAATAGAACTCTTGTTGAAGCCGCAAGATCTATGTTGGATGAATACAAGACATCCCATGGCTTTTGGGCGGAGGCGATGAACACCACGTGTCATGCTATCAACCGCCTCTACCTCCACAAGCTAAGGGACAAGACGCCATATGAGCTTCTAACCGGTAACAAACCAAAGGTGCATTACTTTCGAGTTTTTGGCTGCAAGTGTTTCATACTTAACAAGAGGGCCAAAAGTTCAAAGTTTGCACCTAAGGTACATGAAGTCTTTCTACTTGGTTATGGTACTAACGAACACGGCTACCGCGTATTCAATAATGCCACCGACACTATTGAGTTAACGGTAGACGTGACTTTTGATGAATCCGACGGCTCCCAAAAGGAGCAAGTCAATGATGAGCTTGTAGGTAATGACATGCCTCCATCCAAAGCTATCAAGAAGCTTGCAACCGTTGATGTGAGGCCCATTGAAATTCAAGATGATGAAGATGATCCATCACACACCCCACAAGATTCTCATGTCCATGTGCATCCAAATGCGCATGATCAAGCTTCCGCAACTCCGAATGGTGGAAGTGTGAATGATGTTCAAGTGATACATCAATTGATGATCAAACACAAGCTCAACATGAAGACCAACGAGATGATGGTGACATCCACACATATGACGAAGATGATGAAGATGGACCCATCCAAAGAAGATCACTTGTGCCACATCCAAGAGTTCATCATACAGTTCAACGGGATCATCCCGTTGATAACATATTGGGGAGCATACGACGTGGGGTAACGACACGTTCTCGTTTAGCAAGTTTTTGTGAACATTACTTGTTTGTCTCCTCTTTGGAACCTCTTAGGGTGGAAGAAGCACTTGCTGATCCGGACTGGGTGATGGCTATGCAAGAAGAGCTGAACAACTTCACCAGGAATGAAGTCTGGTCCTTGGTGGAAAGGCCAAGCAAAATGTGATAGGAACCAAATGGGTCTTCCGCAACAAAAAGACGAGCATGGCATGGTAACAAGGAACAAAGCACGGTTGGCGGCTCAAGGTTTCACTCAAATCGAAGGTTTGATTTTGGGGAAACCTATGCACCTGTTGCTAGGCTTGAGTCAATTCGTATATTACTTGCCTTTGCTACTCACCATGATTTCAAGCTATACCAAATGGACGTGAAAAGTGCATTCCTAAACGGCCCCCTCTCCGAATTGGTATACGTGGAGCAACCACCGGGTTTTGAAGATCCCAAGTTTCCCAACCACGTCTACAAGCTCGACAAGGCGCTCTATGGGCTCAAGCAAGCCCCTAGAGCTTGGTATGATTGCCTTAAGGACTTTCTACTCAAAAAGGTTTTGAGATAGGGAAGGCCGATGCTACTTTATTACTCGCAAAGTCGATAATGATATCTTTGTGTGCCAAATATATGTCGATGACATAATATTTGGTAGTACTAATGTGACTTTCTGTGAGGAATTTAGTAGGATCATGACCAAAAGGTTCGAGATGTCCATGATGGGTGAGTTGAAGTATTTCCTTGGATTCCAATCAAGCAACTCAAGGATGGCACGTTCATCAGTCAAACCAAGTATACAAGAGACATGCTAAAGAAGTTTGAGATGGACAAGGCCAAACCCATCAAGACTCCCATGCCTACCAATGGACATCTTGATCTAAATGAGGATGGTAAGTCAGTGGACCAAAAGGTATATCATTCTATGATCGGTTCATTACTTTACCTTTGTGCATCTAGGCCCGATATAATGCTTAGCGTGTGCATGTGTGCAAGATTTCAAGCTAATCCGAAAGAATGTCATATTATGGCCGTTAAGAGAATCTTTTGATACTTAGTGCACACTCCCAATCTTGGCTTGTCGTATCCCAAGGGCTCCACTTTTGATCTACTTGGCTATTCCGATTCGGACTATGCCGGTTGCAAAGTAGATCGAAAGAGCACTACCGGGACTTGCCAATTTATTGGAAGGCCTTTGGTGTCATGGAGTTCCAAGAAACAAAATAGTGTTGCCCTATCCACCGCCGAAGCCGAGTATGTGGCGGCCGGCGCTTGCTGTGCTCAAATACTTTGGATGAAGAAAACACTAAAAGATTTCTGATGTGAGGAAAACAAGATTCCACTTTTGTGTGACAATGAGAGTGCTATCAAGCTAGCTAACAATCCCGTAAACCATTCTCGCACAAAACACATTGACATCCGACACCATTTCTTGAGAGACCACGAAGCCAAATGAGATATCTCTATACGCCATGTGAGCACCGAAAAACAATTAGCCGATATCTTCACAAAGCCTCTAGATGAGTCAAGATTTTGTGCTTTGAGGAGTGAACTAAATATCATTGATTCTCGTAACGTGGCTTGATGTCTTGCACATATTTGTGTTCACCTAGAGATCTAGATAAATGTTTTATCAAATATTGTGTGTGATTTCAAAATCTATTTTGCATGCTTCTCTTGTGTCCATAGCTATGTACTGCTTGTATGAAATCTGGATATGATTGAAGTTTGTGTAGTATACCACTCAAGGTTCTCCTAGAATAGCTCTCTGTCCGTTCTGGAAGTGAACGGTCGGTAGTACCGCCATCTGGGCCGGTAGTACCGACGTCAGTAGTACCGACCCCTATGGGCGGTAGTACCGACCGGGTTTGACACAAGTATAAAAGGCCGCGGTAAAAACCCCTTTTGACCTATCCAGTCAATCCTCTTTGACCGCAGCCGCCGTCCCCTTGCGCCCGCGTTCTTCAGCCGCAACCACCGCTCGCGCCCTCTCTCTCCGATCTCCCTCCTCCTCCACCCAAATCCAACTCCCTCCGGTGGGAAGGTGCGTTGGAGCAAGGAGATCGTCTTGGTATTGACCGTGAAGCTCGGAAGTTCCTCCTACATCGGATTTCGGCCTCTTCTTCTCGAGTAGCAAGGTACTAGGGTGTTCATGCCCGATCTCTCAATGTACCTTGTTCTAGGTCGATTCCTTTGGTAGGGTTGTTCTATCTAGTGTGTAGATGCTTCTAGGATGTATGGTTTGCAAGTTTATGGGCGATTTGGTGGATTGGGTCGAAGTGAACCGCACGCTGCAGTGCGGTCGGTAGTACTACGGTCGGTACACTACTAGATTTTGACCCTATTGCATCAAGTCCCGTTGCATCAAACAAGAATCTAATGCAATAGCTGGGTGCTATTGCATCAATTGTTAGAATCTGATGCAATATGTGGTCGTTATTGCATCGAAAAAGAGTTGGATGCGATAGTAATTCATGTGGATGCAATAGGTGCGATCTATCGCATCATTTGGGATAAGCGATGCAATAGGTTGAAATTATTGCATCAAACATATTTGGTTGCATTAGTCTCGAATTTTTGATGCATTATGTAAGTGTTATTGCACCGGTTTAGAATATGGATGCAATTAGAAAGTACTATTGCAACAGTTTTATGGTTGATGCAAGGAATATTTTCTGACACAAAAATAATAAATGTGAAAACATATTGTGGCTACAAAATATAAGTGAATTATTAATCTTAATTAAAATAAAATATCTATTAATAAATAGTTAAATATTATTATTAGAAATAAGTTCCACCTAATAATTAAAATTTAAATTTTAAGGAAATTTATTAAAAAAACATGACTGCTAGGAGGTGGGCATAGGAGTTGAACTTGTGCGCCTATGAAACTCTAAGTTGTGGACAAACCACTAGGCTAATTAGATGTTGTTGCATGTACTAGTATATGTTTTGTTTTATATATTATTAGTTAATCATATTTTGATCAGAGCCCATATCATCAGGCCATCACGTAACCCATCATGAGGCCGGCCATCACGTATCAAAAAAAAGGCCGGCCATCACGTAACCAGGCCTTCACGCTCGATCGCCCGTCGCCCACCTTCACGCTCGATCGCCCGTCGCCCACGCTCGCCCCTCTCGCCTGCGTTTCTTTCCTGTCTGGCGGTGGCGACGCGCTCGATCTCCCTTGCGATCTCACCATGCAGTGACGGCGGCGAACGCCGAACGGACCTCAGACTAGAGCGTGCTGGAAATCTGGGATCACAGGACACAGCCACACAGGGGCACGCCGCACTGCCGTAGTTCTCCAAGAGGACAGAGTCACCGTCACTAAGGACCGTACGCCCTTTGCCCCTTTCTCATGTTCATGTGCGTCGCCTGTGTGCATCCTCCTCCTCCTCCTCTGGTATTGTAAATTTGCTCATGATGATACTCAATTGTTTGATGGTTAGTGATTGGCCGATTGGGATATTGTTGGGATCGTTCATCGCCGGCGGCGCAGTGAATCCAGACGGACTAGAGCAGACCCTGGTCGTTGGTGAATTGGCACTTGGCAGCATACTGCATACTTGGTCAGACACTCAGGCAAACGGTAATTGTTTAATGACTAATTGATATTTTGATCGTAATTTACAACCAGCCTTAGGAAATAGAGATAGGGCTTGTATGAATTTTGTAAGAAACTCTAGTTTGCGATCTAGTTTGCTGTCACCACGTTTGGCAATTTAAAATCAGCCTTAAGAAATGCTTGAAGACGGTTTTTTAAAAGCAATGAAGCACTCTAGTTTTATTTAAGATAACTATAATAGTTATTTTATCATTCTTATAGTTTCTTGAATGTACTGTTATTTTTTATAAACTTCATATATGCTGCTGTCAGTTATCTCTTATAAATAATATAATATAGTTCTATTATCCTATTAAAATATTAGATTATTGGACCTTTAGTGTTTTACTTGCCCAAGGCCCTAAAAATTATTAAGATGGCCCTGCATCTCTGTTAGGACAGCATCTATCTTTTCGTCTAGTATAGGACAACAAATCTCTGTTAGTATTACGGTGAATTAAGGAGTATACATTATGGCAAAGTTCATGTGTGTCGGCAAAAGAATATGGCTGACCCTTCTCTATGTTTTTAGAGTAAGATAAATCACCATTGACGAGTTAGTAGGATAATGTTTGGCATCGTGGCTTGCTGCTTGTGTTGTTAAAACGATCATCAGAAATTCAGAATGCCATGAGCCTCATTCTCTCTATTTTTGACTGATAAGAATGAGTGACCTCTTCATCAGCTTAGCTTGTTCTTTGAAATCTCCACTTGTCCTGCAATTGTTACATTTTTGTAATGTTTATTTTGACATGTCTAGGAAATATACTGATCAAAAGAATTTATGTCACTGTCCAGATTTGTTGTCCTATACTCCTTAATGCACCGTAATGTATACCAAAAATCAAATTGTTTCCGATTCACCAAACCTATTCTTATCTCTTTCTAAAGGAATTAAAAAAAAATTAAAAAAACAAAATAAGAAAAAAAATACTGGAATTCTGGATTTTTTACCTACGTAGGGCATATTGGAAGGATTTTACTTTGCTTTTGATTCAAATTTGAAGCATGTTCTTATTTATCTTTGTGTGTGTTTCTCAGGTACGGTGTTGAAATCAATGTCACACCAAGGTACAAGTTGGATGCGGCTGGATAGGGCATCTACAGAGTGGCAACAAGGATTAACAGATTATCTTGATAGCACCTTTGGAGGCAGCTCTAAAGGAGGAACGGCACCATGTCCATGTCCAGCATGTCGTTCCATGTCATTTAGAAAACTGTCGGATGTTCAGAATTATTTGCTTCGGAAAGGTTTTGATGAAAGCTTCATCCGAGAGCAGGAAAGTATATGTGACGGTTCAGCTATTGATGATGATGATGTTGATGATAGGGCTAGTACCACAGAATTGATACATTCTCTAATCAGGGGTAGCATACGTGGAGAAATCGATGAGGAACAACCAAATGAGATGGCAAAGAAGTTCTTTAAATTGCTAGAAGAGGCCAAGAAGGAGTTGTTTCCAGGCTGCTCGGAAGCTACGCAAGTGTCTTTCATTGTCAAAATGTTTCAGTTGAAGTGCATGTTTGGTTGTAGTAATGCTTGCATGGAGTACATACTTGCACTATTCTTGCTTATACTTCCTAAAGGACACGGCCTCCCAGATAGTATTGGAGAAGATAAAAAAGGTTGTTAGAGATCTTGGTCTTAATTATGAAAAGATAGATGCATGCTATAATGACTGTGTGTTATTTAGAGGGGAAGAATATGAGGGCCTGGATAATTGCCCAAAATGTGGTGAGACAAGGTGAAAGCAGTCTAAAGATGCGGTAGAAGCAGATGTTGGAAGTAGTTGTGGGTCAAAAAAGCGTGTTCCGCGTAAAATTCTTCGATACTTTCCACGGATTCCACGGCTCCAAAGGGTATATATGTCAGAGACTAGAGCATCATATATGCGTTGGCATAAGGAAGAATTGGTTGTTGATGGAAAAATGCGACATCCTGCGGACTCGAAAGCATGGAAACATGTTGATGAAACCTATAAATGGTTTGCAGAGGATCCTCGTAATGTCAGGCTTGGTCTAGCATCTGATGGATTCAATCCGTTTGGTATGTTGAATGTGTCATACAGTTGTTGGCCTGTGATTTTAATTCCTTACAATCTTCCGCCATGGTTGTGTTTGAAACAGTCGTATTGGATGTTGTCAATGATGATACCTGGAGCGAGATCGCCTGGTGTTAGCATTGATGTGTACTTGCAGCCTCTAATTGATGAGCTCAAAGTTCTGTGGGAAAAGGGTGTCAAAGCCTGGGATGCAAAGGAGAGGAAGGGTTTTGATTTGCATGCAATTCTACTATGGACAATCAATGACTTTCCAGCATATGCGATGCTTTCTGGATGGAGTACAAAAGGCAAGTTTGCATGTCCATACTGTCATACGGAAACCGACTACTTATGGTTGAAGCATGGGAAGAAGCACTGCTACATGGGGCATCGTCGTTTTTTGCCTATGAACCACAAGTGGCGCAGAAATAAGGTCAGTTTCAACAACAACACAGAATATGGGGAGGCTCCACAACCACTGATGGGGGAACAAGTATTGCAACACTATGATAGTTTTGAACAGGTCAGTTTTGGCCCTGAATCAAAAAAAGGAAGCAGCGTGACGAAGAAAAGAGATGACACAACTGGAGGAAGAAGAGTATTTTTTTCCAGCTTCTGTACTGGAAAAATTTGCTTATTAGGCACAACTTGGATGTGATGCATATCGAGAAAAATATATGTGAGTCCATATTGGGCACTTTGCTAGACATAGAAGGTAAAACTAAGGATAATGAGGAAGCTCGGCTTAACATGCAGCATCTAGGGATAAGGATGGATCAGCATCCAGTACATGAGAATGGTAAGTTCACCTTACCACCTGCTTTGTACAAACTAGGGAAAGATGACAAGAAACTTTTATGCAAATTTCTCCATGAAGTTAAGTTGCCTGATGGGTATGCATCGAATATCCGAAGATGTGTGGATGAAAATCGGATATTGCTCTCTGGTCTGAAAACTCATGATTATCATATTATATTCCAGAAACTTTTACCATTAGTACTGCGCAACATTTTGCCTCAACAAGTTGTTGTCCCATTGCTCAACTTGAGTAGGTTCTTCAGTTCTCTATGTTCAAAGGAGCTGGATGAAAAGGAGCTTGCTAACATGAGTGCTTCGATCAGGGAGACTCTATGTCAGCTTGAGATGATATTTCCACCTACTTTTTTTGACATCATGGTACATTTGCCAGTTCATCTAGCTGAAGAGGCTTCACTTGGCGGACCTGTATGCTATAGATGGATGTATCCCGTGGAGAGGTACCTACGTACAGTAAAAGGGTATGCGAGGAACAAAGCACATCATGAAGGCTCAATAGCAGAGGGATATATCACAGAAGAGTGCATGACTTTTTGTTCTTTGTTCTTCAAAGACATGCCAACTCGGCCAGAGCATCATGAAAGCGCTGCAGTGCCTGAACCACCATCTGGTTTGAGTGTTTTTAGTGACCTTGACTACAGTAGGAAAGGGTATAGTTTCGAGGTCTTGGACGAATCCGTCTTACTGAAAATAAGGCACTACATAGTCACTAATACTGACGAGTGTGCTACTTTGGCTGAGTGAGTTCATTTTAACATTTTAGCATGATATTGTTTTTTCACATGATAGATTACTAATTCTTTTCATTTTGTTTGGTCTGCCCACTGCAGTGCACATCAGGCTGCACTAAAGGAATTTAATCCGCATAATGTTGAGAGAAGGCACAAGCAACTATTTGTTCGTTGGTTTGAGGACAAGGTGAGTCACCACATTTTTTTTAATTTTATCATCCACACAATGACATCATCTTTCTAATTTATTCTTTTATGGAACTACAGACCAAACAAGAATATGACCAAGGAAAAGCTAGTGAGGAGATGTTGAACCTTTCTCGAGGACCAGATGATCGTACTCGTGTATTCAATAGATGTTTCATCAACGGCTTCCTATTCCGGACGGTGTCGGCTGAGACGAGCTTGATCACACAGAACAGTGGTGTCCTTGTCAAGGGTGATGAAACTACGGGTAATATGGACTGGTATGGAGTTATTAAGAAAATTATCTCTCTACAATTCACTGGTCGAAAGGAAGTGATTATGTTTCAGTGTGATTGGTTCGATGTCCCCGCTCCAACAAAGAACAAAGGTAAAGGTACAACAAAGATCAATATGGAGTTATAGATATTGATACTACCCGTCTCAGATATTCAGATGATCCCTATATTTTGGCGACACAAGCAGAGCAGGTGTTTTATGTCAAACATGCGAAGAAATCAAATTGGTGTAGTATTGTTTGAATCAAACCAAGAAACCTTTTCACGATGCCGGAATCCGCAATTGTTGAAGAGGAAGCAGAAAATAATCCGCTAGATGTTGACTCATTGCTTGTTGGAGTGGAGGATATGACTATTAGATTCGATAAGGGGGACTTGATGAATTGGCATAGAACGGACATGGAAGGCGAAACAATTGATACTTCTGTTATTCAGAAAGCAATTGCTCAATCTGTACCAGAACCAATTGATGAAGATTTCAGTGATGAGGGTGAAGATGACGTAGACGCATATATTGACGATGGAGTTGTCGCACCTGCCGTTGCCCCAGATGATGAAGCTGATGATGATTTTTTCGTTTAAGTATTCACAACAATGCTACTTTAATGACATTTGGATGTTCTTAGCTGTTAAAGATAAATCAGTTTATATACTGTGATAAGCAAGTTCTGTAATAAACAAGTTCTGTATGGTTAAGCATTTTCTTGCTGGTCAGCTTTTGTTGAAAGAAGCAGTAGGACTTCATCGCTGGAAGCAGCGTTAAGCGAACGGTGGTGGATGGACACGTATCTTTAACGATGATGAAATTGTTTCATTTTCTTCTTCGTTTTTATATATATACAAATCATTCATGTCGACACGGCATCAGATTCTGTACCCCAATCAGTAAAAGGTGTGGTCGTGTGTCGATATGGGGCGAAGTTGGGATCATTCTCTTTTTAGTGGGAACCACGTTTCAGGTTTTTCATGTTTCCTCCAAGTTTATAGCACAAAACAGTTTTCCAGAACATGTACATGATTTCACACGCCTATGCACACCCTTCAGGTGTAGAGGCAAGCACATATATATATTTTGCTTCCATGCAACTGCATATATGGAACTAACATTAGATAGCATTAACTTAATTAGTGGTCCAAGACATCAGCACATAGTTCTATTTCAGCACATAGTTCTATCACATACTTAGTGGATCCACAATCAAGCACCTACAGGGTTTGCTTGCATTAGTTCAGCACTTACTACATACTACCAGCACCACATACAGTGCACACACACTGAGGATATGACAAAGCTACTTGTCCTTCTTCTTCATCTTCTCTTCCAGAGGTTTGAGCACGCCATCGACCAAGTTGTTGAAGAGGGTGTCATAGAACTCATCAATGTCGTTGCTCATCTTGTTGGCCTGGACAAGGAGACATTGTTGTCCAGCATCCTTGGCCTTTTCAAATAACTCTCTCGCTGCCTGTAGAGAAGGCTTCTTGGTCAGCTCAACTTGATCCACCACATCATAGTTGATGTCTCCCAACAACTTCTCGAAGGATTGATGAACTCCAAAGAGGACCTTCTTAGTGCGGCGTTTCAGCTTTGTGTTGGCACTATATCTCCAGCTTTGCAGGGCAATCGAATTGAAATTGGCCGCCTATTAGAAAAACAAGAATAAAAAGATAAGAACACTCGAATTTCATGATATTAATATATCAGAATAACGTGTGGTCATGGTTCCTATTGGAAAATCAAGACGATGCTGATCGGAAGTCAAGCAACACACAAAGTCCATCATATTATAGTATGAAGTGCAGTTAATATTTATCAAGCATAAGAACTATATAATCATTCATAGAAAATACTTGACTGGTAGGTGTGCATACGACAGAATGCAGTTCTCACTATACTTTACATTCAGACTGCTTAAATCTGTTGCTGCAGCGTTCCAATTATGCTTCTTTGTGATGTACATATATACCAGATCAGTAGGAAAGAGGGCACAACAGCGGTGTCAACAAATCCCCAACGTCCAGTGGGTATCCTATTTATGATCGCTGGTTTCCTACAGTGGGTATCCTATTTAGGATCGTTGGTTTCCTAGTTTTTCACTGACCTCTATGAACATATGGCACCATGCTGTGCTTTGGTGTCTCTTCGCAAAGAACACTTCCAAGATGCAATTCAACTCCTGACAACTACAACCACTAATCTTTTCCTTACTTCAATTCTTTTACCAAGCCTACTTAATTCCAATTTACTATCCAAAATCAAATTTCAGAACATAAACAAAACTGTCCAAACTGAACTTTTCAGCACACATAGCAAAACAAAATTCGGTATAAACATTTGGGGAAAAGGGATTGGGGAGGATGGGAATCACAGATCTTACCTTGCTCTTCCCTTTGTTGGTTGGGTGAGGGTGCTTCGCCGCCGGGGCCAGGGTCGACGACTGCCCTTCGTTCTTCCTCTTCTTCGGGATTGGGGTTGGGGTAGGCGACTGCCCTTTGTTCTTCTTCTTCGTCGGGGTTTCAGGCTTCTCCTTGCTGATCTTAACCCTAGGCTCATCGTCGTCGGAGCTGATGAAGATGACCTCCGAACTGCCGCGCTCGTTGCGAAGCTGAGCCTTGGCGTTCCACCCGCGCCTCTTGCCGGGAGCCATGGCCGCCGCCGGGGTGGGACTGAGTCCGCTGCCGTCGCCGATGTAGGTCGCGAGGGGGTCAACGATGGGGAACGAGATTGGTTCACGGGAAATGGAAGGGAACGAGAGCGGGCACGGGATGGCTTTACACCGAAGTAGTCACGCAATTGGGCCGGCCCATTTACATGGTATATTCGGCAGGCGCGCACGCTACCTATATGTCCACCAAAGTTAGTACCACCTCGCCAACCTAAGGAGGAGTAAACCTGCTTAAAAGCTCAGGTGTTGCTACGGGTTCGAATTCCTTGTAACATTGACTGAAGGGGCTTGCTTTGGGCCGGGCCTATGCCGGGCTCCCTATTGCGGTTGAGCCTGCTGGGCTCCTGTTTGCGGAGACTGGTGGGCTCCTGTTTGCGGTTGAGCCTGGTGGGCCTTGGCCCCTAAGCGAGCTCCTTTTGCAATTTTTTTTAAAAAATGTGTTCTGAAAAAAATATTTTTTGAAATAACATTTTGCAATTTTCATTAATTCTGATTTAACTGAATTACTACACACTACTACTACGTACTATTATTACTACCACACTACTCATACTAGTACTCATACTACTACTCATACTACTTCTACTCCAATACTACTCCTACCACACCACTCATACTACTACTCTACTATTACTCATACTACTTCTACTCCAATACTACTACTACCACACCATTCATACTACTACTCTACTACTACTCATACTACTATACTCCAATACTACTCGTACCACACCACTCATAGTACTACTCATATATACTACTAATCTACCACCTCTACTCCTACTACTACTCTACTTCTACTAGTATACTCATACTAGTACTCATACTACTCATACTAGTACTCATACTACTACTCCTACCACTACTCATACCACACTACTCATAGTACTACTCATAATAGTCTAATGCTACCACACTACTACCATTATTACTACGCACTACTCTACTTCTACTAGTATACTCATACTAGTACTCATACTACTCATACTAGTACTCATACTACTACTCCTACCACTACTCATACCACACTACTCATAGTACTACTCATAATAGTCCTAATGCTACCACACTACTACCATTATTACTACGACACTACTCATACTAGTACTACTACTCTTCTAATCTGCATCACGGTACAAGGGAGCCGCCGCCCGCAACCTAGAGGTTCTTCATATCCCCTCTACGAGCAGGTACAATAATTGGCTTATAGCCAAGCAAATGCTGATGTGGAGGAGAGAAGGGAGGAGAGAGAGGAGAGCTTGGCTCCCATGCAAGCACCAAGCTAGGCACGGAAGCATAGGTAGTAGTGGGTCCAAATAGAGATGTATGTGAGGAGGAATAGGAAAGAGAAATAGTTTATAGCCAAATAGATGCATGCGCAGAGTCTGACAACAAAACAAATCATTTACTATCATTTTATTATTTTCTAAATACGATGAAACTATATATTAAAATTATGAAATTAAAAAGATCTCATTTGTATTAAAAAATAAAATAAATCACACGGATCCAAAAATCCAAAAATCCCATCACGTGAACAAAAAGTGTCCCTCCAAATATCTCAATACCGCCAAAAATTTGGCTCCTCCCGCGAAAAGTACCTCGCTGGGCCGCTAATTATGCCCCCTCCCTAATCCACTCTCTCTTCTAATCTAATCTGCATCACGGTTCTACAGGGAACCGTCGCCGCAACCTAGCGGTTCGTCTCCCATCTCGTGCTCCGAGCCACAATGCCCAAGGCCACACGCGCGCAGTCGGCCACACGCGCGCCGTCGGCCACTAGGTCGCCCTCACCGCCGCCTGCCAGGATGTCGCCGTCGCCGTCGCCTGTGCGGAGGCCGCCTGCCAGGATGTCGCCCTCGCCATCGCTTGCGCGGAGGCCGACTGCCGGTCGGTCAACGGCCTCGCCGTCGCCTACTCCGAGGCGGAGTACCAGATCAACTTTGTCGTCGACTATGAGGCCGTTTAATAGGAGGTCGCCGTCTCCGTCGTCCCAGAGAGTGCCATCTCCGTCCAGCAGGAGGTTCTCCACGCAGTCCAGCCCTGAAGGTGTCGTAGACACACACCATCGTCGACAAGATGAACAACCCAGGTCAATTTTTGTGAATTTTTAGTTCAATTTATGCACAGGGTTGGGTTCACAAATTTATGCAGAGGGTTATTGGGTTCACAAATATAATTTATTGATTCGAGTTCCTGTAATTGTCCATGAAACATGGGAAATGTGACATATACTGATGAATGTTAACTTGAATACTGAAGCGTGAACAAATTAAATAAATATATGCATGACACGTTTGTGTTTTAAAATATTTTGTAGAAAAACGGGAGATAAATGGCAACTATTTATAGATTTCAATGGGGGACCTGAGGACGGTCATCGTGCAATAGTGACCCTTGACCGAGAAAAAATAACATTTACCAACTTATTAAAGTTCAAAAGTAAGTTGGGTTATTCTACGAGGGACTTCATGTACTATATGAAGAGATCCGGCAACGATAAAGCTTTGCTAAAGAGTATAGAATACGAAAAAGATGCTTCGACAATGGTAGAAGATTCTATGGAAGAGAAGATAGTTAGGATAGGAGTTTCTACAACTCAGGTAGATATGCAAGGAGAATATGCAATCACACCGATTAAGCACCGTGCTAGACATGAGGAAGTTAGTGAAGAAGGAATTCAGGATGAAGACATTGACGCATACAAGGTTTGGCTCAAAAAACTCCCACAAGATAAAGAAAACCCAGGTACTAATGTAGACAAAAATTAAATCTCAATGTTTTGTAGTTACTGTTGTATAACTGAAACTACAAATATATATATATAACATCTATATATGCATCTCGCAGAATTTAGGGACGACACCCGGCTGAATACTGTTGCTACATATAAAGAATGGTTGAGGAGGCAAGGGCTGCTTCAAGATATATGTAATCTTACTTTGTTCTATCTTTGATTTGTGGAAGCATTAGTATATTCATATATATTTCCAACTGAATTGTAACTGTGTAAATTCACTATTTTGTATGTGCAGATGCATATGTAGATGAAGAAACCAATGAAGAAGACGGAAGTGGTGACAACAACGCAACACCAACTCAGTTTCCAGCTCATGCTCGTAGGCCCAAGGCCTCTCAAAAAGGTATGCAATGGATTCAGAGTGTTCATACAACACAATAACATAAAAATGCAGATGTATAATGTGTACATACATTACATTTTATAAACTCAATTTCATAGTAGGGGTTGGCGACAAGAGAAAGAAAGGGCGTGGAACATTGAAAGGTTTATCGGTTGAGGCTAAGAGATTTAAACTTGCCACTGAGAAACTTAGTATAGAATTCTCATCCACGAAGGGCGGTCCTATAGGAGATAACTATCGTGCGTTTGTTGATGAAGTAGTTCGGTATACAAGAAAAAGACTCCACTTATTGGAGTTACAAAGTGGGGAGAAGTCAAGCAGAAAGTTAAAGATCAAATAGCAACTGATATAATGGTACGTTACAGTCTTGCCACCAGCATATGATAAAATAATTCTCTGTAATATCTTATTTGTTCACAATTTGTTGCTATCACTTTTGTACAGGCAAGGTGGGACATTGATAACAATGCGGATGAGAAGGCTAGAATATGGAAGATTGCAAGGCATCGTTACAAAGGATGGCGAGCTCAATTGAGTGCCACATACAAGGCATACAATACTTATCATGAAAGAATGAGACATAAGCCAGATGATTTGGACATTGTGGAGTGGCACTACTTGGTTTTGTATTTTTCAAGTGAAAAATTCCAGGTTCGAAGCCTCTAACTTATATGTGTTTATTGTCTGCAATCTTTGATGTGCCATTAACATTCATGTCTTTATATTAGCGTATAAGCACCACAAACTCTACCAATTCCCAGCATCGACAGACAATACATCTTACAGGATCAAAACCTTTTTCACAAGTTGGTTATGAGCAGGTAATGATATGGAACCTAAAATTCTTGTTTTATTATTTTCCTAAACAGTAACAATGTTCATTTTTCACATCTTAGAGAAACCTCGAGACCGGTGAAGAGCCAAATGGTTTGATGTTTTGGAGGAGTACACGAACCAAGGAGGGCCGATGGTCTTCTGATGCTGCTAAGCAAATATATGTTAGTGCTACTTTCTTCATTACTACTTAGTGATGTTTTTCCTATTATATTGATAGTTGTACATGAGCTGTTTGTCTGATAAAAGGTCGTCATCTCCTTGTCCTTGTGTTTGTTTTCCAATCCTATCTTTACTTTCTTATTTATGCTATTTTCAGCTGTGCCACCTGCACTAGTACATAGACATATGGTAGCTGCTGTAATTCTTTTAGAATTTTCAATGCAACTCTTCTAATTGAGATGATGGTCCCATCTGGACAGATCTGGGGATTTCCCAGGTTTTGTGTGCTCTTTGTTGCAGCATAGTAGTTTATGTAATTGTGTTGTTTCCAAGTCCTCAATTTCTCAATCATGCCTTTATGTCTCAAAATAAATTCTGGACAATTTTATAATCTTTCCAGAAAAACCTCCTGTAAGTCATTTGGACCTGTATATCTACAGATATGATTTATTTTCTTTACAGCTGTTGCATGCCCATACTAACTGTGTTGTTAAATTTAGGAAAGCGCCTTCTCCAAAATTGCAGAGAAAATCGAGATGGAAGCTGCTGTGATTTCAGAGCAACAAGAAAAGCAAATTGTTCGTGAAACATACAAGGAAGCCACTCGATCTAGGAGCAGGAAAGGTCCTGGACATGGATACTTGGCAAAGTATCCGACCCGAAGCCAACTTATGAATGAACAAATTGAAGAGCAAGCTCGTGCAGCTGCATTAGCAGCAGCAGCCCAACAGAAGAATAGTGAGATGCAAGCTGAATTAGATAAGTTAAAAGAAGTTCAAGCCGCTGAGAGGGAGAGCCACAAGGAAGAAATCCAGCAGCTGAAACATGAACTGGAGAGTACAAGTAACAAGATTAGAGAAGAACTAAGGCAAGAGTTTTTTGCACTAATAAAACAACAGAATGAAGCACCTCCTTTGGTAATATTACTACTTTTTAATTGTTACCAACATCATTGTTTTTAGTAAAGCTTGATTGCTAATGATTCTCTTTATAATACCAATGGAAGAATGCTGCACCAACCCCAGAAGCCTCTCAGCCTGCAGAAACAGCCACTCAACCTTCAGACTTCACAACTAATGCTACTGGTATTGAAAATGTGGGTATTGGAATAGAAGTTGTAGAGTCAGCACAGGTATTATTTTTTGATATATGCAAACTGAAATGTAGTGGATAACAACATTTTATCGTATGTGATGTGTGAATTTTTTGTTGGTAATATGAAGGCTGCTACAAAATCTGCCGTGCACACACAGAATGAACCTTCTGCTCAACCTGAGGTTGTTCCCACACCCATCCAAGGATCACGACATGTGCAACTGGTAATATATTTCAAAATGAACACCTGCATTTGAACAGTTTACTACCTGATGATTGCTCATTCAAATATTTTGGTTTTTACAGACTATAGAAGACAGTGAATTGTTGACCACAAAGAACAGTACCCTTCCTATTCGCTTCACTCGTGGCAGTGCAAACAGATCACTTTTCTCAAATGATAAAGAAAGTAATGAGACAGTGGCATTTATAACATCACAAACACTGAGGAATATTGCTGCAAATAAAAAGCGACATTGGAGAAAGAAAGGAGGACATGTATGAGCAATCCTTGTCATTTTAAGTTGCTGTCCAGATTAATAACATTAACTTTGTTCACTTATACTTCCAAAATTTTTGGTATAAAATGTGTGGATGAGTCTCTATGAGTTATGTATGTTGCCATGATATGGTTGGATTGGTCCAAATATAAGTTTTGAACATAGATAATTATTTAAATGATATGTTGGTCCCATCTTGGCAGATCTGGGGACTTATAGAAGATCAACTTGATAGGTTGGTTTACTGGGAAACTTGTGAATACAAAAGTCAAAGATAATTGTCATATCTACCTACTGTTCAAATTTGAGGTCATTTGGCCTAGTGGTTTGAAAATTACAGTTGTTTGAAGTTACCTCCCAGTTTTTGGCTGCTCTCTGTTTCAAGCAGAGTAGTTCCTGTATTACTGCCGTTTCGAAGTCCTTAAGATCTGAATCATGCTCTCATGTCTGAATACGAAACGTGGAGAATTTTATAACCTTTCCAGAATGTCCTCTTGCAAGTCATTTGGTCTTGTCTATCTCCTGATACGAATTATTTCCTGAACAACAGTTGCATGCACAGACTTATGGAACTTTCTGGAAATCAAGTTGCTTATTGTTTGGCTTTAGTATCCATTGTATTTGTTAAACCCAAAAATGTTGTCTATCATATGTTGTTTATTTTTCATTCCAACTGTCTGATCAACTATATATATATTACTAATGCATGTCAATTTGTCTTTTTCAGGAAGACCAACATTGACGGAGTCCTGGCTAGCTGAAATGAATCAAATATTATGCAACGAGAAAGATGTCATCATGATCAATGCTAAGAGACATGTAGTTTTGTTTATGATTGCCTATTTGTAGCAAAAGTTAGTGGTTTGTAATGCAGTTGAACTTTGCAATTACCTGTTTAGAAATAGGAAGGAATGTGACTTCAATACATTGTACAAACTATTGGATGCTTATTATCCAAGATATTAATATGATTGCCTTTTGTGCCATTGAATTTTGTATTTTAATGATTTCCTATGAAATGAATTGGTTGCTATAAGTGGTCTCTATTCAAATCGCATGTCGATGCAATAGTTTCTATTGCATCCATGGTCATGTCGATGCAATAGTTTGTATTGCATCCAAGCTCACGTCCATGCAATAGTTTGTATTGCATCCAAGCTCATGTCGATGCAAAAGGTTGAATTGCATCGAACACAAATGGTGATGCAATAGAACCTCTTGCATCAATGGAAAAATGTGATGCAATAGATTATATTGCATCGAACCAAATATAGATGCAATATAGTCTATTGCATCGAACAATATCCGATGCAATAGATGTATTGCATCAACATGATTTGGATGCAATAAGTTATTGCATCGGATATTTTCGATGCAATAGACAATGGACAGTCGATGCAAAAGCTACTTCTCGCATCAACCACAGGTAACCGATGCAAAAGGCTATTGCATCAAGGGCTATTGCATCGGCTGGCATCAAACGACAAATTGATGCGTAACCGAGCTATTGCATCTATTTTGGACCTATAACATCAAATTTGGCTCGATGCAATAGGGTCAAAATCTAGTAGTGTAGTACCGACCGCGCGCAGTGAGCAGTTTCCTTCCCGATCTTGATCGTCCCCTTCTTTGCTACATCCGTTGAAGTTGTTGTGTTATCATTTGTGTCTCATATCGGTCTATGCTATCTTTTTCTAGATGTCGCATAGTCGGAGGCCTTCTCGTGATGCTCGTCAGGCTAGAGATGATGACGAGGAAGAGTATGTTGCTTTGGGGCAAGGTGATGTGCAGCAGGGAGAGCCGCAGCGCCGCAATCCCGGGCGTCGTGCCCGGGTCGGTGGAAGTAGTGAAGATGTCACTCGACAGGTTCGTGGGTGTTCGTCCATGAGCCGTCGCAGTGTCAATAGTGGCAGGGGTGGTGGCAGTGGTCATGCTAGTGGGAGTGGTCATGCTGCTCCTCCACCTCCGCCGCCTCCTGTTAATGGTCCCCCGGGGCGTCTGCATAGTGTGATAGTGGGTGGAGTGGCTTCGGAGGCTGGTCCTGAGCGAGAGGGTCATTGCATTGATCCTCGAGTTGGACCACCCTTTCCTCTGGCTGCCGGGTTGATTTTGATCAACCGGGTGTTTCACCTCCATGATGAGGCTGGTGCTCTGATGTCGTCCCCCGCTTATCCTGGTAATGTCGTGGACTGTTCTGACAGGAAGCGGGCGAACTTGTTGAGGACCCAGAGGTTGGAGAATCCATATCTTTTTGTCAGGGATGATTCAATGGATAGAAGGTTCTGGTCCCGCTTTCAACAGGACTACTACGTGTCTATCTGCTGGAAGGGATTCTGTGCTAAGGGACATCCTCCTCTCTTTGAGCACAAGCGGCTGGCAATCCACTCTCTGACAGACAAGGGAGTTGAAGAGATTGATACTTTGGCGCAGCGTCTTGAGGATTGGAGGGTTCTTGGGTTGATAACTGGTGAGCGTAGTTACAATCAGGAGATCATCTGTCAGTTTTGGGTCACCCTATTTATTGATCAGCCTGCTCAGGTGCTGCATTAGATGACCCAGGGAGTGCACTACAGGTGCAACTTTGTCACCTTTGCCAGGCTGTTGGGGTTCAACAGTGAAGACAGGAATGCTCCTTGTTTGTCTGAGATGTATGGTGGGGGCATGTATCCTGAGCATCTGGAGAATTCTAGAATTTACATGCCTGGCGTAGTGATCAACTTTCAGGTCAATGGGCTGAAGCCTTCCTACTTTGTGCCTAACAACTTAATGCGCCTTACCCAGGACCCCAAGGTTGGATACAACACAAATCTCAGGAATGATGCTCCTAAGGTCCTTGTCTAGTTTGCTCTGCCAGATGGCCATTTCAGCATCTCTCACTTCCTTTGGCAGAAGATCTCGGATGTTTATAATGACCCGCACAAGGACCTGCCTTTTGCTCCGTACCTTATGCACATCATTGAGCATGTTGTTGGAGCCTCCTTTGAGTATGACAGGAGTGTGAAGGAGTATAGTGTTCGACAGTTCTCCTCGACGGGCAAGGCCAAGGTTGATGAAGGTGGAGATGTCCCTGCAGCTGCAGCAGCTCCTGGCGAGGCTCATGGCCAGGAGCAGGCTCGTGAGGAGGTGCCCCCTGCTGCCCCTTCTCATCCGCGTCCTGATAGGCGCAGGAGTGGGGGTGGTGGGGCTGTTCGCTATGCGCTCAACAAATTCTTTTCATGGTGCTGCTACAAGGCCGAGTGCGACGAGCGGCATCAGCAGGAGGTGCATCAGCACCTTAGTCTTCCTCCGCGGTCTCCGCTCCGACCCTTCCCAGACCCCTTCGCCGAGTATGATGCTCAGCCCAGGCGCGATGATGATGATGATGATGATGACGATGACGACGGTGGCCAGCAGCAGCCGCAGCAGCAGCAGGGTGGTGATGAGGTCAGGATCTTCTCCTCCGACATGTATCAGCCTCTTGAGCCCCCGCCCTCATACCAGCCTCCTCCCTACTACCCTAATTATGGTGCGGGTTCGTCCTTTCCGGGCGGATCCACGTCATATCAAGGTGGTGGCGGTGGCTCCTACATGGGCTTTGCTGCCCCCGACGCTGATCCAGCTGGAAGTGGTGGCTTCCATGCCCCTTCTCCTCCACTGGATCCTTCTACCGCTCCTTCGTCGTCATACCCCGGTGGTGATGTTGGTGCTAGTGTTTACTCCTCTATCTTTGGTGGCTTTGGTGGTTCGTCCGGTGGCTACTATTAGTTTCTCTTGCTTATCTTGGCCTACCCCTTTTGGCATTTGATGTCAAAGGGGGAGTGTTAGGCTTATCTTGATGTAATAGCTAGCCTGTGAGAGAGAGTTAAACTTTGAGAACTAAGTGTGGTTATGCTACTTGTTTATTTGTGATGAGATGAGGATGTAAAACTTTTGAGCTTTTTGTTAAATTCATGTATGTTTCCTCCTCTATTTTTCTGCTCTTGTCATGGTTGGTGATTGTTACTTTCGTTGGCTATCTCTTGATTATGCAATTATGTGAATCACAATGCCATCTTGTTTATGCATCAAAAATTGATATATATGATGTATCACACTTAGGCACCCCACGGATTGCAAAATTTAGGGGGGGCTTTTGTTCTTGTGTATGCAACCTTGCTTCAAGTCAAGGTTTGAAATTCATATCCAAAGCATACACTAAGGGGGAGCTCGAACTATATTTTGGAATTCAAAAGCTTCAATTCTTTCTATCCTTATTGTAAGCCTAAGTTGTTTGTCATCAATTACCAAAAAGGGGGAGTTTGAAAGTGCATTCGCCCCCATTGTGGGTTTTGGCTAATTAATGACAATCAAATTAGGGACTAACGGATTTATAAAAGCATATATGCAGGTGTTAGTCCTTAGAAAGATTTGAAATGTTGAAATCTCGTGAACAAAGCACGTTGGATACATTTGGACAAAAAGATACCTAGCTCAAGTGACGGATTGAAATTCTTATTTTAAACTTGAGTTATAGGTAAGCCGGACTATCAAGAGGGTCACAAATTAGGTTGGCTAGATGTGGAGAAAAGTGCTCAAATCGACTAACTAAAGTTTGCTTGAGACACACCGCACGATCACGAACACATAGAGGTAAATCTGTGTGGTCGGTAGTACCGACCATGGCTGCCCGGCGCGCTGCTCTAACATCCTCTCTGTTCGCGCTCAAAATGGCCTGGCAGTAGTATCGCCATAAGGCCGGTACTACCGCTCCTCAGTGGTACCGACCTTGGCCGGTAGCAAGCCCGTTTTTACAACCTCTCTGTATAGGCTCGAAAATGACCTGGCGGTAGTACCGCCATTTGGTCGGTACTACCGCCCTCGGTGGTACCGACCCTAGTCGGTATAAAGCTTGTTTCTGCAGACCTCTCTGGTCGCGCTCAAAATAACTTGGCGGTAGTACCGCCATAGTGTCGGTACTACCGACCCTCGGTGGTACCGACCCAAGCCGGTAGTAAACCAAGTTTGCAGGGCTCTCTGTGTTGGCTCGTTTTTGACTTAGCGGTAGTACCGCCATAGTAGTCGGTACTACCGCCCTCGGTGGTACCGACCCTGGTCGGTAGTAACCGAGGGATCAAGTCCCTTTTGCGGAGCTCTCTATTTGCGGCCGTTTTGGACTGGCGGTAGTACCGCCATAGGGCCGGTACTACCGCCCCTCGGTGGTACCGACTTGAGGTCGGTAGTTGACTTTAGGTCAGATCCAGATCTATGCGACCGTTGGTGACTGGTCGGTACTACCGACCACGGGTGGTCGGTACTACCGCCCAGCCTCGGGACTGTGGGAGTATAAATTGCTCTCCTCTTCTCGTTTGACATATAACCACTCATTCCACTCACTTATTGCGACCTAACTTCAGACAAAAGAGCCTCCAAGCATTGACTCCTCCCCTCTCTCTCCCCCTTTGCTCCTAGATTCACTTACTTGCAAGATTTGAGCTAGGGAAGTGAGATTAGAGAGTGGGAAGCTTCAATCTACGACTTGAGCACTTGGTTTCCATTTAGCCGGCTTTGTTTGTGTCTATTACTCTTGAGCTCTTTGAGCTCTAGCCGGTTAGGTGTTCTTCATGGTAGCCCGTATTGATTCATTTGTGAGGGCTCCCCGAAGTATTTGTATTACCCCTGTGATTTCTAGTGGAGAAACTCTTGTAGCCTTTGTGGTTGCTTGAGTGAGGCTAGGAGGTGAAATAGACTCCGACCTTTGTGGTCACCTCAACAACGAGGACGTAGGCACTCCATAGTGGATTAGCCGAACCTCGGGATAAATCGCTGTGTCCCGTGTGCTTGTTGTTGTCTCTACTTTGTATATTACTTGTGTTCTTCGTGTTCTTCCTCTCCCTATCTCTTTCTTAGGTTGAGAAGGCTTGATCCACACCGTGGAAAGCAACCAAGGCTTGGTAAGGCTAGAATCTCTGTTTATCATACTTAGGGAAGTGGGGTTCATCTTGTATTACATTCATAGCTCACTTACATTGGATTTGTAGTTCATCCTTAGGATCCTGGTAGTGCCGTTTGTTTGTGTCGGTAGTACCGGTGTATCACACCCGGTAGTACCTACCCAAACAAACCGACAACACCGATTGTTGTCTAACTACAATTTCTAGTTTGTGAAGTTTCAGATTGTCAAAAATCACCTATTCACCCTCCTCTAGGCTGATTAGATCCTTTCAGTTCCTGAGCAATGAATTTTTCCCAAACCCTAATTCGGCCAATGAAATATTAATAGTTGGATCATTATTTAATTTGTATACATATATACAAGCTTAGTCTATACTTTGTATATATACCTAACACAACATATTGTATATATACCTCGCCAGTATTGCCTTCTTGCATCTTAACTTGTTGTTCAGGGGGATTTTCATCATGCATGGTCATGTCTTCGTAATTCAATAAGTATTGACTTCCGTCATCGCCGCCGGCGATGATATTCAACATTTCCTCCTCCATGTACTCATTTGGGTCGGCCATTTCTGCGAATATTAAAATATATATGTATGTGTGATCGAACACTTAGAGGAGCTTTATACATGTATGTATGTGAAACCAAAACCGACACCCTAAAATAACATATATTCGGGTTCTAGGGTTTCGGGTTTTGGGTTTTAGGGTTTTAGTGTTTAGATTCGTTTAAGGTTTAGGTTTAGAGTTTAGGGTTTCAGGTTTTAGGATTTCAGGGTTTAGATTCGTTTAAGGTTTAGGTTTTGGTTTAGAGTTTAGGGTTTCAGGTTTTAGGGTTTTAGGGTTTTCGGTTTTAGGGTTTAGGGTTTAGATTCGTTTAGGGTTTACGTTTCGCCAACATTAAAAATAACATTGGTAAAGACACAAAGATGAAACCCTAATACAAGTTGAAATAAAACCTAATAAAGTAATGTCATATGGAATCTAGAAAAAATAACATATTTGTAAAGGTAACATGTATTCGCCAACATTACAAATAACATAGGTTCGTAAAGAGGCAATTCAACATATATTCGCCAACATTAAAAATACATGTTTAAACATATTAAGTGTTTTTCAACATGACACGTGATTTTCTATGAACACATATTTTCTAGTTTTCTTGTCATGTGATTTTTCTTGTCACGTGATTTACACACCGTGGACGAGGACGACGGCGGACGACGGCGAGGATGACGACAGTGAGGATGACGGTGACGGCGACGAGTTCGGTGAAGCGGACACCAGGACTACAGGTCGACGTGGCCAATCACTTTTATCTACATGTATAAACATAAATTTGAAAGGTTAAAAAAACATATTCATTATCTATAAATATATATCTATTCATATTCATTATCCTTTTTCTATAAATATATATATATATTCATATACATTATCTATAAATTAATATCTATTCATATTCATTTTCCTTTTTCTATAAATATATATCTATTCATATTTATATCTATAAATTAATATCTATTCATATTCATTATCTTTACATATATATCTATTCATATTCATTATCTATAAATATATCTATTCATATACATTTTCCTTTTTCTATAAATATATATCTATTCATATTTATTATCTATAAATATATACTATTCATATTCATTATCTATAAATATATATCTATTCATATTCATTTTATATATCTCATTTTCATTTTCTTTATTTTCTTTTTTACACTCATACAAACACACACCACACACACGCACACAGCAGGCACGGCAGCGCTCCCAGGCTGCGGCACACAGCAGCCACGACGACGATAGCGAGGACGAAGGACTGCGAGGACGGCCGGCTGGCCGGCGGGCGCGCGCGAGGACGGCGAGGACGTACGACGAGGACGACGCGGACGGCGAGGACGGCCGGCGCGCGAGGAAGATGAGGACGGCGCGAACGGCCGGCGAGGACGACGAGGATGGCACAGACGGCGAGGAAGGCGCCGGAGATGGCGAGGGAGAGGACGACGGTGAGGGCGTGGACGACAGCAAGGACGAGGCGGTGGCACAGCACGGCAGACGACGAGGGAGAGGACGGAGGCGGCGGCGAAGAGTCCGAGCGTCGATCTGGGGAGGTTGAGAGGCACTGTGCCCTATATACCCGGGGGGCCTTTAGTCCCGAGCCGTCTTACGCACCTGGACTAGAGGGTCTTTAGTCCCGGTGCGTAAGACGGCCCGGGACTAAAGGTTTGGACCTTTAGTCCCGGGCGGGCTTACGCACCGGGACTAAAGGGGCCTTTAGTCCCAGTTGGTGCAACCGCCCGGGACTAAAGAGTCATTTCCCGCCACAGTTTTGGATTTTCAGTATTTTCGGTTTTGTATTAAGTTTTCACTATATAAATATGTTGTAATTCTTGTTAATTGCATAGTAAAAATAACAGTTATATTTCCTTTGACCTTATTCTATAGTAGAAAATTTTCTAGCATAAATTCTTTTCTTTTTTTATAATAACGAATATAAATGTAAATAACCATTCATATTTTGTTAATGCAAAAATATAATGTTAAATTTAAATTAAAAAAATTGTTGGCTTGCAATAGAAAATTTATTTTCACATCATTTGGACGTTAGTCTTTTGTTTATAACCTAAAAAATCATTGCCCAATTTCGTTCTAGCCGACAGATGCAGTAGTTTTAGATTTTTAAATTTAGTTTTCTTTTTAAATATATCTTAAATCTTTCTAATTGAACAGAAAATTAAATATTTGATATACTTTCTTATAAAAATTAGTATGAGATTCTTTTTGCTTTAGTTTACAGAAGAAAATGTTAAATTTTAGTATCTTTTTAATTGGTTTTTTTGTAAATATTAAATATAAATCTTACTAATCTTTATAATTTTGTATATACTTTTTCTTCTTATATGTATTTTGATGATTCACATCTAGAGGAGCACATAAATCAATGATCACTACTAAATATATATATATAAATCCATCATCAAATTAAGTCTTAATTAATTAATTAATTATTACATAATATCTTTACAACCCACTATTTAGCGGGCACAACTGTGAACCTCCTCTTGACATATGTCCCTTGATTATGATCATTCCTTAACCATGGAGTTTCCTCATTGTTTAACAAAACGCTTGGGTCTTTGTTCACTTTGAATGGCGAAATTCGGTCATCCCTTTCATAATCACTTGACATGTCTGACTTGTCCTCAATTCTGACAATGTTTCTTTTCCCTGAAAGAACTATGTGGCGCTTTGGGTCGTTGAAGATCGAGTTGTTATCATTTTTCCCTCTTTTTGATTTTGTAGACATGTCTTTCACATAGAACACCTGACTCACATCCGTGGCAAGGACAAATGGTTCATCTTTGTACCCAATATTGTTGAGGTCCACTGATGTCATCCTATACTCCTTGTCGATTGTTACCCCACCTCCGGTACCGGTCATCTTGACCCATTTACACCGGAACAGAGGGACTTTAAAATTAGGTGCGTAATCTAGTTCCCATATGTCATGTACGCGGCCATAATATGTTTGTTTGTTCCCATTTGGATCCGTGGCATCCACGCGTACACCACTGTTTTGGTTGGTGCTCCTTTTGTCTTGGGCTACTGTGTAAAATATATTCCCATTGATCTCGTACCCTTTGTACGTGCTGATATGCCACGATGGTTGTCTGGCCAACAAATAAAGCTGCTCATCTATGTTGTCATCACCTTGACATTGTTTTCGCAACCAATCGCCGAAGGTTTGCATGTGCTGACATGTAATCCAAGCTTCACTCTTCCCGGGCCACTCGGATCGAAGGAAATCCTTATGTACCTCGATATATGGATCGACCAATGAGGAATTATGTAGAACTGTGTAATGTGCTTTATCGAAGTAATCGTCTCCTGTACCGATATATGTTTTCTTCCCTAGTGTTCCCTTGCCACTGAGTCTGCCCTTGTGTCGCGATTCAGGAAAGCCAATCGGGTCAAGGTCTGGAATAAAGTCCACACAAAACTCTATGACCTCCTCTGTTCCGTAGCCCTAGGTGATGCTTCCTTCAGGCCGAGAACGGTTATGAACATATTTCTTCAGGACACTCATGAACCTCTCGAATGGGAACATGGTGTGTAGGAACACAGGACCGAGAATAATGATCTCCTTGACCAGGTGAACTAGGAGGTGTGTCATGATATCAAAGAAGGATGGAGGGAACACCAACTCAAAGTTGACGAGACATTGAACGACATGATTCTGCAAAGTAGAAAGTTCTTCTGGATTGATTGCCTTCTGTGAAATTGAATTGAGGAATGCACATAGCTTCACGGTGGCTAGACGTACATGTGGAGGTAGAATTCCTCTTAGAGCAACAGGAATCAATTGGGTCATAAGCACATGGCAGTCATGGGACTTCTGAGAACCTATATGATGAATGATTGACTTTGATGAGGAAGGTTTGAGGCTTTTCCCGGTTCAGTCCATATCTCGCTATGAGCTTAATGTTTATGACTAACCGGTGGCGTTGAGTTGTGGTGTTTCTGTGTTGGTGTGCGTGTGCAACATGTGTCTCTTAGCTGTGTTGATGTGCAGGTGTTGAGCTCGGATACAGTGGTCGATGGCGAGGTGAAGGTCAAGTAGAGACGTGTCGTGCCGACGGACCGGGAGCGGTGAAGGATGGGCGTGCCATGCGGCGGACGTGCCATGCCGATGTACCCAGAGCGGTGAAGGGCGGATGTGAGTCTTGGACCGATGGACCGAGAGGCCAGAGGACCAGCTGTGGTAGCTGGCACGTGGCATCGGCGAGTGAGAGCACATGGGGATGTGCGATGCATTGGCCGAGTCGGGAGGAAGACGATGGCGTCGTGGCACTTGGCGGGAGGTCGGACACGGGCTTGCGTGCGGCGCAAGTGCCGTCGGCCGAGTCAAGAATGAAGGCGAAGGCGTTGTGCCCGGCGTAGAGGCTGGACATGCATCGGCATCGGTGCCGGTGGTCGGGGTGTGAGAACCACACTCCGTCTACGGTGCGGGTTCGGTAGCTGAACCTCAAAAAGCTACCCTCGACGGTTTCTGAGTTTGGGCCTCAAAACTCGGGTGGCCGGTTTTCGAGTTTGGGCCTCAAAACTCGGGGTGGACGGTTTCCAGGTTTGGGCCTCAAAACCTAGGCTCGTGGGTTTCCGAGTTTGGGCCTCAAAACTCAGGGTGGACGGTTTCCAGGTTTGGGCCTCAAAGCCTGGGCTGGCAGGTTTCCCAGTTTGGGCCTCAAAACCGGGGGAAGGTTGAAAGCTCTAGTTTGGTTTTGTATAATTGATGACACCTATATGTACTAACTATTGCAATGAGTATTGTGGTATGAGATAGGTTGGTACACACCAACTGATGGAGCTAGAGAATTATCATGATGATGGAGGTGACAAAAAGATGATATCCATGTGCTCCATCTTAGAAAAGAGCAAAGAGAAAACAAAATCCTATGGGCTCAAGGCAAAGGTATAAAATAGGATATTTGTTTTGCTGATCAAGACGCAATAGAGTGCGTGATCGGATTTAGGATAGATAACCGTACTATAAAGGGGAGAAATCTTAAATTGCAATGGTTATCTAGTGCCACTAAATGTGAGTCTCATTTGCATTTTTTTAGTACGCCTAGTGATGTGGTGAGATGCATGAGGAAGCCTGAAATTTATTTATGAAAACGCTAACTTTAGTTTCCAATTTTTTATGGAACGTTACGTTGAAGTTAGCACCTGGAAAGGCTCGAAAAGATGTTGGTTTTTATCAGTCTTTTGTCCAGTTAAAAGCAGCTGCAAAAATTGAGTTAGAACTGGTCCGTTTTGGTTTTCGGACTGGTCCATTTTTGCTATCATAGAGAGGGAATAGACTGGTCCATTTTGAGCTTTTGGACTCGTCCGTTTTAGCTCTCAAACTGGTTCGAACCTGCTGTTGGTGCTGCTCGCATGCATGCATGTTGACTTTGTGAGAGGAGGGAGTTCATGGGGGCCCGACCATAGCCTGCAAGAGACCATGCTCCATACGTTTGCTCCCTACCATCCTCTTCCCTTTGCATGTGCGGGTCCCACAAATAGTAATAGGAGTGGCTGGTGCAGGCTTGTGTTTAATCGTGAGAGGGCAAGGTGCATGTGTTGGGGCCCATTTTGCTTGAATGCAGGGAGAGAGCGCCCTTCCTGGAAGCTTCCTGTTGGCTGTTTCTTGTTGGACTGGCCTTTGTGTTGTGTGTTGCTACTGCTATTCTTTTTTAAGGAGCACGTCTGCTGCCTTGGTGTGTGTTGTTGTCTTTGCCATTGCCTGTGTGCCTCCCGTCAGTGTAATGGGAAGGGAGGGACAGCTGCACACGGTGGGGCCCGGAGGGCCTCCCACCCGTTGGGCAGTTTTGTGCTTGTAAATTAAAAAGGTAGCTCGTCCCCCAGCCTTGCTCTCTGGTTTTCATTCTCTATTCTTGCATACAGCGAACCACGAACAGAGAAAGCTCTCGTTCTTCCAATCTCTCACTGCCAGTGATTTGAGCTCGATTCCAGTGAGAGTTTGGGTGCTCTAGCGTTGATCTAGAAAGCTGCAAGAGATCCACCTCCCTCTCCTCTCCTTTCTCAGCTCAGTGCTTATTTTCAGAGAGGATTTTGAGGGAAACCCTAGGTGCATTTCAGATTGCATATTCTTGTGGCACTAGGTGATTATTGCAATTGTGGATTTCTTATTACTCTTGGTGATTGCCGTCACCTAGACGGTTCATGGTGATTGGATTGATTGGTGAGGGGATTTGGTGATTGTGTCCACCCCCAATCAAGGTGCTATTTGTGAGGGGTTGTTGTGGTTCCCCGGCAGAGTGCCAAATTCCAACTCTAGTGGATTGCTCGTGTCATTCAACTTCTCTCCATTGGTAGGTTCTTGTGGCGCCTATTGAGAGGCTCGGTGTGTGATACCGATTAGCCACCGAACCACGTGGTGTAGAGGAACACAACGGGGACTAGCTTGCCGGCAAGCATGTGAACCTCGGGAGAAAAATCATTTGTGTTATCTATTGTCTCCCGGTGAATTGAACTGATTGATATATATCTCATTGGAATTAATTATTTGGTGATTGGCATCATCCTATACTCTTCACCGTCGGTATTGAAATTATTTATCTCTCTTTCATACTTGCTATTTATATACCTTGTGTAGTAGTGATAAATTGCAAGTAGAGTAACATAGCATATTTAGTTGATTTATTTTGCTCTCTAGATTGCTCTCTAGTGTAAAAGTAGTGACATAGCGTTGAAGCAATTTATTTATTTTGTTAGCTCTCTAACTAGATAAAGTAGAAACATAGCTTGTGTGCCATAGAGATATTAAATTACTAGAATTGCAAATAGGTGGCTTGCCTAACATTTAGAGCTCAAGCAAACCGCTTTTTGGCCATTTGTAATACTAATACTTTGCTCTAGTGAGATTGTAGAATTTTTATTTAGGCTATTCAACCCCCCCCCCTCTAGCCAATTAGGACCTTTCAAGTGGTATCGGAGCCGTGGTCACCATAATTAGCAAGGCTTAACAACCTCGGTGTCAAGAAATGGCTCAAATAGTGTTTAACCATGTGGGGGGCAAACCATCGTTCTTTGATGGCACAAGCTCATTTGATTATTGGAAGAGAAAGATGAAAATGTATCTTGGTTCAATTCATCCTAAAATATGGGAGGTCACCGAGAATGATTTTATTATGCTTGATGCCGCCTCAACCACACCAAGAGAGCAAGAGAACTTGCAATGCAATACTATGGCTCTCAACACTTTGTATAATGGTATGGATTCAAAAGTGTTTGAACAAATAAAAGATCTTGAGAGAGCAAGTGAAGTGTGGACAAGATTGGAAGAAACATATGAGGGCACTACAACCGTGAAGACGACAAAGCTTTATATGCTCAAGCATCAACTCTCTAATTTCAAGATGAAGGATGATGAGAGCATTCCGGAGATGTTCTACCGGTTGCAAGTGATTATCAATGATCTCAAGGCTTTGGGTGAGAAGACAAAAGATGAAGATTTCACTCACAAATTTTTGATGTGCTTGCCCAAGAAATTCAAGATGTTGAGAACTATCATGTTTAGAGGAGGCTTGAAGGGCATCTCTCTAAATGAGGTACTTGGAGATGTCATGACCGAGGAGGAGTACAACAAGGATAGTGATGATGACAATGAAAAGAAGAAGGATGAAGACAAAAAGAAGAAAAGTGTGGCTTTCAAGACCGAAGCTTCTTCCTCCAAGAACAAGGACAAGGGCAAGGCAAAGAAAGAAGAATCAAGTGAAGGTGAGGGCTCTACCATGGATAGTGATGATGAGAATCTAGCTCTCTTTGTTCGCAAGTTTGGCAAAATGATGAAGAAGAAGGGATATGGTGCAAGAAAGAGAAGAGACAACTTCAAGAATAAGAACTTTGTGAGGTTATGTTACAAATGCAAGAGCCCGGATCATGTTGTTGCGGATTGCCCCTATGCTAGTGATAATGAAGAAGATAAAAAGAAAAGCAAGAATGAGAACAAAGACAAGAAGGAGAAATATGTATTCAAGAAAAAGAAGAAGGGTGGTTCATATGTTGTTACATGGGATAGTGATGCCTCTACCGATAATGATGATGACAAGGCATCCAAAAAGAAAGCATTGGCTACCTTCACCAACAACAAGTCTTCTCTATTTGACTCACCATCATGCTTCATGGCCAAGGGCCCTAAGGTAAAATATGATGATAGTGATGATGATGATAGAGATGATAATGATAATGCTAATACTAGTGATGATGATGAACCTAGTATAGAACAACTTATGGACATGCTAGAACAAGCCGAATACCTTATTAGATCTAAAAGCAAGAAGTGTAAAGAATTGTCTAAGAAGTTAAAAGATCTTGAACAATCCTTTAATGAGCTAAGTGCATCTCATGAGAGTCTAAAGGAAGACCATGAGGAACTTGAGAAGGCTCACACTAAGCTTGAAAAAGCTCACTCTTTGCTCCTTAGTGAAACTAAGGAAAAGGTTGTTGTATCATGTGATGTGGGATTAACTTGTGATATAATTGATGAATCTTTTTACAAGTCTATTGTTATGTCACCTTCTAATCCTTCATGTAGCACATAAATATCTACTTCTACCTCACCTAGTGATGATTTTACTTGTGATGCTACATTAATGGTAGAGAATGATAACTTAAAGAAAGAGGTAAATAAGCTTACTATTGCTTTAGGTAATGCATATGGTGGTGATGCCTGCTTGCTAAAGTGCTTGGGTAACCAAAGGTTCTCTCATGCAAAAGAGGGATTGGGATACACCCCCAAGAAAGGCAAGGCGGCCTTTGTTACTCATAAAGCTAGCTTTGTAAGGAATAATGGTCGGTTTTGCTCTAGTTGCAAGCAAGTTGGGCATGTAGAAAACCATTGCAAGAACAAAATGAAGAAACAAACTTTTGCATCTTCCATTATGTTTGATTCTTGCTATATGCTTACTAAAGGTGAGAATGGTATCAAGGTCAAGTACATTGGTGCACCCATGGTTGACCCAAAGAAGAAGGCTATTTGGGTGCCCAAAAGCTTGGTCACTAACCTTGGAGGACCCAAACAAGTATGGGTACCTAAGAAACATTAAATTGTTTTGTAGGTTAATTATAAAGCCGGAGGAAGGCATTGGGTTCTTGATAGTGGGTGCTCTCAACACATGATCGGTGATAGTAAAATGTTCAACTCTATCACATCAAGTGGCAATGACTATGATTCTATCACTTTTGGTGACAATAGCAAAGGCAAAGTAAAGGGGCTTGGTAAGATTGCAATATCAAATGACTTGAGTATTTCAAATGTGCTACTAGTAGAGAGCTTGAACTTCAATCTATTGTCGGTAGCTCAACTTTGTGACCTTGGTTTCAAATGCATATTTGGTGTTGATGATGTAGAGATCATAAGTGTAGATGGTTCTAACTTGATATTCAAAGGCTTTAGATATGAGAACCTCTACTTGGTTCATTTTGGTGCTAGTGAAACTCAATTATCAACATGCTTGCTCACTAAATCTAGTATGGGTTGGCTTTGGCATAGAAGGCTTGGTCATGTTGGCATGAAACAATTAAACAAGCTAGTAAAGCATAACTTGGTTAGAGGCTTGAAAGATGTTGAATTTGAAAAAGACAAGTTATGTAGTGCATGTCAAGCCGGCAAACAAGTTGGAAACACTCATCCTAAAAAGAGCATCATGAGTACTTGCAAGGCATTTGAATTGTTGCATATGGACTTGTTTGGACCAACCACTTACACAAGTATTGGAGGTAACAAATATGGATTTGTCATTGTGGATGATTTCACTAGATATACTTGGGTGTTCTTTCTTAGTTATAAAAGTGATGCATATTCAATTTTCAAATCTTTTGTCAAGAGAGTTTGCAATGAATTTGAAACAACTATCAAGAGAGTTAGAAGTGACAATGGTAGTGAATTCAAGAACACTAGAGTTGATGAATTATGTGATGAATATGGCATTAAACATCAATTTTCTCCCAAGTACACACCTCAATCCAATGGCTTAGTAGAGAGAAAGAATAGAACTCTTATTGATATGGCTAGATCTATGTTGAGCGAATATGATGTTAGTCATTCTTTTTGGGCCGAAGCAATCAACACGGCTTGCTACTACATCAATAGACTCTATTGCCATCCTATGTTGGAAATGACCCTATGAACTCTTGAATGGAAGAAAGCCCAATATTGCATTCTTTCGGGTTTTTGGTTGCAAATGCTATATTCTCAAGAAGGGCACTAGATTGAGCAAATTTGAGAAGAAGTGTGATGAAGGTTTCTTGCTTGGTTATTCTACAACTAGCAAAGCATATAGAGTATGGAATTTGGGAAGTGGTCAATTGGAAGAAGTTCATGATGTGGAATTTGATGAAACCAATGGGTCACAAGAACAAGAAGAAAACCTTGATGATGTGAGAGGAACTCAATTAGTGAATGCTATGAAGGACATGGACATTGGTGATATTAGGCCAAAGCAAGTGATTGATATTCAAGATGACAAAGATCAAGTGCTATCTTCTCCTTTTGTGCAAACTAGTGATTCTCTAGTGCAAGATCAAAAAGATGATGGTGCTAGTTCATCTCAAATGATTCAATCCAATGTGCAAGCTAATGCAAGTCAACAAGTTCAAGTGCTCCAACCCACTCATATTGCAAGAGATCATCCCCTAGACCGTGTAATCGGTGATATTACAAGTGGTGTGCAAACAAGATCAAGATTGGCCTCTTTTTGTGAACATTATTCATTTGTATCATCCATTGAGCCTACAAGAATAGATGATGCTTTGGAAGATGTTGATTGGATAAATGCTATGCATGAAGAATTAAACAATTTCACAAGGAACCAAGTTTGGGAATTGGTAGAAAGACCAAAGAATCATAATGTAATTGGTACCAAATGGGTGTTTAGGAACAAGCAAGATCAAGATGGCATAGTTGTGAGAAACAAAGCAAGACTAGTTGCTCAAGGTTACACTCAAATTGAGGGTCTTGACTTTGGTGACACTTATGCACCGGTTGCAAGATTAGAGGCAATAAGAATCCTATTAGCCTATGCTTGTGCCCACAACATCAAGCTATATCAAATGGATGTGAAGAGTGCATTCTTGAATGGTTATATAAATGAGCTAGTGTATGTTGAACAACCTCCCGGTTTTGAAGATGAGAAGAAGCCCAACCATGTTTACAAGTTGAAGAAGGCATTGTATGGCTTGAAGCAAGCACCTAGAGCATGGTATGAGAGATTGAGAGATTTCTTACTCTCTAAAGGGTTCAAAATGGGAAAAGTAGACACTACTCTCTTCACTAAAAAGATTGGAAGTGATTTGTTTGTGTTGCAAATCTATGTTGATGATATCATATTTGTCTCAACAAATCAAGACTATTGTGAAGAATTTGAAAAAATGATGGCAAATGAATTTGAGATGTCCATGATTGGAGAACTTAGCTACTTCCTTGGTCTTCAAATCAAGCAAATGAAGAATGGGACATTTATTAGTCAAGGGAAGTACATAAGGGACATGATAAAGAAATTTGTCTTGCAAGATGCTAAATCAATTAGTACACCTATGGGCACCAATGGTCATTTAGATAGTGATGCAAGTGGCAACATGGTTGTTCAAAAGCTCTATCGGTCTATGATTGGAAGTTTGCTATATGTTACCGCTTCTAGACCGGATGTCATGTTTAGTGTGTGCATGTGTGCAAGATTTCAAGCCTCTCCAAGAGAAAGTCATTTGAAGGCTACAAAGAGAATTTTGAGGTACTTGAAGCATACACAAAATGTTGGATTGTGGTATCCCAAGGGGTCAAACATTGAATTAATTGGATATTCGGACTCCGACTATGCGGGTTGCAAAGTGGATAGAAAGAGCACTAGTGGCACATGTCAATTACTTGGAAGATCACTTGTGTCTTGGTCATCAAAGAAGCAAAATAGTGTGCCACTCTCTACCGCCGAAGCCGAATATATTAGTGCCGGTAGTTGTTGTGCTCAATTGTTGTGGATGAAAGCTACTTTGGATGATTTTGGGATCAAATTCAAGGAAGTGCCATTGCTATGTGATAATGAAAGTGCAATCAAGCTTACCAACAACCCGGTTCAACATTCTAGAACCAAGCACATTGACATTAGACATCATTTTATTAGAGATCACCAACAAAAAGGGGATATATCAATTGAGAGTGTTGGCACCGATGATCAACTAGCGGACATATTCACTAAGCCACTTGATGAGAAGAGATTTTGCAAGTTGAGAAATGAATTGAACATTCTTGACTTCTCCAATATGGGTTGAGCACACCCCACATATATATGACATGCCTCTCCTTCGACAACGTAAGGTAAAGTTGGTTGCCATAGCATTCATACACTTGTAAGGACATGTTTAGTGCATATAGACATACAAGTGATAATTTAGGATCATTCATGGAAATAAAATGAATTTGATGTATATATGTTACCACTATTGCCTTCTATGTTTACATGATCTAGTGATGGCATATGACATGTTTGTGGGCTTGCAAACCTAGTGTTGAATCTAGAATATGAGCTCAAGATGTGTAATTTAACATGGTCAAGATATCCCTCCTACTTGAGAGGTGTGACGAAAGCTTGCCCTTGGATCAAACCTAGTTACATATTCTAGGCAAGTAATCTAGATTGAACCAATGTGAGATAAACTTCTTTCCAAATCAAATGAACTTGTTATTTCTACGTGGTATTTCTCTCCAACTAAAATGAACCTTTTTGAGCAATTGTTGACAAAGGGGGAGAAATAAGTCACAAAGATAGATATGATCATGGAAAGGGATAAATTAAAAATTAAAATTTGAGCACACAAATAGGGGGAGCAAGCTCACAAATAAGTTGTTTGCATTTGTATGTGCATATTCATATGAAATGGTGCATTGTAAACTTTAAATTCAATCTACATGCTTGATTGGTGTATGCTAGTACTACAAATTGTATGGTGGTTGAAATACTAGTATGCATAGGTTGATAACTAGACTTTCATGCTTCCAAGTGAATCAAGTACTCTCTTTACTTATAATGTTGATCTCACGGGGTACTTGAGTTTTTGATGTATGACTAGTTACCTATGGTGCTAAAGATGGTATATATTCGCAACTCCGATGGTATCACGCTTCAAAGGTCCATTCTATATACTTTAGCATCATTTGATAGTAGTAGCTCACCCTCAATGTCTATTTATGCATATATGAGAAATTGTACCAAACTCATATGTCACATATGTAGGGGGAGTTAGTACTATCAAAACTGAATTTGAAATGTTTGTCCATCTCTTATTCATGATCTAAACACATGGGCAAACATCTCAAGTTCACAAATTAAATTCATTTCATATCTCTGTGATGGTTCTCATCAATTACCAAAAAGGGGGAGATTGAAAGCTCTAGTTTGGTTTTGGATAATTGATGACACCTATGTGTACTAACTATTGCAATGAGTATTGTGGTATGAGATAGGTTCGTACACACCAACTGATGGAGCTAGAGAATTATCATGATGATGGAGGTGACAAAAAGATGATATCCATGTGCTCCATCTTAGAAAAGAGCAAAGAGAAAACAAAATCCTATGGGCTCAAGGCAAAGGTATAAAATAGGATATTTGTTTTGCTGATCAAGACGCAATAGAGTGCGTGATCGGAATTAGGATAGATAACCGTACTATAAAGGGGAGAAATCTTAAATTGCAATGGTTATCTAGTGCCACTAAATGTGAGTCTTATTTGTATTTTTTTAGTACGCCTAGTGGTGTGGTGAGATGCATGAGGAAGCCTGAAATTTATTTATGAAAACGCTAACTTTAGTTTCCAATTTTTTATGGAACGTTACGTTGAAGTTAGCACCTGGAAAGGCTCGAAAAGATGTTGGTTTTTATCAGTCTTTTGTCCAGTTAAAAGCAGCTGCAAAAATTGAGTTAGAACTGGTCCGTTTTGGTTTTCGGACTGGTCCGTTTTTGCTATGATAGAGAGGGAACAGACTGGTCCGTTTTGAGCTTTTGGACTCGTCCGTTTTAGCTCTCACACTGGTCTGAACCTGCTGTTGGTGCTGCTCGCATGCATGCATGCTGACTTTGTGAGAGGAGGGAGTTCATGGGGGGCCCGACCATAGCATGCAAGAGACCATGCTCCATACGTTTGCTCCCTGCCATCCTCTTCCCTTTGCATGTGCGGGTCCCACAAATAGTAATAGGAGTGGCTGGTGCAGGCTTGTGTTTAATCGTGAGAGGGCAAGGTGCATGTGCTGGGGCCCATTTTGCTTGAATGCAGGGAGAGAGCGCCCTTCCTGGAAGCTTCCTGTTGGCTGTTTCTTGTTGGACTGGCCTTTGTGCTGTGTGCTGCTACTGCTATTCTTTTTTAAGGAGCACGTCTGCTGCCTTGGTGTGTGTTGCTGTCTTTGCCATTGCCTGTGTGCCTCCCGTTAGTGTAATGGGAAGGGAGGGGCAGCTGCACACGGTGGGCCCGGAGGGCCTCCCACCCGTTGGGCAGTTTTGTGCTTGTAAATTAAAAAGGTAGCCCGTCCCCCAGTCTTGCTCTCTGGTTTTCATTCTCTATTCTTGCATACAGCGAACCACGAACAGAGAAAGCTCTCGTTCTTCCAATCTCTCACTCCCAGTGATTTGAGCTCGATTCCAGTGAGAGTTTGGGTGCTCTAGTGTTGATCTAGAAAGCTGCAAGAGATCCACCTCCCTCTCCTCTCCTTTCTCAGCTCAGTGCTTATTTTCAGAGAGGATTTTGATGGAAACCCTAGGTGCATTTGAGATTGCATATTCTTGTGGCACTAGGTGATTATTGCAATTGTGGATTTCTTATTACTCTTGGTGATTGCCGTCACCTAGATGGTTCATGGTGATTGGATTGATTGGTGAGGGGATTTGGTGATTGTGTCCACCCCCAATCAAGGTGCTATTTGTGAGGGGTTGTTGTGGTTCCCCGGCGGAGTGCCAAATTCCAACTCTAGTGGATTGCTCGTGTCATTCAACTTCTCTCCATTGGTAGGTTCTTGTGGCGCCTATTGAGAGGCTCGGTGTGTGATACCGATTAGCCACCGAACCACGTGGTGTAGAGGGACACAATGGGGACTAGCTTTCCGGCAAGCATGTGAACCTCGGGAGAAAAATCAATTGTGTTATCTATTGTCTCCCGGTGAATTGAATTGATTGATATATATCTCATTGGAATTAATTATTTGGTGATTGGCATCATCCTATACTCTTCACCGTCGGTATTGAAATTATTTATCTCTCTTTCATACTTGTTATTTATATACCTTGTGTAGTAGTAGTGATAAATTGCAAGTAGAGTAACATAGCATATTTAGTTGATTTATTTTGCTCTCTAGTGTAAAAGTAGTGACATAGTGTTGAAGGAATTTATTTATTTTGTTAGCTCTCTAACTAGATAAAGTAGAGACATAGCTTGTGTGCCATAGAGATATTAAATTACTAGAATTGCAAATAGGTGGCTTGCCTAACATTTAGAGCTCGAGCAAACCGCTTTTTGGTCATTTGTAATACTAATACTTTGCTCTAGTGAGATTGTAGATTTTTTATTTAGGCTATTCACCCCCCCTCTAGCCAATTAGGACCTTTCAAAGGTCCAAAAGGACGGTTGACGCGTGGCAGCACCGAGAGGCTCGCGTTGCGGTGAAGCTATCGGTGAGAAGGCGCAGCGGTCGATGGTGACGGCACGTGGCGGCATCCTGGAGCTTGCGTCGAGGCAAAGCGAAGGATGAGAAGGCGCGTGGCCGTCAGATGGAAACTGCCAGAGTTGGACGGTTTTACCCCTAGGGGGTATTTAGGTTAGTACTTCATGTTAGGGCGTTAGTCCTGCCTCCGTGGTAGACTGGGCGACACTAGACTGCTTGTGAGAAGACCACGAAACAAGAGAAGAACCAATAAATTGGCAAGTCCCAGAAGTGGACTTGCGGTCAATACGGCAACCAGCAAAATCAGCATCGGAATAACCGCACAGCGAGAGGGTGGAGGAAGCAGAATACCAAATCCCGAACTCTAGAGTGAAGGATAAATACCTCATAATGCGCTTGACCGCCTGACAGTGAGAGGTGCGCGGCGATGACTGAAAACGCGCGCAAAGACACACCGCGAACTGGATGTCCGTGCGTGTCGCCGTCAGGTACAGCAGCGATCCGATCATACTCCGGTACTCCTTCTGGTCCACTGCTTCTCCCTCCTTGTCCGCATCCAGGGCCGTCGTGGTCGCCATGGGTGTTGGAAGAGGCTTGGCCTCACCCATGTCGAATTTCTTCAAAATGTCCCGGGTGTACTTGCCCTGGTGCACGAACGTCCCTTCCCGAGATTGCTTGATTTGCAACCCGAGGAAAAACGTCAACTCGCCCATCATGCTCATCTCGAACTCCCTGCTCATAGTATCTGCAAACTTGGCAACCAAAGCATGAGAAGAACCACCGAAAATGATATCATCCACGTAAATTTGGACCAAGAGAGTATCAGTGCCTTGCTTGAGGAGAAAGAGCGTTTTATCTACACATCCCATTTTAAAACCCTTAGCAAGCAAAAAGGTTTTCAACCTATCATACCAGGCTCTAGGGGCTTGTTTCAAACCATACAAAGCTTTGTGGAGTTTAAAGACATGGTTTGGAAACTTGGGATTTTCGAAACCGGGGGGGTTGTCTAACATACACCTCCTCTTCTATGTAGTCGTTTAAGAAGGCACTCTTGACATCCATCTGAAAAAGTTTGAAACCTTTGGATGTAGCAAAAGCCAAGAGTATCCTAATTGCCTCCAAACGAGCTACAGGAGCAAACATCTCCTCATAGTCTATCCCCTCCTTCTGACTATATCCCTAGGCTACGAGTCTGGCCTTGTTTCTCACAACATGGCCATCTTCTCCCTGTTTGTTTTTGAAAACCCATTTTGTCCCAATTGGGTGACACTCAGAAGGTGGAGACACTAGAACCCAAACCCGATTTCTCTCAAAGTTCTCAAGCTCCTCATGCATGGCATTGAACCAATCCGGATCCGTCAAAGCGTGTCCAACATTCCGGGGTTCAAATCAGCAACAAATGCAGAATGAGCAAAGTGAGAGATTTGCCTTGACCGGGTGACGCGTTCGTCGATGCTGCCGATCATCTGCTGAGGCGGGTGCTGGCGCTGAATGTGTCGTGGCGCCTCCCTTGCAGAAGTAATCTCCCCCTCAACAGCAGTTGGTGCCTCCTCGGGTACAAAGGGTACCGCTCGAGGTGGCGCATCCCACGGCCCCAAGGAGGAAGAGGTGTCAGGGCCGTGAGTAGTAGTAGAAGCCGCTCTTTGCGACACAGCAGGTGGAGGAGGTGCTCGGTGATCTATCCCTTCAGCACCTTCTTCTTCATCATCG
The DNA here is from genome assembly GCA_009763385.1 of Coix lacryma-jobi var. lacryma-jobi. Classification (NCBI taxonomy): domain Eukaryota; kingdom Viridiplantae; phylum Streptophyta; class Magnoliopsida; order Poales; family Poaceae; genus Coix; species Coix lacryma-jobi. The sequence continues at coordinate 117,851,509 of CM019829.1, forward strand.
AAAAGAGGCTCACCAACCTCGTGATCACCTGCACGCTCAAAACGAGAAGAAGGACAAACCATGGTCTCGTTGAAGGTGACATCGGATGTCTCCATGACTCGGTTAGTGTCAAGGTTAAGTACACGATAAGCTCGAGTATGAGTGACATAACCCAAAAACACTCCGTCAGAAGAGCGAGACTCAAACTTGTCCAAATTGCCCTTTTTGAGTATAAAACAATGGCAACCGAAAACTCTAAAATAACTCACTTTGGGGAGCTTTCCAAAACGCAACTCATAAGAGGTCTTTTTCAAGAAAGCTCGAAGAAAAATGCGATTGGAAATGTAGCATGCTCATCGAGCATCGTCCTGGCCATCTCTACAAGGGTCTGATTTTTCCTCTCTACAACACCATTCTGAGGGGGTGTGTAGGGGGAAGAAAACTGATGCTCTAGACCCAAAGAGTTACAAAACTTCTCAAAATCCGAATTCTTGAATTCGGAACCATTATCACTCCTAATAGCTCGCATCGAGTTCAAAGGGAACTCGTTCTGAAGACGCAAAATCAGATTGCGAGCAAGGGAGAAAGTCTCGGTCTTCTCAGCTAAAAAGAAGACCCACGAATATCTCGAAAAGTCATCAACAACAACAAGCACATACCACTTCCCCCCAACCGAGCTCACCCGAGCCGTACCTACAAGGTCCATGTGCAAAAGCTCTCCAGGGCGCTTGGTCATGACCTGAGTCACTGGATGGTGGGGAGCGGCAACCATCTTCCCATGTCTACAAGAGTGGCAAACAAGATCCTTCTCCATTGACAACTTGGGCAATCCTCGGATTAGGCCAAGTGAGCTAAGTCTTGCAAGCAAGTCGAAGCTCAAATGTCCTAGTCTCCTATGCCACTTCCAAAGATCAGAAGAAGAAGGTCCAGCCACAAGACAACGAGAAGTGCCAAAAGACTCCGAGAAATTCGCACGAAAGACTTCTCCAAAGGGCAAAATCAAACACACAAGATTGCCCTGAGGATCCAAAATACGACTGAGATTCGGTTTAAAACGAATCTCATAGTCGTCGTCAAAGAGTTGCGAAACAGAAAGAAGGTTAAAATGCAAGTTAGAAACAAGAGCAACATCGCGCAACACAAAGTGCTCATTAACTCGCACCGACCCACGAGACAGCACCTTACCTTTGCTGTTGTCGCCGAAGGTGATATACTCCTCTCCGACGACCGGACTAAGACTGGAGAACCACTTGGCATTTCCGGTCATGTGCCTCGAACACCCGGAATCCACCAACCAAACGTTCTCCAATCATTTTACCTACATCAATAAAAAGACATAGGGTGAGCATACGGTCCAACACTGGGGTTAGTGAAGTGGGAAGAATACCAGTGTTGGGCCGGCTGCTCAAAAGAACGGTCAGTGTAAAAACCATTCCTAGCACACCTACGAAGGAAGCGATCACCACGTTTAGACAGACGTGGTCCGCTGGGGAAGGAGCGCTCACCGCGATACTCAAAATGTGGTGGGGGAAAACGCTCAACTACAACGCCACCGCCACGGGGTCCATAGCCCACAAATGCAGGCTCCCGCCGGGCACGCTCTCTACGAGGCCTAGGCCTAGGAACTTGAGGCACTGCACCTCTAGGCCTAGCATCTCTCCTCGAAGCTCTCTTCTGCCTAGGCCTAGGAACTTGAGGTTCTGGACCTCTAGGCCTAGCAGCACGACTCTAAACATTCGGCGCATGTACATCATGAAGAGGATGGTACATGTCCGCACTATTCATCTCCCTAGCATGGCGCGCCTCTCTCTTGCGCCGAAAGCAGAACTTACTCAAGTGTCCATCTTTCCCACAATGCTCACAGTGGTACCTCACCGCTCTCAAAGGGGGTTGTTGGTACTCACGGTAGTGGGTGTGGATCACTTTGCCCTTCTGTGGCATAAGCTCCTCCTGGATGGGTGGCATGGTGTCCAGTTTGTTCTTGAGGTGGTTGGGTTTGGGATGCCACACTTGGTTTTTGGGTGGAGCTCTCGGAGGTTCCTCAAACACTCCATCCTTGGTGTTAGGTTTGAGAGGCTCTTTGGGTGGAAGCTTGGTAAGTTTGGGAGTAGTGGTGGAGTTGGGTTTCTCACTCGGGTTCAAACCACTCGACTCTCCAATCTTCCCAAAAGCAGAAAGATCAACACCTGGAGCAAAACCTACACCAGGACCTCCAGCAACTCGCTTGAATTGGGAGATCATCATCCCGAGCTACGGCTCACCACAAGACACCCATGACAAGATGGTCTGAAGGTATGTGTTTTCTTCCTCGGTTTGCATCTTGTCATGCTTCACATTGGCTATCTCCATCTCCAGGCCCTCACAAAGAACACACCTAGCCACACATGTGCTACCTGAGTTGGCCTCTTCAAGAGACACAATCTTGGCATTCTTCTCTGCCAACTCAGATTGCAAGACAGGACAATTCTTGCACGCACCCAACAACATGGGTCTAGCCCGGAGCTCATCCACCTCTCCTACCAACACAGCATACTTGCTCCTCAAAGTGAGAAGGTCAGTCATGTGTGTGGTGCACATCTCACACTCCTCCTCATCGGTAACAACCATGGTGGACTTCACAGAATCAAGTTCCTTCACCGTATCCTCCCACTTCTGCCTAAACTCCTTGCGCTCTCTAGCGGCACGCCTAAGCAGCTTATCTTGACTAAGAAGCGCGGCAGTAAGTTTCTCGACCTCAGCGGAAAGCAAGTCGTGGGTTAGAGATACCTGGGAGGTGTCGTCGTCGTCGTCATTGTTCCGAGGAGTGTCGCCTCCGACCTCATCACCAAGAGCCATGGTGCAGAAGCCGTCATCGTCGGCGAAGAAGCAGAGACCATTGAGCTTGTCCTCGATCCTCTTCTTCTTCTCGGACTCGTCGTCGCTTGAAGAAGCGGAGTCGTCGTCCGAGTCGTCGACGTCGCTGAGCGTGGCGAAGAACGCACGCTGCTCAGCTTGGGCCTTCTCCAAGTACTTGGTCTTGATGTACTCCTTGTTGAAGCCGCCCTTCCGCTTGTGCTTCGCGGGGACGTACTTCTCCTTGCGCTTGCCAGAGTCGTACTTGTGCCCATGATCGCCCTTCCCAGAATGCTTGTTCTTCTTGGGACAGTTGGCGATGAAGTGGTCGGGGTCGCCGCACTCGTAGCATCCCGAGCGTCCTCCTCCGCGGCGACGGTTCATGCGGTTGTTGTGAAACCGCGAGAATCGGTTGGCAAGCAAAGCCAACTCGTCGTCTCCCAAAGACTCCAACTGCTCCTCTGTGACAGAAAGAAGAGAATGCAAAGAAAAGCCTCCAGAGGGGTTAGCAGAAGAGCCAGAAAGCAAAGCCATCGACGGGCCAGAAGGATTTTCATAAGAAGCCCTCGCCATGGCATCGATCTCACTGGACTTGAGCTTATTGAAGAGCTCGTCGCACGTGAGGGTCTCATAGTTAGGTGATTCGATGATCGCCTGAACTTTGGAATCCCACACCGACCGATCAAGAGTATGCAAAAGCTTCAGAGCCCTCTCATGATCGTTGAAAGGCAACAGCTCCTTGTTAGCCCTCATCCTGTTGACAATCACCTGAAAGCGAGCGAATAAACTCTGTATGCTCTCGCCAGGCATATGTCGAAAGTTCTCATACTCTCGCTTGAACGACTCGTAGAGTCGGGTTTCGACTTGAGAGGTTCCCTCATGAAAACGCATGAGGGTGGCCCAAATCTCCCGAGTCGTAGCGAGGTGAGAAACGCGATCAAACTCACTCATGCTCAAGCATGAGAAAAGAGCATTACGGGCTCGGCTATTGGCATCGTGCTCATCGATCTGAAGCTGAGAGACACGAGCAGCCAAGACCACGTAATCGGCAGAGTTGCAAATATCCCAAATGGAAGCACCCAAACTCTGCAGATAGGCCGACATGCGTATCTTCCAATACGCATAGTTCGTCCCATCGAAAAACGGCGGTTTGCCCACGCCGCGATCCATGTCGCCTTCTGTGGATCTGGAACCGGCTAAGGTGGAAGATCCTTAACACGTTCTGATACCAATTGAAGGACCGAGAAGCAACCAGAAAGCGACCAGAGGGGGGGGTGAATGGGAGCTTCAAATTTTCCTTTCGGAAACTAGTAGCCACTGTCCCGAGAATCACCCCAAAAGCAAACCTTAGAGCTTGCAAGTGTCCACGACCCTAGATGTAGGGTGGATGCTTCCGAGAAGCACAGCGGGACACTACACAACTCTAGAAAGCCAACGCAAAAGACGGAAACCAAATCCGACAACGAGCGAACGAACTGCGAACGAAACAGTGCAAAACAGTACTGACCGGACTCTGGCCTGCGTCCGGTCAGGGAGCACCGGACGCGTCCGGTCGTACGAAAACGAATTTCGGAGCTCTCTGTGTTGGACCGGACTCACCAGAGTCGAGCGTCCGGTCAGTGTACAAAGCGTCCGGTCGCACAAGCCAAAGAGAATGAACAGTGCAAGGAGCGAGTCCGGTCACTAGCAAGAACCAGCATCCGGTCAGCTACAGGAAAACTCCGCCTGACATTCAACCACCAGACGCACGAGGCAGCGTCCGGTCAGCCCGTCAGCAGCGTCCGGTCACCCCGAGTTTCTACTGTTCGTCCACCGATTGCACTTGATCTCACTCAAAACGAATCCTCTAGGGATCAAACTTGGTGAGAGGAGTCAGAAGGAGAATAGTGAGCTATGTCTAAGAGATCATGGCTCAAACCTATTTCCAAAATGGTGAATCGAAGAAATTCGGGGGAAGGGAGAAAAGCTTGACCCGAAACTAAAATCGATCGATCTCCTAGACCGTGAGGTTAGAGGTGAATTCCTTTGGTGGAAAGAAGTGCCTCACGATCTAGAACAACTTGGTTCAAACGGATTTGCAAAAGATGAACCGAGCAAAGAGATCAAGCGACGGGAAAAACGTGGAGAAAAGGATTCCGCGAAGAACACGAACGAAACGCGAATCACAACCACGAGATTGCAACCGTGTGGCTACCACACGCTACAATAGTGAGGTTAAGGCCTCACTTCCTCAAAATCTCATGAACACAGAGGTATTGTTCTCTTCTCTGTGGATCTCAGGTTCACTATAGCAGGGGAGAAGGAGAGCAGAAAAACCTAGAAGCAAAAGAGCAAATGACTGAGATAGATGGGGAGGAGGGTGTCTCCCCCTACTTAACCTATTCCTAATTCCTACTCTATTCCTATTCTACCCCTCTCTACTTACAGAGCGAACCTGCTAAACCCTAAGGTTATTCTGGACCAACTCGGTGGTAGGTAGATCCGACGGCCACGCCCGCACAACTCGTAGCGTTGCCTCGACGCAACCTCCCGATTGCCGCCACGTGCCGGCACCGCTCCGCGTCCTTTTCCTGGACGTCGCACCCCCGGTTTTGTGGCCCAAACCGGGAAACCAGCCTTTTCCAGCCAACCCCCGGTTTTGAGGCCCAAACCGGGAAACCAGCCCACCAGCATCTGAGTTTTGAGGCCCAAACTCAGCAAACCCGCAGCGCCCAGGTTTTGAGGCCCAAACCTGGAAACCGTCCTCAGCCCGAGTTTTGTGGCCAAACTCGAAAACCCTCAGCACCCAGGTTTTGAGGCCCAAACCTGGAAACCGTCCATCCGATGGTTTTTCTCTGGCTCTACCACCAAACCGATGTCGTAGAAGGGATGCACCGCCCGTGCACCCCGTCCACCGACACGTGTCCCCAAGTCCACGACTTAGGCAACACATGACCGCAGGTCTTCGCTCGTCGCTGTCCCAGGCTGCCAGCCACCACAGCTGATCCTCGGGCCACCGGTCCCTCAGTCCAAGCCTCACGTCCGCCCTTTGTGACGTAACGACCCTAATCCCATGGCCCACCGGTCCCTGTCGTCCACTGACAGCCGAACTGATGTTCCGTGTGATTAAGACTGTTCGCCACCGGGCTGCATCAGCGCCCATTGTCCGCAGGATCATCTCACCATTCGGTTACAGCATTGGATATTTTTACAAATAACATCGGAATACAGAGCGGAAGACTTAAATAACATTAGTTTTACAAACCGAGGTTCCAAATAAAATTAAAGGTGCAGTTATTACAAACCATGTTCGGGTAGTAGAAATAGGCAACGTAGCAGGGTACAACAAAATAAGATACTTGTAATCACCCAGCCCGAGGGTGTACACTTTACTCTTCGGCCTCATCGGCCTCTTCCTGGATGATGGTCATGCAACAGGGCGCAAGACACATCGGGGACTCAGTCATACCTGCAACATGGGTAACGAACCCTGAGTACTGGGGTACTCAACAAGACTTACCCGACTAAAGGAAAGGGAGAAGACTCAGGGATGAGAGGCTTAGGGTAGTCAAGGTAAGGCTTAAGCAAGACCAAGTATTTTGCAGAAAAGCATTTTGTAAACCTTGTTCTATTTTTGGAAAGATTCAAGTATTTCTCAATCCTTCATTGTTCATGATTCATTTTACTTTCCAAAACATACCTAGTTGAGAACCACTCTCCGTTGACAGTCAGTGACCAAGTCTCCATAACCGAGGAGCAACGTTAATCCGGATAAATAATACTCAGCTGAGGATCCCTATCCACACTGCATATGTAGCACCCAAGCTTGCATATGCCAACTCGTCTACCACGATTCCTCCAAGATTGGGCCCGGACCTACGCCACCCGGAAGTACAGTACACCACTCCTATCCAGGTACGACGACCACGTGGGTACATGCTACTTCCGCCATCTCTCCACTCCCAGTGCGCGGTTGTCGGTCCAATAAAGGATTCCTCGGAGCTAGAGCTTTCCGAAGTATGTGAATAGTTACAAATCTTGACCAGCAGGCCCCCATACGGATGGTCCCTAATTTTCCAGCCAGAACTATACCTTGGTTATATCTCACCCAAGCGTAATAGTCCCGTCAGTTTTTTTTTAACCCTGTCCTGGTCGGTGTCAACTGTTGAGTCCCGGACTTCAACATGACGGCACCGTACGCTCGGACAACCTCTCCTCGCAATTGACTAGGTACGGATCAGATACCTAGCCAATAGCCGGGGAGTAAAGCCAAATTCCCATAAAAATTCTTTAAGTGATCACACTTTTGAAATTAGCATTTTTATTGCAAATCTATTGCATAGCATCACTAAGCATTTTGCAAATCGTTTTTAAACAGGGTAGGGGATCTTTGGTGGAGGTAAAGTGCAGGTAATAGGTCATCACACAACTCCTATCACCTAATGCAGTAATTTAACTCAAAAGTATTTAAGTAAAACTTTTTATAAAAGCAAGGAAAGGCTAAATGCACCGGGGCTTGCCTTGAAGAGCAAAGACAGCTGGCTCAGGGTTGGAGGTGCAGAGGTCGAAGCTCGGGGTTACTTCGGGAGCAGGTTCGTCGGCGGCGGCCTCGACTTTGACTCCTTCTTCGGTGACTATACGAATGCAATGATGCATGCACATGAGTATGCTAGCAGGAACAATGCAACACAGGGCATACAACATGAACCCTAATCACTTTTTCTATTTTCTTAATTATTTAAAAAGGTCATTTTATGCAGTTGCTCCAAAAATTACCAAATTAATCACATAAGTTCATTATGGTGTAGATAGATGGAAAAACAAATTTCATAATATTTGGAGGTCATCAAGGTGCTCAAATAAATCTAGGCATTAATTAACCACAGGCACTATTTAACAATTAAAATAAAAGCTCAAAAATCAACTTGTTCCAAAAGGCTTCAAAATTTCACCAGAGACTAAACATGACATAGGAAGCTCACAAAAATTTATCTCATGATTTTTGGAGTTATAAATGATTTTCTAAAAATCCAAAACCACCCATTTATTAATTAAAATAGGGATTTTACATTTTCAAATTCTTGCAGAAAAGTCAAGTTTCATATTTTTCTAAAATACTACACAGTGCAAGGAGCATACCATAATTTTCTCAGGATTTAAGGAACAACAGATTAATTCACACAAAAAAGAGAAAACAGAACACTATTCACATTTTTTTTCAAAAAGGAAAAAGAAAAGAGCACTGTGCTCCTCCCTCGCAAGGCTCGGGCGAATCGCGCGAGACGGACCGCAGGGCTCGGGCGAAGCGGAAACAATCGTCCGTCCGAGGCCTGGCTGGGAGGCTCGGGCGAGACGGAAACAATCGTTTCGTCCGAGGCCTGGCTCGGAGGCTCGGGCGAGACGGAAACAATCGTTTCGTCCGAGGCCTGGCTCGGGCGAAGCTGAGGGTGCGTGAGTCCGCTCGAGGCTAGGCTCGGCGAAGTGGCGAGGGTGCGTGTCTGCTCGAGGCCTGGCTCGAGCTAGACAGTGTGTGAGTGCTTGCTCGAGGCCTGGCCCGAGCTTTGCGCTGTGAAAGCAGAGACCGGGGGGGCTTCGAGTGCTTACCACGGGTCGGAGGCAGGGCTCGGCGGGGAGGAACAAGGGTCGAAGGAGGGAGCTCGACGTTGGCGGTGCTTCGGCGGAACTTCTCGGCGGCGGGCGGCGTTCCGGCGGCTCTGTCCACCAAGAGGGGGTTACCGATGTGCGGATAGGAGCGCAAGGAGGCAAGGAAGATGAAGCAGGGGTCGCGGAAAGAAGATCACGGCCGAGGAGTAAATATTTCTCAAACCCGTGCTTACCGGTGTTTTGCCGGAGTTTGGGAAGATGAGGTTACGCCGGGCAATAGGGGGCGGCGGAGGTAAAATTGAGGAGGGGAAAAGCTTCGCGAGGACACGGCGGAGCTTCTGAGCTAGGTGGTTGGATGGCGGAGGCTCTGGACTGGCCTGGCGACGGTGGCGGAGGTGGGTGAGAACTCCGGCTGACCGGCGGTGGTTTTTATAGGCGTGCTCGGGGGCGGATAAGTGTCGCGTGCAGGCGGATAAGCTTGGCCGAAGCGTGCGCAATCGATTGCACGCTGGCGGAAGGACGGGCGTGCGCGCAGGGACCGGGCGTAAGCTCGCCGGCGTTGAACACGCGGCGGCGGCTTGCTGGGCACTGTGGGGGACGGGAGAGGAGGTCAGCGCTCGCGTGCGGGTGCGGAATGAGCACGGGGTCAGCGGCGGCAGACTGGTGGCAGGCGAGTAGCTGCCCTGCGCGTGGCACGCGCAGCGCCGGCGGGGCGCCATGGCCGGGTCCCCCCCCTACGCGAGGAAGAAGAACAGTAGGTAGGTCTAGGGTTTGACTTTGAACTGATTTCTGTATTTTGCAAAATTACTCCAAAACTTGAACTGAGCAGCAAAAACTCAAAACACCAAAGTTGTGTAGAAAAAAGAGATCTACAACTTTGTCAAAATGAACATTTTCAAAATCCAAATAGTTTTTGAATCACATTTGAAATTCGAAAAGGGGACACTTTTGGGATTTGAATAAATTCAAAATTACTTTTGATTTTATATTGAAACTAGAAAATCTGTAAATACCAAAGTTGTTCCTCTTGACAAGATCTACAACTTTGCTAAAAGGGCCAACTTCAAATTTTGAACATTTTTTGAATTATAAAAAGAGGGGTAAAACTAGAGTTTGGAAATTAGGGTTTTTCAAAAGAACTTCCAATCCTATTTTTGATTTTGATCTACACAACAAAACATCAAGGCACAAAATGGAACAAGATTTACACAGAGCTAGACACAGAGGTGAAATTACCATTTTGCCCTTATAGGAAGATTTGGGCTTTTAGGGGTTTTAAAAGGGATTACTACACACAAAAGGGGTAAATGCAATCAAGCATTTAGGCAAGCATTAATGCATGACAAGAATGATTATGACTTAAGATGATGACATATCAGGTTAATTACAAGTTAAACACCAGAGGTGTTACAACCTTTCCCCCTAAAAGAAATCTCGCCCCGAGATTCTGCGTCTTATGAAAGACAAAGACAAAACTTTACATCTACAGAGTATCGAGAAAGTCGGGATAGCTCTTCGCTAAGAAGTCTTCGGATTCCCAAGTGGCTTCTTCTTCAGAGTGTTGGTTCCACTGGACCTTGTACCATCTTGTGGTAGTCCTCCGGGTAACACGGTCCTTGTAATCCAACACACGAACTGGATATTCAGAGTATGACAGATCTGGTTCTAACTCAACACCTTCAACTTCCACCACGTGTTCGGGTACTCGGAGACACTTCTTGAGTTGGGAGACGTGAAACACATTATGGACGGCGGAAAGATGATCGGGCAATCTTAGTTTGTAAGCTACTTTGCCACAACATTCCAGAACTTCAAAGGGACCAATATAGCGTGGTGCTAACTTCCCCTTGACTCCAAAACGAGTAACTCCTTTGGTGGGTGCGACCTTCAGATACACATAATCCCCGATTTGGAACTTCAGAGGTCGACGTCTTTTGTCAGCATAGCTCTTCTGTCGAGATTGAGCAATCTTCATATTCTCTTGTATTTGCTTGACTTTTTCTTCCATATCTTTTACTAGGTCAACCCCAAAGAATTCCCTTTCTCCAGGTTCAGACCAACTGAGAGGTGTACGACAACGGCGACCGTACAGTGCTTCAAAGGGTGCCATTTTGATGCTCTCTTGATAACTGTTATTATACGAGAATTCTGCCAAGGGCAAACAGTTATCCCAAGTATCTGCAAAGGTGAGCACGCAGGCTCTCAACATATCCTCTAACACTTGGTTGACTCGCTCAGTTTGTCCATCCGTTTGTGGATGATATGCTGTGCTATGCAGTAGCTTGGTTCCAAGTGAGGTATGGAACGCTTTCCAGAACTTTGCGACAAACTGAGTACCACGATTAGAGACAATGGTCTTGGGTATGCCATGGAGTTTTACTATGTTGTTCTTGTACAAAGTGGCATAAGTGGGGACGGTGTAGCTGGTTTTGACTGGCAGGAAGTGAGCTTGCTTAGTGAGGCGATCCACGATCACCCAGATGGAATCAAAACCTCTTTGTGTCTTGGGTAGCCCATTGATAAAATCCATACTGATATCGTCCCATTTCCATGTAGGTACAGGTAAAGGTTGCAATTCTTCTCCGGGCTTCATGTGCACAACTTTGACTTTCTGACAAGTATCACAGTGAGCGACATATCGGGCGATCTCAATCTTCATCTTTGTCCACTAGAATCTCTGCCTCAAGTCCTGGTACATCTTGTTGCTGCCGGGGTGGATGGAGAATCTAGTCAAATGTGCTTCATCAAGGATTAACTGTCTCAACTCAGGCACTTTGGGAACTACCAGTCGGTTCTTGAACCAAACCACTCCTGCATCATCAATCCTGAAACAATCCGCTTTTCCGGCTCGGACCCTTTCGATGATGTGCTTGATTCCAGGGTTATCTTTCTGTGCAGTGAAGATCCGTTCCCTGATAGGGGTTTCTATCCTGATATTATTCAGAGTTCCTTGTGGAACCATTCCAATACCCAGCTTCTCTAGTTCATAACACAGGGAAGAATCATAGGGTTTCATTACCAGACAGCTGCAATATGACTTGCGACTGAGCGCATCGGCGACCACATTCGCCTTACCCGGATGGTAATGTACTTCGAGATCATAGTCCTTAATTAATTCAAGCCATCTTCTCTGTCTCATATTCAGTTCTTCTTGAGTGAAGATATACTTCAGGCTTTTGTGATCTGTGTACACATTGCAGGCACTTCCCAACAAATAATGACGCCAGATCTTTAAGGCATGCACCACTGCTGCTAACTCAAGATCATGGGTTGGATAATTCTCTTCATGTCGCTTAAGCTGCCGTGAGGCATAAGCGATCACTCGTCCTTCTTGCATCAAAACACAGCCCAAACCAGTACCAGATGCATCACAGTAGACATCAAAGGGCTTTTCGATGTTCGGCTGGGCTAGCACTGGTGACGTGGTTAACAGTTTCTTCAATGTCTGAAAGGCTTGTTCACAAGCTGGTGACCAGACAAACTTCACAGAATTCTTTACTAACTCGGTGATAGGCTTGGCGATTCTGGAGAAATCCGGGATGAAACGGCGATAATATCCAGCCATTCCCATGAAGCTACGGACTTCGTGAACAGTGGTAGGTGGCTTCCAATCCAGAATGTCTGCCACCTTTCCGGGATCAACTGACACACCTTCAGCGGATAGAACATGACCAAGGAACTGTATCTGATCTAACCAGAACTCACATTTACTGAACTTGGCATAAAGCTGATGATCTCTGAGGCGGGTTAGAACGATACGAAGGTGTTCGGCATGCTCTTCAGGGGTCTTTGAGTAGACAAGAATGTCGTCAATGAACACGACCACAAATTTATCAAGCTCCGGCATGAATACAGAGTTCATGAGGTACATGAAGTGGGCAGGGGCATTGGTCAAGCCGAAGGACATGACCAAGTACTCATATAGGCCGTATCTGGTGGTGAAAGCGGTTTTAGGAATGTCTTCGGGACGTATTTTTATTTGGTGGTAGCCAGATCTGAGGTCAATTTTGGAGAATATTCTGGCTCCAGCTAGTTGGTCAAAAAGAAGGTCAATACGAGGTAAGGGATATTTATTTTTGATGGTGACTTCATTGAGTGGGCGATAATCAACGCATAACCTGAGACTTTTGTCTTTCTTCTTTACAAAGATCGCAGGACAGCCCCAAGGAGACGAACTTGGGCGAATGAAGCCCTTATCCAGCAAGTCTTGTAACTGGATTTTTAGCTCTGCCAACTCTCTGGGAGGCATTCAATAAGCTCTGCGGGATACAGGAGCAGTCCCAGGCTTTAGCTCTATGGCAAACTCAACATCACGATCAGGAGGCAGACCAGGTAAGTCTTCTGGGAAAACATCAGGGAATTCACAGACCACGGGGATGTCTCTGGTCTCCAGAACATAGGTGGTATTCAAAAGTGTGGCTGCTGGTTTTTGAGGCATTGGGAGTTGGAGAAGGAGTTTGGAGGTACTGTTAGGAATGTCCACTCTCACAACCCTATTCAGGATGTCAATCATGGCCTTATACTGGCACATCCAATTCATGCCTAGAATGACATCTATCTCCTGATCACGTAGCACTATCATGGTGGTAGGAAATACATGTTCCCCCAACATCACCGGTATATTGCGAACCACTTCCTTAGTACTTATACGCCCTCCAGGCGAAAATACACAGAAACTTTCTTTCAACTCCCCAATTGATATCCCATGCTTAGAGACAAATGTACGACTGATGAAGGAATGCGATGCACCAGAATCAAACAACACGACTGCGGGATGATTGGCAATGGGAAACCTACCGATCATGACGGGCTCTCCTTCTGGGATGTCGCCGACAGTGGTGTAGTAGACTTGCCCGTGCTTCTTGACAACTTTGCCTTTCTGAGCATGCTGCTGCTGGACACGGTGCTGCTGCTGCTGAGATCCTCCAGGACCCTTCTGAGCATTCTGAGCATATCTCTTGGGCTTTGGGCACTCACGAGCCCAGTGGCCAGTCTGGCCGCAGTTGTAGCAGGGATGGTTGTAAGCGGTTTGTGGGGTGGTGATACGAACACCTGGGGCGTTTGGCTGCGTGGCACTTTGCTGGTTGGCGTTGTGGGTGGTGGCCGCAGTACGGACGACCACTTGCTGGTGGGGGTAAGGTGGGCGATTTTGGTGGTGGCTAGGGTGATAAATGACCCTCTGGCGCTTGTGACTGCCAGAGAAACTGCTAGATCCTGATTTCTTCTTCTTCTTTTCCTCTTGGTACTGGCGATTGCTCTCCTCAAAAGCAACAGCCCGGTCAACGGCATCATGATACGAACCGGTCAGGTTATTGGACATACTTCTGCGGATCTTGGGGTGCAGTCCCCTGAGGAAACAGTCCCTCTTCTTTTTGTCCGTGTTGACGTATTCCGAGGCATACTGGCTAAGGTGGTTGAACTGACCCACATACTGCATCACTGTGGAGTCTTTCTGCTGCAGTGCCAGAAACTGATCAAGCTTCATCTTCATCAATCCGGAAGGGATATGATGTGCACGGAAAGCGGTGCGGAACTCTTCCCAGGTCAACTGATGACCTTCTGGCTGGGCAGCCAACAGATTGGCATACCAAGCACTTGCTGGACCACGAAACTGCTGAGAAGCGAACCGGGGCTTCTGGGTGTCGGTGCAGTGAAGAAGACCAAACTTCTGCTCCATGGTGCGGAGCCAATCATCAGCTTCAAGGGGTTCATCGGCCTTGGTAAAGACTGGTGGACGGGTTTCGGTGAAATCCACATATGTGGTCTCGTTGTTGATGTTATGGCGACCACGGTGGCCATTGTTCTGCTGCCCCTGGTTTTGAGCCATCACGTTAGCAGCGGCTGCCAAGGCTGCGATGGCATCTGCTAGCGTAGCTGGTACAGGTGGAGGGTTTGGAAGGTTGGCATCCCCAGAACCTCCAGCTCCAGTGCGAGTGTTCACAGGCATCTGTTAAGCAACTTGGAACTTAGCATCCATTGATAAAGTTCTGTAAACAGCTGACTGAAAGCTTCACTAATTCAAAAGTAGATGACCGATAAAGATGACTTGACAGATAACAACAGACTGATAAGGGGAAAAGGTGCGAAAAGAAAGATACAGACCCGACTTAGCAAAAGACAGACTAGCGCCCCCAAACCTAGACTAAGGGTTTAGGTAAGCAGGTGGTACAGACACACGGGATCTCCATCCTCTAACAACGAGTCTAGTCTTCATTGATGATGATCATGTCCTCGTCGTCGTCTTCCTCGAGGATGAGCTCAGGCTCAACCTCCTCGTCCTCGTCTTCAGCGTAGATGTTCTCGGCAGGTTCAATCTCTTCGTTCATGCTTGGCTCCTGCTCCACGTCCGGTTCTTCCACTACTCCGTCCTCAGGATCCTCGACAACCGGGGGAACCATGGGGTGGAGTTGGTCGTACAGCTGGTGTACCTCCTCATGAAGCATGTCATTGAACTGTTCAATCTGAGCTGTGTACTGCTGCAGTCCATGGAGCTCGGCTCTGGTGACGTCCTCGCGTATCCAAGTGGCATCGCGCTGCTGGATGGCGCGAATCACGTTCCGGTTGGCCTGCTCCAGGGAGGCTCGGGCCTCATAGAACTCCAGACGTGAGTGGTAGAAGTCATGCTCCAAGTTCTTCAGCTCAGCCTTCAGGTTCTTGACCTCCTCCTTTAGGTGTTTGCGGGTGCGACGGGGAAAGCGACGACCGTTGGAGGCTTCGCCAGTTTCTTCTCCAGCACGTGGTGCCAGCTGGTGGCGTGGCACACCGTTCGGTCCAGTCGACTTGCGAGCAGTCAGCTTGATGCGAGCCATGTCTGGATAGGATAAGATGGATGAGGAGTGAAAAGGCTAGCAAGAAAAGGTAAAGGCATACTAACCCAACGAACTTAGAGAGGAAGTTATTATCTGGCTTAGGTGAATATGTCATGATGCATGAATCGTTCCTACGGAACAAGGCAATGCAATAATTAAATAAGGTACATAGGGCTTAAAACATGTTGTCTCGCTAGCTAATGTTGCCATATACAAGACAAGATAAGAGAAGCAATTTGGACCCAAAATAGTCAAGTTTAGTTTGTTTGGACTCAAAATATCTTTTGAAGTTTTCGCAAGAACACTGCAACGTTATAGTGAGATGCTCCGATACCACTCTGTGACGTAACGACCCTAATCCCATGGCCCACCGGTCCCTGTCGTCCACTGACAGCCGAACTGATGTTCCGTGTGATTAAGACTGTTCGCCACCGGGCTGCATCAGCGCCCATTGTCCGCAGGATCATCTCACCATTCGGTTACAGCATTGGATATTTTTACAAATAACATCGGAATACAGAGCGGAAGACTTAAATAACATTAGTTTTACAAACCGAGGTTCCAAATAAAATTAAAGGTGCAGTTATTACAAACCATGTTCGGGTAGTAGAAATAGGCAACGTAGCAGGGTACAACAAAATAAGATACTTGTAATCACCCAGCCCGAGGGTGTACACTTTACTCTTCGGCCTCATCGGCCTCTTCCTGGATGATGGTCATGCAACAGGGCGCAAGACACATCGGGGACTCAGTCATACCTGCAACATGGGTAACGAACCCTGAGTACTGGGGTACTCAACAAGACTTACCCGACTAAAGGAAAGGGAGAAGACTCAGGGATGAGAGGCTTAGGGTAGTCAAGGTAAGGCTTAAGCAAGACCAAGTATTTTGCAGAAAAGCATTTTGTAAACCTTGTTCTATTTTTGGAAAGATTCAAGTATTTCTCAATCCTTCATTGTTCATGATTCATTTTACTTTCCAAAACATACCTAGTTGAGAACCACGCTCCGTTGACAGTCAGTGACCAAGTCTCCATAACCGAGGAGCAACGTTAATCCGGATAAATAATACTCAGCTGAGGATCCCTATCCACACTGCATATGTAGCACCCAAGCTTGCATATGCCAACTCGTCTACCACAATTCCTCCAAGATTGGGCCCGGTCCTACGCCACCCGGAAGTACAGTACACCACTCCTATCCAGGTACGACGACCACGTGGGTACATGCTACTTCCGCCATCTCTCCACTCCCAGTGCGCGGTTGTCGGTCCAATAAAGGATTCCTCGGAGCCAGAGCTTTCCGAAGTATGTGAATAGTTACAAATCTTGACCAGCAGGCCCCCATACGGATGGTCCCTAATTTTCCAGCCAGAACTATACCTTGGTTATATCTCACCCAAGCGTAATAGTACCGTCAGTTTTTTTTTTAACCCTGTCCTGGTCGGTGTCAACTGTTGAGTCCCGGACTTCAACATGACGGCACCGTACGCTCGGACAACCTCTCCTCGCAATTGACTAGGTACGGATCAGATACCTAGCCAATAGCCGGGGAGTAAAGCCAAATTCCCATAAAAATTCTTTAAGTGATCACACTTTTGAAATTGGCATTTTTATTGCAAATCTATTGCATAGCATCACTAAGCATTTTGCAAATCGTTTTTAAACAGGGTAGGGGATCTTTGGTGGAGGTAAAGTGCAGGTAATAGGTCATCACACAACTCCTATCACCTAATGCAGTAATTTAACTCAAAAGCATTTAAGTAAAACTTTTTATAAAAGCAAGGAAAGGCTAAATGCACCGGGGCTTGCCTTGAAGAGCAAAGACAGCTGGCTGAGGGTTGGAGGTGCAGAGGTCGAAGCTCGGGGTTACTTCGGGAGCAGGTTCGTCGGCGGCGGCCTCGACTTTGACTCCTTCTTCGGTGACTATACGAATGCAATGATGCATGCACATGAGTATGCTAGCAGGAACAATGCAACACAGGGCATACAACATGAACCCTAATCACTTTTTCTATTTTCTTAATTATTTAAAAAGGTCATTTTATGCAGTTGCTCCAAAAATTACCAAATTAATCACATAAGTTCATTATGGTGTAGATAGATGGCAAAACAAATTTCATAATATTTGGAGGTCATCAAGGTGCTCAGATAAATCTAGGCATTAATTAACCACAGGCACTATTTAACAATTAAAATAAAAGCTCAAAAATCAACTTGTTCCAAAAGGCTTCAAAATTTCACCAGAGACTAAACATGGCATAGGAAGCTCACAAAAATTTATCTCATGATTTTTGTAGTTATAAATGATTTTCTAAAAATCCAAAACCACCCATTTATTAATTAAAATAGGGATTTTACATTTTCAAATTCTTGCAGAAAAGTCAAGTTTCATATTTTTCTAAAATACTACACAGTGCAAGGAGCATACCATAATTTTCTCAGGATTTAAGGAACAACAGATTAATTCACACAAAAAAGAGAATACAGAACACTATTCACATTTTTTTTTCAAAAAGGAAAAAGAAAAGAGCACTGTGCTCCTCCCTTGCAGGGCTCGGGCGAATCGCGCGAGACGGACCGCAGGGCTCGGGCGAAGCGGAAACAATCGTCCGTCCGAGGCCTGGCTGGGAGGCTCGGGCGAGACGGAAACAATCGTTTCGTCCGAGGCCTGGCTCGGAGGCTCGGGCGAGACGGAAACCATCGTTTCGTCCGAGGCCTGGCTCGGGCGAAGCGGAGGGTGCATGCTTGCTCGAGGCTTGGCTCGGCGAAGCTGAGGGTGCGTGAGTCCGCTCGAGGCTAGGCTCGGCGAAGTGGCGAGGGTGCGTGTCTGCTCGAGGCCTGGCTCGAGCTAGACAGTGTGTGAGTGCTTGCTCGAGGCCTGGCCCGAGCTTTGCGCTGTGAAAGCAGAGACCGGGGGGGCTTCGAGTGCTTACCACGGGTCGGAGGCAGGGCTCGGCGGGGCGGAACAAGGGTCGAAGGAGGGAGCTCGACGTTGGCGGTGCTTCGGCGGAACTTCTCGGCGGCGAGCGGCGTTCCGGCGGCTCTGTCCACCAAGAGGGGGTTACCGATGTGCGGATAGGAGCGCAAGGAGGCGAGGAAGATGAAGCAGGGGTCGGGGAAAGAAGATCACGGCCGGGGAGTAAATATTTCTCAAACCCGTGCTTACCGGTGTTTCGCCGGAGTTTGGGAAGATGAGGTTACGCCGGGCAATAGGGGGCGGCGGAGGTAAAATTGAGGAGGGGAAAAGCTTCGCGAGGACACGGCGGAGCTTCTGAGCTAGGTGGTTGGATGGCGGAGGCTCTGGACTGGCCTGGCGACGGTGGCGGAGGTGGGTGAGAACTCCGGCTGACCGGCGGTGGTTTTTATAGGCGTGCTCGGGGGCGGATAAGTGTCGCGTGCAGGCGGATAAGCTTGGCCGATACGTGCGCAATCGATTGCACGCTGGCGGAAGGACGGGCGTGCGCGCAGGGACCGGGCGTAAGCTCGCCGGCGTTGAACACGCGGCGGCGGCTTGCTGGGCACTGTGGGGGACGGGAGAGGAGGTCAGCGCTCGCGTGCGGGTGCGGAATGAGCACGGGGTCAGCGGCGGCAGACTGGTGGCAGGCGAGTAGCTGCCCTGCGCGTGGCACGCGCAGCGCCGGCGGGGCGCCATGGCCGGGTCCCCCCCCCCCCTACGCGAGGAAGAAGAACAGTAGGTAGGTCTAGGGTTTGACTTTGAACTGATTTCTGTATTTTGCAAAATTACTCCAAAACTTGAACTGAGCAGCAAAAACTCAAAACACCAAAGTTGTGTAGAAAAAAGAGATCTACAACTTTGTCAAAATGAACATTTTCAAAATCCAAATAGTTTTTGAATCACATTTGAAATTCGAAAAGGGGACACTTTTGGGATTTGAATAAATTCAAAATTACTTTTGATTTTATATTGAAACTAGAAAATCTGTAAATACCAAAGTTGTTCCTCTTGACAAGATCTACAACTTTGCTAAAAGGGCCAACTTCAAATTTTGAACATTTTTTTACTTATAAAAAGAGGGGTAAAACTAGAGTTTGGAAATTAGGGTTTTTCAAAAGAACTTCCAATCCTATTTTTGATTTTGATCTACACAACAAAACATCAAGGCACAAAACGGAACAAGATTTACACAGAGCTAGACACAGAGGTGAAATTACCATTTTGCCCTTATAGGAAGATTTGGGCTTTTAGGGGTTTTAAAAGGGATTACTACACACAAAAGGGGTAAATGCAATCAAGCATTTAGGCAAGCATTAATGCATGACAAGAATGATTATGACTTAAGATGATGACATGTCAGGTTAATTACAAGTTAAACACCAGAGGTGTTACACCCTTCGCCACTCTCGGTCCATCGGCACGGCACGTCTCTACTTGACCTTCACCTTGCCTCTGATCACTGTCTCCGTGCTCGACACCTGCACAACACAAGCCAAAGAACATGCGCATCATCCCAATTGACAATCACTCATCACTCAGAGACTCGACATACACCCATGTATTCGCAGCGAGTCGCGCAGGGACTTTGCAGCAGGGTTGTTGTTTTTGCTACTTGGCCGATGGATAGTCCGCCGGGACTTAGCGGATAGTCTGCCCCTGGCGCGGACAGTCCGGGACCAGCAGTCCGGACAGTCCGGGAATCGACTGTAGGTTGCGTTTTGGTGCGTTTGCTCTCCTGGCTTTTCCGCTTCATTTCTGGACTTCTCGTTTGCTCCTAGAGTTCACCTAGGAACCTCTCTACATATCTTTGCTACGCGTTAGCATCGGTATTTGGAAGAATCCCGACGTAGCCCTATATCTACGTTTGGGAGTGGGTCTTTTAGGCACGAACTTGACTCGGAGTTTTTTTGAGAGTTTTGGGTTGCTCTCTTGTGTGGTGCCTCGCTGTGATCCTAGGGATCATCCACCCTCTTTCCAAGGGTCGTAGGCATCACGTTTGAGTCTGAAGCTTTTGGGGTTGATTTTGTTGGGACAAATGCCGTAATTTCGAAAGAAATTTTTAGGCTCCCATTCACCCCCCCCCCTCTGGTCACCTTGCTTTAGCATTTTCGGTCCTTCAATTGGTATCGGAGCCAGTTAAGGATCTCTCTACCTTAACCGGTTCCGGATCCACGAAGGCGACCTTTTAGAGTGGTTTGGCTTCCGACGTGGTTTGTCGAGGTGTTGAGCTTTTGTTTGGCTAACACTAACGGTGCTTTTGGAAATGGCACCAAGTTCTTCCTTCAGTGTGTCTTTGTCCTTAGGTTTGATTGATGGACATGCAATCGAGGACGACAGTTTGGGAAGAAGGAGGAGTGCAGTTGATGAGAGGGATCGCGAGGTGAATGAGCTGTTGAATCTTCTACGACATGATGAGCTTTCACCAGAGGATCTCCTATGTCAACTTGGCAAGGCCAAGAAAGGTACACTTGCTTGTGGTCTTGTGACCTTGCACAACCTTTGTGAGGTTCGCTCTAGATATGCTGAGCTTTGAGATACCTTGCATAGACAGGTTGAAAAATTGAAATGCTCCATTGCTAGGTTGAAGTCTAGTGCCTCTTTGCCTTGCACCTCCTGTGTTGACATGGTTAGGAAGAATGATGAGCTATGCTTTTCTCTTGCTAGCCTAAAATCTGAGAATGAATTGTTGAAATCAAATGCTTCCAAACCATGTCTAGTTTGCATTGACTTGCGCAAGGACCTTGATTGTGCTAAAACTGAAATAGCCTTGCTAAAGTCAAATGCTTTGTTACCATGCATTTCTTGTGAGTCTTTACATGCTGAAATAAATCAACTAAAATTGACTCACACCACATGTGTAGATGAACTTGAGCATGCTAGGGCTGAAATTATTGAGATAAATGCTAGGCCTTGTAGCTTGTGCTCTTTGAATAAAAATGCTTGCCTTACTTCTTGTGCTTTCCATGATACTTTGCTTGATGTGAATGGTGATGTTTCTTCCACCAATTTTATTTGCATGTCATGCATTGATTTGGAAAAAGAAGTTTTGGCTTTGAAGGTGTTGCGCGATGATATGAGCGCTAAGTTGGTTGAGCACAATGATATGAGTGCCAACCTTGAGAAAGAAGCTGAACTCTTGCGTACCACATATGTCGAGTTTATTAGAGAGGAGATGGAAAATCTTAAAAATGCTCCGTGTGGTACTTGTGATCGCCTCATGTTTGAGAATGAGGTTTTAGCTAAAAGTTGCAGGAGTCTTTGTGCTAAGTCTTTTGAGTCACGCATTTCTTGCAACTCCGATGTTGGTGTTTCCAAGTCTGCATCTTTGCAATCGGAGTTGAGTTCTTGTGTTGCTCGTGAGTATTTTGACTGTGGCATTAGTGTCAAGGTTTCGGATAGCTCTTTCATGGCTACTCCTAACCTTGCTGCTTCTTCGAGTGATGTCCAAGATACTTCTCTTGACAAGCGTGCTTCTTATATTTTTGGGACTCGTGCTCCCAATCCGGTTTTCCATTGCACCTTTTGCAAGAAGGATGGACATTCATTCAAATTTTGTTTCCGCCGTGTCAAACACGAGCGACGTATTCGAGCTAAGGCTTTTAGGAAGCCGCGTAGCCTTTCCCACGGCACGTGTGCTCCTAGTGTTGGCACCAAGTTGGTTGTTGATGCTTCTTGTTCTAAGCCCCAAGGGACTTCTCACTTGTCGGAGAATGGTGTGCCTTCCGATAGGCCTTTGTACCATTGCTTTTTTTGTGAGAAAGATGGGCATCAAGGAAGCTTTTGCTATCGGCGTGCCAAACGTTTGCGCCAAGCTCGCTCTTCTAGGAAGATGGTGGTTCATAGCCCTTCTCATGGCATGAACGCATGTGCTCCTAGTAAGAAGCCCCTTTTTGTTGATGGGTTTTATGACTCCTTTTCTAGTGGGTTAGGTCATGATCGTGGACATGCCTCTAGTGCTTCTTCTCTTGGTCCACGTCATGCTTTTCATGATGCTTCTATTGGTTCTTCTATAAAAACCTTGGAAGATGTTTGCCCCTTTTCCCATGGTACAACTCGTTCTTCTCCTCGAGTTGTCCTTTTGAGGAATGCTTCCAAGGGTGTTTCACAATTGCATTTGAACCAACATTTGCATCATGCTAACCCACAAGATAAGTTGAGATTTGTGACCAAGTCTTGGGTTCCCAAGTACATGCTTGCTAACCCTTCAGGATCCAAGACTCGGGTTATTTTGTCCTCTTGTGTGTAGATATGAGGACGCGGGGAGGAGAACATGCACCGAATGGAACTTGGTCTTTTAGATGTGACCAAGATTTGATGGTTCTCTATACCCCACTTAGAATTGCCTCCAAAGAGGCTTTTGTTATCTGGTGAGCTTTCATATACACTCATACCTTGTACATCCATGATCTATGTCTTGTGGTATGAGATGGTTCTTGCATAGTTCTTGCATGCACATTTTATTTCGTATCATGTTTTGTTTTAGTCTAGCATGTGCTATCTTGTATATCATGTCATGCTAGCTTTATGTACAGCTTTGGTGGTTAATCCATTTTTCATGCTAGTTTGTGATCCTCATGAACATTGTGCCATGTTTTACCATATTACTCCATGAGCTTGATTTGTAGTGGTATGATGTTCATTAGGTATCACTTTTCAGGTGCTAGTTTTGGTTAGCTACATGTATCCTGTTGATATGATTAGTTTGAGCACTAGCCTTTCCACAATTTTATCATGTTACATGCTTTTGGATCTATTGCTATCATTATCTTGAATTGTAGCATGTGTTGAGGTTTAGCCTGTGTTTGGGTTGATCATGTCTTTAGGCTGCATTTTGCTATATAGTGCTTTATCCTGTTGCATGGTAGTTTTGACTAGTTTGAGTTCAGATCTCCTTGCGATATCATTCATAGGTAGATCTCTTTTTGTTGAGAGTTCACCTTATGCTTATTATGTGACTAATCGCTTTGTAGAGACCTTGAGGTCACACTAGACGAGACAATGCCTTGTGTTTTCTTCTGCTTTTGAGTGTGCAGGAGAACAGGAGCTTGGAGAGGGCATTTCGGCTCACGGACCCGATCCCACTTCTTCCACGACTTGGGGTTCCGTTCGAGCAGCTCTCCAGTGAGCACTAGCTGCACCTGTGGGAGCGACAGCATCAGGCGAGGGGGAGACGACTCCAGCGAGGCAGGCGCCTCGGAGATTCATTCAGATTCAGGCGTCCCCTCGGGTATCGCACCAGTAGGCAGTCATGCGCTTCATGAGGTACCTCCGACACACTTCTGAGTTTGGGTTTGGTATTCTTCTTCATCGACCTCTTTCTGTTGTGTGGTCTTTCCGATGTGGATTTTGCTGGCTGTTCGCTTGAGCGTTTGTTGACACTGGTTATCTACCATAATTAAGGGATAAATAAATGTAAAAAGGGCTAGAATTTGATCACCAACAAAGGTTTAGGGTTTCAACTGACAATATTCCACGAGTTTTGGTGAACTATGATTCTGCAGGGACTAAACCAGGAAATCAGCACTGATAGCTTCCCATAGAAGGAAACCGACGGGAGATAACGCAACCACCACGTCAGAATTATTCTAGAAGACTCCAGAGGACGCAAGAAGACACCAGGAGGTCGACCACCGCGAGAGGCTGCCAGGTGGGACTGACCGGTCCCCCGTTGGGCCCGCTGGCTTCCGTCTTCTGCAAGCTACCTCCACCGACCTCTAGGATGCATCTCGGTCGTACCTTAATTCGGTTTGATATAACGGCTGCGGTTGATCCCTCAGAGCTATATAACCAGACCCCAGACCCCCCTCTCCATCATCATCAGATCTCAAGTCATTAGAAGAGGAGGAGGATCAATCAGAAACCCTAATTTCCTTAGAGCCACATCAACTTAGGCATAGCTAGATAGAATTAGAATTAGAAGAGGCAATCTTCGCTTGGATTCCAGATCAAGTCGCGAGAAGGCTCGGTAAACCCAAGATCTTCTCTCTTGTATCAACATTATGGATCTAATTATGTTTATAGTTCATAATTGTTCTTCTAGTTCTTCATTGTTCTTCATTGTTCATCTTCTAGTTCTAGTTCATCGTCTAGTTCATCTTCTAGTTCTTAATCTAGTTCTAGTTTGTGTTCTAGTTCATACTCTAGTTCATCTATGTGTTCTAGTTCATCATATTGTTCATCATTGTGTGCTAGTTCATAGTCTAGTTCATAATAGTTTAGATATAATTGATATGACTAAGACATTAATTACTATATTCTTAATTATACTGCTTGTAGTATGCTTTGATTATATATTTGGCATAGATAGATTATCATCATGTTTATACTCATGTTCGTATAGCGCTCATCTTAATGATCATTGGGTGGGTGATAGATGCTGTGTAGGCATGGTGCCTATACACTATTTATCTGCGAATGCGTCCTATGTTCCGGATAGAGTGGTAGATCATGGGTGTGACAGGCCTGTTGAGTCCTTTGTATTCCACCTCCCGAATGTAGTGTTCAGTATGGCTCAGTTAACTCATGGTTTAGGGGTTACTCTGTTTGGCACCTTTACTATGGAGTTGCCTCTTGAATATGAATATGGGATAACCTAGCCAATGATTGCCAAATATAATTGCACTAATCAATGTATATTATGACTTATAATTAGAATAACTTAGGAATACTTCTTTATAATGTCTATTCTAATCCGCATGCCTTGTCTAAGTTGAAATGCTCTAAGGACTATCATAGATTGATCTTTTATCATTTATAGTGTACCTCATTATTGTGATTGATCCCTGTTTAAGATAAAGGAGTGTGTTCTTGCTTTGTTCTCAATTCTCCTATCACATGTGTAGAGTAGCTCTTGTCCTATTTATCTCACTTCATTCCTAGTGCTAAATACAAATAACGATACTTGGAACATCTCTGGGTAAAATGTTGCTACAACGGGTGTATTTATCTATGCGCTTGCAGTAAATATTTATCTTTAGAGTCAGTGCTATGATATAATCACATTGCTAGTTTCATGTTGGGGATGACAACTTGACGTTAAGTGATGCTAGTAGTGTCACGTACACTTCTTAGTGCCTTCACTAGGTTATTGTTTATGAAGTCTATCTTAGAGTGATTCCATTAAGGAGTGTCAACAGCATTTCTTGGCTCTTCTTTTGTGAGTTTGGTGTGTGTTTCCCTTTTAGTTGGGGAAGCATTTTGCTTGTTGTATCTTAGTTGGACTTGTCCGATACCCTTTTGTTTTGGGTTTTCCTTTTTAGGCTAGTTTTGCTTTGTCTTTGATAGACTAGCTTTTGCATGCATTTCATCATGTATTCTAGTGCATTTTAGAGCTTCATGTTTAGAGCAATGAGAATGAGATTATGCTCTTTTTGGTATACCCTGTTGATTCATGATGATGCTTGTAGCTTAGGCTCTTTTTGATCACTTGATACATGTTATGAGCTAAGCTATTTTTGCAAATGGTGAACTTGATTAATCAACTATGAAACCCTTAATTTGTTCACCATTGAGATTGGCAACTAGCATGGGTAGGATGTGTTGAGATCACTTGTGCTATCTTTTGTATGCTAGGTTGCTATGTCTCTTGCACTGAGTCATCACTTGCTTGGATTGTTCATATTTACCTTGTGCTTAAAATTTGATCCAAGTCTAAGTGAAATGAAAAGATCGAGACAGGATTGCATGTGTCAGCACCTCACGGTATCGAGACTGTTTCTCATTGCACAATTGAGTTAAACTTAAGCCGTGTAGTGTAAGACCGAAACTGGTGCTTTAAGCTTCCGATTGCTTTTATTGCATAGGCTTAGCCCGGTTGAAAAGTTAGGCAATGACCATGTTTTTAACCTCTCGCAATCACATGCTTTTAATATGAACTTGTGTTAATACCGCTACAATCTCCGATAAAAATTTGAAAATAACACAAGTTTATGCTTCATTCTATTGCATGATGATTAAACTTTGCTAGGGGTAGTTCACCTATTATACTTAAGCTAGCACTTGTTTGATTTCCTGTCTATTCATGCTAAGTGATATTTTTAGTGGTGAACTGCTTTTGAATGGCTTAAAACTGCTCATGTGCTTAATTGTTCATATTTCGTATTCATTTGATCAGTTTGAGCCTTTGCTAGCATTTGTATTGGTTGCTACATTTTTCAGGGCAGCACCCCTTTGAGCATCTTTTCATTCTGATTGCTATACACTTGAAGCTGTTGCATTGTGCATATCATGCATTTTAGCTTAGTGTACATACCCCAGCTCCGATACACTTTGTGGTCACTTTCAATGCTTTTCATTGCCCCCATATGCTTTTGGTTGATGACTTGTCTTTTATTTTATGTCAACTTTGTGAAAAATGTCAAAAACCCTCAGCTATAGTTGTCCAATGGGTCGTGCCGTGCCGGTCCGGTGAGGGTCGGGCCACCACAGGCCATCGGGCCAAGCGGGCCGTGCCGCTACGGGCCACGGGCCGGGGTAGCGGCCCAAGGCACGGCCCATGGGCCATTTTTTGGGCCGTGTCGGCCCGTCGTGCCGTGCTGGCCCATGGCCCGTTAGTTAAAAAAGTCCTAAAAAATCTATATCTTCTTCATAAAGTGTTGAAATAATTCATTATTTTCAACTAAGTGTTAATCAATTCAATAGTATAATAAAAACAACACATATATATAATTATCAACTCATAAAAAACATCATTTTCACCATATAATATTAGTTTAACCGGGCCACCACCGTGCCGCATAGTAGATCGGGCCATGCTTGGGCCGTGCCACGGGCCAGGGTAGCGGCCCAGGCACGGCCCACACCTCGGACCGGGTCGGCCCGGGCCCGGTGGCCACCGGGCCGTGCCGTGCCGTGCTCGGGCTAGGCCAAAACACCGAGCCACGGGCCGGGCCACCGGCCCACGGGCTTTCTGGACATCTATACCCTCAGCATGTTCCCTTTTGTCAAGGGGGATAAGCTGTTTGCAAGGGGGAGCTTGAGTGTTGGCACAAAGGGGAGAGTCATGTATTTTGGGGAGAGCTTTGAGCTAGGGGGAGTTTAGCTCTTTTATGTTCTTCTTCAATTGGTATAGCTCTTTTACGTGTTTCAATTGGTATCCTTCATAGTGAGTGTTGGTGCATAGCCCTTGTGTGTAGGCTTGCTTTCAGGGGGAGTCGCTTTTGTCCTGCTGCTTCTTCGCGTGCTCCGAGTGTTTGTGCTCCATTTAGTTTTGAGCTTCTCTTTGTATTTTTTCTCAGTTGGTATCGAGCCTGCTAGTCGTGTTGAGCTGCTTTTGCCTCTCTTTTGAGAGACTAGCAGATTTTGCTTGGTATTTTCGATTGGTATGGAGCCTTCAGCTAGTTGTGTCAAGCCGTTTTGCCTCTGTCTTGAGAAACTAGCTGTTTTCACCAATTTTTGGCTGATTGTGATTGGTATCGAGTCTTCTGCTAGTTGTGTTGAACCTTTATGCCCCTATCTTGAGGGACTAGCAGTTTTGCATTCTTATGCGTTGATTCATCCTTAATTGGTATCGAGCCTTGAGCTGGTGGTGTCGAGCCATTTTCTGCCTTTTCTTGAGGGCTAGCTCATTTTTGACTTGGTTGCGTCGAGTCGTTGCCCATGTCTTTGGGAACCATGTCTTTTGCTCTGTATGATCGAGTTTTGCTCTTTGATGAGTTGTTGCTCCGATCCTTTGCTTGGTTGCGTTGAGCCGTTGCCCATGTCTTTGGGGACCAAGTTTTCGTTTTTGGTATCTCAAACCATCTCTTTGTGTTTAGTCTTTGTCAATTCAATCATCAAGGGGGAGAAATTTCGAAACCCAAGTGGATAAGAACCCCTTCCAAGTTGATAAGAACCTTGGTTTCTTTTGTGATGATTATTTGACAATTTATTTGAGATTGGTTTTCGAGTACCTTTTGGGATTTCATGAAACTCTTGTTTCTCTTGGCTCTTCGGTTGTGTGGAGGTTTTGCCCGCTTTTCCCATTTCTTTCGGGACCGAGAGCTTTTATTTGGAGTCTTCATCATCCTTCCTCATATCAAGTGACCTTGTGTTTGCTTTTACTTGGCTTTTGGGCACTTGAATGAGGCTTGCCTTCAAACCCTTCCTTTGTGGTTTTATTTTTAGTCAACGCATTCATCAAGGGGGAGATTGAGATCCTATATGATGAATGGTTGACTTTGATGAGGAAGGTTTGAGGCTTTTCCCGGTTCAGTCCATATCTCGCTATGAGCTTAATGTTTATGACTAACCGGTGGCGTTGAGTTGTGGTATTTCTGTGTTGGTGTGCGTGTGCAACATGTGTCTCTTGGCTGTGTTGATGTGCAGGTGTTGAGCTCGGATACAGTGGTCGATGGCGAGGTGAAGGTCAAGTAGAGACGTGCCGTGCTGGTGGACCGGGAGCGGTGAAGGATGGGCGTGCCGTGCGGCGGACGTGCCATGACGATGTACCCAGAGCGGTGAAGGGCGGACGTGAGGCTTGGACCGACGGACCGAGAGGCCAGAGGACCAGCTGTGGTAGCTGGCACATGGCATCGGCGAGTGAGAGCACATGGGAATGTGCGATGCATTGGCCGAGTCGGGAGGAAGACGATGGCGTCGTGGCACTTGGCAGGAGGTCGGACGAGTCAAGAAGGAAGGCGAAGGCGTTGTGCCCGGCGTGGAGGCTGGACATGCATCGGCATCGGTGTCGGTGGTCGGGGTGTGAGAGCCACACTCCGTCTACGGTGCGGGTTCGGTAGCTGAGCCTCAAAAAGCAACCCTCCACGATTTCCGAGTTTGGGCCTCAAAACTCGGGTGGCCGGTTTCTGAGTTTGGGCCTCAAAACTCGGGATGGACGGTTTCCAGGTTTGGGCCTCAAAACCTGGGCTCGCGGGTTTCCGAGTTTGGGCCTGAAAACTCAGGGTGGACGGTTTCCAGGTTTGGGCCTCAAAACCTGGGCTGGCAGGTTTCCCGGTTTGGGCCTCAAAACCGGGGGAAGGTCCAAAAGGACGGTCAACACGTGGCGGCACCGAGAGGCTTGCGTTGCGGTGAAGCTATCGGTGAGAAGGCGCGGCGGTCGATGGTGACGGCACGTGGCGGCATCCTGGAGCTTGCGTTGAGGCGAAGCGAAGGATGAGAAGGCGCGTGGCCGTCGGATGGAAACTGCCAGAGTTGGACGGTTTTACCTCTAGGGGGTATTTGGGTTAGTACTTCATGTTAGGGCGTTTGTGTCATTTGGACGTGCGCCTATATATAGATGAAGGGGCTGTGTTGGACATCTATCCTTGGACGGTGTCTCTCTCATTTTGTGCTTGTGAGAGAAGGCTATGGTTAGAGGAGAGTTGGCTCTTGTTCTTGAGATTTTTGCCATCCAAGATTTGTGTTGCTAGGATTGGCTTGTAGCCCGACATCGAGTGCTTAATCAATCATCCATTCCTCTGAATCCAAGGATCAAATTCGTGGTTGAATTCGCGTTTTGAATTTGTTCTTCGCGTTCTTCTTTTCTCCATGATTTTCCCTTCACTCGATCTCCCTCTACGTTGTGTCTTTTGTGATTCTGTTTGAATCAACTTGTTCTTTGAAGTGAGGAGAACATTTCCACCGAAGGAATTCATCTCTACCCTCACGAACAAGTAGATCGGGTCGAAATCGTTTTTGTTCTTCTTTCTTCCCCTTTTCTAGTGTTTTCGGATTTCTCATGGATTAGTTGGGTTGAAGCGATGATATCCTAGGATTAGCTTCCCAACACGTAGAAGAACACTTGGGATAAGTTTGGTCGCAGCCCCGTTCGATTTGGTGAAGATCCAATCGATTTTGGTTTTGTCCCGTGGCATTTTTGGGCGTTCTGGGCAGTGGCGGACTGTCCGCCCCTTGGTCGCGGACTGTCCGGCCATCGGGCTCGGCCAGACCAGAACAAGCGCAGCGCGCGCTGCTCACGGTCATTTTGACCGGCGGACAGTCCGCCGTATAAGGCGCGGACAGTCCGCGAGTCGCGCAGGGAGAGTCCAGCCGCGTTGCTGTTTTTGCAACTTGACCGGCAGACAGTCCGGGAAGCAACCGCGGACAGTCCGCGAGTCGCGCAGGGACTTTGCAGCAGGGTTGCTGTTTTTGCTACATGGCCGACGAACAGTCCGCCAAGACTTAGCGGACAGTCTGCCCCTGGCGCGGACAGTCCGGGACCAGCAGTCTGGACAGTCCGGGAATCGGCTGTAGGCTGCATTTTGGTGTGTTTGCTCTCCTGGCTTTTCCGCTTCGTTTCCGGACTTCTCGTTTGCTCCTAGAGTTCACCTAGGAACCTCTCTACATATCTTTGCTACGCGTTAGCATCGGTATTTGGAGGAATCCCAACGTAGCCCTCTATCTACGTTTGGGAGTGGGTCTTTCAGGCACGAACTTGACTCGGAGTTTTTTTGAGAGTTTTGGGTTGCTCTCTTGTGTGGTGCCTCGCTGTGATCCTAGGGATCATCCACCCTCTTTCCAAGGGTCGTAGGCATCACGTTTGAGTCCGAAACTTTTGGGGTTGATTTTGTTGGGACAGATGTCGTAATTTTGAAAGAAATTTTTAGGCTCTCATTCACCCCCCCCCCCCCTCTGGTTGCCTTGCTTTAGCATTTTCGGTCCTTCAACTTTAAGTTTTGAAACTTCTTCTCTGGCACATTAATTATTCTCTTTATATTGGAAGATAATCCAGATGGGACCTTGATGTTATTAAGGCATTCAAACATGCTTTCCTTTTCTTCTCTGCTAAGAGTGTAGCTAGCAGGGCTTAAGTACTAGCGCCGTCATCTGTCTTCTCCGGATGCAGGTTGTCTTGTTCTTTCATGCGCTGCAAGTCCTGTCGTGCTTTAAGTGAATCCTTAGACTTTCCGTAGACACCTAAGAATCCAAGGAGGTTCACACAAAGGTTCTTTGTCAGGTGCATCACGTCGATCGCATGGCGGACCTCTAGGACATGCCAGTAGGGTAGCTCCCAGAATATGGACTTCTTCTTCCACATGGGTGCGTGTCCCAAAGCGTCTTTGGGAACAGGTTCGCTGCCCCGTCCCTTTCCAAATACTACTTTTGTATCCTTCACCATTTCGAGTATATCATCTCCAGTTCGGTTACGAGGCTTGGTTTGGTGGTCTGCCTTACCTTTAAAATGTTTGCCTCTCTTTCTTACTGGGTGGCCCATGGGAAGAAACCGACGGTGCCCAACGTACACGACCTTCCGACACTTTTTCAAAAATAAACTATCAAGGTCTTCAAAACAGTGTGTGCATGCATTATATCCCTTGTTTGTCTGGCCTGAAAGATTACTTAGAGTCGGCCAATCATTGATTGTTACGAACAACAATGCTCGCAGGTCAAAGTGTTCCTGTTTGTACTCATCCCACATGCGTACGTCTGGTTTGCTCCATAGAAGTAGAAGTTCCTCACCTAATGGCCTCAGGTAGACATCGATGTCGTTGCCAGGTTGCTTCGGCCCTTGGATGAGCAACAACATCATAATGAACTTCCGCTTCATGCATAACCACGGAGGAAGGTTGTAGATACATAGAGTAACTGGCCAAGTGCTATGACTACTGCTTTGCTCCCCAAAAGGATTAAAACCATCCGTACTTAAAGCGAACCTCAAGTTTTTAGCCTCATCTGTAAACTCTAGGAATTCTCTGTCTATCGCTCTCCACTGGGATCCATCAGCTGGGTACCTCAGCATATTGTCTACCTTACAGTCTTCTTTATGCCACCGCAACAACTTTGCATTGTCTTTATTTCTGAACAAACGTTTCAAGCGTGGTATTATAGGAGCATACCACATAACCTTGGCAGCGATTTTCTTCCTGCTGGGACTTTCTTCACCCTCTACGTCGCCAGGATCATCTCGCCTTATTTTATACCGCGATGCTTCACATACCGGGCATGCATCCAAATTCTCGTATTCCTCCCCACGGTACAGGATGCAGTCATTAGGACATGCGTGTATCTGCTGGATTTCTAATCCCAAAGGGCAGACGACCTGTTTTGCTTCATACGTAGTGGTGGGCAATTCATTCGCTTTCGGAAGCATCTTTTTCATTATCTTCAATAACTGCCCAAATGCCTTGTTGGATGTACCATTCTTTGCCTTCCATTGCAGCAGTTCCAGTGTAGTATCCAGCTTTTTTGGCCATCTTCAGTAGTGGGATATAGCAATTTCCTATGATCCTCTAGCATGCGCTCGAACTTGACCTTCTCCTTGTCACTTTCACATTCTCTTTGTGCATCACGAATGGCATCACCAAGAGCATCAACATCAGTTGCCACATCTTCAGTCGCTGCCGCATCTTCTTCACCATCTCCCCCCACTGCATCATCATAGAAGGCACACCATACTGAGCAATAATATCGGTGTGGTCCAATTCTTCTTCACCTTCTTCACCATCATCCATTACAACCCCCATTTCTCCATGCTTCATCCAACAAATATAGTTTGTTACGAAACCTGACTTCAACAAATGCGTATGAAGAGTCCTTGAGCATGAATATTCCTTTAAATTCTTACAGACGGCGCATGGGCAGCACATGAAACCATCCTGCTTGTTTGTCTTAGCCACACCTAAGAAATAGTGCACACCAGCAATGAACTCTTTGGAGCGGCGATCGACATTATTCATCCAATTGCGTGACAACATCTGCATTAAATATTACAACCATGCACTTAGTAGTTTCTCATGTTATTGCACAACACTCATGACATCACATGATTGATTAATTCAAGCAAGCTTGAGTACAACGAAGACAACCGCAGCTAGCACTAAAAAAACTAAAACTAAAATGCACTTAAGCAACATAATTAGTTCGCATCCGATCCCAACTAAAATAGACAGATCATTCGCTTCATCGGCATGGATGGGCTGCTGCCGCTGACTCACTACTTCATCACCTTCAGCGACAACCTCCTGTGCAACAGAATTTCGTACGTGCTGAACGTACTCTTCCTCCCAGTACCAACCTTTACATCCGTCGGTGCCCTCCCACTGCAATTAGAACAAAGAATAAGAAATTTAAACAACATCATCAAGCAAAACCGATACAAATGAACCATATTAATCGAATGCGGGTAAATAATAACTCACCTCATGGTCCGGACACTTGTAGAATATACGACCCTTGTTGATTCCCTCTTTTTTCACTCGGTACTCCTTCACAATTTTCTGCTTACACTCGCCGCAAAGCAATGAGAGGAAGATCCGGCCGCAAACGCTTTGGATCCCGATGATGAGAGGCTGAGGACCCGGTCACGGTTGCCATCTACTATATTCATACTCATTTTTTAAACTATTACATGCAAATTCCTAATTTTCTAAACAATTCTAAATAAAAAGACTCTAAATTTATCTATTTGTTTAGATAATCGAAAAAAATATGATATAATAATACCAATTTCCACATTGTCTACTCTCTATATTCATTGTTGTAAACTATTATAAATTCCACATTTTTCTAAAGAAAATTAACTAAAAAGACACTAAAATTCATTATTACTCGTTTTGCATAACTATGAA
Organism: Coix lacryma-jobi var. lacryma-jobi; assembly: GCA_009763385.1. Classification (NCBI taxonomy): domain Eukaryota; kingdom Viridiplantae; phylum Streptophyta; class Magnoliopsida; order Poales; family Poaceae; genus Coix; species Coix lacryma-jobi. The sequence goes on from CM019829.1 coordinate 117,885,154, forward strand.
ATATACAATTGATACTACCTAGCTAGCAGTAGAAAACTATCAAGTGATTGTGATGAACCAATTTAAACTACTCAACTCTGTATGTTTGTTCTTGCAAACTATATATTTTAATTAAATTCCTCTCATATTCAAAAGACATAGTAGGAGACGAAAATTGTTACCTCTCAACGCAAAGAGACGATGACGGAGTCGAAGAAGATCACCAATTGGCACCAGAGACGAAGAACAAATGAAGAACAAGCAATAGCAACAGCAAGAACGAGCAAGGAGTCTATGGCTGAGGGAGGAAGGAGTTGGCAGGTTATAAACCGAGGAGCTTTAGTCCCGGTTTGTATTAAAAACTGGGGCTAAAAGGTGATCATTTATCCCGGGGCAATCCACAAACCGTGGCTAAAGCATTAGTCCCGGTCTGTGGCACCAACCGGGACTAAAGAGTGCCCTTTAGTCCCGGCTGGTAACACGGACCGGGACTAAAGTGTCCCTGCCCCGACAGCTCTGCGCAGTAGCCGTTGGGGCAGGCCCTTTAGTCCCGGTCCGTGTTACCGACCGGGACTAAATGGTCTATTAGTCCCGGGCGACAAAAACGCCGAGACAAATGACGATTTTGAGAATCGGCTAAAGACCCTGTTCTGTAGCAGTGCATGTTGATTTTGGCCATACAACCGTAACTTCAAGTTGAGTAGTAATATTAATTTAATGTCTCTGGGGATAATAATCTGAATTGTAGAAGTATTTGAGAAGCAAAGTTATAGTAGTAAATTTGTTTTTCTGCATTAGTAATAATCTTTTCCCAGTAAGTATTTTGGCCCTACAACCGTTACTTCAAGTGGAGTAGTAATATTAATTACAGTCTCTGGAGATAATAATCCGAATTGTAGAAGTATTTGAGAAGCAAAGTTATAGTAGTAAATTTGTTTTTCTGCATTAGTAATAATGTTTACAACAATAAATATTACTACTTATTAGTAATAGGAGAACGAACAGTAATGGGAGTAGTACCAATAGGAGTAAACCACCGGCCTGATGATTTTCATGACTCATGAGTACTACACAATAATGGCAGAACAAAAAAATAGCTAATCACAGACTTTCCAGTAGTAAATTTACAAAATCAATATTTTTATGCAAACTGATACTGCAAAATTTGTCTCTCTAACAGTAATTAAAATCAGTCTTACACAATCACAATGTTCAGATCAAATCAATCTTACACAATGTCAGATCATCTTCTTTATTTATTTTTATTTGAATTACAATATCTGACAATTACTACTTCGTAGTGGCAGCAATAGGAGTAAAATCCTTCTGTTTTTATGCCTTTTCACAAAGTGGAGCGGTAGTAGCAGCAGCAATAGGAGTAATATCCTTCTGCTTTTGATGCCTTTTCAAAAAAGAGATTCATCTGATATATAGTACACACAAAATTATCAGCAAATCAAAAAAAATCCAAATAAAACTCCACTTGAACAAATCACTGAAACAGTAAAACTTGCTAATTTGCTCGCACTAGTTCAAAAATCAACATACAAGTACTCATCTTATTCGTACAAAAAAACAAGTATTAATCTATAAAATTCCTAAAACCAATATTTGTTCACAAACAAATTTCTGAACTATAGCGTGGAGCAATCTATACTAAAGTCATTATCTCCACGAACTCGATCTGCGGGATCTGCGCGCGGAGCCTAGAAGGTCTTCCTGCAGCAGCAGCCACTGTATCCTGAAAATCAAATATGAACAAAAAATTGCCTAGATCTTGCAACCACGGCAATAGCCTCAGATCATCATCAAGGAAGAGTCGCTGCCAGTGAGGATAGGTGAAAAATCAGCCACCAACTACAATATCCATGTCCAGGAGCAGCATGAATGATCATCAAAACAATTTAAGAAAACAACACAACGAGTTCACCGAAAAGATAAAGAAAATAAAGAAAAAGCTTTGGACACACTTCGGCCAGTGGAACTCCACCATGCGCTGCGGCTGGCTGCAGCTAGCAGTGGTGGATTTGGACGAGATGCCGCCGAGGTACCTGCTGCCAGGTTGTGGGAACACGAATCGGCCATGTGCGGCTGTGCTCCACCGGTGCCGCCAGGTTGTGGGAGGACGAATCAGCCCCGTGCTCCGCCAGTGGACTGATCCGCAGCCGGGACGACGACCTCCGAGTGCCGCCGTTGGTGAAGGGGAGCAGGGGCGACCAGCTAGTGGGGGAGGGGTGCTGGTGATAATGGTGGCGCCACCGGCAGGGAAGTCAAGGACGGGAAGGGGCGGCTGCCGGTGGAGTCGAGGACGGGAGGGAGCGCCGCTGCCGGTCGCACGGAGGAGAGCACCCGGTGGGATCTGCCATGGACTTCAAGCCTGGTGGAGGGCGCCATCGATGAGCCCCTGCCGCATCAGCTCCGTGGGGATTAACACTGCACCAAAACCCTTAAATAACATCTAACTGTAGTCGCTAAAAGTTGATAATCAGCGTTGGACGGTGAGTCACTGTCGCTAAAGCTTCGTGAAGGACAGTGAGTTGCTAAAACCGAATACAGCGATGGATGGTCCGTTGCTATAAATTTTTTACTTTTCCAATGGATTGTCCTCGCTATATCGTAGTAACAACATCAGATAGTTCATGGCTAACAAAATTTTATACTCTATATAGCAATCAGCCCAGACCAACCCATCAGACGGCCCAAATCGGCCATCCAAAAAACCCTAAACTATATAACCTCTTCCGCCCTCTCCCTCGTTCCCTTCTCCCTCCATCAGCCGCACTACACTGCCTCCGTCTCTCTCGAGAGTCCAACGGTGCGCCGAGGGCGAGGGCACGAGAGCCCGCCTAGGCACGTAGCATAGCCCCTCCGGTGCTAGCAAGGAGGTGCGGGTTCCACCGGTGGCGGTACTGTGACACAAGGTCCCTCCATCGGCGGCGCGGCGGCGAGGGTCCTCCGTTGGCGGCACGGTGGCGCGGGGCTCCTCCAGTAGTGGCGCGAGGCATAGATCGCGGATCGATGTGGGGCGTGGCCCCTTCGGCGGTGTCGCGTCCAGAACCACAGTCGGCGATGGCCAGCGAGCTCCTCCGGCAGCACGAGCATCTGTGCCCGCAAAAGGTATCCTCGCCACCATGGCCGTCATGACCTCTGTGCTTGCAAACCATGGTGGCCAACTCGATATTTTTCCAAATGCAGATGTAATTCGCTTGTCTCTTAAATTACTCCTGAATAGTCCCAATCTCAATTTTAGCTAGGATTCTATGGTGGTAGTAGTACCTTAATAGCAGCAGTATAGCATTTAAAATTACTCAATAATACCAATTTCAATTTTAACTATGATCTCTCAAAAATCCAATATAGGCTAGTATATTATTTCATATTATGTGGAATCAGATACCCAGTCTGTTGCCATTAGTCAGTTTAGAGTAGAGGAATATCTAATAATACTAAGATTTGTACTTTGGAGATGCACAATGTTCACAACTTTGGAGAAAATTGTTGTGATCCTAATACACAACAAGTTACTTTCCATAGTGTGTAAGCAACCATGACAAACAAGGCATCCAGTATGAGAAATCGTTGCAGATCCTCACCTATTACAGTGTTTGCAGAAGTATCAGATTGTCTATACTATGTTTGGTAACATTTACAATGAAACGCTAAATAAAATATCTATACTAGATAAGCTCTTTTCTCATATTAAAAAGGGAGAATTATGTGGAAGGCCTCGAAAAAAACTCGGTTAAAGTATCAGGCCTTTTCTTTTTCGAATTTGGGGGAAGGCCCCGAAACAAAAAAAATTTAGGTGGAAGGCCTTCCGTCCATTTTCAGCACTTAACAGTGTTAAGTAGATGATAAAAAGATGATTTTACCCCTGAGTCGAAAAAAATAAAAAAGAATTCTGATTGTTTATAATATTTTGAGTATATGTATATATTTATATTATTCTCCGTAGTGAAAAAAATAATTTTATTTTTTTACTACAGAGAATAATATAAATATATACATATACTAAAAATATTATAAACAGTCGGAATTCTTCTATTATTATTTTTTGACTCAGGGGTAAAATCGCTTTTTTGTCCTCTACTTAACACCATCAAGTGCTGAAAATGGACGTAAGCCCTTCCACCTAAGAAAATTTTGTTCCAAGGCCTTCACCCAAATTCGAAAATAAAAAGGCCTGATACCTAAACTAAGTTTTTTTCGAGGTCTTCCACCTAATTTTTCCTATTATTTTGGTTTTATTTAGTATACTCTATCTCACTGATGCAGCCAATTCTACTGCGCTAATTACTCACTGGCGGGCGAATAAAGGACAAACCACCTGAGATCTATACTAGATAAGCTCCTTTCTCATATTATTTTGGTCTTATTTGGTATACTCTATCTCACTCATGCAGCCAATTCTACTGCACTAATTACTCATTGGCTGGCAAATAAAGGACAAACCACCTGAGACGCTCGAGGGAATATTAAATTAAATGATAAGATTAACACCTTAATATTATTATTGTATGATTGGCCTCTTAATGCTGCTTTAGTCTAGGTATGATCATTTTTGGCAATTTACTTACTCTTCTATAGGGTGCTAGAAGACTGAATGCCTATTGAGGTGTGAATACTCAAACTAGTATCTAATCTTCTGTAGAGTATGCATGAATGAACCCCAATAATGTATGAGGTTGCTTTGTTGAACTGATGATTTATACTCAAACTAGTATCTCCTTTAGTTACTGTATTCCTGGTTTTACTGCAGTAGACAATTGTGGAGAGAGTAAACAATAGCATTACAAACCCGGTACATTTGCAGTTGAGAATCTGATAGCATTACAATTTTTGTTTATATCTTGCAATTACAATTTTGTTTGGTTTGATGTGAGAATCAGAAAGCATTATTTCATTTTCTTTTGGCAACCAATGGCTGAAAGATAGGAAGCTAGAACCTAAATGATGTACTGCATATTAGCATATTTTTTTAGTGCTACTTGTGTACAAAAGTATAAATACTTTCTCATTCAGTTTCTATCTATTTTGTTTGTTCAGGTGCTCTTCCTATTCATGTGGAAATGAACCCAACTAAGGACTGATGGTTGTGTTTTGAGCCTTTACCTAATTTTTGATGGCTTTCATGGACAAGTGCTAGTTTATTTTTGTTCATTAGTTTGTGTGTGTATGTTGAGACAAGGATAGCTTGATTCTAGGTGACATGATTGCATATGTACTTGAGTTTGACAATTGAATGAGTATGTCTAATGATTACCATTTGTGTATTGGTTCTAATGTGTATTGGTTCTGAATGTGGTCTATTTTTAAATATATCTTGATTTTTTTACCTATTTAACTGAGCTCGATGGACTGTCAGGTGCTAAAAGTTTTTACTATGATGAACTATCCGTTGCTAAAAGTTCTAACAAACTATCCGTTGCTAAATAGTATACTATTGAACTGTCCATCGCTAAAGATCAAGTATGTTGTTGTATACATATAACAACGGCTTCATTAGCAACTGCTAGGGTCCGTTGCTATAACCTTTAGCAACAGACTGCCCATCGCTATACATCCCTTTCAGCAACTTTAAGTCAGTCGTTGTTTAAAGGTTAGTAGTCTGAGAGAGAAAATCACGAGAGAAATGAGAAATAGGGTTTATTTATATAATATGGTAAATTAGCGTGAATTAAGTTTGCGGTAACGTCGGCCATGTTCAGTTTACAAAAATTCCCAAAAAATATTGCGTAGTACCCATCACATCGAATCTTTAAACACATACATAGAGTATTAAATGTAGGTAAAAAATAACTAATTTTACTTTTGGTCTGTTCATGTCGAGACGAATCTTTTGAGCCTAGTTAGTCTATGTTTGAACAAAATTTGTCAAATAACAACGAAAGTGCTACAGTATCATTATGCAACATTTTTTTCGAACTGAACAAGGCCTAAATTAGTTGGTCCTTTATTGTTGAGATGCAAGTTTTTACTGCTCCTAATCATCTACGGGGGTGACACGGTGAGGAACTGGGTGCTCAAGGTTTTTTGGTTGTGGAAGTCCATTTTATGGCCAATCGCATGACAGGATTGTTTGGTTCAGATGGTGTTTGGTTCAGATGGTGCTAGGCCAGCGCTCTAAATATTATTTAGAGTGTTGCGTGCTGAATAGCAGTTTTATATATATATATATACACACACACTATCCTATACCCTAGGTGTAGAATAATTATTTGACAGGGCCGGACATAGCCATCAGCTCGGACGACCACCCTTTACCTGACACTCGCTTTTCTTCTTCCCAATAGCGAACTGGGCGGGCTCCCTATACTCTGTGCCGATTCCCCGCATCTCCGTAGCCCTCCGGCCGGCCTCCCTCTCCTCCCTCCTCCCCAAGCAGTTTTATATATATATTACCGGCGAACTGACGAATAACGCTAGCCCGAAGGATAGGGAAACCCCGCCTATTGCTGTTGGGAGGAACAAACGTCGCCGGCAGATCGAAGATGATGACCACGGGGTGCGGCGATGGCTCAATCTGATGGGCAAGTGAGATAGGACGGCAGGATCTAACACAAGATAAACAACGAAACAAAATCCAAGTGAATCAAAACCCGAGGATGGAGGAGAGACGGAGTTTCGGACGGCTGCTCACCTCAAGATCGAGTCTCCACCAGATGAATGACGATCGAGAGGCTTCAAGCGACGAGAACAACGACCGCCATGACGCCGTGGCTCCCTGGTGGAATCGATTGGAATGCATGGGATGGGCGTCAACGAAACTAGGTCTCCGGCCGGCCTCCGTCTCCTCCTCGCTGATCTCCCGCATCTTCGGAGCACTCCGGGAGGCCTCGTTGCCCTCTTCTACGGTGAGGTAACGTTCCCCCTCCTCCCCAAGCTTGACCTCTTCATTGGTATAGGTAATGGTATTCTTATTTGTTGTTGTAATTTTGGAAACCGCAAAGTATACGTTGTAGGATGTACATATGAAATGTTTTTGTTACTTGATTTGGGTAGATGGAGAACTTGTATTGGGAGAAGTTTTGGCAAGAACATGGTCGGCCTAGAGAACTATACCCTGATGTATCTAGCAAAGATGCCCCAGTTCCTACCGATGTACCTATCCCTAACTGTGATTGTGGTTTTTCGGCCCACGTTTACCAGTCGAGACATCCGGATACAGCTGCTCGTTGCTTCTACACATGCAGTCGCTCTGATGTAATTAAGTTTCTTACTTGCATTGTTTATTCCTTTGAATTACTAGTTTAATAATATCGGGTCAAAACTTGTTTTTGTAGATGGACCCGCAGAGGTGTTTTTTCTTTCAGTGAATCGATGGTGCAGACCAGTTTGACCTAAGGTACCACCTTTTCAACGATTGGTGGAGAGGAAGACATCCACGTGAGCGCTTTGAGCGGTGGGGTCCACCTCCCCCTAACCCCCGCCAATGATGGATGAGGAGAAGGAACTTGCTATAGCAAGACGACTCGAGACACCGCCTCGGTGCGATTGCGGAGACTATGTTGTGATATGCCCTGAGATTAAGGTTGATTTTGTGTGTCCCAACATTGAGAAGGTAAGCGTAAAGTTATGTTTTGAAGTCTTTTCATAACTTTTGTACATGTACTAATCTACCTTCTTGTAGGTCCATCGATGGCGGAAGTGTTTTTTCATAGAGTGGTTGTATGGTCCTAAGTCTCATTGGCCGGAGGCGCCGCCAAAGGAAAAGGAGAAGAGGAAAGAGGCAGTAATCTTCAGAGAACCACCACACCTCTGCGAATGTGGGGTCGAAGCGCACTACGGCCTAGTTCCTTCGGAGCTTGGAATAGGCTACTGGTGTGGCCATATGGTCGACTATGATGAGGTTGGTTATTATTTTGCATAGCATGATATCAAATATGTATCATTTGCTAACTCATTTTTTAATTTCTTATATTGAACAGAGCACCAGGAAACGCAAGATAGAATCTTTCGAAGGAAAAGGGGAGTTCAACGAAATAATTGGGAAGAAGAAACTTATGGGACAAAAGATAGGTTGTGGATCTCAGCTCGTTGACGATTACATTAAACAACGCAAACGTAAGATGCGTGAGCAGGCTAGGCAAATGGGTGTTCTTACCCCGACTCGTGTTGAGTGGAAGAAATGGCATTTGGCAAGGCAGCAAAAGGAAGAGGAGGACAAAGCAAGAGAGGTGGAGGAGAAAGCAAGGGAGGCGGCAAGAAAGGAAGGGAAGGCATTGGACGACCTTATTGATTCCCTATGTGCTAGTGAGTGATTGACCTATGTTTTTAAGTAATATGTTGATCTATGGAAGACAATGCTAATAGTGCTTGCATACTCGTATTACAGAGTAGGATGCGATCGAGACCATGCCGGAGAGGTGGCTCGTTCAAGATATCTAGAGAAGAAGGCGGAGGAGGCAGAAAAGCAAGCGGTCGAGGATGATGATACTTCGCGGTTGAGCGAGCTCATTGCTCTAGTGGAGGCGAGTTTACAGGAGCAGGAGCAGTGGCGGAGCTAGGATTTTTGTGGAGCCTAGGCACAATGTAATACTAAGGATCTGTTTAGCAGGGTTCTAAGTTCTTCTGGTATAACTTTGGCTCGTCATGTCCAGTAGCATTTTTTAGTTGGTTTTGAAAACGTCTATAAAAACAGCTCCGATGATAGTTTTGTAATAATTTGTATTAGGTTTGTGAGGACGGAAGAAGTCGTATTTCCGTGACTTTGGTTACTCTATAAAAATAGTTCTAGCTCCTTAGGACTCCTTTTAAGGAGCCATATTTTAGATGTCTATTGAATCGTGAGAATCTGGAGCCGGAGCCCTATTAATATCAACTAATTAACATATAATATAGCGCATTGTATATTAAACTGTTCTAAATCATCGGCTAAAACATTTAGCGGCAAATTTCTCCAACTGCTAGAAATGATATAGAGGTTGTTCGATAGGACTTATTGCGCCAAATTTTATGGCTGATGTTGTTTTGTTGTGAAAAAAATATTGTTCTATAGCTAAAAAACAAGACTGACTCTGGTTGTGAATATATGGCCATATAGAGTAGTTGGATATAACTTCTGCTAATTCATTTAGCAGTTTTATAAAACACATGTCACAAAATAAGTGAAAGAAACAGTAAGAGATGCACTAGAACAGAGGGCTACCGAGAGAAAAAATTCCTTGCTTGTTGCTTTGATTGGTCCATAGTATAGTGCTTACGTTGACTCGCACCTATACTAAATGTGTATGTTTACCGAATGAGCCCGGGCACCGGCCCAGGGTGGCCGGGCCTTGGCTCCGCCAGTGAGCAGGAGGATGAAGACAACAGTAGATTGAGCGAGCTGCTAGCTTTAGCGGAGGCAGGTTTACAGGAGGAGGAGGACATGCAGTTGGAGGACGATGACTTCTTGACCCAGGTAGATCTCGCGGTGGTAGCTTACTACAAGGGCAAGGCACAAGGGCCACAAGGTTGTCAGACTAGTTGTAGCAACGATGTTGTGGTGGAAGATTGGGATTCTGACGAGGAGTTGTTGTACGATGGTGACAATGACTAATTGTAGCCTCCTTTTTAACGTAGAATGTTCTTGATGTATGTTTAATACGTTGTGAACAACTAGTATGTGTAAAGACCATTTGTTGTGAACAATTATTTCGTTAATATCCTGAGTAGCTAGCGGAGACAAGGCAACATGTATAATGACTTGCAGGCACGAGTTGCTGGGCTGGCTAGGGGGACTGCCGTTGTTGGCTAGGGGGGCTCTTGCCGCGTCATTGGGCGTGGCGTGGCAGTCCTTGTTGTGTCATGGGCAGTGGCGTGGCAGTGTCGCACCATTGCAGGTGGCGTGGCATGACCTGGCACCACAGAGGAGTGACACACTTGGCCGCCTTCTGGTCAGTGAACCTCAGTTCTGTATTTTGGCTGCCTTCTGGTTAGTGAACCTCAGTTATGCATCTAAAACCTCCCTCATCATACGCTAACGCCCACTTATCCTTGTGTTCCATCTACCCCTCCAACCACGCCTTTCCCTCTTTGTTAAGCATGGTGTCTAGTTCTTTCTTTGTCTCCTCGAACTTGTGTTGTGTACGTACACAACATACAACCATCACCTTGTCACACACCTCCTTCTTCCTGTGACGGTGCCAAAAATTGGCGGCAAAATGGCGCATACACCATCTGTGAACTAGAGGCGAGCACCCATCAATATATTCTTCGGCAACACTAAGTAGACCTGCACGACGGTCGGAGATCATGCAAATCCAGCGAGAATGATCAAGTACATGAGTCCGTACAAGCCTCATGAACCATGACCAAGAATCAATGTTCTCTCCCTCTGCTAAAGCAAATGCAATTGGAACTATCTGATCCTCCGGATCATCTGCAGCTGCCATCATCAACATACCTCTGTATTTTCCAGTTAAGAAAGTGTCATCAACAAGTATGATTGGACGACAAAACTGATAAGCATGTTCTGTCTGCGCGAAAGACCAAAAACCCATTGCAACACATGTTTCCTGGCACCGTTGATGGGGTCCACGAAGAACCAGCTGTCTCGCTGCATAAACCACTTCAAGTCTGGGTTGTAGTAACACATTGCACTTAATATCCTAGGAAAGCTTCCTTCCAGCTACCCCAACGAATCCGTAGAGCAATCTGTTTAGCATGCCAAGCCTTCCCATACAACACCTTGTAACCAACAAATCCAAAAATTGACTCAATCAAAGATGAAACAGAGATATCACTATTATCATCAATGAGACCCAATATACGACAGGCAAGATAACGTGTCGTCAGCTGAGGATGCTGGTCCTTTCCCTCATTTGACAAACATGTATGGGGTTGCATAACTTTAGTTATTCTCCACTTCCCATCACTCCCTCTCTTCCGAGCATTTAGTCTCCACACACAACCTGCCTTGCATATCACATTATACCTCAACTCCACATCTGAATGAGTGACGATGTATGGCCTATGGTGAAACACCGCATAGTCCTGGAGAAAAAGCTTCAACTCTAACATTGTGTGGAAAATCATGCGCACCTTTAGGATATCTGCACGATGGTTATACAAAAATTGCCTACACATCTGAAGTCCTGTGTCGCATACTGCCATGTCCACCATGCTCACATCCCTATAGTTGGGAATGCCATGAAAAGGTACGTTCACTGAACTAAGTTGATGGAGCTCCGTGTCCATGTAGGGTTCCGGTGCAACATACTGTTGTGCTTCCCTCAACCGCCTCCATGAATCGTAAGGGGTGGCATGATCTGGCACATCATGTATCAGTCTCCCCTGAACCATCGGCATAGCATGAACCAGCATAGCATGGTATGCTTGACTACCAACTCCCACATTGGTCTGTACTCCAACATTATTAGGTTCTGAAATCATAAAATCATCGTCCAAACTATCAGACTCACTACTAACATCCTCATGAGCAATCCTTTCATCCTCCTCCTGCTCTTCCTCTTCTTCCTCAAGGTTAGCCACATCAAAGTCATTGCTTATACGACCTACGTCATGGGATGTCGTTGGTGCAGAATTTAGTATGTCCTGCATCAACTAACCATCCAAATCCATATGAACAGGTGAGGCATCACAATCGGGCCTCAACTCCTACTCATCACCTTCATAACCATCAGAGGATGGATCATCCTGTTTTCGACAACCATGAACCACAACAACCTCGGCCACAACAACTAAAATAAATAACTAACTTTGTTTCAAAAAAACTAAATAACTAACTACTACCAAATTAACTAACTACTCCCACTAACCAAGCTAACCCTAACTACACTAACACTATGTTGGGGGAAGGGACCCTCGGCAGTGACGTCACGCGAGCTGTCTTAGAGAGACCGTCTTCGCACTCTCAACGGCCTTCGGAATACCCTCGCCGCTGACACGACCCTCGGATTGTGTCCTAGTCTTTGCATGCCTGCGGAAAACCCTCGCCGCTGACACGACCCTCGGATCGTGTCCTAGTCTTTGCATGCCTGCGGAAAACCTTCGCCGCTGACACGACCCTCGGATCATGTTCTAGTCTTTGCATGCAGGGAGAGGGACTGAAAAAGCGCAGGAACTTAACGGACACCAACTGAATCGTGATCTTCGCCACAGTAGCGAAGATTCCGCGGACACATGGCTGATTTCCGCAACCCCGCGAGGGGGCATGCGAGTCCGGCGGCGGCGGCCAGGGGAGAAGAAGAGCTAGGGTTTTCGCGCTACCTGTGCTTGTATGATTTTGCCCTTCCGTTGTATAGCTCCATGAAATCTTTCTTGTACCCTTTTGTAAATTAGGCAGCGCCCCTTGGTATTCCCTATAAATACCAGGGGATGAACAGTGTAAAGGGGTGATTTTTTCGGGGAAAAGAAGGAAACAGTGTTACTTAGCTTATTTTCACCTTCGCCTTTCGTTTGGACTGTTGGCCACCCTCGTCACACCCTTGTGCGCGTGCGGGGGTTGGGCAGGTGTAACCCCAACAGTTTGGCGCCGACCGTGGGGAGCGAAGACGAACAGGCGTTACGGTTGTTACACTTCGCGTAATGGCCGGAACTAGAAGGACAATCTCGGGTAGAGACCATCGCACAACCAGTGAAGTCACCGCGACGATTCATGCTGCAGAAGAGAACATAGAACCTTCAGGGGCAGAAGAAGTTGACCCGGAAACAGAGATCTCGGGCCCTCACACTCGGCCGACATCACAGCAACACCCGCACACCTCTGGAGAAGGTGGGAGAGGAGATGAAGATGAGTTGGGCCTCGAGGCTTTAGAAAGGCTTCACGCTGAATTGCAGGAAAAGAAAAGACGCCTGGACCAACTTGAAAGGCATAACCGGTTGCGCACCATTAGGCAAAAGACGGATGAGGAGAGGGAACAGCTTCGTCGGATGGAGGAGTCCCTTGCAGTGGCTGAGGCCAAAGTCGAAGGTTGGATCGGCAGAGAGGTACCGTTACCCCACGAGGGGAATGTCGAAAGGCACGAGGGCAATGTACATCAACCTCCACCACCCCCCTCCACCACCAAACCATCTTAACGACCCATACCCTGAGAGACAACCAAATTTTCGTTACCTTTACCCAGGAGAGAGAGAGCCAAACCTTCGCAATCCGCGGAGGGCCCAACAACACCAAATGCCTTATGACCCAAAATCACCACTCTCCCAAATGCTACAAACTCAACCTTGGCCACCATCTTACAACCCACAAAACTTGCCCCGTTATGACGGACTTTCTGACCCTCGTCAGTTTATAATGAGCTATGAAGCAGCGGTCGCTGCAGCAGGGGCAGATGATTCAACAATGGCCAAGTCGTTTGTAATCATCCTCCGAGACATCGCGCAAACGTGGTACAACAACCTGCGCTCTGGAACCGTGGATTCCTGGGCCAATCTCAAAGACAAGCTCTGCACAAACTTCAAAGGCATCACAACAGCCCCATCAAACCCCATTGAGCTGTTAAATTGCAAACAAGAAGAGCGCAAACCACTACAGGATAATTGGCGAAGATTCATCCAAATTAGAGCAAGAACTCCGGGAGTATCTGACGAAGCCGTAATCCTCGCAGCGGTAAGCGGTTTGCGACCAGGCCCTTGTTCCTCGAAGTTTGCCAGAAAGCCAGCAAACACAATTGAGGAACTACATGAAACAATGGAAAGATATTGTAAAGCGGACATGGACTTCAGGGCGAAGTCTGATGCCCGTAGGGCACAGCAAAAACTGCAGGCGAGACCATAAGCGAGAGAAAACAACCCTCGTCAAGATCTAGGCAACATTGGTGCAATCAACAGGGCAGGACCAACTGAAGACCAGAGAAGGGGCACTCAGACTTCAGGCAATCAAACCCCGCAAGGGCTTCCACCCCCGCCAGAACAAAGAAACCAGCAGAGGGATCTTGCAAAAATGTATTGCCATTTTTGCGGTCCAGCGAAGGGTCACACCACCAAGCAATGCGAGTGCTTCACCAAAGGAAAAGAGTATCAGGAATCCAAAAGAACCGCATCGGCAGAAAACCAAACCATCAACCATACCAGAAAGCCAAATTTCAATCCAACCCACCGCGCATACCAATACACCCCAGTCAATTATGGCCTACCTTCGCACCAACCTTTCTACGCACATCACCCCACTACAATTACACTCCATATCAGCCATCCACCACCCTCCAACGTCAAAACACACCTTACACCGTTTCATACCCAACCACCCCTCAAACCCAAACAAACCAGCAAACAACGCTCTACCACCACCACCCCCACTACCAGCATTACCAGCTCCCCAGCCTGTCAAAACCGAATCCCAAACCCAAACAACCATCAACAATCCAACATCAACCTTCGGCGTAATCCTCGCCATCACTGAGGGTTCCAACGAAGACCACGGCAACAAAAGGCAAAGAAAAGAACACGCCAGAAGAGTGCACCACATGGCCGTCGAAGGACCACACAAGTTTGGACGATGGTCCCACATCCCAATAACCTTCGACGCCAGTGATGAAACTAAGGGATTACCCCCATACTGATGCTATGGTAATTGAAACCAATCTTGCAGGTTGGACAGTCACCAAAAATCTGGTCGATACAGGGAGCTCCGCCGATATTTTGTTCGCCTCAACCTTCGACAACATGAAGCTAGACAAAAACCTCTTGCAGCCTGCCGACAATCCTCTGTACGGTTTCGGCGGTCAGCAAGTCAGAGCAATCGGGAAGATCTCACTGCCTGTCACCTTCGGAGACCAAGTAAACTGTAGAACAGAACACATAACCTTCGATGTGGTCAACATGTTTTATCCTTACAATGCAATTTTTGGTCGAGGGGTCACCAATGTTTTCAATGTGGTAATCCATCCAGCCTACCTTTGTATGAAGCTTCCCGCTCCAAAGGGAGTAGTTGCAGTCTATGGGGACCAAGACGTTGCAAGAGCTGCCGAAGGCACAGTAGCCCCAGGACAGCGCAATGTACACATCCTGTCAAAGCCTGAGATAACAAGCCTTATCAGCGAAGGAAAAATCCTCAATGACCAAAAAAGAGCCTTACCACAAGAACAAACCAAAACAGTACAACTCTTCGATGGAAACGCAGAGAAGAAAGTAGTCATCTCAGCTCACCTTGATCCCCAATCAGAAAAAACCTCGTTTCCTTCCTCAAAGAGAATTCTGATACCTTCGCTTGGTCTGTCGAAGACCTCAAAGGGGTCAATAGGTCGCTGATCTAACACAGTCTAAACATCAAAGAAGGGTATCGCCCAATCAACCAAAAGCTCTGCAAAATGCCCGAAGAAAGAAAAGAAGCAGCGAGAGCAGAGGTAAGGAGACTCCTGGATGCGGGGGTTATCCGTCCAGTCAAATATCCGACTTGGCTCTCAAATGTGGTCCTCGTCTAGAAAAAGAACAAAAAATGGAGAATGTGCGTAGATTTCACTTGTTTGAACAAAGCTTGCCCGAAGGATGATTTTCCTCTGCCAAATATAAGCACATTGGTAGACAGAGCATCTAGCTGTCAAATGCTTTCTCTCCTCGACTGTTTCTCGGGTTACCACCAAATCTGGATGAATGAGGACGACGAAGAAAAAACAAGCTTCATCACTCCCTCGGGTACATATTGCTTCAGACGAATGGCAGAGGGTCTGAGAAACGCGGGGTCTACTTTCGCTCGCATGACATCGGAGGTCTTCAAAGATGAACAGGCCATTTCTGCTTATGTAGATGATTTGATTCTACAAAGCAAACAAAAAGAGAATCACATATCAGATCTGACAAGAGTGTTCTCCAACCTTCGATCGGCTGGATTGAAGCTAAACCCCAAAAAATGTGTTTTTGGAGTCAGTGAAGGAAAGCTACTAGGTTGCATCGTGTCAGCAAGGGGGATCAAAGCTAATCCAGAAAAAATAGATGTCATCCTCAATATGGAGCCACCAACAAGCAAGAAGGCAGCTCAGCGCTTGTCTGGACGCTTAGCAGCTCTCAGCAGGTTCATCTCAAGATCAGCTGAACGAGGGTTACCTTTATTCGAAACCCTGAGAAGCACCACTCCATTCAAATGGCGACCTCGACAGCAAAAAGGTTTCGAAGACTTGAAAAAGTATCTCACCAACATGACCACTCTTACCAACCCCAACACAGGGGACAAGCTACTGTTGTACATCGTGGCCTCGCCACACGCAGTCAGCACAGTGTCGATAAAGGAACTGCATGAAGGCAACAAAACCAAACAAGCCCCCATCTATTATGTTTTAGAGACCCTCGAGGGCCCCAAGCAACACTACTCCGAACTCGAAAAAATAGCATATGCTGTAGTTGTGGCATTAAGAAAGCTCAAACACTATTTTCAATCTCACGAAGTCCAAGTGCCCTCAACCTACCCCCTCGAAAACATTTTCAAGAACAATGAAGCTATTAGGAGAATAGCAAGATGGGTAGTCGAGCTAAATAGCTACACCATAACCTTCGTGGGAAGATTGGCAATCAAATCATAGGCCCTAGCAGATTTCATAGCTGATTGGACTCCAGACCCTCGCAAAGAAGGAGTCGAAGTAGACCCCTTTTGGACTGTGTACGTCGATGGGGCTTGGGGAGTAGCTGGAGCTGGAGCATCAGCCATCCTGACTTCGCCATCTGGTTCGAAGTTGCGTTACGCAACAAGACTAGATTTCAAATGCACAAACAATTCAGCAGAGTACGAAGCAGTAATTCTGGCACTCTCAAAGCTTCGGGCCTTATCAGTACGAAGAGCAGTAATCAACACAGATTCCCAAGTTATTACGGGACACATTGAGAAAAATTACAAGGAAAAAGACACAGAGCTGCAAAAGTACTTACAACTCGTCCGAAGGTTAGAAACTTTTT
This sequence comes from Coix lacryma-jobi var. lacryma-jobi, assembly GCA_009763385.1. Lineage (NCBI taxonomy): Eukaryota > Viridiplantae > Streptophyta > Magnoliopsida > Poales > Poaceae > Coix > Coix lacryma-jobi. The sequence goes on from CM019829.1 coordinate 117,901,960, forward strand.
TCTTGGGCATAACAACAAAGGCAATACCAAGGGCTGAGAATAGCGAAGCAGATGATCTGGCCAAAGCAGCAGCACATCAGGCGCAGCTACCACTAGACGTCTTTTATGAAGTGGCAAAACAACCAGCTATCGAAGGTTTCGAGAAAGCAGCGAAGCAGATTCATGCAATACAAAGCGAAGATTGGAAAGCCCCAATCATGGCATTCATCAACGGGTTGTAGGAGCCCAACTCCAAAGAAGAAGAAAACAGACTGAGCCAAAGAGCTCGAGGGTACAAAATAGTTGACAACACCTTATTCAAAGCTTCTATAACTTCCCCTTGGCTAAAGTGTGTGTCGCACAACCAGGGAAAGGATTTACTAAAACTAATTCACGAAGGTATATGCGGGTCACACAACGGCCCAAGAGCGCTGGTGGGTAAAGTTTTCCGCCAAGGTTTCTTTTGGCCAACAGCATTACGAGATGCAGAAGAGATTGTCAAGCATTGTCAGGGATGTCAACTAACAGCAAAAACGCAAAGCGCCCCAGGCGCTCCAACGACTTTGATATGCCCAACATGGCCCTTGCAAAGATGGGCGATGGACCTGGTCGGACCTTTACCAGCAGCACCAGGAAACCTTCGCTATGCGGATGTAGCTGTGGAATACTTCACAAAGTGGATTGAGACAAAACCATTGGCATCCATAACCTCACAAGCCGTGAAGAAGTTTTTCTGGCAGCAAATAGTTTGTCGTTTTGGAGTTCCCAAAAACTTAACCGTCGATAACGGCACTCAGTTTGACTGCAAGGTTTTTAAGGAGTTCTGTGACCAAATTGGTACAGCCTTGTCCTTCGCCTCAGTCCGGCATCCACAATCAAACGGCCTCGTCGAAAGATCCAATGCCATAATTTTTCAAGCAATCTCCAAAAAACTTCACGGCAGGCCCAAGGGCAAGTGGGCAGATGAGCTAACCTCGGTCACCTGGTCCCATAACACATCAGAATGCAGAGCAACCAAGTTCACACCGTTCAAGCTACCCTTCGGACAAGAAGCAATGTTGCCAGAAGAATTAAAACATGGTTCACTCAGGTCGACCCTCGAATCAAGCGAGCAAAGTCAGCTGACAGTCAAAGATTTGCTCGAAGAAACAAGATGCAGTGCAGTGCACAACCTTCGTAAGTATCAAGAAGAAACCAAAAGGTGGAGAGACAAGAAAGTAAAAATCAAAGATCTAAAGAAGGGCGACCTCGTCCTCATACGGAAACAAAACGCCCACATGGCGGGAAAATTACAGCCAAAATGGACAGGGCCATACTTAATAATAGAAACCAATCGTCCAGGATCTTATCATCTCTCCGATAGCGAAGGAAACCGCATGCCGCATACCTGGAATGTCGACGACCTTCGTAAGTTTTACCCCTAGCAGAGCCTTAGCGAGCCCTCGCATTATGTAATTTGTTTTCACCTTTTGTGTCTTTCTATTTCAGTACCATGCATTGTAACTAGAACCAAAGGTGCTGCACTCTTTTTCCTTGCGAAGGGGCGTAAGGTTTTTTAACGAGGCAGTAACCAAAACATCAATAAAAGCAGAAAAAGTTCCCAAGAAAGAAACATAAACCTTTTCTCTTTTAACGACATCGAAAAAAGCAACTCTTCATCCAGATCGCTTATATCGATGAAAAACCCCCCGAAGATTGATTCGAAACACAAACATTTCAAATCAAACTTGCAAAGCAAACTTCATCTCCACCTAAAACAAGGGGAGACGCGAAGTCCCAAAAGTCGAGTACCCTCGCAAGGACGCCAGGGGCTCGCAAAAGCAAACTTCACCTCCACCTAAAAACAAGGGGAGACGCGAAGTCCCAAAAGTCGAGTACCCTCGCAAGGACGCGAGGGGCTCGCAAAAGCAGACTTCACCTCCACCTAAAACAAGGGGAGGCGCAAAGTCCCAAAAGTCGAGTACCTTCGCAAGGATGCCAGGGCTCGCAAAAGCACACTTCACCTCCACCTAAAACAAGGGGAGGTGCAAAGTCCCAAAAGTCGAGCACCCTCCCAAGGACGCCAGGGGCTCGCAAAAGCAAACTTCACCTCCACCTAAAAACAAGGGGAGACGTGAAGTCCCAAAAGTCGAGCACCCTCGCAAGGACGCCAAGGGCTCGCAAAAGCAAACTTCACCTCCACCTAAAACAAGGGGAGGCGCGAAGTCCCAAAAGTCGAGCACCCTCGTAAGGATGTCAGGGGCTCACAAAAGCAAACTTCACCTCCACCTAAAAACAAGGGGAGACGCGAAGTCCCAAAAGTCGAGCACCCTCGCAAGGACGCTAGGGGCTCGCAAAAGCAAACTTCACCTCCACCTAAAACAAGGGGAGGCACGAAGTCCCAAAAGTCGAGCACCCTCGCAAGGACGCCAGTGGCTCGCAAAAGCAAACTTCACCTCCACCTAAAAACAAGGGGACACGTGAAGTCCCAAAAATCGAGCACCCTCGCAAGGACGCCAGGGGCTAGCAAAAGCACACTTCACCTCCACCTCAAACAAGGGGAGACGTGAAGTCCCAAAAGTCGAGCACCCTCGCGAAGACGCGAGGGGCTCGCGAAAGCAATATCCACCTCAATCAAAGATAACGGGAGGCGCAAAATCAAAAGTCGAGTACCCCCGCGAAGTGACGAGGGGCTCGCGAAAGCAATATCCACCTCAACCTAAGATAAGGGGAGGCGCAAAATCAAAAGTCGAGTACCCCCGCAAAGTCACGAGGGGCTCGCAAAAGCAAATGTCACCTCCACCTAATATAAGGGGAAGCACAAAAAGCGAGCCTTCCTGAAAAAGACAGGGGGCGTCGCTGTTTTCCCAAACAACTCTCGTAAACGTTTAAAAAGCGAGCCTCACCGAAAAAAGACAGAGGGCGTCGCTGTTTTCCCAAACAGCTCTCGTAAACATTTAAAAAGCGAGCCTCGCTAAAAAAAGACAGAGGGCGTCGCTGTTTTCCCAAACAGCTCCCGCAAACGTTAAAAAGCGAGCCTCGCTGGAAAAAACAGGGGGCGTCGCTGTTCTTCCAAACAACTCTCATAAACGTCAAAAAACGAGCCTAGCTGAAAAAGACATGGGGCATTCCAAACTAATTTCTTAAAAGCTTAAAAGCAAGCCACCCTAAAACATAACAAATTTACAAAATCCCACAAGTACAAATGCTCAACGGTTCGGCACAAAAATTCCAAATTGTCCTAGTTACAATCTACCCTCACTAATTACAACTGACAATTCATCATTCCAGCCTTCGCGGTTCCCCTCAACTTCCACTTCTATCGGAACAATAGGCCTCCACAACAAAGGAGCCACAGGAACAATCGGTAACTCCCCGGGCAACACCCTCGCTCTATGCATATATCTACGATCTACCTCGTTACTCTCTACAGGCTCCTCCTTCGGAATCACAAGAGAACCGTCCGAGTCCAAATTAAGGTTACTACGCCCAAACAAGAAATCCAAAGCCGTGTTCTCGTCTATGTCATCATCAACGGGAGTTTGCGACGAAGAACCAAACAAAACACGCGTAGCCTGCCGATCCGTATAGTCAGCTTCGCGCCAAAAATAGCTTGATCGGCTATTTGTAAGATCGTACCTTCGCACCTTATACCACTAGAAACGATCGAAGGACAGCAAAGGATGTTTGAGTTTGGCTCGAGCCCACGTTTCTCCAGTTATAAAAACATCCTGATAATTTAACATAAGAGGCGTCACATCAAACACCTCATGCACGGTTCCATCACGAACCTGCATACCAAACAATCAAACAAACATGTTTAGTCCTTAACAATTTTCCTCCCTTACAACAAAGAACCACTTTCAAAACTAAACCTAAGTCTTTCTACACCTATCACACCTGGTCAGAAGCTTCGAGATCCCGAAGCACCTCCGTCTCAGCCTGACCGAATGCAGAAGTTTCCGCCGCAGCATGAGCAACGCCAACAGTTCCAACCACGTCCGGAGCTTCGGCAAAGGATTTCAACATCGAAGAAACGTTTCCAACCTCGACAGTTTTTTCGATCGACGGTGCATCCACAGACTCCTGCGCAGGTGCGGCTTCTGAACAACTCGGGGCTGTCTCAGCTGCTGACAGCGAAGGCAACGCGTCTTTTCGAGCCTGCCAAAAACCCCCCATCAAATAAAACAAACTTTAACAAAATAAAACAATGACAAGGCAAACACACTTAAATAAAACAAACAAAAATGGCACATCCGGCACCATGCTAACCTGACGGGTAGCCTCGGCGGCCTCTTCAAAAGCAAGAGCGCGACTTCCACCAGCAATCCAAAACCTCCGCAGTAGACGCATCGCACTGTTATGAACGTCAGCGTCGTCAATTTTCATCGCACGCACCTCATCGACGGTCGGGAAAACATGGCTCGGCCTCTTAATTTTCTGAAGATGGTCACAATCAGCTTGACGAAGAGTACTAGCCATGGTCAAAGCTCCTGCGTAACCACCGAAATCAGCCGCATTACCAATAAGCGAGCTGAACACATCAAGCTCAGCTGAAAGCCAATTCCCGAAGGCTTCAGCATTAACAGTAGGAAGCGGCTCTCCAGCTGAACCGCCAGCTTCGGTCAAACACACGTCGAGCTTAGCCTTTATCGTCTCCATGCACGCTCGCCATGACTCCGTTTGTGAAGCCAATCCCGAGGTCAAATCATCTATCTGACTCTTCGACGAAGCCAAAGCTTTGTCCTTTTCGCAGACAGCCGAAGCCAAGTCAACGTTACGTTTAACAACCTCTTGTGCTTCCTCACGAGATTTTATAAATTTCTCCTTCGCTACCTTGAGCTCAACTTCTTTACTGTCTAGACTTCGCCGAAGCTCCCTATTTTCTTTCTCTAGCTCAACAACCTGATCTCTTAGATAATCATGATTATAGCCGGCTCTACGCCGAGCCGATCGACTGAGAAGCATCAACTCTGCCACCTTAACATCAACATCATCCAGTATATCGCTCAAAGGCTGGTTGGCAAGTCGAAGCTCAGCCTCAGGAACGCAAACACGGCCAAACACCCAGCCAAGAAAACGCCTTTCCTCTGGACCACACTACAAGTGGCATGCCCGAAGGTCCGGACTAGTAAACAATTCAGTCGCCGGGTCAGAAACACCAATTTTCTTGGCAAAATAAGGAAGACTGGAACAACTCGCCTCACCATACGGCCTCTTGCCAGGATTCCGCTCAGATTCAAAGTCGCCCGGTGCCTCGAAACCATCAACCCAAATATGCGATCCAACAAACTCAGGCACAAACCCTCGCGCGGGGCTTTTAGGCTCGAGATTCCGAAGCACCTCATCAACATCAGCCGAGACAACCAAATCAACTAACGACGAAACAATCCCTTTTCCACGATCATCTTCAATAGAGACGTCCTCCTCCGAACATGTTTTATCGCCAGAGGTATCACTAACCTCCTCAGAAGAACCACCCTCGAAACTAACCTCTTTTTCATCTCCTTTTTCTTCATTTTCTCTTCATCATCGGAGGAAGCCTCGTCATCAGAAATTTGAATGAGCGACCCAATACCACCAATTCGCGGCATTCGCCCAGTCGCGCTGATGCCGCGACCACCAGCACTTTGCGCCGTGGCCGAGGAAGATGACGCACCAACAGCTGACGTAGCAACAACTTTCCTCAAAAGTGTTTTCACTCAACCACCGCAACCACCTCCGCGTCCACGGCCGCGACCCCTCTTCGCAGCTGCCTCGACTTCACCTCCGTCCTTAGACTTGTGTTTTCTCTTTTTTGGCGCTTCATCACTCGACGGCGCCGACCAATCACGATATGGAATGCCAAACATGTCAAAAATCCTGTTGACCCTACCTCCGCTACCCACCGTGCTATGAATAGCCTTAATTTCCAATGTGGTAAGTTTTCCAACAAGATCTTCCACCTGTTGATGAACCCTCTTCAAAACAGCTTCAACACCACCTTTCCGATTGGGAAACTTCTTGAGCGTAGGTTCCCAAATCTTATTCAAGTCAAGCTTCAGTTTTTTCAAACCTCTCTTCTCATACTTAGAATCATCTTCAACTTCGAACCATGACTGTTTCCGGCTAAGAGGCAACACCTTATCACAACAAAATTCCTCTACCAGATCCCGAGCACACTGGGAACGAGCAACCACCCTTAGACAATCAACCACAACATGTGCTTCTTCACTCATCAATGCTTCGACAGTCACGTCTCCAAGAGGCGGAAGCTGACCACAAAGCTCGGCAACCTCACTAAGCTTGTAATAAAACCAATGCTCTTGCCACCCGCTCAACCATTTATTCTTCTGAGCTTGAACTGGGAGCTCCGAACCTGCGCGATGGCAAAAGGTATACACAGCAAATTGACCAAAGATAGTGTTACCTCGCCATTGGTAATCTTCCGAGGCTGCATATGCTGCGGAACAACCCCCTGAGAATGACAAGCCCAGGCAAAAATAGAAAGCTTGGTAAAGCATGATGGAGTGAGCTGATCGAACTTTAGGTTGAACCTCTGTAGCACCGAAGTCACGAAAGAAGCCACTGGGAAACGAAGGCCAGCTCTAAAAAAAACTCTTCAAAAACAACCACCTCATTAGGCCCCGACTCTGGAACAGTCTCTCCCTTGCTGGCCCTGGCTTTCCCCTCCTCAACCCAGCCTTGCCTGACATACGACACCAAATCCGAGTCACAGACCCGGCTTAGCCCAAACTCGAAGGTCACCCCGTCGCTTGCGTCAGATGGAGACGCAAGATGAGCAGTTTGCTTGGATCTGGCCATAACCTAAATGAAGCACAAACAGGAAACCTTCGCTGAGGCAAGAAAAACAACCCTCGCAACAAACAAAATGCAGCAACAGGGTGGCTAGAGCAAAAGGATGGCACGAATATGACAAGCTCACCTACCCCACCTATTTATAGACAAAGGGTGAGCAGCCGGGCCCAAGAAAATCGGCACGATTCCCAAAAACGCGGCACAAAAACGAAACAGACCTTAATACAACAAAGGCAAACTTGACGGCCCGGCCCACAAGCAGTCGCGGGCGTCGCTGTCGAGGGCCACTTTTCGTTTCCCAACATGGGACGTTGCTTGGGCCCAAGGACCGTTGCTTGATCCAAACCATCGAGGGGCTACTGTTGGGGGAAGGGACCCTCGGCAGTGACGTCACGCGAGCTGTCTTAGAGAGACCGTCTTCGCACTCTCAACGGCCTTCGGAATACCCTCGCCGCTGACACGACCCTCGGATTGTGTCCTAGTCTTTGCATGCCTGCGGAAAACCCTCGCCACTGACACAACCCTCGGATCGTATCCTAGTCTTTGCATGCGTGCAGAAAACCCTCGCCGCTGACACGACCCTCGGATCATGTTCTAGTCTTTGCATGCAGGGAGAGGGACTGAAAAAGCGCAGGAACTTAACGGACACCAAGTGAATCGTGATCTTTGCCACAGTAGCAAAGGTTCCGCGGACGCATGGCTGATTTCCGTAACCCGCGAGGGGGCACGCGAGTCCGGCGGCGGCGGCCAGGGGAGAAGAAGAGCTAGGGTTTTCGCGCTACCTGTGCTTGTACGATTTTGCCCTTCCGTTGTATAGCTCTATGGAATCTTTCTTGTACCCTTTTGTAAATTGGGCAGCGCCCCTTGATATTCCCTATAAATACCAGGGGATGAACAGTGTAGAGGGGCGATTTTTTCGGGGAAAAGAAAGAAACAATGTTACTTAGCTTATTTTCACCTTCGCCTTTCGTTTGGACTGTTGGCCACCCTCTCCACACCCCTGTGCGCGTGCGGGGGTTGGGCAGGTGTAACACCAACACACTAACCCTAACTACACTAACACTAACAACAATAAACATACCAAATTAAATATTTCACGTTTGACAAACCTTACCAATATCGAGGATGCCGGTCGGGGGCAGCAGCAGGCAGACAGGGGCCGTGGCTGCCCGGAGGACGGGGGTCGGCCGGGGCAGTGGCCGCTGGGGGAAGGGCCGGCCGGGGCAGTGGCCGACCGGGGGACGCGGGCCGGAGTGCCGAGGGATGGGCATGGGAGGACGGCCGGAGGAGGCGAGCGCGCCAGCCGGAGGGCAGGCGCCGGGGATGGTCGTGTCGAGCCGAGAAGAACGGAGACAAGTGCGAGAGAGAGGGTGGCCGTCCGCGCTGTTGGTGATGTCGGCCCCTGCCGCGCCGTGGGCGGTGGCACGGCAGTGCCACACCCAGATGCATAGCGCGGCAGCGCCCACCACGTCAGCAGCCACATCAGCCCGGTCGTGGCAGGGCCGGGCCACATGGCACCCTTGCCACGCCACCATGCATGGCGTGGCAGTGTTGTTTCATCGCGCCTGCTCTGGTGGCGCGGCTAAAAGTGTTAGTTTTAAAAAATAGTTCGGAATGGAGTCATTTGGAAATTCTTTTTAAAAAGTGTTAAAAATAATAAAAAAATCGCATGCGCGTGCTTCTCTTCGGCACTCGCGCGCCCCGTATCGGCCGCGCCCGACCTGTTGTTTCCCGGGCGCCCAGCCTTGCGGCCTTCGCACCCTGTGGGCCCTGTCCATTCGCATGTGCGCTGCGGCCTGCGGACGCGCCAGCCTAGCGTCATACGCGGCTACGCAGCCCAATGCAAGAGGCTCGCCTCCCTCGCATGCAGTGCAGTTGATCAATGCAGGCAGAGCCCCCGATCCCCTGTCCTAGCCTACGTATGGACTTCTATGTGTTGCCAGTAGCTTGGTATACTCCCTCGGTGTCTGAATAAATTAATTCTTAAAATCTGTGTCAGTCAAATTTTTTAAACTTTGACTAACTTTATACAAAAGAGTAATAACATCTATGCCATAAGATTAGGGCCGGCTCTCAAAGAGGGCAGGCAGTGCGACCGCCGGGGACCCAGGAAGCTTGGGGGCCCAAAAATATATATGTAATTAATATATATATATATATATTTAATTTTCTATTAGGCATAAACATCATAAACTATACCATCCCTTGAGGCCAAGGCTAAAGCCCACAACCGTAGGAGAAGTGGAGAAGTGGAGAACGAAGAATTACCTAGCCCTGTGGCCGCAGCTCGACGTTGGTTTGGACGGCGTTCGACGTTTCGTTTCCTTTCCTATCGCCGTGACCTAAGAAGCATTGACGATGGCCGACGGCCGACGGCGACTGCAGGAGATTCGAGACACATCCAATCTGATTGGCTCCTCAGTCCTCAATCCTCACGCAGTCACGCGGCGTCTGGCGACCGGCAACGACAAGGCCCTAGCCGGTGGCCGCAAGGACGGTGCCAATGTCAGGACAATTCACAATCGTACAGTGAACAGGGGCACAATCAGCCAATCACAGTAAGCAATACATGAACACCCATGATTGAGTAGTATTTTCTTTTTTTCCTTATTTTTTGTGGATTATGTATATATATGCTATGCTCGTATAGTCATATAGTTGAAGATTTTGCATCAAAGAATGTCCGAAGACGGATTTTTTCAAAGCAATGAAACATTATATTTTTATTTGAGGTAATTTACAGTTTTTATTTTTTATTACACTATTGTTATATCTTATGAGCTATACATATATTGTAAAGTAATTTTATTAATCGTCCTATATACCATAGTTTTGATATTAAAATTTAGTTCAATGGGCCCTTATCTTCTTGCTTGCTCAAGAGCCCTTCAAATTATAGAGCCAGCCCTGCATAAGATTAGCATATTATCAAAATACATTATATGGTTTATCTAATGATACTAATTTAATGTCATAATCTTAATATTTTTTCTTAAAATTCGGTCAAAGTTCAAAAAGATTGACTTAAGACAAACTCTAAAAATCTATTTATTCAGGGACGGAGGGAGTAGTCAACAAACACGGCAATTCATCAAGTTTTTTATTAGTATATCTTTAAATATTTTGTTAGTAGCTTCAGTAGTTACTAATATCTTAAAGTAGTTATCATTATATTCAATTATTCTTTTAGTATTTTCGAGTATTTATCGATATCTTTAAATATATTTCATCAGTACTTTGTCGGTAACCATTTTTAAGTAGTTTTCATTATTTTCAAGTATTTTGTGAGTACATTCATATATTTTGTGAATACAATATCTTCAATTATTTGCTCAGTAGTTTGGTACAGCTTGTACTATAACTTCAATAGTTATAAGTACCTTTAAGTAGTTGTCAGTATCTTCATTATTTTATTAGTATCTTTGAGTATTTCTGTCAATTTTTTGTCAGTGGTTTGGTATAGCGGTACTATAAGTAATTGTTAGTATATTTAAGTATTTTATCAGTATCTCTAAGTAATTCTATCAGTACTTTGTTAGTAGCTTCATACATCCAATACTATATGACTTCAGTAGTTACTACTATCTTTTAAGTAGTTGTCAGTATGTTAAGTATTTTAATTGGTCAGTACAGTACTAATTAGAGCGGCAATATATACAAATACTGATTAAGGACCACTAGAGTTATACTAATTAGGACCGTATTTGTATACTGACTGGGTTTGGTTAAGGCTCCGTTCGGTTAGCCTCCTTCCAGCTGGATTTGGACCGGAACAGTTCCGGCGTTATGTAAATTAGTGAAGGAAGCTGAGGACCGGGAACGATTCCCAAATAACCGAACGTGGCCTAAGTATTTTTTAGTACTGTCCTTCAGTATTTTCAGTAATCTCCTTCAGTACATGTTAGTTTTCGTCTTAACCCTTTTAGTATTCCAAGTCATTAGTATCTATCATCTCATTTTTCAGTATAATCTATTAGTATTTGTCAGTACAATCCTTCCAGTATAGTTAAAGCTATTGTTTTCCCTAATATTTTCAGAATTTTAAAGTTCAGTATTTTTCATCTTCCATTTATTGATCAGTATTGTTGAGTCTGTTTTTTACTGTACCTTTCAACATTTTACAGTATTCAGTGTATCTCTCAGTGTTTGCGTTTCGGAGGTAGCGGACGAGCTCACCGCTGTTTTTTTCCCGAAAGCGTGCATTGGCACGTACTGCTTTAAGAGAAGAAAGAGTCAAGATACAAACCATGGATATAGCAACGGCGAGATGTCATTGCTACACCATGGTACACACTTAACACAGATCACCGGCTTCAACGGTGGCGCTAGGAAGTTGTACTAAGAAGTAAACTAATCCGCTAAGGGGTAGGAGCGCCCGTTGGTCTGCTTATGAAGCGAGAGCCGCGAGCGCGGAGAGGCCACGGTATCCCGCCGACACCCACGAGTCGGCCTCATCCTTGATGCGTTGCAGGAGATCAGTCGTTGAAGACGCCCGGTTGTCGAACGTTCTTCGGTTCCGCTCCTTCCATATCTCCCACGAGACCAGTAGGGCGAGTGTGTCGAATCCTCCGCGTAGATTGCCTTGTAGCCTTTTCCTCGCGGTTAGCCACCATTCGACAACTAGGTCGGAATCCTGTGGGGCCAGACTCTGTAGTCCAATGGCGTCGAGGATGCGTAACCAGATCTCACGTGTGTAGACGCAGGAGGCCAGTAGGTGGTTGTGGGTCTCATCCAGCTGACTGCACAGGATGCAGGTGGGGGACTGCTGAAGCCCGTGACGAGCTCGCCGTTCGGCCGTCCACAATCGACCGTGCAGGCCGAGCCAGAAAAAGAACTTAACCTTGGGAGGTGCGTGAACCTGCCAGAGTTCCTTGGCACCGAGCAGTTGTGACGTGCCCGCGAAGAACGCTCTATAAGCGGTTGAACTGGAGTACTCGCCACTCTCGGACCATCGCCAAATGAACTTGTCGGGGACGTTAGGTGTAAGCTCAATCTCCGCAAGGATGTCAAAAATCTGAAGCATTTCCAGCATGACCGGTTGCGTGCGAGCGCCAATGACATCGCGGGCCCATTGGTTCCCGTTCATGGCCTCCTTGACCGTCCTTCTCCTTCGACGGGGGCCGACAAGAGCGAAAGCGTGCGGTGCTAGCCGCGCTAGTGGCCCATCCGTTAGCCACGAGTCCGTCCAGAAGCGGGCTCTCTCTCCGTCGCCCACGCGAACAGTGACGGAAGCCATGAACATGGCCTCGACGGCACATTCCAGCTTGTGCGGCAGTAGAGCCCACGGTGTCTCTGGGTTGGAGCGTCGGTACCATTCCCAGCGTAGCCTGAGCGCAAACCCAAGAATCCGCAGATCGGGTAGTCCGAGGCCACCCAAATCCCTCGGGGAGCATACCACTGGCCAGGCCACCTTGCAGCAGCCACCCGATACCGTGTCGGTGCCAGCCCAGACGAACGCCCGCCTCCTCTTGTCAATCTCCTTGATCGCCCACGGGGAAAGGGCGCAGGAAATGGAGGCGTGTACCGGTATTGCTGACAGTGTGGTCTGAGCCAACGTTTTGCGACCTGCGACTGTTAGTAGTCCTCCTTTCCATGTTGGTATTCTTGCCGCAACCGAGACGATTATAGCCTGCTCAGTATCCCGACTGAGACGGGTGACAAAAAGTGGCGCCCAGAGGTACCTCATCGGGAAGTGGACGATGCGACAAGGGAGGATCTGTAGGACCTCGGCAATCTCCGCATCTGAGCATCGTATCGGCGTGATAGAGCACTTGTCAACATTGGTAGCCAAGCCTGACGCTCCCACGAAGATGTCCAGTATCTGCCGGATGCAAGAGAACTCCAGCGGCCGGGGCGCTAGGAAGATGACGAGGTCGTCCGCATAGATTGGCGTCCGAAACTTAATTGCGTTCCCCGGTAGAGGAAGCAGCTGTCCCCGGCGGTCGGCTTCATTGATGAGAGCGTTGAGGACCTCCATGACAATGATAAACAACGATGGTGAAAGAGGGTCACCCTACCGTAGTCCGCAAGCATGATAGATCCGTCTTCCTGGTCGCCCATTGATCATTACCTTGGTAGTTGCTGTGGATAGCATATACGATATCCAGTCCCTCCTCTCTTTGCACCGGCCACCAGCACAGGCGCATCAGTGTTGGAAATATCCTAATTGTCATAACCAGAATATCCAGAGATTGTTTTGCCATGCTACATCTTGGGATGGTTGTTACGGTGGATTGGTTTGTTACTCAGGTTGTTCGGCCTGATCAGCTCCATAGGATTATCTCTAGCGTTTGTTGTAATCTTGAGTTGTAAGTTAGTCAGGATAGAGTTCATCTTGTTGTACAAGTTGTAAGCCATGCTAGGGGCTTTTCCTAGTATATATTAACACGAAACCGTGTACCTGAGAAGGTAACACGTTAAACCCATTTTACATGGTAATCAGAGCTAGCTTCTTCCACAAACTCGTCAATGGCGTCTTCCTCCGCGCCATCTCCATTGTTCTCTCTGATAGGTTGTCCAGTCACCGAGAGATTAGCCAAGAACAATTATCCCCTATGGAAGATGCAAGTCCTCTCCGCCGTTCGTGGCGCTCAGCTATCCCATTACCTCGACTCTGAGACAATTCCACCACCCAAAACAATTCCCAAAACCACCGATAAGCCAGATGATCTCATCTCCAATCCTGAGTATGAGACTTGGGTCGCAAAGGACCAGCAAATCTTCAACTACTTGCTGTCCTCCATCTCTAGGGAGATCATGGTGCAGGTGTCCACCTGTACTACGTCTGCTGAGTTGTGGAAGGCGATCCAAGACATGACCACGTCCCAATCTCGTGGGCGTGTCATCAACACGTGCATGGCTCTGGCCACCGCGCAGAAGGGCTCCTCCACCGTTGCTTACTTCTTCAGCAAGATGAAATCTCTCGCTGACGACATGGCGTCCGCGGCAAAGAAGCTGGAGGATGAAGAGATCGCGTCATATATCTTGGCCGGTCTTGACTCGGATTTCAATCCGGTCGTCTCGGCCATGGCAGCGCGTGTTGAACCGCTGACCCTTGGCGAACTCTACACCCAACTTGTTAGTTGGGAACAACGCATTAATCTGCTTCATGGCGGCTCTGGATCTTCAGCCAACGCCGCCACCCGTGGTGGTCGCGGTGGTTTCCATCGCGGCGGAGGACGCGGTCGTGGCCATGGACGAGGACGCCACGGCAATAATGGTGGCCGCTTCCAACAGAACAGCGCCGATCGCCCTACGTGCCAGCTCTGCGGCAAGGAGGGACGGTGCTGAAGTGCTTCAAGCGCTTTGACACCTCCTTCACCGGTCCTTCAGATCAGCAGAGATCTGCTTCAGCTGCCACTGCCTCATATGGCATTGACACGAACTGGTACACCGACACGGGCGCTACCGACCACATCACCTGCGAACTGGAGAAGCTCACCACAAGGGTCAAGTATCATGGCAATGATCAAATCCTTGCTGCGAACGGCGCAGGTATGCGAATCAGTCAAATCGGTCGAAGTTTCGTTCATACCCCAAATCGAAATCTTATCTTAGACAATGTCCTTTATGTTCCTGAAGCCAATAAAAATCTGCTTTCTGTTCATCGTCTTACTTTCGATAATCATGCTTTTATTGAATATCATCCCAATTATTTTTTGATCAAGGACCAGGCAACGAGGAAAACAATCCTTAGAGGAAAATGCAAAGGAGGCCTCTACCCGTTGGAGCCTAGGTGCTCCACAAATAAAGCGTCATACGGCGCCGTCAAGTCCTCGTCATCTAGATGGCATAGACGCCTCAGTCATCCGTCATCTGCTTTAGTTCATCAAATTCTTAGCAAGAATCGTATTCCTTTTGTTTCAGATTCGAATAAAGAGACTGTCTGTGACGCCTGTCAGAAAGGCAAAAGTCACCAGCTTCCCTATCCTAGATCAACAAGTGTTTCATCTAGTCCCCTAGAACTTGTTTTTCTAATGTATGGGGTCCTGCGCCTACTTCTGTAGGCAAGAACAGTTTTTATGTGAGCTTTATTGATGATTTTAGTAAATTCACATGGATCTACCTGCTTCGTCATAAATCCGATGTTTTTCAAAAGTTTCATGAATTCCAAACTTTGGTTGAATGACAATTTAATAAAAAGATTCTTGCACTATGCCAGAAAAGCTTATCAGTGACACCTCGATTTGTGACCCAGAAACAACACGCGTCACAGATAAGCTATCAGTGACGCGGGTTCTTGAGACGTGTCACTAATTAGCTGCTGGCCATGCCCCGAGACCAAAACGCGTCACTAATAATAGGGTATCAGTGACTCTTGAACAGAACACGCGTCACTGATAAAAATTGTGACGCGTGTTGCTGAGGCGCGTCACTGATAGATTGATTTATTAGTGACGCATGTTAACAATATGGGTCACAGATAAGTCTTGTGACGCGTTTTCCCAAGACGGGTCACTGATAGTTGTACATATCAGTGACTCTTGACCATAACACGCGTCACAGATAAAAAATGCGATGCATATTTATAGATGCGTCATTGATATGTGCACATATCCGTGACTCATTTTCTTAAGCCGCGTCACAGATAACTAGCACCAATCTTAATGTATTTTTGTTTTCCCCTTTCCTTTCCTCTCTTTTCTCATGGGGAATTGAAGGAGTCGTCGGCGGCCTTATCCTTTCCCCAACCCCA
Source organism: Coix lacryma-jobi var. lacryma-jobi (assembly GCA_009763385.1). NCBI lineage: Eukaryota > Viridiplantae > Streptophyta > Magnoliopsida > Poales > Poaceae > Coix > Coix lacryma-jobi. The sequence continues at coordinate 117,917,411 of CM019829.1, forward strand.
CCGATGGCCACCAAACAAACCCCACCCACAGCGGGAGGCACAGCTCGCGCGTCCGCTTCCGCGGAGAAAATTACTATTATAGGATTCCAATCAATGTGGCTTCGCTATTTTAGGACTTCTAATATTGGCTTCGCTAAAACGACTCCCGAAACGTTGACACTTTGTTTTCAATGACATTTGGCTATTTTAATCATTTTTCTCATCTCAAATACATGTATTTGCTAGTGAAGTTACTTTTATACCCTTTGTCTACTCATTAATGTCTTTTGGGCTTGGCCCAGGCTGCTGCACGCCGCTTGCCCAGGCTGCACATGCTGCCCAGCCGGCTGTTGCACACCGCTGCATAGCTGCTGTCCAGTCGGCTGGTGTACGCCGCTGTTGCACGTACGCAAATATGCCAGCAGTTGCACCGCTGCCGAGGCACGCCGCTGCCCAGCCGGCTGGTGCATGCCGCGCCCAGTAGACTGTCCAGGCGTCCAGGCGCCGCGTGCAGGTCCTCGGCCCTGTCTAGGCTGCCTGCCAGCGCTGCCAGGGCACCGGCGGCCAGGTTGCCTGCTGGTGCGGCCAAGCCCCTGGCCGTCGTCACCAGGCCACCGCGCGGCGCGGCAAGGCCCTCGTGAGGCCAGGCCCTCGGTAATTGGCGGCGAACCATCCATGGGAGGAGCAGGCGGCGGCCACAATCGACGGAAGTTGGAGCGTCTCACGGGATTAGGGCGTCATAGGTCGGGAGGAGAAGAAAGGTCACGAAGATGAATCGTATAGCAGAAGGGCAATACAGTCATATTAGGAAAATACATATATTAGAGATAAGAAAAAAGATTAAAATTAACCAAATGTCATTGAAAACAAAGTGACAACGTTTCGGGAGTCGTTTTAGCAAAGCCAACATTAGAAGTCCTAGAATAGCGAAGCCACGTCGATTGGAGTCCTATAATAGCAATTTTCTCGCTTCCGCGCGGCTGCACGCGCCGCCGGGCCGTGCCACCCCACCGTGTGCGGCACCGGCCACCGGTGGCCGCAGGTGCGACTCCCCATCCAGCGTTGCCCGCGTTTTGCCCCTGCCGAGGTCGCGATGATGGCCGCCGCCCCGTTTCCCATCCAGCGCCGATTCTCTACTCGCACCGGTGCAGTTCCTCCCTCTTCCCCCCTTCCCTCTTCTCTGCACAGATCTAGCATTTCCCATCCTCGAATCGTCAGTCTTTTATTCTTTTCCCTTTGTCCTCAGCAAGCGGTGACAGGTCCCAGTCCTATTTTGACCCTTAAGCAACGTGATGGACAGGTCGAAGATGGGTGTTGCACGACGCCAACGGAGGGGCCTGAACCGTGCTGCTCAGCGCCGAATATGAAGAGGTCTCAGCGCGGCCGCGCCGGCCTCTGCGCCACCAAGCTAGGGTTTGAAGCCGCCTTGTCGCGCTGGCGATGGAGGGGTCTGAGCCGACATGCAGCTGTGTGTCGGCAATGGATGGACTTCAGCGGGGGTGCTCAGCATCAATGATATGTATCAAATTTGTGCCAACATCGACATGCGACAGGATTAAGGATGCAGGAACTAGAAAAGGTTAGTGGATCTATCTCTGTTCTTTTTGCTATACTGATTTTTTCTTCTCTGCATCTATTCTACAAAGACTTAGTATCGTTGATTAATATTTGTTTGGTACCTGTCATCATAGCGAACCGTGATTCCCGGCGCCATTTAGCATAAAATAGATATACTAACCTGACCTACACAGATGTGAATGCGACCCATTTAGCATAAAATAGATATATTAATCTGACATATACAAATGTGAATACGAAAACTTCTAATGAGCATGCACACTGTGTACGTTGTCTTCGTCCGTGTCAGAGTTAGTAAAATAAACAACGATAGATTCTCAGAAACCATGTTCTAATCTATAATACACTGACAACGATCATACATTTAAATTGATTCCACTCTGAAATAACCATTCGCCTGAACTAAACAGATGTCAATACGACATCTTCTAGAGAGCATGCACACTGTATCAAAATAAAGAAACGATAGATTTCCAGAAACCAAACCTGGTCATTTTGCTATATATACTTATATCATGGTTCCTAGAGCTTTCATGGTTGTTTGCCCTTATTGCAGTCTCAATTATTTCAGATTCAGATGCAGTGATTGAATGAAAAAAATCTACAAGATCATTCTGACAGAAATAGTAATAGTGTCACTATTCTCTATGGTAGTTATGGCTATGAACAAGATATTACATCATTGCTTCAGTAAATAAAGGAAACTAAGACATATAAAGACAAGCCAATGCTTATCAAGGTAACCCTGTTTTCATGCATTGTTGTTTATATGCTCTCAGAAAATACTTTTTGCATGGCGTATTGCTACATTTAAGTTTGCACAGGGTGTTTCTATTTTTTGTTGTGTTGAGAGAAATGGCAATGAAATTTAATTAACTACATTAGCATTCTTAACCTTATACAGTTAACTGTTCCCATGGGGCTGTCCGAAGGAGAAAAAAAGTTCTAGAATCCCAAGATATAGCAACAGATGCATAGGCTTTTGTCTTCATAAAATATTTTATATGTGGCTTTTGCTTTTTAACTCATACTCCTCAGACATATCGGTTGCAACAAGCAAGGTCGGCACCTGGAGAGCGTTGTTCCATGATGGCAGGAGCAGGATCACTGCGTACTTCATCCTCGCCTGCCTCTTCTCGGTATGGATGTCCGAGCCTAGCTTTTGTTGCTTGTTTGATTCGACTGTTCCATGGTGGTTCTATTTGGTTGTACTAAATCTTTGATGCACCGTACAAGAAGGTTAATGCAGAGCAAATGTTCTCAAAGTACCAGGTCTTGCATCATCTTTTCCAATACAAATTAATTCTGATAAGAGAAAGGATACTTTATTTGTTTGGTGATTTCATCTGAAATAGTGGTAGTTCCATGAATAAATTCCATATCATCTACAGTTTATTACTCACTTCAATTTGCAGAGTGTAAATTAAATTGCAGGATGCCAAATTCTCTGTACTTTACAGTTTACTCTTTTCACTTATAGTTGTAATAGAACAAGTAGTTTCCTTGTACAAACTAATCATGTTTTCTTGGTTTTAGTAATTAATTAGTTAATCATTTCATTACATGGTGAATCTCTTTGCTAGTGCATTCTATTTATTTCTTAGTAATGATCCTTAACCTTTGTCAGATTGTCTTGGACTGCTTGTGTGTGTATTCAGCTGTAGCTGCTAGTATTGCATTTGCAGTTTAATTTACATTGATTTTTTTTGTGTACCCTTGCTTTCGTTGTAAGCATGTTCTGAATGTTTCTTCTAAAACTAAATTAACTACAGTGATCAACTGTTCCATGACCTGAATGTTTCGTTGTAAGCATGCTCCTGCGGAACGACTGATTAACTACAGTGATCTCTACAATAATGGTCACAGGTTACTTCGTGCTCAGTTAGATATTCCACTGATTGGCCAAGTGAGTGAAAATTTGGCAAAGTCATAGTTATAAGTTACTCCGTGCACTACTTAGTTGCACTTAAAATCATGATGTAATTGAAGCACTATAGGCTAGCGTGAGGGTCCTGACAAAGAAATCAGTTGATAAATGTTGAGTACTAATGAGGATTGCTAGCGTGAGGGTCCTGTATCCCAGCGCAATGCAGCTTCAGATGGTTAGCGCCGTGTAGTTGAACTTGTTTCCTCCTAAGGATAGTTTGACTCAGATCGTGTAACTGCTGATACCTATTTAATTATCTCTTTTCCTGTTATTGGCAGGATACTTGTATTTTGCTGCGCAGCGCATAGTAGAAGCAGCACAATTGGTATATAACTTATTGGTGAGAGCAATGAATATCCTTATCAGGGGTTCCATCATTATTGATGAGTCATAGTAAGATTTCACTTCTATGACTCTTTTTTCAGCTACTTGTTGATTTCAATGGTTTTAGTTCTTAATACAATCTTAACTGCAGATAAGTACCCTCACTATATTTATGTGGCATGTACTTCCTGCTCCAAAAAATATCTATTCTTTTCTAGCATCTGCCAAATTTTTGTATCTAATATTTTTGTTAGCATCTGCTAGGATGGTGATATGTTAGCATAGTGATATGTTAGCTTATACTTGACCTGTTCAGCAGAAATGTTAAGGATTATATATATATGACAATTTGTATGTCTCTTTTATAGGTGATTGTCTAAATACCGGCACAGTCCCTGCTGCAGGTCTGTACCTACTCTTAGATTTGCTTCGACCCCAATTTCTCACATGCTTCTAATCTTGGACAATCTGGATTAAATTCATTTGTATGTTATGGCGAATGCTTTACTGCTGCTCCCTCTCCCCCAGTTTGTAGTACTCGGTGTACTCAATGTATTTATTTCTAAGAGTAATTCTTATACTACCAGTTTGTAGTACTCGGTGTACTCAAATGTATTTATTTCCTAAGAGTAATTCTTATACTATGTATTATCTACTTATGTATTGTGGAGTAACAACTTCTTGTGATTGTAATAAAGAATTTGGTTGCTGAAATTGATGGAACACGACTATTGTATATAGAACTCTAGTAGTAGATTTTTTTTATATAAATTGTTATCAGTGACGCGTATAGCCAAGACGTGTCGCTGATGAGACCTACTATAGTGACACGTTTTGGGCTATACGTGTCACTGGTAACTCTTATCAGTGACGCGTTTTCAGCCATACACGTCACTAATAACTATTATCAGTGACGCGTTTTTACCAATATGCGTCACTGATAACTATTATCAGTGACGCGTTTTTAGCAATACGCGTCACTGATAACTATTATCAGTGACACGTGTTTACGTGTCACTAATTTGCCCTTATCACAGACGCAAAATTAGTGACGCGTATTTTATGCGTCACTGATGGTCCTCAATATGCGTCACTGATAACGTTTTCTGGCATAGTGTTGCTATGCAAACTGACTGGGGAGGCGAGTATCAAAAACTAAATTCGTTTTTTCAACGTATTGGGATTTCCCATCACGTTTCGTGTCCTCACGCTCATCAGCAAAATGGTTCAGCAGAGCGTAAACACCGCCATATTGTAGAAGTGGGGTTGTCCCTTCTTGCCCATGCCTCCGTGCCTCTAAAATTCTGGGATGAAGCGTTTATTACCGCTACCTATCTCATCAATCGTCTCCCTAGTAAAGTCATCCACAACACTACTCCTTTAGAACGTCTTTTTCACCAAAAACCAGACTATGCATCTCTTCGTATTTTTGGGTGTGCCTGCTGGCCAAACCTAAGACCATATAACGCTCGTAAACTCCAGTTTCGCTCTAAGCGTTGCGTGTTCCTAGGCTATAGCAACCTTCATAAAGGCTTTAAATGTCTGGATATAGGCGAAGGGCGTGTTTATATTTCCCGGGATGTTGTGTTTGATGAGAATATATATCCCTTCTCTGAATTACATCCAAATGCCGGTGCTCGCCTTAGATCTGAAATTCTTCTCCTTCATCCAACTTTGCTTAATCCGTCTGATTCTGGGGATGACGTTTCTTCAGATCGTTTTGATAATGATTCCCTGCGACCTAACACTTTGTCCCAGCATGCAGGAAATAAACAAAATTCGACGCCGGATGAACCTGGTTCGGCTGAAAACAGCCGTGATTTCATGCTCGCTTCGAGTTTTCCTATTTTGGCAGGTGTCGATGGTGCTGAACCCGATGCTGATTGCTGCCAACCGGATCTGCCTCCGGTTCCATGCCAGCAGCATCTCCTGCGCACGCTCCTGTGTCGTCTCCGCCGACCTCCTCTCCGCGCCTGCCACGAGTACCACCAGGCTTTCCTCCGCTTCCCCAAGCGCCGAGGATGGGGGGACAAGGCCCAGGCGCGACCATGACCGGGGGACCAAATGATGGCGCATCTTCCTCGACACTAGCGCAAGCGCCTGTACTGCCTTCTCTGGGATCTTCTGCGGCTGCTCCTTCTGCTCCTTTGCCAACATCAACTTCAACGGCGTCATCACCAGTACTTCAGCGACCGTCCACCCGTCTTCAACACGGTATACGCAAGCCCAAGGTATACAGCGATGGTACGATTCGTTATGGTCAACTTGCTGTCACTACTGAGGGTCCTGTTAATCTACAACATGCTCTAGCTGATGAAAATTGGAAACATGCTATGGATGCCGAATTTGACGCACATCAAAGAAACAAAACATGGCATTTAGTTCCACCGCAAAAGGGAAAAATGTCATAGATTGTAAGTGGGTCTATAAAATTAAAAGGAGGTCAGATGGCAAAATTGATAGATATAAGGCTCGACTAGTTGCAAAAGGTTTTAAACAAAGATATGGGATAGATTATGAAGATACTTTTAGTCCCGTTGTCAAGGCAGCCACCATTCGTCTTGTTCTTTCTCTTGCTATGTCGAGAAATTGGTGTCTCAGGCAACTGGATGTTCAGAATGCTTTTTTGCATGGTTTTCTTGAGGAGGAGGTGTATATGCGACAGCCTCCAGGATATGAAGATAGAACCAAACCACATTATCTTTGCAAGCTTGATAAGGCTCTATACGGGTTAAAACAGGCACCCAGAGCCTGGTACTCACGGCTGTGTGCTAAGCTGCAGACTCTTGGTTTTGTGCCGTCAAAAGGGGACACATCTTTGTTCTTCTACAAGAAAGGGAATCATGTTATTTATATGCTTGTTTATGTTGATGACATTATTGTGGCTAGTTCATCACAGGAAGCAGTTAATGCCTTGCTGCATGATCTGGAGAAGGATTTCGCCATTAAAGACCTCGGCGAGCTGCATTATTTTCTAGGCATTCAAGTTCACAGGAGGAAAAATGAACTACTTCTAACACAGGAAAGGTATGCTTCTGATATATTAAAGAGAGTAAATATGCAGCTATGCAAACCCGTAAAACACCTCTTTGTGCTACTGAGAAATTATCAATCAATAGTGGAACTAAGTTGGGAACAGAAGATTCCACTAGATACAGGAGTATAGTTGGAGCTTTACAATATCTGACGTTGACTCGGCCAGATCTGTCATTCTCAGTTAACAAAGTGTGTCAGTTTCTCCATTCTCCAACGACTGTCCATTGGGAAGCAGTTAAAAGAATTCTGAGATATGTTCAAGGAACTATAGGACTTGGTATTAAGATTAGGAAGTCAGACTCATTGCTTGTGGGTGCTTTCTCTGATGCAGATTGGGCAGGATGTCCTGATGATAGGCGCTCTACAGGAGGTTTTGCAGTGTTCCTTGGCTGTAATCTTGTGTCTTGGTGTGCTAGAAAACAAGCAACAGTTTCCAGGTCGAGCACGGAGGCAGAATACAAGTCAGTTGCCAATGCCACAGCTGAGGTTATGTGGATACAAAAGTTACTTGATGAATTAGGTATTTCACATCCTCGACAGGTTGTTTTGTGGTGAAGGACCGGATTAGCGACCAGAGGGGGGGGTGAATGGGAGCTTCAAATTCAACTCGTGAATTGTATAGCCCTTGTCCCAGAAAGTCACCCCAAAAGCCAAGACTCGAAACGACCGGAGTGTTCACGACCTACGAGTAGGTGGATACCCTAGGAGATGTCCTAGTGGTACAGCGGAACCTCCGGAGAAACCCCAAAACCAACTGCCAAAGCCACGGAACAAAACTGAACAAACAGCAGGTTCGCGGACTGTCCGGGGTCAGGGTCCCGGACTGTCCGCCCAACGTCGGACTGTCCGCCACTGGAGGTGCAGACTGTCCGCCGGCAAAAGGACAGAAACAGAACTGTTCTGATCAAGTTCTGGACGACTCCCGGACTGTCCGCGGTTTACACGCCGGACTGTCCGCGGTACAAGTGAACAGTGACCGTCGAGCGTCCGATGTTGATCCTGTGCTGCGTCCGATGTGACCCCGGACTGTCCGCGGGTCACTGGCGGACTGTCCGCCGGTCACGAGACCGCGAACAGTTTCGCGCTGCGCAGTTCAGACCTAGCCAAGCCCCGATCCCCGGACTGTCCGCCGCTGGGGGCGCGGACTATCCGCGGATGAACAGAACGCACAAAAACGCTCGGGGCAAAGAGTCAATTCGATCGAAACTTCACCAAACTAAAAGGGACTTCGATCAAACTCCTCCCAGGTGTTCCTCTATGTATTGGGGTGCTAATCCTAAGAAATCATCGCACCAATCCAGGTCAATTAATAGAAATCCGAGGACCACCGGAAAGGGGAAAGAAGGAAGAACGAACACGAAATCAACCCGATCTATGGATTCGTGAGGTTAGGAGAGAAATCCTTCGGTGGAAAGAAGGGGCTCACGACCAAGAACAAATTGATTCAAGTGGAATCGAAAATCATCTCGTGGAGAGGGAGAACGAAGCAAATCTCCAAGAGATGAAAAACCAAAACGTGAAGAACACAAAAAACGATTCGATTTCAGCCGAAATTCCTCCACACGAGGAGACAACGAGAATACGGTCTCGTTTCCTCAAAGATCCAAATACACAGAGGTATGATTCCCGTCTCTGCGGATCGCTTGCAGCGAGGTATGATCAGAACCTAAGCGAGAGCTAGAGAGAGAGAAAGCTCAGGAACAAATGACTGCAAGGATAGAGGGAGAGGAGGGGTGCCTCTCTTATTTATAGCCTAAAACAATAATACCCTTACTACCCCTAGATACTTGAGCGAAATGGCCAACCCTAGGGGTATCCCGATCCAACTCTGCTGATGGTTGATCTGACGGCCACGCGCCTTCCTCATCCTTAGCTTCGCCTCGACGCAAGCCTCAGGATGCCGCCACGTGCCGCCCAGTCGACCGTCGCGCCTACCTCGTGGATAGCCTCGCCTTCGCGCCAGCCTCTCCACGCCGCCACGCGTCGACCGTCCTTTTTGCGGACCTCCCCCCGGTTTTGAGGCCGAAACTGGGAAACCTGGGCCTTCCCCCGGTTTTGAGGCCGAAACCAGGAAACCTGTCCTCAGGCTGAGTTTTGTGGCCCAAACTCAGAAACCCGCGCACCCAGGTTTTGTGGCCCAAACCTGGAAACCGTCCTTGCCGAGTTTTGAGGCCCAAACTCGGAAACCGGCCACCCCGAGTTTTGAGGCCCAAACTCGGAAACCGTCGAGGGTAGCTTTTCGAGGCTCAGCTACCGAACCCGTGCCGTAGACGGAATGTGGTTCGCACACCCCGAGTTCCAGCACCGATGCCGGAGCATGTCCAGCCTCCACGCCGGGCAACCTCCCGACTCGGCCGATGCACCGCACATCCCCATGTACTCTTGCTTGTCAACGCCACGTGCCAGCTACCACAGCTGATCCTCAGGTCTCCTGGTCCGTCGGTCCAAGCTCCACTTCCGCCCTTCACCGCTTCCAGTCCGTCGGCACGGCACGTCCCTACTTGACCATCACCTCACCTTCGATCACTGCCCGAACTCCGCACCTGCACATCAACACAGCCAAGAGACATGTTGCCCGTTGATCGATCACTCATCACTCAGGAAGGGAACCACAAGGGCACATATCAAACTTGTGTTCTCAATCTCCCCCTTGATGAGTGCATCGTCAACTCATAGTATCCGTAACCAGAATAGAAGGAAGCAGAATTAGATAGAAAGGGAAAAACTCACTCGAAAAGTTCAAAAGCGAGAGAAAAGGCCGAAGAAGAACAATCCGAGATAAGCGAAGCTTGGTCCCCAAAGACATCGGCAACGGTTCGACACAACCAAGCAAAAGATCGGAGCAACATATCATTCAAGAAGCAAAACTCGATCAAAATCAGAGCACAAAACTTGGTTCCCAAAGACATGGGCAACGGCTCGACGCAACCAAGTCAGAAACAAGCTAATCCTCAAGAAGAGGCAGAATGGGCTCAACACCACTAGCTGAAACTTATAACTCAAAACAGGCAGAAAAACTCCCCCTTACTCAAAGAACTCCCCCTCAACAAGTGAAGCATAAGTTGCAAATTGTCACCACAGAAAATCAAAATCCTATCTTCGAAAACATTCTCCCCCTTGGGGGCAATTTGCAAACAAAAGAGAGAAGGAAGGGAGCTAAAGAAAGACAAACGGAGCTAGGTCATGCCTATCGGAGTTAAGCACATGCACATGAGTTAAAAATGCATGTTAGCAGCTTCAAGTATATACTCGAAAGAGTGAAAGAATGCTCTAATGAGTGCTGACCCGACTACAAAGCATCATACACAAATGCTAGCAAAGGCTCAAACTGATCACCAAATACAAGATATGAATGCATAAGCCTAGTGAGCAGTTTAAAGCCATTCCGAAAGGGGGTTCACCATCAAATTAGCACTAAGCATATATAGACAGGAAGTCAAACAAGTGCTAAACATGTATGTAAGGTGAACTACCCCTAGCAAAGTTCAACCATCATGCTATAGAGTGAAACATAAACTTGTGTTATTAGATTTTATCGGAGATATTTGCAGCGGTTTTTACACAAGTTTAAATTCAGCATGTGATTGCGAGAGGTTGAAAGCTTGTCATTGCCTAACTTTCCAACCGTGCTAAGCCTATGCATATGCAATCAGGAGCTTAAAGCATCGGTTTCGGTCTTACACTACACGGCTCAAGTTTAACTCAAGGTGCTATGAGAAACAGTCTCGATACCGTGATGTGCTGACAAAGCAATCCCATCTCGATCTTACCAATTCACTAAAACTTGGTTCATTTTAAGCAGATTATGAACAGTCCAAGCAAGTGAATGACTCAGAACTAGAGACATAGCAACCTAGCATATATGAAATAGCTCAAGTGATCTCAACACATCCTACACATGCTAGTTGCCAAACTCAATGGTGAACAAGAATCAAGTTTTTAAGTTCATTAAACATGTTCAGCGTTCTGAAAGAGATAGCTTAGCTCACAAATTGTAACAGTGATCAAAGAGAGCCTAAGCTACAAGCATCATCATATATCATCAAAGCATACACTAAATAGAGCATAAATTCATTCTAAGGAAAATAGACATGAAGCTTAAAGTAAAAGACGTATGCCTTGATGCACAAATGTCCCGTCTCGGGTTTGCTTGATTTGCAACCCGAGGAAGAAAGTCAACTCGCCCATCATACTCATCTCGAACTCCCTGCTCATAGTATCTGAAAACTTTGCAACAAGAGCATGAGAAGAGCCACCAAAGATGATGTCATCCACGTAAATCTGGACTAACAGGGTATCGTTGCCTTGCTTGAGGAGAAACAAAGTTCTATCAACCCGTCCCATTTTGAAACCCTTGGAGAGCAAAATGTTTTTCAAACGATCATACCACGCTCTCGGGGCTTGTTTCAAACCATACAATGCTTTTGAAAGTTTATAAACATGGTTTGGAAACTTGGGATCCTCAAAGCCAGGGGGTTGCCTAACATAAACCTCTTCCTCTATATACCCATTCAAGAAGGCACTCTTGACATCCATCTGGTAAAGCTTAAAACCCTTCGAAGCAGCAAAGGCTAGAAGGATTCTAATGGCTTCTAAACGGGCTACAGGAGCAAAGGTTTCATCATAGTCTATACCCTCTTTCTGGCAGAAACCCTGGGCTACTAGTCTAGCCTTGTTCCTCACTACCATCCCATCCTCACCCTCTTTGTTTTTGAAAGCCCATTTGGTACCTATAGGGTGGCATTGTGGTGGAGGTGGAACTAAGGTCCAGACTTTGTTTCGCTCAAAGTTTTCTAGCTCCTCATGCATGGCATTGACCCAGTTAGAATCAGAAAGTGCGTGTCCAACATCTTTGGGCTCAAAAGAAGCAACGAATGCAGAATGAGCAAAGTGGGAGATTTCATACACTCGCGACCGCGTGACTCGCTGGTCGATGCCGCCGATCATCTGTCGCGGGGGGTGAACTTGCTGAACGCTTCGGGGTGCTTGCCTCGCCGAAGTCGCCTCCCCCTCGCCAGATGCTGTCGCTCCCTCAAGTGCAGCGGGTGCTCGCTGGAGAGGTGGCTCTAGAGGAACCCAAGAAGAAGACGTAGTGGGATCTGGTCCTCGAGCTGAAGTAGACGTCGCAGGGTCGATGGGGGCAGCCAGTGGAGTTGGCTCGGGATCACCCCAATCGGCATTCTCCTGCTCCTCCTCCACAAAGATGGTCTCTCCCATCTCCTGTTCTCCTGCAACCTCAAAAGCAGAAGAAACACAAGGCATAGTTTCGTCGAATGTGACCTCGCAGGTCTCCACTATCCGGTTAGTTTCAAGGTTAAGAACTCGATAAGCACATGAATGAGAGGCATAACCAAGAAACACCCCATCGGCAGAGCGAGATTCAAATTTATCCAAATTGCCTTGCTTCAGGATAAAGCACTTACACCCAAACACCCGAAAATGAGACACCTTGGGTACTCGTCCAAAACGCAACTCGTAAGAAGTCTTTTTCATTAAAGCACGAAGAAAGATGCGATTTGAAACATGGCAAGCGGTGTTGATCGCCTCGGCCCAAAAACGCCTAGGAGTCCTATGCTCATCGAGCATCGTCCTGGCCATCTCAACAAGGGTCCGGTTCTTGCGCTCAACAACACCGTTCTGCTGAGGGACATAAGGAGAAGAGAACTGATGCTCGATTCCATTAGAAGAACAGAAAGAGGCAAACTGAGAGTTATCAAACTCAGTACCATTATCACTACGAATAGCTCTAATGGTATCAGGAGGAAACTCAGTTTTCAACTTCAAAATTAAGTCACGAGCACAAGAAAAAACTTCATCCTTCCCCTCCATGAAAAACACCCAGGAGTACCTCAAAAAATCGTCAACGATCACTAGAACGTACCACTTCCCACCCGCTGAGCAAACCCGAGCGGGACCAACTGTGTCCATGTGAAAAAGCTCGCTGGGTCGCTTTGTCATCACCTGATTAACAGGTGGGTGAGAAGCAGCAACCATCTTCCCGTGACGACAAGGATGGCAAACAAGGTCCTTCTGAAACTTAAGCTTGGGCAATCCTTGGATTAGGCCAAGTGAGCTAAGCCTTGCAAGCAAGTCAAAACTCAAGTGACCGAGCCTCCTATGCCACTTCCACAAATCAGAAGAAGGACCAGCCATCAAACACCTAGCAGAGCCGAAGGACTGAGAAAAGTCGGCTCTGAAAACACGGCCAAAAGGGACGATCCGACAAACAAGATCTCCCCGAGGGTCTAAAACGCGACTCAAACCCTTCTTAAAGCGCACTTCACAATCATCCTCAAGAAGTTGCGAAACAGAAAGCAAGTTGAAATGCAAATTAGAAACCAAGGCAACATTCTTCAGGACAAAGTTCTCATTGAGCCGAATGGCTCCCTGAGAAACAACCTTACCTCTACTATTATCCCCGAAAGTGATGTACTCCTTGTGCATCACGGGGCTAAGGCTGGAGAACCATTCCTTCTTTCCGGTCATGTGGCGCGAACACCCGGAATCCATGAGCCACATGTTCTCCAACCGAAGTTCCTGCATCAATAGAAAGGCAGGAAGTGAGCATATGGCACAACACTGGGGTTAGTATACTGAGAAGGATACCAGTGTTGTGTCATAGGCCCAGAAAAAGTGTTAGCAGCAACACCAAACTGTCCTCGTCCCATGGGTGGATAGCGATCACCACCAACCTAAAAGGGTGGTCCGCTATGGAACGGAAAACCTCCAAACTGACCTACCTGTCCCATCTGAGCAAAGCGATCACCACCATACTGAAAAGGTGGTCCGCTATGGGACTGAGCAGCAAAACCCCTTACACTCGGCTCACGATCGTATAGAGGACGACCGGAACCGCGACGGGCACGACCACCACCCTGTGGTCTAGCTGCCTGGGGCCTAGCAACCTGAGGGGGTGCACCTCCAGGTCTAGCGCCCTGCCTCTGAACTCCCCGACCTTGCACACCATGGAGAGGGTGGTGCCTGGCCTGGTTGTTCAGCTCCAACTCCTTCCTAGCGTCTCTCTTCCTCTGAAAGCAAAACTCAGCTAGGTGACCCTCACGGTGACAATACTCGCACTCAAACCTCACCACTCTCTTGGGTTGTTGGTTCCTATTGTTGCGAGGGTTGTTCACTCTGGCTGGCTGCCTGCCCTTCGGAAGGGGATCACTAGAGACGTCAGGAAGGGTGTCAAGTGTGTTCTTAAGATGGTTAGGTTTTGGAACCCACACTTGCTTGCGAGGTGGAGCCTTGGGAGGTTCATCAAGGATGCCATCCTTGGTGATAGGCTTAGGAGGCTCAGGTGGGATGATCTTGGTAAGCTTAGGGATAGCGGATGGTTTCTCACTCGGGTTCACTCCGCTAAACTCACCGATCTTACCAAAGGTACTAGCGCCCTTCCCACCTGAAGTAAAGCCTACTCCCGAGCAATCAGTTCCCCTCTTGAACTGACTGATCATCATGCCCAACTGTGGCTCACTGCATGACACCCAACTCAGGATGGACCGAAGGTATGTGTTTTCCTCCTCGGTTTGCATCCTGTCATGCCGACAGTTGGCAATCTCAAGCTCCATCCCCACGCATCGCTCACATGGAGCGGACAAGGTGCTAACTGAGCTGGCCTTCAAGGCTTCAGCAAGTTTGGCATTAACTCCTGCCAACTCATTTCGCAAGCTAGGACAAAGCTTGCACGCACCCAGCAAAGAAGGCCTAGCCTTCACTTCCTCCAGCTCTATCTTCAGGGAGGGACACTCTTTGCAATCACCCACCAAGTCTAGCCTACTCTTCAGCTCATCATACACCTCAATCAAAGAGGCATACTTGGTTTGCAGGGTGGCAAAGCTTGTCATATGCATCGTGCACTCCTCACACTCCTCCACATCGACCACCTTCACCTCGGACCTAGCAATCTCAAGTTCCTTACGCGCCTCTTTCAACTTAGCCTTAAACTCAACGCGCTCTTGGAACACTTCTGTAAGCCTCTTCTCCAAGACACCGACCAAATCCACAAACCTATCCGGCTCCTCAGTGAGACGATCGACTTCAGAAGAGTTTGGTACCTCAAAAGCGTTGTCGTCGTCGTTGTGAGCGTCATCGGTGTCCTCTGCCTGGTGCTTGCGGTCCTCTTCATCCAAGGCCATGGTGCAAAAGCCCTTGGAGGAGTTGCCGAAGAAGCAGAGTCCGTTGAAGCGATCCTCCATCTTGTGCTCGGACTCGTCGTCGCTGGAACCGCCGTCGGAGGTTTTCTCGCCATCGCCGATGGTGGCAAGGAAAGCACGCTTGCCGGCGTCGAAAGCCTTCTCCATGTCCTCCTGGCGGTAGAAGCCGTTCTTGTTATTCTTCCCGGCCTTGTTCTCCGGCTTGCCCTTGCGCCTGAAGTTGCGGTTCTTGCCGGGGAAGTTCTTGACGTTCTTGGGGCCGTTCGCCATGAAGTGGTCTAGATCACCACACTTGTAGCAGCCCTCGCGTGCGCCACCACGCCAGCGATTCAGGCGGTTGTTGTGAAACCGCGAGAACCGGGTGATGGCGAGGGCGAGCTCATCGTCTCCCAGCGCCTCCAACTGCTCCTCCGTGACTGTATGCAAAGAAGACAACGCGACAAGAGGAGGTGAAGCGTCAGCAGAGAAAGTCGATCCACCTGTGCCTAAGACCAAAGCCATGGTGTGTGAAGATGGGTTCTTCAGCTTGGCCTGAGTCAGGTGATCGATCTCAGTGGACTTGAGCTTGCTGAACAGCTCGTCCACGGTGAGGGTGTCGTAAGTAGGAGACTCAATGATGGTCGACACCTTCACCTCCCATACCCTCTGATCCAGGGCGTATAGCAACTTGAGAGCCCTCTCATGATCCACTGGAGGTGCGGACTGTCCGCGGGCAAAAGGACAGAAACAGAACTGTTCTGATCAAGTTTTGGACGACTCCCGGACTGTCTGCGGTTTGCACGCCGGACTGTCCGCGGTACAAGTGAATAGTGACCGTCGAGCGTCCGATGTTGATCCTGTGCTGCGTCCGATGTGACCCCGGACTGTCTGCGGGTCACTGGCGGACTGTCCGCCGGTCACGAGACCGCGAACAGTTTCGCGCTGCGCAGTTCAGACCTAGCCAAGCCCCGATCCCCGGACTGTCCGCCGCTAGGGGCGCGGACTGTCCGCGGATGAACAGAACGCACAAAAACGCTCAGGGCAGAGAGTCAATTCGATCGAAACTTCACCAAACTAAAAGGGACTTCGATCAAACTCCTCTCAGGTGTTCCTCTATGTATTGGGGTGCTAATCCTAAGAAATCATCGCACCAATCCAAGTCAATTAATAGAAATCCGAGGATCATCGGAAAGGGGAAAGAAGGAAGAACGAACACGAAATCAACCCGATCTATGGATTCATGAGGTTAGGAGAGAAATCCTTCGGTGGAAAGAAGGGGCTCATGACCAAGAACAAATTGATTCAAGTGGAATCGAAAATCATCTCGTGGAGAGGGAGAACGAAGCAAATCTCCAAGAGATGAAAAACCAAAACGTGAAGAACACAAAACACGATTCGATTTCAGCCGAAATTCCTCCACACGAGGAGACAACGAGAATACGGTCTCGTTTCCTCAAAGATCCAAATACACAGAGGTATGATTCCCGTCTCTGCGGATCGCTTGCAGCGAGGTATGATTAGAACCTAAGCGAGAGCTAGAGAGAGAGAAAGCTCAGGAACAAATGACTGCAAGGATAGAGGGAGAGGAGAGGTGCCTCTCTTATTTATAGCCTAAAACAATAATCCCCTTACTACCCCTAGATACTTGAGCGAAACAGCCAACCCTAGGGGTATCCCGATCCAACTCTGCTGATGGTTGATCTGACGGCCACGCGCCTTCCTCATCCTTAGCTTCACCTCGACGCAAGCCTCAGGATGCCGCCACGTGCCGCCCAGTCGACCGCCGCGCCTACCTCGTGGATAGCCTCGCCTCCGCGCCAGCCTCTCCACGCCGCCACGCGTCGACCGTCCTTTTTGCGGACCTCCCCCGGTTTTCAGGCCGAAACCGGGAAACCTGGGCCATCCCCCGGTTTTGAGGCCGAAACCGGGAAACCTGTCCTCAGGCTGAGTTTTGTGGCCCAAACTCAGAAACCCGCGCACCCAGGTTTTGTGGCCCAAACCTGGAAACCGTCCTTGCCGAGTTTTGAGGCCCAAACTCGGAAACCGGCCACCCCGAGTTTTGAGGCCCAAACTCGGAAACCGTCGAGGGTAGCTTTTCGAGGCTCAGCTACCGAACCCGTGCCGTAGACGGAATGTGGTTCGCACACCCCGAGTTCCAGCACCGATGCCGGAGCATGTCCAGCCTCCACGCCGGGCAACCTCCCGACTCGGCCGATGCACCGCACATCCCCATGTACTCTTGCTTGTCAACGCCACGTGCCAGCTACCACAGCTGATCCTCAGGTCTCCTGGTCCGTCGGTCCAAGCTCCACGTCTGCCCTTCACCGCTTCCGGTCCGTCGGCACGGCACGTCCCTACTTGACCTTCACCTCACCTTCGATCACTGCCCGAACTCCGCACCTGCACATCAACACAGCCAAGAGACATGTTGCCCGTTGATCGATCACTCATCACTCAGGAAGGGAACCACAAGGGCACATATCAACCTTGTGTTCTCATGTGGTATGATAATATTGGCGCTAAGTACTTGTCATCTAATCCTATCTTCCATGCCCGGACCAAACATATAGAGATTGATTATCATTTTGTGAGAGAACAAGTAGCAGACAAACGTCTTGATATTAGGTTCATCAGTACTTCGGATCAAATAGCAGATGGCTTTACTAAAGCACTTCCTGTCAAGCAAACAGAATTATTTAGACACAATCTCAACCTGTGTGACGTGTTGTGATTGAGAGGGAGTGTTGGAAATATCCTAATTGTCATAACCAGAATATCCAGAGATTGTTTTGCCGTGCTACATCTTGGGATGGTTGTTACGGTGGATTGGTTTGTTACTCAGGTTGTTCGGCCTGATCAGCTCCATAGGATTATCTCTAGCGTTTGTTGTAATCTTGAGTTGTAAGTTAGTCAGGATAGAGTTCATCTTGTTGTACAAGTTGTAAGCCACGCTAGGGGCTTTTCCTAGTATATATTAACACGAAACCGTGTACCTGAGAAGGTAACACGTTAAACCCATTTTACAATCAGCACATGCAAGCGGCAAGCAGAGCCACTACTAGCCCCATCCATCCACCACGAAGCACGAGTTCAGAACCACCAGACCACAATCGCGCACAACGCGCATTCATATCAGATTTCCACGCACACTTTGCTGTCCAGAAAATGATCGTAGCGTCGCCACCGCTAGTCGGCTGTGCAGGCTTTGTGGGCACAGCGGCTTGGAAGGTGGACCCATACGCCGGCCAGCAACGGGGAGCACGTTGACACCGCGACCCAGCCACAGAGGGTGCCTGTCGCACAGATGAGAGCACCGCTGTATATATTCTATACTATATATTCTATACTCTCAGAACTAGTTACTCTCATCTTCAATAAACCACATTGCGTATGTATATATACTTATTTATCAGTTTGAGTATATTTATATTCTCTGGGAGTAGTTACTCCTACGTGTATATCTCTTGATTTACGTGGTTGGCCCGAGCCAACCACCCTCATCCAACCAGATCTGGTCCATAGAGCGACTGACGCGCGCAGGTGGAGGACCTTTGTGGACCCAGTCGATCAGATGCATAGAATCCTATGTCAAGCTGCGGAAATTTTTTTTGTCACCGACAATGCATAGAAACTAGTAGTTGAACGAATAAAAACTCACTTCGTTACTGCAGAAAAACCTCTCTGCGGGATGGACATCCCACCTGACACCAGCTGACACGTCTGACGCATGCATGCATACATGTAACCCAATCTGATTTCTTTTATTTTTTTTGCGATAACTCTTCAACAAAACATCTAATTTAAAAACAGTTTTTACCATTGGACTCCTGACATTTTTATGCACGATTTAAGATCTATTTTTAATATTTTTTTGAACTTTTTTTGAAATACATAATTTACGCTTTAAGATATAGGTTTTAATGCTATCGACTACGTATAGAATCATGTGACTCTGAGTATAAAAACGTGTAGACGATCTCATATTCTTTAAAAATTCAAAATTTGAATCATGCCACATTGACATGAAGGCTCTCGTCAAAGCACAATTTATAATTACCAGATGAACGATTGCATAGAACACCTGCAAAACATATAATCTTTGTCCCTTTGCTTAGATTTTAAAATTTAAATTCCACAGAGCCTGAGGTATAGAATTTAAAATTTGAAATCCACAAAGCCTAAGGTATAGAAACTAATAGCTCGAGATATAAAAACCTAGGTACCTTACCTTTGCTTAGAATTTGAATTCCACTCAGTCTGAGGTATAGAAACTAATGGCTCGAGGTATAGAAATCTAGGTATCGTGCCTTTGCTTAGAATTTAAAATTTGAATTCCACTAAGCCTGAGGTATAGAAACTAATAGCTCGAGGTATAAAAATCTAGGTACCTTACCTTTGCTTAAAATTTGAATTTTGAATTCCACTCGGCCTGAGGTCCAGAAACTAATGGCTCGAGGTATAGAAATCTAGGTATTGTGCCTTTGCTTAGAATTTAAAATTTGAATTCCACCAAGCCTGAGGTATAGAAACTAATAGCTCGAGGTATAAAAATCTACGTACCTTACATTTGCTTAGAATTTGAAATTTGAATTCCACTCAGGCTGAGGTATAGAAACTAATGGCTCAGGGTATAGAAATCTAGGTATCGTGCCTTTGCTTAGAATTTAAAATTTGAATTCCACCTAGCCCGTGGTATAGAAACTAATGGTTTCTTTAGAGTTTTAAAATTTAGAAAAATAGCACGTGATGGTCGATTGGATGCATAGAATCAGTAGGCAAGATGCGCGAAAAGATTTTTGTCTCCAACGCTACATATAAGTCCGTAATTAGATGAACAAAAATTAATTAAAAATATCTCCACAAGATGGATATTGGAACTGAGACAACCATGATGCTTGTAAGCATAGAACCCTATGCTTGTAAAAATATCTCCACATGATGGATATTACAGTTTCACCATGCATAGAAACCTCGAATAAAAAATATAGATTTACAATGCATAGAACCCTATGCTTGTAAGCATAAAACCAACAAACAAAAACAATGAAGATGAATTGTGTTGGGGAGGGGGCGCTGGCGACCTTGCTGCTTGTCGTGTGGAGATGTCCATGATGGCCCTACTGACGGACCAGAATATCAGAGATATCATCAGAAGATGATTACTCGGACTAATCATGGACGTCGCGAGAAGATCCGAAGACATGCTACGAAGTGGGCATAGATTAGGACTCTCATTGTAACTTAGTCGAGTTCTAAAGGAAGTCTTGTAATTAGAATTCGACTCCTCTGTTGTAACCGACTAGGACTCAGTACGTGCTAAGCTTCACCCGATTATATAAGGGGAAGCGGGCATGCATACACCTCTATCATTGAATTTTGAATCATAACACAAGGCACACACCACCACTGGACGTAAGGTATTACGCTATTAAGCGGCCTGAACCAGTATAAATCGTTGTCCCTGTGTACTCGCCGAGTTCTACGAACGCCGATCCCCATCGAACAAATCGTCTGGGAATCCCCAAGACGAGTTGCCGGTTAACAAACACCGACAGCTGGCGCGCCAGGTAGGGGCTCTCGGCGATTCCGCGATCAAGAGCTCAACGAACCACTTCAACATGTTCTCGGCGGGATCAATTTTTGTTTTTGGCTCGTGGACTTGCATAGCAGATGATCAAGGGAAGCTGCATCGACAACTTCAAATCGAATCAGAAGCACAAGCCACGCCAAACACAGATCATCTCACCCGAGACCTAGCAAACCTCACAATCCAAGAATCGCAAGAATCTGGGGACCGGGCAGAATCATCCGACTCCTACTCGAATACGAACTCTCGATCCGGAAAGGACTCGGATTCCAGACACCGTATCCCCTTTGGACTGCGTAACTCAGCCGAAAGCTTTCAAGAGTTGATTGGATTAAACTTCCAGAGGCTTCAACAGATCCCTCTGACTCAGCAGGGACTCATTTTTAGCTCAACCGAGGAAGGTAACATCGTCCATTGGCCAATACAACCAGCCCCGGCTAGGTTGGTTGGCACAATCGACCAACAACTCCCTTACCAATATGGACATCAGCTCCCCTTTGAGGAGCATGATACCTCAACAAAGCTAATCTCCAGTGCTTCTACCCTGGAATCAGTTACACCGGGATCAATAAACCAAGGCTACACTCGCGAAGTCTTCATGGTAGGACACCAGTCATCTCTATGACCTCTGACTCCTCCAAATGTCTTCCGAGATGATGAGACCTGGAGTATGATATCTGATGACGATCTAAAAGGACCCGGTGAAACCGAGACCTTAAAAGCAGAAAGACTAAGGAGGAATGTGGCAAAAGACGCCCGTAGAAGGCGAGCAACTCATCGTAAGGAGGCCGTGGAGCGCTACCAAGTCTGACTTGAAGAATATAATAGTCGAAGGCGTCTAGAAGAGGAAGTCTAACGTCAAGCTCGTAATCTGCGTGATCAGGAGATCCAGTCCCAGAATGATCACAATCGACGACGAGCTGACTGTTCACGCAACCTCGAACCTGAATTCATGAGGGTCGCAGGTCACAAGGTATATCAGACACCCTACCAAAACATCATGGCTTTAGCTACGGATATGGGAGCCAAACACAACCGCACCCCTGATGAAGAACGACGATTGATCATGCTTCAGACTACCGCGCTACAACTCAAAGGTAGAAACCTTGAGTCCCTAGCTGATGATCAGGACTCATCTCATCCAAGCCAGAGGCGACCTATTCATGAGCGACTTGGCCGAGTCCAGGCCAGGAGTCATCTGGGCAACCGAGTCCCTGACCAAGCCGAAGGAGGAGCTGAATCATC
The DNA here is from genome assembly GCA_009763385.1 of Coix lacryma-jobi var. lacryma-jobi. Lineage (NCBI taxonomy): Eukaryota > Viridiplantae > Streptophyta > Magnoliopsida > Poales > Poaceae > Coix > Coix lacryma-jobi. Next base: position 117,939,222 of record CM019829.1, read on the forward strand.
ATATCGAGAAATCGACATCTTAGCATCCGGCGCAGTTGATCGCTTCCCCTGCTTTTCCTAGAGGCTCCGAGCAGTTCCGTTTCCACGAAAGTTCAAACCCGGGAATTACTCCAAGTACGACAGAAAAACAGAACCTAAACGGTGGCTCAGGCTGTATGCTCAAGCAGTCGAGTTAGCAGGAGGAAGCAATGATGTCAAAGCATTATTTCTCCCCATGGCTCTAGAGACAATGCCTCTTGCATGGTTCGACAGACTTAAGCCCGAGTCCATTAACTCATGGGAACAACTTCACCACATTTTCATAGAGAACATTGCGGGTGTCCCGGAGAGATCAGACCCTCGGACTAAGCTTAGAACCTGCAAGTAGCAGAAAAACGAGACAATGCGGGAATACTACAGACGCTTCTCCGAGATCCGCTCCACAGTCTCAGACATAACAGATAGAGAAGTAATCGACCTTTTCGGCAATGAAATTTGCGAAAGGTACAATTACAAGGATTTCATCAAGCATGACCCGACCACCGCCGACGAGTTCCATTGGGCCGTAAACTTCATGATGGCAACATAAGAACCCACACAGGAGCGCTTCCCCGAGAGGAACACACAGGGTGATTGGGGAAATAACCAGAGAGGAATCCAGACTGCCCAGCAAAACACCCGCAAAAGATCCGGTGACAACACTGTTGCAGCCATGGAACCTCAGAAGAAAGGGAACAAACCTTCAAGCTTCGACGACCTCCTAGACGGCCCATGTCCCTTCCATCCAAAAGGAGGACACCAGGCTAGGCATTGTTGACAACTTAAAGAGAGAGGTCTAAATTCCGACTTCACCAAAAATAAAAAAGACAAGGGGAAGAAAGTAGTCGAAGACCCTCAGCAGAACGCCAGTGGTTTCCAACACCCCAAAGGTACCATCAATGTTATATTTGGGGGAGTCACCACCAGTGATAACAAGCGCCTTCTGAAGCTTTCCTTGCGGGAAATCATGTCAACCGAACCCGCAACCCCCAGATACCTCGATTGGTCTGAGCATCCGATCAATTTCTCTCGAGCAGACCAATGGACCAGCGTCTCAAATGCAGGGTATTACCCGCTAGTACTAGATCCTACGGTCACCGGGTTCAAATTGGGAAGAGTACTCATTGATGGAGGAGCAGGACTCAACGTCATCTTCGCAAGTACCCTACGCAAGATGAACTTAGACCTAGCAACTCAACTTACGCCATCAAACACACCCTTTTACGGTATAGTACCCGGAAAAGCGGCTATACCACTCGGAAGGATAATACTACCCGTAACTTTTGGGACTCAGACCAACTATCGAACAGAGTACATCAGTTTCGAGGTAGCAGACTTTGAGTCATCATACCACGCCATATTTGGACGACCAGCAATCGCCAAGTTTATGGCAGTACCACACTATCCATACCTTCTGCTGAAGATGTCGGGTCCTAAGGGCATTCTAACCTTCAAAGGTGACTTAAAGCGGTCCTTCGACTGTGACACAGAAGCTGTACAAATAGCCGAAAAAGCTCAACTCACCCTGGTGAAGGGTCGAGATGGCGGACTAGAGGGGGGTGAATAGTCCTTTCTAAAATTAAACGTATCGGCTAATCGAAACAAATGCGGAATTAACAACTATCGGTCTAGCCAAGACTACACCCCTCTATCTATACTCTCAAGCACCTTATAAAAGATCCTAAACAAAGCAATTAAGGTGCCGGGCTAGCTAGAGCTCACCTAAACAATTCTAGCTTGCAAGGTTACACAAACCTAAGCAACTAGTACTCAATCAATCGGGGAGCTCCTACACATACCACTAAGCAAAAGCACAAAGCCTAAGCTCACTAGCAATGCTCAATAACAAGGCTACACAAGCCAAATTAGAGAGCTCAACTTAGCTACACAAACTAAGCAATGTGACTAGCAAGACTACAAGTCAACTAGTCACTCACGGGATTAACTTCTATGCCACACAAGCTAAGAAGGTAACTAGCTTGCTACACAAGCTAACTAATTACAAGAGCAACTACACTAGCACATGTATATGAACAAGTAAGTATGAGCTAGTGAATAGAGTTTGCAAACCACCGAGAAGATGAACGCGAAGTTGACATGGTGATTTTTCCCCGAGGTTCACTTGGTTGCCACCAAGCTAGTCCCCGTTGTGTCGACCACACACTTTGGTAGTTCGGGGGCTGATAGGCACCACACCTAGCTCGACACTCGAGCGCCGCAAGAACTCACCCACAAGTGAGGGTAACTCAATGACACGCTCTACTAGAGTTGCTCTTCGCGATCCCCGCGGGGTGAGCACAATGCCCCTCACAATCCTTCTCCGGAGCCACGCACAATCTTCACGCGGGCTTCACGACGGAGACTCGATCACCAAGCCGTCTAGGAGGTGGCAACCTCCAAGAGTAACAAGCACCACCGGCTTGCAACACGAACACCTAGTGTCACTCGATGCAATCTCTCAATGCAACACACTAGCGATCACTCACTCGTAATGATTCGCACACTAGCAAGCACAAGTGAGGTAGAGGGCTTCCTAGCACTCCCCAAACATGGACACCAAGTCCCAAGGGTGCTAAGCATCAGCCAAGGCCGGTCACAACCTCTATTTATAGCCCCAAGGGCTAAACTAGCCGTTACTAGCCGTTATCCCCTTTTCCCGAGCTCCCACGGCCACAGTCGGTACTACCGACCGAAGGGTCGGTACTACCGGCGGTCCAAAAATGACCGTTAGGATCACTTCCTAACACAGTCGGCAGTAGGGTCGGTACTACTGGCCCCGGTACTACTGGCCTTATAGCGGTACTACCGGTAGGCCAGATCTAGATCTAAACGGAACGCCTTCAAACTTCCTCCAAACCAAGGTACCACCGACCCCTAGGGTCGGTACTACCGTGGCCCGGTACTACCGGTCTTATGGCGGTACTACCGGTAGGCCAAACCATCTCCCGAACAGAGAGTTTGCGCGCTGCCCACAGGGGTCAGTAGTAGGGTCGGTACTACTGGCCTTATGGCAGTACTACCAACTTCAGCATCCTGAACTCCTCGCTAAAACGGCCATAACTCTTAGCTCCGAACTCCGATTTCGATGATCTTGGACATTTTGGAAAGCTTATTCAAAGGGCTATACAACCCACATGAATACAAGATCCAAAGCACAAAGTATTAGTACAGATTTCCAATCCAAGATCCATCGCTTCTCTTTTGAAACCAAAGATTTCTCCGAAAACTTCTCCGAGTTGATCCAATTCAACTCCACCACCTTCTCCTTTGCAAATGTGCCAACACCACCAAGTGTACACCATCATGTGCATGTGTGTTAGCATTTTCACAATCATTTTTCAAAGGATTTTCACTTTCATTCACCACGTCACTTGATCCTAGTAACATCGCAAAGTTAGATCGCTCAAGTGGCACTAGATGACTGATATGCAAACAAGTTTGCTCCTCTAGATAGTACGGCCATCTATCCTAAACCCGGTCATCAACTTCTCTACTCACCTATGACCAGTGAAATGAAATGTCCTACAAGTATACCTTTGCCTTGCGCATTCCATTCCATCTCCTTCGGTGTTGATGCAACACATGCACCAACCTATCATCAGCTATCATCAAATGATATGATCCACTTCATATCATCACATGACCTCCATGGTCCATCGATCTTTACCTCACTTGCTCTTCACCATTGCTTCGGTCCTTCGACACCAAGTGTTTGCTCAAGCCTCCCGACACTCGGTACCAACGGCTTCAAAGCCTCCAACTCGCCCTTCACCTTCGCAACCAGTCCATCAAGCAAAGTCTTGTCTTGATCTTCACCATCTTAGCCACATGACTCCATGTCATGTCTCATATGCAATAAGCTCCTTCATTGCTCATTCACATGTGAACTAATTTCCTGTGTATCTCACAAAAGCACATATTAGTTCACCTAGGTTGTTACTCAATTGCCAAAACCAAACAAGGACCTTTCAATCTCCCCTTTTTGGTAATTGATGACAACTCTACAAAGATATGGAAATTAAGCTCTTTGGATTCTATGTTACTTATCCAACATTAAGACCATATGAGAGAATTTGGATAAGCACCATACAACCCGACTTTATAGTGATAACTCCCCCTACATGTGTGCTCAAATGGTTTGGATTCAAGCTTGCACACATGCATAAATATGAAATTTGTGGGAATGTTAGCACTACTAAGTGATGTTAAGGTATACAAGATAGAATTTTACCTTTCTAGCGTGTAAACCAAACTTTTAATCATCCTTAGCGTCAACCTTGCTAGAGACAAGTGAAACTAGATACCACGTGAGATCAACATTATAAACATGGTTCTAGTTACCACTTGCTACACTAAGACTATGCTCTAGATACCAAATAAAGGAAAACAATCATTCAAGTCTTAGCTCTAGCAAATATTGCACACAAGCATATAAGAATTTAGAACATATGTAATGCAAGCAAGCAAATGTAATGCACACCCAAATGCATCAAACGTGTATTCATGAGCTTGCTCCCCCTACTTGTGTGCTCTCTTTGTCCAAGAATTTTGATCCTTTCGCATTATCCAATCTTGGTCCCTCTTCATCCATGTCCATCTTCTTTTCTTGTTTTCTCCCCGTATCATATCATATCTTTGGCACTTTCTCCCCCTTTATCATCAATGACCATAAAAGGCATGCTTCTCTGGATACAAAGGGTTGGACTAGGGTAGATGGTTGATACTTGAGTCTTCATTTTTTATGGACACTACTATATATGTGACACTACTTGTAGATACCTCATGAAGATGCATGAAAGCCACTTGTAGGATCTTTGACCTTGATACCAATCGGTGGGGCACCTTCTCTTTTTGCATGAGTCATTCACTTGATAAACTTGAGCTCTTGTTGGTGAGGGATGCTTTGCTTGATTTGATCACTTAAGGTTGAGGATCACTTTAAGTCTTGTAGGATACCACTTGAATGCAAATTTAACTTGATATCCATTTGCATTATTATCTTCTTCTCGAACTCTTGTCATCTTCATGAGCTTCTCATTTGTGACTTGAACTAGGCAATATTGCACAAGATATCTAACTCGGTTTGCTCTAGAGTAAGCTTCTTCACACATCTTTCAATGGTTATCTTACTCACGTTGAATTAGACACTTGAATATTCATCTTCTAGATCAAGTACTTGGGTTCACTAGCTCATGAACAAACTCATATACTAACCACTAGATCATATAATCAAACAAGCAATAGTGGTAGGCTATGAATTTAAACTTTTCAATTGTTATGCATGATCCTATTGAGCATGTACTATATGCACTAACCGCATACTAGTAAGGGATGAATATGATCGTGCACATTACAATGATACCTTTGCTATCTTGGAGTAAAGGATAGTCATTAGATTCCAATTAAGCTCCGCAATAGCAATGTGAAGTCCATTTATAAGCTTGGTGAAGACCAATAGATACCAATTTGAATATCACTCTTCACCCATATGAATTGAGAACCACTAATGATTAAGTGCAATATCTTGTTGTGGTTGGCTTGCTTCTTCATTTGATCTTTGCTTGCATTCGTGAATGTCACTCATGATTTGCTTCTCTATCTTGGGTGTTGCTTGCTTTCTTTCTTGATCAATCTCTTGATTGCTCCAACTAAGCATCTCTAATGATACTTTAGATCACCACTTCCATATTAGCCTTCCAAGCCTTGCTTGGTTTACCTACCAAAGGTGGCAAGCCCCTACAAAAGGGAGACGTGACCTCTCTCCAAAGAATCATCCTTGATACTCACTTGAATTGACTTTGTTTGATTGATCTATTTGAACTCTTCTTGAAAATGTGATTTTGAATCCTTCTTTGAGTTCTTTTCTTCCTTCCAAATGATCTTCAATTGATACTAGAATTTGATCTTCATCTTTATCTTGATATTGGTCTTGATCTTCAATTTGAGTACCAAATTGTGTGCCAAATACACTCCACAATCAAGTGACCTTGCTCATCTTTGTCATGTTTCTAACTCATATCAAAACCAAACATAGATCCCTCAACCACTTGTAAACATGATTCCAACATGAGGGCCTTTCTATCAAAGTGACTTGTGATCTATCCAATAAATGTCACTTATATGGCAGATTCTGTCATCTTCAAAGAAATGATCATATCTCACAATATATTGATCCAATTGCCATGAAATTTGGTGAAGATGTGCCTCACTATGTATTCTAGTAGCCATGAAAATTTGAGCTTCATTTGCTATCTAGATTGCTACCAGATTTTAATTCTTTCACTTGCTGTCCATGCTGAAAACTGCTGCACTAGAGTTGACAAGATCCACTACCACACGGAGTTTCACTTATCCAATGAATTTCAATTTTCTACAGCGACTAATACTATAAATGTTGAGCATGCACACCAAATTTTAAGCCAATCCAACTAGATTTGATCATCCAAACATGGCTATCTTCTCAGCTCACTCAGATTTGCAATATTTTGGACAGATTTCTATATTTGAGCTATTGTTCTCCAAATTGAATCAAACTTGAGATAAACTTGCTTGAACATCAACACAAGACATATATCCATGCAAATCCACTTACTAAAGGTCATCTTGTGAACATATCCAATCAAACTAACTCAAACTTGATTACTAAGCAATTTATCCATTCAATCATCTCATAGCAAGCAACATATGCATATATATATATATATATATATATATATATGTATATATATATATATATATATCCAATTCAATCAACTCATATGCATCCAAAAGAATGTGATCAACTAGAGATATACCTTAGTAGCTCATGATCATTCATAGCAAGATCCTTCTTCAATTGTTTGCAAGCCTTCAAATATTTCCAAAAAATCACCACAACTCGAATATGGCACTTGTATGTTGTAGCACTTGGACTTCACTAATCTTGACTTGGCATTGGGATGAGAATAGCAATAAGCTTCATTACTTGAATCAATCACATGATGATCAACATGGAACCAATTGAATCAAGCCTCCAATGTCATGGTACCTACACACATTCATCCACGGTTTGATGGTACCCAAACTAGTTTGGGTCCTCTCAAGTTAGGTGCAACATACTTAGGCAATGTCTTAGTATGAGTAGCGGGATTTTTTGCAATAGCAACCAATGTAGTACTATTTTCATCCTTTCTAAGCACAATATTATCATCAATTGAAATAGGCTTAGAAGTCATACCTAGGGGACATGAATTTGCCATGTGTCCCCTTTCCCGGCATGAGTAGCAAACTCTCTTTGATTGAGCCTTCTCTTCCTTGCTCATTTGTTGCTTCTCATTGCCTTGCCTCTCATGAATTGCTTGAGCCTTCTTCTCAAGCTTGGTAGGACACTTCGACGCAAAGTGTCCAATGTCACACACTTGTGGCACTTGATGTGAGCCAAATCTTTCTTCTTTTCTTCATTCTTGCTCATCATCATCTTGGCATCATGGATATGAGTTGGATGCCTTGTTCTTCGACCCCTTCTTGTTTTCTTCTTCTTTATCAAGTCACAACCATCATGGTTGATCTTGACTTGATCTTGGGGCTTCTCTTTTTGCTCAACTTGTGGCTTTGGTTGAGGCTCTTCTTGTTGCTTCACCAATTGCTTGGTTGGGCACATAGAGGTGAGATGTCCTCTAGTGCGGCACTTGAAGCATTTAACATGCTTGAGCCTCTCTTCTTCCTTCTTCAACTTGAGATTTTCTCCATTGGGGCAAGCATTTGCAAGATGTCCCATCTCATGACATTTGAAGCACATGAAATGATCTAGCTTCTTTTGTTCTTGCTTCTTCATCTTCTTCAATCTATTTCTCTCCCCCTTGGACATGCTTTTGTTGAAACCAAGGCCACTCTTGTCACCATAGCTCTTTTGATTCTTCAACATGTGCTCAAAGGTGACTTTGGAGTTGTAGCACCTCTCTAACTTGTTGCTCAAATTCTTCACTTCACTCTTGAGCTCATTGTTTTCCTTCAAAAGGTTAGTCTCACAAGACAAAGAAGTAGAACAAGCATCTATATGTGAAGAACATGACATAGCTAATAAATCATCACAAGAGGTGGATACATTCTTCTTGCCTACATCACATGGGTTAGCAACATTTTGCAATTGATCATTTGATCCATGTGATGAGCTCTCACTAGTTTTAGTTTCTTCATTAGAAAGCTTGTTAGTGAGAAAAGCATGGTCTTGTACCAAGTTGTCATGAGCAACACTAAGTTCCTCATGAGTCAATTTAAGCTCCTCATGTGAACAAGTAGTAACATAAAGTAGATGTTTTTGTTGTTCACATGTGTTCTTTAGAAATGAGTTTTCATTTTTCAATTTCATTGTTTTTGCCATCTCATTTTCTAAAGCTTTAGTGAGTCTACATACAAGCTCAAAGTTTGGATCATCACAAACAACTACCACATTACCAATAGATACCTTTGTGTCACCATGTGACATGAAGCAATGTGATGTAGTAGAAGAGCTTGTGGAGACATCACTCTCATAGCCGTCATCATCATCATCATCAAGTGAGCATGGAGTAGAATCATTAATTGAATCACTTGAGCTCGGCCCATCATCAACAATCTTGTCAAGTGAACTTGTGGATTGATCATCATCATCATCATCACTTGAACATGAGGTGGAGCAATCCTCCACAACCACCAAGTTGTGGTCATGCTCAACATCCTCATGTGCCTCCTCCTTGGGCTCATCAACATCATCATCGGAGATCGCTCCATATTTCTCATTGAGATAAATCCAAATATCATGGGCGGACTTCAAGTCCATGATCTCACCAAATATGTTATCCTCCATAGATTGATAGAAAATGTTAGTAGCTTGGCAATCGAGATGTAGGCATTTCTTTTGCGCTTGAGTTGCATTCTTTCTATCCAACACAAGAGAAAGGCCCACATCTACGATCCACCACATTTGAGGACTAATAAACTTAAAATTGCATATCATCCAATTTTTCCACTGTGAAAAGTGTGTGCCATCAAAAATGTGTGGACACTCAATATCTAGCCCATAAGTTCCCATCCTCTCGGGTCGGTAAAGACCACAAATGAGAGACCTCGGCTCCGATACCAATTGAAGGGTCGAGATGGCGGACTAGAGGGGGGTGAATAGTCCTTTCTAAAATTAAACGTATCGGCTAACCGAAACAAATGCGGAATTAACAACTATCGGTCTAGCCAAGACTACACCCCTCTATCTATACTCTCAAGCACCTTATAAAAGATCCTAAACAAAGCAATTAAGGTGTCGGGCTAGCTAGAGCTCACCTAAACAATTCTAGCTTGCAAGGTTACACAAACCTAAGCAACTAGTACTCAATCAATCGGGGAGCTCCTACACATACCACTAAGCAAAAGAATAAAGCCTAAGCTCATTAGCAATGCTCAATAACAAGGCTACACAAGCCAAATTAGAGAGCTCAACTTAGCTACACAAACTAAGCAATGTGACTAGCAAGACTACAAGTCAACTAGTCACTCACGGGATTAACTTCTATGCTACACAAGCTAAGAAGGTAACTAGCATGCTACACAAGCTAACTAATTACACGAGCAACTACACTAGCACATGTATATGAACAAGTAAGTATGAGCTAGTGAATAGAGTTTGCAAGCCACCGAGAAGATGAACTCGAAGTTGACATGGTGATTTTTCCCCGAGGTTCACTTGGTTGCCACCAAGCTAGTCCCCGTTGTGTTGACCACACACTTTGGTAGTTCGGCGGCTAATAGGCACCACACCTAGCTCGACACTCGAGCACCGCAAGAAGTCACCCACAAGTGAGGGTAACTCAATGACACGCTCTACTAGAGTTGCTCTTCGCGATCCCCGCGGGGTGAGCACAATGCCCCTCACAATCCTTCTCCGGAGCCACGCACAATCTTCACACGGGCTTCACGACGGAGACTCGATCACCAAGCCGTTTAGGAGGTGACAACCTCCAAGAGTAACAAGCACCACTGGCTTGCAACACGAACACCTAGTGCCACTCGATGCAATCTCTCAACGCAACGCACTAGCGATCACTCACTCGTAATGATTCGCGCACTAGCAAGCACAAGTGAGGTAGAGGGCTTCTTAGCACTCTCCAAACATGGACACCAAGTCCCAAGGGTGCTAAGCATCAGCCAAGGCCGGCCACAACCTCTATTTATAGCCCCAAGGGCTAAACTAGCCGTTACTAGCCGTTATCCCCTTTTCCCGAGCTCCCACGGCCACGGTCGGTACTACCGACCAAAGGGTCGGTACTACCGGCGGTCCAAAATGACCGTTAGGATCACTTCCTAACACAGTCGGTAGTAGGGTCGGTACTACCGGCCCCGGTACTACCGGCCATATAGCGGTACTACCGGTAGGCCAGATCTAGATCTACACAGAACGCCTTCAAACTTCCTCCAAACCTCGGTACTACCGGCCTTATGGCGGTACTACCGGTAGGCCAAACCATCTCCCAAACAGATAGTTTGCGCGCTGCCCACAGGGGTCGGTAGTAGGATCGGTACTACCGGCCTTATGGCAGTACTACCGACTTCAGCATCCTGAACTCCTCGCTAAAACGGCCATAACTCTTAGCTCCGAACTCCAATTTCGATGATCTTGGACATTTTGGAAAGTTTATTCAAAGGGCTATACAACTCACATGAATACAAGATCCAAAGCACAAAGGATTAGTACAGATTTCCAATCCAAGATCCATCGCTTCTCTTTTCAAACCAAAGATTTCTCCGAAAACTTCTCCGAGTTGATCCAATTCAACTCCACCACCTTGTCCTTTGCAAATGTGCCAACACCACCAAGTGTACACCATCATGTGCATGTGTGTTAGCATTTTCACAATCATTTTTCAAAGGATTTTCACTTTCATTCACCACGCCACTCGATCCTAGTAACATCGCAAAGTTAGATCGCTCAAGTGGCACTAGATGACCAATATGCAAACAAGTTTGCTCCTCTTGATAGTACGGCCATCTATCCTAAACCCGGTCATCAACTTCTCTACTCACCTATGACCGGTGAAATGAAATGTCCTACAAGTATACCTTTGCCTTGCGCATTCCATTCCATCTCCTTCGGTGTTGATGCAACACATGCACCAACCTATCATCAAATGATATGATCCACTTCATATCATCACATGGCCTCCATGGTCCATCGATCTTGACCTCACTTGCTCTTCATCATTGCTTCGGTCCTTCGGTGCCAAGTCTTTTCTCAAGCCTCCCGACACTCGGTACCAACAGCTTGAAGGCCTCCAACTTGCCCTTCACCTTCGCAACCAGTCCATCAAGCAAAGTCTTGTCTTGATCTTCACCATCTTGCACACATGCATAAATATGAAATTTGTGGGAGTGTTAGCACTACTAAGTGATGCTAAGGTATACAAGATGGAATTTTACCTTTCTAGCGTGTAAACCAAACTTTTAATCATCCTTAGCATCAACCTTGCTAGAGACAAGTGAAACTAGATACCACGTGAGATCAACATTATAAACATGGTTCTAGTTACCACTTGCTACACTAAGACTATGCTCTAGATACCAAGCCGAAGGAGGAGCTGAATCATCATATCGAGGAATTGACATCTTAGCATCCGACGCAGTTGATCGCTTCCCCTGCTTTTCCTAGAGGCTCCGAGCAGTTCCGTTTCCACGAAAGTTCAAACCCAGGAACTACTCCAAGTACGATGGAAAAACAGAACCTAAACGGTGGCTCAGGCTGTATGCTCAAGCAGTCGAGTTAGCGGGAGGAAGCAATGATGTCAAAGCATTATTTCTCCCCATGGCTCTAGAGGCAATGCCTCTTGCATGGTTCGACAGACTTAAGCCCGTGTCCATTAACTCCTGGGAACAACTTCACCACATTTTCATAGAGAACATTGCGGGTGTCCCGGAGAGATCAGACCCTCGAACGAAGCTTAGAACCTGCAAGCAGCAGAAAAACGAGACAATGCGGGAATACTACAGACGCTTCTCCGAGATCCGCTCCACAGTCTCAGACATAACAGATAGAGAAGTAATCGACCTTTTCGGCAATGGAATTTGTGAAAGGTACAATTACAAGGATTTCATCAAGCATGACCCGACCACCGCCGAAGAGTTCCATCGGGCCGTAAACTCCATGATGGCAAAAGAAGAACGCACACAGGAGCGCTTCCCCGAGAGGAACACGCAGGGTGATCGGGGAAATAACCAGAGAGGAATCCAGACTGCCCAGCAAAACACCCGCAAAAGATCCGGTGACAACACTGTTGCAGCCATGAAACCTCAGAAGAAAGGGAACAAACCTTCAAGCTTCGACGACCTCCTAGATGGCCCATGTCCCTTCCATCCAAAAGGAGGACACCAGGCTAGGCATTATCGACAACTTAAAGAGCGAGGTCTAAATTCCGACTTCAACAAAAATAAAAAAAAACAAGGGGAAGAAAGTAGCCGAAGACCCTCAGCAGAACGCCGGTGGTTTCCAACACCCCAAAGGTACCATCAATGTTATATTTGGGGAGTCACCACCAGTGATAACAAGCGCCTTCTGAAGCTTTCCTTACGGGAAATCATGTCAACTGAACCCGCAACCCCCAGATACCTCGATTGGTCTGAGCATCCGATCAATTTCTCTCCAGCAGACCAATGGACAAGCGTCTCAAATGTAGGGTATTACCCGCTAGTACTGGATCCTACTGTCGCCGGGTTCAAATTGGGAAGAGTACTCATTGATGGAGGAGCAGGACTCAACGTCATCTTCGCAAGTACCCTACGCAAGATGAACTTAGACCTAGCAACTCAACTTACGCCATCAAACGCCTCCTTTTATGGTATAGTACCCGGAAAAGCGACTATACCACTCAGAAGGATAATACTGCCCGTAACTTTTGGGACTCAGACCAACTATCGAACAGAGTACATCAGTTTCGAGGTAGCAGACTTCGAGTCATCATACCACGCCATATTTGGACGACCAGCAATCGCCAAGTTTATGGCAGTACCACACTGTCCATACCTTCTGCTGAAGATGTCGGGTCCTAAGGGCATTCTAACCTTCAAAGGTGACTTAAAGTGGTCCTTCGACTGTGACACAGAAGCTGTACAAATAGCCGAAAAAGCTCAACTCACCCTGGAAGTACAGGAACTCGCGCAAATGGTACATAACGCCAAACCTGGAGATTCAGAAATCCCAACCAAGAAGGCGAGTACTATCCAACCCTCAGCAGAAGTTTCTACAAAAACTATCAACCTAGAAACCAGCGATCCCTCAAAGACGGCAGTTATCAGTGCTCACCTATCCGAAGAATAGGAACTCGCGCTCACCAACTTCCTCAGAGCAAACAAAGACATATTTGCTTGGAATCCGGCTGACATGCCAGGTGTTCCAAGGGACTTGGCTGAGCACAAGTTAGAATTGAAAGAGGGTTCCAGACCCATCAAGCAAAGACTGCGACGATTCTGACCAGAGAAGAAAGAGGCAATCAAGAAGGAAATAGCTAAGCTACTCGTACCGGGGTTCATCAGAGAAATTCTCTACCCCGAGTGGTTAGCTAACCCAGTACTAGTAAAGAAGAAGAACTCCGCAGAGTGGCGCATGTGTGTCGACTACACGGACCTCAATAAGCATTGTCCAAAGGATCCCTTTGGATTACCAAGGATAGATCAAATAATTGATGCCACCGTAGGTTCTGCTCTATTATCCTTTCTGGATTGTTACTCAGGGTACCATCAGATTGCTCTCAAATAAAAAGACCAACCAAAGACATCGTTTATAACTCCCTTCGGTGCCTACTGTTATAAAACCATGTCCTTTGGTTTGAAGAACGCAGGAGCCACTTATCAGCGGGCTATCCAATATTGTTTGGGCGACCAAATTGGCCGCAACGCAGAAGCCTATGTTGATGACGTGGTTATAAAGACAAAGGATCCGACTACCCTAATATCAGACCTAGAGGAAACCTTTACCCGACTGCGCACCTACAAATGGAGGCTCAACCCCACAAAATGTGTATTCGGAGTACCCTCAGGCCAATTACTCAGATTCCTCGTTAGCCATCGAGGCATTGAGGCTAGTCAAAACCAGATCACGGCTATCATCAGTATGAAGTCACCAACTTCAGTCAAGGACGTTCAAAAGCTCACTGGGTGTATGGCTGCACTTAACAGATTTATCTCACGGTTGGGAGAAAAGGGACTACATTTCTTCAAATTACTCAAAGCCGGTGATAAATTCAAGTGGACGGAAGAAGCGGACAGGGCCTTTGAATAGCTCAAAGGATACCTTACCATTCTCCTATACTAACACCACCAGAACCCAGGGAACCAATGATGTTATACATTGTGGCTACCACACACGTTGTGAGCACAGCAATAGTAGTGGAGCGCAAAGATGAGAAGCACGTCTACAATACTCAACGAACAGTATACTACATCAGCGAGGTACTCTCCGACTTTAAGGTCAGGTACCCGCAGGTTCAAAAATTGCTTTATGCTTTACTCATATCATCAAGGAAGCTACGGCACTACTTCGAAGCCCACGAAATCATAGTTGTCACGGATTTTCCATTGGGAGAAATCCTTCACAACCGTGATGCCCCAGGAAGAATTTCTAAATGGGCAGTCGAGTTGGGGGCACTCAATATCAAGTTCACTCCAAGAAAAGCTATCAAGTCGCAAGCCCTGGTTGATTTCGTCGCCGAGTGGATAGAATTCCAGCAGATTCAAGACGATGCTTTTTCAGAACACTTGAAGATGTACATCGACGGGTCCCTAAAACTCGGAGGAGCATGTGTCAGAGTCCTACTTGTATCACCCGCTGGAGAGCAACTCAAATACGTTCTGCAAATTATGTGGCCAGCTGCGGATACATGGGTGTATGCCGAGTCTCGAGTGATGAGTGATTGTCAACTGGGATAATGCGCATGTTCTTTGGCTTGTGTTGTGCAGGTGTCGAGCACGGATACAGTGATCAAAGGCAAGGTGAAGGTCAAGTAAAGACGTGCCGTGCCGATGGACCGAGAGTGGCGAAGGGCGGACGTGAGACTTGGACTGAGGGACCGGTGGCCCGAGGATCAGCTATGGTGGCTGGCAGCCTGGGACAGCGACGAGCGAAGACTTACGGGCACGGTGTTGCCTGGGTCGAGGACCTGGGGACACGTGTCGATGGATGGGGTGCACGGGCGGTGCATCCCCTCTACGGCACGGTTTGGTGGTTGAGCCACAGAAAAACCACCGAGTGGACGGTTTCCAGGTTTGGGCCTCAAAACCTGGGCGCTGATGGTTTCCGAGTTTGGGCCATAAAACTCGGGCTGAGGACGGTTTCCAGGTTTGGGCCTCAAAACCTGGGCACTGCGGGTTTCTGAGTTTGGGCCACAAAACTCAGGCGATGGTCGGCTGGTTTCCTGGTTTGGGCCTCAAAACCGGGGGTTGATCGTGAAGGCTGGTTTCCCGGTTTGGGCCTCAAAACCGGGGGCGAAGTCCGGGAAAAGGACGATCAGAGCGGAGGCGGCACGTGGCGGCAATCAGTGAGGTTGCGTCGAGGCAACGCTACCAGTTGTGTGGGCGTGGCCGTCGGATCACCACCTACCTTGAGTTGGTCCAGAATAACCCTAGGGTTTAGCTGGCTCGCTCTGTAATTAGTTAGGGGTAGAGTGGGAATTAGAGTTAGGATAAGTAGAGGGAGACACCCACCTCCCATTTCTATCTCAGTCATTTGCTATTTTGCCTTCTAGGTTTTCCTGCTCTCCCCATCCTCTGCTGTAGCGAACTGAGATCCATAGAGAAGACAATCATACCTCTGTGTTCGTGAGATTTTAAGGAAGTGAGACCGTAATCTCACTGTTGTAGCGTGTGGTAGCCACACGGTTGCAATTCGTGGTGTGATTCACGTTTTGGAGTTGTTCTTCGCGTTTTTGCCTTGTCTCCACGATTTTCCCGTCGATCAATCTCGTTGTTCGTTGCGTCTTTTGCGATTCCGTTTGAACAGAGATGTTCTAGATCGTGAGGCACTTCTTTCCACCGAAGGAATTCTCCTCTAACCTCACGGGCTAGTAGATCGATCGATTTTCGTTTCGGGTCAAGTTTTTCTCCTTTCCCTCGAATTTCTTCGATTCATCGATTTGGAGATAGGATCGAGCCATGATCTCTTAGAGATAGCTCACTATCCTCCTTGTGACTCCACTCACCAAGTTTGATCCCTAGAGGATTCGTTCTGGGTGAGATCGAGTCAAATAGGTGGACGAACGGAGCTATGTCAGGGTGACCGGACGCTAGGGTCGGGGTGACCGGACGCTCGGCGTGAGTCCGGTCGTTGAATGTGCCAGTGCCCAGATTTTCTCGGACTCGACCGGACGCTCAGTTGGTCACTGACCGGACGCAGCGTGCTCACTGTTCATCGTGTGCTTTTCCATTGATCGGACGCTTCTTGCTCTGACTGGACGCATTACTTCTGTGAGTCCGGTCACAAACGGAAAGGTCCGAAATTGGATTTCGCCTGACCGGACGCGTCCGGTGTCTACTGACCGGACGCTGGCCAGAGTCCGGTCATCTCTGTTCTGTGCCATCTCGTCCGCAGTTCATTCATCCGCTGTCGGTTTTGATTTTCGGCTTTTGCGTTTGGTTTCTAGAGTTGTATAGTGTTCCGCTGTGCTTCTTGGAAGCATCCACCCTACATCTAGGGTCGTGGACACTTGCAAGCTCTAGGTTTGCTCTTAGGGATTGATTCTCGGAACAGTAGCAACAAGTTTCTGAAAAGAAATCTGAAGCTGCCATTCACCCCCCCCCCCCTCTGGTCGCTTTCTGGTAACACTTTCGGTCATTCACCAGCTACCAACAATGAAGCAGAATATGAGGCGCTACTACATGGGTTAAGGCTAGCAGTCACATTGGGTATCAAGCAACTCCTAGTCTATGGCGATTCTTCTGTGGTGATTCACCAGGTCAACAAAGATTGGGACTGCACCAAGGAAACAATGAACGCTTATTGCGCTGAAGTCCGCAAACTAGAGAAAAATTTCTCAGGTCTAGAACTTATTCATATCACCCGAGATCTCAATGTAGCTGCAGACATCCTAGCAAAGTTGGGATCTGACAGGGCCCTAGTCCCTAGTGGCACCTTTGTACACGAGCTATCCAAACCCTCAATCCAAGAGAAGGAAGAGACCGATCCAGCACCCTCTGCACAGATCTTATATCTAGCGCCCGACTGGACTAAAGTTTTCATTAACTACTTCAAGGAGCATAAATTGCCAAGTGACAAAACCGCAGCAGAGCAAGTCACCAGACGTAGTAAAAACTATGTTTTAGTCGGGGACAAGCTATATCGACGTGGCGCCTCATCAGGAGTCCTCCTCAAGTGCATCTCACCAGAAGAAGGCAAAGAAATACTAAATGAGGTTCATTCTGGGTGTTGTGGCAATCACGCAGCATCAAGGACATTAGTCGGAAAAATCTTCAGATCGGGGTACTATTGGCCCTCTGCCCTGAAAGATGCAGAAGACTTAGTCCGCCGCTGTCAATCATGTCAGTTCTTCGCCAAACAACAACATGTCCCAGCTCACGAGTTGATTTGTATCCCACCATCGTGGCCCTTCTCATGTTGGGGACTCGACATGGTGGGTCCTCTAAAGCGTGATCCAGGAGAATTTGAGTACGTTTACGTGGCGATCAACAAATTCACTAAATGGATCGAGTACATGTCACTGGTCAAATTCAATGCATCCAAATCAGTTCAATTCATGCAGTCTATCTTTCATCGCTTTGGGATGCCACATAGAATTATCACTAATCTTGGTTCTCCCTTCACGGCAATTGAATTCAAATCATGGGCCAGCGACTGTGGAATAAAGATAGACTACGCATCAGTAGCTCACCCACAGTCAAACAACCAAGTTGAAAGAGCCAACGCCCTCATCCTAGCCGGTCTAAAGCCAAGATTATTTGATCTTCTAAAAGACCATGGTGGAAAGTGGGTCGAGGAATTGCCTAAGGTAGTCTGGGGGCTACGGACACAGCGAAGCAGAGCAACAGGACAGACTCCTTTCTTCCTGGTCTATGGCACTGAAGCAATCCTTCCAGCGGACCTAATCTGGAATTCCCCACGAACGGAACAGTATAAGGCAGGAGAGGCGGATGATACAAGGCGATTAGAAGTCGACAGTCTTGAAGAAGCCCGACTAACTGCACTCTTTCAGTCAGCAAGATATCTCGAAGGGATGAGGCGCTACTACGACAAGAACGTCCATCACCGCACTTTCCAAGAAGGCGACATGGTCCTGAAGAAAATTCAGAATATCACAGGATGCCACAAGCTTATGAGTCCATGGGAAGGACCGTACATAGTATCCAAAGTAACAAGACCCGGGTCATTCGAGCTAGTCACCGAGGATGGCTCTCCGCTGCCAAATTCATGGAATATTGAGCATCTGAAGAGATTCCATACCTAAAGACTATGCTACAATTACGACTTAGGACAAATTTATTTACATATATATTAATAAAGCATGGTTTTCATCAGAAGCATGATCACCATGGTTTTCTTTTCTTCTACATTTATCACGGCTATTTAGTCGGGTAAAATCTTTAAAAGCATACAATAAGCTTTAGCTATTGTATCCCACCGACTAATATATAATATTACTCGGTTAGACTCCTTTCTTGGTTCAGAGGCAACCATACTCGGGTTACGAGCTCTGAGCTCAATAAAACTCAAATGATAGTAGGGCTTAAAAACCCGGCTATCAACCTATAGAGAATATAGTATCTACAAAGTAGATACTGGTTCCTATAAGGTATAACAAGGAGAGTAGTACTCACCCTTTGACATATAACCGGACAGAGGTCCAACCCACTTCGCACTCAAGCTACGACCATCAAGAGGATACGATTCACCCTACAGGAACCATCGTATTGGTCCTCAAGAGGTGCTTGATCAAATTTATCCCTTGAAACAGGGTACTAAGAGTAGTACTCGGGTAGACTAAATTCTCTAACAAGTCACCAAAGACTACAAGAGAAACAAAGTCGAATAACTCAAACCAAGGTGCTAAAAAGCACTCGGATAGACCCGTTCAGTGAAACGCCTGGTCATACATCCACCAAAAGCAGACCCATTGACAAGAAATTTCTTGCAATGACGAGCCGGTAACACACGAGTTAACAAGACTCAAAAGTAAATTATACTTTGATTCTTTAACCATGATAATATTTGTTTACAAGATATTCAAAATTCTCGCCAAGGACCAGGAAGGACTACTACTCTACAAGATCTAGTATCTGAGAGTACTCCTCCGCAACGGCTTTGACCTCCTCCTGCATGGCCGCATGGTATTCATCACTTTTCCCATCGGGCAGCCTCATGATGGACGTCAGGTCAAAGGACGGCATATGAAGTCGCAGCGTCGCCAGAAAACCACAGACCACCGAAGTTGTCATATCCTTGATGTATTGAGTAAGCCGCCCAGGGGCAGCTTTGGCTCGATCAATCAAGGACTCTTCTGCTCCTTCAAGGCGTGGTATTAAGTCCAGGACCGGCTCCACGTCTTGCTCTAACGCCTTTAAAGAATGCTGAGAAGTCTTCAAAGACTCTTGGGACTCCTTCAGCTGTGCCTGAACCACCTCCAGAGCTTCCCTTGACTCCTTCGTCGACTTCAAAGCCTGCAGCAGGTCTCGGTCAGCACCTTCACGAATCAATTTGGCTTCTTGAAGAGTGGTTTGCGCGTTAGCAAATACCTCTTCAAGCTCCGCCTCCTTGCGGTTGAAGGCATTTTGCCATCCAGCAGCTAGCTTCTACGACTCTGAAAAAGAACAGATACCAACCACATGAGTATCATGAACGAACAAACAATAAGGACTCTAGAAAGTACTTCTGACTTACCAGCGACTTGCTTCTTGGAAGACTTCATGGTCTCTTTGTGTTTTTGATCCAAAGCAGCATGCTTGGAAAGCAACTCAATTTCTCGATGATTGGCTGTCTCGCGTTCATCAACAACAACCTTGAGATTGTGTTGAAGCTCGTTGATGCGCTTATGAAGCACTTGGGTGGCCACCTTCTGGTTGATTTGATCTTGAGCAATATAATCCTTAAGTTGTTGGTTCTCAAGGGAAAGCTCCTGACGAATCCGAGTAATCTGCTCGGTTACCTTCATGTCAAAACCCTGCGCAGAAATATTACTTTGAGTACCCGGACACGATAACAAAATACAAAGAGGACTTCAAAGAGTTACCTCAACAAATTCTCTGAGCGCCACGGCGGGCGCCATCACCTGTTCACTCAGCTCCTTTAGTCGGACGAGATCCGGATTGTACCCCACAACTTCAAGTTTCGAGCCCTGACGAGAGGACTCGGGGACACCACCAGACTCTTCCTGCGGAAGAACTGAAGCTTCAATCCCCCTCCAGCACCGATCTCAGCTCGTACCATCTCCAGAGTGGGTTCATCAGGCTGTCGGGTACAGAAAAACCATTCGTTCATCACCCGGTCAAGCTCCAATTGAGTGGGAGAGCGAAAGATTGAATAGGGAACACCAACCTGGGGCAAGGGAGGTGCATCGGGGCAAGGGAGGTGCATCCACTTCAGGAACTGTGTCGACCTGAGTACCGGATGGAGAAGAGTCTGGCATGGTATTCACCTGACTACTGATGGGAGGAACGCTTGATTCACCCTTATCTTGTGCTTCCGACTCTTCCACCGCCCGGACTTCAATCACACCCTTGAGGATACATCGATCGGCTTCACCTTCCTACAACGGACGAGTGTTTATATCAATACCAGAAGTATACAAGCATCCTAATCTTACACCTAAAAAGACCCGGATGTTATCGTCACCGTGTCGGTTATCGCCCCGCCCGGCTCCCATCGCGAACCTCGCGCCCTCTTCTCCCCCGGCTCCCATCGCAACCGCCCCGCACCCGCTCCCGTCGGCCGACCCGGCGCTCTCCCGGCCGACCCGGCGCTCCCGGCCTCCAGGAGGTGCCCGCTCTCCCGCCCCCCGACGCTCAACGTCGGACGCCCGCGCCCGCGCCCGCTCTCCCGGCGGCGCCCGCGCCCGGCCTCCCACCACCTGCTCGCATCGCCCGGTCGGGACCCGGACTCCCGCGCTGCCCCCCCCCCACCTCCTCACCTGCACCGTCCCCGCCGCCCCCACCACCTTCTCACCCGCACCGCCCCCGCCGCCCCACCACCTCCATGCACGGCACCGCTCCCCCCTTCCTCGTCCGGCGCCCCCTCCTGCTCGCCTCGCCCGGCCGGATCCAAACGCCCGCGCCGCGCACCCGAACACGCTCCGCCCGGCGCCTGCGCCTCCTGGAGGGTGCGGCCCCACCACCTCCATCCTCGGTGCCAGCGACGTGGGGGCAGAGGGTGAGCGCGCGGAGGTGGGCGACCGCGGTGGCGTTGGAGCTGAGGGAGAGGAATAGCGCGTGGTAGTGCGACGAATTGGTTGGCATGAGGAGGTGGTACGACGCCACAAGAGCTGTCGCGACGGCGAGGAACGAGAGGAACCTGCACCTCCCGGCTGCGCCGCCGCCGTTGGTGGCTGTGAGCGTGGGAGAGTGGAGGAGCGGCTGTCGCTGTTTGCCACCGGGAGACGTGGCCATCGTGCTCGTGCTCGAGCTCGAGCTCGACCTCATAGTCAGGAGATGGAAACTGACTAGGGAAAATGCTCTACAGGTCAGTGCTTCAATTATCCTCTAAACGGACTTTCGGAGTGTTCGCTTTTGCTTTTGCACGCTTGGCAAGTTCTAATATAGCTACATTGAGCACACTATATCTGGGTGTGCTGGACTTCCAGATTCAGATGCTCACCATGTATAATTTTTTATTATCTCTATGATTTGAAATTGGGGTGACAGAGATCTTGTTTAGATTAAGGCATGTAGCTAGTAAGCTATGAACAAGAGAATTACTAATAAAATTTTCTATACAAGATGTGGTTATTTGTTAGTGGTGCTGACTTGAGAACTAAGTATTTGTCCGCTCTCATGTCTGATCTCTTGTTGGAAACAGATAATCTCACAAGCACAGACTCCACTGAACGATTCTGGGTTCTGCAGTATTCACTGAAATGGCGAGTCGATAGGCTGCAGGTGCAAAAGTTGGTTGTCTGGTTCAGCACTGTTTTGCATCAGTTAAGCTAATGCATCTTAATTGGTTCTGACCAAATGTTTAGTAGCATCAGCGCTATCGAATTCTTCTTGGCATTCATAATATGATTCTGTTGCATATATTTTCAGGATTTGAGGACAAGTGGAGAACCACCAGCTTTCATTGCATTTGAGGAACATGATACTGTCAAACAGTAGAAGCAGACAAGTAGCCCTGATAGAGGTACATTTTCATGTGTAGCCATGTGTGATCCTGAAATGTTGTCGTAGCCATGTGTGGCCATAAAATGTTGTCGTAGCGTTAGCATAGGTCCACGTTACGGGTGTTAGCTGAAGAGGGGATATTAATTGTCTTCTAAATCCAGTCAGTTTCAGCAATCCTGAAATCGGTGCACATACTGACTAATTTATATAGGGGAATTTAAATCTGCAAGTTTATGTACTGCTAGCTTAGTCATTGTTTTTTCGCAAGTTTATGTTGCTCTATTGGCATATGGCTAGCCAGGATAGAAATATTAGTATTGTGTTGTGTTCATTAATATGCATGCTTATTTGAGATTCTTTTCCTTAAAAAATCGTATCCAATGGCTGGGTGAAGTCTAATTTCAGGTTGTTGATTTGGTGCATTTGGAGAGGTAAACCTTGGATCTCAGCGCCCTTGGCATAAGATTTTGCGGTGTCGGTGGGAGTGTGATCCACAGGCTTCAGATTCAAGGTCTCAGGTGTGGGCAATCTTATTTGCTTATTTGCTTGATATGCTGATTTGAACTGAAATAGATAGAGTTGGCTATTTGGGTTTGTGATTCAATTTTCAGTTGAGTAAATTTGTGGATCTTAGGCACATAATTTGGTTAGGATTGAGGGGACTGGATTTACTCCAATCAGCTGCAGTGTTAGCTTCAGAAGAGTTTTTTTTATTGTAGTTTTAAGCTGAGTCTTGCAAGACTGTAGCAAAAACGATGATATGATCCCTCATCCCTGAAAGATAATATCAGTGCTTTCCTATATCCCTATATACCGACCATACATTCCGACTCTGAACCAGGTACCTGTTCAGCTGGACTCTATAATCTTAGGTCTCTACTCATTGTTTGGGCATGAAGGATGGATATATAAGTTATAGGGGTATAACTAAGCCCTTGATGTGCCTAGCTAACTGAAAAATTGTAGGTAAAAGTGCTCCACTTCAGCACCTGACCAGTTGAAAGGAAAGGGTTGGAGCATGGAGAGGGTGAGGGAAATTTCATGTTTGGTAGAATATAGAAAATGCATCGCTTTTTAAAAAAGACAATCTTCTGGTCATCAGAAAACTCGTGAGCCTGTGTACAGGGGAATTCGACATACCCATATAACATGCTGATATTAAAGGAGAGCAAATTCCAAGTTTTCGTTGATGAACATGTATTTTTTCCACATACAGTCTATACCTTTTTGACTAAACATAGGTTTGTCCGTGTGACATTTCTTGAGGGAGTAGTGTGGACTAATTGCTCTACCAACACTAGATGTAATGACATTTGGTTACATACAAAAATGAGATAATACCTCATACAGACACTTATCTAATTCTTGTGCATGTATAGGAATATATGGATGTTGTTTCTTGTTATTGCAATGCATCTCATGATCTATTTCTGCAGCTGAAGTTGTTGTATGGCTTGTGAAGATAAAACATATCTAGGGATATCAGACAATCAACTATAGTTGCTGGTTACTCAAAGATGAGTTGCAAAGTAGATTGGTCACTATAGTCTGCTGGCTAGATATCTTTGCGCACCTAAAAAGACCGGGATGTTATCGTCACCGCAAAAGAAACCGGACCGCCCGGCTATCCTAATCGCCTCGCTCTTTTTTTTCCCCGGCTGCCATCGCGAACTCCGCACGACGCTTCTCCCCGGCTCCCATCGCAACCGCCCCCGTCGGCCGACCGCGCCCGGCCGCCGCGCCTGGCCGTCGCGCCGCTCGGGCCGCTCCACCCACGCCTGCGCACGTCGTCGCCCGCGCCCGGCCGCCGCCCACGCCTGCGCACGCCGTCGCCCGCGCCTGGCGTGGCCGCCCCTCTCCCGGCCGCCCTCTCCTGTCACGGCCACGCGCGTCCGTCACCGCCCTCTCCCGGCCCCGCCCATCTCCCGGCCGCCCTATACCGTCGCGGCCGCTTCTCTCCCAGCCGCCCTCTCCTGTCGCGGCCGCCCGCGCCGGCAGCCACCCTCTCCTGGCCCCGCCGCCGGCCAGGAGCTCGCCGCCCTCTCTCGGCCCCGCCACCGACTGGACGCGGGAAACGGTGCTCTACTGTTCACCTCCTCCGCCTCTTCCTGTGGAGCCATCCTTCGTGAAGACAAGGGGAGTCAACGCTCCTCGCGCGCCCCACCTCCACCGCCTGCCTCCCGTCGCCAGAGGTAGATCCCCACCTCTCCATCCACATTTCAGCCAGTTGTGACTAGGTATATTTTGGGGTACTATGAAGCCATATTCCTTCATCTTTTCATCATCCCCAAAGTCTTACAAAATAAATTCTGGTCTAGCACACGTATTAGCCATTTTAGGGTACTGCATTGTTTGGGGGACAAAATAATTTATTGACCTCGATTAATTGAAAGCAATCTATAGTTATGCAACATTCAAATTATGTTTATTGTCCAATCTGTGCTAGACCATTGGCCTATTGATCGAAAGATCCATGGGGACGCCTCTGAAGGATCTGTGATGACTGGTGGTATCTCAATATATCATTGTATCGATCCGTGATGACTTGCAGTATCTCAATATATCATTGTGTCATTAAGATCATTTATGATGTTGTCAGAAATTTGCACTCTCGGGATTATCATAAGGAACTCCTCAAGTTGCTACAGAAAGACTACACGCTACAGAAAGACTACACAAAAGCTCATGAACTTCTCGAGGATGTTTTGACAAGCCATCAAATATCAAACATTCAGACAATTTCACTTTCAACAGGTTGATAATTTCACACCAGATTTTGAACAACACATTTGTTTAGTTTTGAGTTGTGTCTCTGATAAATCTCCGAATTATAAACTGTACACAGTGTGTCATGTATGTATGAATAGTTTGTAATCTCTTGTTGACTATGTATTGCATGCCTTACCAGGTACAATGACTACTTTTTTTAGTGGAAATTGGGAACAAAATCCCTCCAAATGCTTCATTCGTTTTATGAGCTCAGATTTGA
The DNA here is from genome assembly GCA_009763385.1 of Coix lacryma-jobi var. lacryma-jobi. Taxonomy (NCBI): domain Eukaryota; kingdom Viridiplantae; phylum Streptophyta; class Magnoliopsida; order Poales; family Poaceae; genus Coix; species Coix lacryma-jobi. Next base: position 117,964,540 of record CM019829.1, read on the forward strand.
GGAGAAAGAAGAGACTTGATGGATGGAATTCGTAGTGTAATATTTCACTCCTGTAAGTTCTCACACCTTAATGCAATTTTGTTTTGTAACTAAAAAGATGGTGGGTTTGCTAAATATTGAAGTACCAGTTTACCATATTTGTTAGTAGTCACCGTTTTCTCTAGAATTTGACTGAACATTTCTCAATGCATTCACAGCTCCTGGCTATCATGAGGATTTACATGAAAGATCTGTCATTTGTTAGGTCTGAGCAGGGTATGATTGCTCCTGTTACTCTATTTTCCTTCTAAAAAAATATTAAACTTATATCTATAAGAATTAGTGGTGCAGTAGTCCAACGATATCATGAATAACTGAATAAGCTTCCTCCTTCACATATCCTGTGCTCCTTGGGAATGTGCTTGGAAGGCAAGCCTGAGACTAAGCAGCAGCCAATGTTTCAAAAAAAAGACTGCAGCTGCCATTGTTCAGCTACGCACTTGCCATCCTTTGGCAAGACAAGTCGGTTGTGAGGCCAGCACACTGGTCACTGCTCAAAACTGAAAAACCCAATAAGTTTCATGAGCTGAGACTCATGTATCCTCATGTTTAAAAATCAATTGATGATCTTTTATATGGCTTGTGCAGAAGTAGGACTCATTTTGCAGTGCACTTGTGCAGAAGTAGGACTCATTTTACAGTGCACTGGACGGCTGATGCCTGGGGCATGGCAATATTTGGTTGATATTTACTAGGATTTGGTTGTATGTATGGTGCTTCAGTGAATTCCATATGCTTCATATATATCTATGTTGATGGAATTTGTTTATGGATATTAATTTCACCTCAATTTGTGACAGCCTGAGCCACTGGGCCCGATGGAGAGGGCAGAGTTCCAGTATGATAGATGAAGGGTTCAGCATGTGGACAGAGCACAAATGAGCTAAAGAATTTTCCTTTTGCTGTTGGACATTGTGGACAAGTAGAAAAAATAACCCACTACTGTATCCAAGTTTCAGACTCAACATTGGCTATCATTTTCACATTTTAGTTCATCATTGGATGATCAGGAGGGTGTTGATGTCATTCTAAATATGGGAGGAGAAATGTTTCATGTCCACAAGGTGGTTTGGTTGCTCAGTCTCATGTAATAAAATCAAATCTCAATGATGGTTGCAGGTAGTATCTTTGATATTCTTTCTTTCAAAAAAGGAATGGAGTTTGGTCTATAATCAATCATATATACAATATCTCTATTTGGTCAAAAACTGCATCTAATAGAAAAATGTTCCTCAGTACATGTTGGATCATTAGCTATATGTGTCACCACTTAGTGATTTTGTTTCAAAGACTGCAAAAGAGTTTTACTTGTGCACACGTCATGTAAAATTGATCAATTGATTTGCTTAGAAATTTTGAGGATAAAAATCTCAGTTCAAGAAACTTATAGATAATAATCAAATAGAAAAGGTCATCAAATATCCTGAGTTTTAGAATGAATTTAAGTCATTTGATTTTATTAGGTTTTATTTATTATACTACCAAGAAAACTACAATGGACGGATTATTTATTGCAAAAGCAAATAAAATGGTCTTAGCATGATAGTATTTTAGAATAATTTTTTTTTGAATTTTTTATGTCCATAATCAACCCAAATGACATTACGATTCTGTACCAATTGCCAACATAAAAGACCTATACTTGGCACCGTCTTGACATGACAATGTGTATTGATCCATTGCAGTGGATGGAGCATGGGCCTATGCGTCCATCGATCTTGAATGTGGTTGTCTCATGCTAGATGGTCAGAAATTATTTTGTTCTGTTGTAACGTACGGCATGATGCTATGTAATATTATACTTGGAACATAAGGAGTGCTATATCTATATTTTAGGTAACAATATATATAAGATATGGTATTAATTATGTGTTCCTGTAGTAACGCACGGGCATTTAGCTAGTGGAGAGTAATACGATTCACTTGGCTAGCTTCAACGCCCGCGGCAGTTTCAAGCTAGGTTTCTTTGGCTGCGGGTCTGGGAGTGGAGCTTCTTCAGGAGCAGCACCACCTGAAGTCCCTTGAGCCATCTCAGTGTCTGTATCAAACAAAGATATAAGACAAAGGCTTATCAAATCCAAAGTGGACAATCTATAAAGTACTCAGGTTTCCCTTACCAGGAGCACCCGGATTACAGTGCTTTTCAGCCAATTCTGTTGATAAAAGAATTTTTCGACAAGCACGGCGATTACCAGTGCGAGCCTTCTTCGGGACTGGATCTTCGGCTTCCTGGAATGGACTCGGAGACCGCTTCCGGCTACTCTCGGCTTCGGGATCTAGGAGTATGACATCAGAGTCAGTTGAATCTGAGTCTAACCAGTCAAGATCACCAAGGGAGCTTGACTCATTATGAAGATCTTCTCTTTGGATAGGACCTTGAAGAGCGATGCTTCCGCCTTCTTCAGTCGTCGGGGGCAGGGGTGGACAATCATTGTTATTCCGCCCTTGCGCCTATTAAATAGAGGAACGAAGATAATGTTGAGTCAGAGTGATATCTATTAAGAATCCAAAAGACGGATATTACAACTTTTTACCTCTAGAGGGGGGTTGATGGTGGAGAAAGTCGTCATCATCGGAACCAGATGCTCACGGCTCTTCAATAGCCGGTTCATCCTCCTCAGAATCTCCTGATTGGGCAACTGCTCGGCAGAATGCCGGCTCGGGTCCTTCACGCCAAGATATTCGAAGCCAAAGTTGGCTCGTTGTTGCATCGGATGGACTCGGCGTGCGATGAAGTCTTGGACGATGGTATATCCAGTCAGTCCACTCAGCTTCAAAACCGCTATCATATCGATCAATGGTTGGACGACCTCTACCTCTTCGGAAGAAATCTTGTCCTTCCACTCTCAGATCTTCTGGGGCGGCCACCCATCATGACGACGAAGGGCCGGCGGCGGGTTGGCTATATAAAACCATCCGCTAGCCCATTCCCGGACGGATTCCGACAACACTACAGAAATATATTGAGAAGCTACTTCTAGCCTAAGCTGGATACTAACTCCGCCGACTACTTCTACATTGGCGTCACTGGGCTGACATTTTACCCAGAAGAAATAGCGAAAGAGGGTAAAAGAGGGGCAAATCCCCAGAAAAGCCTCACAAAGATGGGAGAAAATTGCGATATGGAAGCAGGCATTTGGAGTAATATGATTGAGGGTCAAACCATAGTAATGCAGTAATCCCCTCAAGAAATCAGATGCCGGAAGTCCCAGCCCGCGCTCGACGAAGGACTTGAACATCACGATCTCCGTCGTGTTGGGGGCTGGAGCACGATGATCAATGGGCACCCTCCACCCGTCTATCGGCTGCGACCGGAGTAACCCCTGCTGCGCCAAGAAGGCCAACTCCGATTCTCTGGTGTCCGGTGCTTTCCACGCTAGAACATCTATAGGAGGGCACGGGTGGCGCGGTTTCCCGCCGGTGGTCTTTTTCTTCTTCTCCTGTTGAGATTGTTTCTTTGGACCCATGTTGATGACAAAGGTTTTCCTACGCATCAACTTTTGGATTGGCTCTGGAAATTTTTGCTCCGAAGGCTAGGGCTTGATGGAAGAGTGAAGAATTCGTGAGCCAAATGGCAGCTTATTATAGATCTGTTTGTGGCAACCCTTCGGTTTTTGCGAACGGCGTTACGGAACCATCCAAAACCCTAACGGCTGGGGAATGTTCTGGACGGCGTCAGTGTAAACAAAACGTGTCATCTTGCAAACAGACAAATGCCATTCTTTCACAAGAGATATTCAGTACTCGGAATCAAAGACAAAGGACTCGGAAAATATTCCAAGTACCCGGATTTTAATGATTATTACTCAGAATTACAACAAAGATACACAGTTACATCTTGAGATACAACAGTTTCCAGTACAAGATCAATCAGGATGTAAAATTCTACTCTAGTGTAATCAAGGTACAAAGTCTTGATGTGCAGTGCATCAAGGCCTGGGTTCAGTGAGTCGCAGTAAAGCAGACACAGAACCTTGGGCAGACACTATCTTCTCAGTGCATCCCAAGGTGGGTTTTAGGCTCTACCCCAGTACACAAGGAACTTGATAGTCAGCCTAAACTCTAGCGCCTTTTGACAACCTGTGATCCCGAGGTTGCCCGCGATGCGGGAGTCACAAGAGTTCTTCTAGGCGCCACTTTGTATCCCTCTACTCCCGACCACTTGGAAACCACCCTGACGGATGATCCCTTCACAAGAGTTCTTCTGGGCACTTCGACTATCCTACATAAGGAAGACGCCCAGGGGCTCGGACATCTCTACTACAGATATTATAACACTCATGGGAGTAAAAGAAGTCATATACTCAGGAAGGTGTGACATCCTTGCTCCCCAGGCAGGGTATTTATAGGCGACTGCTCTTGGTCTATGGACTTAGTTCACGGATACAATCAAGCAGAGTTCAATAATTGCACCCTTGTACATACTGTTACACATGTGAAGCCTGGCATCACTGGTGAGTTATTCATTTCACGTGCATGCTTCAAGAGGAAACGGACAAAAGTGTTGCAGTTGCACAAGACGACGAGGAATCATCAATGAGGACAGGTGATACAGTCACTGGCCAATTATCGTTGTCCTTCATGGTAATCTTTATTCAGTGGGGGGTGAAAAGGGATGTTTGATGAAAACATTACCCACCCGAAGCCGAATAATTATTACTCGGTTGGGTTACATATCAAATCAGTGACATGTATTATCCTCGTATAAAGACTAAGATTTACCTGGATGATATGTATTGAAGACCCCAAGTACCGACTAATCAAGTACTCGGAACTCAGGCTCGGGGCTGCAGGGTATATATCATTAAGGAAATGTTTTTTCTTAACTAAGGATTACTCGGATAAAGGCTCAGAGATCCTCAAAGTTATTAAAAAATAACAAGAGGCTCGGGGGCTACACCCTATGGGTGCACGCACCATGAAGTTCTTTTATCTGCAGAGCACTTCAAAATTTGTCAGCACATTACTCGGAGATTCCCAAAGGAAACCAGAAGATAACGTTTTTGAGAAATATTGATGAGCTCGGGGGTATCAGAGACATCATCAGAAGATGATTACTCGGACTAATCCTGGACGTCGCGAGAAGATCCGAAGACATGCTACGAAGTGGACATGGATTACGACTCTCATTGTAACTTAGTCGAGTTCTAAAGGAAGTCTTGTAATTAGAATTGGACTCCTCTGTTGTAACCGACTAGGACTCGGTACGTGCTAAGCTTCACCCGATTATATAAGGGGAAGCAGACATACACCTCTATCATTGAATCTTGAATCATAACACAAGGCACACACCACCACTGGACGTAAGGTATTACGCTATTAAGCGGCCTGAACCAGTATAAATCGTTGTCCCTGTGTACTCGCCGAGTTCTACGAACGTCGATCCCCACCGAACAAATCATCTGGGAATCCCCAAGACGAGTTGCCGGTTAACAAACACCGACACCTACCGAACCTATTCCCACAAGAGATGTATAATTAGTCAGAGACCGACGCATAGAACAATATATAGAATTGTGTTGTAGTAGTGTGTATAGAATTATGCATCAACAATGTATATAACTGTATACCAATAATGTTTAAAATTATGTAGAAGCACACAGATAATTGTTTAAATATTCTAACAATGTATAAAATTGCATCAAACAAACATACGGAGTACATAACACTCTCACAAAAATCATGAATATTATATATTAAAATACTAAAAATCATTTCTATACATCTAAACAAATTATATGCATCAAAAAAATTAAGACTTCAATTTTTATGCATCCAAAAAATAAGATTCTATTTCATTCACATTATATCAATGATAAACATAAAAACTTTTCATGTTAACTTTGGAATTTGAAATTTGAATCCAACAAAACCAGCAAATTTGCATCTATCCATCCTCGAAAAATAAATATATTCAGAATCTAGGTCCAAGTCTATGCAAATCATGGAAACCCCACCAAAATGCACCGGATTAGAAAACAATACAACCACTAAACAGCAATAGCAAATACCAATCGAAAAATTCTACCGCATCTAGTCGGGTGCACGCCCACAGTGCAGAACAGCCTCCCTGCATTGCACACACACAAGAGAGCTTCTCAGGTGCATTTCACCGAACAACTTACAAGCACCCCTAAGCACAGCAGCAGCCAAAGAATCACAGCGAGCAGGCAATCAACTGAGCTTACCGTCGGTCTCAGCGATCTCCGACGCCTCCCTGGACTCTTTCAGGGAGCCTCCGGTGACCTGCCGCCCCACCAAAACCAGGAAGACAAGAAATTAATTGCTAGGAAATCGAGGCTGGGTCAGGAGGTGGCGAGAAAAGGGACACCAGCGGGGGCACAGTATACTTACAATGATGCGGTCGACGTACGACCGGGATGTCAGCGGCGTGGTACTGCTTGTCGTGGTAGGAACTCGCGCTCCCCCGGGAGGGAGCCCGCGGCGTTCATGACGGCGACGGGCTGCCCAGACCGGAGCAGCGCGCCGCGGAGGACAGGGCCGAAGCCGCCTGCCTCAGTTTGCTCGCCGCCGTCAAGCCGCCTATGGCATGGCGCAGCTGGTGGTACGACAGCCTCCGCAGGTCGGCCGCGGGCTGCGCGCCTGCCGCCACGGCCAGCTTCCGGCGGCGGCGGCGACTCCGCCACAACAGCAGCAACGCGACGGCGGCCACCAAGATCAACACGGCGGCGTGGACGGCAGGCGTGGGCCAACGGTGGCGGCCCCGCGGGATCGGGTGTCCATGAAGGACCTCGTCCGCCGCGCGCCGGCCATCGTCGAGTCGCCGCGGTGGAGGAGGCCGACGCTCGCGAGCACGAGGCCTCTCGGCGATGAGGGCCACGCGTCATCGCTTGCATAATGTCAGTTTTATCTCCTCCGAGTATTTTGCTTACTGCATTTTTACTTTTTCTTTCTGATAAACTAACTGCTCTCTCCAACTGTTTGCCTGTTTCATATGATCTTCGACATTCCTAACATGTTTCAGCCTTCTACACATTTACAAATCTGTGAATGTTTTATCAGCAGTTCAGGAGCAACAATATGTAAATTCGTAATGCCTCTAACATACCACCGATGGACAACCTAGGCAGGTGGTTTCAGCATCTTTCAACACTTTATTTTTGTTTCCATTGTTCCATAGCATGACAATCTCTCGGAACTGTTGTCCAAATAAATTATGGCTGTTATATAGTCCTTCTATTGGCAAATACATGTAACCTAAAACCTTTTTAATATATCCATTCTGAAAGAAAAATGTAATGCTTTGTGAGCAAGTGATTTTCGTTGATCGTTTCTCCATTTTGTCAAATGTACTCTTTACTTATGGTGCATCCATCTATCGGATCTATGCAGCACTCAGCATCACTAGAACTCATACTCTATGTATGCGTATAAGTTAATCAGACTTGCAATGCTTTTCCAAACCTGATTATACCTGCTCTTTTGAATTCTGTTTTGGGTAGAGCGCCATGAAGGAGAATACAGTTCTTTATCTTTATCATCAATCACCTCAAATTTATTATTCTCTAATGCACGTCTTCCTGTTTCAGGTGTAGTCCATATTGTTGTCCCGTGCTTCGCACGGGGCACGAGCTCTGTATGAACTTATAACATATATCTATAGATTGGATAGCACTTCTGTAAAATACATGCTCTGCTTTATTTCCTCGTGCCTGGACTTGCTTGGTCATGTTAAGGTACGCTAAAAAATGAAGTTATCTCCCTTGGCACATTATGTTCTTGATCCCTTGATTCATTTTCTGTGTATGGACTTACATTTATTATACATAGAGTACATGTCCTGCCAAAAAATCTTGATACCAGCAATTTGATGTCGGCTATATTCATTTTCTGACATGCTTGTTATTCTGGACACTTGGGAGGTCTCATCTCATCTCTAGGGTGCCTAGATCATTTTCTTAGACCTATTAGCAGACAACCATATTTATAGCAATCAACTTGCAACATGATTTCTTGGTTTCCCGGATGTCTCTACTAAGTGAAGAAGAGATCCGTGATTTCTTAGTGCAGTCGCGGTTTAGTTCTATGATTTAAAGTTGTCATGTAGTTTGTTGCTGTTGATTATCCAAATGGAGGTTGTAGTGATTTCCTTGAGGAATCCATTATTATTCATCTTTGGTATATTTGCTATGAGTGGGTTGGTGTGTAATTCTAGAGTCCAAAGGTCACAAACACATAATGTTCATCTCTTTTGCCTTGATCTGTTGACCTGATAACTAATTTTTCATTGCCTTTATACTAGAAGGTAACTATTGCAGAAAACATTGTTTAATACTAGAGATGTGACTTTTATTTGTAACACTAGTAAATCACATAGTAACAAGTAATTCTCATGTTTTCTACAGGTGAATTGCAAATGCATCGATTGAAAGCATTGCTGGTTGTAGTTTGGACTAGGAAATTCTTATAACATCCACTAAATGATGATGCATCTGCAAAAATGTGGATTATATGATGATTGGGTTTAGGGTGTGGTGACTTATATATATTATATGTGATGTTGTGGATGCTATTGGATTCATATATGTATGTTGCTGCTATTGTGTGTGTGTGCGCACGCGCTATTGTAGTCAGATTTATATAAACATATTTATTTTTTTCTTTAAAAATGCATTGTAAGGGCGGTTGGTGATGGAACCGCTCTTACAAATAGAATTTGTAAGGGTGCTTGGTGTTGTAAGGGCAGTTCCATCAACAGCCGCCCTTACAAATGCATCTTACAAATGCATTTGTAGGAGCGGTTCTATCACCAACCGCCCTTACAAATGCATTTGTAGGGGCGGCTGGAAACATCAACCGCCCTTACAAATGTATACAAATCGATGATTTGTAAAAGCGGATGTACAAAGGCGGTTCCCCCAACCGCCCTTATAGTGCTCTTTTGTTGTAGTGAGAGATGCCGCAACATGCACGGATGTGGCCAGATACGATGAGAGAGACATATGGAGGCAAACCTGTAGTGAGGGACGCCGCAGCATGCACGGATGTGGCCAGATACGATGAGAGACATATGAAGGCAAACCAAAAGAGGTGTTTGGTGTTTTTGTGGACAGTGGAAAAAGTAAAGGAAAAAATTAGCGGCATTAAATCCGTGCATGGATGTATCATTAGGACAGTGACACGGTCTCCAAAGCATAACTTTGACCATTTATTTCTTTAAAAATATTTGTTGTAAAATGGTATATATATACTTTTATGAAAATACTTTTCAAGATAAATTTATTTATATGATTTTTATATTTTTAAACTCAATAATTTAAAAGTTATTCAGGATTTATATTCTCAATGTTTGACCAAAACATTTTCCAAAACGTCTTCTATTTATGATACGGAGGGAGCATATATATAATCTTGACTTTGTGTGTAGATCTAATAAGAATGGAGGTAATATAAATGTTGCATGTATTTTCTATAAATCTAGTTAAAATTGAGAAAGTTTGACTAACACATGTTCCATAGCGATACTATTTTTGGAACGGAGGGAGTACACATAAGCACAGGCAGGATCCTGCAGATATTTAATTTGGAGGCAACACTCACGTTTTACCACTCATATTATGCTGTATTTAGTCGTGGGTAAAAATTTTTTTGGATATCACATGTTTAGTCTATTAAAAGTAGACTAATAAAAAAATAAATTACATATTTCATCTAAAACCACAAGATGAATTTATTAAAATTAATTAATTCATCATTGACACATGTTTACTACAACACAACATTATCAAATTATAGACTAATTAGGCTCAAAAAATCGTCTCGTAAAGTTATTACAATCTGTGTAATTAATTATTTTTTAGTCTACATTTAATACTCTATGCATGTGTTGAAACATTTAATGTGATGGGTGAACAATTTTTGAGGTACTACTGGACTCAGGCCCTTTGCCTAATACCAAAAGTACTCGGCAAAGGTCTAATTACACTTGGCAAAGTTTTTGTCGAGTACCGCACTAGGCAAAGGGCTCTTGGCAAAAAAAAACTAGGTAAAGAGTTTTTTGTCGAGTGTCATTTGTCGGGCACTCGTCAAATCCTTTGACACAAGTCACAATATTTTTCGTGTAAATTTCAAGGCTTTGTAGCCAGCGTGAACAATTTTTGAGGTACTACTGGACTCAGACCCTTTGCCTAATACCAAAAGCACTCGGCAAAGGTCTAATTACACTTGGCAAAGTTTTTGTCGAGTACCGCACTAGGCAAAGGGTTCTTGGCAAAAAAAAAACTAGGTAAAGAGTTTTTTGTCGAGTGTCATTTGTCGGGCACTCGTCAAATCCTTTGACGCAAGTCACAATATTTTTCGTGTAAATTTCAAGGCTTTGTACCCAGCGTGATTTGAACCCACGACCTCTCCTTCGCACAAAGCCTCCGCTACCACTACACTACACACTCACATGTGTTCATATTCCGTTTCGGTTCCCCACATATTATACTAAACAGAGTTAATTTGCTTATTTGAGACTCTAAACAAATTCAAATAAAAATGTTGTTTTTTCAGGATCTACAACTTTCATTTTGATAGTTTTTCCATCCAATATTGTTTAAAAAATGAATTTTAAATTTGAGAATTGAAATGTAGTTTTCACTGATAAGATGATTTCAAATTAAAAGTTGTCAACTACAAAGTTTTATATCTTTTTGACATCTACAACTTTCATTTTAATCGTTTCTCTATCTAAGGTATTTTAAAAAAATCAAATTTCAAAATTTTTAATTACAAATACAGTTTTGCATGACAAGATGATTTCAAATTAAAACGTTGTCAACTATAAAGTTTTATAACTTTTCGAGATCTATAACTTTTGTTCTGGTCATTTCTCCATCTGAGGTATTTTGAAAAATTAGAATTTTAGATTTTCAAATTCAGACACAGTTTTGTATGACAAGATGACTTCAAATTTAAAAGTTGTCAACTACAAACTTTCATAATTTCTCAAGATCTACAAAGTTTATTTTGATTGTTTGACCATTTATGCATCTGAGATTGTGATTCTAATATTATTCACAAATCTTATATATCGCTCTTGTAGTTTCATAAACTACCAGAGACATATGTAAGATTTGTGAACAAATTTATTTTTAGTTTGTCAAGTGAAGAAATCACCAAAATAAAAATTATTTATCTTGTTGAGTTAAACAACTTTGTAGTTGATTTTTTTCATTTGAATTAATTTACTGCTTCAAAATATGATTTAAAAATTGACTTTGCTGAGTGTAAAAAAACACTAGGTAAAGAGCTTTTTTGCCGAGTGTAAAAAAGACACTGAACAAAGAGTTCTTTACTGAGTGTCAAACAAAGGACACTAGGCAAAGAGCTCTTTACCGAGAGTCAAAAAAGGACACTCGGCAAAGCAGCCTTTGCCTAGTGTTTTTTTCTTTGCTAAGTACGGCTCTTGGCAAAGAAGTGCTTTGCCGACTGCCCGATATTTGGCACTCAGTAAAGTGTTTTGCACTAGGCTATTTCCATTAGCAAGGTGAGAACTAAACAGCATGGTCTTCTTAGTACAGTGGCTAGCATGTAAAGCAAGATATAGGATCCTAATATTAATTAGTGTAAGAGGTAAGATAGGTAAGATATAAGAACAAAAGATGGAAACAAAAAAAAGTTCTTCGTGATTTAATATATGAAGACAATTAAAAAAACGGTATTGCTAATTAAATGGAAACCAATAAACTTAACTCTTCGTGCGTGGTTGGTACACGTAAGGTAAGAATGGATTCGCGGTTCAATGGATCGGTCGAAAAGAATCATTGCTGAGGTGCATGCGCATGGTGGTGTGGATACCAGTGGCATCCATCCCAGGAATCTAATGCCATGCCATTGCCATGGGCACGCCCACGTCCTCTTCCCGCTTCGGGAAAGAGGGGTGTTTTCTCCCAGAGTCTCGGCCACATGGACGAAGAGCGCGGATCTAAGCAAGCAGCAGACACAGCTAATAGCTGGAGCTCAGCTCAGAACGGCCTCACAAGCTCGCTCCACTGTCCAATCGTCTCGTTCGATCGTAATCTCTCCGAGATCCAGGCACTTGCTTTTTCACTCTCTCGCCAGAGAGTCGCCGCAGCTAGGGTGCCCGGCCGGTGCCACGATCGATCATAAGCTAGATCGCATCCGATCCTGCTCTTTTTGGGTAAGCAGGATAACAGCTCAGGTCATCTCGATCGATCTCGGTTAGTGGCATTTTGCTCTCCTTCTCTTCATTTCCCAGCTTTGCTTGTATTATTGGTGCCTGGCCTGCGGCTCTGCTATATTAAACCACTTGACCACCCTCCATCATCACGCTGCATGGAGGTCGAGGAAGCATATAGCTCCGTCTCCAAGCTAGCTAGCTTGCCCAGGGGATCGTCTAGGGGGCCGGGGCTGCAGCCCCCATCATCCATCTAAACTTGCTTCATCACACATCCATGTACCTTTGTTACGACGACTAGTGTGTTCTTATCACGTACGGGTACGTAGCAGTACAAAACACACGAACAGAAAAAGGAGAGGCCATAAACCAAAAGGCTTTAAGAGTATATGTAAAGATGTCTGAAATGACTATATCTGATTAAGCAAGATATAGCAGCAAGCTCTGGCCATCAGTGGTAGTGGCCGGCCTTTAGCTCCTAGCTGCCGTGCCATCTCGGTCTCTCTCTCTCTCTCTCTCTTTCTCTCCCCTGCTGCAGTGCTTCCGATCCCATGCATCCCACTCGCATGCATTCTTCTTTCCCTCTTGCTGCGCGCATTCAGCCTGCTCGGCCTGTGCTATTAAACCACCCCTCACGCTGGACGCAGCAGAGGGAGGGATCGGAGCCAGGAACCAAAGTAGCAGTAGCTAGCTCTAGCTCCCTTTGCTAGCTCGCTCGCCTTTGTAAGTCCAAGAAATCAGCAGAGGGCCGGGAACAAGGTAGAGTACTAGTGTCTTGCTTTTCTATATAGATTATCTCTTATTCTCTTTACATGCTAAAATTATTTAGCCGTAGTATTTCTTTCTGCATCAGTTCGTGATACATCTTGTGATTCCGGTATGTTTCTGCTAGGCGGATCGAGATCGACTCGTTTGTACTTTCTCCTAGCACTTCGAGGAAAGAACTCTGGTCCTGTACTGTCCCCTTTCTGTGTTTCATCAGTTCGAGTTCTTGGCTTCTTGCAAAGGTAAACCTGCTTCGATCCGAGATTATGCTTCTTATTTACCGGCTTTCCTGCTTTATGTAGTATCACTACTACAGAAACATGCATGTCTTTAGCCCCGGTTGGGAAGGAGCTTTAGCCTTTAGCCCTGGGTGCTCCGAACCGGGGCTAAAGACTCCCACGAGAAAAAATAAATTTGCGTTTGTCAGATTCGAACTCAGCACCTCTCGCCTCACGCACGCTTACCAACTGAACTACACAACACACGTGATACAGTTCTTGACGTTTTCCTTTTGAATACACTCGTGAAGGACCTTTAGCCCCGGTTGGTAACACCAACCGGGGCTAAAAGGACCTTTAGTCCGGGTTAATAATACCAACCGGGACTAAAGCTTCACTTTTAGTCTCGGTTGGTTTTAGCAACCGGGACTAAAAGTCTTTAACCCCGGACGCAATTTTTTGCCGAGACTATAGCTCAGTTGATAGATCGTCCAAAGGCCATTTCTGTTGTAGTGTATGTGTCTTTCCCCTGCGCGCGGTTACTACTATAAGCTCTGCAAGCTTTCAACTTTTTACTTCTTTGATAAGATTTATCCTCTGCTAGCTTGTAGCTAGCACGCAGGATGACTAGATCTTTAATCTTTTATACATGGGGGAGATGAGAAAGAAAGAGGTAAGAACGCTATATATATATATATGCAGATGATGAAGCAGCGTCACACATATATCTAGCTCCCGGACGCTAGGCCGCTAGTTGCTTCTTGCTTTATTCGTGATACTTTAGCTTAGCTTGCCCAGATTAATTATATTTTTCCCATCTCTGATCCTTTATTTGCTTCTGATCTTAATTCTTCTAGTAGCTGAAGGAAATAATAAAGTAAGAAGCTGGGGTTTTCATTCTCTGATCACACATAAATTAAGATCAGCAAGGTAATTCTGTCATTTATATTATACTACGTAGTGGGATCAGATCCTTTTACCTTTTTGTTTGACACCCCATCTGAAATGTCTTGCTCCATCCTAATGTACACTACATACGTACTGTAGTGTAGTGGCACTGACCTTGATATTTTTCATTCAGAAAATTAAGCTTTCTTGTCTGCTTTCAGCTTAGATCTCCAGCATTGGGAGGAGTACAAGGAACAACCACGAGCCGGCAGGTCACCTTCTGCAACGGCCTCCTCAAGAAGGCGTATGAGCTCTCTGTTGCTATCGTCTTCTTCTCCAGCCGCGGCCGCCTCCATGAGTTCGCCAACAACCAGGTGCGTGTCAGCCGTGAACGTGAGATCGATATGCATGGATATTAATTTCTTGCATCTTGGTAGCCTCTGTGGTGAATGATTGGTTCTTTTAGCCTGTCATTAATATTTCATGCTCAACTGATCTGTTGCCTCACAAATAATTAAGGGAACTTCAAATATGCATGTATATAATATATACTGCTGTTTATGCTACTGTGCTAATTAGGAGTAGTCACAGTAAATACGGATTAACCGTGGTGGTCCAATCAAATAAAAAAACAAAAAAAGAAAAAACCGTGAAAAGGCCCGGCGAGCCCATCCAAAGGCCCGCCAAGCCCATCCGGCCGCCGCTGGACCGCGTATGCTCACATCACCATCGCTTCTGCATTCGCTAGCGGTGGGGGCTCCGGATCCGGCCAGGGAAGGAGGGGATCTACGCCGTCGTCGCCGCGCCGCCGTGGATCTAGCTGTCCCACGCGCCTAGCCACCGGAGATGGAGGAGGAAGCAGTGTCACCGCTGATCTAGCTAGCCCCATGCTCCTGGCCGCCAGAGAGGGAGGAGGAAGCAGCACCGTCGTGGATCCAGCCGACCTCGCGCTCCTGGCCGCCGGAGTGGGAGGAGGAAGAAGTCGTAGAGGGTGTTGATCTCGTCATCGGAGATGGTGGGGCGCCACCGGGGCCACCTCCTCGCCAGATCCGCCGCCGCTGGGAGGGGTCAGGTCACGGCTGCCTCACGCCACCGCTGGGAGGGGTCGGGCCATGGCCTCCCTGCGCTGCCGTCGGAAGGGGCCGAGCCGCCATGCCATGGCGCTGAGTGAGGGAGGGAGGAGGGTGGCGCTTAGGGAGAGAGGGAGGAGGGCGGCGCTAAGGGAGAAAGGAGGGAGGCACTGAGGGAGGGAGGGAGGAGTACGGCGCTGAGGGAGAGGAGTGGCGGAGGGAGAGAAAACCCTAAGTCATTGTGTATATATATATGGTGAGCATGATATCGGGCCACATGGGCCTGTTGGGCCTAGACATTTTAGGTGGCGGGCATTTTTATGCAACCGACTCCTAAAATGGATTAACCGAGACAGTTTCGTTATAATAACCGCCTCGATTAATATGACATTAATCGTGGCGGTTTTTATAATGCAACCGCCTCGGTTAATTGATTTTAAGAGGCGGTTGTTTTTAACCGCCTCGGTTAATAAAAAAGTGACTGTTATTGTTAATGTCATGATTAACCGTAGCAGTTTTCATGTTTGCCTGCCACGGTTAAAAAAAATCAGTTGTCTCGTAAAAGATTTTATGTAGTAGTGAGTTATACCGTTGTTGCTATAGCTTCTATATATGTGGAGAACATGCATGTACATGTGATAAAACAAATCAAATATAACAAGCATATTTATAATAAATTAAACTTGCTTAGTGCACGTTTGTTACAAGTAGTCTTGTTTATCGATCAAGATGGCTAACTAACGACACTGCAATTATCATGCATGCATGACCAAAACTCAAATAAGTGCAGATTTTGGCAAGAAAAAAAAATAATGATACGGCATTAAGCGGGATTTTGCTGCACTGATGAAATTATGTATATGTATATATGGTGACAAAAGGAGAGGCCATGAATTAAAAGGCTTCAATCAACAAAGTATATGTATATACTATATATGTAAAAGGAGTTGAGCTGCTAACTTGCTATATGTGGGTAAGCAGATAACAGTTGCGGTCATCATCACTGTAGTACGTGCTGGCCTTTTGCAGATTCTCTACTGATCTCTTCACATGATCGCATCCACTTCATTCCCTTCCCTTGAAATAGCTGCATTATTGCCCGCTAGTGCTATATTACCCCCTCACACAGCAGCAGCAAGTATATTGTCCAAGTCATGTGAACTCTTACTTCTTACCCCTGCTGCGCGAACAACCAAAAATGTACCCTGGGGCCTGGCCCTAATTAAGTCATGATCATAGTTATAGGGAATACACAACCGGAAAAACCAACTTTGCCGAGTGCCTCACTCTTTGCCGAGTATTTTTTTCGAGCACTCGACAAAGAGCTCTTTGTCGAGTGCCAATTAAAAATACTCGGCTAAAAAAATACTCGGCAAAGAATTTCTTTGTCGAGTGTTTTTTTTGCACTCGGCAAATAATTCTTTGCCGAGTGTTTTTTTCTGGCACTCAGCAAAGAGCTCTTTGCCGAGTGTTTTTTTACACTCGGCAAAGCCAATTTTTAAATCAAATTTTGAAGCAGTAAATTAATCCAAATGAAAAAAATTTCCACTACAAAGTTGTTTGACTTATCAACATAAACAATTTTTGCTTTGGTGATTTATTCATTTGACAAATTTAAAATAAATTTCTTCACAAATCTTGCATATCTCTCCGGTAGTTTACGAAACTACAAGATTGATATATAAGGTTTGTGAATAATATTAGAACCACAATATCGAATGTACAAATGGTCAAACAACCAAAATAAAATTTGTAGATCTTGACAAGTTATGAAAGTTTGTAGTTGATAACTTTTTAATTTGAAGTCATCTAGTTATGCAAAACTGTGTCCAAATTAAAAAAAATATAAAATTTGAATTTTTTAAAAGACCTCGGATGGAGAAATGACCACAATGAAATTTGTAGATCTCGAAAAATTATGAAACTTAGTAGTTGATAACTTTTTGGTTTGAAATCATCTTGTCTTGCAAAACTATATTTGAATTTAAAAATTTTGAAATTTGAATTTGTAAAAATACCTCAGGTGGAGAAACGACCAATATGAAAGTTGTAGATCTCAAAAAGTTATGAAACTTTGTAGTTGCAACTTTTTTATTTGAAATTATCTTTGTCAACGAAAACTACATGTCAAATTCTCAAATTTGAAATTAAAATTTTTATAAACAACCTCGGATGGAAAAACTACCAAAATAAAAGTTGTAGATCTCGAAAAGTTAGAAAACTTTGTAGTTGACAACTTTTTGATTTAAATTAGTTTAGGGCCCTAAATAAGCAAATTACACTCAGTTTAGTATAATACGTTGGGAACCGAAACGAAGATGTAACGTATGTGAGTGTGTAGTACAGTAGTAGAGGAGGCTTCAGCAAGGGAGAGGTCGTGAGTTCGTATCCTGCCAATTGCGTTAATCAAAATTGCGTGAAAAAATATCGTGACTTGCGACTTGTGCGGAGACGGACAGACACTGCCCAATGGGACCCTTCCCCAATTTAATAAATTTGTCCAGTGGGGCCCTTCCCCAATTTAATAAATTTTTCCTTATTTTTCTGGCTTTTTTATATTTACTTTGCAGAGTGCTTTTCTTATCGAGTACCCGACAAAAGGCACATGTATTTAAGACTTTGCCGAGTAGTCGGCAAAGAACTGAATTCCGGTTGTGATAGTTTGAAGCATAATGAACCACACTGAGTCTGCTGGGTGAAAGTACGTTTAGGTCATTCAACTTGGCAAAATATTTTTAAAAGTTTTTGAAAAAAATAAAAACTACCCAAAATCATCGTCATGGCATTGAATTTTGATGTGTTCAGCATCAGTTGCCGTTTGTGCACAACGCTTAAATCTGTTTTATCTTTTTTTTTGTGAACTTCAATCCATTTTTGTTTCAAAATATAAGGTGGACACTGGTTTGCTATATATTTATTTATATACACTTGTATAGAACACAAACAACAAACTGGGCCTAGTTTACAATAGTCGGATAATTGGATATGATGTATATATAGGGGAAAAGTCTGCATTGCCTCTCTTAACTTTTGCGAAAGTCCGCTCCCTCTTCCCACTCCCGATCTCCAAAACTGGACAAAATACATCTCTAAACTTTTGAAAACGTTCATCTTACCTCCCTGACCCGCTTATAAGCGGTTGTGAAGGAGGTTATTTTTTTCTTTTTTTTTATTTTAGCGGGATCTTTGAAAAATCATAGTTAATCCAATTTTTTTATATCCACGTGAGTATATCTACTAATGACTATATAATATGGTATGCTTTAGTATAATTTTTTTGATGTAACTCTAGATCTACGCTTTTTCTATATTTAATTGGAATAATTTATAGCCGTAGTTTGTATGGTCTATTTGTGGTGAAATTTTTATAGTGGGCTAATTATTATATGTTTGAACTACAATAAAAATTTCATACTCATTGTATAATGTATAATTTAGTTATAATTTAGTCCTATAAAATTGGATTTTCCATTTTATTATTTTTTATGATTTACTATAATTTTTAAAAGATCCGGCCGAAATAAATAAAAATATAAAATATAAAATTGTCTTCAAAATCATTTATAACCGGGCTAGAGAGGTAAGATGAGCGGTTTCATAAGTTTTCGGATGCATTTTGTCCAATTTTAATGTTTAGAAGAAAAAAATGAACTTTCACGAAAGTTATAGACTTTTCCTATATCCTTCATATAGGAAAAAAAATGTCGTTTTGGATAAGATTTTGGTCCAACATTGGGAATATAAATCATAAATAATTTATAAGTTATTGAGTTTTAAAATATAAAAGCTATATGAATAGATTTGTATTGATAAATATTTTTATAAAAGTATACATATATTATTTTTTAATTAATATTTTTTATAAAAACAAGAAGTTAAAGTTATACTTTGAAGACCGTGTCATTATCTAAAACGACTTTCTTTTTCTATACGAAGGGAATATATGACTGGGGTCGGGTGATGGATGGATCTTTGGGTTGGGCTCCGGCCACCTACCAATTCGCCCCCAGGCCGGCCGCGTTGTGTCGATTGATTATGCATGCTTGTTATTATGCCACTTTGATCTTTGCTTTGCTCTCTGGCGTGGAGTAGTAGTGGACCGCGCAAAGACAGCAACTGCGGTTTTTTTTTTTTTTTTTTAGCAATCAGTTTTCTTTTGAATTTAAAAACAGCCTCGAACTTGAATACACGAGACAACTTACCCTTTAATTAACATTCACAATCTGATACCTGAGACAAGTTACCCCATTGACCATTTCAAACTAGTTTCTTCGGTGGTTGTACTGACATGGATGTAGGGCCCACATGTCTGATGGTTTCTATCTTTTTGTTATATACAAATCATAATTTTTTCCATATGAAGTTGAATAAATACAAACTTTATATAAAAATTATAGAGTTCAAGCAATCTACAATTCTATAATTGATAACTTTTTATTCATGATGTTTAATAGGCTCAAATATTCATTTTAAGTTGTTGGATTCTAAAATTCAAGATTTTGATTTTTTTTTCAAACTATCTAGGATGCTCACACGGCCTATACCAAAGGTGTAGATCTCAATGCGATCTGCAGCTTTGCTGTTGACAACTTTTTTATATGAGAAAGTTTGGAGGCTCAATAGCTTAGTTTTAATTAAGTTCCCATATTTTCAAATAACCTTGGGTGTTGATATGATCTATCCTAAAATTTTAGCTGTCAACGGAACCTATAACTTTGTTGTTGACTATTTTCCTTTATCTAAGATCCATATTCATACATAGTAGGTGTATGATTTTACTCACTTGAACAAGGCAAACATACTTATATTCAACTTAGACACACTGTAAGGATAAAGCCAATTGCTTGTGCTCATCGAAATGGATGATGAATAACCCATGGAGCTCACGGGAAGGAGCTGGAGCATCCATACTAGCTTTGACATGGAAGTTACAGTTTGCTTTCCCACCACTACACAACCACAATACATAAGAAAAATAGATGTAATTAAAGTCAATTATTTGGTGACACGTAGTACCGGCAAGAGACACTCAGAGTCAGTCGTCTACAAGGAGTTCCTCGTTGATCGTCACTAGATAGGACTAACTTTTTTCCTATAAGGGAAGCTTTATTATTTCAAGATCGTTAATCGAGATGGTAGAAAACCTTGAAATACTCCTGACCTCTGCATAACCATGATGCACACAGCCTTAGAAAAGTTTTTTTTAAAAAAAAACACACTAATCCGTTCCCCTTTGCTTTACAGGTTTTCTAGGCTCATGAAAATGCCGAGTTTGTTGGTCATGAATGCTGCGATAGTTCTTGTTATGGCAGAAACGGCCGCCAGTTCGAGCTACTGGGGTTTCCAGTGTGCAGCTGGCAATTTTACACCAGGCAGCCCATATAGCAACAACTTGGAGGCGATGGCAGCGATCCTGCCCACAAGTGTTTGCGAGTGACTCTGCTGCTTCACACGAGGGCGGGAAGGTCTACGCACTGGCACAGTGCTGGCGGCGCTCTAGTAGAGAAGTGTGTGTCAGATGCGTGGCTACCGCTTTCAGAGATGCACAGACGACACTCTGTCAGTTCAGAGAAGGTGCAATTGTCTTCCGTGACAAGTGCACGCTAGGCTACTATAACCGAAAGATTGAGCAGTTTCCTTACGATCCTTCAATTGGGGTAGCTGCCAGCATAATGGATCCTACTCAGGTGGTAATTCACAGCAACGCATTTGAGGAGGCAGTCGAGAAACTACAGGGGGCTGTGGTACATACGGCAGTAAGGTCACCTTCCTCCTACTTTGCCACCGGGCAAATAGAGGTCAAGACAGTGGACCTTCAAGTTACGCTGTACGCGGCAGCACAATGCCTGCCTTCAATGGTAGATGAGGATTGCGGCCTTTGCCTAAGGGACTTGCTAGATGTGATGCAGCTTTCTGCTGCTCCTGACCTGACTCCGGGGAGGGTAGCTTCCATTTGGTGCAGCTACAGATTTGCCTTCTACCCTTTCTTCAGCGGTCGACCAACGCTGATCCTTCCAGCGGCAGAGCCACCTATGGGTGAGTGAATTGCGATCTCTTGTTAATTAGTCATTTGTTAATTTAACGACTTAACTTTATAAGGTTTCATGCATTTGCAGGAAATGGTCGGCCCCCTGCTTCGCAACACACTAATGGACACATTTCTTGGGTCTGGGCGGTAATAGGACTGGGTGCAGCTGTCATTGTTGTTGTTATTGCGGTGGTGGTGGTGGTGCTGGTCGTGTTTTGCTACAATAAAAGGCAAAACCTTCCCTCTGGTAAGTTTCCCTAGACAGTTATGTAAGTGAGAGACTCAATCCTGAAATTTCAACTAACGAAAATTATAAATGGCCAGGTGAGATTGAAAAGACAGTTCAGCTGAAGGACAGAACAGGTGAAGAAGAGGCACCACGTGTCTATTCAGGACAGGTTCGTGTGTTTTGAAATTTCTGTTTAAAACGTACTCACTCCATTCTAAAATAAATCAAATTCGTAAAGTCACCGTAAGTCAAACTATTTTAAATTTTCAACTTCATATGAAAAGGTAACAACCTATATGACACCAAATTAGTAGTACACAATGAAAATGTATTTAATGAAGCATCTAGTGATATTAATTTGATGTAACTCTTTTCTATAAATTTGCTCAAACTTAAAATAATTTGACCGGCCAAAATCACCTATCAAATACCAAGTACATCAGAAAGCGTAAATTGGAGATAGATATGAAAGAAAGTGCATATACAGAGTTAAGCACATCTGGTTCACCTATACCTCATTTGAGAAAAAATGATGAATAATACATGTTCCATTGGAAGTGTATGGACCCTGACTCCTAAGCATGGCTATTCAACATTAAAGCAATGCTGTTATCAAAAAAAAAACATTAAAGCAATGCAAATAAATCTGATTGTTTGCATTGGGATCTTAAGGTGGAGTGCATACAGCTTAAAATATTTGGAACAACGCCTGCATGATTTAATGTGAATTAAATTGCATTGCACAAAGGTGGCAAATTTGCATTCCATCATTATCATCTTTATAGCCAGAGGAAAAAAAAAGGACCACTCTAAGCTTATAGTGACACCTTAATAATGTTTCCTTGCAGTACAGGGAACAATGGAGTAACAGAATACATTTGGGCAAAAATAAGATTAAGAGTAATTGTGTATTCCATCCCTAGGACACTATCTATAAAAAACAGATAGATAAAAATGTAGCTTTCACCATCATTTTTCCACAGAACCAACTCTTCTTTTCTGATCGTGCTCACAAATCAAAGTGAAAAAAGCAAGGCCTGTAACAAACAAAATACCCAGAAATTTGATATATATCCAGGCACTAGGACGACCAAATATCCTATTAGCCGACTAGACCGATCAGACCGACTAATCGACCCTGATCGATGACTAATCACGATTAGTCGTCTGATCGGTGGTCTTACGACTAGCCTCGATAATACGATCTAAAAACACTGAACCCAAATCCTAGGGCTAGAACCATCAAACTGTGGAAAATGCATCTTAGGGAGTGTATGGTGAGGTAAAGACTCTAGTCCTAGGTTGCTCCCTCTTTGAGTTAGGATGTGAGGAAGCGCCGGGTCCAGTCCGCTGTTTGTCCTTGGTAAACATGTTTGTAAGGGAATGATCATCTTCTGACAAAATAGATAGTTCATCAGAGTGGTCAGAAACACCCTCATTCTCTATCTGACGCAAGGTTAACGCCGCCACAGCTTGTCCATTGGCTTGGACCTTTGGGAGATGACTGGCTGGGCTTCCCGGATATCCTTGATGTCCTTTTTCAGCTCCTGTTGAATCAAACCAATATCATTGTGGCAACCGGTTCAGTTGACACCTCCCCATTTACCTGCCACAACAGATCACCGACTACACCTGAAAGTGCAGCACGACCAAGGAATTTTCTTGCAACCCGAGTGTGTGGACACTTCCTCACCAACACCGCCTACGCCAATAGGCTTAAGGAAGCTCTGGAATTTTACACAGGAATGTTGTCCCGAAACCCTTACTCCCACTGAATCTGTATATCAAGATGAATGTGAGCATAGGTGATGTAGTGCTCACCGAGGTTCACGCCGCCGAACCAGAGTTGTCAGAGTAGTCCCCCAGTCAAGCGTTGTGCCCAAGAGGTGGATCCTCGCTCGCCCCGCCGCGTATTGACGACGATGAGGTAGAATACTAGAATAGCTAGCTCAATTCTGGCAAACGAGATGAGGACAGCTTCCTCGATTTCTCGGTTTCTTGTTTGGAAAATACGATAGTTCCCAAATCTGGTTACAACTCACGCTTGTACCCCAGTTCCGACCTATATGGCCCACACACATGCCATGAATACAGAATAAAGCAAGTAAATAAACTGCGTTTGGTAACTATGAAAACATAATACTCCATTGCGCCATCTTCACACCTCAATATGTGTAGGCTTGACAGCTGGCGAGTGGGAAGAGGACCCAACCAAGCAAATCAAAGCAGCCCCGCCTGACAAAAATTCCCAAACCTAAAGTAGAGAAGAGGAAGTACACCAATGCAGCTCTGAAACCTAAGCCACAACCAAGTAAAAATAGGCAATATATAATGTCTATTAACCGTTCAGCACGAAAGGCATCTGCATGTTCGTCTGATAAGCAAACAACCACAATTCCAAGCATTAACGAAGAGTGAGATCTCAATCTGCAATTCTCCACATACCTTCAGACACTTATATTATGGGTTCTGGTCTGATGTATGGAACTGAAAGAAGTCTATTTCTATGCAAAGCTATCCATTTCTCAAACTCAATTAAATGCACAAATAGCTTGCTGCTGTTGTCTAATTGCAAATTAAAAAAAGTCCCTCTACTATCTTTAGATCTCTGAAATATTATAAATTAAGAAATGTGTGCTTCCTTCGTTCTAAATAATAAGTTATTTTAGCGTTTCTAAATACATATATATATATATAATAAATTTTACTAAAACTATTTTAATATACATGAAGTTTTTTGTTATTATCAACTAAAATCGATATGTTATAAAAAAAACTAAAATCGATAAAACTGATGTGACACTTTTTAAACCAGCACAATGAAGAAACTTGTAATATGTAAAGGGACTTCTACTAACCTAGCACCTTTTACAGCGGTGGCCCTGCAATATGTGCATCTGAAACTTATAATTTTCAGATCTGTTCTAAATTTATGAACCTACAGAGCATATATTAACTAACTGCTATGCACATATACACATTGAATAGGAAACAAAGGTGAACTGTGTTTTCGAGAAAAAGAAACAAAGGTGAACTGAACCTGATAATGATCTAACCTGGGAATGGTTGTGTTGAATTGTTGAGCGCAGAGAAAAAATTATGACTGTAATAATTCTGTAAAGGGAAACAAAAAAACATAAGTTCTTCATGATTATGTAGAAGGCTGGATTGCTAATATAGTTGATAAAGCTGAAAAGAAGGCAAAATAAAAACTCTGAGACGAGAACGATCAGCAGAAAAGATAAGAAAAAAATTCACATCCTGCAAAATATACAGCAAACGGTTATAGACAAAGATATGCAGGCATGAATTAAAGATAGGAGAATGGAGAAACCTCACAAAAATCGTCCAGCCATGCGGGGGATGAGGAAGTATAAATGTAGGCGTAGATTGGACGGTGCTGGAGACGCGCGGCGAGGGTGACATGGAGGGGACCTATATTTGAACTATACAGCTACTCTTTTGGTGACTGTACAAATTCAAAATACATAGCTTATGTGCAAGTCTATATTAGTTTTATCAGAGTAATCCAGTTTTTACTATTTGCTATTTGCATTTTCTAGATAATCCTTTTTAACAAGCTTTGTTTCTTATTTACAGGTTGAATCACAACCTTCAGCTTTAGATAGCTTTGAAGAGATAGTGCAGATGGCAAAGAACAAAGAAATAGCACTCTTTCTGGACTACGACGGAACGCTAGCGCCAATCGTGAGGGACCCAGAGAGGGCCTACATGTCCAACGAGGTAAATAAGTTAGTATTTCTATATGGATCTCCAAAGAATTGTGGGACTCTGTATCTGTATTATAAATACTGCTTAGATCTCCTAAGGCTTATAGCAGTCAGGGTTATAAATAGAGATAATAGTATTTGGATTCTGAATAATAATAATAAATCAATGAATCTATCTGTTTGGACACATTATTATTATTTAGCTGATTCTAATAACCAATTCAAGATCCAAATAGGCACTAAGGCTCTTAATGGTAGTTGCTTCCTGTAACTCACTTTTTCTTTCCAAATCCAAAATTACCAGATGGCATGGAGTTTTGCAAAATGTGGCCAACCTGTTCAGAACTTCCGTTGTTAGTGGGCGAGCACGTGACAAGGTACATTGTCTTCAAATAGTAGTTTTTGTAAGATAATCTGCTGCATTCTTTGAAAGGCAAATATGCTTCTAACAGGACACAAGGAACTCTCACAGGAAGCACACACGAGCACTAGTGTTTTTGGTGGCTGGAATGACTTGGCCTTTTCTGGTTTTCTCCTCTCCTAATATAGCCAATGCGAGCTACAAATCAGGCTGTGACAGCCTCTGATAAATGCAGAAAATCACTCAATCAATCAGCCTATTACTTCGTATTACTCCATGCTGAAATTTAGCTAAAGTAAATGCTATATAAACCTAGACACTAGCATGCACCTAGACACTTGGAATTGATGTGGACCATATATTCCAATCCTAGCACGAATGCCAAAGAATCTGACTCGCCCAAGTGCCTTCGTTTAAATGTGAGTGAGCTGTTCTTTAGTGCCGACAAAATCAGCACTAATCCTCCCATCATCCAAGCACTCCTTGATGAAGTGGTAGCGCACATCGATGTGTTTGCTATGCTCATGGAAGACAGAATTCTTCATCACGCTAAGGCGGACTTGTTGTCAATCTTGAGCTCGATAGTGCTGGCATCCCTTCCCTTGAAGTCGCCAAGCAGCCGAGCTAACCACACCGCCTGTGTGACTGCTGTTTTGGCAGCAACATACTGTCACGAACCCTGATCGTATTCACTCACAAATTGAAATTACAGCACATATGAAAGCTCTGGAAGGTTCTAGAAGTGTCTATAGAGAGGAATCGGTACAAGGGAGGAGGAGGAAGGATTAAAGGAAGAAGATACAACTCTAGCCTAAGCTAGCCTCGAGCAATCGCTCGCCTCGACTCGAGCTCGTGCTCGCCGCCGCCGGGTTCGTGTTCTGGTTCTTCCACAACTTCTTCGATTGATAGGCTTCTGTCTTTGTATGAGGCTGCCTTCTCGTGGCTGGCCGCCGTGGGCCATTACAGGATCAGCCCAGCCCACTCGTCCTTTGCTTGGCCCAGTCTGCAGTATCCTGACACATACTCTCCCTTAAAGGACGAGACTGCAACAACCTTCTGCTTGAGAGCATGCCAACTCACCAAGCTATTGCCGTAGAAGAACAGGCTGCCAGATTTACTCTTCCTAGTGTCGGCAAGGTCGTTGTCACTGACTCACTGTACCCGAGGAGCCGTGCCTCCCCTGTCCTCCTGTAGTGGTAGCCGAGACTTAGTCACAGCCAGGATCCGCTTCACTGCCACCATGTGTTCCTCCATAGGCCGCTCCATGAAGCGACTCACATAGCCCATGCTGAACGCGAGGTCCAGCGCTGTGTGTGGACGAGGTAGCGAAGGTTTCCAATGATCCTCTGGTACAGAACAGAGTGGCGTCCACCTCCGCTCCTGTGCTGTCACGGCTCAGCTTGAGCCACTGCGCAGGATTGCAGTCCTGCACCCCTGCCATCTACAGGATGTTCTTGGATAGTGTACTTGGCACAGAGTGATGCTGCTGCTGCTTTGCTGTACCTCGATGCCAAGGTAGAAGGAGAGCAGTCCCAAGTCGCTCATCCTGAACCTTGTCTTCATCTCTGCCTTGAAGTGGCAGATCTCCGCCTCGGTTAATCCACTGATATCATAATCCACATAGACCTGAGGAGCAGCAGTGAGTCACCAGGGTTTGCCGGTACATGCTCGTGCGGACTCTGCTCGAACCCGAGAGCTCGCACTGTAGTGCGCAGCTTCTCGTTCCAAGCCTGCAACCCTTGCAGCAGCCCGCCGAGTGCCTTCTCCAGGTGCAACGCCTTGTGTTCAGCTCCGGCGACGGTGAAGCCTGGTGGTTGCATGCATAGACTTCCTTCCCCAAATCGCTGTTGAGGAAGGCCGACTACACATCCATGTGATGCACCGACCAGCTTTCTTGCGCAGCCACAGCTAGCAGCAGCCGCACAGACTCAAGGCGAGCCACAAACGCGAACATCTTGTCGAAGTCAATGCCCAGCTGCTGCATGTAGTCCTTGGTGGAGAGGCGAGCGTTGTGCTTGGTCACGGCTCCAGCCTCGTTCTTGTTGAGCTTGAAGACCCACGTCAGCCCAATGGGGTGATGCCCGTGACGAAGCTCCACCAGCGATCATGTGCCGTTCTGCTCACTTGTGGAGGCCGGCCCAGTTCCAACAGTTTTTACTGTACAGTGCTCTATTTGTCAAAATCTTGTATCACTTGTATTTAATACTTACCAGCTGGATTTTTTTTTTTTTTGTAGCTCTTTGATTTTGTAAGGATCAAGAATATCAGCTACGCTGGCAACCATGGAACGGACATAAAGATAGCGACCTCGACTGCAGGGTCTGCGACCACTAGCGAGATAGTAAGTACTGCATAATTCTGTATTGTTATTAAGACACTAGCAAGAAAGAATGTACATTGCACAACTATTTTTAACTTAATGCAGAACTTCACTGGATTGTAGGTCGAAGAAGATTCATATCAGCCTGCGGAGAAATACATCGACATGATCAATGAGGTACTATCTAGACTAGAAATAGAAATTAGGATGAATTTAGCTATAATCAATTGAATTCTAACACACATTATCAAATAGGTTCATAATATTCTAGTGAATGCAACGGGAGAAATTAATGGCGCAAACATAGAACACAAGAAATTCTGTGTCAGCCTCCACTATAGAAATGTTGCTGAGGAGGTAAAGTTGGTCCTTAATTTTATTATTCTTGTGATTTCCTACTTTCTGGTAGCCAGCAATAATTTATATAAGTTCGTTAAATATTTGATTTCTTGCCATGTGTTCGACGGGTCGTCAACGGAATCTTGGAAAACATGAAGGATCGAGTCAAGCTTACTACAGGCCATATGGTACGCTCTTCTAACTATATGGATAACCAAACTACTCCGTAACATATAAATGCATAATTTTAGATGAAGTTCAAATCCACACTGAATCAACAGCAAAACATGAAAGCGATAAAGAAACCCTAACAAATGATGATTTGGTTCATCGTTCATCCTCATCTCTCATATCTTCATTAACAATAGCATGTGAAGCTAAACATACGCGTACAAGTTAGGCGTCTAATAATATTAGAAATGCAACCAAATGTAAGATAGAGAGGTAGCTTTTTAGAGGTTTAAGTTATTGAAAATGGTATAAAATGTTGGAACTCGCCGGAGAGACAATGCGGACAGCGCTGCCAGCAAGGTCACGGCCAGGAACACACACACACAACTCACGCGAACACAGTGGACACGATCTCGTTTGGTGATGTCAAACTCGACAGCTTTTTCAGGGTTTATTGTTATGCTTATATAACTGATTACAAGGAAATAAATCAATCCTTTCAATCAGGCTGTGACCTTGGCTGCCAAGAAGTGGGTCTTGTGACCAACGGGTGTTGGAAATTATCACAGGTAATTTGGGGCTGAATCTTATGTATTAGCCTTTGAGGCAATGAAAACTGCAGGGATACATATATATAGGGCAGCAAACTTGGCTGCCAAGAAGCTGTTGCAAAAGCTAACTTGGCTGCCAAGTTGATGCCAAGTTGTTGCTAAAGTAAAGCATATTCTAAAGTAGATACTAAGCATATTCCTAATGGATAAGCACAAGAGTTAAAGAGCTCTATCAATCTCCCTCTAAGTCTTGTGTGTATGCTTCTGAGCAACCTGGACCATCCCAATCTTGGCGCGGAGCTCCTGGAACTTGACTCGCCCAAGGGACTTGGTCAGGAAATCAGCAAGTTGGTCTTGCGTGTTGATGTAGCCAACCTTGACGCTCCCCTCATCCAGGCAGTCTCTGATGAAGTGATGTCTCACCCTGATGTGTTTACTGCGCTCGTGGAAGACGGGGTTCTTTGCCAAAGCCAAGGCGGACTTGGTGTCCACCCTCAGCTCCACGGGTGCTGCATCTCTGCCAATGAGATCGCCGAGCAGCCGAGCGAGCCAGATGGCCTGAGTCGAAGCGGTGGTGGCTGCGATGTATTCTGCCTCGCAGCTGGACAGAGCCACCACCTGCTGCTTGACCGACTGCCAGCTGATCAGACACTTGCCAAGGAAGAACAGCGTCCCGCTGGTGCTCTTGCTCGTGTCAATGTCGCCGGCGTGGTCACTATCGCTGTACCCGATGAAATGCACCGCACCGGGACACCTCGGGTAGTGCAGGCCGTAGTCGGAGGTACCCGCAACGT
Source organism: Coix lacryma-jobi var. lacryma-jobi (assembly GCA_009763385.1). NCBI lineage: Eukaryota > Viridiplantae > Streptophyta > Magnoliopsida > Poales > Poaceae > Coix > Coix lacryma-jobi. Next base: position 117,994,186 of record CM019829.1, read on the forward strand.
AGCGAAGAATCCTCTTGACGGCTTGCTGATGCTCCGCCGTCGGTCGCTGCATGAACCGACTGACGTAGCCCACGGTGAACGCCAAGTCCGGCCGCGTGTGGACGAGGTAGCGAAGGCTGCCCACAATGCGCCGGTACTGCGTGGCGTCGACCTCCTCCGCCGTGCTGTCGCGGCTCAGCTTCAGCCTCTCCTCCATAGGAGTGTGGGCTGGGTTGCAGTCGATGAGCCCGCCCAGCTCGATGATGCGCTTGGCGTAGGCGGTCTGGCGAAGGGAGATGCCGGAGTTTGTCCTGGTGGACCTCAATTCCCAGGTAGAAAGAGAGGAGACCCAGGTCGCTCATCTGAAAGACGGTCTCCATCTCCGCCTTGAATGCCTCAATCTCGTCCTCCTTGGTGACGGTGATCACCAAGTCGTCGACGTAGACGCCCACCAGCAGGGCGTCGCCACCCTTGCCCCGCCGGTAGACAGCAGCCTCGTGAGCGCTCTGCTGGAACCCCATTTGCTTGAGGTTGGAGTCCAGCTTGGCGTTCCAAGCTCGAGGCGCCTGCCGCAAGCCGTAGAGGGCCTTGTGCAGGCGAAGAACCTTGTTCTCCTTGCCGTGGATTACGAAACCTGGCGGCTGACGGACGTAGACCTCCTCCTTCAAGTCGCCGTTGAGAAAGGCAGACTTGACATCCATGTGGTGGACATGCCAGCCCTCCTGGGCTGCCAGAGCGAGTAGCAGGCGAACGGACTCCATGCATGCAACGGGTGCGAAGGCGTCGTCGAAGTCGACTCCCTCCTGCTGAACGAACCCGCGCGCCACGAGTCGTGCCTTGTGCTTGATCACAGCACCAGCCTCATCCTTCTTGAGCTTGAACACCCACCCACTTCAGGGTGATGACGCGGTGGCCGACGGGAAGATCCGCCAGCTCCCACGTGTGGTTCCGCTCGACGACGTCCATCTCCTGCTTCACCGCAGCACGCCATGCCGCGTCTCCCTCCGCCTCAGCGAAGGAGCGGGGCTCGTCGTCATCGTGCGCCAAGTGCAGCTCCCCCTCGAAGTCGTGCTGCGCCAGTCCAGGGACGAGCAACTCGCCGAGGAGGTTGTCCATGGTGCGGTAGCGCAGAGGCTCGTCGTCGTGGTAGGCGTCGACGCGGTCCTCATCGTCGGTCAGCGGAGTGGCGAACTCCACCGAGTGCTGCTCATCGTGGACCGGAGCTGCTGTGGCCGATCCCGGTGGTGTGGCCGCCAGTGCAGGAGAGCGTGGAGTGGCCGGTGCAGGAGATGCAGAAGCTGGTGCTGGAGACCCAGGAACCGGTGCTGGAGATCCAGGAGCCGGTGCTGGTGCAGAGCGGGTCATAGCCGGTGCCGAAGGTGGTGAAGCGTGGGGTGTGGCCGGTGCCGAAGGTGGCGGAGGACTCACCGGAGCTGGAGGCGAGCGAGGAGTCGAGGCGGGCGAGCTCGATGAAGACGAGCTGTTAGCTCCCCCGGCTCCCTCGAAGTGGACGTACTCGACGATGAAGTCTCGGAGGGTCGAAGTCGAGCCGTCGTCCACCGCCTTGTCCCACACCCAGCCTCGTCCCTCGTCGAACACGACGTCATGCGAGATGCGGACGCGCTGTGTCGCGGGGTCGAGGATGCGATAGGCCTTGACGCCCTCCGCGTAGCCGATGAAGACCCCAGGTGCACTCCGGTCGTCGAGCTTGCCGACGTGGCCGAGCTCCTTGGCGAAAGCGAGGCACCCGAAGACGCGAAGATGGCTGACCGTCAGCTTGCGCCCGTGCCAGACCTCGTACGGCGTCTTGCCGTCAAGCGCCTTGGTGGGCGAGCGGTTGAGGAGGTGGACAGGCGTCATCACCGCCTCTCCCCAGTAGATCGCCGGCAGCCCTCTCTGCTTGAGGAGGGCGTGGGCGGTGGCCACCACTGTCTGGTTGCGGCGCTCGACAACGCTGTTCTGCTGCGGGGTGTACGGGGCGGAGAAGTGGCGCTGGATCCCCTCGTCGGCGCAGTACGCCGCGAACTCAGCCGCCGTGAACTCGCCGCCGTTGTCCGTGCGCAGCACCCAAAGCTTGCAGCCGCACTCCTTCTCGGCAGCAGCTTGATGGCGTCCGCAGCTGCCTCCTTGGTGTCGAGCAGGACAGCCCACATGAAGCGGGACACGTCGTCGACGAGGAGGAGGAAGTAGCGCCGTCCTCCGGGTGTAGCAGGGGTCACGGGGCCGCAGAGGTCGCCATGTACAAGCTCCAGCCTCTCCTTGGCTCGGAAGCTCGCCTAGCGAGGGAAGGGCAGTCGGCGCTGCTTGGTGACAACGCAGGTGTCGCAGAACTGCTCCACGTGGTCGACGTGCGGCATCCCCCGCACCATCTCCTTGCTGCCCAGCTGCTTCAGGGCCTCAAAATTGAGGTGCCCGAAGCGCTCGTGCCACCGCCACGCGTCGTCGTCGCGGCGGGTAGCAAGACAGAGGGGCTGCGCCACCTGCACGTGAAGGACGTAGAGGTGATTCCTCCCTCTGTTCACCTTGGCGAGGAGCCTCCGACTGCTGTCCCAGATGCGCAGCACCCCGTGCTCGATCTCCACGCGCGAGCCATTCTCATCCAGCTGTCCCAAGCTGATGATGGAGTTCCTCAGCGCGGGGATGTAGTACACGCCCGTGAGTAGCCGGTGCTCGCCAGTCTTGGCGGTGAAGACGACGGAGCCGACTCCCTTGATCTCTACGGCGGAGGCGTCCCCGAACTTGATGGAGCCTCGCACGCCGGAGTCCAAGTCAGAAAAGAACTCCCGCCGCCCGGTCATGTGATGGGTGGCGCCGGAGTCGAGGTACCAACCGTCGATCTTGTCGTCGCTGGCGGAGCCGAGGAAGGCGTGGGCGCGCGACTCGTCGAGGTGGAGAAGCGCGGCGGCGGTCGGCGCAGGAGAGGAGCACAGCTCAATGTCCCCGTGGATGTAGAACAGAGCCGGCTCATCACCCTCTTGTGCATGTGCGACGTGAGCCTGACCACCGCGCCTCGCCTGCCGGCAGTCCCTGGCCCAATGGCTGGTCTTGCCGCAGTTCTTGCAGATGTCGTCCCGGTTCGGCTTGCGCTCGCCGTCGGCGCCGTCAGGAGCGCCACCACGCGCCTGGGGAGCCTTGTCCCGCTTGCGCAGCCGGCGCTTTGCGAGTGCTCGACGATGGTGCAGCCTCGCCCTTCCGCCGCTCCTTCCGCCGAGCGAGCCACTGCTCCTCGGTGTAGAGAAGCTTGCCACCGGCGTTGGTCGGCTGCGAGGGAGCCTTCCAACGCTCGTCGATGGCCTTGGCGCGACCCGTCACCTCCTCGATCGTCAGCGAGGTGAACTCGAGCAGGATCTCGATCGACACAGCAACCTGCTTGTACTTGTCGGGGACGACACAGAGAAGCTTCTAGACAGCCTCCTCCTCATCGAACTTGGTGTCGCCGTACCGCAGGAGCTGCTGCTGCAGAGTGATGAGGCGAATGGCGAAGTCCTCGACGTCCTCGCCGGGCTTGAAGGTCATGTCCCCCCACTCCTTCCGCAGTCGCTGCAATGTGGATCGCCGTGCGTGGTCGCTGCCGATGCGCGCCGCGGTGATGGCGTCCCAAGCGTCCTTGGCGGTCTCCTTGTCCGCAAGGGTGGTCTGCATCTCCACCGGTACAGCGGCGAGAAGTGCCTCCATCGCCCGCCGATCCTCGGTGAAGTCGACGTCACCGTACCGTACCGCGTCCCACATGTGGCGCGCCTGCAGCTTGACCTTCATCATCATCGACCACTCGTTGAAGTTGGTCTTGGTGAGCATAGGCCAGCCGCTGCCAACGCCGGCGTCCTTGACGATGGTCTGGACGAGTGGAGGAGTCCCTGGCCGGCCACGGCGACCACGGCGCCGCTCTGGAGAAGGGGAGGCGCGTCGCCTGTGAGGGCTGCGTGCACCAGCGTCCCATCTCCCCAGCTCGCGGTCGTCGAAGGCGTTCAGCTCGCGTGCATACGGGCCGTGTGCGAGCCGCGCTCGAGCATCACGCGCCCGCATCCCTCGCTGCGCCTCCAGCTGCTCAGCCTGCTCAAGCCTGCGCTGCTCCTCGAGCGCGCGCTGGATGCGCGGGTCCCGAGCGGCTGCTGCGTCGCGGTCACGGCCGAAGGCACGCCCTGCGCGTCACGCTCCTCGCGCTCGAGCCAGTGGTTGGCGTCGCGGGCTGCGCGATCCTCCCAGGCCTCCTCGCTCTCGGCCATCTCGAAACCGCGCGCACGAGCGAAGCCGCGCGCTCCCAAGTCGCGCCGGCCTCCAGCTCTCAGGGCTGCGGCGGCGTCCGCGGCCTCCCAGGCCGCAGCTCTGCCGCGCGCGCCTGCCTCTGCGCGCAGGTCCCGGCCGTAGCCGTGCAGCTCGCGGTCCAGGCCGCGGTCTTCCGCTTGCGCCGCGCGCAAGTCCTCCTGCTCGAGGTCGCGGCCGTCCGTGCGTCCGCCTCCCGCACGTCCGCCTCCAATCCCTGCGCGGCCCGCAGCGTCGCCTTCAGTCGCGCCCGCAGCAGCGCGCACGTGCGCCCGGCCGCGCCGGCGCCCGCCTCCCGCCGCGTCTCCTCCAGGTGCAAGGCGGCGACTTCTGCCGCCGCAGCTTCAGCAGCTGCAGCCGCGACCGCGGCGTCCTCCGCGGCCCGTGCTGCTGCCAGCTCGGCGGCCGCGAGGCGCTGCGCGCGAGCAGCAGCCGCCGCGCGCGCGTCCGCCTCTCTGCGTCGAGTTCCTCCACGGGGCGCGCAGCTGCGGCCCGAGCGCGCTCCAGTCGCTCGGTGGCCCGTGCAGCCACCACCTCCAGCGCAGCGAGGTCCTCACCGCCGTCGCCCTACTCGGCCATGAGCCTGCGCCTCCCGCTGGATGTGGTGGAACGGCTCGAGGAAGAGGAGTAGGAGTGGAGGGACATGGTTGTGGATTGGGATGGGGAAGGGAAGAACCAGGAAAAGAACTAGGCTCTAGATACCATTTGTTGGAAATTATCACAGGTAATTTGGGGCTGAATGTCATGTATTAGCCTTTGAGACAATGAAAACTGCACGGATACATATATAGGGCAGCAAACTTGGCTGCCAAGAAGCTGTTGCAAAAGCTAACTTGGCTGCCAAGTTGTTGCTAAAGTAAAACATATTCTAAAGTAGATACTAAGCATATTCCTAATGGATAAGCACAAGAGTTAAAAGAGATCTATCAATTGAAAATGGTATAAAATGTTGGAACTCGCCGGAGAGACAATGCGGACAGCGCTGCCAGCAAGGTCACGGCCAGGAACACACACACACAACTCACGCGAACACAGTGGACACGATCTCGTTTGGTGATGTCAAACTCGACAGCTTTTTCAGGGTTTATTGTTATGCTTATATAACTGATTACAAGGAAATAAATCAATCCTTTCAATCAGGCTGATACATGCACAAGCATGCACTGATTGTGCTACTAATTAGCTACTATCCAAAAATGCAAAGTGCAAATATGCTAAGTCTAATTAGAACACAAGGAATACAATCAACAATCTCCTAAGCTGTGCTGTGCTGAATATTTACATCAAGCATGTCAATCTTGGCACGCTGCTCATGAAACTTGACTCTGCCTAGAGCCTTTGTCAGAATGTCACCCAGCTGTTCTTCACTTCTGACAAAATCCACATTGATTAGGCCATTGTCTGAAGACTCACGCAAATAGTGATACTTCACCTCGATGTGCTTGCTCTGTCCATGGAGTACTGGGTTCTTGATTAGAGCAATTGCAGACTTGTCCGCCTTCAGCATTGGCACTCTTGGTCCCTCCCTGCACTTCACAAAACACCCGAGCTAGCAAAACTGCTTGACATGCAGCATTTGCAGCAGCAATATACTCTGCCTCGCAGGTGGATTCACCTTTTGCTTCATAGATTGCCATGTAATTGGACTATCGGCCAAGAAGATAACTCCAGTTGTGCTTTTCCTAGCATCAACATCTCCAGCAAAGTCAGCATCACTGAACCAGTCAGATCAGCATTGCTGAAACCTGTCATGTGGGCCTGATCCTTCTTCTTTCTCCCAAACCAAAGTCCCCAGCTCCTCCCAAGCTAGCTTCCATAGCATCGCCATGTTCACACGGCCGAGGCGTGCGTGCCATCACCATGCATCTGTGTCATCATGCACTGCCAGGCAAACCAGAGGTGCTATGTTGATGATCAGCATGTACAAACGGTTTGCGGAGCGCCTCACCTTTGCCAGCAGACGAAATCGTGGCTCCTGGATGCGCATGATGTCGTCATCGATGTCAATCTTGTACCCGACCATGTCAAGTTGCCCGTTGTTCACGATGTTCGTCGTCAACCGGGTAATATAGTAGACCCCGGTGAACAAACGAGTCTCGCAGGTCTTGCACACGGACATCGCCATCCCCCGGATACGTCCCCAACACCTCCTAGTTGAGCTCCGCGAACACCTCCCGACACTTAGACATGTGGTTGGTGGCCCCGGTGTCAAGAACCTATGTCTTGGCGTCGCGGTCTCCTTCTTCGAGGTGGGCGAGCACCTTTTGCTCCCTCAGCTGGATCCGCGCGCTCACTAGTGGCGGCTAGATCTGGAAACCCGCCGCGCCTGAGCCGGCCGCGACCGTGCTTGAGCCAGCCAAGCCGGCGCCTGCGGGCAGAGATGGGAAGGACAACCGTGGCCGGATCCGTGCGCCCATGCCCAATGGAGGTGGGGAAGGCGGCAGCGGCGGCTGGATGTCCGCGGTTGCGGGAGAGGATGAAGACAACGCCCTCACGAGTAGCAGTGAGGCCTCCTCTTCTTGTGCAACATGGGTCTGCTCCTTCTTGGGCTTGGGGCGGAACTCACGGGTCCAATGGCCCATCTTCCCACACTTCCTGCACTCATCCCCAGTGGACTTACCATTTGGTGTTGGCGTACATCTGCGCCCCCATTCTCGGTCACGACCACGCTCATGACGCACCGATCTGCTGCTGGAGCCAGCACTAGAGCGGTTCTCCACCTCGCGCTTCTTTTGTCGCGTGTACTACTCCTCCGTGAGGTACAACCTCCCATCATGTTGCAACGATGCCAACGGCCCGACGCTTCCTCAAATGAGTCCTCCGCTGCCTTCAACCGCCCCACAAGACCCATGAGCGACATGTTCGACACATCGAGCAGAGTCGTGATCGCGAGGACGGCCTGCTTGAACCACGCCGGCACGTTGTGGATGATCTTCTCCACGATCTTGAACTCGTCCACAACCTCGCCCAGCGTGGTGAAGCTCACCACCAACCCTTGGAGGCACAACACGTAGTCTTTTGACTGTCTCACCGTCATTGAAAGACGCCAAGTCAAACTTCCATCGAAGTTGCGCCGCGTCACCCTCGGTCATTGCCGACTCGCATCGTCATGATGGTATCCTACACCTCCTTCGCCGCCTTCTTGTCAACGAGCACCGACACCATCTCTGGTGGCACCCTAAGGGCTTCGAGCACCATCATCTCTCCATGCCCATCGGCGCCCCCCACCTCGATGATGTTCCAGAGCACCCTCACCTTCAACTTCACCTTCATCAGGGAAGCCCACTCAAAGTAATTGGTCTTGGTGAGGACGGGGTAGCTACTCCTGCTGCCTACCTCATGAATCACCTGTTGGATCATGACGCCTTCCTTGGAGTTGGAGGAGCCGTTGGCTGGCTTCTTGGAATCACCCATCAAGTCATGGTCTCAACAAAACCGGCTATGATGCCACTTGTTGGAACTCGCCGGAGAGACATCGTTGTCGGCAAGGTCACAACCAGGAACACACACACACAACTCACGCGAACACAGTGGACACGATCTCGTTTAGTGTTGTCACACTTGTTGGCTTTTTCAGGGTCTATTGCTATGCTTATATAACTGATTACAAGGAAATAAATCAAGCCTTTCAATCAGGATGATACATGCACAATCATGCACTAATTGTGCTACTAATTAGCTACTATCTAAAAATGCCAAGTGCAAATATGCTAAGGGGCCGTTTGGATTTGGAATTGAATTCACTTTAAGAATCATAATTTAGAAACAGATTAATTAAGCTAATATGGTTGTATATGGATTATATTTGTATATTATTGTTGGCTATACGAGAGAGATTAATTAAGCTAATATGTTGCCTCTATTTCCCTACTTGTTGGGAGAGGCGCCCATAGCCCTAATGTTCCGCTATGGTGGACGAGGCTGTTCGAGGCAGGAATCGGGGGGCCGACGCAGTGCACCTGGTTCATTTCTTCCAGGAGGAGATCGTTGTGCACCTCCACAATGGAGGGGAAGGGGCGCCCACGTTCAAGATGAAGGCCGATGTAGGCGAACTTGTCGTTGAGGACACAAAGCAAGTTGAGGACGGGAGTGTGGTCATGGACATGCCATGCCCTTGAGGTGCCTGCAATAGTCGGTGGTGGACAATCAACCTAACCAAATGGCGGTAACATCTGCGTCAAGATGGAGGGTACGAGTTCCTAGGTTCCCAAGGAACTGGGTCTCCAAAGTGAGCCACACTAAGCGTGTCGTGGATAGGGGCGCCATGATCATGTCGACCAACTCAGAGATGGCACCGTAGTTCTAGGACTTGACCATGCAATCCATGCAAGTCATGTCTGAAAAGGTCGGATTGGGGTCAAAGCATGTGATCCTCGAGAGAGATTTTATTAAAGGCCAGAAGGAAGAGCTCGCACCACCGCATGTACTAGCCGGAGGAAGGGTCAAGGACGATGCACAACGATCCTCATGTTTTAGACCCCGACCATCTGAGAGTGCAGAAGGAGGGCATCATGGAGGGAGGACGGACCACCGTCGTCAATGTTTTCAAGGCGGTAAGGCGAGGCGAGGCGACTAACTACCGCCTTACGCTTAAGCGAGTAAGGCGTAGGGCGAGGCGACGCCTTAACAATTTAATTAAAATTTAAAATAGCAGCTCAGGAGTAGATGATGAAGAGACAAAAAGAAAGAAAAAAAAGAAAAAGAAAAGAGGAATAAGAAGTGATCTGGCCCAGCCCATCAGGCAGCCCATGTGCCCCTCAACCACCAAGGTGCGTCTTCACCTCTATCTGCTCCCACACCCCAATCCTCTTGAGACTCCGCCGCCGCAACTCTCCTGCCTTCGCTTCCGGCCTCCGCCCCTCTCTCTGTCTCTTCCCTCCCTCTCTCTTCCGGATGCGGGTGCGGCTGCATGGCATCCTGAGAAGGAAGAGGACGCTGCTGCATGGCTCGGCTGCGGGCGGCCGAGCGTCGACTTCCCCCAGCAGCGAGGGTGAATGTGGAGGTGCGGGTGAGCTATGGCTTCTTGTTCCTCTCCCGCTCACTGGGGTCTCACATGCGCCAGCTCTCTCTCTCTCTCTGCGCGCCCGTTTCTTCCGTGCGCTCACTCTCTGTTGGGGGTAGAGACAGTGGAGCCTGCTCTCGTCCTTGTAAAAAGGCCCAACGCCCAATGGGTCCAAGGACCTCCTTGTAAATACATGAATTATGAGGGGTGAGGAGGAAGAATATTCCTCCCACCGCCCTTATAAATAAAGCCTAAGAGGCACCTACGGTGGGGGGTGGCTCTCTCTTCTTCCTCTTGTGTGAGACGAGTCTGGCTCACCCCCACCTACGGTGGGGGTTTGAGCGAAGGACCCTATCTCAACAGTTGGTGCCGTCCGTGGGGATCGCACACAAAAAAAAGAGAAAAAAAAACACAAAAAGGCAACCTTCATCGTCACCGGACGGAGAAACCTTCATCATGACCAAATTCAGCAACCTTCGTCATCGCCGGACGGAGAAACCTTCGTCACGGCTAAATTCAGCAACCATCGCCGAGGCCTGTTCGGACAACCTTCGTCGTCGCCGGACGGAGAAACCTTCGTCACGACAAATTCATCAACCTTCGTCGAGGCCTGTTCGGGCAACCTTCGTCATCGCCAGATGGAGAAACCTTCGTCACGACCAAATTCAACAACCTTCGTCGAGGCCTGTTCGGGCAACCTTCGTCGTCGCCGGACGGAGAAACCTTCGTCACGACCAAATTCAACAACCTTCGTCGAGGTCTATTCGGGCAACCTTCGTCGTTGCCGGACGGAGAAACCTTCGTCACGGTCAAATAAAGCAACCATCACCGAGGCATGTTCGGGCAACCTTCGTCGTCGCCGGATAGATAAACCTTTGTCAAAGCCAAAATGGCCAACCCTCATCGTAACCAGATTCAGCAACCCTCGTCATGACCAAACACAACAACCCTCGTCAAGACCAGACGAGACAACCTTTGTCGTGACCAGATTCAGCAACATTCGTCATGGCCAGATGAGATTCATCGTGAACCCTCATCATAAACTACGATGACTTTAGTATACTCTCTCCAACAATCTGGAGAAGGTACCGTCTTTATCAACAACGACGACTTCAGCGAACCCTCTCCAACAATTTGGAGAAGGTACCCTCGTCATCAACGACGACTTCAGCGTACCCTCTCCAACAATCTGGAGAAGGTACCCTCGTCATCAACAACGACGACTCCAACGTACCCTCTTCGACAATCTGGAGAAGGTACCCTCGTCATCAACTATGACGACTTTAGCGTACCCTCTCCTATAATCTGGAGAAGGTACCCTCGTCATCAACAAGGATGACTCCAGCGTACCCTCTCCAACAACCTGGAGAAAGTACCCTCGTCATCAACAAGGACGACTCCAGCGTACCCTCTCCAACAATCTGGAGAATGTACCCTCGTCATCAACTACAACGACTTCAACGTACCCTCTCCAGCAATGTGGAGAAGGTACCGTCTTCATCAACCACGACGACTTCAGCGAACCCTCTCCAAAAATTTGGAGAAGGTACCCTCGTCATCAACGACGACTTCAGCGTACCCTCTCCAACAATCTGGAGAAGGTACCCTCGTCATCAACAACGACGACTCCAGCGTACCTGTAAGTGCAATCAAGCCCTAATTGTGGGTTTTGGTGATAATGACCACACGATTGGAGAACTAATAAGATTTATGAAGATGACAAGCAGGTTTATGATGAGAAAGGATGGTGTATAAGCGTTGGTGGACCCCTCATATGTTATTTCATCGGTTCCAGACTCAAAGTGCTATAACAAGCTTTTTCATTTGAATTTGAGTTATAGGAATGCCGTACTATCAAGGGGGAATGCAAATACATTGCTATGGCTGAATGATATGTGCTCAAACCAACCCAAGTCATCCCTATTTCTAACCAAAGACAACTGCACTGAAATCAAATCTATCTCTGTCTGTCTGGTAGGCGCGGCAGTGCCGCCCAGGGCGCGGCAGTGCCGGGCTGCGGCACTGCCGGGCTAACGCCGGCACTGCCGCGACTTGTTGTAACCGTTGGAAGGCAGGGGATATTTACTCCATCTCACTGCCACCCCAACGGTTACCCACGACCATAACTCTGCTCCTACCTCCAGACAAGGCTTCCTCTCCCCATTGAAGGCTCTCAAGCTCTCTCTCACCAAATCTTTGATTCCTATTGATTCCAAGTGAGTTAGAGCCTCAAACCTTCACCAAAGAGAAGCCCTAGCTGAGATCTACTCCCTAGAGCACTTGATTTGAGCCATAACCGGTGGATTTGATTCTATTACTCTTGGGTTCTTGGAACCCTAGCCGGCTAGGCGTCACCCTTGAGCTTGCCAACTTGTGTGGCAGCCTTGGGAGGTTTGTAATCACTTGTGCAGCTAGTATTATTACCCCTCACTTCAAGGATTTGGTTCCTTGACTTGAGAACGAGGTAGAGTTGCAAAGCTCATGACCTAAGTGGTCAACCTCAACAATGTGGAGGTAGACAAGACTTGGTGGCGAGCTGAACCACGGGATAAATCACTTGTCTCTTGTGCTTACTTGCTTTCATATCTCTTACTTGTGAGCTTGTGATAGATTCTAGGTTTGGCCCGATCTACTTCATACTACATATTTGGCTTGTTAGAGTTGGTTCTGCTGGTTCAGGAAACCTAGTGCTACATTTCCATTCATATAGATTTGGTTTGTTGTGGCTGGATTTTGAATTGTAGGCCAGTTGTCTGCGCGGCAGTACCGGGCTGAGGCCGGCAGTGCCGGGACGCGGCAGTGCCGGGCTCAGGGCGGTAGTGCTGGGCTTCGCTAATTGAGTTTTGAGCTGTGATTTTTGACAGGCCTATTCACCCCCCTCTAGGCCACACATGTCCTTACAAGTGGTATCAGAGCCTGGTCTCTCCGCAACACTTCACCATGCGAGAGAATGGCCACCGACAGAGGAACGGGTAACCCTAGTGTTGTGCAACCCACACTCGAAGTGGAAGTGCACACCGCTAGCAGCAGCGAAAGCATCTCCATAACAAGTGCAAAGACACTTCCTCAATTGGATGTGTCGGCCGGAGAGCTCGCTAGAAGAAAAGAAGAAAGAAGGCTAAGGAGAGAAGCAAGAGCTAAAGCAAGAGAAGATGTTGCAGCTCTTAAAGCTAAAGAGGAGAAGGCTCAAAGAAAAGAAGAAAGAAAGATTAGAAGAGAAGAAAGAGCCAAGAGAAGAGAAGAAAAGATGAAGAAGGAAGAGCTACAAGCAAAGAAGAAGGTGGACTTGAGTGATGACTCAAGTAGCACCGAAGATGGAGACGATGACATCTCCTACATGCCCAAGGACAACAAGAAGAAGGAGGAGACCAAGAAGTCATATGGAGCCGTATCCTTTAACTATTCTTCTATGACTAACCATGATTCTAGGCCTCTCATCAATCTGCCTACGGGCAAGTTACCCCGTTTCGATGGGACTAACTTTGCCAAGTGGAAGCACATTATGAAGACCTATCTTATTGGTCTCCATCCAGGTATTTGGGAAATAGTGCACAATGGACTTGAAGCACCGGTTGATCCGAAGAGCCCCACTCAAGATGAATTCCGCAACATTCATCTCAATGCCCAAGCCACTAGTGTGTTACTTAGTGCCTTGGATGGTGATGAGTACAACAAGGTCATGGGAGTTGAGGTTGCAAAAGAGATTTGGGACACTTTGCACATTGCTCATGAGGGAGTGGACAAAGTGAGGCAATCCAAGATTGACTTGTTGATGGCTAAGCTCAACCGGTTTGTAATTTGTGATGGTGAAGGCCCACAAGAAATGTTTGATAGGTTGATGGTCATTGTTGGCAAGATTAGAGAGCTAGGTGGTAATGAAATCAATGATCACAAGGTTGTGAAGATCATGTTGGAGGCATACTCACCAAGGAATGAGACCGTAGTGACATTGATTAGGGACAAGAAGAAGTTTGAGCAATTCACACCTAGTGATGTGCTTGGGAGGATTATTACCTTTGACATGCAAAGAGAAGAGGCAAATGAGAGAAGGAAGCTTGGAGAGTTGCAAGCTAGGCTAGATGGGATGAAGATCAAGGATGTGGCACTTAAGGCTAGCAAGCCATCAAGGCAAGCAACATCAAGCAAGGCAAAGTCAAGCAAGCAAGCCTCTACAAGCAAGCCCAAGCAACAAAAGAAGAAAATAGAAGTCGAGGACAGCTCATCATCCTCAAGTGAAAGTGGAAGTGAAGGTGAAGAATTTGAAGCAATTGGAGACATAGCTCTTTTCATGAGAAGGTACCGCAAGGGGCTCAAGAAGGAAGGTTACAAGTTTGTGAAGAGATGGTTTCCAAACAAGAAGAAGAGAATTTGCTACAATTGTGGTAGCACCGATCATTTCATAGCACATTGTCCACATGAGAAGAAGGACAACTTCAATAAGGGCAAGAAAGATTACAAAGGCACTTACAAGAAACACAACAAGAGATACATGGGAGAAGCTCACATTGGACATGAATGGGATTCAACCGCTCAAACCTCAAGTGAAGAAGATGAGAAGATAGCAACAATAGCATTCCAAAAGTCATCTCCTTCACCAAGGCTATTCAACAACTTGTCTGATGTTGATGATGACAACTCCCACACTTGTCTCATGGCCAAGAAAGAGAAGGTGAAAAAGACTCCTAAAACCTCTTCTCCACCTAGTGACATCTCTAGTAGTGAACTTAGTGATTCCTCTAGTGATGATGATTCTAGTGATGAAGAGATAAACATGATAACTAAAAATTTGGACAAGAAAACCAAACTCTTTATCACTAAGCTAATGGAGGAATTAGAGAGTGTACAAGCCGAGTTAGCAATAAGTGAGGATGCCCTCATCAAACAAGAGGACCTCTATATTGCTTGCAAGGAGGCTCTTGCATTAGAGAGAAGTGAGTTGGACGTCTTGCATGAGGCCTTGGCCAAAGAGCAAGATGAACATGCTTCCCTAAAGAAGACTCATGTTGCACTCAAGGAAAAGTATTGTGACTTGGGTAAAAAGCACGAAGAACTTGAGCTGCAATATAATCTTCTTTGGGAAAGCAACTCACCCCTCCCTAAAGCAAATGTCACTTCTATTCCCTCCACTAGTGAAGGTTGTGGAAAATGCTATAATGTTGATTTGAATGTCTATTCCACTAACCTTGTGAACATGGAGGCCATGAGAAAGGAGATAGCAAGATTGACAAACATTATTGCAAGTGGTTGTGTCAAGTCTACAACAAGTGCTAATGAGAAGACTCAAGAGAAGAGCAAGCCTAAGTTCAAGAACGAAAGACGTCCTTCCATAAAGGATGGGTTGGGGCACGAAAAAGGAGCCAAGACTAATGGAAGAAGGACAGTGAATGGCTATGAATGTGTGAGGTTTGAGAAGAAGGGTCAGATTGGTACAGTTCAGCCTGCACAGACCGCGGCAGTGCCACGCCAGAAGGCGGCAGTGCCGGGCCCCGGCAGTGCCGCCCCCAGGCCGGCAGTGCTGCGCCCCAAGAAAGGGAAGGCTACCAGTTTCCCTTCTGCTCAGTCTCACACACAGCACAAGCAGGTGCCCAACCCAAAGCAAGAGTCTCAGAAGCCAAAGGAATCTATTTGGGTGACCAAGAACAAGTTTGCACATCAACCCAAGATAGAAGCCCCAAGGAAGAGCATGTCATCTTGTTACATATTAGAACACAACAACAGTGGTAAAGTTGTTGCGAAATATGTTGGTGATAACAAGAGGACAACCGACAAGTTTATTTGGGTTCCTAAGATACTCGTGACTAAGTTGCAAGGCCCCAATGTCAATTGGGGACCTAAATCAAGGAACTAAACTTGTTTTGCAGGCATACTCCTCCGGTGGATCAAGTTGGGTGCTTGATAGCGGATGTACAAATCATATGACCGGAGAAAGGAGTATGTTCTCATCATATTCCCCAACTTCAAATGCAAGTGAAAACATCATTTTCGGTGATAACTCCAAGGGGGATGTGTTAGGACTTGGTAAAGTTGCCATAACACTTGAGCATTCAATTACTAATGTCTTACATGTTGATTCGTTGAGTTACAACTTGTTATCCGTTTCACAATTGTGTGGGATGAGTTTCAATTGTCTCTTTACGGATGAGGGTGTGGAAGTCTTTAGAAGGGAGGATTCCTCTATTGTCTTTACGGGTCGTTTGAAAGGGAAGCTTTACTTAGTTGATTTCAACAAAAGTGAAGCTAAACTTGAGACTTGTTTATTAGTGGCAAAATCTAGCATGGGTTGGTTATGGCATCGCCGACTAGCTCATGTTGGGATGAGGAACTTGGCCAAACTTCAAAAGGACAACCAGATCCTAGGACTAACCAATGTTGATTTTGAGAAAGACAGAGTATGTGGAGCTTGCCAAGCCGGAAAACAAGTAGGCGTACCTCACCCACCAAAGAGCTATGACACTACTACTCATCCATTGGAGTTGATCCACATGGATCTCTTTGGACCGGTTGCCTACCTAAGCATCGGCGGTAACAAACATGGTCTTGTTATTGTTGATGACTTTTCTCGTTTCACTTGGGTATTCTTTTTGCATGACAAGAGTGTAGTGCAAGAGAAGGTCAAGATGTTCATACGAAGAGCTCAAAGGGAATTCGGTTTCAACATCAAGAAAGTTCATAGTGACAATGGAACCGAATTCCGAAACACCCAAGTGGAAGAGTTTCTTGATGAAGAGGGCATCAAGCACGAGTTTTCAGTTCCATACACCCCTCAACAAAATGGTGTGGTGGAGAGGAAGAATAGAACACTCATTGACATGGCAAGAACGATGCTAGATGAGTACAAGACGCCGGACATCTTTTGGGCTGAAGCCGTCAATACCGCTTGCCATGCAATCAACCGCCTCTACCTCCATAAGAGAAGAAAGAAGACCTCCTATGAGCTGCTCACCGGTAACAAGCCAAAGGTGTCTTACTTTGGAGTCTTTGGGTGCAAATGTTTCATATTGAACAAGAAGCCCAAAGCCTCTAAGTTTGCATCTAAGGTTGATGAAGGTTTTCTTCTCGTTTATGGATCAAACGAGCATGCCTATCGTGTTTTCAACAAGGCCTCCGACAAGGTTGAAATAGCGATAGACGTGACGTTTGATGAAACTAATGGCTCTCAAGTAGAGAAAGTTGATGAAGTTGTTGTAGGCAATGAGGAACCACCTTGGAAAGCAATCAAGCAATTAGCCATTGGTGATATTAGACCACAAGAACAACAGGCTACTGATCAGGATGGTCCTCAAGCTGAAGCCCCTGCTGGGACTAGTGACTTACAGTCCCCGGCAGTGCCGGCCACAACCCCGGCAGTGCCGGGCAAAGCCCAGCAGTACCGGGCACTTCCAGGGCAGCTGCAGCCACTCCACTTCGTGGAGTGAAGCTACAACCCATCTTCGAGCAAGATGAAGATGCTAAAGATGTAGCAGAACCCATAGATCATCCAAGGCTCAAGCAAACTATTCAACGGGACCATCCCGTTGACAACATCCTTGGGAGTCTTCGAAAGGGGGTAACAACACACTCTCATTTGGCAAATTTCTGTCAGTATTACTCGTTTGTTTCCTCTTTGGAACCTCTCAAGGTAGAAGAAGCTCTTGGAGATCCAGATTGGGTGATGGCCATGCAAGAGGAGCTCAACAACTTCGAGCGTAACCAAGTATGGTCACTTGTGGAAAGACCAAATACCAATGTCATTGGAACCAAATGGGTCTTTCGCAACAAGCAAGATGAAGAAGGTGTGGTGACAAGGAATAAGACAAGATTGGTAGCTCAAGAATTCACTCAAGTAGAGGGTTTGGACTTTGAAGAAACCTATGCACCGGTTGCTAGGCTTGAAGCCATTCGGATTCTTCTAGCCTATGCAGCCCATCACAACTTCAAGCTATATCAAATGGATGTGAAGAGTGCATTTCTTAATGGCCCTATACAAGAGTTGGTGTATGTTGAGCAACCACCGGATTTTGAAGATCCCAAGTTCCCCAACCATGTCTTCAAACTCCAAAAGGCGCTCTATGGGCTTAAACAAGCACCTAGAGCATGGTATGAATGCCTTAAGGAATTCTTGCTTAAACAAGGCTTTGAAATAGGCAAAGCCGATCCTACTCTCTTCACTCATAAAGTCAATGGAGATATTTTTGTGTGCCAAATATATGTCGATGACATAATATTTGGTAGTACTAACAAATTCTTTTGTGATGAGTTTAGTAGGATCGTGACTAAGAGGTTTGAGATGTCTATGATGGGTGAGCTCAAGTTCTTCCTTGGTTTTCAAATCAAGCAATTGAAGGAAGGGACTTTTCTTTGCCAAACCAAGTACACCCATGATATGTTGAGAAAGTTTGACATGGTGAACGCCAAGCCTATTAAGACTCCCATGCCAACTAATGGACATCTTGATCTCAACGTAGAAGGGAAAGCCGTGGACATCAAGGTATATCGCTCCATGA
Source organism: Coix lacryma-jobi var. lacryma-jobi (assembly GCA_009763385.1). Classification (NCBI taxonomy): domain Eukaryota; kingdom Viridiplantae; phylum Streptophyta; class Magnoliopsida; order Poales; family Poaceae; genus Coix; species Coix lacryma-jobi. The sequence goes on from CM019829.1 coordinate 118,011,910, forward strand.
TCGACTCTCTACTTTACTTATGCGCATCTAGGCCCGATATTATGCTTAGTGTGTGCATGTGTGCTAGATTTCAAGCTAACCCAAAAGAGTGTCACCTAGTGGCCGTTAAGAGAATTTTGAGATATCTAGTTCACACACCAAACCTTGGCTTGTGGTATCCTAAGGGCTCCAAGTTTGAACTACTTGGCTATTCGGATTCCGATTATGCCGGTTGTAAAGTAGATCGAAAAAGCACTTCGGGGACGTGTCAATTCCTTGGATGCTCCTTAGTGTCTTGGGGTTCTAAAAAGCAAAATTGTGTAGCCCTTTCCACAGCCGAGGCCGAGTATGTTGCAGCAGGTGCATGTTGTGCGCAACTACTTTGGATGAGGCAAACCCTTCATGACTTCGGATGTCATTTCACCCATATCCCACTCTTGTGTGACAATGAAAGTCCCATAAAACTTGCAAACAACCCAGTGAGTCACTCAAGAACCAAACATATAGACATCCAACATCACTTCTTGAGAGATCACGAAATCAAAGGAGATATCGCAATTCGTCATGTGAGCACCGACAAACAACTAGCCGATATCTTCACTAAGCCTCTCGATGAGTCAAGGTTTTGTGCTTTGAGAAGTGAACTAAATATACTTGACTCTCGTAACGTAGTTTGAAACCTAGCATGCTTGATTGATCAACTAGTATGACCTAGGCAAAACCAATTTTAAAACTTTCATACATTGTGTTTCAAAATCTTTGAGAAAGAAACTTGCTTGAAATGACCATTGTCCTGTATTGATTGATTGTCACTGGTCATAACATGCAAGCAGTACGTGTCCACTCCAAGAATGAGATGTAGTAGCTTAGAGATAAATCTGCTCTGGTGGTAACTGTCCGGTAGTGCCGGGCCAGGCACGGAAGTACTGGGCCCCGGCAGTGCCGCGACAGGCGCGGCAGTGCCGCGACTTATCGATTCTGCTGGAATCGATTTGTTACTGTGTGGGGCCGTGGGAAACTTTTTCCTATTCTACCCGACAGTCTCACTCTCTCTCTGTCTCCCTCAGTTTTACCCCAGCCCGTGAACTCTCCTCCTCTTTCTCCTCTCACGGGCGACCAAGGCGACCGGCGATCTCCCTCTCCTCCGGGCTTCTTCCCGGCGAGATAGGTCACCTGCGGTTCAGCTCCGAGCTCCCCTCTGTTGCTGCACCGATCTCCTTTCCCAAGGGTCTCCTTCCCTTTCCTCTCCATTTCAAGGTGAAACTTCAAATCCCTAACCCTAGTTTTTCCCGATTTATAAAATGCGCCATGGCTATTGTACTTAGAGGTTGTAGAAGGGTTTGTAGATGATAGGGAGGCAGTAGGGATGATGGATGTGGTGTTCCTTGGCTCAGATCTGGCCTGCCCGCGCGGCAGTGCCGCGCTCTGCGCGGCAGTGCCGGACCATGAGCAGGGATTTGATCCAAGTAACACCCTATCCATCGAAGCCTATTGCCTCACTATGACCTACCAGCTCTTATGCAGTCGTCTAACTCACAGTTTCCATGTTTTAGATGTCGGGCGGAAGAGGTGATGAGAGAAGGGTGAAGCAGAGGATGGATCCGCTCAGGGGGAGGAGCAAGCAGCCATCTCGCCGAGGTGGCTCTAGCTCCCAAGGGGATACATCAGCACGGCAGCAGATCCGAGATGAGGCTAGACTGCAGATGCAAGGGCGACAGATTAGGGATGACCTTTATCCCAACACTCCAGAGCATCTGGCAGAGGTCAGCAGAGCACACCTGCAGCCCTACACAGAGGATGTGCAAGAGAGGCCTCCTCAGGATACCAAGGACAGACAACCCGTGTCTTACTACCAGCAGTTCAGCTCGGTGAAGACACAGCGCCAGCTCAATCCCTACAACCTTCAGAAAGATATGGGCATTGACTACAGGTTTTGGAATGAGTTCCATTCTGACTTTTATCGTTCAGTCCTGTACAATGCCAAGAAGCAAAAGATACTGAGTATGAAGTATGTGGATTGAGAACACTTGGAGGCCAAGCATGATCGTGATATCAACAGGGTAGTGGCAGCTTGCAAGGAGAGGAACATGTATGACTTGATGGGTTTCAGTTACAATTGGAATACCGAGATCATCCATCAATTTCATGCAACGCTCTATGTTGATAATGTGGTGGAGGAGATGCATTGGATGACCGAGGGACGTCACTACAAGATCTCTTATGAGACCTTTGCTAGGATTCTCGGTTTGGGCAGCGGGGATAGAGAGCTTGATAGTCTGCACCAGGAGAGGACATTGACCGATAATGAGATTGCTTTCATGTATGAGGATCCTCGGAAGGCAGACGGGTTGGTCAAGAGGCTGAAAGACTACTATTACATGTTGAACAACCTTTTCAGGCAGACTCTCAACCCCAAGAGTGGGTCTCATTCTAACCTCTATGGATATGGCAGAAACATGTTGGCTAGGATGGCCCCCAGGGCGAACCACTTCTCTATTTCCAGCTTCATTTGGACTGAGCTACAGGTGGCAGCCGAGGATGCTAGGAAGGCAGTGCTCTATGCACCCTACATCATGTACATGATTGAGATGGTCTCCGGCTACACTTTTGCTAAGGATGGGTTGCATGAGCCGTATAGAGCAGAGAAGAAGAGGGCAGCAGCATCAGGGGCAGCAGTAGTTGACAGGCCAGAGAGCTCCCGCCCTTCCTATCAGAGGAAGAAGAAGAGCAAGCTGGCCAAATGGATTAAGGCCATCTTCTCTACTTGTACCTACGCAGCCCAGACAGCTCACCAGGCACTTGTTGAGCAGCGAGCAGAGCGAGAGCGGGCGGGTCGTTCGCCGTTACCTCCACCCCGCTCTCCACCTCACTTCGACCTCTCCAGTCTCGATTCAGATGATATAGACTCAGATGACGACGAGGAGCAGGAGGAGATAGTGCCTGAGCCGTCACGTCGTTCTACACATGCCTCGACCCGCTACACCAGCACTACCCATCGCCATGGGAAGGCCGTTGTAGAGTCCGACGATGACGATGACGATGACGACGATGACGATGGTGATGATGATGAAGGCGAGATTCCGTGGGACAAGTTAGCATCTGATGATGAGTGAGTGTTTGGACACTCTTTTCTTCTCTACTTCTCTCTTTTTGGTGACTTGTTGCCAAAGGGGGAGAATTAGGCGAAGAGAAGGGGGTACAACACTTCTTGTTCATGTCCCCATCTTTTAGTAGTTATGAGTTGTGAGAGAGTTTGTTTCGGTCAAAACTCTAATTTGTAATACTCTATGTTGCTACTTCTTAGACTTGGATGTGGACATGTACCTTTTATCTGCTTATCTAGCTTGTCATATTCTATTTAGACTTGTTGTTTATTATGCTTTGTGGCTGTTTTAAATTCCGCTGCATTTGCTGTCTGCAAGTCTGAGCGGCAGTGCCGCTCCCAGGCCGGCAGTGCCGCGCCTAGAGCGGCAGTGCCGCTCTGGCTGATAGGCAGCAAACCACTCTGATGTGCTTAAACTGTCATTCACATCACGTATTATTCTTGACACAGTCTGTTTGCACCCCACAAAGCTATTAGATGTGAAACTGAACCCACTCTTCACTTTTGAATATGTGAATGTTGGCCTCTTATGCCATTTTGAGATTTCAGCTCTCATTCACACATTTAGGGGGAGGTTTCACACCTAAGCTTCCAAATCTCAAGTATTGTACCCTTCTATTGTAAGCTTCGATTGTGTTGTCATCAATCACCAAAAAGGGGGAGATTGTATGTGCAATCAAGCCCTAATTGTGGGTTTTGGTGATAATGACCACACGATTGGAGAACTAATAAGATTTATGAAGATGACAAGCAGGTTTATGATGAGAAAGGATGGTGTATATGCGTTGGTGGACCCCTCATATGTTATTTCATCGCTTCCGAACTCAAAGTGCTATAACAAGCTTTTTCATTTGAATTTGAGTTATAGGAATGATGTACTATCAAGGGGGAATGCAAATACATTGTTATGGCTGAATGATATGTGCTCAAACCAACCCAAGCCATCCCTATTTCTAACCAAAGACAGCTGCACTGAAATCAAATCTATCTCTGTCTGTCTGGTAGGCGCAGCAGTGCCGCCCAGGGCGCGGCAGTGCCGAGCCGCGGCACTGCCGCGACTTGTTGTAACCGTTGGAAGGCAGGGGATATTTACTCCATCTCCCTGCCACCCCAACGGTTACCCACGACCATAACTCTTCTTCTACCTCCAGACAAGGCTTCCTCTCCCCATTGAAGGCTCCCAAGCTCTCTCTCACCAAATCTTTGATTCCTATTGATTCCAAGTGAGTTAGAGCCTCAAACCTTCACCAAAGAGAAGCCCTAGCTGAGATCTACTCCCTAGAGCACTTGATTTGAGCCATAGCCGGTGGATTTGATTCTATTACTCTTGGGTTCTTGGAAACCTAGCCGGCTAGACGTCGCCCTTGAGCTTGCCAACTTGTGTGGCAGCCTTGGGAGGTTTGTAATCACTTGTGCAGCTAGTATTATTACCCCTCACTTCAAGGATTTGGTTCCTTGACTTGAGAACGAGGTAGAGTTGCAAAGCTCATGACCTAAGTGGTCAACCTCAACAACGTGGAGGTAGGCAAGCCTTGGTGGCGAGCTGAACCACATGATAAATCACTTGTCTCTTGTGCTTACTTGCTTTCATATCTCTTACTTGTGAGCTTGTGATAGATTCTAGGTTTGGCCCGATCTACTTCATACTACATATTTGGCTTGTTAGAGTTGGTTCTGCTGGTTCAGGAAACCTAGTGCTACATTTCCATTCATATAGATTTGGTTTGCTGTGGCTGGATTTTGAATTGCAGGCTTGGACCAGTTGTCTGCGCGGCAGTACCGGGCTGAGGCCGGCAGTGCCGGGCTCAGGGCGGTAGTGCCGGGCTTCGCTAATTGAGTTTTGAGCTGTGATTTTTGACAGGCCAATTCACCCCCCTCTAGGCCACAAAGGTTGAAGGACCGAAAGTGCAACTAGAAAGCGACCAGAGGGGGGGGGGTGAATGGGAGCTACAAATTTTCTTTAGGAAACTTGTTACCACTGTCTCAAGAATCAACCCCAAAGGCAAACCCTAGAGCTTGCAAGTGTCCACGACCCTAGATGTAGGGTGGATGCTTCCGAGAAGCACAGCGGGACACTACACAACCCTTGAAACCCAACGCAAAAGACGGAAACCAAAAACGTCAACGAACGAACGAACCGCGGACGAAACAGCACGAGACAGCTCTGACCGGACTCACTGGTGCGTCCGGTCAGTAGTCACCGGACGCGTCCGGTCGAGCAAAATCCAAAATGGAACCTCTCTGAGTTGGACCGGACTCTGAGGAGCAGTGCGTCCGGTCAGCAGCTGTGCGTTCGGTCAGTTCAAACAAAACCAATGAACAGTGCCGGTGATGCGTCCGGTCGTTTGGAAAACTAGCGTCTGGTCGAATCGAAGAAGTGAACAGCTGACACATTCAACGACCGGACTCACTGGCGAGCGTCCGGTCAATCTGTGGCCGTGCGTCCGGTCACCCCGATACTTCACTGTTCGTTCACCGATTTGACTTGATCTCACCCAAAACGAATCCTCTAGGGATCAAACTTGGTGAGAGGAGTCACAAGGAGGATAGTGAGGTATCTCTAAGAGATCATGGCTCGAACCTATCTCCAAATCGATGAATCGAAGAAATTCGGGGGAAAGGAGAAAAACTTGGCCCGAACTGAAAATCAATCGACTGAGATAGTTTGGGAGGTGGGTGTCTCCCCCTACTTATCCTAATTCTAATTCCCACTCTACCCCAAGTTATTTACAGAGCGACCCAGCCAAACCCTAAGGCTATCCTGGACCAACTCGTTGTAGATGCTGATCTGACGGCCACGCCCGCACAACTGGTAGCGTTGCCTCGACGCAACCTCACCGATTGCCGCCACGTGCCGCCTCCGCTCCGCTTGTCCTTTTCACGGCCTGGTTTCCCGGTTTTGTGGCCGAAACCGGGAAACCAGGCCTTCACGTCCACCCTCGGTTTTGAGGCCCAAACCGGGAAACCAGCCACCAAGTCCATCCCCCGGTTTTGAGGCCGAAACCGGGAAACCCGACGTCCGTCGCCTGAGTTTTGTGGCCCAAACTCAGAAACACGCAACGCCTATGTTTTGTGGCCCAAACCTGGAAACCGTCCTCAGCCCGAGTTTTGTGGCCCAAACTCGGCAAACCCGCAGCACCCAGGTTTTGTGGCCCAAACCTGGAAACCGTCCACCCGGTGGCTTTTCTGTGGCTCAACCACCAAACCGGAGCTGTAGAGGGGATGTACCGCCCGTGCACCCCGTCCACCGACACGTGTCCCCAGGTCCTCGACCCGAGCAACACCGTGCCCCGCAAGTCTCCGCTCGTCGCTGTCCCAGGCTGTCAGCCACCACAGCTGATCCTCAGGCCACCGGTCCCTCAGTCCAAGCCTCACGTCCGCCCTTCACCGCTCCCGGTCCGTCGGCACGACACGTCTCTACTTGACCTTCACCTTGCCCTCGATCACTGTCTCCATGCTCGACACCTGCACAACACAAGCCAAAGAACATGCGATCAAACCCGTTGACAATCACTCATCACTCGAGACTCGGCATACACCCATGTATCCGCAATCTCCCACTTGATGAGTGCATTGTCAACTACACACAAATCATAATGAAATAGAAGGAGGAAGAAGGGAGAGGAGAGAACTCGACCAAATGACCCAAAAGCATAGCAAAGCCGAAGAAGGTCAAGTGGAAAGAGCAAGACAACTTGGTCCCCAAAGACATGGGCAACGGCTCGACGCAACCAAGCAAAACAAAGCTAGACCTCAAGAAGAGGTAGAGCAGGCTCAACACCGCTAGCAAATACCAATTGAGAAATCGAAGCAAATGCTAGTCCCTCAAGACAGAGGCATAGAGGCTCAACACAACTAGCAGAGAAAGCTCGATACAAAAACCTTACGGTCAAACTCCCCCTCGAATAGTGCACACAACCAGGAAAACTCCCCCTTGGTTCAACTCGGAAAGCGCAAGATTCAAAAAACCCTTAGTTGAACACTCAGAGAGCATATGATTTGCAATATCTCTCCCCCTTAGTTGAAAATGCACTTATCAAGAAAAAGAATGCACCATCGAGTAAAATCTCTCCCCCTTAGAGAATGCACCATCAAAAGTGCCAACAAGAGAATTTCTCCCCCTTCCACAATGCATATGAATCAAAATGCAAGTTAGCAGCTTCAAGAATATAGTCAAGAGAATGCAAAGATGCTCTACACAGTTCTGATCCGATGACTCAACAACATCCATAAAATGCTAGCAAAAGCTCAAACTGATCACTAAATACGAAATATGAACGTGAGAATAAAGTGAGCAGTTTTTAGTTAAAAGATATTCACCATCAAAATAGCACTGAACATGTATAGAAAGGAATTCGAACAAGTGCTAAGCATGTAGACAAGGTGAACTACCCCTAGCAAAGTTCAATCATCATGCTATAGAATGAAGCACAAACTTGTGATTTCAATTTTAAATCGGAGTTGCAGCGGTGAAATTACACAAGTTCAAATTCAGCATGTGATTGCGAGAGGTTGAAAGCTTGTCATTGCCTAACTTTTCAACCGAGCGAAGCCTATGCATATGCAATCAGAAGCTTAAGGCATCGGTTTCGGTCATACACTACACGACTCAAGTTTAACTCAAAAGTGCAATGAGAAAGAGTCTCGATACCGTGATGTGTTGACAAGCAATCTCATCTCGATCTTTTCAATTCACTTAAAACTTGGTTCAATTTTAAACAGATTATGAACAAACCAAGCAAGTGAGTGACTCAGAACTAGAGACATAGCAACCTAGCATATATGAAAAGCACGAGTGAATTCAACACATCCTACACATGCTAGGTGCATATCTCAATGGTGAACATTTTCAGATTTTATGTTCATTAAACAAATTCACCATTTCAAAATAGCTTAGCTCACAACATGTACTAGTGATCAGAAAGAGCATAAGCTATAAGCATCAACATATAGCATCGGAGCATACTAGACAGAGCATAGTCACATTCTAAAGATTATATACATGAAGCTCAGAATATAAAAGCGTATGCTGAAATGCAAAAGAACTAAACTAAAAGGAAACGATAACAAAGACAAATGAAAAATAGTCAGTCTATGATACAAGAACCAAAATGCTTCCCCCATCTAAAAGGGGAAACACATACCAAGCTCACCTCTCAACCGATTAAAGGTTGATTCGTCCAAAGGCTTGGTGAAAATATCAGCCAACTAATGATGAGTATCGACATGGCGAAGGTCGATATCACCCTTCTCATAATGGTCTCGCAAAAAATGAAAGCGCACATCAATGTGTTTGGTCTTCGAGTGAAGCACGGGGTTCTTAGCAATGCTAATAGCACTCGTGCTGTCACAAAGCAAAGGAACACGGGAGAAGCTCAGACCAAAATCACGCAAAGTGGCCATCATCCAAAGCAACTGAGAACAGCAGCTAGCCGCAGCAACATATTCAGCCTCTGTGGTAGACTGAGCGACACTAGACTGCTTGCGAGAAGACCACGATACAAGAGAAGAACCAATAAACTGACAAGTCCCAGAAGTGGACTTGCGCTCAACACGGCAACTAGCAAAATCGGCATCGGAATAACCGCAAAGGGAGAGGGTGGAGGAAGCTGAATACCAAATCCCAAACTCAGGTGTGAAACGAAGGTACCTGAAAATGCGCTTGACTGCCTGACGATGAGAAGTGTGCGGCGACGCCTGAAAGCGCGCACACAGGCACACCACGAACTAGATGTCCGGGCGTGTCGCCGTCAGGTAGAGCAGCGACCCGATCATGCTTCGGTACTCCTTTTGGTCCACAGCTTCTCCATCCTTGTCCGCATCCAGGGCCGTCGTGGTCGACATGGGTGTTGGAAGAGGCTTGGCCTCACCCATATCGAACCTCTTCAGCAAGTCTTTGGTGTACTTGCCCTGGTGCACAAACGTCCCTTCTCGGGATTGCTTAATTTGCAATCCGAGAAAGAAAGTCAGCTCGCCCATCATACTCATCTCGAACTCCCTGCTCATTAAATCTGCAAACTTGGCAACCAAAGCGTGAGAAGAACCACCGAAAATGATATCATCCACGTAAATCTGGACCAAGAGAGTGTCTTTGCCTTGCACGAGGAGAAAGAGCGTTTTATCCACACATCCCATTTTAAAACCCTTAGCAAGCAAAAAAGTTTTCAACCTATCATACCAGGCTCTAGGGGCTTGTTTCAAACCATATAAAGCTTTGTGGAGTTTGAAAACATGGTTTGGAAACTTGGGATTTTCAAAACCGGGGGGTTGTTCAACATAAACATCTTCTTCTATGTAGCCGTTTAAGAAGGCACTCTTGACATCCATTTGAAAAAGTTTGAAACCTTTGGATGCAGCAAAAGCCAAGAGTATCCTAATAGCCTCCAAACGAGCTACAGGAGCAAAAGTCTCCTCAAAGTCTATCCCCTCCTTCTGACTATAACCCTTGGCCACAAGTCTCGCTTTGTTCCTTACAATGTGGCCATCCTCTCCTTGTTTGTTTTTGAAAACCCATTTTGTTCCAATAGGATTACAGTCTAGGGGAGGTGGAACCAAAACCCAAACCCGATTTCGCTCAAAATCCTCTAACTCCTCATGCATGGCATTGACCCAATCGGGATCCGTCAAAGCGTGTCCAACATCTCGGGGTTCAAAATCAGCAACAAATGCAGAATGAGCAAAGTGAGAGATTTGTTGTGACCTGGACCGAGTGACACGTTCATCTATCCTGTCGATCATCTGCTGAGGCGGGTGTTGGCGCTGAATGTGTCGTGGCGCCTCCCGAGCTGAAGAAACCTCCCCCTCAACAGTAGCTGGTGCCTCCCCGGGTACAAAAGGTACCGCTCGAGGTGGCGGATCCCACGGCCCCCAGGAAGAAGAAGTGTCGGGGCCGTGAGTCGTAGTAGAAGCCGCTCCTTGCGGCACAGCAGGTGGAGGGGGTGCTGGATCATCCATACCTTCAGCACCCTCGTCCTCGTCATCAAAAAGAGGCTCACCAACCTCATGATCACCTGCACGCTCAAAACGAGAAGAAGGACAAACCATGGTCTCGTCGAAGGTGACATCGGATGTCTCCATGACTTGGTTAGTATCAAGGTTAAGTACACGATATGCACGAGTATGAGTGCCATAACCCAAAAATACACCGTCATAAGAACGAGACTCAAACTTGTCCAGGTTGCCCTTTTTGAGTATAAAACAATGGCAACCGAAAACTCAAAAATAACTCTTTGGGCAGTTTGGTTGCCACTGTTTTATACTCAAAAAGGGCAACCTGGACAAGTTTGAGTCTCGCACTTCTGACAGTGTGTTTTTGGGTTATGGCACTCATACTCGAGCTTATCGTGTACTTAACCTTGACACTAACCGAGTCATGGAGACATCAGATGTCACCTTCGACGAGACCATGGTTTGTCCTTCTTCTCGTTTTGAGCGTGCAGGTGATCATGAGGTTGGTGAGCCTCTTTTTGATGATGAGGACGAGGGTGCTGAAGGTATGGATGATCCAGCACCCCCTCCACCTGCTGTGCCGCAAGGAGCGGCTTCTACTACGACTCACGGCCCCGACACTTCTTCCTCTTGGGGGTCGTGGGATCCGCCACCTCGAGCGGTACCTTTTGTACCCGAGGAGGCACCAGTTGCTGTTGAGGGGGAGGCTACATCAGCTCGGGAGGCGCCACGACACATCCAGCGCCAACACCCGCCTCAACAGATGATCGGCAGCATCGGCGAACGTGTCACTCGGTCAAGGTCACAACAAATCTCTCACTTTGCTCATTCTGCATTTGTTGCTGATTTTGAACCCCGAGATGTTGGACACGCTTTATCTGATCCGGATTGGGTCAATGCCATGCATGAGGAGTTGGAAAATTTTGAAAGAAATCGGGTTTGGGTTTTGGTTCGTCTTCCTCCTGATTGTCATCCTATTGGGATAAAATAGGTTTTCAAAAACAAACAAGGAGAGGATGGCCATGTTGTGAGAAACAAGGCCAGACTAGTAGCCCAGGGGTATAGTCAGAAGGAGGGGATAGACTATGAGGAGACTTTTGCTCCTGTAGCTCGTTTGGAGGCAATTAGGATATTCTTGGCTTTTGCTGCATCCAAAGGTTTCAAACTTTTTCAAATGGATGTCAAGAGTGCCTTCTTAAACGGCTACATAGAAGAGGAGGTGTATGTGAGAGAACCCCCCAGTTTCGAAAATCCCAAGTTTCCAAACCATGTTTTTAAACTTCACAAAGCTTTATATGGTTTGAAACAAGCCCCTAGAGCCTGGTATGATAGATTGAAAACCTTTTTGCTTGCTAAGGGTTTTAAAATGGGATGTGTGGATAAAACGCTTTTTCTCCTCAAGCAAGGCACGGATTCACTCTTGGTCCAGATTTACGTGGATGATATCATTTTTGGTGGTTCTTCTCACGCTTTGGTTGCCAAGTTTGCAGACACTATGAGCAGGGAGTTTGAGATGAGCATGATGGGTGAGTTGACGTGTTTCCTCGGGTTGCAAATCAAGCAATCTCGAGAGGGGACGTTCGTGCACCAGGGCAAGTATACCAAGGACATCCTGAAGAAATTTGACATGGGTGAGGCCAAGCCTCTTCCAACACCCATGCCGACCACAGCGGCCCTGGATGCGGATGTGGATGGAGAAGCAGTGGACCAGAAGGAGTACCGGAGTATGATCGGGTCGCTGCTGTACCTGACGGCGACACGCCCGGACATCCAGTTCGCGGTGTGTCTTTGCGTGCGATTTCAGTCGTCGCCGCGCACCTCGCACCGTCAGGCGGTCAAGCGCATAATGAGGTACTTATCCTTCACTCCTGAGTTTGGGATCTGGTATTCTGCTTCCTCTACCCTCTCCCTTTGCGGTTATTCCGATGCTGATTTTGCTGGTTGCCGTATTGATCGCAAGTCCACTTCTGGGACTTGCCAGTTTATTGGTTCTTCTCTTGTATCGTGGTCTTCTCGCAAGCAGTCTAGTGTCTCCCAGTCTACCACGGAGGCTGAGTATGTTGCTGCGGCTAGCTGCTGTTCCCAGTTACTCTGGATGATGGCCACTTTGCGTGATTTTGGTCTGAGCTTTTCTCGTGTTCCTTTGCTTTGTGACAGCACGAGTGCTATTAGCGTTGCTAAGAACCCCGTGCTGCACTCGAAGACCAAACACATTGATGTGCGCTTTCATTTTCTGCGAGACCACTATGAGAAGGGTGATATCGACCTTCGCCATGTCGATACTCATCATCAGTTGGCTGATATTTTCACCAAGCCTTTGGACCAATCAACTTTTGCTAGGTTGAGAGGTGAGCTTGGTGTGTGTTTCCCCTTTTATATGGGGCAACATTTTGGCTCTTGTACCATAAACTGACTTTTTGTTTTTCAATTGGTTTCTTCTTGCGTCTTTTCTGCATTTCATCTTGCATATTTACATTCAGAGCTTCATGTATATAATCCTTAGAATGTAACTATGCTCTGTGTAGTGTATGCTCCGATGCTTTATGTTGATGCTTGTAGCTTATGCTCCTTCTGATCACTTATACATGTTATGAGTTGAGCTATTTTATATGGTGAACTTGTTTAATGAACTTAAAACCTGAAAATGTTCACCATCGAGATGTGCAACTAGCATGTGTAGAATGTGTTGAAATAACTTATGCTTCTTATATATGCTAGATTGCTATGTCTCTAGTTCTGAGTCGGTCACTTGCTTGGTCTGTTCATATACTGCCGTAAATTTAAACCAAGTTAAGTAATTTTGAAAGATCGAGATGTGATTGCTTGTCAACACATCACAGTTTCGAGACTGTTTCTCATTGCACTTTGAGTTAAACTTGAACTGTGTAGTGTATGACCGAAACTATTGCTTTAAGCTTCTGATTGCTTCTGCATAGGCTTTGCACAGTTGAAAAGTTAGGCAATGACAAGCTTTCAACCTCTCGCAATCACATGCTAAATTCTGAACTTGTGCTATTTCACCGCTGCAACTCCGATCTAAATTTGAAATCACAAGTTATGCTTCATTCTATAGCATGATGGTTGAACTTTGCTAGGGGTAGTTCACCTTGTATACATGATTAGCACTTGCTTGTTTTCCTGTCTATACATGTGTAGTGCTATTTTGATGGTGAATACCTTTTTGGCTAAAACTGCTCACTTTGCTCATATGTTCATATTTCGTATATAGTGATTAGTTTGAGCCTTTGCTAGCGGTTTATGATGTTGAGTCATTGGAGTTATACTGTGTAGAGCATCCCTGCATTCTCTTGACTATATTCCTGGAGCTGCTAACTTGCATTTTGACTCATATGCATTTTGGAAGGGGGGGAAATTGACTAGCTGGCACTTTTGATGGTGCATTCTCTAAGGGGGAGAGATTTTACTCGATGGTGCATTCTTTTTCTTGATAAGTGCATTTTCACCTAAGAGGGAGAGATATTGCAAATCATATGCTCTCTGAGTGTTCAACTAAGGGGTTTTCAAATCTTGTGCTTTCCATGTTGAACCAAGGGGGAGTTTTCCTGGGTGTGTGCACTATTCGAGGGGGAGTTTGACCGTAAGGTTTTGGTATCGAGCTTTCTTGCTAGTTGTGTTGAGCCTCTGTGCCTCTATCTTGAGGGACTAGCATTTTGCTTCGATTTTTCATTTGGTATTTGCTAGCGGTGTTGAGCCTGTTCTACCTCTCCTTGAGGGCTAGCTTTACTTTGCTTGGTTGCGTTGAGACGTTGCCCATGTCTTTGGGGACCAAGTTGTCTTGCTCTTTCCACTTGACCTTCTTCGGCTTTGCTATGCTTTTGGGTCATTTGGTCGAGTTCTCTCTCCTTCTTCCTTCCTTCTTCTATTCATTATGATTTGTGTTGGTAGTTGACAATGCACTCATCAAGGGGGAGATTGCGGATACATGGGTGTATGCCGAGTCTCTGAGTGATGAGTGATTGTCAACTGGGATAATGCGCATGTTCTTTGGCTTGTGTTGTGCAGGTGTCGAGCACGGATACAGTGATCAGAGGCAAGGTGAAGGTCAAGTAGAGACGTGCCGTGCCGAGGGACCGAGAGTGGCGAAGGGCGGACGTGAGGTTTGGACTGAGGGACCGGTGGCCCGAGGATCAGCTGTGGTGGCTGGCAGCCTGGGACAGCGACGAGCGAAGACTTGCGGGCACGGTGTTGCTTGGGTCAAGGACCTAGGGACACGTGTCGGTGGACGGGGTGCACGGGCGGTGCATCCCCTCTACAGCATCGGTTTGGTGGTAGAGCCAGAGAAAAACCATCGAGTGGACAGTTTCCAGGTTTGGGCCTCAAAACCTGGGCACCGATGGTTTCCGAGTTTGGGCCACAAAACTCGGGCTGAGGATGGTTTCCAGGTTTGGGCCTTAAAACCTGGGCGCTACGGGTTTCTGAGTTTGGGCCACAAAACTCAGGCGATGGACGGCTGGTTTCCCGATTTGGGCCTCAAAACCGGGGGTTGGTCGTGAAGGCTGGTTTCCCGGTTTGGGCCTCAAAACCGGGGGCGAAGTCCGTGAAAAGGACGAGCGGAGCGATGGCGGCACGTGGCGGCAATCGGTGAGGTTGCGTCGAGGCAACGCTACCTGTTGTGCGGGCGTGGCCGTCGGATCACCACCTACCACGAGTTGGTCCAGAATAACCCTAGGGTTTAGCTGGTTCGCTCGGTAATTAGAGAGGGGTAGAGTAGGAAATAGAATTAGGATAAGTAGAGGGAGACACCCTCCTCCCATTTTATCTCAGTCATTTGCTCTTTGCTTCTAGGGTTTCTTGCTCTCCCAATCCCCTGCTGTAGCTAGCTGAGATCCGCAGAGAACCATACTTCTGTGTACTGGAGATTTTGAGGAAGTGAGGCCGTAACCTCACTGTTGTAGCGTGTGGTAGCCACACGGTTGCAGATCGATGACTTGATTCGCGTTTTTGTTCGTGTTCTTCGCGTTCTTCGTTTCTCCGCGATTTTCCCGTCACTCGATCTCCCTCTCTACTACGTCTTTGTGAAATCCGTCTGAATCAACTTGTTCTTTATAGTGAGGAGATCATTTCCACCGAAGGAATTTATCTAACTCCTCATGAACAAGTAGATCGGGTTGATTTCGTTTTCGTGGCGCTTTTTCGTTCATACTCCTCCCCTTTCGATTTCTCGATGATTGAATCGATTTGAGTGGATGATTTCTTGGGGATAGTCTCCTAACTACCTCGTGATCATCTTCTCCAAGTTTGGGAACATGGGATTGAGTTTTGATTCGGATTTGGGAAGAGTTGTGTGAGGGGCGACCGAAATCGCCCTCACTGGGAGGTCGCAGACAGTCCGCCGTTCCTCCCGCGGACAGTCCGCGCGTCGGGGACTTGGCCAGAGCAGTGGCCGCGAGTCTCTGCTATTTGGGTCTCGGTTGACCGGCGGACAGTCCGCTGGTATAAATCGCGGACAGTCCGGGACTGTCCAGGGGACTTGCAGGAGCAGTGTTGTTTCGGTGTTTTGACCGGCGGACAGTCCGCCATCCCCTCGCGGACAGTCCGCAGTAGGGGCGGACAGTCCGGGACCCCAGGGCCGAACAGTCCGGGATTTGTCTGCTTGTTGCGGTTTAGTGCGTTTGCTCTCCCGGCTTCTTCGCTTGGTTTCCGGACTTCTCGTTTGGCCCTAGAGTTGATCAAGGAACCTCTCTAGGTATCTTTGCTACCTGTTAGCATAGGTATTTGGGGATCTCTCGACGTAGCCGTCTATCTACGTTCGGGACTTGGTTTTTGAGGTTTGAACTTGTGCCGGTTCTTTTGGCGTTTGGTTTGCTATCGCTTTGTGGTGCCTCGCTGTGATCCTAGGGATCATCCACCCTCTTCCAAGGGTCGTGGGCATCACGGTTTCGATCGAAGCTTTCGGGGGTTGATTTTGGGAACAAAAGGCCAAAGTTTCGAGAGAAATTTTTGAGCTCCCATTCACCCCCCCTCTGGTCGCCTTGCTATTGCATTCTCGGTCCTTCAATCAACTACAACGACTTCAGTGTACCCTCTACAGCAATGTGGAGAAGGTACCGTCTTCATCAACCACGACGACTTCAACAAACCCTCTCCAAGAGAAGGTACCCTCATCATCAACGACAACGACTTCAGTGTACCCTCTACAGCAATGTGGAGAAGGTACCGTCTTCATCAACCACGACGACTTCAACGAATCCTCTCCAACAATTTGGAGAAGGTACCCTCGTCATCAACAACGACGACTTTAGTGTACCCTCTCCAGCAATCTGGAGAAGGTTCCGTCTTCATCAACAACGACGACTTCAACGAACCCTCTCCAATAATTTGGAGAAGGTACCCTCGTCATCAACAACGATGACTTTAGTGTACCCTCTCCAGCAATCTGGAGAAGGTACCGTCTTCATCAACAACGACGACTTCAACGAACCCTCTCCAACAACCTGGGAAAGGTACCCTCATCATCAATAACAACAACTTCAGTGTACCCTCTACAGCAATGTGGAGAAGGTACCGTCTTCATCAACCACGACGATTTCAACGAACCCTCTCCAACAATTTGGAGAAGGTACCCTCGTCATCAACAACGACGACTTTAGTGTACCCTCTCCAGCAATCTAGAGAAGGTACACTCGTCATCAACTACAACGACTTCAACATACTCTCTCCAGCAATTTGAAGAAGGTACCCTCGTCATCAACAAGGACGACTCCAGTGTACCCTCTCCAACAATCTGGAGAAGGTACCCTCGTCATCAACAAGGACGACTCCAGCGTACCCTCTCCAACAATCTGGAGAAGGTACCCTCGTCATCAACAACAACGACTCCAGCGTACCCTCTCCAACAATCTGGAGAAGGTACCCTCGTCATCAACTACAACGACTTCAGCGTACCCTCTCCAGCAATGTAGAGAAGGTACCATCGTCAACAACGACGACTCCAGCGTACCCTCTCCAACAATCTGGAGAAGGTACCCTCGTCATCAACTACAACGACTTCAGTGTACCCTCTACAACAATGTGGAGAAGGTACCATCATCATCAACGATGACTTCGACGAACCCTCTCCAACAACTTGGAGAAGAAGGTACCCTCGTCATCAACAACGATGACTCCAGCGTACCCTCTCCAACAATCTAGAGAAGGTACCCTCATCATCAACTACAACGACTTCAGCGTACCCTCTCCAGCAATCTGGAGAAGGTACCGTCTTCATCAACCACGACGACTTCAACGAACCCTCTCCAACAATCTGAAGAAGAGAAGGTACCCTCGTCATCAACGACGACTTCAACGAACCCTCTCCAACAACCTGGAGAAGGTACCCTTGTCATCAACTACGACAACTTCAGCGTACCCTCTCCAGCAATCTGAAGAAGGTACCGTCTTCATCAACCACGACGTCTTCAATGAACCCTCTCCAACTTTCTGGAGAAGGTACCCTTGTTGTCAACAACGACAACTTCAGTGTACCCTCTCCAGCTTTCTAAAGAAGGTTTTCCATTCTCCATAAGATCTCTATGCTGCACTTTGAGGTAATGAATTCATACCGCACAAAACTAGCTAAACTTGACATCATATATCTCATCTGTCGGGACACTAACCCTTTGCTAATCTCGGACTTTCACTTCTTACATCCAAATGTGCGAGGTCTCATATTACAAACTCTCTTGCAGAATTCCACTTTTTGCAACACTTCAAAACTCTTATGCGATAATACAATTTATCGAAACATCCATGCAGGATGACCTCTAATATGCGAAGCCCCTCTCATTAATAATTGACTTTGCAGGTTTCAAATTATCTATTTTTGCATGTGCCTTAAATGTCAATTTTTTTGTTATGGAAATGCTCAGCTTATCTTCGCACTAATTTTGTGCAAGTAAATATCATAAACGCATCAAGCATACTCATTCATCATACCATCACATCGCATATTCATGGTGCATACCAAACCTCACTTCGCTCTCCGAAAGACAAAGGAGACGAAGAGGGAGGTCATAAACTTTTATAGCCAAACCTCACTTCGCCCTCCAAGAGACAACGGAGGGTGAAGAGGGAGGTCCAAATAGAGTACCCTCGCAAAGAAACACGTGAAGGGCTCAAATCTTACGATTCACCGTTATATGAAAATAACTTTTTGTCTTGCAGAGCTAATTGCTTGCACACAACTTCCACAACGCAAAGCAAGTCGAATGTTTCCCTCGAAAATTTTATCGACTTCACACTTTTTAGGGAGATTCCCTTCCAGGTCTTCGACATGTCTACAAGGGAAACCCACTGGCCACCAAAAAATATATGAGATACGACTTCACTAACTGCACCCTCGCCGACTACACGGCGAGGGGCTCACCTCCGACCTCGGTGACATCAGCTACAACCTCGCCGACTCCACGGCAAGGGGCTCGCCTCCAACCTCGGCGACATCTGCTACACCCTCGCCGACTCCACGACAAGGGGCTCGCCTTTGACCTCGGCGACATCAGCTGCACCCTCGCCGACTCCACGACAAGGGGCGCCTCTGACCTTGGCGACATCAGCTACACCCTCGCCGACTCCACGGCAAGGGGCTCGCCTCCAACCTCGGCGACATCTGCTACACCCTCGCCGACTCCACGACAAGGGGCTCGCCTTTGACCTCGGCGACATCAGCTGCACCCTCGCCAACTCCACGACAAGGGGCCCGCCTCCGACCTTGGCGACATCAGCTACACCCTCGCCGACTCCACGACAAGGGGCTCACCTCCAACCTCGGCGACATCTGCTACACCCTCGCCGACTCCACGACAAGGGGCTCGCCTTTGACCTCGGCGGGACATTAGCTGCACCCTCGCCGACTCCACGACAAGGGGCTCACCTCCGACCTCGGCGACATCAGCTACACCCTCACCGACACCACGACAAGGGGCTCGTCATCGACCTCGGCGACACCAATGACACCATAGCCAATCACGGCAAAGGGCTCATCAACATCTTCGTCAACTAGGCACAAGTCCTTTGCCCGCTCATAAGCACCAACCAAGAGGGGCTAGGGGTGCATTAAGGGGGGCACTTCGACCCAGAGAACATGTCTTGGCCGCTGCTCATGAGCTGAAAGAGGCAGACTTGCTAACTACAACAAATGTTATATCAACATCTACCTCAAGAAATGCGTCGTCATCAACCCTCGGTGGTAACTCTGGCGTCTAACCACGTCCGGCGACCACAACCGCCCGAATGGTTGCCTCTGCTAAGGACTACTTCTGTTACAGAGAGTTGCTCCTTACGAGGCGAAGTCCCTCGCTGAAGCTAAGTCTAACGAGAGCTGAGTCATCGACCTCCGCATTTGACAACTTTATCAAGGCTTCTGACCTTCGTTGGTGAAATTGCTCGCTGTTCTAGGGACACCCATCGAAGCTCGAGATAGACTAGGAAATTGTACTATCGGGCCTTTTTCCTGTTCTTTAGCAACTAGGTTTTGTTGTGCCTGCCAAAGCCTAGTGCCTAAGGGGCGACTGTTGGGGGTAGAGACAGCGGAGTCTGCTCTTGTCCTTGTAAAAAGGACCTCCTTGTAAATACATGAATTATGAGGGGTGAGGAGAAAGAATATTCCTCCCACCGCCCTTATAAATAAAGCCTAAGGGGCACCTACGGCGGGGGCTCTCTCTTCTTCCTCTCGTGTGAGACGAGTCTGGCTCACCCCCACCTACGGTGGGGATTTGAGCGAAGGACCCTATCTCAACACTCTCTCTTTCTTTTTTCGCGCCGATTCTCCGGCATTTTCACTGCCCAGAGCAAAGGCTTCCTCCTATGACGCCCGCCATGCGCGATTTGACTGGATTTGGACGCCAAAGCGACGTTTTTGGACGCCTCGGCTGTAAGGCAGACGCCGCACGAAGTTAAAGCGAGTCGTCTGCTAAGGCATCGTGCGTGCAGCGCCTTCGCGCTTAAGCGATGCTTAAGCGACGCCTAAGCGACGCCTTGAAAACACTGACTGTCATCCTCCGTCCTGATGCATTCAGTGGCGGATTGCTTGGTAGCAGTGCGCTCCCAATCTGCGCGGTCTCCTGGCACGCTTGGGTGGTGCGCTCAAGGGCCTCACCACGCTGTTTGCCGATGGCAGTCGGGCAGGAGTAAGCATCGTGTGCCATCTTTTTAGATAACGCGGCAGCTAGTCAGCTACAACATCACGCTCGCAGGCAACAAGCTCGTGCTTAATGGCAGCAGCCCGTTCTGCAGTAGCCATGTGCTCAGCAATAGTAACATTGACGCCATTGGAAGGGGAGGAGGGTGCCGTCGGGGAGCCTGTCATCTGGGCAGCAACAGCCATGGAGGGAGGGGGAGGGCGGTGCTGGAGAACAGAGGAGGCATGCCTAGGAAGCAGAAGAGGGGCCAGGGGGAACCCAAGATTTTTTTTTTATCCAACATATGTGTATTGATAGTTAACAATACCATACAAGGACTTGTACAAATACAGATACGTATTACAAGCCAGTCCTTGGAACCCCTGCAGGCCAAAACCTCCAGATTCCATCGCCGCCGGCCATCGCCGGAAGCCACACGCAGCCAACCACAGGTCGACCAGAGCTCCATCCCGAGCGATTGATACCATGTAAGATGTATTACAATAAATAATAGATTGATTATGGAGGATATGATGTTACACATATATAGGCAAGGATGACCTAGGGTTCATACAAGTAAAACCAATCAACGGTGAACCTTACCTAATCAATATCAACCTATCTATCCTAGCTATACTGGAGCAAGGCCCAACAGGGGCGCACAGGCTCTACAAGAGGAACCGAAGGCAGTCCTAGAGGCTTCAATACCCCTTTAGACATTCGCAAAATTTGCCATCAGGCCCACAATTCATAGACTTAGACGGACCCACAATTTATAGACTCAGTGGCAATTAGACTTGGACGGACCCGCAATTTATAGACACAGTGGCAAACTAGCCTTATAATCAAGGGGGCAACATATCAGCTCCAATTATTTCTTTGTCTAACAGTATGCACAGCCCAAATAGTAGGAATTTAACAATGAAAATTTGAAATAGAGCTTGGGAATTCCAATTTGGGAATGGAGAATTTACTTACCGCTGGGGAGTGCTGACTCCGGCCGCTGTCGTGTGCTGGCCTACTGGGTGCTGCATTAGTACTTGGCTGCTCCTGTGTGGGCTGCGGCCCTGCTTTCCAATGTGGGCATATGGGAAGGCTCACCAACTGCAATGCCGGTGGCTGGACGCAGTAATGCCTCGTCGTCGGCCTGCGGCCGCGGCCGGTGTACCCTCCACCACCACCTGGAGGCAGACGACAGCAGGAGCGCAGCAGCCGACAATGCTCCGATTTGGCGGGTCGCCGCGGTTGTTGAGGCCCAATTCGTATGCCACTTGCTCGCTGCCGCCTTGTCCAATCTAGGGTTCGAAGCACGGAAGGAGGAGAGACGAGCGAGCGGCGAGAGAAGGGCGAATGGGCGATGAACCGACGACAATTGCGCGAGTCGTGGATGTTAAGCGTACGCCTGCTTTCTTGGGCCCATTTTGCTTTATTGGGCTGGAAAGTATAAAGTGGAAGATATGTGCACTTTGACTTGCGGGTGTTTGGTTCCTACCCATAAAGTTGGGAACTTATGCATAACTAGACTCATATGCAAACTATGCAAACTTTAATTAAGAATACAAGAATTTAATCCGATGGCTGATGATTTTAGCATTCAAACCCCTCCACTTATTCTATCCGGTTGTTGCAAAACACCCCCATGAGTGGAGGGGTGAGTGCTAAAATTACCAGCCATCAGTTTAGATTCTTATGGTCTTGATTAGAGTTTGCATAGTTTACACAGAAATCTAGTTTGCATAGCATACGTTCCCTAAAGTTTAGTCACTTTCAGTTATTAATGTTTTAAACACTCCTACTTTTAGTCACTTTTAACGTTATCACTAAGGCCAGTCTCAATGGCAAGTTTGATCTTCCAGTTTCCAACATATGAAACTTTGATACGAAACTAGACTTTGTCTCAACGCAAAGTTTTATAACACAGTTTCATGGTTTATTTTATTATTTTTGTGGTCTCATAGGTTCCTATTTTATCTGTTATCGTATCCACTTTTTTCCCATCGTCCTCTTCCCGCATCCTCTCTTTCCTGTCCTCCTCTTCCCATACGTACACCCGCATCCTCTCCTTCCTGTCCTCCTCTTCCCATACGTACAGGGAGTCGTGCCCGCGCCGGCGGAGCCGCACCCGCGCCTGCGCTTGGCGGCCGGAGGAGCCGTGCCCGCGCCCGGCGGCCGGAGGAGCCGTGGCCGACGCTCGGCGGAGCAGCGCCCGTGGCCGGCGGCCGCTCCGCCCGGCGGCCGGAGGAGTCGTGCCCGCGCCCCGCGCCCGCCCATGACCAGCAGATGAAAAGCCGCATCCCCTCCTCAACGCGGGTTTCGTTGGAGTTTCACGGTGTTGGAAACATCGTCCAGGTAGTGTCGTGGGGATGAAACGAATTTTTTCTCTCTCCTCTGAATTTCATGCAAAAAGTGTAAATTTGTTGATGTGACAGTCCATTTAATGTGCATGACACTCCCATGAAACCTCCATTGAGACTGACCTAAAGTCACATTTTACCGACCCGAGAGGATGGCGACTTACGGGCTAGGCTTTGATTGTCCACACATTTTTGATGGCACTCACTTTACACAATGGAAAACTTGGATGATGTGTAATTTCAAGTTTATTTTCCCTCAAATGTGGTGGATCGTAGATGTAGGCTTTTCTCATGTGTTGGATGAAAAGAATCTAACTCAAGCACAAGAGAAATGCCTAGATCTCGAGTGCCAATCTACTAACATCATTTTTAGATCTTTGCATGATGATATCTTTAGTGAGATCATGGATATGGAGTCCTCCCATAACATGTGGAAGTATCTCAATGACAAGTATGGGAATGCTCCAATTGATGATGATGTTAGTAAGCCCAAGGAAGAGGCACACGAGGTGGTTGAGCAAGACCACAACTCCGTGATTGTGAAAGATTGCTCCACCTCAAGCTCAAGTGATGCAAGTGATGATGATATTCCAAGCACACTTGATGATGATGGTTCATGCTCCGGCTATGAGAGTGATACTTCTTCGAGCTCTCCAACCACTACATCACATTGCTTCATGTCACACGGTGACACTAAGGTTTGCAAAGCTAATGTGATTGATCTTAATGCATATGAGGAGCTCTTGAGTAAATATGCTAGCATGACCATCGCTTTAGAAAATGAGATGTCTAAAAATGCAAAATTGGAAAAAGAAAACTCATTTCTAAAGAACACATGTGAACAAGTGAAGCATGTACTTTATGTTAGTACTTGTTCACATGAGGAGCTAAAATTGACTCATGAGGAACTATTTGTTGCTCATGACAACTTGGTACAAGATCATGCTTTACTCACTAAGAAGCTTTCTAATGAAGAAATTAAAACTAGTGAGAGCTCATCATTTGGGTTAAATGATCAATCATATATTTGTGCTAACCCATGTGATGTAGAGAAGAAGCATGTATCCACCTCTTGCAATGATTTATTATCTATGCCATGTTCTTCACATATAGATGCTTGTTCTACTTCTATGTCTTGTGAGACTAACATTTTGAAGGGGAACAATGAGCTCAAAAGTGAAGTGAAGAATTTGAGCAACAAGTTAGAGAGGTGGTGTAAATCAAAGGTCACCCATGTGCACATGATGAAGAATCAAAGAAGCTATGGTGACATGAGTGGCATTGGCTTCAAGAAGAGCAAAATCAAAGGCAAGAGATGAGGCAAGAGAAGATATGAAAGAGAGATGAAGAAGCAAGAAGAAGAGAAGCCTCATTTCATGTGCTACCGGTGCCATGAAATGGGACACTTTGCCAAATCTTGCCCAACCAAGAAGCCAATGATGAGGCCACAAGATAAAAAGAAGACGCCCCAAGTTCAAATCAAGAACAACCATCATGATGGTGACTTGATGAATAAGAAGAAAACAAGAAGGGGTGGAAGAGCAAGGCATCCAACTCACATTCAAGATGCCAAGATGATGATGAGCAAGAATGAAGAAAAGAAGAAGGATTTGGCTCACATCATGTGCTACCAATGTGATGAATTGGGCCACCTAGCTTCGGGTTGTCCAAACAAGCTTGAGGAGAAGGCTCAAGCAAACAAGAAGAAGCAAGGCAATGAGAAGCAACACATGAGCAAGGAAGAAAAGGCTCAATCCAAGAGAAGTTGCTACTCATGCCGGGAAAGGGTACACATGGCTAATTCATGTCCCCTAGGTAACATTCCTAAGCCCATTTCAATTGCTAATGATTCTATGCTTAGGAAGGATGAAAATGGTACCTCTAACTCTACCATTGAAACTCATCCCGCTATTCATACTAAGGCATTGCCTAAGTATGTTGCTCCTAACTTGAGAGGACCCAAACAAGTTTTGGTACCATCAACTAGTGGATGAATGTGTGTAGGTACCATGGCATTGGAGACTTGATTCAATGGATTTCATATTGTTCATCATGTGATTGAGTCAAGTAAAGAAGCTTAGTGCAAATCCATCCCAATGCCAAGTCAAGTGAAGTGAAGTCCAAGTGCTACAACGAACAAGTGCATAAGTTCAAGTTGTGGTGGTTGATTGGAATTATTTGAAGGCTTGCAATTGACTTGAGTAGAAGCTTGCTATTTGGATGATCATGAGCTACTAAGGTATATCTCTAGTTGATCATGTTCTTTTAGATGCATATGAGATGATTGAATTGGATATATATGCATATGTTGCTTGCTATAAGATGATCGAATGGATTTGATGATTAGTGATCAAAATTGAGTTAGTTTGAATGGATATGTTCATGAGACTTCTTTTAGTAAGTAATTTGAATGGATGTATGTCTTGTGAGATTGTTCAAACAAGTTAGCTTCAAGTTTGATTCAAATTGGTAGAGTATAGCTCAATTGCTCAAAGTTGTTCAATATTGCAAAATCTGAGTGAGCTGAGAAGATAGCCATGTTTGGATGATCAAATCTTTTTGGATTGGCTTGAAATTTGGTACACATGCTCTACACTTATGATATTAGTTGCTGTGCAAAATTCATGATTATTGGATAAGATGTACTTTGGTTTTGGAGTAGATCTTGTCAACTATAGTGCAGCAGTTTTCAGCATGTAGTACTATGGAAAGAATTGAAATCTGGTAGCAATCTAGAAAGCCAATGAAGCTCAAATTTTTATGGCTGCTATAACACTTAGAGAAGCCCATCTCCACCAAATTTCATGGTCATTGGACTTATATCTTGGGAGATATGCATGTTTCTTTGAGAAGGACAAAATCTGCCAGAAAAGTGACAATTATTGGATTAATCTAGAGTCACTTTGATTGAAAGGCCCTCAAGTTGGAATCATGTTTATAAGTGATTAGGGACCTATGTTTGGTTTTGAAATGAGCTAGAAATATGACAAAGATGAGATCAAGACCAACATCAAGATGAAGAGAAAGATCAAGTCCTAGTATCAAATTGAAGATCTTTTGGAAGAAAGAAAAGGGCTCAAAGAAGAACTAAAAGAAGGATTCAAAGTCACATTTCAAGAAGAGTTCAATTGGATCAATCAAACAAGGTCAATTCAAGTGAGTATTAACGATGATTCTTTGGAGAAAGGTCACTTCTCCCTTTTGTAGGGGCTTGCCGCCTTTGGTAGGTTAACCAAGCAAGGCTTGGAAGGCTAACATGGAAGTGGTGATCTAAAGTGTCATTTGAGATGCTTAGTGGAAGATATCAAAAGGGTTGATCTAAAGAAGCAAGCAACATCCAAGATAGACAAGTAAATCATGCCAACTCAAGTGGTATTTATATGCAAGCAAAGGTCAAATGAAGAAGCAAGCCAACCACAACAAGATAGTGCACTTGATCATATGGGTGAAGATTTGGTCTTTCAAGTTGGTATCTATTGATCTTCACCATGGACTTCGTATTGCTATTTCGGAGTTGGAATCAAAATGACTAACCTCTACTCCAAGATAGCAAGGTATCATTGTTTGTCATATGCATTCATACTATGCTTAGGACTTGATTAGAGCATATAGACATTCTCGTGATACTATCTAGGAGCATCCATGAAAATCAAATGTTTTGATGCTTATATGATGCCACTATTGCTTCTATGCTTTACATGATCTAGTGGTAACATATGACATGTTTATGGGCTTGCAATCCTAGTGTTTAATCTAGAGAATGAGCAATGGAACATTTAACCAACGTGAGTAAGATAACCATTGCAAAATGTGTGAAGAAGCTTACTCTAGAGCAAACCATGTTGAATGTTTCATGCAAATGATCTAGGTTGAACCACAAATGAAATGAAACAAACATCTCTCTCTTAACAATTTGAACCTTCTTTATGCAAAAAAATTTTTTGGAAATAGATGACAAAGGGGGAGAAAGTATAACAAAGATAGAAATGAAAGATAAAATGAAAGGGGTAGAGTGATAAAATGAGGGGAGAGAATGTAAGGTAAAATGAAAATGATTTTTGAGCACACAAGTAGGGGGAGCAAGCTCATGAACTTGATTGTTGCATTTGATATGTGCATAATCATGTGCTTGCTTGCAATGCATAAGCTTTTAAATACCTTATATGCATGCTTGTGTGGTGTATGCTAGTTATAGGGTTTAATTGATGATTTGATAACTAGCATGCATAGGTTGATAGCTAGACTTGTGCTTTTCATGCAAAACTAGACCCTTGCTTTTAAAGTTGATCTCACAGGGTTTTCTAGTTTTTATGATGTCTAGCTACTCATTGTGCTAAGGAAGGTGTACAACTATGAACTTCATCGATAACACGCTTCAAAGGTTATTCTATACACCTTAGCACCTCTTGGTAGTAATTACTCTCCTACACTTCAATATCTATGCATATGTGCAAGTTTCATTTCCCAACACTCTAGCACATATGTAGGGGGAGCTGATACTACCAATTCGGGTTTGTGCTACTTGTCCAAAATCCTTTACACATGGTAAAATAGCTTGGGCAAGCAACATGAATCCAAACCAAGTTAGCAATTTACATTCTTGTGAAGTGCTAGCTTGGAATAAGCATAATTTCCATATCTTTGTAGAGTTGTCATCAATTACCAAAAAGGGGGAGATTGAAAGGTCCTTGTTTGGTTTTGGTAATTGAGTGACAACTTAGGTGGACTAATATGTGGTTGAAGTGAATTACACAGGTGATTAGTCCATAGGTGATCATGTGTGAGCAACATATGCCATAAAGGAGAAATGGCTTGGAATATGTTGCAAGGCTCACACATGTGAAGAAGGAGCCTAATGCACATGAAACATGACATGGAGTCATGTGGCTAAGATGGTGAAGATCAAGGCAAGACTTGGCTTGATGGACCGGTTGCGAAGGTGAAGGGCAAGTTGGAGGCTTTGAAGCCGTTGGTACCGAGTGTCGGGAGGCTTAAGGAAGACTTGGCGCCGAAGGACCGAAGCAATGGTGAAGAGCAAGTGATGTCAAGATCGATGGACCATGGAGGCCATGTGATGATATGAAGTGGATCATATCATTTGATGAAGAGGTTGGTGCATGTGTTGCATCAACAAATGGAGGAGATGGAATGGAATGCGCAAGGCAAAGGTATACTTGTAGGGCATTTCATTTCACCGGTCATAGGTGTGTAGAGAAGATTATGACCGGGTTTAGGATAGATGGCTGTACTATTAAGAGGAGCAAACTTGTTTGCATATCGGTCATCTAGTGCCACTTGAGCGATCTAACTTTGCGATGTTACTAAGATCGAGTGGCGTTATGAGTGAAAGAGAAAATCCTTTGAAAATGATTGAGAAAATGCTAACACACATGCACATGGTGATGTACACTTGGTGGTGTTGGCACATTTGCAAAGGAAAAGTTGTTGGAGTTGATTTGGATCAACACAAAGAAGAAAAGAAAGTTTTCTGTGTGTGGTCGGTAGTACCACCTAGGGGGGTTGGTAGTACCGCCCAAGGGTGCTGCGTGCAACCTTCTCTTGTTGAGTCTGAAATGACCTAGCGGTTGTACCGCCATAGGGTCGGTTATACCGACCCTCGGTAGTACCGACCAGAGGGTCGGTGCTACCGTGGTCCTGAAGGGTTTTGCAGGCTCTCTGTGTTGAGCTGAGTTTGGCCTGCCGGTAGTACCGCCATAGAGTCGGTACTACCGACCGTTGGAGGTCTCGAGGTATGAGGAGTTTGGAGGCTCTCTGGAAGTGGCCAGTTTTGGCATGCCGGTAGTACCGCCATAAGGGCCGGTACTACCGACCTTTGTTGTCACCGAGGTCTGGTGTTCTGGGAGCTCTCTGTATAGCCCCGGATTGGCCTGTCGGTAGTACCGCCATAGGGCCGGTACTACCGACCATCGGTGGTACCGAGGTCAGGAGGAAGTTTGGATGCTCTCTGTGTAGATCCAATGTTGGCCTGTCGGTAGTACCGCCATAGGGCCGGTACTACCGACCGTTGGAAGATCCCAAGGCGAAGGAGTTCGGGGCTCTCTGTGTAGTCCCCAGTTTGGCCTGTCGGTAGTACCGCCATAGGGCCGGTACTACCGACCCTCGGTGGTACCGACCAGTTGGTTGGTGGTTCGATCTGGTCAACGGCTAGTATAACGGTCGCTTTTAAGGCGGTCGGTACTACCGCCCCAGGGGGTCGGTACTACCGACCGAAGCGCAGAAAAGGGGAAACGGCTAGTTTGTGGCTCCCCTCTATATATAGTCGTGGTAACCGGCCTTGGGCTGGTTGGTCAAGTTGGCTAAGCACTCCATAGCCTTGGTGGCTTGTGTGGATGTGCTAGCGACCCCTCTAACACACATATGCTTTAGTGCTTATCCGATTGTGTGAGAGAGTGATCCTAGTGCGTTGCTTTGAGAGATAGCATCGAGTGGCACTAGGTGTTCGAGTTGCAAGCCGGTGGTGCTTATTACTCTTGGAGGTTGCCACCTCCTAGACGGCTTGGTGCTCGTCTCCGTCGTGAAGCCCGCGTGAAGATTGTGTGTGGCTCCGGAGAAGATTTGTGAGGGGCATTGTGCTCACCCCGCGGGAGATCGCGAAGAGCAACTCTAGTGGAGAAGAGGCGTGAAGAGCGCCAAGTGGTCCGGCCGGATCAAAAGCTAGAGTTCTTGGTGAGCACTCCATCGTGGAGAGGTTGGCTTAGTGTCACCACTAGCGAGAGGATCGGCGGCAACCTTGGGCTTGCTTCAACGGGGACTAGCTTGGTGGCAACCAAGTGAACCTCGGGATAAAATCTTGTGTCCCTGTCTCTTGTTGCTCTTATTGTTCTTTGTTCCTTGCATATTACGCTTGTTTGTGTTCTTCGTGTTCTTCCTCCCTCCTTCACTCTATCTTAGGTTGGGAAGACTCGATCTACCTTTTGGCAAGGAATCAAGACGTGGGGAAGCTACATTCGTCATCTACATCATCTAGGGAAGTGGGGTAATTGCTAGATCTGAGATTGCATCTCATTCCCTTAGATTTCGTAGCTCCCTGCAGGTGCTCGGCAGTACCGGCCTAGAAGCCCGGTAGTACCGGTGTCGGTAGTACCGGCCTATAGCCCGGTAGTACTGACTGCCTGGTGTTTGCACTAGCTTGTATTGCAATACTATCTCTTGTGCTAGTGCTTAGTTACTTAGTTTGTGTAGCTAAGTTGAGCTCTCTAATTTGGCTTGTGTAGCCTTGTTATTGAGCATTGCTAGTGAGCTTAGGCTTTGTGCTTTGCTTGCTAGATTGCATAGGAGCTCCCCCGTGCTTGAAGTACTAGTTGCATAGGCTTGTGTGACCTTGCTTCTAGATTTGGTTAGTGTTGGGTATTTTAAACGCACACAGAAGAATCCGCAAGCGCACGGATACCGATGTAGCTTTCACCCGAGAGTATTCCAGGGTATCGATTTCCACGGGGAACGTGAAGTGTACTAATCAAGGGGCAAGTCGTCCAAGAAAAGAATGGTAAAATGGATAGAGAGAGATATTTGGTTTTCTAAGCAGGTCTATCTAATCAAAGACTTACTATACTTTACTTACTTCGGGACATCAGAACACTAGCCACAGAAAGGGATGAGAAAGGGGCTAGGAAGCTCTGACTACGGTCCTACAGACACCAACCCAAACGTGGTGGACTACGTCGGCCGTCAGGGCTGTCACCACCTGGGGCTACCACAACTATCCGTGGGGCTAGGTGCAAACTCAGGTAAACCCTAGTCTAGACACCACGTCTACACTAACGCTTACTACTCTAATTACCTCGAATAATTAGAGCACTCGATACGAGCGGAGATCCAGTAAATAAAATAAAGCAAGAACTGAAATTAAATATAATACTTGGAAATAGTAAATGAAGAACCTGGAGATTACTTGAAGACGAACTAGATGCTGCACCAATACAATGTCGAGGAAGATCCGACAGATCCGGCTCCTCCTCAGCTCTCTCCTCCTCTCTCTAATCCGATCTCTAATTACAACTAGATGAACTAGACAACTAGAACTAGAACTAGATGAACTAGAACTAGATCTAATTCTAGATGAACTAGAAGAGATTCATCTAGAGGGACCTCTACTTCTAATTGAAACCCTAGTTTCTGATGTGGAGATGAATAATGAAGATGGAGATGCCTGAAGAGGGGGGTCTGGGTCTGGTTTTATAGCCCGGAGCGTGGAACGTGAGCCCTTGGATCAAACCGACTTCAGGGACGGTGGAGATGCATCCTAGGAGGCGGTGGAAGAAGGTTCCAGAAGGCGGAGGCGAAACGGCCTCTGTGGCCGACCGGTCGGTCCCAGGGTGGGACCGGTCGGTCTGGCCCAGTGAGCCCACGTGGTGGCCCGCCTCGTGGTGTCTTCTGGTGTCTTCTAGATCCTTCTTTTGCAGATTTCGTTGCGAAATTAATATTTTTTCATCCAGGACTCTGAATATAGCAAATGATATGTCTATTTGGATCGTCTCGACGAGCTCTTCGCAATGATGCACTCCAATTCATCACTTGAGATGCTTTTATATGGTAAAAACATGGATGTCCTACAAAACAAGTGAGAGCACCAAAACTCGTGGAACTTGTTAGTTTCAAACCCTACAACTATGCTTTGTAAATCATTTAGTGTCATTTCATGCAATAGTTGATGGTTAATTATGAGCATTAGTGAGCGTCAACAAGTTCCCCCAAGCTTAACCTTTGCTAGTCCCAAAAAAAGACAATCTCAACAATGGATCAGGAGTTGCTGCAATATCTTCACTTCCAACAAGTACACATGTATTCAAACAGAAGTTCTCATAAAGATATCATATTATTTATCACAGGGCTTAGTACTTTACCTTGAATCTTGAGTAATTGAAAGATAGAACGATCAAATCAAGCACACTGTCTCTAGTTCTTTTACTTCACCATTATCCCATAGTTTTTATGAATTTTCAAAAGCTTAAAAACATATGTTGTCAAATTAAACAATGGATCCAAAGAGAAAGTCAACAACACCATAGAATCGAGAAGTGCATGTGTATGGAAAATGGAGGCGGATGCTCTTTTGAATATATCACTCTCTTTTGTCTATTAGAAACACATGGCTATCAGGCTAATTCTACTGGTGGGCACGTGCCCATTTTTTTCTGATATTCATCTTTTCATTTTTTTTTCGAGGTTCCGGACACTTGTCCCTTTTTATTTCCTCAGGATCTATCTTTTTGACGTTTCAGACACTTGTCCCTTTTTATTTCCTCGGATTTTTTTTTTCTCTCTTTTTTTTCAATAGCCACATGCTTCCAACAAACTTTTGAGAGGATTGGAACAAATAATCATGAGCATTTATGTGGAAAATGGATGGAATGTGTGAGTGATCTCAATTCAATAGCATGATAACTTCTCATAGGGTCAACAAAGCTTAATTTAACTCAATGCAATTTTTAGTCATATTAATATTGGAAACTCTCCGGAACTCTAGTGTTGTTTAGAACAAGATAATAGCAGCTCAGATCATCACATGTCATATCTGTCAATTACCTAGACCATAGACAAAGCATTTGCTACCCATGCATTTAATTTCATTTTTAAGCATCATTATTAATCAGGAGAACTCATGCTTTGAAGGCTAGGTACTTGAAAGAAATTAGATAGAGCAACTATTCATCATTTCCATATAAAAGATTAGAGAGAGTTCTTCTTTTATTATTAACTCTTAAAACAAACTAAGCAAACTTAACACATTATTTATTTAACCTAACACACATATTATAAATAACTAAGATAGTGAATAAGATATACCTGGATTACGAAGATAACGGGGGTGCGTCTCCCCCAAGCCGGATCCCTTAATAGCGTTGAGCCTTCATGTGCCCATATATTTTTTTGTTCTTTTAATTTTTTAATGGTGAGCCTTCATGTGCTCACATTTTTTTGTATATTGTTTTTATTTTATTTTATTTTTATTTATGTATAGAAAGTAAACTTAAGAGGATAAGGATACTTACTTGGATACACGGGGGTGCTTTCCCCAAGCTGGATGTTGACGTAGTCGTTCCATCTTGTAATGCAGCGGACTGGAAGTGAAAATGTTCTTCCTCTATCGGAGCTTTGATTGATGTTG
This sequence comes from Coix lacryma-jobi var. lacryma-jobi, assembly GCA_009763385.1. Classification (NCBI taxonomy): domain Eukaryota; kingdom Viridiplantae; phylum Streptophyta; class Magnoliopsida; order Poales; family Poaceae; genus Coix; species Coix lacryma-jobi. Next base: position 118,044,538 of record CM019829.1, read on the forward strand.
ATGGTTGTTGGATAGTGCTCCGACAGTGGATGGAACATCCACTTGCTTGTCAGCTTTTCTTGGTCTTTCAGATCCTATGAAACTCAAATAGACAACAAAACTTGTGGAACAGATTAAGCATTAGTGGTTGACCACTCAAGCTTTAGTTATCCAGAGTTTCAGTAAGATCTCTTTCTCAATATATTTGTATTTTTTTATGATACAAGAGAAAATGCAATAGGATAAATGCATGCATATTTATTTTTATTATTTATGCCACCACGGTGAATATCCCTACGGGTTTTTACACACCATAGAATTATTCACATGGGGCTTTTAGGTTTTATGATGCAGTGCAATATTTTTATTTTTTTTATGCAATGCTAATGCAGAAAAGTAAATATGCTATGGAGAGATGATTATGCAAATGATAGAAAGTAAACATGTAAAAAGAGAAATTAATGCAGAAAAGATAAATATGGATAACTACCGATTTTACCTTTCGGCGAGGGTTCAATGTTTTAAGTCCTCTGAACAAGACTTCTCACCATGTTCGTTCTTGAGGTGCATCATTTGATCTTGATAGGTAGACCTTGATAACTACACCTCTTGATATGGTGTCATTCATGTCATTTGTTCGTCCAGCGGTTTGAAGTGAAGCGTTAATTGTGGACGTCGGCAGCATCTTGCTCAGTGTGCATGTTCTTGTAGATCTAGGACCTTCACTGTGTAGAATTTGGGAGTGACTTCTCCATGTTTTGCTCAAGAGTGTGTCCTGCTCATAATGACAAGGTAGAGATCAAGTGCATGGGCTCTGTTGGTGGAAAAACACCAACAAAACCAAAAGTTTTGTTTATTCCCCTCTAACCTTAGGCACATTGCACAAGATAAACTTATTGTTTATGTGTTCTATTCAGTCTTAACATGAGTGATAGAATCAAAAGATGAGCATGAAAAATAGCATCTTAAAATATTTAACAGATCAGATTACTTAACCCAAGGAAGGATAATATATGCTTAATGTGTCGATATTTTCATGATTGTGATATATCATCTTCCAAAGATTAGATGCATAACATTTTAGCTCATTGGTTAAGATAGTGAGATTCAAGAGAGTAAAGCTAGGAACAAAGAGTAAAGAACTGAACATGTTGAGTTGATTAGGTTGGATCAAATGAGGTGCAACTGAAACATGTTTGGTTCTTATTTATGCACATACCAGAATTAAGGAGAAGCTTTTAAAGTGATGTCACATACCTTGAGATGTTACCTTTATCATTGAAGAGTGATGTGTCGAACTACCTTGTGGAAGCTTCTCTTGTCTGGCTGGTTGTTCCTCACGAATAGCTTGTCTTCTCTTGCCTATCTCATAGTGGGCCAACTGAGTCTTGTTCTGAACAGGTCCAGAAGATGGAGACTTTGTCAACTATTTTCTTGATTTGTAGGCTCGGGTACTATCTCTACATCTTCTGATTCTTGCGGTGCAGTAGCTTCATCCTTTATGATATCCCCTCTATTCCTGGTAGTTGGTTCTTCCTTTGTCGGTTGAGTCAACGTCTTCTCTTGGTTTTCTTTGGCTGCTCATAAATGGTGGAGTTGTTGAAGAAGCAGCGAACCTTTTGGTCAAAGATCCAAAAGTGGATTTCTCTAGTTCCGACATAGATGACAACATTGAAGGTTTTCAAGAACGATCTTCCAAGAATGAGTGGTGGATCATATTCTTCTTCTTGATTGGGATAGCGTCCAGTGGCTTGTACTGATCAAAGTGTTGAAGCTGGATTTCTCCATCCTCCCCTTTAAGCAGATCTAGACAATGGAATTGTGTCTCCCCCAAGCTGGCTTGTGAGGTAGGTGGTTGCCCAAATTTCTTCAACAACATGTTTATGTGTTGAATTTGTAGACCTTGGTGTTGTTGAAGTCGTTCCACCTCATCCTCCAAACTAGCTCTTGTGTTGCATTAATTGGAAGATAGGACTAGTTCCCACTGCTTGTGTTTGTACTGTTTGATCGGAGGGTTCAGAGATGAGAGCCCACACGATGGTCTCTGTCTTCAAGTCACCGAGCTCAGACTTGTTCACCTATTTCCATGGAGTGAGTGCTTTGATTGTAGGTATTTGTTTTGTGGCACTCATCTTCTGTCTTGTTCTATGGATCTCATTTCTCCATGATCAGTGAGTTGTGTCTCCCTTGCGCAAGTTGTTGAAGTTCATGTGTCTCTTCAGTTCCAGTGTGAGTTCATCTCAGGACTTTCCCAAATTGATATTGAAAGTTTTCCTGCAGGGGTTAGTCCAACAAAATATCCAAAATCCACTATAGCATACTATCGGCTCAAAAACCAACCTAGACACCATGTCTAATTTGATTTAGGAAGGCATTTAAACCGAAGCACCATGCTTAATTTAAAAACCTTTGAAAGCAAGATCACCACTCCTAAACTAGGCACCATTGCTCAATTTAAGAGATGTATGAAAGTACTTCAAACCTAAACATATACTATAGCAGATGAAGGTAGTATTAAAGCATTAAAGAGATTTACTCAAATGGTGATGAGAGAGCATGATTAGTGTATAGCACATGAGCATGACTTAAAGGTAAGGCTAACCAGGATAGCAACATGGTAAGGAATGTTCATATGTAAGTGTATCCCCCAAACTTAGATTTTGCAAACATCAAGATTGGATGACTGTAATTCAATGTTGCATGATGATTGGTTGGACATACCTTGTGGTTGTCGTTCCTTCGAACATTTTTGCTCCAGACCTGCAAAGGTTAGTAACAAGAATACCCAAAAGGAATATTTTAACAATTATATCCCTATGCTCATTACACAAGGGCAGCAGAAAGGTGAACACTGATCTGAAAAGTGCTTGTTTAGGAAACTGAGCTTGTCTTTGGGAAACCTTCAAGATGTGATTTGGTGAGTGGTTTCCCCTCCAACACCAACTTTAAGAGCACAACGAGATCTACAACATTTGCGATATACATATGCATCTACAACCACCCTTTTGAAGTTTTTGTAAATAGAAAGCGTGAGGGGGTTGAAAATCTCGAGTGTGACAATGTTAGACATACCAATTGAATCAAGAGATGTCTCATATGACCATGGATTTAAAGAGGTGTTTATGAAGTAGCTTCCATGCTCTTTGATATCATCTTCCTCAATTTCAGAGAAGAACAACGAAGGATGGGGTTTATCGTTTTCTAAAGTGTGGGGTGTTTTCTCTAGAGAAGGTTCTATGGCAACCAAATTATTAAAAGGATTTGAAGGAATTTGGAATTTGGTTGTGTGTTCCTCCTTGCGTTGGTCGGGGTTGGGCTCGACTTCTTCTTCAGGGAATTCATCAAAAATGTCAGTGTAAGGAGTGTTTTCAAGGATTTTCTCTAGGATGGCTTTCCCTTCACTAACAGTTTTATGAGTGAATGATCCTCCCGAAGAGGTATCAAGAAAAAGGGCAGCTTCTTTGCTAAGACCATAATGAAAGTGTTGTAAAATAACGTCTTCAAGCAAAGAGAGATTTGGGCCAGTGTTGACAAGGCTCATAAATCTAGCCCAAGCTGCTCCTAACGTCTTCTTCTCTTTTTGTTGAAAGGTAAGAATTTCTATTCGAAGGGCAGTGATTCAAGAAAGAGGGAAGAAAGCAAGACAAAATTTGTCTCGAAGTTCATCCCAATTCCCATCTACTCCTCTTACGTTATGAGCATACCACTGTTTCGCTCTTCCAAAAAGGGAGAACGGAAACAATTTCCATTTAATGGTCTCTTGTGTCATGCCCGCAATAGACAAGCAAGAACACAATTGCTCAAATTCACGAAGGTGGGTGTAAGGATTCTCGTCTTCTAGCCTAGAGAAGGGTTGCTCCCGAACCATGGCTATAAAGCCGGGACGAATTTGGTAGCCATCTGTAAGAATAAGATGTGACGATGGTGGTGGCTCCAACAATTCGCCCTTTGGAGCGGAGTATTTAAAGATAGGAGTTGAATTCATGTGATAAGAAGTGTGGTGGTGAGGTAAAGGTGGTGGTAAGAGAAAAAAGTGGTAAAAGAAAAGAAACACGGATGACTTGGTTCGAAACTAGCACAGCTACCGTTCCCCGGCAACGGCGCCAGAAAGCTTGTTGGGTATTTTAAACGCACACAGAAGAATCCGCAAGCGCACGGATACCGATGTAGCTTTCACCCGAGAGTATTCCAGGGTATCGATTTCCACGGGGAACGTGAAGTGTACTAATCAAGGGGCAAGTCGTCCAAGAAAAGAATGGTAAAATGGATAGAGAGAGATATTTGGTTTTCTAAGCAGGTCTATCTAATCAAAGACTTACTATACTTTACTTACTTCGGGACATCAGAACACTAGCCACAGAAAGGGATGAGAAAGGGGCTAGGAAGCTCTGACTACGGTCCTACAAACACCAACCCAAACGTGGTGGACTACGTCGGCCGTCAGGGCTGTCACCACCTGGGGCTACCACAACTATCCGTGGGGCTAGGTGCAAACTCAGGTAAACCCTAGTCTAGACACCACGTCTACACTAACGCTTACTACTCTAATTACCTCGAATAATTAGAGCACTCGATACGAGCGGAGATCCAGTAAATAAAATAAAGCAAGAACTGAAATTAAATATAATACTTGGAAATAGTAAATGAAGAACCTGTAGATTACTTGAAGACGAACTAGATGCTGCACCAATACAATGTCGAGGAAGATCCGACAGATCCGACTCCTCCTCAGCTCTCTCCTCCTCTCTCTAATCCGATCTCTAATTACAACTAGATGAACTAGACAACTAGAACTAGAACTAGATGAACTAGAACTAGAAGAACTAGAACTAGATCTAATTCTAGATGAACTAGAAGAGATTCATCTAGAGGGACCTCTACTTCTAATTGAAACCCTAGTTTCTGATGTGGAGATGAATAATGAAGATGGAGATGCCTGAAGAGGGGGGTATGGGTCTGGTTTTATAGCCCGGAGCGTGGAACGTGAGCCCTTGGATCAAACCGACTTCAGGGACGGTGGAGATGCATCCTAGGAGGCGGTGGAAGAAGGTTCCAGAAGGTGGAGGCGAAACGGCCTCTGTGGCCGACCGGTCGGTCCCGGGGTGGGACCGGTCGGTCTGGCCCAGTGAGCCCACGTGGTGGCCCGCCTCGTGGTGTCTTCTGGTGTCTTCTAGATCCTTCTTTTGCAGATTTCGTTGCGAAATTAATATCTTTTCATCCAGGACTCCGAATATAGCAAATGATATGTCCGTTTCGATCGTCTCGACAAGCTCTTCGCAATGATGCACTCCAATTCATCACTTGGGATGCTTTTATATGGTAAAAACATGGATGTCCTACAAAACAAGTGAGAGCACCAAAACTCGTGGAACTTGTTAGTTTCAAACCCTACAACTATGCTTTGTAAATCATTTAGTGTCATTTCATGCAATAGTTGATGGTTAATTATGAGCATTAGTGAGCGTCAACAGTTAGGTGAGCTCTAGCTAGCCCGACACTTTATTTGCATTGATTAGGATCTTTTGTAAGGTGTCATAGAGTATAGGTAGAGGGGTGTAGTCTTGGCTAGACTGATAGTTTTAATTCCGTATTTGTTTCAGTTAGCCGCTCTGCTGCGATTAATTTTTAAAAAGGACTATTCACCCCCCCCTCTAGTCCGCCATCTCGACCTTTCAACCGGGAAAATCGTGGAGAAAAGCAACCCACGAAGAACAACACCAAAACGCGAATCACTACCACGAAATTGCAACCGTGTGGCTACCACACGCTACAACAGTGAGATTACGGTCTCACTTCCACAAAATCTCACAAACACAGCGGTATGATTGTCTTCTCTGTGGATCTCAGTTCGCTACAGCAGGGGATGGGGAGAGCAGGAAACCTAGAAGGCAAAATAGCAAATGACTGAGATCAGATGGGAGGTGGGTGTCTCCCTCTACTTATCCTAATTCTAGTTCCCACTCTACCCCTAACTAATTACAGAGCGAACCAGCTAAACCCTAAGGTTATTCTGGACCAACTCGTGGTAGGTGGTGATCCGATGGTCATGCCCGCACAACTGGTAGCGTTGCCTCGACGCAATCTCACCGATTGCTGCCACGTGTCGCCACCGCTCTGCTTGTCCTTTTTGCGGACTCCACCCCCAGTTTTGAGGCCCAAACTGGGAAACCAGCCTTCACAACCATCCCCTGGTTTTGAGGCCCAAACCGGGAAACCAGCCGTCCATTGCCTGAGTTTTGTGGCCCAAACTCAGAAACCCGTCAGCGCCCAGGTTTTGAGGCCCAAACCTGGAAACCGTCCTCAGCCAGAGTTTTGTGGCCCAAACTCGGCAAACTCGCAGCATCCAGGTTTTGTGGCCCAAACCTGGAAACCGTCCACCCGATGGTTTTTCTGTGGCTCAACCATCAAACCAACGCCGTAGAGGGGATGCACCGCCCGTGCACCCCGTTTACCGACACATGTCCCCAGGTCCTCGACCCGAGCAACACTGTGTCCCGCAAGTCTCCGCTCATCGCTGTCCCAGGCTGTCAGCCACCACAGCTGATCCTCAGGCCACCGGTCCCTCAGTCCAAGCCCCACGTCCACCCTTCACCGCTCCCGGTCCGTCAGCACGACACGTCTCTACTTGACCTTCACCTTGCCTTCGATCACTGTATCCGTGCTCAACACCTGCACAACACAAGCCAAAGAACATGCGCATCACACCTGTTGACAATCACTCATCACTCGAGACTCGGCATACACCCATGTACCCGCAATCTCCCCCTTGATGAGTGCATTGTCAACTACCAACACAAATCATAATGAAGTACAAGAAGAAGGAAGAAGGAGAAGTAGAGAACTCGTCCAAATGACCCAAAAGCATATCAAAGCCAGAAGAAGGTCAAGTGAAAGAGCAAAACAACTTGGTTCCCAAAGACATGGGAAACGGCTCGACGCAACCAAGCAAAGCAAGGCTAGCCCTCAAGAGGAGGTAGAACAAGCTCAACACCGCTAGCAGGAAAGCTCGACACCAGTTGAAAAATCATTTGACAGTCAAGCAAGATAGAACTAGCCCTCAAGAAGAGGCAGAACGGGCTCAACACCGCTAGCGAGAGAACTCGACATCAACTGAAGGAAAGCCAATCTGAAAAGCAGAAGAGCTTGATACCAAATGGAGAGCATACCGACAAAGTCGCTAGTCCCTCAAGAAAGAGGCAAAGGCTCAACACAACTAGCTACCAAAAATGCTCCGAACCAATTGGAAAAATGCTCCAAACCAATTGAAAATTCATCAAACAAAGCAAGCGAGCAAACTCCCCCTCCAATAGTGCACACAACTAGGATATGATTTTAAAATTTCTCCCCCTTATGATTTGACAAAATTTCTCCCCCTTAGTTGATAATGCACTATGAGGCAGACTTCTCCCTTCCAAATGCATATGAGTCAAAAATGCAAGTTAGCAGCTTCAGGAATATAGTCTAGAGAACGAAAAGATGCTCTACATAGTATAACTCCAATGACTCAACAAGAAGCATACATGCCAACAAAGGCTCAAACTGATCACCAGATACGAAATATGAACATATAAGCAAAGTGAGCAGTTTTAGCCATTCAGAAAAGGATGTTCACCATAAAAATAGCACTGAACATGTATAGACAGGAAGTCAAACAAGTGCTAATGATGTATACAAGGTGAACTACCCCTAGCAAAGTTCAAACATCATGCTATAGAATGAAACATAGACTTGTGATTTCAGATTTTAATCGGAGTTGCAGCGGTGAAAATACACAAGTTCAAAATTCAGCATGTGATTGCGAGAGGTTGAAGGCTTGTCATTGCCTAACTTTTCAACCGAGCTAAGCCTATGCAGAAGCAATTAGAAGCTTAAAGCGCCGGTTTTGGTCATACACTACACGACTCAAGTTTAACTCAAATGTGCAATGAGAAACAGTCTCGATACCGTGATGTGTTGACAAGCAATCCCATCTCGATCTTTCCAATTCACTTAACTTGGTTCAATTTTATGACAGAATATGAACATACCAAGCAAGAGAAAGACTCAGAACTAGAGACATAGAAACCTAGCATATATGAAAAACACAAGTGAATTCAACACATTCTACACATGCTAGTTGCATATCTCAATGGTGAACAATTTTTATGTTCATTAAGCAAATTCACCATTCATAAAATAGCTCAGCTCACAACATGTATCAGTGATCAGAAAAAGCACAAGCTACAAGCATCATCATATAGCATAGGAGTATAATAGATAGAGCATAATCACATTCTAAAGAATATATACATGAAGCTCAGAAAGTCAAAATGCATGATGGAATGCAAAGACTAACCTACCCAAAAATGAAAACAAAACGAAAGAAAGAGAGTCCGTCTATGATACAATAGACAAAATGTTTCCCCCATCTAAAAGGAGAAACACACACCAAGCTCACCTCTCAACCTAGCAAAAGTTGATTGGTCCAAAGGCTTGGTGAAAATATCTGCCAACTAATGATGAGTATCGACATGGTGAAGGTCGATATCACCCTTCTCATAGTGGTCTTGCAGAAAATGAAAGCGCACATCAATGTGTTTGGTCTTGGAGTGCAGCACGGGGTTCTTAGCAACGCTAATAGCACTCGTGCTGTCACAAAGCAAAGGCACGTGAGAAAAACTCAGACCAAAATCACGCAAAGTGGCCATCATCCAAAGCAACTGGGAACAACAGCTAGCCGCAGCAACATACTCAGCCTCTGTGGTAGACTGGGCGACGCTACACTACTTGCGAGAAGACCAAGAGACAAGAGAAGAACCAATAAACTGGCAAGTCCCAGAAGTGGACTTGCGATCAAGTCGGCAACCAGCAAAATCAGCATTGGAATAACCGCACAGGGAGAGGGTGGAGGAAGCAGAATACCACATCCCAAATTCTGGAGTGAAGCATAAGTACCTCATAACACGCTTGACCGCCTGACGGTGAGAGGTGCGCAGCGATGACTGAAATCGCGCGCAAAGACATACCGCGAACTGGATGTCCGGGCGTGTCGCCGTCAGGTACAGCAATGACCCGATCATACTCCGGTACTCCTTCTGGTCCACAGCTTCTCCATCCACATCCGCATCTAGGGCTGTCGTGGTCGACATGGGTGTTGGAAGAGGCTTGGCCGCACCCATATCGAAGTTCTTCAGGATGTCCTTGGTATACTTACCCTGGTGCACAAATGTCCCCTCTCGGGATTGCTTGATTTGCAACCCGAGGAAAAACGTCAACTCGCCCATCATGCTCATCTCAAATTCCCTGCTCATTGTATCTGCAAACTTGGCAACCAAAGCATGAGAAGAACCACCAAAGATGATATCATCCACGTAAATCTGAACCAACAAAGTGTCATTGCCTTGCTTGAGGAGGAAAAGCGTTTTATCCACACATCCCATTTTGAAACCCTTAGCAAGCAAAAAGGTCTTCAACCTATCATACCAGGCTCTAGGGGCTTGTTTCAAACCATATAAAGCTTTGTGAAGTTTAAAAACATGGTTTGGAAACTTGGGATTTTCGAAACCGGGGGGTTGTTTCACATACACCTCTTCTTCTATGTAGCCGTTGAAGAAGGCACTCTTGACATCCATTTGAAAAAGTTTAAAACCTTTGGATGCAGCAAAAGCCAAGAATATCCTAATTGCCTCCAAACGAGCTACAGGAGCAAAAGTCTCCTCATAGTCTATCCCCTCCTTCTGACTATACCCCTGGGCTACAAGTCTGGCCTTGTTTCTCACAACATGGCCATCCTCTCCTTGTTTGTTTTTGAAAACCCATTTTGTACCAATAGGGTGACACTCAGGAGGAAGAGGAACCAAAACCCAAACCCGATTTCTTTCAAAATTTTGTAACTCCTCATGCATGACATTGACCCAATCCGGATCAGATAAAGTATGTCCAACATCTCGGGGTTCAAAATCAGCAACAAATGCAGAATGGGCAAAGTGAGAGATTTGTTGTGACCTCGACCGAGTGACACGTTCGCTGATGCTGCCGATCATCTATTGAGGCGGGTGTTGGCGCTGAATGTGTCGTGGTGCCTCCCGAGCTGAAGAAACCTCCCCCTCAACAGCAGCCGGTGCCTCCTCGGATACAAATGGTACAACCCGAGGTGGCGGATCCCACGACCCCCAAGTAGTTGACGAAGAGGGGTTGGGGCCATGAGTCATCGTAGTAGAAGTCTATGCTTGCGGCACAGCAGGTGGAGGTAGTGCTGGATCATCCATCCCTTCGGCACCCTCGTCCTCATCATCAAAAAGAGATTCGCCAACCTCATGATCACTTGCACGCTCAAAACGAGAAGAAGGACAAACCATGGTCTCGTCGAAGGTGACATTGGATGTCTCCATGACTCGGTTAGTATCAAGGTTAAGTACACGATATGCGCGAGTATGAGTGCCATAACCCAAAAATACACCGTTAGAAGAACGAGACTCAAATTTGTCCAGGTTGCCCTTTTTGAGTATAAAACAGTGGCAACCGAAAACTCTAAAATAACTCACTTTGGGTTGTTTTCCAAAACGCAACTCATAAGAAGTCTTTTTCAAGAAAGCTCGGAGAAAAATGCGATTGGAAATATAGCATGCAGTGTTCATAGCTTCGGCCCAATACCGCCTAGGAGTCCTATGCTCATCGAGCATTGTCCTGGCCATCTCTACAAGGGTCCGATTCTTCCTCTCTACAACACCATTTTGTGGCGGTGTGTAGGGGGAAGAAAACTGATGCTCTGTGCCCAAAGAGTTACAAAACTTCTCAAAATCTGAATTCTTAAATTCGGAACCATTATCACTACGAATAGCTCGCATCGAGTTCATAGGGAACTCGTTCTGAAGACGTAAAATTAGATTGCGAGCAAAAGAGAAAGTCTTAGTCTTCTCAGTCAAAAAGAAGACCCACGAATACCTCGAAAAATCGTCAACAACAACAAGCACATACCACTTCCCCCCAACCGAGCTCACCCGAGCCGGACCAACAAGGTCCATGTGTCCAAGGCGCTTAGTCATGACCTGAGTCACTGGATGGTGGGGAGCGGCAACCATTTTCCCATGTCTACAAGAATGGCAGACAAGGTCCTTCTCCATGTGCAACTTGGGCAATCCTCGGATTAGGCCAAGTGAACTAAGCCTTGCAAGCAAGTCGAAGCTCAGGTGACCGAGTCTCCTATGCCACTTCCAAAGAGCAGAGGAGGAAGGTCCAGCCAAAAGACATTGAGAAATTCCAAACGACTCCGAGAAATTCACACGAAAGACTTTCCCAAAGGGCGAAATCAAACATACAAGATTTCCCTGAGGATCCAAAATACGACTGAGATTCGGCTTAAAACGAATCTCATAGTCATCATCAAAGAGTTGCAAAACAGAAAGAACGTTAAAATGCAAGTTAGAAACAAGAGCAACATCACGCAACACAAAGTGCTCATTAACTCGCACAGAGCCACGGGACAACACCTTACCTTTGCTATTGTCGCCGAAGGTGATAAACTCCTTTCCGGCAATAGGACTAAGACTGGAGAACCACTTGGCGTTTCCGGTCATATGCCTTGAGCACCCGGAATCCACCAACCAAACGTTCTCCAACCGTTTTACCTACATCAATAAAAAGACATAGGGTGAGCATACGGTCCAACACTGGGGTGAGTAAAATGGGAAGTGTACCAGTGTTGGGCTGGCTGCTCAAAAGAACGGTTAGTAGAAAAACCATCCCTAGCACGTCTACGGGGAAAGCGATCACCACGCTGAGGAAAACGTGGTCCGCTAAGGGAGGAGCATCCATCGCGATAGTCAAAACGCGGTGGAGGGTAACGCTCAACTACAAAGCCACCGCCACGGGGTCCATAGCCCACAAATGCAGGCTCCCGCCGGGCACGTCCTCCTTGCGGCCTAGGACCTTGAGGCATTGGACCTCTAGGCCTAGCAGCTCTCCTCTGAACATTCGGCACATGTACATCATGGAAAGGATGGTACATATCCGCATTGTTCATCTCCCTTGCACGGCGCTCCTCTCTCTTACGCCGAAAGCAAAACTCCCTCAAGTGTCCATCTCTCCCACAGTGCTCACAATGGTACCTCACCGCTCTCATAGGGGGTTGTTGGTACTCGCGGTAGTGGGTATGGATCACTTGGCCTTTCTGTGGCATGATCTCCTCTTGAATAGGTGGCATGGTGTCTAGCTTGTTCTTAAGGTGGTTTGGTTTTGGAGCCCATGTCTGTTTCTTGGGTGGAGCTCTCGGAGGTTCAACAAAAACCCCATCCTCAGTGTTAGGCTTGAAAGGCTCTTTGGGTGGAATCTTGGTTAGTTTGGGAGTAGTGGTAGAGTTTGGCTTCTCACTCGGGTTAAGACCACTAAACTCCCCAACCTTGCCAAAAGAAGAAGCACACTCAACACCCTGAGCAAAGCCAACACCTGGACCTCCAGCAACACGCCTGAATTGGGCAATCATCATCCCAAGCTGCGGCTCACCACAAGACACCCATGACAAGATGGTCCGAAGGTCTGTGTTTTCTTCCTCGGTTTGCATCATGTCATGCTGCACATTAGCAATCTCCATCTCCAAGACCTCACACAAAGCGCACCTAGACACACAAGTGCTACCCGAGCTGGCCTTCTCAAGAGACACAATCTTGACATTCTTCTCTGCCAACTCGGATTGCAAGCCTGCACAAGACTTGCACGCACCAAGCACTGAGGATCTAGCTCTAAGCTCATCCACCTCTCCAACCAAAGCAACATACTTCCCCCACAAAGTGAGAAGGTCGGTCATGTGCTTGGAGCACATCTCGCACTCATCCTCCTCAGTCACGACAACGGTGGACTTGACAGATTCAAGTTCTTTCATCGTATCCTCCCACTTCTGCCTAAACTCCTTCCGCTCTCTAGCAGCACGCATAAGCAGCTTATCTTGACTAAGAAGGGCGGCAGTAAGTTTCTCGACCTCAGCAGAAAGCTCGTCGGGGGTCTGAGATACCTGGGAGGTGTCGTCGTCGTCGTCGTCGTCGTTCTGAGGGATCTCCTCCAGCTGGTTGTCGACCTCCTTGCCGAGGGCCATGGTGCAGAAGCCCTCGTTGTCGGTGAAGAAGCAGAGGTCGTTCAGCTTGTCCTCGATCCTCTTCTTCTTCTCGGACTCGTCGTCGCTTGAGGAAGCGGAGTCGTCATCCGAGCCGTCGACGTCGCTGAGCATGGCGAAGAAAGCACGCTGCTCAGCCTGGGCCTTTTCGAAGTACTTCTTTTTGATGTACTCCTTGTTGAAGCCGCCCTTCCGCTTGTGCTTCGCGGGGACGTACTTCTCCTTGCGCTTGCCGAAGTCGTACTTGTGCCCATGATCGCCCTTCCCAAATGTTTGCTTGTTCTTCTTGGGACAGTTGGCGATGAAGTGATCGGGGTTGCCGCACTCGAAGCATCCAGAGCGTCCTCCTCCGCGGCGATGGTTCATGCGGTTGTTGTGGAACCGCGAGAACCGGTTGGCAAGCAAAGCCAACTCGTCATCCCCCATGAACTCCAGCTGCTCCTCTGTGACAGAAAGAAGAGTAGAAAGCAAAGCCATCGACGGGGCAGAAGGATTTTCATAAGAAGCCCTCACTATGGCGTCAATCTCACTGGACTTGAGCTTACTGAAGAGCACGTCGCATGTGAGGGTCTCATAGTTAGGTGATTCGATGATTGCCTGAACCTTAGAGTCCCACACCGACCGATCAAGAGTATGCAAAAGCTTCAAACCCCTCTCATGATCGTCGAAAGGCAACAACTCCTTGTTAGCCCTCATCCTGTTTACAATCACCTGAAAGCGAGCGAATAAACTTTCTATGCTCTCGCCAGGCATGTGTCGAAAGTTCTCATACTCCCTCTTGTGCGACTCATAGAGACGGGATTTGACTTGAGTGGTTCCCTCATGGAAACGCATGAGGGTCGCCCAAATCTCCTGAGCCGTGGGAGGTGAGAAACACGATCAAACTCAGACATGCTCAAACATGAGAAAAGAGCATTACGGGCTCGGCTATTGGCATCATGCTCATCGATCTGCAGCTGAGTAGCACGAGCAGCCAGAACCACGTAATCGGTCTTGTTGCAAATATCCCAGACAGAAGCACCCATGCTCTAAAGATAGGCTGACATACGTATCTTCCAATACGCATAGTTTGTCCCATCGAAAAACGGTGGTTTGTCCACGCCGCGATCCATGTCGCCTTCTGTGGATCTGGAACCGGCTAAGGTGGAAGATCCTTAACCTGCTCTGATACCAATTGAAGGACCGAAAGTGCTACCAGAAAGCGACCAGAGGGGGGGTGAATGGGAGCTTCAAATTTCTTTTCGGAAACTTGTTGCCACTGTCCCGAGAATCAACCCCAAGAGCAAACCCAGAGCTTGCAAGTGTCCATGACCCTAGATGTAGGGTGGATGCTTCCCAGAAGCACAGCGAGACACTACACAACTCTAGAAACTCAACGCAAAAACCCTAAACCAAATCCGAAGTCAGGCAAACAAACTGCAGACAAAACAGTGCAGAAGAACCTGCATCAGACGTTGGCAGCGTCCGATGGTCAGGCGTCGGACGCGCCCGATGTGAAAAGGTCAAGTCTGGAACCTTACTGCATAGGCATCGGACGCTAGCTACAGTGAAGCCCTAGCGTCCGATATAAGACCCTCGGACGCGCCGATGGCAACGGACACGCCTATGGTCAGCGTCCGATGCTCCTTAGAAAACACTGTCAGATGACACGTGGCATCAGACGCGTTAGATGTGAAGAACACAGCGTCCGATGCTCCCGACATCAGCGTCCGATGCCCCCGAAACTGCACTGTTCTTCCGCGGATTCAACCCGATCTCCTCCGAATTAAAAGCACTAAGGCTTAGACTTGGTATGAGGAGTTCCAAGGAAGTTAGTGAGCTATCCCAAAGAGATCATGGCTCGAACCTAACTCCAAATCGGTGAATCAGAAGAATTCGGGGCAAAGGGGACAAAACTCGATTCGAAACGAAAATCGACCGATCTACTAGCTTGTGAGGTTAGAGACAAATTCCTTCGGTGGAAAGATGCGCCTCACGACCTAGAACAAATCAGTTCAAACGGAATCGCAAAAGACGCAACGATGAAGGAGATCGATCACCGGGAAAATCATGGAGAAAAGCAACCTGCAAAGAACAACACCAAAACATGAATCACAACCACGAATTTGCAACCGTGTGGCTACCACACGCTACAACAGTGAGATTACGGTCTCACTTCCTCAAAATCTCACAAACACAGAGGTATGATTGTCTTCTCTGTGGATCTCAGTTCGCTACAGCAGGGGATGGGGAGAGCAGGAAACCTAGAAGGCAAAATAGCAAATGACTGAGATCAGATGGGAGGTGGGTGTCTCCCTCTACTTATCCTCATTCTAGTTCCCACTCTACCCCTAACTAATTACAGAGCGAACCAGCTAAACCCTAAGGTTATTCTGGACCAACTCGTGGTAGGTGGTGATCCGATGGTCATGCCCGCACAACTGGTAGCGTTGCCTCGACGCAATCTCACCGATTGCCGCCACGTGTCGCCACCGCTCTGCTTGTCCTTTTTGCGGACTCCACCCCCAGTTTTGAGGCCCAAACTGGGAAACCAGCCTTCACAACCATCCCCTGGTTTTGAGGCCCAAACCGGGAAACCAGCCGTCCATTGCCTGAGTTTTGTGGCCCAAACTCAGAAACCCGCCAGCGCCCAGGTTTTGAGGCCCAAACCTGGAAACCGTCCTCAGCCAGAGTTTTGTGGCCCAAACTCGGCAAACTCGCAGCATCCAGGTTTTGTGGCCCAAACCTGGAAACCGTCCACCCGATGGTTTTTCTGTGGCTCAACCATCAAACCAACGTCGTAGAGGGGATGCACCGCCCGTGCACCCCGTCCACCGACACATGTCCCCAGGTCCTCGACCCGAGCAACACTGTGTCCCGCAAGTCTCCGCTCATCGCTGTCCCAGGCTGTCAGCCACCACAGCTGATCCTCAGGCCACCGGTCCCTCAGTCCAAGCCCCACGTCCGCCCTTCACCGCTCCCGGTCCGTCAGCACGACACGTCTCTACTTGACCTTCACCTTGCCTTCGATCACTGTATCCGTGCTCAACACCTGCACAACACAAGCCAAAGAACATGCGCATCACACCTGTTGACAATCACTCATCACTCGAGACTCGGCATACACCCATGTATCCACAGATTCATGTATGTATATGATGTTGAGCAAACCAGTATAACTTGAAACTACATAACAAATATATAAAATAGTATAATCTGCACATAGACTACTAAAAATAAGCATGCACTTTTCACTTGACTATTACAGTATCAGGATTGCAAAAGACATATTCATGGACATGAAGTGTCCAATGCCCACAAGGTGGTCAGCTATTGTTATTCAGAACAACAACAAAATTGCTTGGTACAAAAGCTCACAGAAAGTCCAACGACGAGTTGTAGCACTAGGCACTTGCAGAAGGTCAGATTTCATAATAGACTCTGCAAGACCTTAGCAAACAAGAAAAAACATTTTGTGCACAACTATCAAGTGACAAGCTTCCCAAGATGCTATTAGATTTTTTTTACTAAATTCTATTACCTCCATCTAAATTACGAGCAGATAGAGAGTAGTGGCAAAGGGAGATTGGAGAGCCGCGACACTCAAACTTGCAATAATGAAAATTATGTCATCACAGAACTTTGTAACAATGAACAAAACTACTAACTAATACATGAAGGAGAACCAATTTTTTTTATAAGATATAAACAAGTTAGTGCAACTCAATGACAAGTTCAAATTAAGACATTGCAATTTGCAGCCAAAATAAAATTAATGTATGCTAATCAAGTGACAAGGAAAAATAAACAGTGAACATGCAACATCAAAATGAGCTTGTATCCCACCCATATACAGATGTGTGTGACAATAGACACCATGTATGAACAGGGCATTAAAGTCTAGCTATCTGTATGTAATTCCAAAGTAGAACAAACAACAAGAGAATTTGTAGGGATGTACTACATATTGCCCCTTTTTTCTAGTACTACCTGTTTATACTTCTGCAAAAAAACTATGCACTTCACTTGAAGGAAAAAGTGACTACATACACAAAGAGTAAAGGACTGAAGACTCCTTTCAGGTTCCAACATGCTGAAAGGCTGTATCAAACACCTGTAGCTTAGGTTGGGCATATGGGACTGAAGTAGCTGTGATTAGAAATTCTCACAGCTAAGAGAGCATGAGTATATGTGCTGTGATTTTGTGACAAGGCAAGATTACCAGATGAGCTTTCAGTCATAAAAGTACTAACATAGAACATGTGCAGTGATTTTGAAACAAGACAAGATTACAATAATTCAAACCTCTTAATTTGACACAAGACAAGTTAATAGAAAATGTGTCCAGGCACGTTACAAATGTCACCTCTTATTTCATTCTTCTTTTACTGAACCTTTTGGATAACTAACACACGAGCCCGGCTACCTACATTTTTGTTGCCACACTGACACACTGCTAGCAATTCGACTTCTAGAGACAGAAGAGAAGTATGTAGCTATGAAACCATGTAGAAGTCTGTGGAATATATAGCCAATGCCAAAAATAATATTCATTAATTAAATAACAGACTGAAACAAGGAGCATAGGGCATCTGATACTGTTGTGTTACCAAAATGCCCAACAACCCAACAATAGGGTCAATCAACTAATAATTCTAAAAAAATAACATTACTTCAGTAATAATTCTAAAAACATAGAATTTTTATGTGGATTTTAATTGGATTGATCCATGTGGACATGGATTTTAATACTCATCTATGATCTTTTTTCATACGAAAGGGCTCTATCTGTTTTAACAAAGAAATCATAACATTCAGAAAATAAATTACATTGGGGACACTAAGAATCCAAGCAGACACAAGTCTTCTAGGTATAAAGAGCCTACTATATACTGCAGCAAACCTGCATCCACTTCATCGATATCTATCCATCCATTCAATTTGATTCAAGAAGTGAACAATAGAAGACCAGAAGATTAACACAGACAACAATGACAATAGGAGGACGAGGCACCAAACCTGTGCCTAGCGGACCACCGCACGACACGGCTAACCGGGGACGTAGCAGGTACGGGCGGTGGCGCGACGGGAGCAGCAGCGATCCAGGGGCGGCGGCGCGCCGGAGCAGCAGCGATCCAGGAGCTGCGCCTGGATCAAAGTCGGAGGAAGATCCAGAAGTGGTGGCGGCGGCCGGACGAGGGGTTGGGACGATGATGCCTGATGCGGGGATGGCGACGGCGGCGCTCAAACCCTAGCCACCATGTTTCCTGAGTGAGAAGACACAGGAGGAGTCACGAGCGTGCGAGTGACGACGGGGAAGAAACAACACAACTCCGAAGGCGTTTATTCTGGGCCGCGTGGATCAACAGGGTTGGGATGAAAAAGGCACGGGCTTATTTTGATCCACTATGTTTTCAAACGATGTCGTGGATCAGGGCGGGGAGATGTGCCACGGGCCTCTTTCTACTCGTGGTTCGGACCGGGATCCCCACGGGTATAGGTCGATCCAAAGGAGCCCTAAGGGTTCCCCGTCGTGGTTTGTTTTCCCCTGCCGCCCCTGCGCTCACCCGGCTGTGTTCACGTCTGTTCTAGCGGTAGTGACCTTCTATGAGCTTCAATCCGTAGCTATGGAGGCACACCCACGGCCAGACAACGATAGCCTTCTAAGAGCTCCCGTCTGCAGCCACTGAGACATGTCGATGACTTCCTCAACTCTGCCTCCTTTGGATCCCGCTCCGCCTCTCCAGTCCTGATCGAACTCCATATATTCCGACGCTAACTTTAGCCTAGAGAAGCTCAAGAGGGAGAGGGAGAGGGGGAGGGAGAGGGAGAGGGAGAGGGAGAGGGAGAGCACACAACAATGGCGGTCTTTTCCTTGTGTGCCATTATAAAATAGGATTAAGTCCAATTTTGGCCCCTCAACTCTTGTCTGTGTCTAATTTTAACCCTCAACTATAAAACCGTCTAATTTTGGTACCCCAACTATCAAAACCATTCAAGTTTGACACCTAACACAGTTTTGAGTGGTTTTCAGATTCCTTTAGGGGTCAAAATTGAACGGTTTTGATAGTTACTTAGACAAAAACCAGAGTTGTGAGATAAAAATGAAATTAATCAAGTAATTTAGTTTTTTGGATATTTATGAATAAATATATATTTAAATTTACTCATTATAAATATTTAGATGATAGATTTACTTTGATTTGACTAATTTCTCCATCTGCGTTTATTCGAATAAATTGAAAAAAATACGAGAACTTCAAACAAACTCGTTTGAACAATTCGTTTGTTTGAAGTTCTCGTATTTCTTTTCAACAAAATCTGAGTTCATTCGAATAAATTGAAGTTATGTTTGAAGTTCTCATATTTTTTTTCAAACAAAATCTGAGTTTATTTGAATAAATTGAAGTTCTCGTATTTTTTTCTAATTTATTCAAATGAACTCAAATGGAGAAATTAGTCAAATCAAAGTAAATATCATCTAAATATTTATCAATGAGTAAATTTAAATATGTTTTTTTTTCATAAATATCTAAAAAACTAAATACTTGATTATGTTTATTTTTATCTCACAACTCTTGTTTTTATATAAGTTTGACACCTCAACTATCAAAATCGTTCAATTTTGATCCCCAAACCAATCTGAAAACCACTCAAAACTGTGTTAGGGGTCAAACTTGAATAGTTTTAATAGTTGAGGTACTAAAATTAGACGGTTTTGGAGTTAGGGGTTAAAATTAGACACAGACAATAGTTGAGAGGCCAAAACTGGACTTAATCCTATAAAATATGATTTGTGTCTCCATATCTCTAAAAAGTTGGAATGAACTTGGGTGTCATGACACTTATCTCTTTTGCCCAACGTGCCATTTTATCCATCTTGTCTGGTTTTAGCTGTTTGCTGGTCCTGACATGTGGGTCCGAATGGAGAAAATGTCCAAATTAACCTTCTCTCCCAATCCCACTACGTGCTCCGTCTTCTTCCCCTCGTGCTGCTCACGGACGAAGGCACCACACCACCGCCACCCCTTCCCTCGTCAGTGCCCTGCTCTATCTCTCCCTTTCCATCTCTCTCTCTCTCTTCCCTTCTCTGCTTCACTCCCGGTGGCACTCTTTTCCCCTTCTCTCTCACCAGTTTGCCCGTGCGTCGCCCGCGGAGGCCGGGGCGGAGCTCGCCCGTGCGCCGCTCGCGGTGGCCGGTGGAGCTCGCCCATGCGAAGGTCGCGGTGGCCAGTGTGGGCGGAGGCCGGAGCTCACCTGTGCAGAGGTCGGGCAGAGCTCGCCCGCGGTGGCCAGCGATGCTCACACGCACGGAGGCCGCAGTAGCCGGGGAAGCTCGCCCGCGCGGAGGCCGGGGCAGAGCTCGCCTGCGGTGGCCGAGGTGGCCGGAGCTCGCGCGCGCTGCTCGCTGTGGCCGGAGCTCGCCCACGCGCACCGCCATGGCTCTTCCTCGGCTCGGCTACACGGAGAAGAGAAGACAAGAGAAAGATTAAGGTTTGAATGGCTAACAAGCGGGTCCCACTGTAGGACAAATTAGTCATGTTTGACAGTGTCAATGGTTAAAAATTGGATAGAATGACATGGTAAAAGTGTCATGGCGTCAAGATAAGCTCGAACTTTTTTAGTGATGTGTAGACTGGGAGCATCTTTTGTACACAGGAAAAAAGCTTTTGTTTTGACGATGTATGTGAGGCCTAACAAGAATCCTAAGACAACCACTGCTCAAAATACAAGACCCATTTGATGTTTGAGTAGCGCTACAGTTAAAATTAAAAAAAACTACGAAAAAGGAATTACCACTTCTCATATTTTGGGTACTGATTCCCTCAATTTCGGATGTGATGAGATGCGATTGGAAGCATATGGCCCACCGATCATAGACTCACCAATCGCTTCCAATCGCGTTGCTCTCATCGCCTCCCATCACTTTTCATGTTCTAGGCCCACCGACCATAGATTCACCAATCGCTTCCAATCGCCTCTCCAACCATCGAAAAAACTCTCTAAGTTCAATACTTATTTTTAGTCTTCTTCAACAACCAGACCTAAACGAGAACCCTTTCTGCAAAATGAGTCTTCCATATAGGTACTTTATTGGAGGCTATATGTATTATGTTGTAGACCCATTTTAGGTTTGGGTCTCCAAATAGGTCTCCTGTTGGAGACAACAAGTGCTAGATGGTACTAATGTAAAATTGGTAGATGCACCTTGTTAGGCCACACATGAGCACATCCGGTAAACTTTCCAAGGAACAAAACATAGAGAAAAATGGTCAATTTATAACCGTAAAAATTATATTGTCTTTACACACAAACTACAAATTGATCACCCAAATTGTAGGAATCATAAGTTGTAAAGCTGTAGATCAAGAATGCGTAGTGCATATAAACATTTTATTACATAAACACGAAAAATTAGTACCATAATTATTTTCGGATCGTATTCAGTGAACAAATGAGGTGTCATTAGCCTTAGGGGCATACGTGTCATTTTGTACTTAGGACCGATAATCTATGAGCAATAATCAGGATTGCCAAACACTCTTGACTGTTTAGACATCAAATTCTTTTGATCACAGTTTATCGGAAAATCCTGATCAGATTAAAATCGATTCTTATAGAAGTGTTTCCAAACAGAGCTTTCGTCTCTAAAAATACAAGTTTTACAGTAGTTGGAAGAAATATGGACCGTTCATTGACCCAGATCGGATGGTAGAAAAATATAAAGTACCAAGAAAAAAGTACTCAAAAGTACCAGAAAATAGTAACATACGACACCAGTACTAAAATGCTTGAGACTGGTACCTATAAATTTTTAAGTAATTTTTAATTATTGTTTAAAAAATAGTGCTCAGTAATTTTACTCCTCAGTACCTGTACATATACATACTCCTACCCTTCTAATCCATAGCCGTACACATGTTCACAATACAAGGAGATACAGAAAACAAGTCCACAATAAATACAGTACAAAACAATAACTGATCGTGTAATTTTTTCGTATGCGCACAGATCGTGCGTCCGGTCAGCTTCTCTATGAAAAAGACACATGTACACAGTATTCTAGTTGTCCTATTAGTCCATTACTAATCTACTCTTCCCCCTTAATTTATTTTTACAGTTTTTCTTGCTTAAATTAATTGTTTATCAAATAAAAAAATATAAAGTTCTCAAAAGTACCGGCAGTACTTTACAACCACCGAAACATGCCTCCATAAAAAGACACATCCGCCCCTGCAACAAACTATATCTATTTTTTTTTGATGAAACTGGAGAGGCAAACAGCCTCTACATGAATTTTATTGAACCGAGCAACTTTGAAAAAAACACAACTAGGAGAAAAAGAAAACAAGGGAAGGAGCTTAGGAAAGAAAAAAATAGAAACAAAAAAGGTTAGGAAAAAGAACAAATTAAAGGAAATTTTGAATCCATAAATCAAAAGTCATAGAAAGTCTGCTCTTGATTCTCAGCGAGAGGAGCTTGATTTCCACAAAAAAATTGTCTTTGGCCTTAGTCGATCTCGGCGGTATTTCTTTGAAGATCGAGTCATTCCTTTCTTTCCAAATGGCCCAGCACATTAGGATCATGAGAGGCAGGAAGAAGGTTGAGTTGCACTGGTTTTGAATTTGAGCAGCTGCATCCAAGACATCAGCACAGGTCAAAATATTGATGTTAACCTTGTTCCAGCATTCTTTGGCAAAAGTGCAGTTGAAGAACAGATGCTCCAATGTTTCTTCCACACCTATGTTGCACATCACACAATTATAGGAAGGCAGTTTCATGTTTCTTCTTTTTAAAATGTTCCTTGCGCTTAGCCTGTCAATGAGGAGTAGCCAGAAAAAGACCTTGTGCCTGGGCTGACAGCAAGATTTCCACAGAGCTTTGAAGATTATTGGCGGTTGCCTTTCCCCAATCAAGAATCTGTAAACTTTGGAAGCAGAAAAAATTCCCCAGGTAGTAGACCAGGAATCCCCATGTTCCATTAGTTGATAGTGATCAATGAAGGACTGAATATATTGTAATTGTTGGAATGCTTCATTGGAAATGGGCAAGCTGAAGTGATTCTGCAGCGGTTGAAGTGTAAAAAAATTGTGTACTGATATACCTTTGTTTTTGGCAAAAGAGTATAGCTGAGGCAGTTGAATGCTCAGGGGTTCTTGGTTCCATTTGTCTGTCCAAAATTGGCAGCTCTTTCCATCACCAACTGTGACCAGTGAGAAAGATTTGAAAGAATCCAGCAACTTTAGGATGTCCCTCCACCAGAAAGAGCCTTTCTTGACGTGGCTTGGTAACTTTCCATTTTTGTAGTGCTTTTCCCATACTAGCTTTACCCATGGGATATCTTTATTATTGAAAAACTTGTGCAAATTCTTCATGAGCAAGGCCTCATTATGCTTCTTAAGGTCTATGACTCCCATACCACCTTCCTCTTTTGGAAGACAGACCAACCCCCAAGCAGCTTTGGGAGGTTTCTTGGAGCTCATGTCAGAGCCTCTCCAGAGGCAGTGCTTCCTTAGCTTATCTATTTGCTTAATTATTCCTTTTGGGATGGAGAGGGCATAGAGGTGAAAAGTGGGTAAAGCAGTGAGGATGGCATTTGTAATTTCCAACTTGCCAGCTTGGGAAAGAAACATGGAGGTGGCCACCAGTCTTCTTTCACATTTGGTGACAAGGGGCAAGAATTCCTCAATAGCGGGCCTGGTGATGCCAAGGGGCAAGCCTAGATAAGTGAATGGAAGTGAACCTTTAGCACACCCAAAAGTACAGACCAGGTGATTAAATTTTCCTGCTTCAATGTTGATGGGGACCATAAAGGTTTTGTTGAAGTTGATTCTAAGACCAGTGGAGTCTGAGAATGCTTGTAGAGTAGCTTTTAGAAACATGAGCTGTCTGGTGTCACCTTCCATTATGATTAAAGTGTCATCAGCATACTGCACCACAAGAAAGTTGTTGTTGTGTAGAAGAGGTAGGGGAAGATTTAGTTGACCAGCCTCTAAAGCCTTGTTGAGGATTGACTGCAAGAGATCGTCTGCAAGAACAAACAACAGGGGAGAGAGGGGATCCCCCGTCTTACACCCCTTCTGCAATGAACTGTCTTCCCTGGCACACCATTCAGCAGGATGTTGGAGGTACCAGAGGAGAGGATGTTTGAGATCCAAGCAAGCCAAGTGGTGCCAAAACCTTTTGCCTCCATAATCTTAAGTATAGCTGCATGTTCAATCTTGTCAAAAGCCTTTTCAAAATCTAGTTTTAAAATGATGATTTCTTTCTTTGAGTGGTGGCACATATGGATGTACTCAAATGACCATGCTAGGCAATCTTGGATGGTTCTGCTTCTGATGAAACCATATTGATTTTGGTGGATGAGAGGCATGATAACATTCTGTAGTCTATTGGCAAGGATCTTCGTAATGAGCTTTAGAGAGCTGTTGAGCAGGGAGATTGGTCTGTAGTCATTGACAGATTGAGGAGCCTGGATCTTTGGGATAAGGGTGACATACGAGGTGTTAATGCTAGCAAGGCAAACATTGTTCTCATGAAAGGCTTTGCACAACTCATAAAAGTCTGTTTTCAGAACATGCCAACAATTCTTGATAAATTCATTTGAGAAGCCATCAGGCCCTGGTGACTTGTTGTTTGGCAGCTGTCTAACAATGTCATTGATTTCAGAGTCAGAGAAAGGGGCTTCCAGGATCTCTAGGCCACTGTGATTTTGGATGAAGTAACTCAGGTTAAAGGCCATAGAGTTGAACTCAGATTGCCCAATTCTCTGCCTGAAGGAATCCCAAAGCAGATTTTCTTTGTCCTTATGAGCACTCAATAAATTACTAGAGCTGTCTTTTAGAGTGGTGATGAAATTGTTCCTATGCCTTATTGTAGCATTGGCATGAAAGAACTTGGTGCCAGCATCACCTAGAGTGGCCCATTTGATATTCCCTCTTTGCTTCCAGTAGATTCTTTGTTGTTCAAGGAGGAGCAAAATTTTGTCCCTTAAGAAGTCTCTGAAGCACCATTCTTCCAAGCTTAGGTCTCTATATTCTTCGAGTAGATCAATGAACTGCAGGGTGAGGGATGTATTGGCAATGCTTTGTTTTAGACTTGAGAGGTTTGTGCTCCAAGCTCTTAGAGCCCCTCTCAGGATCTTTAGTTTCCTTGTGAGTGATTTGGCCTTGTCCATATTTTCATGCTGAGGGATCCAGTTAGCAGCTAGAACCTCTGAAAAGTCATCTCTCAGTAACCAGTAGTTTTCAAATCTAAAAATAGAACCCTTTGGAATTTTTGAACTGATTGTGGTCACGATAGGAGAGTGATCTGAGGTTTCCATGGGGAGAGCAGTACAACAAGTTTCAGGATAAGAGAGCGCCCAATTGTTGCTAGTGAAGACCCAGTCCAGTTTTTCAAGAAGAGGTGGGTGCTGCATATTGTACCAGGTGAATTTTTTGCCTTGCAATGGAATTTCAGTTAGACCCAGGAAGCTTATCATGCTGTTAAACAGGAACATGTCACTGATGCAGGCTCCCTCTCTATTCCTGTCCTCTAGAGTTCTGTATAAGTTGAAATCCCCCATAATGATCCAGTCATCCTCTGGCTGAATATTAAGCTCTTTAAGCCAATCAATAAAATCTATTTTCCCTTCATCAGAGCAGGGGCCATATACATTGAGGAGGGTCCATGAAGAGTCATTTAGAGTGGCCAGGGCAAAGCCAGAGATTAACTTTTGCACTCCAGAGAATAACTGAGAGTTCCAAGCCACTAACAGGCCCCCAGAGGCCCCTATGGAGGGTACAAAACAGAAATCATCTAGGGACGGTGGCAGGATCTTCCTGAGGAAGGTGATATCCAGGTTGTCTTTCTTAGTCTCTTGAAGGCATACAACATCACATTTAGAGTTTATGACTTTGTTCTTAACTGAATCCCATTTCCTGGTGGCATTTATGCCTCTCACATTCCAATTAAGGATGCTCCATTTTCTTTGTTGATTGTTACTCATGCTTGGAATTTTATGTTGACTAAGCACAAAGATGGGTCCAAACCATCATGGTTTGTCCTGCTGGCGCCTGAAACTGACTTAGGAAATACTGAATTGACCCAACAATCATCCCAGAGGGGAAACATAACAAGAGCATAGAGCCTAACACAGAACTGGACCAGGAAGGTAACAGTTTGCATTTTCATCATCATCCCCATGAAAGTTTCTAACATAACCTTACAGTAAGTTCTGGAAACAACCTTACAACAAGTTCTGCCAAGAAGTAAGAGCAACATAAAAACAGGAAAGCCCAATGTTCTAGGCAAAAGCACCGCCACAAAGCCCACCAAAAGATCTTTTTCTTTTCTTGACATTTGTTTATTAATCAGATGAATCTGACTGAGGCATCCGAGCCTCCCACCTCCTCCTTTTCCAAAATTCGCCCAGCTGCTAGGTTGGCTTCAGCTGCAGCCTGGGTGTGTTCCTCCACATCAGTCTAGGCATCCTGGGTTTGCTCTTCTGGAGGAGTAATCTGTGTGCCCCTTGCCACCGGGTTATGCTTCTTTTTCTTCAGCTGAGAAAGTTTAACATTTAGATCAACATCATCCAGACCACAAAAACTGACAGTCAGGCTTTTAATGACTTCGTTTTTCAAAATGGAAGGGGTTGAGTTGCAGACAAAGCAAGATTTATCAGTACAACTCTTGGGCTTGAACCCTTTAGAAATACCCTTTAGTCTAGAACTTCTTCTCACCTGAGATTCAACCACAGGGGCCTCCATCCTTGAGAACCTCTTCTTGATAGGGATGTCCTTGCTGCAGCCCTCAGAATCTGCAATTGCCAAAATCGTTTTTTGTGTCAGGCAGGTTGGAAGTTCAGAAGGTATAGATGCAGGAATACTGAGCTCTGAGGATCTGATGTCAGACAACTGGAGACACTGCATAGCTTTGGAGGTAGTGAAAGACTTGGCCCAATTAAAGGTGCTTGGTGTCTGAGCCATGGCCTGGAAGAACTGCAGCCAGTCCAGAGGTACACGAACACTGAGGGAAGGTAGGTTACCTGAGGCAAAAAGCTTCCTTTTTAGGTGGCTTGAATGCAGCATGGAGCCTTCAACAGCAGAGGAGGTGTTGTATTCTGGGCTTGATTGATGTGCCTGATTCTGAGCATAGGTCACCAGCAAGGAATCCAAAAAGTCTACTTCAGCAGGGAGACCACGAACATCTGATGCTGCCCTAAAGCTGTGATCATGGTTTGCATCAGATCTCTGAGAAATCTGCCCCATGGCAGGAACATGTTGCTGCAGGTCAGTTTCATTCTGTGCCAACAACTACTCCAGATTCTGTTCATGCACAAGAGATAGGTCATGCAGGGTGGGAGTGACCATGGGTTGTTGATGTATGTTAGAGCTTTCCTCAATATGATCTCCCCCAAGCTCGTCATTTATGTCCATCAACAGGTCTTCAGGGAATTCTTCAGGCATCCATTGAAATGGGGAATCAGCTACCATCTGGGGGATGTTAACTTCAACAGGTGGAGTAACTGCAACCTCAGGGAGCTCATCTGCATCATTCATCCTATAAACTTCATTGTTGCCTTGTTGGAGATGTTGGGTCTGCTCTATCTGCTGAAAGCCCAACTGGTGTTGATTTTCAGGGAGGACTGGATTGATGATCACTGGGTGAAGGTCTACATGTAGAGGCTGGTCCACCTGCATTTCAGCTTGTGGGGGCATGTTTAAATCAAGAGGCATTGGAGGAAACTGAATATTCTGCTGCATTCCTTGGGCCTGCACCTCCTCTGGCCAGATGTCCCACCCCTCTTGATCATTCTGCTGTCCATTATTCTGCTCCTGCACCGGTTGACCCAGGCCATAGAAATCAAAAGGCAAGCCAAGCTGCAAGTTGAGGTCTAGAGGAATTGGGTCTTCAGCTGGGGGGCCTTCACCATCAGGTTGAGGGAGGTGTTGGAGGACTTCTACTTGAACTGTCCAAGATTCCCCATCTAAGGTATCTGGATCACCATACACAATGAACTGAGGCACCTTCTCAACATCAGTAACCCTAACTCTCAGAAGCAGCCGTGTTTTGTATCTAGTATCCGCAACATACATCAAGATCTTTGCAAATGTGCCTACCGCGTTCTGAAGGTGTTGTTCGGACCAGTAATCGTTCGGGAAACCAAGAAGTAAGATCCAGCACTCATGATTGAACTCACATCTGCGCCAGTTACGCCCCTCATTATGCTTTTGGAAGGAGATCGCCACATTGTCAAACAGATGAGGGCTGTCTCTGACAAGAACATCCCGATGATACGGGTGCTTTAGCTGAACCAGAGCTTGCCCCAAACAAGAAGGTTGTATGTCCTCAAACGAGATTCCTCTCTCCTCATGTAAAAATTCCCTAATGATAGCACGAACATTGGGGAAGTGAAGTGGGTTACCCGGTGTCGACGAAATATCGCCGATAGTCCACCTAGGGGTATGCCCAAGGTGGTAGATTAGAGGGAAAGGTGCGCAAGACGACGACCCAGACGTTGATGCAAGACAAAAGTAGATGAACACAGAGGTTTATCCAGGTTTGGGCCGCTAGGTTAGCGTAATACCCTACGTCCTGCATCGAGTTGTATTGATTGGATCTGGCTTGTGACCTCACTTGCCCTCTCGGAGGACCCCTGCCCCTCCTTATATATTCCGAAGGGACAGAGTTACATGGTAAGTATTAGAGTTGGTACTATATCTAGATTACAACTATTGTGCGGTGCATGTCGTGCGCCGCACGTCTTCATTCTATGGGCCGGACGACCCCTAGTAGTGCGGTCCATGTACCACCGTGTGGTACCCTAGGGTCCATATCCCCACAGCTAGTCCCCGAGCCTGACAGCAGGTGACTTGGTCACGTGGTGCCAGGGTCTTGAGAATAATCAGATTTATATACATGCGCGGACGAGCGCCATGTATACACGGTAGTCCCCAAGGCTGCTAGAAGATGAATAAATCTTGTAGCAGGCTTATAAAAAAGGAAAATCCACTATGGTGAAAGCAGCATGTCGTCCGAGCAGGTTGCCGAACGACGAGTCCGAGCACCGAGCAGTTCCCAGGTTAGCTGGTCAGCCGTCGGTGTAGCCGTCAATGAATGTCGAGGAGTCTGGCTAGCTGGTCGGCGATGAAGTCTGAGCGCTAGGCGGTGAGCACCGAGCGATCCGACCAGCGCTGCTGACGATGTTGGCGAGAAGGACCCGAGCACCGAGGAGTCCCCAGGTCAACTGGTGAGCTCTCGGTGTAGCCGTCAATGAGTGCCGAAGAGTACGGCCAGCCGGTCGGCGACTAAGTCCGAGCGCCAGGTGGTGAGCACTGAGTGAAGCGAACAGCTGGTCGATGACGAAGTCCGAGCGTCAGGTAGTGAGCACCGAGCAAAGCGACCAGGTGGTCGACGAACCCGAGCACCGAGGAGTCCCCAGCTCAGCTGGTGATCTCTCAGTGTAGCCGTCAATGATCGTCGAAGAGTACGACTAGCTGGTCGGCGATGAAGTCCGAGTGCCAGGCGGTGAGCACCGAGCGAAGCGACCAGCTAGTCGATGACGAAGTCCGAGCGCCAGATGGTGAGCACTGAGCGAAGCGACCAGCTGGTCGGCGACGAAGTCCGAGCGCCAGTTGGTCCCAAGCAATGATCTTCTCGTCCATCATAACTGGTCCAGTCCCCGAGCGTAAAGAATTAGCTCGCAGACCGAACATAGTTCCTATAAAATAAACATAAAGAATGGTAGTACATGACGTACAAATAAAATATGAAGAAAACAATAGTGGTAAAGAAACAGCATATGCCGCTCAGCGGTCAGTCAGCTGGTATGGATGCTCAGCATTAAATAAAATTCTCCCGAGCAGTTTGTTTGTAACTGAGTCGCCAGCCCCGGCTAGCCGATAACTCCGGAGCGTGAGGCGCGGAGCCCAAGCACGCGTAAGAGGACCAGCGTCACCGAGGAGCTGCTGCCGACCACCTGTAACGCAGAGCGCGGAGCTGCATTCACGTGTAGGGAGGAGTCGAAGACAGGGCCGTCTCTGGAAAACACGAGTGTAAACGTGGCTGCTCGGAAAAACGCATATGTCATCCTCAGGATGATATATATGGTGAGAAATAATGAAGAGTCGTCGTGATGATATCTAGAGATATATGACGATCAGAGGAATATTTGATTTATGTGAAAGATAATACTTAGCTTGATTGTCGTCCGAACGGAGCAGAAGACGAGAGGCGTGGAAGACGACGATGAGTCGACAACGAGCAGTCGACGAGGATGGTGGTGAGACGATGATGATGACGTGATGGCTCATTGGCTCGTCGATGGCTCGTCGGTGGCTCGACGTTGGCTCGTCGATGGCTCGTCGGTGGCTCGACGATGGCTCGCTTTTGGCTCGTAGGCTCACGGGTGGCTCGTTGGCTCGTCGGTAGCTCGGCTTTGGCTCGACGACGACGTGATGGCTCGCTTCTGGCTCGTAGATGATCAGAGCGAGCATAGGGCACGTCTCGTCGAGCAGCTTCTCGTAATCCTCGTCGTAGTTGATCAGCCGAGCCAACAATGTCTTCTTGTCGACGGTGATGGAGTTGCCTAGCCCTCGATTTTTCCTCCCGGTCGTGGTCGTCATAGCGCCGATTATTACGGCGATCATCATTGCGACACGGTTGGAGGTCGGAGCGAGAGGTACATGCAACGTTGTGCTCGGGAGATCGATCTCTGATCAGATCTATGAGAGCGAGAGTGTCGATGATGCCTGTTGTGACCCGATCGATGGATTCGATCAGATCGGTATTGTCGACACGCCGTCCCCGATAGCGGGGAAGCGTGGTCGGAGCGCCGGGGAAGATGACCTCAAAGAGATGTCGAGGCTGGTCTCGCCGACGCTGAAGTGGTGGAAGCATATCTGTTCGGCACAGGGAAAGCCTGCACCGCCTCCACGGCCCTGGCGGCGCCGTCGACGTCGGTGGTCGAGGAGAACGACCTGACGACGAACGTGAAGCCTCCGGAAGGGTCGTGGAAACGAGGAAGGAAACCATCTGAGTCGTCATGACGTCCGTACGCACATGCCCCACGGTGGGCGCCACTGTCGATGAAATATCGCCGATAGTCCACCTATGGGGGTATGCCCAAGGTGGTAGATTAGAGGGGAAGGTGCGCAAGACGACGACCCAGACGTTGATGCAAGACAAAAGTAGATGAACACAGAGGTTTATCCAGGTTCGGGCCGCTAGGTTAGCGTAATACCCTACGTCCTGCGTCGAGTTGTATTGATTGGATCTGGCTTGTGACCTCACTTGCCCTCTCGGAGGACCCCTGCCCCTCCTTATATATTCCGAAGGGACAGAGTTACATGGTAAGTATTAGAGTTGGTACTATATCTAGATTACAACTGTTGTGCGGTGCATGTTGTGCGCCGCACGTCTTCATTCTATGGGCCGGACGACCCCTAGTAGTGCGGCCCATGTACCATCGTGTGGTGGTCCATATCCCCACACCCGAAAGCGGATTGAAGGTAACGATCGCAAGGTCTTCATTTCTTGCTGGCGGACGAACCGGAGCCACTGCACGCACCATGAAAGCCCTATTGGGGATGTCTTCGTGCTGCAGACCCTCGGGGACGAATGGTGCCGGGTCAGCATGCTGAAACGCCATGCCGCCGGGCGGATCTTGATCCTCCGGAGCACTCGAGGTACGACGGTGCTCTGGCGAACTGTGGTTTTCTTGGCTGCCGCCTTGGGGAGAAGGAGGCAAGTCGGGTGTACTGTTGGTGGGAATAGCAGTGGAAGGATCTGTCTGGGTTTGAGGAGCAGGGGCGACCTTTCGACTTCCAGGCCACAGAAGCAGGCCCGGACGTATTTGGAGCATTAAACTAGGGCGCGGCCTTTTTGACGGCCCAAACAACACGAGTCGCAGGGGTCAAAGGGGGGCGGCCATTAACTGTAGATGGTCGGGCATAAGACCGGCCCAAAGACGGGCCATCCTCGAGCCCTTCCCCATTAGATGGCCTCAACCTGTCAGCCGCCTCCATCGACCAGTTATCGCGCTGCTTACTGTTACCCTGTCGGTTCAGAGCGCTAAAATTGAAAGGACATGTTGCGGCAACATGCTCGGCTCTTCGGCACGCGCGACATTTGATTGCCCAGTGACAAGCGGCCCGCCAATGGCTGGAAGAGAGGCAACGACTGCACCATTTTTCCGGGGGACTGTCATCCAGACCTCGATGACTAGCGGGGGGGAGGATTTTGAATCCTGTCAAACACTGAACGCTTAGCCAAAACGGGCGGGGCCGCCGCCGATGAGGAAGCGCCCGCCGTCGACCGCCTCGATGGAAGAGGAACGACATTGGCACCAGTGAGCGGAGTCGAGCTCACAGACTTGACCGCATCAGCGAAGGAAACGTTGGGGCGCTTCAAAGAGGACTTAGCAGGGACTTTAGACCAGGAGTCTTCTTCCACGGAGAGGAACAAGGACAACTCCTTCCTCCAGTTAGGCCCACCCATGCCCCAGAGGAAGAAATGCACCACAAAGGTCGGGCATGAGAACGAACAGAGACTGACAATGAAGAACCCTATTCTTTTGGAAGAAACCCAGAACTTAAAGCAGCGATCGCGAAGCTGGGAAACGTGGAAACTAGCAGCCTCCCCACCAATGACATCTTGGAGTAGGCGCTCGACAATGGGGGTGGACAACTTAAACTTACAGCGCCCAAAAGCAGCAACAAGAGCAAAAGAATGACGGTCCACCACATGGTGAGAGATCGGAGAGCGGAACTTCAGGAAGGCATCGCGTTGAATCGCCAAACCCGGGTCAAAGGAAAGACCCGGGAGGTCCATGGCACAAAGCGGAGGACTAGCTCAGGCAGAGCAAGGGGGAGGCGCAACGAACCTTGAAGAGTCGGGTGGAGCAGAGCAGGCACCTCAACAGCAGACGATCCATGGCGGGATGCAGCAATCACACGAACTTGTCCTTTCCTCACGCCAGAGCAGACTAGGTGGCGGAGTACAGAGGACGAACGCGCCTCCAGGAGCAGGCTCTTCAGCAGGAAATCGGAGCGGGCACTCGGCGGCCGCGCACCCCCGAGGCGGCGGCGCGCGCCGCGACGGCGAGCCGGGGAGCAGCTCAACTCCATCACGCAATTCCAACTATGGGCATGTTTAGATCCCAAATATTTACAAGATTCTCCATCACATCGAATCTTTAGACGCATGCATGGAGTATTAAATGTAGATAAAAATAATAATTAATTGCACAGTTTGTTTGTAAATGTTGAGACGAATCTTTTGAGTCTAGTTGGTCCATATTTGGACAAAGTTTGTCAAATAACAACGAAAATGCTACAAGAACTTTACCTCCAAAATTCTTCCAACTAAACACACCCTATATCTATGACAGCTTCAAAAAACTATATCTATGGTCATTTCATCATAAAGCTAAAACAATTTAATATATATATAGCAAAAAAAAGTTGACAAATTTAGAATCGTATGGGCTATTACTCCATTTTCCTGAAAGTTGCTAAAATCATAATTGTAATTTTGTCAAATTAATGCATTTATATTTATGTTTGCTTTGCAAGGTTTACGAATTTGGTCCCCCGATCAATTTCAACAAGGGGCATGCTGTTTTATACATAATTGACAAACTTGGCCTAGGTGACTCGTTCCCTATATTCACAGGGGACGACCGTATGTACAATCAAATAAGTTATTGACGTAATTTTATTTAATGAGACCTTTTACTATGGTTGGAATTGCTTCCCATTGCCTCCTGTTGCCTTCACATTATAATAATTTGTATTGATTTTTTTCGTCGAAGGGCAAAATAGTAATTCAGGCCCCACCCTCTTGACCTGAAGTCGCCCCCTCCCCGCCTGACCCGCACCGCCGCCCCCAGACCCCCGTCCGCTCCAGCACCCGCCTGTCTCCTCGATCCCTCCCTCGCCCTAGCCGCCGCCAAGCTTTCTCCTTCGACCGTCGTCGCCGGCCTTCATCCTCCCTCAGCCCTCGTTGGTCGCTCTTGTCTCCTCCCCGCGCCCTCTCTCGCCTAGGTCGTGGCCCCATGCCGTAGGCACCGCCGCCCTGTGTGGTGGAGTAATGGAGGCCGGACGAGACGACGACGTTGGAGTTCAGACCGATGTGGATCGTTGTGGCGGTCTGCTCGCTCATCGTGCTCCTTTCGCTCGTGGTTCTTCGAGGTGCTGCTCAAGGTCAAAGAATAAGGTGCCCTCATTCCTCCTCTTTGTTTTTTGCAGTTCTTTTTCAGTTTTTTTGTGCTATTTTATGCTCAATTCGTGTTGTTCAATTGTTGATGTAGTTGCCATTAACAATTTGTGTGCGCATTTTGGTGTAGTTCTCACTACGAATTTCTGTGATCATTCAGGGAATGTTACTGAAAGTGCTGTCACTAGGGAATGTTGCCTATGATGATTACATAGCCTGTCATATGACTTAATGAAATTCTGTGATGACCTTGAACTTGAGAGGCACTAGAGCTGTGTTAATTGTGCCTTGTTCTTATGCTTGTCATGGCTGTCATCAAACCGTGTGAGACGTCCATGCCGAAGCAACTGATCTGACGTTCAGCATCTGATGGCTCGGCTGGATGGCTCACACGTTTCCATGGCTGTCATGATTTCAGTTTTTTCTTCTGTCTTGACGTTGGTTCTTTGATCTGCTGATATTTGTTCCTTATGCTCCAAGTTCAAGGTCTGTTGAGAAGGGAATTAAATCTGAGGCTAATGAATTCAAATATCCCCACTCTTACAAACATGTCTTACTTGGTTACATTTGATATTTGAAGGTTAACACATGGTTCCAGTCTAATGTATGTTGGTTTTGCTGAGTACTGAGCTGATTTATTATGGCCAATGATGTTATTTAAAGGAATGAGGTGTCTGCTTTGGTACTGTATGTGTGTTTCTGTGGCTTTCTCATCTCATTCATCCAATGTTATAGCATCATCCACAGTTATGCAACATTTGGGTCTAACTGTGGATGCTCTTGGACATTCCATGGGTGACGTGTTTGGTTGGGATTTCAGTTGACATTGGTATTTGTGTTTCCACTTGATGGTAGTCACCAATGACTTTTTTGTTTATGAATCCAACCACCTGATTCAATGATTTGAGGCTACTTGATAAAAGCTTTTTAAAAGCATTAGTTTGGTATAGACAACTCAATACCTTGATGCTTCCCACTAAAATACAATCCTGTGAATCAGGTCATAGTATTTAGGATCCCTAAGTTGCTGAGATTTCATTTTGCTCATTTTGTAATGTATGTTAGTTGCCTATGATGATTACATAGCTTGTTATTTGACTTAATGAAATTCTGTGATGACCTTGAACTTGAGAGGCACTGGAGCTATGTTAATTCTGTCTTGTTCTTATGCTTGTCATGGCTGTCATCAAACCGTGTGAGACGTCCATGCCGAAGCAACTGATCTGACTTTCAGCATTTGATGGCTCGGCTGGATGGCTCACACGGTTCCATGGCTGTCATGATTTCAGTTTTTTCTTCTGTCTTGATGTTGGTTCTTTGATATGCTGATATGTGTTCGTTATGCTCCAAGTTCAAGGTCTGTTGAGAAGGCAATTAAATCTGAGGCTAATGAATTCAAATATTCCCACTCTTCCAAACTTGTCTTACTTGGTTACATTTGATATTTGAAGGTTAACACATGGTTCGAGTCCAATGTATGTTGGTTTTGCTGAGTACTGAGCTGATTTTTATGGTCAATGATGTTATTTAAAGGAATGAGGTGTCTGCCTTGGTACTGTATGTGTGTTTCTGTGGTTTTCTCATCTCATTCATCCAATGTTATAGCATCATCCACAGTTATGCAACATTTGGGACATTGCATGGGTGACATGTTTGGTTGTGATTTCAGTTGACATTGGTATTTGGGTTTGAACTTGATGGCAGTCACCAATGACTTTTTTGTTTATGAATCAAACCACCTGATTCACTGATTTGCGTCAACTTGATAGAAGCTTTTTAAAAGCATTAGTTTGGGATAGATAACTCAATACCTTGATGGATCCCACTAAAATAAAATCCTTTGAATCAGGTCATAGGATTTAGGAACCCAAAGTTGCTGAGATTTCCTTTTGCTCATTTTGTAATGTATGTTAGTTGCCTATGATGATTACATAGCCTGTCATATGACTTAATGAGGTGGCTGCCTCGGTTTTTGCCTTTTCCAAATTTGACTTAATGGCAACATTCAGTGTTGTCAGTTAACAGGCAAAAGAGTGACTGAAACACAGGGAGAATGTGCCTAACTTATAGTACATAGCTACATGCTCTCTGCCTTAACTGACATAGTTTCCGTCTCCGTCCATATCCTTTGTCTCTAGGCATATTGCAAAGTGAATACAAGAATATATAGAGAAACATAGCCAGCGTAGAAAGACCATAGCATCAACCTAAGGCTGAGTGCTTGACATAAAGGTACCCATAACTATTTCCAAAATTAGAGGCAACCCTCTGTTAACTACGTTTACAGGTTGCGTCCTAGTAAAGAAGACACCAGGAGTCCTAGCAGAAAAGACACCAGCAGTCCTAAACACACAAAAAACAATAGCCAATGTCTTGTTTTTGTCTTCACTTTGTTCCTTGGCCCTTATCTCATTGATACGACAGATAAGGTAGGCAATGGCCTTCAATCTACCGACACGCCTCGCGTGATCATCATTAAGCTCCTTCAAGGCCTCTTCATGCATGGTACGTGCTTGCCGAAGGGATTCTTCAGCCTCCTTGCGCTGCTTCATGTGGTCAAGTCCGGTCTTGGTGAACCAATTGAGAGCTTCCTTAGCCATTGGTGGCCACTCATCGTCAACCTAGTCCACAAAGTTCATCACCTATGTACAACAACAAAAGAGTTACATCTCTATGTCACGGCACAATAGACACAAGTGGAAAACAAGAACCTAGTTAGAAATTTCGCAACCATGGTGGCGAGTCATCGCACTAAGGATATGGTCGTATGCAATAGAAGGATTCGGGCAAAAGAATTACACCTCAGTGCAGGGAGGGTTGGACGAGTAAGACTCGGTGGTCGTGGAAACAGAGCGCAGGCCACCGGTGTTACGCGACGGGCCAGAGTTGAGAGACCCGCTTTGGGGGACGATGTTCTCCAGGTCATCGGTGTGGGTGGAATGCCGCGGAGACGAGTGTTGGGAGAGGGACAGCGGATAGGAGGTGGATTCGGAAACGGGATCTACGATGTCATCGGAGCTCGTCGCAGACGATCGACTGTGGATCGCCATGAATGGAATCTGCTACAAGGAGAGGGGTGTGCTATGCCTAGCGTCTTTGGATATATATGGGCGCAGACATGGGCCAGGCTTTCATGGCACCTGGGTTGTAAATCATTTATTGGCCACCAGATTTTGTGGTTTCCTTGTTTGGCTCGCTCCGGCTCCGCATGCGCCGTAACGGAGGGATTTTGTGGTTCCCTTGTTTGGCTCACTCCGGCTCCGCATGCGCCGTAACGGAGGGAATATTGCGCTGGGCGAAAGGAAAGGTTGCGTGGAATGCGGAATGATTGCGCCTCGGCCGTTGCGAGAACGCGTGGTGGATGCGGAAACAATGGGGCCTATTTGAATTTTTAGTTGCGCCAACATGCGGCGGATACTGTGGGGACGGGGAGTATCTATCTATCTCTATAAATGAAACGCCATCCCCATTGGGCCACTATAGGAAAAAAAAGAAACCCAGCTGCGGTTTCCTTCTTCATTCAAACCTACCTCCATCTGCTCTTCGACCCTCCCTTCAGATCAACTCTTAGCCACAGCCATGGTGAAGGGTGAGCCCTCTGTGAAACGCGCACGCGTGGGGGACGACGACGTCCTCGCGGAGGATGGGCCCGAAGCCGTGGTCGACGAGGGGGCCAACGCCGTGCCCATGGAAGGCGAGGGGGGCGACGTTGATTTAAATGCTCCCTTTGCAGATAGAAACTCATGGGTTGTTGATGTCATGCGTTCGGCTTTCCGAAAGATGAGGGGGTGTTAGCTGATACTGGTATGGATACGGTCCAGTGGCCTCAAGATGAAAAGGTTAGTAGTTTCGTCTATCGATTTGACAAAATCGCCAATATCATGGAAAAACTCCCAGGCCACCTGAAGAAGATCCGCACGGACACTACGGAGTATGTCCTGGCATCGTATCAGAGCAGGATCGATGAATTCGATCCTAGCGTCCCTGCGAAACAGGGAATCAGCACTGTCGACAACACCGAAGAGCATTGGCGCGCGATGGTTCGTGCTGATGCTGAGCAGGTTGCCAACCGTCTCATCGCTAAGGAGGAGGCCGAGTCCGAGGAGGGCCAGTCCGAGGAGGACGACGACGAGGACAGTGAAGGCAGGGACGACGACGAGTAGAGTATTAGGGTTTCTGTGCCGACGATAGCACACGCTTAGTCATTATCACCTATTGTCGTATTATTACTTAGTATTATGTTTGAGACTTTGTTTATTTATTAGCATGTTCAATGTATTGGTAAAAGCATTACTTTGGGAACCCTGAGTGGTTGAGATTTCCTTTTGCTCATTCTGTGATGACCTTAAACTTGTGAGTTGTGTCTTGTTGTTATGCTTGTCATGGCTATCATCAAACCGTGTGAGACATCCATGCCGAAGCAACTGATCTGACTTTCAGCATCTGCTGGCTAGGCTGGATGGCTCACATGGTTCCATGGTTGTCATGATTTCAGTTTTTTCTTCTTTCTTGATGTTGGTTCTTTGATCTGCTGATATGTGTTCCTTACGCTGAAGGCAATTAAATCTGAGGTGAATGAATTCAAATTTCCTTTGTCTCTAGTCATATTGCAAAGTGAATACAAGAATATATAGAGAATCATAGCTAGCGTAGAAATACCATAGCATGAGGCCTAAGACACGCTCTCGTTATTATTACATGTGCTAGCAGCCCAGCTACCTAACACATTGTTGTCAAAGACTTGCTCCCTAAAACATTACTAAGTGTGAAGATTCTAATGCCTAGTTTTCATCATCTTTTTGATGTCTTCGATCTGCTTTTTGAGGTCTTCCATGTGCCCCTCCATGGCGTCCACCTTGTTTGTAAGGCCGGCCACCTTCTGTTGCAGGTCTTCGATTCGCAGTGCCTGAGCGATTTTGGAATGCAAGACCTGTTGAATATAAAAAACTTGACTGAGTGTGTGGACAGCCCAGGTAAATGCATAAACGTACGACAAGTCAATATTGCCCACGTAACAATGAGTATGTATAAAACACCACCTCGTTTTTTCCCTCCTTCCTCTGTTATAGTCATAATTACCAATTGCCTCGCTGGGAGATGCGTACTTCCGCGGATCTGGACCAGGCCGCCCTCTGTGGGCAAAGAGATGAGATGGACACTTACATATTTTGACGTCCCTGAGGAGCTTGTCTCCGATGTGGACCCGCTGCCGAAACTCTCCTGTGGATCGCCTGCCTTCGTCATCTCGGAGATGAATGAGGACGAGGTCGAGGAGGATTAGACGAGAGATGACTAAGGATGTGGCGGGAGGAGGTCGAGGAGTATTCGGCGAGAGATGAATGAGGGGGCGAAGGTGGAGGTTTAGGCGAGATAGTTGCGTTGCGATCCTATAATTGCTCGGCCACAATCATATAGGGTGTGTTTGGTTGCTTGGCCAACCGATCCAATCTATTCTTGAAATAGACAACTCGCACACACTCCCTTTCCAAAAAAATCAATACACCAACCACTACAGTTAGATTTATTAGATTTGTTGCTAAAATATTGGTATTAAGCCCGGCGCAGTACAACGGGGAGTTGTATGCTGCGTTTGGGAAGGATGAATCGCTCCCAAAAAGGAGTCTATTGATTCTCTCCCAATTGGTTGGATCGTAGGGGCGATGATTTACTTCACGGGCGAGGTCTCTGGCCCCGATAGAACGCGGTGGGCGGCCTTTTTTGTGGAGCCTGGCTTGGGCCAGCTCTGGTTGCACGCAGCGTTGTCGGCCCGGGCGGCGTCGTGCCTATTGTATAACAAGTAGATGGTGTATAACTAAGCATTGGAGTTCCAGATGCATCCAAGTTCCAACCTGACATCATAGGTGCACCAATCCATCTGAATTGGGCACAATCAAAAGAAGCCATCTCGTGGCATGAAAGCAAGCTACGTGTTCATCAGCTAGTACTAAACACCCATTAGCTACTGACTAATGCTACTACTGAACTAGCTATGTCTTGAACAAGAGGCCAACCAACAGGAAGACAATCACTTCAAGCAGGCAGTAGATCAGGTACATCAACTTGCTCTTGTCGATGACAGCTACAGCAGCCTTCCTGTGGTATGAAGAGCACACACATTCAGCAACCCTTTTTGTGCGGTCGAGTTGAGCCTGCAGATCCACCCTAGCATCAGTTGCAACTTGATTGAGCTTGATGGCATCATTCAGAGCTTCATTTGTTGTTGTCTCACAGCGCCTAGTCAGCTTGAGTTCCTTCCACAGCTCCTTCAGTGACTCTTGAACCCGGTCCGGCCATGGTTCATCGAGCCACTCCTTGAACTGGCATTGTTGAAGCTCTGACTGCGTTGATTACGGCCACATATTAAAAAAGTAGAAACAATTGGAAGCAACAATCACACTGACAGTGAGCAAGTAATGCCAAACCTTCACTGGGCAACCCAAGAAACGACGCCCAGTGTGCTTGCCACCCCAACACTTCTTCATAACAGCATGTCGACCGTGTTCACACTTGGCAACCCTAACAACACCTAGCCCGGACCACTCGTTCTCAGAAAGAGCATGGGGAATCAACGACGAGTCTGTATTGCCCTAGTAAAAAAATGAGAATTGGGAAAAACAAAAAATTCATGACCAATGTAATACACAAATTCGGTAATAAGCCGGGAAACATGTCTACATTGAACACCTCGTATACAATTTCACCAATTTTGGAGAAAAATAGAGATTTCGGCAGTGTCAAGGAAACCCTAAGGAAGGATGCGCGAATGGATCAGGGTACATACCTCCGAATCGGTCTGCTTGGCGCTCGAGCTGTGCTTAGATGAGTCATCAGAGATGGTGTAGTCAGACATCGGCGCGTGGTTGCGAGACGGGGAACCCGCCGCCGAAGTACGGGCGCCACCTGACGACTCGGAGGCACCGGGGCAACCAGGGCCGCCGCCGCAACGCTCAAGGGCACGGCGCACGGCCATGGTGCCCGCCGCGGCCGCGTGGTCACTCATGAACGAGGGTGAGGGACTTCGACGGCGATGGAGTCAATGGAGGATGGGAGACGGACGGAGGCGGACGAGTTTGGAGAAGGAAGGGGAAGGAGCGATCCGTGAGTGGTAGGTGACCGATTCGGGCACATGCTTTTTAGTTTATTTAGTTTACACCCGCACATGCTATTTGGGCCCCGGGCGAGGTCCATTAGGTTTGCAAACATGTTTCATAAGGGCATAAGAAGGCCTGTTAGCCCATGAGCCCACCCCACGTGTGGATACCCTTCTAGAGTTGTAGATCCATCGTCAGCCGGGCGTGGCCCCGCCCTTCGAGTTCGAGTGGAGATCTGTCCCCCTGCCGCCCCGGCACCCCTAGATCCAGCCCCCCAGCTGACACGAGCCTGCCTGCAGCGACGGCGTGACGGTAACACTCCGGCTCTGCGCCCTCGGTCGTTGCCGGCCTCAGCGCCGCCCGGCCCCACGCTCCCCGACTACTACTCCGGACTCCTGTCGGCCGCTTCCCTCACCGCCGCTCGGGACGTCGTGCTGCTGCTGGGGATCGACGACTCGTCGCACGCACCTCCCAGCCCATCCAGGTATTCTCTTCCTCTTACTTGGTCACCTGGTGGTTGTCATGTGTCCCTTATTGTCTGGTGTGTTTGGGATTTGCTATAGGGCTGAGTGTGTCGATGTGTGTGTGTGTTGATTCATTTAATGTTGATGCAGGAGGAAATGCCAGGTCTTCATTCTTGGTTGGAGTACAATGAAATTGTTTCAAAGATGTTTGCTACTGAACAAGAAGGCTTCGAGTTATATAACAACTACGCTAAGGACAAAGGATTTAGTGTGAGGAGAAGCTACTGTGAGTGGGACAATGACCACAATGAGATGACAATTCGAAAGTTTGTTTGCAGCCGTCAAGGTTTTCGTGACGAGAAGGAGCTGAAGAGGAAGAATAAAAAGCGGAAGCCTAGGAATATTACTCGT
Source organism: Coix lacryma-jobi var. lacryma-jobi (assembly GCA_009763385.1). Classification (NCBI taxonomy): domain Eukaryota; kingdom Viridiplantae; phylum Streptophyta; class Magnoliopsida; order Poales; family Poaceae; genus Coix; species Coix lacryma-jobi. The sequence continues at coordinate 118,086,747 of CM019829.1, forward strand.
GTCGGATGCCATGCTAAACTTGTGATTGCACGAGATAAGAACACAGGGCAGTGGTATGTCAAGGATTTCATCGATGAACACAACCATCCAATGGCAGAACCATCCCTTGCTTGTCTGCTGCGTTCACATAGAAGAATCAGCGATGATCAGAAAGCTGAGATTGTGGAGATGCAGATTTCTGGGATCCGGAAACACCAGATAATGGACATTATGCAAAGGCAGTATGGTGGGTATGATAAAGTTGGATTTACATCAAGGGACCCGTACAATTTCTGCCATCGCAATATGGTGGAGACAGTTGCCGCTGGTGATGCTCAAGCAGTTATCAGTTACATGGCAGAAAGCAAGCGTAGAGATCCTGATTTCTTCTTCACTTACAAGACTGATGGGGAAGGGCACCTGATGGGACTGCTTTGGTGTGATTGTCAGAGTGTGCTTGATTATGCAGCATTTGGTGATGTTGTTGTATTTGATAGCACATACAAAACCAATCGATACAACCTACCCCTTGTTCCTTTTGTTGGGGTGAATCACCATGGCAGCACAGTTCTTTTTGCATGTGGAATTATTGCTCAGGAGACTATTGAGTCATTTGTGTGGCTACTTCGGGCATTCTCTGATGCAATGGCTCAGAAGCACCCGATTTCCGTGATCACCGATGGAGACCTAGCTATGCAGAGAGCCATCAGGATGGTATGGACGAATTCATCACATAGGCTATGCTCATGGCACATTGAACAGAACATTGTGCGTAATTTGCATGATGATGGTGTGAAGGATGACTTTAGGCATTTCCTTTATGATTGTTATTCCATACAAGAGATTGAGAGGAAATGGTTGCAATTCTTGGATAAGCATAACGTTATAGACAAGGAGTCATGGTTGTATCAGATGTATGAGAGAAGGGAAATCTGGTGTGCTGTGTATCATGCTGGTAAGTGCTATTTAGGACTGAGGAGCAACCAGCGGAGTGAGAGCCTAAACTCTAGGCTTCAGTTTAATCTAGATCGTAAAATGACATTGTTAGAGCTAGTGCAACACTTTGACCACTGCCTTGATCGGCTACGGGTTAATGAAGCGTCTTTGGACTTTGACGCATCAAATTCTGTGCCATGCTTACAATCAGATGCTTCAATTATTGAGAAAGAGGCTGCTACATCGTTCACACCAAGAGTTTTTGCCAAGGTGCAGTTCAGCATAAAAGCAGCCAACAAGTGTTTTTTGATTGAGCATCTAGATGGCTATGATATGCAAACGTATATTATTGGAAGGGTTGATAAAGGAGACAACCAATACTTTGTCAAATGTGAGATATGTGTTGATGAAGGCAATCTGAAGGGAATTTCTTGTTCTTGTCTTAAGTTGCAATCCCTTGGAACCCCCTGCTCACACATCTTCTTCGTATTGGGATATCGCGAAGAACGCGAGCTTCCACTCTGCTGTGTTTTGAAAAGGTGGACCAGGGGGGCCAAGAGTGCATTTGTTCCTATAAGAAAGAACACCATGTATGACTATTCAGATAGCCTACAGAGGTACCGTGAGCTACGTAATATCAGTCACAGTGCATCCTTTGTAGCATCTCATTCACCTGAGGCATATGAGCGGCTGAAACGCGTTCTGCATGAGGAAGCTGCTATGATCCCGCCAAATGGAGAGAACGGAGGCACTAGTTATGGTCCAGTGCTGCCGCAGGCCTTGGATGTTGATTCCGTAGAGTCCTCAAATGTCTTGGATCCTATGCATGTGCCTGGCAGAGGGGCCCCGAAGAAAAAGTTGAAGTCAATTTCAAATACGAAGAAATCTAAGGTGAAATGTACCCTGTGTAAGATTGAGGGACACAATCGGCGAACATGCTCCACGAGAAAAGAGGTAGCAAATAGTAATGTTCTTCAAAGCTGAAAACTATTGAGGCATGCGTTTTTTTGACTAAAGTTCCTCTTCATTTGTAGGAAACAAAGCTCCCTGAGGATGTGTTGGATATGTGATTTGCTAAGGATCTTCTGGCTAGATTGCATAATAGGTACGCTGGATGGATTGAATAAAACTCTTGTTCAAGTATGTCGATTCCTGAAGTTTGCCTCTATCTTGCAGTATTTGAGTTCATTAGAACAATATCCTTTTTGTGTAAATGCAGAAGATGTACAAAGTAGGGCAACTGTTCCTTTTTTCCCTGTTAGAGTTGATTGAAATAAGCAAGAAGATGCAGGGAGATGTTGTCTATGTCTTCCATCTTCTAGATCTAGATAGATTAAAAATAAACCAAATTCATTTTACAAATAAATTAAATGATTAAATATTCATGGACCGTGCTTTTTTAACAATGTTGAATGTACATGTTGTACAATTACTTTTTCCAAGGGCTTTGATTGTATGGCCCTGGAGTGATGGTCCTTCGTGCTCGTTTAGCCATACTGTCGGTGTTGAATTTGTCCACAACAGTGACATGAGCAGTTTGGGCAATCCTTTTGGGGGGGGCGTCCTCGCCTTTTCTTTTTTGTAGACTCAGATGCTGTTTTTTCTTCCCCTCCTGATGCTATAATTGCTTTGACTCCTTTCATTCCTTTTTTTCCTCTGCTTTCTTTAATGCTACGCGTAGAGGATGCTGGATTTTCTTTCGTGCCAGCCGCAGCAGTAGTTGATTGTGATATTATCTGCACATCGTCTTCGTCTTCATCTCCATCCTGTCGGAGCCGCCATTGTTCATCCGGATTGTTTGTAAAGTACTCTTCCTCCTAAGTATCATCATCAAAAACATATTATTCCTGGTTGTTCTTTATACTGAACAAGTTCTCCAAACTGAAACATTATAATATGCTATAAAAGCACATATTGTGATAGGTTTTCGATATGAGTGCAAATGTCTCATGTTGCGATCTGAATGGAGCAGCCTCGTGCATATCCTGTAGCTAAAATTTGACATTTCGTCCTGTACAAGTGAAAAAATTGGACGTCATGAACCAGTTTTGTTTTAGTCTACCAATTTGGGAACGTAAATAACTGTAAGACTCACGTTTGTAAAATCTTGAACCATTTTTTCGCCATCCCAAGCAAGAATATATTGTATTACAAACGCACCACATGAATAACTGCAAAATAACATAAACTGTAGTAATTGGACTACAACATTAATATAATAGGGAAAAAGAGTACCTGTCTTCTTGTTTGGGTATGTTTTGATAGGGAACTATTTTCCAGTCATGCAAATTAATTGGTTTTTCAAATTTGACCAACTTATTGTTGGCCGAAAAGTCAACGCATGCCTGTATGCATTCCACCTAGTGGATGGTTAGATACACTCTAGTTTGATCAACCTATAGTTCTACTTCAATACACAATAGTTGGTACGTGATACACATAGGATCTGTACTTACCAATGCCTTCTCTAGGTATTTGTCTCGCATTCGTAGAGAGTCAAGAATTTGTACCTCTGTCTTTATAAAATTGAGCACTAGGAGACCCCAGTGGTTACCATTAATATGCATTGGCACAAAAACCTATAAAATAATTATTGGAACACTATTGAATGCATGGCTACAATTGAAACAGGAAAATTTTCCAAATTTAATTCTGAAACTCAATGTAGGAAGAAAAAAAAGTATGAAAAAAAATCAGTATTACATACCAAATGTCTTCCTTCACATTTCTCAGCTATTCGCTTCTTGAATCCATTGCGCTTACCCAGATTGTTTGTTGCCAACTTGTGGGCTTCGAACGTTGTTATATATGATGTTGACTCATTCTCCACATTACTCAAATGAACAAAGGCATTTATGACCTGCAAAAGGTTCACTTAGTGCATAGTAGCTGACTGCATGTTTGTACTGATGACATGGATCTGCAATGATATTACCTCATCTACTATATAGTCCTGTGAGACATTTCGGCGTAGTTGTTGTGCTGTAAGAACATGGCCATCTATGTCAACAATTGTAGCATAGTCGTAACTGCGTTTTACGAAGATGGCAGCTTCTGTGTCAATTGTACCCATATTGTAATCGTTGTCGACAATAGGCTTCCTTGGTTTGATATGTTTTGTAGGCGGGTCGCCTTGCTGTTGCATGATATTTTCAACCGTGCCAAATCTTGAAGTGGTTGCTTCAGCATTTAAGCTTTCCCACGTCTGGTGGAAACGTGTATGTATGGGTTCCTACAATTGGTGTTGTTGTGTTATATTCTAAATAAACGACAGAAGCATCAGACATGAACTAGTGATAACATAAATTACAAATATGCAATACCTGAAAATGTGCAGATGTAGGCATTGGTGGGTGAACTTGTGTAGATAAAGGAATAGGTGTCTCAACATGTGCAGTTTTAGCTTTAGATTGTTCAATAAGAAACTGCACTAGTTGTCGGATTTCCTGTGTTATGACACTTTGTTAGTGAATGGTGCATTGATGGGTACCTAAAATAAGTACTATCACACTGGTTACCTGGATCTTTAATTTCATTTGTGCATTGTCAGATTTGATTTGTGCATTATCAGCTTCAATTTTAGTGACCCAATCTTCTAGGGTTCTGTCGCTGCTAAAATTAGCAACCTCCATCTTTTGTGACAACAAATTCTTATCAAGTGCGTATTTCATATCAACAAGTTTGTTCTCCACTTTTAGCATAAGTTCCATTTGGAATTTATTCTTCCAAAATTGAAGGCTTTGCACCTGCAGAATTAGGAAATAATGAATTAGGCACAGAAATGAGCTAATGCTAAAAAATTGATGGCATACTAACTTCTTGGTTGCTTAGACCGTCATGTGCACATTTTTCTTGTTGCGCCATGTGAGAATGATGCTTCTGTTGCTTCATTTTTATGTTGGGTGGTGTGTGAAACATGGGGCACCATAAGCTGCAAACAAGTATGATAGTTAGGTTGGCATTGCAATATGACTTAAGGAGAGTGTTTCGAAACTTACAGTTCCTCCATGTATCCCGTCCTTACTAAAAGCATATGATCGAGAACTGGCATTGGATTCATTCCAGAACACCATCAGCGGTGGTTGCATTGTCCTTTTCTCATACTCAATCCCGTATTTGTTGGCCACAATGACGCGCTCCCAGTACCAAAACTATAAACAAATTAAACAAAATAAGACCAAGGATAAACACTGTTTATATGAGTTGGTTGTACCACAAAACTGACCTGTAGCAAAACCAAATTGCCTTGTAGGATACTTTGCTTTTTGGTGTTGTAATTATGGCATGATTGTAATAGATGGTTCAGAGTGAACTGGCCCCAATTGAATTTCTGAATTTTTGATACATCTCAAACAAGTTCTATATAACTCCAATGGACATTGCTCCCTGTTGTTGAGGCTAAAATAACACCAGTTGTGAACAACACAAAGGCTCTTTTGAAATCATCATCCGGAGGTCGTGATCGATCAATCATGTCTTCCAACCCTTTTAGCTCCAGCTTGTGTCTTGCATCGGCATACCTCTTAAACAAGTCACTCTGCACAGTTTCATTTTCACTCTGCATTTTTGCTGTTACATATTTTTCTACATCATCACCATCAATCCAGAGTCCCATTATATTTTTGACATCATCTGCATGAAAAATTACATTTTCACCACATAAATTGAAAGTTCTGTTGCTGACTTGGTATAAATCTGCAAGGTCCACTATCAATTTTTTCCTGAGAGTGGTCTCTGGCATATGAATCAGCTCCCCAAGTCCGGTTGCCTGAATAGCTTCCATGTGTGGTTGTGATGACTTTAATCTTTTTATGGCTTTTGCAAATCTCACAGGTGAGTGAGTTAAATGCATATCAGCTTTCTGCTGCAACCAATTGGCCCATGATAACTTGGTACACATGTACAGACAACTTAGACATAAACTGGAACTGCATATGGAGATTACCTGGTTACTGGTATCATTTCGCTTGTTTCGAGTACTACTCCTGCTATGATTACCATCTGCATCAAAATATGTGAACATAAAATGTTAAGTTGCCGATATAGTTTGAACTGTGCTCATTAATAATGATGCCCTGGAGGAGAGCTCAGAATGACTCGCTGCATTCTGTATAATAGGATTTTGGTTTATTTCATCTGAATGTTCTATTAAAAAGCTGTTGGTACGAAAGTTGACCCCTTCAGTATTGATTTCATTGTCAATTGACAGGTGTTGGTGTTGACGTGCGTGATGGGGATACCCACATTGTTCAGTAGTTCATCTACAACCTTATGGTGTTGCAGTTCCTTTTCCCTAGTTTTTGGTCGATGACCTAATATAAAGTACCACATCAATTATATGGCCACACCTCATGAGCCATGAGCTCAAACGATGCCTCTTCAAACCCTATTTACACAAGCGCGCCCCCCTATGCAAGTTAAACTGAAGGAGGGATATAATTTACCTATACCCATGTTGCTCGGCGTACAGGGCTGCCCTCCATCTCCTGGTGTTTGCATGGTGCCGGTGTCCATTACAGGCGACGAATTTGATGGCCACCGGGGAAAACTGGAAGAAACTCACAAGAAACCGAGACAGGAAGGAAGAATGTAGATGTCGTATACAGAAGGAAAGAGATAATTATATGGAATCCTATAATTTCGCCGTGTAGAGATCGTAGATGAAACTGCCGTCTTCGATCTCCTCGCGAGCAAGGACAACCGAGCGGTATAAGCCTGGGTGTTTTGGGCTAGCCCACCGCAAAGTTGTCGTTGGGCCTATTAGAGATATTGGGCCTATATCTCATTTTTAGGTTCAAATTAACCATTCCAATTTGAATTAATCAAACCTTTCACATTCAAATGTGGACAACACCAACACAAAAGGCTGATACAGAATGATTTTACAAATTTAAACAAAAAAATCATCGCATTCTGAGCTAGTATGAGGGAGAAAACCGATTTACAAAGTTTATGGACTGATCAAAAAAAGAATCCACATTGTTCACTGTGAACAGCACCTGTTCATCGTGAACAAGTGCGATTTATTTTTTTAATGTGTAGCTGAAATTTGTAAACAGTTTTTCTTCCTCGTACTAACTCCAAAGTGGATGATTTTTTTTCCTTCACTTTTCTAAATTCAGGATCTATCATTTTAGTCGGCTCATCTATCCATGTGACTAATTTAAAAGAACTTAAATTTTGAATTTCAAGTAATGATAGCTTCAAATCGGTTTTTTGAAACCCAAAACGATCTCAACATAAAAGGTGATGAATACAAAAGTTGTTCAACTCGTGATTCTCTACAACTTTTATTTTGGTGATTTCTTCGTTCGAGAAATTGTTAGCTCACATTAATCATAAAACTTAGACATGACACATAAAGTTTATGAAGCCATACGAGAGATGATGCAGATTTGTGAACAATGCTACTACCACTTTGTCGGATGAAGAAATGACCAATACAAAAGTTGTAGATTTTGTTGAGTTATCCAACTTTGCTATTCATCCCTTTTTCAGCTGAAATCATTTGGGGTTTCAAAATGTTGTCTGAAGTTGGCTTTTTAAAAAAAATTTCAAAATTTGAATTAATCAAACCATTCGCATTCAAATGTGGACAACACCAACACAAAAGGCTGATACAGAATGATTTTACAAATTTATACAAAAAAAAATCATCGCATTCTGAGCTAGTATGAGGGAGAAAACCGATTTACAAAGTTTATGGACTGATAAAAAAGAATCCACATTGTTCACTGTGAACAGCACCTGTTCATCGTGAACAAGTGCGATTTATTTTTTTAATGTGTAGCTGAAATTTGTAAACAGTTTTTCTTCCTCGTACTAACTCCAAAGTGGATGATTTTTTTTCCTTCACTTTTCTAAATTCAGGATCTATCATTTTAGTCGGCTCATCTATCCATGTGACTAATTTAAAAGAACTTAAATTTTGAATTTCAAGTAATGATAGCTTCAAATCGGTTTTTTGAAACCCAAAACGATCTCAACATAAAAGGTGATGAATACAAAAGTTGTTCAACTCGTGATTCTCTACAACTTTTATTTTGGTGATTTCTTCGTTCGAGAAATTGTTAGCTCACATTAATCATAAAACTTAGACATGACACATAAAGTTTATGAAGCCATACGAGAGATGATGCAGATTTGTGAACAATGCTACTACCACTTTGTCGGATGAAGAAATGACCAATACAAAAGTTGTAGATTTTGTTGAGTTATCCAACTTTGCTATTCATCCCTTTTTCAGCTGAAATCATTTGGGGTTTCAAAATGTTGTCTGAAGTTGGCTTTTTAAAAAAAATTTCAAAATTTGAATTAATCAAACCATTCGCATTCAAATGTGGACAACACCAACACAAAAGGCTGATACAGAATGATTTTACAAATTTATACAAAAAAAAATCATCGCATTCTGAGCTAGTATGAGGGAGAAAACCGATTTACAAAGTTTATGGACTGATAAAAAAGAATCCACATTGTTCACTGTGAACAGCACCTGTTCATCGTGAACAAGTGCGATTTATTTTTTTAATGTGTAGCTGAAATTTGTAAACAGTTTTTCTTCCTCGTACTAACTCCAAAGTGGATGATTTTTTTTCCTTCACTTTTCTAAATTCAGGATCTATCATTTTAGTCGGCTCATCTATCCATGTGACTAATTTAAAAGAACTTAAATTTTGAATTTCAAGTAATGATAGCTTCAAATCGGTTTTTTGAAACCCAAAACGATCTCAACATAAAAGGTGATGAATACAAAAGTTGTTCAACTCGTGATTCTCTACAACTTTTATTTTGGTGATTTCTTCGTTCGAGAAATTGTTAGCTCACATTAATCATAAAACTTAGACATGACACATAAAGTTTATGAAGCCGTACGAGAGATGATGCAGATTTGTGAACAATGCTACTACCACTTTGTCGAATGAAGAAATGACCAATACAAAAGTTGTAGATTTTGTCGAGTTATCCAACTTTGCTATTCATCCCTTTTTTAGCTGAAATCATTTGGGGTTTCAAAATGTTGTCTGAAGTTGGCTTTTTAAAAAAATTTCAAAATTTGAATTAATCAAACCTTTCGCATTCAAATGTGGACAACACCAACACAAAAGGCTGATACAGAATGATTTTACAAATTTATACAAAAAAAATCATCGCATTCTGAGCTAGTATGAGGGAGAAAACCGATTTACAAAGTTTATGGACTGATAAAAAAAGAATCCACACTGTTCACTGTGAACAGCACCTGTTCATCGTGAACAAGTGCGATTTATTTTTTTAATGTGTAGCTGAAATTTGTAAACAGTTTTTCTCCCTCATACTAACTCCAAAGTGGATGATTTTTTTTCCTTCACTTTTCTAAATTCAGGATCTATCATTTTAGTCGGCTCATCTATCCATGTGACTAATTTAAAAGAATTTAAATTTTGAATTTCAAACAATGATAGCTTCAAATCGGTTTTTCAAACTTTGGTTTTAAACACATTCCTGCAGCCCAACGGCTTTCCTACCTACTTCCCGCAGCCCAGCCCAGCAACCACGGTCAGCCCACGCGTGAAATACCCCGCCGCACCGCATCAACCGTGCCAAGCCACCACCGCCGCCCGATCCCCTCAAACGCCACCATAGCCACAACCCTACATCCCACGACACCATAGCCGCGCCCGGAGCTCGACCCGTAGCCATAGCCGCCACGCGGAGGTCAACCTGTCGCTGCCACTGATACCCACCTTCACCGCGTCGCCGACGAGAAGACCCCTTCCACGACTTTTGCATCGAGGTGAGCAATCCAACAGTTCCCAATCATGCCGTCCCTCTCGCTCTGCCGTGCTTGTACTGGTAACACATGTTGGCAGTTGATGTACAACATAATTGTGATATTCCACAGACGTGCAATATTTTGGTATGTATGCAATCAGTATTCAGCAGATGTATGCATCTATATGTGTATGGACATTCCATGGATCGATATAAAATGTTGTGTTGCATAAAACTTGAACAAACAAAACCATAGATGTCTATATATGTATGCACAGTCCAAGGATTCAGATAAACACGACAATATGTTGAGGTATTAATGTGAACAATACTTCTCATTAATGGCAGTAGACTGAACTGGTTGGCTCTGTGAAAACTGAATGGATATGCATAGTTTTTCTTTTTGGTTTTCCTGTTTATTTTGTAGTACAAGAGATCATGTTGCTGTTCTTAATCCATAGGTGACATGGAACAAATTCGGAGGTCCCTGCAAGAGTCCGAGGAGAAGGTTTCCATAATTAAGAATGGTCGGAACAATGTGGAGTTGAAGATACAGCTTCAGCGTACGAAAGCTGACATCCATAAGATAGAACAACAACATCAAAATGATGACTACATATCGCGTCAGCGTGCCCAGTTCAACAAAGCCGAACAAAAAGAAATTTCTGACTCTGGCAAAAGAATTGAAAAAGAACAGGCTACCCTACTGAAGAAAGCGCTATCTGATCACCATGCTCTCTTTGACCAGATGATAGCACAGGAACGTGCTATTGCAGATGAAGTATTACGCAAGACCCGTGAAGAATATGATGACAACATAAACAAGGAGCGACAAATAATGGACTTGGTGATTCATCAGGCAAGAGCACAACTGGTTGAGTGGGAGAATGAACACTCAAAGTTGAAGTCCCTTATTGAGAAACTGATTCCCTTGATCCAACAACAGGAAGGTCGTGCTAATATGAATGTACAGGTAAATATGTTACTCTGTTAATTTATATTCTGCATTATATGCACACTGATCTGAATGCCATGAACTTTTGGTCTTTAAGGTGCCAGGTGATATGATTTCTATGCCACGGTGGTACTTCTCCATAGCACTGGACAACTACTGTCACCCAGTATACAAAATTCTGATACAATTTTTTTGTATAACAACTCCTTGTGCTAAACTGATCCTTATTGGTGTAATTCCTACATGCAGGATGTGGTTATGAAATTTAAGGTTTTCAAAGTAGAGGAACTTTATTCAGATCTAGAGAAATACGACCTTCGAGCAAATTTGAGAGAGTTCTCAATTGGAAGGCCCGCCACTTCTATTCAGTTTGATGTATTCATGGATGCTTTGACCTACCATGGATACATAAGAGACGCTGAGGTGTACTACCTCAAACCTGCTCCTGGGAGTGAGCCATCAACTGGATTGGTAAAGATTGTCGGAGCAGATACTGTAAACGAAATGGTGTGTGCTCATGCTCAACACGGGACTAAGATTTGTCATTTGTACCTAGTGAGCACATATGAAGACCAAGCCCCAGATGTGAGTATTGATTCCTCTTCAAAACTAGCTACCATTGAGCACGCACCAGGCATTGATGTTATATCATCCTCTGATTGACTTGTAAAACAGGAGGAGATGCAGGCACCTGTTCCATGGGACTCCGATGAGAGCATCTAGCCGGTTGGCCATATATGCAGGCACCTGATTACTCTGTTTCTTGATTTCTAAAGTATTCAAAGTTATGACTTGTAATGGAAAACTCATTGATTGTATGGATGAGTAATTACTCTGTTAACACTCCAATCCGCCAGTTCTATTTGTTGCCTGCCAACTGTATGGAAAAACTAGACAGCACTGCAAGTAGCCTAATAACATGTCCAGCACTATAACTACCTTCTTTTCTCATCCATACCTGTAAGACACCAAAAGTTGGACTCATGAATGGCTCGTGGAAGTGCTTTACATGCATATGATTCATCAAATTGATTCATAAAATGCATCAAAAACTATGCTCCAACGGTACCAACACAAAATTATGAAGAAAACCAAAGTAATCACCTAACAAAGTACTTACTGATCCATAATGGAAGTACTTGTAAATCCAGCATTACACAGACCAAAGCAAAATCCATCGCATACACAGACCTAAGCAAAAGATTATTCATTCACTACTTAGGAACCTGCGAAAAGAACACAGAATACTCGTGCCTAATCCTACAGCCTTCGCTACAAAAGACGACATAGTCATTAGCCCATCCTTCCGGCACGCCGCATCCGCTGCCACTGCAACCTTGTCCGTCCTCGTCCGCTGGTGGTACGGGCGGTAGGGCCCCCAATGGGATTGTTCCGGCCAGTTTCCATGTCACATCATGGACTACCTTGACGGCGTGCACGCGGTACTTGGCGCACTCCCGGTTGGTCATGCGGCTGGCCTCCTTCCATCTGACGACGCCCTCGCCCTCGACCTGCCTAATGTAGCGCTCCGCTTCTTCCTTCTCCTTGAAACCGTTGTGAAGGATGCCGAGAACGTAAGCCGCTGCCTTCTGCCCGGCGTCTGCCGCCCGTTTAAGCCACTGAGTGCCGAGCGGCGTGCACCGTTTCGCGAATACGAACGTGACGCCGAGGACGAAGCAGGCCTCCGGGTTGTTGGCGGCGGCCAGGTTGTCGACGAGAGCGAGGTAGCGGTCGTTGTGGAACCACCTCATCGATTCCTCCCGCTCAAGCGCCCACCGCCTCCCGACGGCGGCGTCCTTGCACGCCCTGCACATGTCGTGGCATCTGCAAGAAACACAAATTTAGTTCATCACCGAGCTTAAGGGGCATAGTTCGTGTTCTGGGGTCACCCACTTACGTCGCTCGTAGGCTGCAGATGTCCTCCATCGGATGCGTCGACGTCTCCGCGATGCTCCCGACGATCTCGACCAACATGTCGTCCGGGAGAGCCAGCGGGTACCGCATCTCCGCCATGGCGCTTGGTGTGGAGCACAGCTGTGGAAGATTGAACTCTACTGGAAGATCGAACGCTGCCACCGATGCAAAAGCTCCAGAAGGAAAGAGAAGATTGGGATTAAATCCCCGCACCGGCGGTTGCCGAAGAAATCGAGGGAAGCGAAGGGACGACGACGAAATCGAGAAGAAAACCCTCGCCGCGTCCACACTCTGTATTTAATGCGTACGACCAACTGCGAGAGGATAGGCACGGTCAGCCAAGGGAAAATGGGACGGATGGGCTGGATCTCTTTTTCTTAAATCAAACCCTTTTGTAAATTCTTTTTGAAATCAATTTGATTTTTTATTTGAATGAAAAAATAGGGAGTACTTATAAATTAATACAAGAGATTTGAATTTGCATTTCACAAATGAAGCTTTTGTTGCCAAACCCACTGCTAAGTACACGTTGCTCTGGACGCCAAAGCCCAACCCAAAGCCTTTATCACAAAATCCAAACCCAACATGGTATGGAAGCCCAAATTGGTGTTGCAGTCTAATTTGGCCTTCATCCAAGGGAAAACTGCCGACTTCCCGACTTCCTCGCACCGGTCCCCATCTCCAGAAAGCCCCAATTTCGCTACAGTGTTGTCTCCGACATCGCCGACTCCACCGTGCCTGGAGACGAGGAGGAAGCTGCCATGGCGAACTTCGAGGTCAACCCGGAGCCCTTCATACCTCCAGGCTTCCAGATTGAACAGTGGGTTCGGCCTGCTCGCGGACGGGTCATCCTCTCTGGAAACCCTCCCCGTCGTCACGAAGAGTATGCTATCGCCACTCTTCATCCTGCTCCAGAGCATAATCATCAAGCACTCCATGATGCAATTGACGAAGTCGTAGAGTACTTTGAAGAGGTTCGACACGTTCGGATTGAATCTGCTTGCCCCTCCCCACTGGGGCTTTGTTTGTTAAGATTTCGTTTTATCATTGCGAAGCAAGGTATGGTCAACCAGAGCCCCTTTGAACTTCCTGGTGGTAGAGAGATTACTCTAGGGGAACACGATCGAGGAATTAACCTGAGAGATTGTCCATTCACATCAACATGTTGGGTGTTATTTCTATGCTTTCTGCTAGATTATCAGTCCAGGGATTATATTGAGCAGGTTGTAAACCTATTTGGTTGTGTTCTAACTCTGCCTAGCAATGAGAACTACAAGTCTCAGGTACTGGTGAGATGCTCAGTCCTTCATGTCACCAAGATCCCTAGAAGCGTTCTGCTATGCAAGCCAGGCCAGATGGGTGCACTTGGGCAGTTGTGGTCAGTCCCAGTTTTTGTGCTTAATGTAGATCACAATGACAACGATATGCCTGGTGATGAGGACCTTGTTCCAGGAAATGGTAATCCTCACCCCCTGCCAGGGGAACTGCACAATGATGGCCATGAATTTTGGGAAAATGTTCATAATCTTCAGGAGGTTGAGCAAGCCAACATAGATGAAGGCTGGCAGCAGCCTGTTGAAGATGCTGCACCTGCTGAAATGTTGAATAATGGCTGGCCACAATGGCCTCAGCAGGAAGAAGCTGTGGGCCAGAATGAGTTCAACCATGTTCTGGCACAGGCAAATGCTATTGTTGAACAGGCTATGCTTCAACACCCTGATGCCCGTCAAGTTAGTGAGTCAGTCAGCTCTGATGTGCTTAATTTCTTCAGAGCACAAGGCCCCCCTGTCACCATGGAATTGCCTTCGGTGGAAATGTCTACAGCTATTATCCCCTACGTAGGGACTTCTTTGGAACCAGAGAGTGACTACTCCATCAGATGGTATGCAAATCAACTGGGCCCGCATCAACAGTTTGGCCCAATTGGCCCAGTGCCATCAGTTCAGATGCTGTTTCAGGATATTCTTCTTTGGGCTGCAGAACAGCAGCAGTTCTTGTGCCTGCCTGCTACTATACCAAATTCTTTGGCCTCTTTCCACAGTCTCAAGCTTAAATGGTCTGCTCTGCAACAGAATCAGCAAGCCCACTCAGGGTTCAAAGTGCACAAAGGATGTCTCATTGCTGATCCAATGTGGGGAAACAACTGGGAAGCTTCTTCCTCTTCAGCTCCAGCTGCTCCTTGTCGTCAGCTAATCAGAATAAGGGAGGCAGACATCAATCAGTTGATAACAGAGGCACCTGTTGCAGACTTCCAGCCCAATCTGGTGATCCAGGACATTTCAGATACCCAGTCTGATCTGGTGATGCATGATGCCTCTGCCACAGAACCAGATTAACAGCTCCTACTGCTTCCTGCTCCTAAGGAAGCAAAGGCAAGAAAATCAAGAAAGAGGCCTAATCCAGTTGTTGATGATGAGGTTAGAAGGAGCACCAGACTTCATACACCCATGGGGTTTCAGCACATGGAGCTAGATGCAAGGTCGAAGCCAAGAAAGCTCACTAATGAAGACACAAGCCAACTTCAGAAGGATCTAAGTTAAGCTGTGGAAGACTTTGGATCCTCAGGATCAGGATCAGCTATGCCCATCCCTCTTATCCAGCATTTAGCCCTTTCTTTTGCTTATTACTATGTGCTAGACTTGAATGTACTCTATTGTTCTGCAGATTTTCATATGCTACTTTCAGTGTTGTGCATGGTTGAATGTACATGTTGGAGTTAGAACTTCGAACAACATTTTAGTTTAAAATTTTTAAATGTGTTCTCCCAACCTAGTGCATGCTTTGATACAAGAGTTTCATTACGATAACACATAAACAAGTGCCACTGCATAAAACTGTAGGCACATTCTCACAAACTGTAGGCAAATTCTCACACATAAACAAGTGGTTATTCTCTACATTGTTAGCAGTACAATAACCACAACAACAATGATCTGATACAATATGAGATAGAATCTATTAGTGGGCATCAAGCAGGGGGGATCGAAGCTAGGAGGTCGGTTCCATCCTTTTATCCTCATTGCTCCTGTCCTGCCGGCTAAGAACCTCCATGCTACTGTCATTTACCTTCAGATCTGCAAACGGATGGTGCTAATTGCAAATGTATCCACAAATGAACTAATATTCTACAGAACCTGGATGCGAGAAGCGGCGAAATCATACTTCCTTGTTAGTGTACGACGACGGCCACGTGCAGATCGGCCGTGGTGACGACGGGTCCTCCTCCCCCAGGGGGTAGCGTCCGCCAGGCCTGGTGGTGGAGGTGCGTAGATTTTGCAGACGAGGCCGCGTCCTCGTCCTCCTCGTCGTCATCCGAGGACGACGTATGATTATGATGATTAGTCGCCGGCCCCGATGCTGCGGCGAGGATGGACGACGGATCGCCGGCCCCGATGCTGCAGCGATGATGGACGACGGATCGATGCGGTGGAGATGGTCGAACGAACCCTAGAACAAGAACAAACCCTACCAAACGATACTGCCCCAACTATACTAACGAAGAAAAATATTCATCCAACTATACTAGTTGGATTATCCATCCTAACTATACTACTCAAAACATCACTTTTTAACAAAAATATGATTTTACCATTTTACCCTTCATTTAAAAAAACAACTACGACAATGGGATTACAACTCCATTATTCAGAGTCCTAATCCCCCTAATTTCAAAGGCAATGGGAAGCAACGTGATGTACAGGGGCCCACCGATCATAGACACACCTATTGCCTCCCATTGCCTCGCTCACCATCGCTTCTCATCGCCTTCGTCTCCTATGGGCCCACAGTCATAGGCACATGTATATTTTCTCTATTGCTTCTCATCGCTTCTTCAACCATTGTAAAAAATTTATTATTTAATACAATATGTCTCTTATTTCAGGTCCTTCGTGAAGGAAAGAATGGAATTGGAATTCTGGTTGCCGAGACCGGCAGAGAAACCAGTGCCTTTTACTCGCTTAAGAACCCGGCCCAGGTGATTTCTTTTAATCCCACGCGTGTGAATTTTCGGCAAAGTGGAAGCGGGGAATAGAAATGACAGAGATCGATGTTGGATTCTCAGGTGATGGATTTTTTGAAAATGCTGATCAAATGGAAGCAAGAAACATAAACACAAACTGGGTACGTATGCTTGCAACATCTTAGCTGGGACTAGAGTAAGAGATCTGTGCCCGTGACAACCATTAGGGCTATCGGCACTAAGCACTGAACTTAAACTCTAGTACAGAACAAATTGTGTGATTATACCTGCAGTGCATGTTAATCTATCCGAAAACATGTTTCTGGAGCTTCAGTAAACACATCATATCCAAAACATCAAATGGACACTGCAGCAGAAACCTTTGTATGGCCATGATGAAAACCTATACATGTCTGCAGAAGATGGTTCTATCGTTGAGCACATGTCCACCGGGTTCGAGGCAGAGGTAACAGGGGGTGGAAGGCAAGCGTCATCTTGTCATTGGGGGCATGGGTGTCTGCATCAGGATCTGTTTACACCACATTTTGGATCAAGAGGCATTTTCATTTTGTAAACATAAACGGCTGATTTATTAAAGAAAAATCGGCCACAAATAAGAGAAGCTCACTTGGGTCCAAACACGACCCAAAAGATCCACATAAGCCAGACCCGATGGGCTGAGAAGACGTGTTGGGCTCAGCCAGAAGAGTTCAAGTCCGAGTCGTCTTTTATTTATATTATAATTATAATGTATCCTAGTCGTTTTAGAACATGAGTCTACCGGGTTATAAATAGCTAGAAACCCGATTTTTATAAAGCCCACGAAAAAAAATAGCGGGCTATTTTTTCGCTATAGCGCCGCTATAGCGGCCCAGAGGACATGCCGCGACGATATTCCACATTTTCCCGCTATTTCCGCTATTTACGCTATAGCGGGATTTAGCGCCGCTAAAGAGGTTTAGCGCCGTAGCGCCGCTAAAATAGCGCTATTAATGTTTTGTTCGCTGGCTGAAAAAAACGCGGCCCATTCCAATTCAGCCCAGTAGAGACCCAGGTGCCAGCGTCAATACTCTGTCCACCATCCCAAACCCTAGCCACTCCTCAGTCCACCGTCTCCACCCGACCTTTCTCCTGGGCATTGGCGGCTGCTGGGCGACGGCTGCATCCCGGCCGGCTCGGGGGTCCCAGGGCGAGGACGGCCGGCTCGGCAGCGGCGTTAGGGAGGGCGGCAGCGGCAGGGCGGCGGCCGGCAGGGCGGCGGCCGGCAGGGCGACGGCCAGCAGGGCGGCGGCGGCAAGGCGGTGGCAGGCAGTGCGCCGGTGGCAGGAAGTGCGGCAGCAGTTGTGGCTGGGCGATGGCGAAGTAACTGATCCGGACGTCAACAATGGCTGAGCCAAGTGAATCCAATCGAGATGCGCCAACAGTAGGTAAGTTTTTCACTTTTTCTCCATGTTCTTTCTTCCCTGTTCTTTGGAATGAGATGGATTTGCTGCTACCTGCTAGAGTTTTTTTAGATAATGAGATGGATTTGCTGCTAGATGTAGATAGGAAATTTAGGAATGTATGATGCAGATGTAGTAGTGTACTGCTAGACCACCGTGGCTGCTAGGTATAATGTATGATGCAGAATTGCAGATGGATTTGATGCAGAATTGCAGATGCATGAATATTTCTGGAATGTATAGTTCTATCTTCTAATTTGTGATCTACTGATTTAGTGATTTGTGATTTACTGATTTAGTGATTTGTGAATGTTACTGAATGTTGTTAATTTGTTATTGTTACTGAATGGATGCCATTCTTTTTTTTATTTTTGAACCATAGATTAAAATTCTGTCCATCCATTAAAATTGTTTCTAAGAGCATAAAATTTTTGAGCAAACATTAATTCTGTCCACTTTGTGTTTTTTGTAGGTTTATCTAGCACTGCATCCACAGGCATCCCATCAAATGAACTTTCTGACCCAGCTTGGAAGCACTGCACCATGCCGGATTTGAATAAGAAAGGTTCTCTCAAGTGCAACTACTGTGATGGAATTTATCATGGTGGAATAACTAGAATCAAGTACCACCTTGGTAAAGTTCCTAAAAGTAATGTTGCAAAGTGCCCAAAAGTTCCAGCTGATGTGCAACAAGAAATGGTTAACTTGTTGACAAGGAAGACAGCGGTTGCGCAAAGGAAGGGTAAGGAGAAACAAGAGGATAGAGGTATGGTTGATTTGAGCCATTCTGAAGGAGAGGACCATAGTGATGTAGAAGGCAATTCAGTTGTTGTGTTGAAGAAGGTGACTACCAAAGGTGCTTCTTCAGGTCCTATTGACAAGTTCTGCAAA
The DNA here is from genome assembly GCA_009763385.1 of Coix lacryma-jobi var. lacryma-jobi. Lineage (NCBI taxonomy): Eukaryota > Viridiplantae > Streptophyta > Magnoliopsida > Poales > Poaceae > Coix > Coix lacryma-jobi. The sequence continues at coordinate 118,105,579 of CM019829.1, forward strand.
CTAACACCAGAAGAAATAGTAGCTCCATGTTATGCACTTTGGACTTGATTATGCTTGCTGTTATGCACTTGTGGACATGGTTGCTTTGTTGTTTATGGCTTTATGCCCTTTTGGACCTATGAACTTGTGGCTTTATGCACTTATGCTTGCTGTGTTTCTGTTTTCACTTATGAATTTATGAAATATTGAAATCAGATTGTATTGCTCATGCTTGCATCAATTTCAACAAGTATTTGTCATATATTGTCATTTCTATACAAATAGCGGGCTATAGCGGAGCTATAGCGGCGCTATAGCGGATACATTCTGCTGGCGCAAAGGCCTATAGCGGCCGCTATAGCGCGGCTATAGCGGCGCTATAGCGTTCGCTATAGCGGCTATAGCTGCTGAAACATGCTCGCGCTAAATTTCATAGCCCGCGATTTTTTTCGTGGCTTTAATAAAGACATCAATCCAATTAATCAATACTTCGGCCATCGGCCAAACCCTAGGAGTAGGAGTAAGGTAGAATTCGGCGGAACCTTCAACCAGGCAGGGCTGCATCGGCTAGACCGACCTCCGGTTTGCTCGTAAGTTTCACCAATGACTCATGTTATTCTTCAATAAAGCTGTATTTGACATCGACCAAACTCTTGTTTAGCCATGACATGGTTTAGTTATCAGTTTAAGTTTGCCTCTTGTAAGACTGTCTTGACTTTGATCAATCTCTTGCTTTAGTTGGACTAGTTATCAACTCTATTAGTTCTGGTAATCTAATAGATTCATCAAGTTATCGATACTGTGGTGACAAATATCTTGCCCAATCAAGATTGACAAACTAGCTTAAGCTTAAAAGTTGTTTAGTTTCGGCTATCCAAAGACTTTGCACGCTCATATCAAGGAGAATAGCCGATCTAAACTTCTCATCGACTATTTTGTCAATCTTGATTGTTACATGTTGTGCGTTCGAGATATCCGTTTGAATTATGGTTTGATCTAAGAACAAGTAGACTTGGTTTAACATGCTTATTATGGCTGTATTTCCGAACCCCACTGATATGCATGCTAGATTGAATTTACTTGATCCTAGATTAGATCATAGTTCTGATAGATAGATCTTGTTCGTGCTTCATGGACCCTGTATCGGCTAAAATAGCCGATCCAGTTACGCTTTCTTCGTAATATATACATTTAAGTGGTCTAAAACTAATGGATCTTCTTATCGCATCGGACGTGATTTAACTTGGTCATCATTATGGCTGCATGGAGACACCTCACTGTTGATGTTCAAGTTATTTTGTCGATCTATTTGTTATTATGGCTGTATGGAGACAACCCACTGTTAACAAATAAAATTGCCTATACAATTAGTCGATTTGTTGGTTTTATGCTTTTTAAATGTATATATAGATCTTTATATTCTTCATGTGCTAAGCTGACCGGCTATCTCTTTTTTCTATTTTTTTATCACATATTCCTTAATAGCCATTTTGCTTCATATAATATCAATGTTTTAATCCTTTCTTGGGAGTTGACTTTATAGTCAAAATCCTATGATAATGGCTATATCGGAGCCACATAACTTGAAACTGTCTGACATCAAACCGGCAGGTTCCATAATTTGACATCTTTTTCTTCTCCTTGTCAATTGCAGGTCAAACCGACTGACACGTCCACGGTCGTTCTCACCAAGATTCGGCACCGCCATCCTTTGAAGGTCCAGGAGGTCAAGACCTTGCTTCGGCACGGCTTTTGAGGACCGTGGTCGAGTGTGTTGGCACCTCGTCCAAATTTTCGTGTCAACAAGATCATTCCCCCTATCATCAGCTCCAAAGACTCACCATGTTATTAGGGAAGAAAATAACTACAGAAAAAATCACTTCCAATCTGCGATTTCATCAATTTCAACAAACAATGTGCATAACATTGACTTTCTTTCAAAAAAGTAAAAGACTTAATACATTTTTGGTGAAGAAAACATGTGAAATCATGCCACACGTTAAATCCTCATTGCTAATAAAATATAGGCAATGCCTCAGGTTTTTTTTTAGCTTTGGCTGAGATCCTTAATTATGAACTTTAATATGATTTTTGTTTATCATGGTCTTTAATCAAGATCCTCTAAGACCTATAATGCAATTTTCTTATGCCTTCAAATCAACCATGTGTTTCATGCAACAATCAAGAGTCAATCTAATTAATCAACATAAATATTCCTTAGTATATGTTTTCTTGGCAGATAGTGGACTTATGAGTTAACAAGCAATGCAAACCTAAAGCATACTCCATTGCTTTGTATATATCGTTATCGATCAAAACAATAGAGCTCCACATATATTTTCATTAAATAAACTGATTAACAAGCAAATAATCCAGAGCATTCTCAACAAGTGACTAAGTATATTTTTAAACTTGTAATCATGTATCCAGAGTATTATATACTACTGGAAAACTGTACTTTGCCGAGTGCAAAATATCGTGGCACTCGGCAAAGCTATATTTTGCCGAGTGTAGCACTCGGCAAAATTTTACACTCGGCAAAGAAGGCTTTGCCGAGTGTCAGACACTCGGCAAAGTTAGGCACTCGGCAAATATAGACTTTGCCAGCCCTCGGCAAAACTTCGGTGAACCGTGACGGGGGCCACCTACCGTTAGCTTTGCCGAGTGCTTTCTAGCCTCAGCACTCGACAAAATATTTTTTTTTATTTTTTTAAATAAACTTTGCCGAGTGCCAAACTTGGGCACTCGACAAAGTTTTTTATTTTTCTGAAAACAAACTTTGCCGAGTGCTTTCTAGCCTCGACACTCGGCAAAATTATTTTTTTTTATTTTTTTGAATAAACTTTGCCGAGTGCCATACTTGGGCACTCGGCAAAGTTTTTTTATTTTCTGAAAACAAACTTTGCCGAGTGCTTAGCCCAGGCACTCGGCAAAAATATTTTTTTATTTTTTCGAATAAACTTTGCCGAGTGTCATACTTGGGCACTCGATAAAGTTTTTTTATTTTTCTGAAAACAAACTTTGCCGAGTGCTTTCTAGCCCGGCACTCGGCAATTTTTTTTTATTTTTTCGAATAAACTTTGCCGAGTGCCATACTTGGGCACTCGGCAAAGTTTTTTTTATTATTCTGAAAACAAACTTTTGCCGAGTGCTTTCTAGCTCGGCACTCAGCAAAGTAATTTTTGTCGAGTGTTCCCATGTGGCACTTGGCAAAATACATATATATTTTTTGATTTTGGACACAAATTTTTTTGTGTATCCTTGTGACAGTATTTGAAGCTCTAATATAAAATTTGGTGAAATTTTGACTTTTTTGGTATATTTCGTTTCGTTGATTTTTTCGGTGCATTTCAAATTTGAACTGCACGGCTATGGAATAATGAAATTTGGTCATCCAAAAATTGATATTCATGATATTTAGCGTATGTTGGGGCCGTATCCAGGGAGTCACGTGAAATCTCGAGTATCTCGTTGACATAACATGTTGAGTTAGTTGCGAGAAAAGTGGATTTAAATTATATAAAATCCAAACGAAGTCAAAAAATTACGAAACTTTTGGAGGCTTCTTGTTATCGCATGTCGAGGCTGTGATAAAAATTTGAAATGATTTGAAGCAAGTTGCGATGCATGATGCCTAAAAAACTCAAACATGTCCGCATGTGATAATTAGTTGTCACATGTGGAGATGTCTGAGGTTCAGGCATCGTGCGTCGCAACTCATTCTAAATTGTTTCAAATTTTACCATAACCTCGGCATGCGATAACAAGACCCCTTCACAAGTTTCGTGATTTTTGGACTTCGTTTGGATTTTATATAATTCAAATTTACTTTTCCCGCAACTAACTCGACATGTTATGTCAACGAGATACACGAGATTTCATATGACTCTATGAATATAGTCCCAACATACGCTAAATATTATGAATATTATTTTTTGGATGACCAAATTTCATTATTCCATGGACCTGCAATTCAAATTTGAAATACACCGAAAATATCAACGAAACAAAATAAATTAACGAAATATACAAAACAAAATCAAAATTTCACCAAATTTTAGATTGGAGGTTCAAATGTTGTCACAAGGCTACATAAAAAAAATTGGGTTCAAAATAAAAAATAAATAAATTATTTTACCGAGTGCAACGGAAAACACTCGGCAAAAATAACTTTGCCGAGTGCCGTATCGAGGTGGCACTCGGCAAAGTTCAATTTTCAGAAAATAAAACAAAATTTGCAAAGTGTTAAAAATTTGTCTGCCGAGTGCCGGACCAGGTGGCACTCGGCAAAGAAAAAAAAAAAGCCCACGCGGCCTAAATGGCCAAGCCGGCCCACTACACTCCCTCCCGCGTCCCCAACCCTAACCGCGCCGCACCGCCCACCCCAGCGCCAGCTTGTCGCCGCCACCGCGCCGCCCCCAGCGCCCGCCCGCCCGCCGCTCCCAGCGCCCGCCCGCCGCCGCCCAGCCACCGCCCCGGCGAGCCCTTGCCCCCTCCCCGACGACTCCTCGCCCCGGCGCCCCGGCCAGCCACCGCCCCTGCGCGGCCCCGCCCCGGCGAACCCGCTCCGCCCCGAGCGCCCCGGCGGCCCGGCGCGCCCCCGCCCCCCGCCGGAGAGCCCCCTCACTGACGAGTCCCCGCCCCGGCGGCCCCGCCCCGGCCAATTCGCCCCGCCCCGAGCTCCCCGCACGATCCCCTGTCTGAAGCAAGCTGTAATTTCAGGCACCGACGGTTGATGAAGATGATGATGTTGACCTATTTGGCGAGGAGACTGAAGAAGAGCATGCAGCAGCGGAAGCACGCGCAGCAGCTGTTAAGGCTTCTGGCAAGAAGAAAGAGTGTACGTCTGTCCTTATTTATCTAGTTCCCCGCCCAGTATGACTTATTTAGAAGGTTACATTGAAAAGAACTGGAATAAGGAACTTATGGGCCTGTTGTGTTGTGATCCCTAATTATAATTAGTGTTTATCTCTAAAACTTCATGCAGTGGGATGCAAAAATCAGCAAACTTTGTAACCAAATTTGCACCCTCATGACATTTAATGATTGCTTTTATTACATTCAGTTGTAGCAAATCGTTGAAGTTAGGTTATATGATATGAGAAATTCTATTGCTAACTGTAACCTTTTCTTATTTTAGCTGGGAAGTCGTCAGTTCTTCCGGATGTGAAGCCATGAGACGATGAAACTGACATGCAAAAGCTAGAGGAAGCTGTTAGGAGTGTGAAGATGGAAGGACTGCTCTGGGGTGCATGTATGCCACTCTTCCATAATATTTTACTTTTCAAATAAGTGCTAAGTGCTAACAAAACTCCTCATGTCGTGTTAAATTTGGTTTGTTTCTTTTCTAAACTTGAGGTCCCATCCTTTGCAGCAAAACTTATTCCAGTTGGACATGGCATCAAGAAGATGCAAATTATGATGACCATTGTTGATGATCTTGTTTCTGTTGATAATATGATATAGGATCATCTCTGCACTGAACCTGCCAATGAGTACATCCAAAGCTCTGACATTGTGGCCTTCAACAAAATCTGTAAGTTTTCTTGGATATTGTATGGGTCTAGAATGAAACACCCTGTTTCATTACTTATTTTAGCCTTTTATTATGACAGTCATTATTAGTCAGGTACAGACCAGTAGTTTACTATGAATTGTGTTGTTTCCTGACACTTTTATATGGCTGCGAACTTAATAAGCTCACACAACCAATAGTTTAGGAGCATATTTGTCCTAAGATTCAGTTTGGGCTTGTTTGCGTATTTCCTCATATTTGAACCCATCTCCACTTAACCAAGAACATATTTGTTAGAGGCTTCTGTTTCCAAGGTCCAGGAGCCCCATGTCTTTGCCTTGAATCTTTGTTTTCGCTGTTCTGGTTTGAATGAGCCTTAAACATTCAGTGACAGTTCCACAGAATCTCCCACATGTATTTCTAAGCTTTAAGAAGTCCATAAGTTAAAGTTGATTCAAGCAGCATTGATGCCATTGGTATATGAGTTCTGGGACTTTGGATCTGAAACTACATACTGTCCTTTTCTTCTTAGTGGATGACTAGTTTGGCCAAAGTGGCCAATAGACATGCTGATAGCCAACTTGGTATATGAGTTCTAGGACTTTGGATCTGAAACTACATACTGCCCTTTTCTTCTTAGTGGATGACTAGTTTGGCCAAAGTGGCCAATAGACATGCTGATAGCCAACTTTTGGAGAAAGCTGATAGGTATTACTGTTAAGATCTTACAGTTGTACTGGTACCTCAGTCATCATTTTGTTTTGCATTTTTTTTATTCTCGAAGTACTTCGCTACGTTGTATGCGCATCATGAACGTCCCTTGGAATAAATAATGTACTCCAATGGACTGTTCTTAATGCATTTGTCTGTGCTAGTGGATTGTATATTTGTGATTGTCTTGTCCAGTTGAGTCATCAATCTTGCTAATCCTCAGTGGTTTATATATATAGTTCCTAGCAGTAGGCACGGTAGTTGTGTACTGCTTGGTTCTGGAGCTACCCATAGCCAATCTCTTATTCAGTTCTGTATGCTGCCTTCGTTTATTTTTTACTGATCTCATATAATACAATAGCATCAACGGAGTTTATTAGGTTTATATATAATATGCTGCTCTACTTTTGTGAATTTACGACAAGAATCAGTGAATCACCACTGATATTCTATCTGAATCTAGCTTTGGACTTCTGCTGGAATACTGAATAACTGATTTTATTGCAGAAAACTGGATCATGAAGGAACCAAAATTGAGTGGAGTATGGTGTTCTAGTTTTCATTACTGTCTGCACCGCTCATGATACCAGCAATTATGGGTGTTTTGCCGTTGGACTGGTTTACTGTAAAAAATGATTGCATTTGTTGCCGAAAGATGACTTGTTTGGATTTTCTTTCTTTAAAGTTGCTGGGGTTATGCATATTCTATCGGTTTTTTTTTTAAATTAATCTTTGCCGAGTGCTTTGAAACAAGCACTCGGCAAAGTTTTTTTTTCAAAACAGTCTTTGCCGAGTGCCTACACCAAAAAAACACTCGGCAAAGTTTTTTTAATTTTTTTTTAAAAATTTCTTTGCCGAGTGCCTTAGGTATGTTTTTTATTTTTTAAAAATAATATTTGCAGAGTTCCTTGATTAAAAAACACTCGGCAAAATATGTTTTTTTTTATTTTTTTTAAAAAATAATCTTTGCCGAGTGTTTTAGGATACTCGGGTGGCGTAACGGTCGCAAAAATTTTGCCGAGTGCCTTACCCAGCACTCGGCAAAACAATAATATATTTTGCCGAGTGCCCGAGAAAAAGCACTCGGCAAAGTCTTTTTTTTGCCGTGAATTATGTTGCCGAGCAAACTTTGCCGAGTGCCTTGCTTAAAAACACTCGGCAAAGTCTTTGCCGAGTGGTTTTAGGCTCTTTGCCGAGTGTAAAAACACTCGGCAAAGTACCAGTCTGCAGTAGTATACGGTAACCAGCCATGTGCCGAAGCATATACTGTGTGAGCAAAAATATGTATAGTTTTTAGAAGAACTGCGTGCAATCAGTTTTCTCACTAACAAAGCCTGTCCAAATGTTGGATCTTCATGAGTGCCCACATGTAGCAATTGATCCGAAAACAAGATTGGTGAGTGAGCTCTTACACATGATTCCAGTGGTGGATGCAGAACACGATTAAAGGAGGGGCTGATCTCTTCTTCTTCTTCTATTTCTTTATTTTTTTTCTTTTCTCCACCAACTTTTCTCATAATTATCCCTAATTTTCCATTGACGTACCAGCTGTAGGGGGTAGATCCGCCCCTGCATGATTCAACTGTGGGCTGACGAACAGCCTTTGTCGGGACGATACTGTAGAGCCTCCAGGGACTCTATGAATTATGATTGTTGGAGAACATGTAAGATCATGTCAATTTTCTGAAATAGGCATGTGATGTGAATCTTAAAGGCTTGGGGAAGAAACTTGAAGTGCTGAGAATAGTGAGCTGCTAAAACCACGCTGGGCACGGGGATGGATCAAAAGTGTTGCTCAGATATAAATGTTTGTTAGTCCTTAAACCTAGCAAGAGGCAAATGAATCAAATAACAGTCTGCGGGTTGCATATCTCTACTGATACAAGCTCCAGCCCATGTACTGAATATAAATGTTTATAAGTACCTAATGATAAACGTCTTGCAATATCGACCTAGAAAAGAAAACCTACTCAAAACCTATGTTAATAACATAAGGGTGGCCATAAATGCATGAGCTACACAAATTACGTTGTGAACCATGTCAAAGAGTAGACGCCAGTATTGAAGCACAATGAGTTTTTTTAGAGTTTACCCCCCCCAGTGGCGGATCCAGAATCAGCTCACGAGGGGGGCTAAATACATAGAGAGCCGAGTTTGGACCAAAATTTTCATTGTATTTTGGGTCCATTAGAAATTTTTGATAGATTTTAAGGTGATTTGGACTGAATTTTTTATTATTTTTATAGCCCGCAGGAGATTTTAGACTAATTTGAAGACAAATTATACTAATTTAAGATAGAATCTAGCCCCCCCCCCCCCCCCCCCCCCCCCCTGGATCCCCCACCCCCCCCCAAAAAAAAAGCAGCCATGGAAAATGGATCATACAAAAATATTTTAATTTTATATTGTCCCATATGATTCATCACTCCCTGATGTCTCAATAGATCCTAAAATTTGTAACGTGATGTAGGTAACAGATTTTTGAACACCTTCCAAATGTCGCATAGACTCCAGAACAGAACATTTATATTGTGAAAAGGCATATTTCATTCCATCAAGCTAATCAACCTAGCAACATTTGTATGACAGGAAACATAATTTAAAAAGGGAAATGCAGGTCCATGAGAGTTTAAATCAACGCATTCTATGTTAATTATAAATTTATAATTATAATCTCAGTATGTGTACCTACCAAGTACATTTGCATCAAGTGAACTATAACCTATGAAATGCAGGCCACCAGCATTTTTGAAATGTTTCCACCAATATGGCAACTACCTTTTATTCCCAATTCCCAAGTCAAGTGGCATAGGAAGCCTGTGGAAATAAACAAATTTACCCAACAATTTCAGTATGTATGCACCATAGGAAGTTAATAAAGGTTTTTTGTTGTCCTGTTGGGTAAAGAAAAAGGATCTTACAAGGACTGAACTAAAAAAATGTCAAATGTTCAGACATGTCACAATCATTAGTGATTCCACAAGCAACAACAAATGGGTATGAAACCTGTATTGTTGACTCAAAGCCTAACACACTATATATCCATGGATAGCGCATAGTAGCGTATCCAGCACAATGGCCAGAATGCCATACCAAGCAAAATTTTGTTTTCTTAAAGCTATGAGCTGTAGTATATTGTGCATTCAGTTAGTGAAGCAATAAAAAAAAAACTGTGTGGGCATATACTGAATTAACTGAATGCAATATACATCTTTGTTTCATACAGAATTCGTTCTATTTCTTAAAACCAAATGTTTGGTTTATAGGATGGGCAAAATGCGCGAGGTATATCAGATTCCAGATTGCAGAAATAGCAACTGGAAGACTTTATATGAGGATAAGCTAATCATATGTAGGATCTAAAAAAGCCAAGATACAGGAACGAGAAGAGATGCCTACCTGCGGTCTGCAATTAAAAAATTGTCCTCTGAATTTGTATCAAAATCTTGAATAGTTTCATCGGCTTGTTTTCTCCGACGAAGCTTATCAATAATCCAACTCCAGATGCCATTCCTTGTTAGGCTGTTGCTTACACATGGAGTAGCTTGCATGGACGATGAAGCAAGGCTGTGTATGTGCCGCATGCTGGTAGAGATGCTACTGTTGTTTGTGATGCTCGGTGTCTACTTACAAACGGTAATACAATGCTGTTGTGACTTACTGAAAAATGCTGTAACCCGAAGCCGCGTGCTTTTGTGACTTACTGATCTGGGTTGGTTTCGGGTTGGTCTCGGTTTACACTGTGTCGGTGGTGCTCTGTTTCTCTGGTTCAACATGCTTTCCCAAATAGCAGTTTAGCACACAACACATGCTTTCACAATGCCGCTTGCTTGCATCTATGGATACACGATGCGGTACCTAGCTTCTCGTCTCGGCCGATGGCTTCTCTTGGTGCCAGCGTAGAAGAACGAGCGGTCGGCGGGTTGGCTGCGCACAGTCTCAGGGCCGGCGGCCACGAGCAGGAAGTGCGCACGTTTCGGCGATGGCCCCTGCCCTGCGGGATGGCCACACCTGTTATAATTGGATCTTGCCCATATTATATTTAATAATAAATAATTCTTGATCTATATTAAATACTGCGTCGTATTATAATTTTGTTTCACATAGGACATTGACTATAATTTGACTTGACTTAAATAGATCGACTTTCGTTGTATCAATTGAGAAGTCGAGGAAGGAGAAAAGAGTGTCATACGTACGCGCTGAGCCGAGGCATGCGAGCGTGGCGTGGCGAGCCAGCCTGCATGTGACGTAACGCAGATAAGCTTTTTTTTTTTTGTCAATCCCAGATCCATGAAAATCGGATCGGCGTGGACGAGGCAACATCAGGAAATGGCTCCGCGTCTCCGTGATGCTCGCGCATGCCTGAGCGCATGAATCGGATCGGCGTGGACGAGGCAACGGCAGGAAACGGCTCTGCGCATGCGTGGGCGCACGAGTAGCTGTGGTGCCGCCTCCTCTCCCGTAACGCAGGCATAAAGCCCGCGCTCCTCCCCCGTGAGATAGACAGAAAACCCTCTGCCACCGCCACTCAGTCTCTCCTTCCCGCAGACTCTTCCGCGCTGCCTTTGTGGTTCTCCGTAGTTCGTCCCATACCTCTCCGCGCACAAAGAGACGGAAGAGCAGGTGTCTCCGGAACCTCCGTCCGCTGCGAACCCCGCATGGGGTGCGGGTGATTAGGTTTTTGGGGAGCGTTCTCGCGACTGCTCGACTACAACTCCGCCACCGCCAACCTCGAAGGACGATCTACGACGCTCTAATGTCGCCGCCTCTTATCCGATCTACGGGAAGGACGCCATCCACGTTCGCGGGACTTTATTACGAACATCTTCCTGCACCGACTATGGTCCACGAAATTGAGCAACACATTCAACATGAATGTGGATGGAGCCACCAGTGCCTCCGGCTCTGGTCCCTCCGCTGGCTATAACTCGAATACTCAATCTGTTTTCAATACTATTCGTGTATATAGTAGGTTTATTTTATTTATGATCAATATGTTTATCTCCTATGCAATTATCATCAGTAGTATAAATGTGTAATTTTTGGATTAAATGTGACATTAAAATGCATAATTTTCTAACAATCCAAAAACCTATGTTAGACATTTTTCTGTTAGAGGATTTGCTGCTGCATTGAAGCCGAACATATTTGATGGATTAAATTACAAGGTCTGGTGTGTTAAGATGGTGTTGTGGTTAACTGCTATGAATTGTTATGAAGTCGCACAGGGGAAGCCAGAAAAAATGACTCCTGAACAGAAGGAAAATTTTGCAGTTGCCGATAACCTGTTTTGAGGCGCTGTGATAAGTGCAATTCATAGCAAGTATGAGAACAACTACATCATCTGCACGTTTGACAAATAATTATGGGATGCACTTGATGCAAAGTTCAGCGTTTCTGATGCTGGTAGTGAGCTGCACATCATGGAGCAGTTGTATGACTATAAAATGGTTGACAACCATTCTGTAGTGGAACAAGCTCATGAGATACAGACACTGACAAAAGATCTCGAACAGTTCTCATGTCTGTTGCCTGATAAGTTTGTGGTCGGCGGTATAATAGCTAAGCTGTCACCTTCTTGGAAGGATTTTGCTACCTCTCTAAAACATAAGAGAAAAATGAGTTCAGTGTGTCTGAGCTCATTGGATCTCTTGATGTTGAAGAGCGGGCGAGAGCAAAAGACACACGTGGGAAAGGAGCTGAGTCTTCTAGTGCCAATATGGTGCCGAAGAAAAACTCAAATGCACCCTATAATAATAATAAGAAGAACAAGCAGTAACCGAACAACTTGAAGCCAAAACAGACAACAAATTTTAAGAAGAAAAAGAACAAAGATGAAGGTTGTTTCGTTTGCGGTAGCTGTCTATGAAAGATGGTCGGCAGTCTACTGAGGGTTATGCCCAAGGTAGTAGATTAGTTTGAGGAGGCGTGCGAGACGTCTACACAAGCGTTATCACAGGGACGAGAGACGACGATTTAGACAGGTTCGGGCCGGCAAGTCGCCGTAATACCCTACGTCCTGTGTTTTGATGGCTAGTTTGTATTATGAGATTGGAATATGACGTCAGATCCCATGATCTCGAATGAGATCAGATGAGATCAACGGGGGGGGGGGGGTCCCTTCTCGCCTTATATAGTCGGGGAGCAGGGTTACAGTTCGTAACAGATTACAAACGGTTCCTTAAGGCAAGGAATCCGGATCTAACTCTAGGATCTTCCTTGGCGAGCAAGGCTTCATGAGAGTCCCTAGCGAGCACGACAGCCTGGTCGTGTGCCACAGGGCCTTCGAGCTGGGCTGTCCTTGACGAAGGGCCCAAGTAGGTTCATGGGGTTATACGGAGGTAATATCCTCACAACTAGTCCTCGAGCACTTTGTATCCGTTAGCGACGCCGTCTTGAGCTTGTCCGAGGAGGCGAAGTCGATGTCGGCCAAGTAAGGCTCGCCAGAAGGATGTAAGGTGCTCAAGAAAAAAATTTAATAGCATTCTTCTGGTGAAGTGTATCCACTTGGAGCTTGCAAGACTATAAGGAACAACGAGGTCCTAGTAGAAGTCTGTGCAGGTTCACTTTGATGGAGCATCCTTGAATTATCAGAGAGAAAAAGAAAATACATTCACCGCAAGGTGAAGTGTATCCACTTAGTCCCTGAGCTTGGTAGTAGGTGTTGAAGACACGTGGTGCCGAGCTTGTAGAGCATTTAGCAAGTGCCCCGATGAGCTGTCCAAAATCAGCACCCTGATCCGAACAACATGGAGCGACTTGATGCACACCGGCGACAAGCGAAGGCCAGGCCAATCGAGCCTGGGCGACGGGCGAAGGCCTGGTCGATGAACCTGGTTGGCGACGAGCGAAGGTGAAGTCCCCGAGCCTGGTTGGCGATGAACGAAGGCGAAGTCCCCGAGCCTGGTCGGCGACGAGCGAAGACGACGACGAGTGAAGGCGGCGATGAGCGAAGACGATGACGAGCGAAGGCGATGAGCCTGGTAGGCGACAAGCAAAGGCGAAGTCCTCGAGCCTGGTCGGCGACGAGCGAAGGCGAAATCTCCGAGCCTCGTCGGCGACGAATGAAGGTGGCGGCGAGAGAAGACGACGACGAGTGAAGGCGACGACGAGCGAAGGTAACGAGCTTGGTCGGCGATGAGCGAAGTCCTTGAGCCTGGTCGGCAACGAGCGAAGACGACGATGAGCGAAGGCGACGACGAGCAGAGGCGACGAGCGAAGGCGAAGTCCCCGAGCTTGGTCGGTGACAAGCGAAGGCAAAGTCCCCGAGCCTTGTCGGCGACAAACGAAGGTGGAGTCCATGAGCCTGGTCGGTGATGAACGAAGGTGGCGGCGAGCGAATACGATGACGAGCGAAGGCGACGACGACGAGTGAAGATGACGAGCCTGGTCGTCGATGAGCAAAGGCGAAGTCCCCGAGCCTGGTCGGTGACAAGCGAAGGTGGCGGCGAGCGAAGGTGAAGTCCCTGAGCCTGGTCGGCGACGAGTGAAGGTGGCGGCCAGCGAAGGCGAAGTCCCCAAGCCTGGTCGGCGACGAGCGAAGTCAGCGGCGAGCGAAGATGATGACGAGCGACAGTGGTGGCGAGCGAAGATGACGATGAGCGAAGGCGGCGACGAGCCTAGTTGGCGACGAGCGAAGTCGAAGTCCTCGAGCCTGGTCGACGATGAGCGAAGGTGACGACGAGCCTAGTCGGCAACGAGCGAAGGCGAAGTCCCCGAGCCTAGTCAGCGATGTTCTTCTTTTTGAGTGATTCAGTCCCGGAGCATAAGAAGCTCGTTGACCGAACCGTGTTCCTGAAAAGTAAATATGGAGAATAGCATTACATGAAGATGTACAAATAAAATATGGAGAAGAACCAGTGGTGAAGGACGACTGCAGCTGACGAAGTCCCCGAGCTTCGGAGGCTGATACAGAGCATCTGGAGACGGAGACGGAGCCGGTCGCGGAGGCCCAGGTCGGTGATGTAGTTCTTTTCGTCGCAGGGCAACAGTAGAATGTAGCATAGGAGAATAGTCTGTGAATAGACTCTTGAGTGAAAAGAGGCAAAGCTTTTAACGAGTCGGTGTGCTTTGCATTTTCCCCGAATTCCGCAGACCCAATAGCCGTGAGCCAAAGCGATGAACAGTTCGACATTGGGTTATCCCATCATCCGTATCATAGAGCGTGGAGCCCGTTTACGCGTAGGAGTCAAAGGCATCGCCCAAGGAACCGCTGCTGGCATCCTGTAGCGCAGAGAGCAGACGCTCATGCACGCGTAGGGAGGTACCAGAGACAGGGTCTTTTCCGAGAGGCTCGATTGAGGCGTGACCTGGGCGAATGGAGACCGTTCGGCGAGCGTGTGGGTGGCGCATATACAGGCACTGAGCGTGTAGCCTTAGAATTCTTAGCCCGAGCTTAGCTCTCCCTTCATAGCGCAAAGGGCAGACGCTCATGCACGCATAGAGAGGTCGGGACGTCACTCGGGAGAGCTGTTGGCCACCGTAGTGCAGAGGGCAGGCACTCATGGACGCGTCCGATGGTGACAACAACCCTGACTCTGAGTTTTCGTCGACGTCAGTCAGGCTGCTTGGAGACCGTATGGAGATCACATGGCGAGCGCGTGGATAGTGCAAATACAGGCACTGAGCATGTAGCCTCTGGGGTCTCAGCCCGAGCTTAGCCTTTCCTTCATAGCGCAGAGGGCAGACGCTCATGCACGCGTAGAGAGGTCAGGACGTCGCTCGGGAGGACTACTAGCCGCCATAGCGCAGAGGGCAGGCGCTCATGCACGCGTCCAGCGGTGACAACAGCCCCGGCTCTGAAGCCCCTTCGGCATCAGCTAGGCTGTTTGGAGATGTCGGCGAATCGTTTAGAGAGGTCGGCGAACGTCTGGAGAGGTCTGGTCAGAGCCAAAAAGCTCAACCTGGTCGAAGAGTCGTCGGAGCGCCTGATGCTGAAAGGTGAACGCCGTGCCGCGTAGCCCGTAGGGCATGGAGATCGACGATGAAGCGTGTTTGGCGAGCCGTGGAGCGAAGCGAGGAGCCAGATGTAGATCCGATCTTGGGCGGCGGGCGGGTCGGCGAAGGCGGCGATGAGCCCGGTTGACAACGAGTGAAGGCGATGACGAGCGAAGGCGACGACGAGCCTGGTCGGCGACGAGCTGTGTAGACGAAGAGCGGAGGCGACAACGAGCTTGGTCGGCGATGAGCGAAGGCGGCGACGAGCCCGATCAGCGACGAGCAAAGGCGACGATGAGCGAAGGCGGTGAAAAGTGAAGGCGGCGATGAGCCTGATCGGCGACGAGCAAAGGCAAGGACGAGCGAAGGCGGTGATGAGTGAAGGCGGCGATGAGCCTGGTCGATGACGAACGAAGGCTGCGACAAGCCCGGTCGACGACAAGCGAAGGCAGCGATGAGTTAAGGCGGCGACGGCGTTGATGCAATCGGTGATCCTCTTGTTGGCCCGGTCGATGGCCTCGACCAGGTCGTCGCAGCAGATGGATCTTGGCGCACGGGGCACCGAGCGATGACACGCTGGGTGGACGACGGGGCGTCTGGCGCACGAAGCTGCGCAGATTCCACGATCTCCAGAGAAGGGACGTGGTCGCTGACGGTCCAGATCATAGATCTAATCTGGAAAGTGGAGCCGACCTCCAGAAGTACCATGGAGCGAGGGAAGGTTACCGCTTGGCAAATCATGGTGTCGTAGCACACACCCCCAACCTGGCGCGCCAACTGTCGACGAAAGATGGTCGGCAGTCTACCGAGGGGGTATGCCCAAGGCAGTAGATTAGTTTGAGGAGGCGTGCGAGACATCTACACAAGCGTTAACACAGGGACAAGAGACGATGATTTAGACATGTTCGGGGCGGCAAGTCACCGTAATACCCAACGTTATGTGTTTTGGTGGCTGATTTGTATTATGAGATTGGAATATGACGTCACATCCCATGATCTCGGATGAGATCAGATGAGAATTGAGATTGAGGGGGGGGTCCCTGCTCGTCTTATATAGTCGGGGAGGAGGGTTACAACTCGTAACAGATTATAAACGGTTCCTTAAGGCAAGGAATCCGGATCTAACTCTAGGATCTTCCTTAGCGGGCAAGGCTTCGTGTGAGTCCCTGGCAAGCACGACAGCCTGGTCGCGTGCCGCAGGGCCTTTGAGCTGGGCTGTCCTCGACTAAGGGCCTAAGTAGGTCCATGGGGGTATACAGAGGTAATATCCCACAGTAGCACTGAGCATTGGGCAAGTGTGTGCCCAGACCGTAAATTCAGGTAAGAGAAGAAATCAACAAACATGGTCATTAGTGAGACTGATGGAGGAACATCGGGGTACGATAATTATTTACCTACTGTTCTTTCAGTTTGTCATTCATCTGAGTGGTGGATGGACACATGTGCTAATATTCATGTGTGTGCTGATATTTATTTGTTGTTTCTTCTTATCAGGCCGGCGGGATTGGAGCCTTACTAATGTGGATCTCATGTGTGTGTTCTTGGTGTTGTACGGTCAATCTAAAGTTCACTTGAGGAAAGATGGTGCCATTGAAGAACGTGCAACATGTCCTCTCCATTAAAAATCTAGTTAGCGGCTCTGGACTGTATCGAGATGGTTTCAAAATTATACTTGAGGCTAATAAATGTGTACTTTAAAAGTATAGAACATTTGTTGTTAAAGGTTACGATTGCGGAGGCTTGTTCCGCTTATCTTTGCTCGATGATGTGTGTAATAAAATTGTGAACAATGTTGTTATTGTTGATGAGTCAAATATTTGGCATTTACAGTTATGTCATGTTAATTTCGGTTGTCTTTTGTGGCTAGCAAATCTGAATTTAATCCTGAGATTTAATTTAGTCAAAGGTTCTAAATGCCATGTGTGTGTGTGCAATCTAAGTAACCTCGCAAGCCTCACAAGGCTGCGGAGTCGAGGAACTTAGCACTATTAGAACTAGTTCATTCCGATTTATGTGAAATGAACCGTGAGTTGACTAAAGGTGACAGAAGATACTTCATAATATTTATAGATTATTGTACTAGGTTCTGTTACGTGTATTTGTTAAAATCAAAAGATAAAGCATTGCATTATTTTAAGACCTATAAAGCTGAAGTAGAAAATCAACTTGAAAGAAAAATTAAACGGTTAAAGTCTGATCGTGGTGGAGAGTACTTTTCAAATGAATTTTTGTAAATTCTACGTGGAACATGGAATTATTCATGAGAGGACACCGCCGTACTCACCACAGTCCAAGGGGATTGCCGAAAGAAAGACCCGCACTCTAACATAGATGGTTAACGCCATGTTAGAGACTTCGGGTCTATCTAAGGAATGGTGGGGTGAGGTGATCTTGACTGCGTGTCATGTCCTGAATAGAGTTCCTATGAAGAATAAGAAATTACACTATTCGAGGATTGAGAAAAGAAAAGATTAAATCTCTCTTATTTGTGCACCTGGAGTTGTTTGGCCAAAGCGAATGTGCCAATCAATAAAAAAAATGCAAACTTAGACCTAAAACTATTGATTGTGTGTTCTTTGGTTATGCTATTCACAACATTGGGTATAAGTTCTTAACTATATACTCTGAAGTACCTGACATGCTTGTTGGTACAGTAATAAATTCTAGAGATGCTACACTTTTGAGACTGAATTTCCTATGAAAAATGCACCTAGCACATCTAGTCATGAATCTATATTTCTCCATGAGCAATTTATTCCGATAGAACATGTTGAGGAACCCCATGTGCAAAACTCTGAGGAGGATGACAGTTTAGTTACTTGAAGGAGTAAGAGACGAAAGGCTACCAAGTCTTTTGGTGATGACTACATTGTGTACCTTGTGGATGACACACCAACAACCATTTGTTAGCAGATCTTGTTTGTGTTGAGATGGTTTTAAAATTGTTTTAGAGGCTAATAAATGTGTATTTTTGAAGTATGGAACATTTGTTGGTCAAGGTTATGATTGTGGAGGCTTGTTCCGCTTATCTTTGTTGAATGATGTGTGTAATAAAATTGTGAATAATGTTGTTATTGTTGATGAATCAAATATTTGGCATCCACGGTTATGTCTTATTAATTTCGGTTGTCTTTCGTGGCTAGCAAATCTAAATTTAATCCCGAGCTTTAATTTAGTCAAAGGTTCTAAATGTCACGTGTGTGTGCAATTTAAGCAACCTCGCAAGCCTCACTAGGCAGCGGAGGCGAGGAACTTAGCAGCATTAGAACTAGTTCATTCCGATTTGTGCAAAATAAACAGCGTGTTGACTAAAGGTGGCAGAAGATACTTCATAATATTTATAGATGGTTGTACTAGGTTCTACTATGTGTATTTGTTAAAATCAAAAGATGAAGCATTGCATTATTTTAAGACCTATAAATCTGAACTAGAAAACCAACTTGAAAGGAAAATTAAACGGTTAAGGTCTGATCGTGGTGGAGAATACTTTTCAAATGAATTTTTTGATTTCTGCGTGGAACATGGTATTATTCATGAGAGGACACTATCGTACTCACCACAGTCCAATGGGATTGCCGAAAGAAAGAACCGCACTCTAACAGAGATGGTTAACGCCATGTTAGAGACTTCGGGTCTATCTAAGGAATGGTGGGGTGAGGCGATCTTGACTATTTGTCATCTCCTGAATAGAGTTCTCACAAAGAATAAAGAAATGACACCATTCGAGGCATGGGAAAAGAAAAGATTAAATCTCTCTTATTTGCGCACCTGGGGTTGTTTGGCCAAAGTGAATGTGTCAATCAACAAAAAGCGCAAAACTTGGACCTAAAACTGTTGATTGTGTGTTCCTTCGTTATGCTATTCACAGCATTGGGTATAGGTTCCTAATTATAAACTCTGAAGTACCTGGCATGCTGGTTGGTACAATAATGGAGTCCAAAGATGCTACCTTTTTTTGAGACTGAATTTCCTATGAAAAATGCACCTAGCACATCTAGTCATGAATCTATGTTTCCCCATGAGCAATTTATTCCGATAGAACATGTTGAGGAACCCCATGTGCAAAACACTAAGGAGGATGACAATGTAGTTACTCGAAAGAGTAAGAGACGAAAGGCTACCAAGTCTTTTGGTGATGACTACAGTGTGTACCTTGTGGATGACACACCAACAACCATTAAAGAGGCATATTCCTCTCCTGATGCTGACTTATGGAAGGAAGCAGTACGGAGTGAGATGGAGTCAATTATGTCTAATGAAACTTGGGAAGTCGTTCAACATCCCTATGGGTGTAAACCTATAGGATGCAAATGGGTGTTCAAGAAAAAGATTAGGCTTGATGGTACTATTGAGAGGTACAAGGCAAGGCTTGTGGCCAAGGGTTACACCCAGAAAGAGGGTGAGGACTTCTTTGATACTTACTCACCTGTTGCTCGATTGACCACAATTCGAGTGTTACTTTCCCTGGCAGCCTCTCATAGTCTTATCATTCATCAGATGGATGTTAAGATAACTTTCCTGAATGGAGAGTTAGAAGCAAAGATCTATATGGATCAGCCCAATGGGTTTGTAACAAATGGTCAAGAGGGTAAAGTGTGTAGATTATTGAAGTCCTTATATGGCCTAAAACAAGCACCTAAGTAATGGCATGAGAAGTTTGATAGAACTTTAACATCTGTTGGCTTTGTTGTGAATGAAGCTGACAGATGTATGTACTGTCGTTTTGGTGGGGGTGAAGGTGTGATATTGTGTCTATATGTGGATGACATATTGATCTTTGGGACCAGCCTTGATGTGATCAAGGGGGTTAAATAATTCTTGTCTAATAACTTTGAAATGAAAGATTTGGGAGAGGCTGATGTTATTTTTAATATCAAGCTACTAAGAGAAGGCAATGGTGGGTTTGCAAACACAAGATTGATATGTGCCCTTGTGGTTCGACCCTGGTGATGGAGTGATTGATGAACAGGCTCACCGGGAGGGGTGAGTGGAGACATGTGTTCTTGGCTATGTTGTTGTGCAGGTGTGGAGCTCAAAGGTAGTGGTCAATGGCGAGGTGAAGGTCAAGTAAAGATGTCTCGTGCCGATGGACCGGGAGTGGTAAAGGCAGACGTGAGGCTTGGACCGACAGACCAGAGGGCCGGAGGACCAACTGTGGTAGCTGGCACTTGGCTTCGACAAGCAAGAGCACATGGGGATGTGCGATGACATCAGCCAAGTCGAGAGAAAGATGATGGCGTCGTGGCACTTGGCGGGAGGTCGGACACGGACTTGCATGGGGTGAAAGTGCCATCGACCAAGTCAAGGAGGAAGGCGAAGGTCTTGTGCTCGGCGGGAGGTCGGACATGCATCGACATTGGTGTCGGTGGTCGTGGTGTGAGAACCACACTCCGTCTACGACGCGGGTTCGGTAGTTGATCCTCAGAAAGCTACTCGACGGTTTTCGAGTTTGGACCTCAAAACTCGGGGTGGACGGTTTGCCAGGTTTGGGCCTCAAAACCTGGGCTCATGGGTTTTTGAGTTTGAGCCACAAAACTCAGGGTGGATGGTTTGCCGGTTTGGGCCTCAAAACCAGGCGGAAGTTCCTATGTCGAATGGGTCAACGTGTGGCGGAACCGAGAGGCTTGCATTGCAGTGAAGCTATCATTGAGAAGGCACGGCGGTCGACATGATGACACGTGGTGGCATCCTGGAGCTTGCGTCGAGGCGAAGCGAAGGATGGAAAGGCGTGTGGCCGTCAGAAGAAGCTCTAACAGAGTTGGACTAGAATACCCCTAGGGTTAGCTAGTTTGCTCTTGTATTTAGGGGTAGAAGGGGACTAATGTATTAGGACTATAAATAGAGAGGTAGTTCCTCCTCTCTCCCTATCTGAAGGACCGAGAATGCTACCAGAAAGCGACCAGAGGGGGGGGGGGCTGGTGAATGGGAGCTTCAAAATTCCTTTCGAAAACTTGTTGCCACTGTCCCGTAAATCGACCCCAAAGGCAAACCCTAGAGCTTGCTAGTATCCATGACCCTAGATGTAGGTTGGATGCTTCCAAGAAGCACAGCGGGACACTACACATCTCCAGAAACTCAATGCAAAAAACGGAAATCAGATCCGACAAAGAACGAGCAAGCTGCGAACGAAAACGCACTGAGACAGCACTGACCGGACTCAACCTGCGTCCGGTCAACAGGCACCGGACGCGTCCGGTCAGGCAAAGTCCAATTTCGGACCTCTCTGAGTTGGACCGGACTCACGGCCCCTGAGCGTCGGGTCACACCTCGAGCGTCCGGTCAGTACGCACCGAGCGTCTGGTCACCCCGTAGCAGCACTGTTCGTCCACCGATTCGACTCAATCTCACCCAAAACAAATCCTCTAGGGATCAAACTTGGTGAGAAGAGTCACAAGGAGGATAGTGAGCTATCTCTAAGAGATCATGGCTCGAACCTATCTCCAAATCGATGAATCGAAGAAATTCGGGGGAAGGGAGAAAAACTTGACCCGAATCGAAAATCGATCGATCTCCTAGACCGTGAGGTTAGAAGTGAATTCCTTCGGTCGAAAGAAGTGCCTCACGATCTAGAACAACTTGGTTCAAACGGTTTTGCAAAAGATGAACCGAGCAAAGAGATCAAGCGACGGGAAAATCGTGGAGAAAGAGGATTCCGCGAAGAACACAAACGAAACACGAATCACAACCACGAATTGCAACCGTGTGGCTACCACACGCTACAACAGTGAGGTTACGACCTCACTTCCTCAAAATCTCATGAACATAGAGGTATTGTTCTTCTTCTCTGTGGATCTCAGCTAGCTACAGCAGGGATGTGGGAGAGCCAGAAACCCTAGAAGCAAAGAGCAAATGATAGGATGACTAACTGAGATAGATGGGGAGGTGGGTGTCTCCCCCTATTTATCCTAAATCTAACCTATTCCTAATTCCCACTCTACCCCTAACTACTTACAGAGCGAACCAGCTAAACCCTAGGGTTATTCTGGACCAACTCGGTGTTAGGTGTATCCGACGGCCACGCTCGCACAACTCGTAGCGTTGCCTCGACGCAACCTCCCGATTGCCGCCACGTGCCGCCCTCGCTCTGCACCCCCGGTTTTGTGGCCCAAACCGGGAAACCAGCCTTTTCCAGCCAACCCCCGGTTTTGAGGCCCAAACCGGGAAACCAGCCCACCAGCTTCTGAGTTTTGAGGCCAAACTCAGCAAACCCTCAGCGCCCAGGTTTTGAGGCCCAAACCTAGAAACCGTCCTCAGCCCGAGTTTTGTGGCCAAACTTGGAAACCATCCGCACCCAGGTTTTGAGGCCCAAACCTGGAAACCGTCCTCAGCCCGAGTTTTGTGGCCAAACTCGGAAACCATCCGCACCCAGGTTTTGAGGCCCAAACCTGGAAACCGTCCACCCGATGGTTTTTCCCTGGCTCAACCACCAAACCGACGTCGTAGATGGGATGCACCTCCCGTGCACCCCGTCCACCGACACGTGTCCCCAAGTCCACGACTCAGGCAACACATGACCGCACTTCTTCACTTGTTGTCGTCACAGGCTGCCAGCCACCACAGCTGATCCTCGGGCCTCGGGTCCCTCAGTCCAAGCCTCACGTCCGCCCTTCGCCACTCTCGGTCCATCGGCACGGCACGTCTCTACTTGACCTTCACCTCGCCTTCGATCACTGCATCCGTGCTCGACACCTGCACAACACAAGCCAAAGAACATGCGCATCATCCCAGTTGACAATCACTCATCACTCAGAGACCCGGCATACACCCATGTATCCGCAATCTCCCCCTTTTTGAGTGCATTGTCAACTACCAACACAAATCATAATAGAAAGAGAAGAAGGAAGAAGGAGAAGAGAGAACTCGACCAAATGACCCAAAAGCATGGCAAAGCCGAAGAAGGTCAAGTGGAAAGAGCGAAAGAACTTGGTCCCCAAAGACATGGGCAACGGCTCGACGCAACCAAGCAAAGCAAAGCTAGCCCTCAAGAAGAGGTAGAACAGGCTCAACACCGCTAGCAAAACCAATCGAAAATATCAAAGCAAAAAGCTAGTCCCTCAAGATAGAGGCACAGAGGCTCAACACAACTAGCAAAGAAAGCTCGATACCGACTATTACCAAAAAGAGTTCGACACCAATTGAAAATCTGAAAAGCAAATGCTAGTCCCTCAAGAAAGAGGCTAAGGCTCAATGCAACTAGCAAACCGCTCCAAACCAATTAAAAATGTCAAAGACTCAACCGGAAACAAACTCCCCCTCGAATAGTGCAAACAACCAGGAAGGCTCCCCCTTAGCTGAAACGGAGGGTAATGATTTGCAATTTCTCCCCCTTAGTTGAAAATGCACTTATCAAGACACACGGCTCCCCCTCAGAATATGCACCAACAAAAAAATGCCAACAAGAGAGGTTCTCCCCCTTCCAAAATGCATATGAGTCAAAAATGCAAGTTAGGAGCTTCAGAAGTATAGTCAAGAGAGTGCAAGGATGCTCTATAGAGTTCAAATCCGATGACTCAGAAAAATGCACAACATGCTAGCAAAGGCTCAAGCTGATCACTAAGAATGAAATATGAACATGTGAGCAGTTTTAAGCCGAAAAAGGTATTCACCATCAAAATAGCACAAGACATGTATGGACAGGAAGTCAAATGTGCTAAGCATGTATACCAAGTGAACTACCCCTAGCACAGTTCAATCATCATGCTAATACCAATTTAGGCATATACTTGTGATTTCAGATTTTAATCGGAGTTGCAGCGGTGAAATTACACAAGTTCAGAAAACAACATGTGACTGCGAGAGGTTGAATGCTTGTTATTGCCTAACTTTTCAACTGTGCGAAGCCTATGCATAAGCAATCAGAAGCTTAAAGCAACAGTTTCGGTCATACACTACACAGCTCAAGTTTAACCCAAAAGTGCAATGGGAAACAGTCTCGAAACTGTGAGGTGTTAACAAGCAAACCCATCTTGATCTTTCCAATTTTCACTTAACTTGGTTCAGATTTTAATCAGAATATGACATACCAAGCAAGTGAATGACTCAACACTACAGACATAGCAACCTAGCATATATGAAAAGCACATGTGACTTCAACACATCCTACACATGCTAGATGCAAATCTCAATGGTGAACATTTTCAAGTTTTAAGTTCATTATCAAATTCACCATTCAAAAATAGCTCAGCTCATAGTATGTACTAGTGATCAGAAAGAGCATAAGCTACAGCATCAACATAAAGCATCGGAGCAAAAACTACACAGAGCATAGTTACATTCTTCAGATTATACATATGAAGCTCAGAATGTAAAAGCGTATGTTAAAATGCAAAAGATGCACGAAGAAATCAAAAAGAAGCAAAATCAACTGAAAACAAAAAGTCAGTGTATCATACAAAATCCAAAATGTTTCCCCCATCTAAAAGGGGAAACACACACCAAGCTCACCTCTCAACCGATTAAAGGTTGATTGGTCCAAAGGCTTGGTAAAAATATCAGCAAGCTGATGATGAGGATCGACATGGCGAAGGTCGATATCACCCTTCTCATAGTGGTCTCGCAGAAAATGAAAGTGCACATCAATGTGTTTGGTCTTCGAGTGAAGCACGGGGTTCTTAGCAACGCTAATCGCACTCGTGCTGTCACAAAGCAATGGAACACGAGAAAAGCTCAGACCAAAATCACGCAAAGTGGTCATCATCCAGAGTAACTGGGAACAGCAGCTAGTCGCAGCAACATACTCAGCCTCCGTGGTAGACTGGGCGACACTAGACTGCTTGCGAGAGGACCACGAAACAAGAGAAGAACCAATAAACTGGCAAGTCCCAGAAGTGGACTTGCGATCAATACGGCAACCAGCAAAATCGGCATCGGAATAACCGCAAAGGGAAAGGGTGGAGGAAGCAGAATACCAAATCCCGAATTCTGGAGAGAAGGATAAGTACCTCATAATGCGCTTGACCGCCTAACGGTGAGAGGTGCGCGGCGACGCCTGAAAGCGCGCGCAGAGGCACACCGCGAACTGGATGTCCGGGCGTGTCGCCGTCAGGTATAGCAGCGATCCGATCATACTCCGGTACTCCTTCTGGTCCACTGCTTCTCCCTCCTTTTCTGCATCCAGGGCCGTCGTGGACGCCATGGGTGTTGGAAGAGGCTTGGCCTCACCCATGTCGAACTTCTTCAGGATATCTCTGGTGTACTTGCCCTGGTGCACAAACGTTGCTTCCCGGGTTTGCTTGATTTGCAACTCGAGGAAAAACGTCAACTCGCCCATCATGCTCATCTCGAACTCCCTGCTCATAGTGTCTGCAAACTTGGCAACCAAAGCGTGAGAAGAACCACCGAAAATGATATCATCCACGTAAATTTGGACCAAGAGAGTATCAGTGCCTTGCTTGAGGAGAAAGAGCGTTTTAACTACACATCCCATTTTAAAACCCTTAGCAAGCAAAAAGGTTTTCAACCTATCATACCAGGCTCTAGGGGCTTGTTTCAAACCATACAAAGCTTTGTGAAGTTTAAAGACATGGTTTGGAAACTTGGGATTTTTGAAACCGGGGGGTTGTCTAACATACACCTCCTCTTCTATGTAGCTGTTTAAGAAGGCACTCTTGACATCCATTTGAAAAAGTTTGAAACCTTTGGATGCAGCAAAAGCCAAGAGTATCCTAATAGCCTCCAAACGTGCTACAGGAGCAAATGTCTCCTCATAGTCTATCCCCTCCTTCTGACTATATCCCTGGGCTACGAGTCTGGCCTTGTTTCTCACAACATGGCCATCTTCTCCCTGTTTGTTTTTGAAAACCCATTTTGTCCCAATTGGATGACACTCAGAAGGTGGAGACACTAGAACCCAAACCCGATTTCTCTCAAAGTTCTCAAGCTCCTCATGCATGGCATTGACCCAATCAGGATCCATCAAAGCGTGTCCAACATCCCGGGGTTCAAAATCAGCAACAAATGCAGAATGAGCAAAGTGAGAGATTTGCCTTGACCGAGTGACGCGTTCGTCGATGCTGCCGATCATCTGCTGAGGCGGGTGCTGGCGCTGAATGTGTCGTGGCGCCTCCCTTGCCGAAGTGGCCTCCCCCTCAACAGCAGCTGGTGCCTCCCCGGGTACAAAGGGTACCGCCCGGGGTGGCGGATCCCACGGCCCCCAGGAAGACGATGTGTCGGGGCCATGAGTCGTCGTAGAGGCCGCTCTTTGCGGCACAACAGGTGGAGGAGGTGCTGGGTCATCTATCCCTTCAGCACCTTCTTCTTCATCATCGAAAAGAGGTTCGCCAACCTCATGATCTCCTGCACGCTCAAAACGAGAAGAAGGACAAACCATGGTCTCGTCGAAGGTGACATCGGATGTCTCCATGACTCGGTTAGTGTCAAGGTTAAGTACACGATAAGCTCGAGTGTGAGTGCCATAACCCAAAAACACACCGTCAGAAGAACGAGACTCAAACTTGTCCAAGTTGCCCTTTTTGAGTATAAAACAATGGCAACCAAAAACTCGAAAATAACTCACTTTGGGGAGTTTTCCAAAACGCAACTCATAAGAGGTCTTTTTCAAGAAGGCTCGAAGAAAAATGCGATTGGAAATATAGCATGCAGTGTTCATAGCTTCGGCCCAATATCGCCTAGGAGTCCTATGCTCATCGAGCATCGTCCTGGCCATCTCTACAAGGGTCCGATTCTTCCTCTCTACAACACCATTCTGAGGCGGTGTGTAGGGGGAAGAAAACTGATGCTCTAACCCAATAGAGTCACAAAACTTCTCAAAATCCGAATTCTTGAATTCGGAACCATTATCACTCCTAATAGCTCGCATCGAGTTCAAAGGGAACTCGTTCCGAAGACGCAAAATCAGATTGCGAGCAAAGGAGAAAGTCTCGGTCTTCTCAGCTAAAAAGAAGACCCACCAATATCTCGAAAAATCGTCGACAACAACAAGCACATACCACTTCCCCCCAACTGAGCTCACCCGAGCCGGACCAACAAGGTCCATGTGTAAAAGCTCTCCTGGGCGCTTAGTCATGACCTGAGTCACTGGATGGTGGGGAGCGGCTACCATCTTCCCATGTCTACAAGAATGGCAAACAAGATCCTTCTCCATGGATAACTTGGGCAATCCTCGGATTAAGCCAAGTGAACTAAGTCTTGCAAGCAAGTCAAAGCTCAGGTGACCTAGTCTCCTATGCCACTTGCAAAGATCAGAGGAGGAAGGTCCAGCCAAAAGACAACAAGAAATTCCAAACGACTCCGAGAAATTCGCACGAAAAACTTTTCCAAAGGGCGAAATCAAACACACAAGATTGCCCTGAGGATCCAAAATACGACTGAGATTCGGTTTAAAACGAATCTCATAGTCATCGTCAAAGAGTTGCGAAACGGAAAGAAGGTTAAAATGCAAGTTAGAAACAAGAGCAACATCGCGCAACACAAAGTGCTCATTAACTCGCACAGACCCACGAGACAGCACCTTACCTTTGCTGTTGTCGCCGAAGGTGATATACTCCTTTCCGGCGACCGGACTAAGACTGGAGAACCACTTGGCGTTTCCGGTCATGTGCCTCGAACACCCGGAATCCACCAACCAAACGTTCTCCAATCGTTTTACCTACATCAATAAAAAGACATAGGGTGAGCATACGGTCCAACACTGGGGTTAGTGAAGTAAGGGGAATACCAGTGTTGGGCCGGCTGCTCAAAAGAATGGTTAGCAGAAAAACCATTCCTAGCACGCCTACGGGAGGAGCGATCACCACGTTGAGGAAAACGTGGTCCGCTAAGGAAGGAGCGTCCATCGCGATACTCAAAACGCGGTGGGGGAAAACGCTCAACTGCAAAGCCACTGCTACGGGGTCCATAGCCTACAAATGCAGGCTCCCGCCGGGCACGCTCTCTACGAGGCCTACGCCTAGGGACTTGAGGCTCAACACCTCTAGGACTAGCGTCTCTCCTCGGAGCTCTCTCCTGCCTAGGCCTGGGAACTTGAGGTTCTGGACCTCTGGGCCTAGCAGCACGTCTCGGTGCTCTCCTCTGAACATTCGGCGCATGTACATCATGGAAAGGATGGTACATGTCCGGGTTGTTCATCTCCCTAGCACGGCGCGCCTCTCTCTTGCGCCTAAAGCAGAACTCCCTCAAGTGTCCATCTCTCCCACAGTGCTCACAATGGTACCTCACCGCTCTCAAAGGGGGTTGTTGGTACACACGGTTGTGGGTGTGGATCACCTTGCCCTTCTGTGGCATAAGCTCCTCGTCAATAGGTGGCATCGTATCAAGCTTATTCTTCAAGTGGTTGGGTTTGGGATGCCACACTTTGTTCTTGGGTGGAGCTCTCGGAGGTTCTTCAAACACTCCGTCCTTAGTGTTGGGCTTGAGTGGCTCTTTGGGTGGAAGCTTGGTAAGTTTGGGAGTAGTGGTGGAGTTGGGCTTCTCACATGGGTTTAGACCACTCGACTCTCCAATCTTCCCAAAAGCTGAAACATCAACACCCGAAGCAAAGCCTACACCTGGACCTCCAGCAGCTCGCTTAAATTGGGAGATCATCATCCCGAGCTGTGGCTCACCACAAGACACCCATGACAAGATGGTCCGAAGGTATGTGTTTTCCTCCTCGGTTTGCATCTTGTCATGCTTCACATTGGCAATCTCCATCTCCAAACCCTCGCACAAAGCGCACCTAGTCACACAAGTGCTACCCGAGCTGGCCTCCTCAAGAGACACAATCTTGGCATTCTTCTCTGCCAACTCGGATTGCAAGACAGTACAAGTCTTGCACGCACCCAACAGCATGGGCCTAGCCCGGAGCTCATCCACCTCTCCAACCAACGCAACATACTTACTTCTCAAAGTGAGAAGATCAGTCATGTGCGTGGTGCACGCCTCGCACTCCTCCTCATCGGTAACAACTACGGTGGACTTGATAGAATCAAGTTCCTTCACCGTATCCTCCCACTTCTGCCTAAACTCCTTGCGCTCTCTAGCGGCTCGCCTAAGCAACTTATCTTGACTAAGGAGCGCGGCAGTAAGTTTCTCGACCTCAGCGGAAAGCTCATCGTGGGTCAGAGATACCTGGGAGGTGTCGTCGTCGTCGTCGTTGTTCCGAGGGGAGTTCACCAGCTCGCCGTCGACCTCCTTGCCGAGGGCCATGGTGCAGAGGCCGTCGTCGTCGGCGAAGAAGCAGAGACCGTTCAGCTTGTCCTCGATCCTCTTCTTCTTCTTCTCGGACTCGTCGTCGCTTGAGCAAGCGGAGTCGTCATCCGAGCCATCGACGTCGCTGAGCGTGGCGAAGAACGCACGCTGCTCAGCTTGGGCCTTCTCCAAGTACTTCTTCTTGATGTACTCCTTGTCGAAGCCGCCCCTCCGCTTGTGCCTCGCGGGGACGTACTTCTCTTTGCGCTTGCCGGAGTCGTACTTGTGCCCATGATCGCCCTTCCCAGATGAATGCTTCTTCTTGGGACAGTTGGCGATGAAGTGATCGGGGTCGCCGCACTCGTAGCATCCTGAGCGTCCTCCTCCGCAGCGACGGTTCATGCGGTTGTTGTGAAACCGCGAGAACCGGTTGGCGAGCATAGCCAACTCGTCATCCCCCAAAGACTCCAGCTGGTCCTCTGTGACAGAAAAGAGAGACGAAAGAGCAAGACCTCCAGAGGGGTTAGCAGAAGAGCCAGAAACCAAAGCCATAGTCGGGCCAGAAGGATTCTCATAAGAAGCCCTTGCCATGGCATCAATCTCACTGGACTTGAGCTTACTGAAGAGCTTGTCGCACGTGAGGGTCTCATAGTTAGGTGATTCAATGATCGCCTGAACTTTGGAGTCCCACACCGATCGATCAAGAGTATGCAAAAGCTTCAAAGCCCTCTCATGATCGTCGAAAGGCAACAGCTCCTTGTTAGCCCTCATCCTGTTGACAATCACC
Organism: Coix lacryma-jobi var. lacryma-jobi; assembly: GCA_009763385.1. Taxonomy (NCBI): domain Eukaryota; kingdom Viridiplantae; phylum Streptophyta; class Magnoliopsida; order Poales; family Poaceae; genus Coix; species Coix lacryma-jobi. Next base: position 118,135,638 of record CM019829.1, read on the forward strand.
TGGAAGCGAGCGAATAAACTTTCTATGCTCTCGCCAGGCATATGTCGAAAGTTCTCATACTCTCGCTTGAACGACTCGTAGAGACGGGTTTTGACTTGAGAGGTTCCCTCATGGAAACGCATGAGGGTATCCCAAATCTACCGAGCCATAGCGAGGTGAGAAACGCGATCAAACTCACTCATGCTCAAACATGAGAAAAGAGCATTACGGGCTCGGCTATTGGCATCGTGCTCATCGATCTGAAGCTGAGAGACACGAGCAGCCAAGACCACATAATCGGCAGAGTTGCAAATATCCCAGATGGAAGCACCCAAACTCTGCAGATAGGCCGACATGCGTATCTTCCAATACGCATAGTTCGTCCCATCGAAAAACGACGGTTTGCCCACGCCGCGATCCATGTCGCCTTCTGTGGATCTGGAACCGGCTAAGGTGAAAGATCCTTAACCCGCTCCGATACCAATTGAAGGACCGAGAATGCTACCAGAAAGCGACCAGAGGGGGGGGGGGGTGAATGGGAGCTTCAAAATTCCTTTCGAAAACTTGTTGCCACTGTCCCGTAAATCGACCCCAAAGGCAAACCCAAGAGCTTGCTAGTATCCACGACCCTAGATGTAGGGTGGATGCTTCCAAGAAGCACAGCGGGACACTACACAACTCCAGAAACTCAATGCAAAAGACGGAAATCAGATCCGACAAAGAACGAGCAAGCTGCGAACGAAAACGCACTGAGACAGCACTGACCGGACTCAACCTGCGTCCGGTCAACAGGCACCGGACGCGTCCGGTCAGGCAAAGTCCAATTTCGGACCTCTCTGAGTTGGACCGGACTCACGGCCCCTGAGCGTCGGGTCACACCTCGAGCGTCCGGTCAGTACGCACCGAGCGTCCGGTCACCCCGTAGCAGCACTGTTCGTCAACCGATTCGACTCAATCTCACCCAAAACAAATCCTCTAGGGATCAAACTTGGTGAGAAGAGTCACAAGGAGGATAGTGAGCTATCTCTAAGAGATCATGGCTCGAACCTATCTCCCAATCGATGAATCGAAGAAATTCGGGGGAAGGGAGAAAAACTTGACCCGAAACGAAAATCGATCGATCTCCTAGACCGTGAGGTTAGAAGTGAATTCCTTCGGTCGAAAGAAGTGCCTCACGATCTAGAACAACTTGGTTCAAACGGTTTTGCAAAAGATGAACCGAGCAAAGAGATCAAGCGACGGGAAAATCATGGAGAAAGAGGATTCAGCGAAGAACACAAACGAAACGCGAATCACAACCACGAATTGCAACCGTGTGGCTACCACACGCTACAACAGTGAGGTTACGGCCTCACTTCCTCAAAATCTCATGAACACAGAGGTATTGTTCTTCTTCTCTGTGGATCTCAGCTAGCTACAGCAGGGATGTGGGAGAGCAGGAAACCCTAGAAGCAAAGAGCAAATGACAGGATGACTAACTGAGATAGATGGGGAGGTGGGTGTCTCCCCCTATTTATCCTAAATCTAACCTATTCCTAATTCCCACTCTACCCCTAACTACTTACAGAGCGAACTAGCTAAACCCTAGGGTTATTCTGGACCAACTCGGTGGTAGGTGTATCCGACGGCCATGCTCGCACAACTCGCAGCGTTGCCTCGACGCAACCTCCCGATTGCCGCCACGTGCCGCCCTCGCTCTGCACCCCCGGTTTTGTGGCCCAAACCGGGAAACCAGCCTTTTCCAGCCAACCCCCGGTTTTGAGGCCCAAACCGGGAAACCAGCCCACCAGCTTCTGAGTTTTGAGGCCAAACTCAGCAAACCCTCAGCGCCCAGGTTTTGAGGCCCAAACCTGGAAACCGTCCTCAGCCCGAGTTTTGTGGCCAAACTCGGAAACCATCCGCAACCAGGTTTTGAGGCCCAAACCTGGAAACCGTCCTCAGCCCGAGTTTTGTGGCCAAACTCGGAAACCATCCGCACCCAGGTTTTGAGGCCCAAACCTGGAAACCGTCCACCCGATGGTTTTTCCCTGGCTCAACCACCAAACCGACGTCGTAGATGGGATGCACCTCCCGTGCACCCCGTCCACCAACACGTGTCCCCAAGTCCACGACTCAGGCAACACATGACTACACTTCTTCACTTGTTGTCGTCACAAGCTGCTAGCCACCACAGCTGATCCTCGGGCCTCTGGTCCCTCAGTCCAAGCCTCACGTCCGCCCTTCGCCACTCTCGGTCCATCGGCACGACACGTCTCTACTTGACCTTCACCTCGCCTTCGATCACTGCATCCGTGCTCGACACCTGCACAACACAAGCCAAAGAACATGCGCATCATCCCAGTTGACAATCACTCATCACTCAGAGACCCGGCATACACCCATGTATCCGCACTATCACAGTAGCATCCAAGCAATTGCCATCTCATTCCATAGAACTCATTCATTTGTTAGGCTTTCTTCCTTTATCTGCTTGTGATCCACAGAGCTGCAACAATCCCTTTGTGTATTCTGATTCTCAGGAAAAGGGACCGTAATCCCTTTGTCTCCTCTGGAGATTTTACTGAAATTGAGTTGAATTCGCGTTTTGCTCTTGCTCTTCGCGTTTCTCTCTTTACCCCTCTTTGGGTTCATCACGAGATTTCTTGATTCGAGGGATGACTTAAAAAACCATTTGAACCATGTTCTAGAGCATCGTGAGAGACATCTTTCCACTGAAGGATTTACTCTAATTTCTCATGGGCTAGTAGATCGGGCGGTGTTGACACCTGGGGTGGCACGCAAAAGAAACTGCAAGCGCACGGCTGTCAGTTGTAGCTTTTCACCTCAGAGTATTCCGGGGTATCGAATCCACGTGGAACGCGAAGTGATTTTGAGAAAACTACGGGGGTAAGGATATCTAGGATAGATGAAGGGAACGGGCACTATCTACTGGGGTAGATCCTAGTTCTATTAGACTTCTAGTGATTTAAGTTCTTTACTAGTGTATTGTGGGCGTACTAGCCTTTACCACTGACTTAGGTTGAACGCTAGCACAACGAGCCCTACTGTTAAACTAGACCAACTACGTGGTGGAATTCAAGGCGCACAGGGCTATCACCACCTGCTTGCTACCACAGCTATCCGGGGGCCTAGCCGTATTCACTGGCAATATATAGCCTAAGTACCACACTTAATCTATATACTACTACTACTAGCCCTGTACTAGAACTAGAGCACTTGAAACTAATATCAAGCAATGAAACAAACACACAAGTAATGAAAGTAAATACTTGAAGATAAAATAAGATACTAAGTTACCAAAGTTGAAGCGCAGAGCAGAGAGAAGCAGAGGTCTCTGACAACTCTGGAACTCTCCAGACTTCTACTCTTCTCCTCTCCAGCTCCTCTTCTAGTGAGGCACTCACACTCTCTCTAATCTCTCTATCATAGCAAGTGTGCTACTCTAACCAAATGGTGAGGAATGGTGTGTGGCTCTCCGAATGAGAGCTCAAGGGGCCTATTTATAGTGCTAGGAAGCTAGGGGGGTACTGATAGAGTGAGGGGGAGGTCGGTTAGGGTTTAGGGGGTGGCGCCCGCCACCTCACTGCCGTCCGTTGCAACCGCCATTCATCCAACGGTCTTCATTTGCTCTCCCAAGTTGGTTTGAGGGCCGGTTAGGGTTTAGACACGTGTCCAAAGCCCACTATCCAGGTGATACTCTTCTTAGCCCTTGGATCAAACCGCCTTAGTGTGCAATGGCCAGGATTTGAGCTTGAGGTGACTCCCACGGATTGATGACGTGTCTTGGGCCACTTTTGGCACGAGTGACCTGGCGGCCGCCGGTAATAGGTGGCGGCCGCCACCTTGCTCAGGCCCAAATGGGCCAGAGTGGCTTGGCCTTGCTCCTGGTACTCTTGTTTGGCCCAAATTCCATTATTTCCTGCATTAAGATAAGAAACTATGCACATGTGGAAATAGGTTAGTTATAAACCAAATCTTCTACTTTTTATGTTGTTTTACCTTGGTTTTGGGTGAAATGTTGATGGTGAAATGATGCTTTAAGCACCGTCAACAAGGTCCCCCACACTAACCTCTTGCTCGTCCCGAGCAAGCATGGACTTTAAGAAATGAAACAATTTTATTGAACTAAGCATTCACACAAGATGTTCAACTACCTATACTCATGTTAGTAACCTTTCCAAGTGGCTAATAAATCATACCTATGGCGGTTGAAGGATAGAATAGCTTGCAAGCAAGAGAAACACAATTTCCTCTTTTACATACCTTGGGGTTTCAGGATATTTTCAAAATGAAAAACATGGTTCATTGAATCTCTCTTTAAATCTCAAGGCACTCATGGTGTATATCCTCACTTTATGGCAAAAGAAAATGCCAGAGTCTATCCTATGGTTTATGTGGAGTTTATAGGGAAAGGAAGGAATGTAAGGCACTTCTATCTCTCTTTTATTACTAAGTCAAGTTTAGGATCATGGGAGAGTATAGTCATGCACTAGCCAAGGTATAAGGTGGACTAACTCAACTCCTTTGTTCTCTTTTTTTTTGAATCTCTTCTCTTCCCAAGGATCATGGCTATATGCATCTCTCTCTTTTTTTGAATACTTGGACACTTGTCCTTTTTAGAGCTTTTGCTCTTTTTTTTAAATGCTATATAGCCATGTCCTTTGAAGGAATGAGAAATTTTATACAATTCTTTTAGAACAAAATTTTGGAGGAGAACTACATGAGTATACCCTCAGTGTGAGAGTTCTCTCAAAAAGGCATGGTTTGCCTTGGCTTTTAGAGCATGACTAAACTCTTCTACCTAGATCAACTATTCTTGACAAAGCTCAAAGATTGATTTAGAAGGCTTTATGGGCTATTTTCCTATACTCTAATATTTTGGCTTTGGTAGGTGGATAGGAAAGAAAGATCATGAACCATGGTAATTTTGGTTTTAAAAATAAAAACTCCCAAGGTTGTAGCAGAGTACTAATGCAATTTCAATTACTACTTCTATATCTTATCAAACAACAACCCAGGTTGACTTCCCTATCAAAATGAGTAGGCTACTACACATGAATAAAAGGTAGAATAACATGTCATGTAAACACTCAATTCAAAAGAAATTGTTTCAGCATTTTTATTTCCTAGCTGCATTTTTAGTTCAAACCGAGACATCCAGTGATCCAAATTATACAGAATTTAAAACATAGGTTTAGGGGTTCACCGGGGGTGTTTCGGCGCAGAGTGGCCTGGCGGCCGCCAGTAATAAGTGGCGGCCGCCATGGGCTTTGGCCCATGCGGCTTGCAAACAGCGTGGTAGTTACCTTGCTAAGTTCAGGTTACAACTTTGAACATTTTGTCACATTTTAGAGAGGGGATTTCCCCCACACTAGAAGTTTTGGTACTTTTTATTTTTAAAATGAACAAACTTGATGAAGGGAAAAATAAGGGTGTCTTTTTTATTCATTAAATAAAGATTTCCTAAACAAAAGTTCTAAATTGAAAATTAAAGAATCTAAAATTTAAACTAAATCAAACAAAGAAAAACAACTAACTAGACACCTTAAATCTAATCTAATCTAGTGAAGGAGCCTCGTAGAGATCCTCAAAGCCCGTCTCTTTGAAGAGACGCTTGATCTTCGAGGTGCAGCCCTTGCGGAGGATGGTGAACCGATCCTCCATATCCATTCGCCAGAGGGCTATCTCTGCGACTTGATCCTCCAAGGCGCTTTTCTCCTTGCGCAGCTTTTTCACCTCGACGGCGAGTTTTTCGAGGGTTAACCCCTCTTCACCACCGCTGTGCTCCATCTCGACGGGGACTCCTGCCGGCGATGGGTTGAGACGGCGGCGCACGGATGGCTCAGAGAGCGACCCATTGGAGTCATGAGTGCTCACCTCGCGCTCACGCAGCCTCTTCTCATAATGCCCATCGGGCATCCTCACGCCATACACCTCTAGTTTAGCCCTCTTAGGATTGGGGCTGTAGCTCCGGGTGCGGCTGTCCGAGCCAAAGCTGACCCGGGATTTCGCCCTTGATGGAGTGGGCGTTTCATCACCCCTGGCCTTGACGGCCGGAGACTTCCTCGGGGTGATCTCCCCTGTGGTCGGCCTGGTGGGCGTCCTCAATTTCGTCTCGGGTGGCGCCACTGGAGGAGGATGAAGACGGAGCGGAGACGAGGCCAGGGGGCGTTTCACCCCTGGCGGCCGCCCAGCAGGGGTGGCGCCCGCCACTGGAGTTGTGGCTGGTGCCTTCCCTGCACCCTTCGGTGGTGTCCCCTTGACATAAGTGCCGTCAGGCAGCACCATTGCTAAAGGAGGTACGTCAAGTACCTCCATGTCGTCGTCGATCAAAGATCGGATGATGGCTTTGGTGGAGGATGAGATGGATCCTTGAGGGTTATAGGACTTGGATTTCCGTGGAGATGACATGGTTTTGGAGGAGGCTTGGCTGGACTTCGTGAGTGGATGGAGGGAGAAGAAGGAGTTCTTCTTTTAAGAAGGGGGAGAAGTGGAGGGATAAGCCTTAGATGAACTAACACGTCCTCATCTCCTCCTTCTTTCACTCTCCCGAGCTCGGGATCAGCTGCCACATGGAGAGGGGCTTCTAAACCACCACCTAGCGCGGCGGGCGCCAGGGTTTAGTGGCGGCCGTCAGTTGGGAGTGGCGGCCGCCACTCCTCCTTCGCCGTGCATCGAGCGGGAGAAGGTAAGCCTCCTAAATTTCAAAGTTCCGAGGTCAAAATGGCTTGGTCGGGCCTAAAGAGGCCTTTCTCGGGGTTTTGGATGGACTAGGTGCATGAAATGGACAAGGGGTAAATTGGGTCCATCCATTAATTGTTATGGGCTTGAGCTACTTAAAAGTTAATTATATCAATTTCGTTTAGCTCATTTTTATCAAAGTCATAGAATATTTTTAATCTTTGTCCATTGACTTTGAAGACTTGCCCATCGTCACTTTCTAATGTGACGGCTCCATGGGAAGAGGTTGCAACAACCTTGAAAGGTCCTTCCCATTTGCTTCGAAGTTTACCATGTCCGAAAAGTCGAACACGGGAGTTAAAGAGTAAAACTTTATCTCCTACTTCGAACTTTTTCTTTTTGATCCATTTATCGTGCCATCTCTTAGTCTTCTCTTCATAGAGCTTGGCACTATGATAGGCTTTCTCTCGCCATTCTTCTAGTTCAGAAATTTGCATCTTCCTATTTTGGCCAGCTTGGTCAAGGTCCATGTTCCATTTCTTAATGGCCCAATGAGCTTTGAACTCAAGCTCAACAGGGAGATGACAAGTTTTCCCATAAACTAGTTGGTATGGGGACATTCCAATCGGGGTCTTATAGGCCGTCCGATAGGCCCATAGAGCTTCGGGTAGCTTATGTTTCCATCCCTTTCCCATTTCTTCTACCGTCTTTTGCAAGATATTCTTTATTTGTTTATTGGACGTTTCGGCCTGTCCACTTGTTTGGGGGTGGTATGCAGTGGCTACATTATGTTGGACTCCTTGACTAGCTAAGAAATGTCAGAAGCTCTTATCTATGAAATGAGGGCCTCCGTCACTAATGAGTAGTCTAGGAACTCCAAAACGAGGAAAGATGTTCTCTTTGAACATTTTCTTCGAATGTTTAGCATCTGCCGCTCGACAGGGTATGGCTTCTACCCATTTCGAGACATAATCCACAGCCACAAGAATGTACTCGGCGTCATAGGATTTAGGAAAGGGGCCCATGAAGTCTATACCCCAAACATCGAACAACTCAACTTGGAGATTGTTCACGAGAGGCATAGCATCTCGGGCATTAATGTTACCATGCTTTTGGCAACGAGGACAACGTCTCACATAATTCTTTGTGTCCTCGTACATGGATGGCCAATAAAAACCACTTTGCCATATTTTAGCATGTGTCCGAAAAGCTCCATAGTGTCCTCCATATTCGGCGGAGTGACATCTATCTATGATTTTTGTTGCTTCTTCTATGGGGACACATTTTCTCAAGAGTCCATCTGCACAGACCTTATAGAGATATGGTTCATCCCATAGGTGCGTTCTGCTTTGATATAGCAGTTTCTTTTTATTCTCCCCCGGCGGGACATAGCCGGCGACTATAAAATTCACGATGTTTGCATACCAAGGGTTGGTATATGTGACTTTTAAAAGGGTATCATCGCGAAGAAAGTCATTTATTGGGAGATTGTCCGAATTATTGACTTGTAGTCTAGACAAGTGATCAGCTACTGAATTTTCTACTCCTTTCTTGTCTCTTATTTCCAGGTCAAATTCTTGAAGGAGTAGGATCCAGCGGATCAACCTTGGATTAGCATCTTTCTTAGTGAAGAGATATTTCAGCGCAGAGTGATCGGTATAAACGATCACCTTAGCTCCCACTAAGTAAGATCTAAACTTGTCTATGGCAAAGACTACGACCAGAAGTTCCTTTTCTGTGGTTGCATAGTTTAGCTGGGGGCCAGTCAGGGTCTTACTAGCATAAGAAATAGCATAATGCTTCTTATCTTTAGTTTGACCAAGGACGGCTCCCACAGCATAATCACTAGCATCACACATGATTTTGAATGGCACATTCCAATCTGGGGGTTGGATGATTGGTGCCAAAGTTAGAGCCTTTTTCAAAATATTGAAAGCTTGTAGACAATCCTCATCAAATTTGAACGAGACGTCTTTTGCTAACAGGCTCGTTAAGGGTCTAGCGACTTGTGAGAAATCCTTAATAAACCTTCTATAAAAGCCGGCATGGCCCAAGAAGCTTCGGATTTCTCACACATTAGTGGGTGGTGGCAATTGTTCAATTACATCGATTTTGGCTTTATCCACTTCCATCCCACGTTCTGAAATTCGATGGCCTAGGACAATTCCTTCCCGCACCATGAAGTGACACTTTTCCCAGTTAAGAACTAGGTCCTTCTCTTCACAGCGTTGGAGGACTTTGTCTAAATTGGCTAGGCAACCGTCAAAGGTTTTCCCATAGACCGAAAAGTCGTCCATGAATACCTCCATGATTTGTTCAATCATGTCGGAAAAGATGGACATCATACACCGTTGGAAAGATGCCGGCGCATTGCAAAGTCCAAAGGACATGCGTCTATAGGCATAAGTTCCATACGGGCATGTGAAAGTGGTCTTACTTTGGTCATCTGGGTGGATTGGGATTTGGTGATAACCAGAATATCCATCCAGGAAGCAAAAGAAGGAATGGTTTGCCAGTCTCTCTAGCATCTCATCTATAAAAGGAAGTGGGAAATGGTCTTTCTTTGTGGCTTTATTCAGCTTCCTATAGTCTATACACATCCTCCATCCAGTGACAGTGCGTTGAGGGATTAACTCATTTTTCTCATTCTTAACGACTGTCATGCCTCCTTTCTTTGGAACTACTTGCACGGGACTTACCCATCCACTATAAGGAACTGGATAAATAATTCCCGCGTGCAAGAGTTTCAGAACCTCCTTTTTCATGACTTCACGCATAGCGTTATTAAGTCGTCTTTGTGGCTCTCTTGAAGAGGGTATCTCGGGATCAAGAGGGATACGATGGGTGCAGAGATTTGGACTAATTCCCTTCAAATCTTGAAGTGAATAGCCAAAGACAGATTGGTATTTTTCTAAGACAAGGGTCAACCTACGGACTTCCTCTTCAGATAGCTTACTGCTAATGATTACGGGAGTCTCGAGGTCTTTGTTTAGAAAGATGTATCTCAGGCCTTCAAGCAGAGGTTTTAGCTCTATGGAAGGTCGAGATGGCTTTTCCGATTCATTTAAGCGAAACGGTTCATCTGTCTTGGCTTCTTCTTCGACAAAGAACTCAGAATCTTCTTCAAAATCAGGCTGAGCCAACTCATAAAGAGTAGAGGTTCTAGCTTGATCGAGAAGATCTGGTTCTGGTGGTTGTTCGGCAATAGAATTTAATGCACGAACGAAAGGTACTGAGTACTCTTTTCCACCGATTTGAGCATTAAAGTGCTCTTGACATGGTCCTTGCAAGGCAAGTATGGACCAAGGTTGTCCTAAGAAGACGTCAAAAAGGACTACATCGAAAATGTAGAAATCTAAGACCATGTCCGCTCCATCTACTTGGATGGGGGCCATCTTTAGGATTCCTTCACTTTCCAAGATGTCACCATTTGGGTCTCTTAAACACCGTTTAGTTGGATGTCATTGAAGGTCGGGGAATGTTCTGGATACGTAATTACTAGCAAGAACATTAATTCCCACGACAGGGTCGTAAAAGGCAAAGACCCTTTCTCCCCTAATTTGACAATCTATTACGCTAGGTACTTTATCTATGCGAGGGATGTTTTCTGATACTTCGGCTTCCATTGTCCATTCATGACTCATGACAGCTGAAAGTTCCAAAAGACGTTCTCGGCTATAGATTCCATCAGAGGACTCAGGAAGTGGTTTGTCGGATGGGAGAGCTTGAACGGAGTAGTTCATAGCATTTCCGTAATCCTTAAACACATCATCCTCTATCTCGCCCAAAAATTCCGGAAGAATTTCTCTCCCAGATGTGGACGGAATAGGCTCCGCTAAGTCCAATGAGCTAGACTCGGGCTCTTCTTGTTGTTCTACGGTCAAAACTTGGGTTTCTACAACTTCTTCCTCAGGGATTTCATCGGAAACTCGAGTATAAGGAGTATTCTCGAGAATTCTATCAAGAACCTCCTTTCCACCTCATGGAGAAAGATGAAGAAATGCTCCACCTGACGAATGATCAAGGTGAAGAGCGCTCTCTTTCTCTAGACCGACATAAAAATGTTGAAGGAGCACTGGATCGGGTATGGCTAAATCGGGTCCTGAATTGATTAAACCAATAAAACGGTCCCAAGCCTCCCCTAACGTCTCCTTATTATTTTGTCTAAAGGTCAACACTTCTACTCGTAGTCGTACCACTCGGTGGACAGGGAAATACGTCAAGATAAACTTGGTTTGTAAAGTTCCCCAGTCTCCTCTGGCACTTCCCACGGTTCGAGCATGCCATGTTTTAGCTGCTCCCGTCAAAGTGAACGGAAACAGCTTCCACTTGACAGTGTCAGGTGAAATGCCCGAAATGTTCAAGCATGCACAGACTTGCTCAAACTCACGTAGATGTAAGTAGGGATTTTCTGATCCCGTAAACATGCTCTCCTGAACTTTATTAATAAAGTCAGGGCGCAATTCGTAACTATCAGCATATATAGGTTGTGATGATATATGTGGCTCTAATCGCGAACTCTTAGGAGCTGCGAATTGTAAGATAGATTGATTCTCCATGCGGAGAGGGTAAAGATGATCCTAACTCTAGTCTCAAAAATCAGCTACCGTTCCCCGGCAACGGCGCCAGAAAAGCTTGTTGACACCTGGGGTGGCACGCAGAAGAAACCGCAAGCGCACGGCTGTCAGTTGTAGCTTTTCACCTCAGAGTATTCCGGGGTATCGAATCCACGAGGAACGCGAAGTGATTTTGAGAAAACTAGGGGGGGTAAGGATATCTAGGATAGATGAAGGGAACGGGCACTATCTACTGGGGTAGATCCTAGTTCTATTAGACTTCTAGTGATTTAAGTTCTTTACTAGTGTATTGTGGGCGTACTAGCCTTTACCACTGACTTAGGTTGAAAGCTAGCACAACGAGCCCTACTGTTAAACTAGACCAACTACGTGGTGGAATTCAAGGCGCACAGGGCTGTCACCACCTGCTTGCTACCACAGCTATCCGGGGCCCTAGCCGTATTCACTGGCAATATATAGCCTAAGTACCACACTTAATCTATATACTACTACTACTAGCCCTGTACTAGAACTAGAGCACTTGAAACTAATATCAAGCAATGAAACAAACACACAAGTAATGAAAGTAAATACTTGAAGATAAAATAAGATACTAAGTTACCAAAGTTGAAGCGCAGAGCAGAGAGAAGCAGAGCTCTCCGACAACTCCGGAACTCTCCAGACTTCTACTCTTCTCCTCTCCAGCTCCTCTTCTAGTGAGGCACTCACACTCTCTCTAATCTCTCTATCATAGCAAGTGTGCTACTCTAACCAAATGGTGAGGAATGGTGTGTGGCTCTCCGAATGAGAGCTCAAGGGGCCTATTTATAGTGCTAGGAACTAGGGGGGTACTTATAGAGTGAGGGGGAGGTCGGTTAGGGTTTAGGGGGTGGCGCCCGCCACCTCACTGCCGTCCGTTGCAACCACCATTCATCCAATGGTCTTCATTTGCTCTCCCAAGTCGGTTTGAGGGCCGGTTAGGGTTTAGACACGTGTCCAAAGCCCACTATCCAGGTGATACTCTTCTTAGCCCTTGGATCAAACCGCCTTAGTGTGCAATGGCCAGGATTTGAGCTTGAGGTGACTCCCACGGATCGATGACGTGTCTTGGGCCACTTTTGGCACGAGTGACCTCGCGGCCGCCAGTAATAGGTGGCGGCCGCCACCTTGCTCAGGCCCAAATGGGCCAGAGTGGCTTGGCCTTGCTCCTGGTACTCTTGTTTGGCCCAATTCTATTATTTCCTGCATTAAGATAAGAAACTGCACATGTGGAAATAGGTTAGTTATAAACCAAATCTTCTACTTTTTATGTTGTTTTACCTTGGTTTTGGGTGAAATGTTGATGGTGAAATGATGCTTTAAGCACCGTCAACAGGCGGTTTTTGTTTTGGATCAAGTTCTTTTTCCTTTGCCCCGAATTTCTTTGATTCACCGACTTGGAGTTAGGTCCGAGCCATGATCTCTCAGGAGTAGCTCACTAACTTCCTTATAACTCCCCTCTCCAAGTTTGAGCCTTAGTGCCTGTTGACATCTCTTAGCATCACCTCACATAACAACGCCAAAAATGTAGGTAGACAAATCTAACATCATTACCTTTAAAGCTAGGCTGTCATCACCAGCAGCAACACTAGAGATGTGGTTGTATTTATGATTATGCCCTTATAAAATATGAAATGAGATTATCCGCAAGCGTACAGATAAATACACCGTTGTAGCATTTCACCTAGGAGAGTTTCTAAGGTACCATTATTTATATTATGCCCCTACTTCTAAGCCTCAAGAGAGTGGCAAGAGATAAAATTCTAAAGACTATAACACACACATATATGATTATGATAAGAGTTCCACTAGATCTTCTCAACACATGAATCAATCATATATATAAGATAAATAAGGTAAATGAATAGAACAAGTAAACCGAAAAGAGTTCCACAGAGCATTCCATCCAAGGTTTGATCATAACTAGAACTAGAACTAGATTGATTAACTTCCTAATATGGTTCTAACTATAGGTCATAGACTACGTCAATTAGTGCAATTATGTTTAGCAATCATGGTTAGAATAACTTATATTTATACGCAGGAGACATCATGCATGGAGGATCAGATCTAGAGTCTATCCCCTCCGGGTGACCAGGTCTTACTTGGCCTATATTCGGGGACTGGACTACAGAGGAATCAACGAGGCTATAACAGTCACCCTCGCGAACTACCACTTGCTGGCCTGGAATACAGGGTGCATTCACAAGTAAACAACGTATAAGCACCATGCTTACACAATGTTGACCACTCACCCCTTGATCATCGGAATGAGCGCTATACGAACAAGAGCATAAACATAAAGATACCCTAGCTATGCTAGACATATAATCAAAGTAGACGATGAACATTATAATTATGAACATGGAATAGTAACAAGTCATATCAAGTATCAACAAGAACAAGAACTAGAAGATGAATAAGAACTAGAAGAACAATTAGAAGTAGATTAGCAACACAAGGATAAACTAGAAGGGTAATTAGAACTAGATTAGAACATAGAGATGAACTAGATGAACTAGAAGATGAACTAGATGAACTAGAAGATGAACTAGAACACAAAGATGATGAATTAGAAGACAGGTAGACAAATAGAAGAACAATGCTGATACAAGAGAGAAGTGACAAGGCTAATTACCTAGCCTCCTCGTGACTAGATCCAGAATCCGAGCATCCCTCGACTCTTCTAATTGGATAACCTAGAAGGGTAATTAGAACTAGATTAGAACATAGAGATGAACTAGAAGATGAACTAGAACACAATTAGAACACAAAGATGATGAATTAGAAGACAATTAGACAAATAGAAGAACAATGTTGATACAAGAGAGAAGTGACAAGGCTAATTACCTAGCCTCCTCGCGACTAGATCCAAAATCCGAGCATCCCCCGACTCTTCTAATTTTATTCTAGCTATGCCCTAGGATGGTGGAGCTCTTGGTTGTCCTCTCAAGGCTACCTCTGAACTAAATGATTGATTTATGTTATGTGATTGAGATGATGCCTCCGGGAGGCGGGTTTGGGGTTGCTTATATATCCCAGTGGGATGAACCGTAGCCCTCGGATCAAACCGACCTTGAACAAGGGTCAAGATGCAATGTTAGATCACGTCGTACGAAGGAGGGGTGGCTTCCAAGTGGGCCCAGGCCGGCCGGCCTAGGGTTGAGGCCGGTCGGCCTCCCCTGGCTGCCACTAGCCTCCACCTTCGGTCGAGAATCTTGTAGAACCTTCCTTATCCTCCTAGTGTCCCTGTTCGATTGGTTTGCGCAACGAGTCGTGGCGTGGTTGGATTCCTTGTCGTCATCTTCCTGTTAGGTCCCTGGATAAATCTGGTTTTCTGTAGCTGATGGAATCTTGTCTGTTACACCCCTGATCTTTGTGTGGATAATGCTTCTAGAATGTTCTAGAGTCTTCCAAGTTGTACTATTCATCGAGGACTCTCACTCTGGGACTCCAAATATGGCAGTTGATATGTCTGTCTCGATCGTCTCGATGAGCTCTACACGATGGTGTGCTCTGGTTCTTCACTTGAGATACTTTCTTATGATGAAATATTGAATATCCTGCAAAACAAGTGAGAACAACACAACTCGCGGAACTCGTTAGAATAATCAAACCCTATAGCTATACTCTTTGGATCATTCTAGGTCATTTATGGGGTTAGTTGACGGTTTAAAATAGGAGTTAACTACCGTCAACAAGTTCCCCCAAGCTTAACCTTTGCTAGTCCATTGGCAAACATTAGTTGAAATATTATGATGGATCAGGAGTTGCTACTATGCTTTCACGCCTCAAAAGTACACTAGTGTTCAAACAAAATTCTCCTCTGAATTAGAATCAGTCGTTTCAACTTTCAAACTTACCTATCACCTTCAACTGTGGTGCTTGTAGCTTTCATTTAGGTCTTGAGCAATTTGAAAAGCAGAATGATCAAGTTAAACACTATGTCTCAAGTTCTTTGATCTACCTTCATTCTGGAGTTTTGTAAGATTTTCAAAATAAAACTCAGAGATTCCTTCATATGATCCTTTCAAGTCTCTCATCTGTGGTATTGTGGACTCTCTCCAAGGCAGTGAATGTTGTGCCTTCTCTCACCCTATAACTAATAAGCTTTTTGTGGAGTTCATAGGTGGGAGACAACCTGTACATACTTACATATCATATATTGCACAGTCAAAGCATGGATCCAGAGAAACTTGGCATACAATCAAATCAAGATGTGCATGTGTGTGGACCTCTATGCGGGATGAATGGATGGGTATGGTGGAACATTGGTACGTGATAAACAATGGTGAGGGTGAAAAACACAGTGATGACGATGAAATGATGGATAATGGGTGTAGACCTTTGCTCACTTTGCTCTTTGTAAAGATACTTCTCTCTCTTTTATGAATCCTGCTAGAGACAACATGGGCTATCACTTTTTTTTAAGGTGGGCATCTAAACACCACTAATTCTACTGTCGGACACTTGTCCATTTTTACTTTTCTCTCTTTTTTAGATAACTCTTGCATAGCCCATGAATCTTTTTGCAGCACAATGTTTAAAGAGATAACAATAATAAATTGGAGCATTTATGAATGGCAATGAAGACATAAAAAAGTCATATGGGTGAAGGGAATATTTTTACTTGTTCACTCCGAGGATATAAGTGAAATATTTTTGAGTGGATCTAAATGGAAGGCATGTTTTTGCGTCCTCCCAGTGTAGAAGCCACATATATGGGTGGAGTGTGCGTGATCTTGATTTTAACTGTATGACGAGTCTCTAAGGGTCAACATAAGACCACACTCAATGCATATGCAAGCAGTAAATATAAAGAGTGGACTTATGCGGATACATGGGTGTATGCTGGATCTTGAGATGATGAGTGATTGTCAACTGGTATGATGCGCATGTTCTTTGGCTTGTGTTGTGCAGGTGTCGAGCTCGGAGACGGTGATCGAAGGCAAGATGAAGGTCAAGTAGAGACGTGTCGTGCTGATGGACCCGGAGCGGTGAAGGGCGGACATGAGGCTTGGACTGACGAACCGGTGGCCTGAGGATCAGCTGTGGTGGCTGACAGCCTGGACAATCGACAAGTGAAGACATGTGCGTGGACGGGGTGCACAGGCGGTGCATCCCTCTACGGCGTCGGTTTGGTGGTTGAGCATCCCTCCACAGAAAAACCACTGAGTGGACAATTTCCAGGTTTGAGCCACAAAACCTGGGTGCTGGGCCGTTTTCGAGTTTGGGCCTCAAAACTCGCTGAACGGTTCCAGGTTTGGGCCTCAAAACCTGGGTGCCGGCGGGTTTCTGAGTTTGAGAACACAAGGTTGATAAGTGCCCTTGTGGTTCCCTTCCTGAGTGATGAGTGATCGATCAACGGGCAACATGTCTCTTGGCTGTGTTGATGTGCAGGTGCGGAGCTCGGGCAGTGGTCGAAGGTGAGGTGAAGGTCAAGTAGGGACGTGCCGTGCCGACGGACCGGGAGCGGTGAAGGGCGGACGTGGAGCTTGGACCGACGGACCAGGAGACCTGAGGATCAGCTGTGGTAGCTGGCACGTGGCGTTGACAAGCAAGAGTACATGGGGATGTGCGGTGCATCGGCCGAGTCGGGAGGTTGCCCGCGTGGAGGCTGGACATGCTCCGGCATCGGTGCTGGAACTCGGGGTGTGCAAACCACATCCCGTCTACGGCATGGGTTCGGTAGCTGAGCCTCGAAAAGCTACCCTCGACGGTTTCCGAGTTTGGGCCTCAAAACTCGGGGTGGCCGGTTTCCGAGTTTGGGCCTCAAAACTCGGCAAGGACGGTTTCCAGGTTTGGGCCACAAAACCTGGGCGTGCGGGTTTCTGAGTTTGGGCCACAAAACTCAGCCTGAGGACAGGTTTCCCGGTTTCGGCCTCAAAACCGGGGGAAGGCCCAGGTTTCCTGTTTCGGCCTCAAAACCGGGGGAGGTCCGCAAAAAGGACGGTCGACGCGTGGCGGCGTGGAGAGGCTGGCGCTGAGGCGAGGCTATCCACGAGGTAGGCGCGGCGGTCGATTGGGCGGCACGTGGCGGCATCCTGAGGCTTGCGTCGAGGCGAAGCTACGGATGAGGAAGGCGCGTGGCCGTCAGATCCATCAGCAGAGTTGGATCGGGATACCCCTAGGGTTGGCCGTTTCGCTCAAGTATCTAGGGGTAGTAAGGGATTATTGTTTTAGGCTATAAATAAGAGAGGCACCCCTCCTCTCCCTTTATCCTTGCAGTCATTTGTTCCTGAGCTTTCTCTCTCTCTAGCCCTCGCTTAGGTTCTAATCATACCTCGCTGCAAGCGATCCGTAGAGACGGGAATCATACCTCTGTGTATTTGGATCTTTGAGGAAACGAGACCGTATTCTCGTTGTCTCCTCGTGTGGAGGAATTTCGGCTGAAATCGAATCGTGTTTTGTGTTCTTCACATTTTGGTTTTTCATCTCTTGGAGATTTGCTTCGTTCTCCCTCTCCACGAGATGATTTTCGATTCCACTTGAATCAATTTGTTCTTGGTCGTGAGCCCCTTCTTTCACCGAAGGATTTCTCTCCTAACCTCACGAATCCATAGATCGGGTTGATTTTGTGTTCGTTCTTCCTTCTTTCCCCTTTCCGGTGATCCTCGGATTTCTATTAATTGACTTGGATTGGTGCGATGATTTCTTAGGATTAGCACCCCAATACATAGAGGAACACCTGGGAGGAGTTTGATCGAAGTCCCTTTTTAGTTTGGTGAAGTTTCGATCGAATTGACTCTTTGTCCCGAGCGTTTTTGTGCGTTCTGTTCATCCGCGGACAGTCCGCGCCCCCAGCGGCGGACAGTCCGGGGATCGGGGCTTGGCTAGGTCAGAACTACGTAGCGCGATAGTTCGCGGTCTCGTGACCAGCGGACAGTCCGCCAGTGACCCGCGGACAGTCCGGTGTCACATCGGACGCAGCACAGGATCAGCATCGAACGCTCGACGGTCACTGTTCACTGTACCGCGGACAGTCCGGCGTGCAAACCGCGGACAGTCCGGGAGTCGTCCAGAACTTGATCAGAACAGTTCTGCTTCTGTCCTTTTGCCGCGGACAGTCCGCACCTCCAGTGGCGGACAGTCCGACGTTGGGCGGACAGTCCGGGACCCTGAACCCGGACAGTCCGCGAACCTGCTGTTTGTTCAGTTTTGTTCCGTGGCTTTGGCAGTTGGTTTTGGGGTTTCTCCGGAGGTTCCGCTGTACCACTAGGACATCTCCTAGGGTATCCACCTACTCGTAGGTCGTGAACACTCCGGTCGTTTCAAGTCTTTGCTTTTGGGGTGACTTTCTGGGACAAGGGCTATACAATTCAGAAGTTGAATTTGAAGCTCCCATTCACCCCCCCTCTGGTCGCTAATCCGGTCCTTCAATTGGTATCGGAGCGGGTTAAGGATCTCTCCTACCTTAATCGGTTTCGGATCCTAAGGGCGACATGGAACGAGGGAATAGCAAGGCTCCTTGGTTCGATGGAACGAACTATCCCTATTGGAAGATTCAGATGCGTGCTTATCTCAACAGCATCGGATCTTCTGTCTGGGAGATATGTGAGAACACTGAGTACGTAGTCCTTGCGGCTCGTGTGGGTCAGATCCAGATTGACCAACACGAGGCCAACTCCAAGGCTCGTAATGCTCTTCTGGCCAGCCTCTCCCTTCCTGAGTTCGAACGTATCTCAGAGCTTGAGACGGCACGAGAGATCTGGGTGAAGCTTCAAAGCTATCACGAGGGAACCGCTCATGTTAAGACCAGACTCTTCGAGACCTACAAGCGAGAGTACGAGAACTTTGTTCAGTTGGAGGGAGAGACGATTGACGCCATGTTCGCACGTTTCCAAACGATTGTGAACAAGATGCGTGCCAATCGGGCCAACCTACCCTATGACGATCATGAGAGGGCTCTCAAGTTGCTATACGCCCTGGATCGGAGGGTATGGGAGGTAAAGGTGTCGACCATCATGAGTCTCCTACTTACGACACCCTCACCGTGGACGAGCTATCAGCAAGCTCAAGTCTACTGAGATCGATCACCTGACTCAGGCCAAGCTGAAGAACCCATCTTCACACACCATGGCTTTGGTCTCAGGCACAGGTGGATCGACTTTCTCTGCTGACGCTTCACCTCCTCTTGTCGCGTTGTCTTCTTTGCATACAGTCACGGAGGAGCAGTTGGAGGCGCTGGGAGATGATGAGCTCGCCCTCGCCATCACCCGGTTCTCGCGGTTTCACAACAACCGCCTGAATCACCGGCGTGGTGGCGCACGCGAGGGCTGCTACAAGTGTGGTGATCTAGACCACTTCATGGCGAACTGCCCCAAGAACGTCAAGAACTTCCCCGGCAAGAACCGCAACTTCAGGCGCAAGGGCAAGCCGGAGAACAAGGCCGGGAAGAATAACAAGAACGACTTCTACCGCCGCCAAGAGGACATGGAGAAGGCTTTCGACGCCGGCAAACGTGCTTTCCTCGCCACCATCGGCGATGGCGAGAAAACTTCGACGGCGGTTCCAGCGATGACGAGTACCGAGCACAAGATGGAGGATCGCTTCAACGGACTCTGCTTCTTCGGCAACTCCTCCAAGGGCTTTTGCACCATGGCCTTGGATGAAGAGGACCGCAAGCACCAGGCAGAGGACACCGATGACGCTCACAACGACGACGACGACGGCAACGCTTCTGAGGTACCAAATTCTTCTGAAGTCGATCGTCTCACTGAGGAGTGGGATAGGTTTGTGGATTTGGTCGGTGTCTTGGAGAAGAGGCTTACAGAAGTGTTCCAAGAGCGCGTTGAGTTTAAGGCTAAGTTGAAAGAGGCGCGTAAGGAACTTGAGATTGCTAGGTCCGAGGTGAAGGTGGTCGATGTGGAGGAGTGTGAGGAGTGCATGATGCATATGACAAGCTTTGCCACCCTGCAAACCAAGTATGCCTCTTTGATTGAGTGTATGATGAGCTGAAGAGTAGGCTAGACTTGGTGGGTGATTGCAAAGAGTGTCCCTCCCTGAAGATAGAGCTGGAGGAAGTGAAGGCTAGGCCTTCTTTGCTGGGTGCGTGCAAGCTTTGTCCTAGCTTGCGAACTGAGTTGGCAGGAGTTAATGCCAAGCTTGCTGAAGCCTTGAAGGCCAGCTCAGTTAGCACCTTGTCCGCTCCATGTGAGCGATGCGTGGGGATGGAGCTTGAGATTGCCAACTGTCGGCATGAAAATGCAAACCGAGGAGGAAAACACATACCTTCGGTCCATCCTAAGTTGGGTGTCATGCAGTGAGCCGCAGTTGGGCATGATGATCAGTCAGTTCAAGAGGGGAACTGATTGCTCGGGAGTAGGCTTTACTTCAGGTGGGAAGGGCGCTAGTACCTTTGGTAAGATCGGTGAGTTTAGCGGAGTGAACCCGAGTGAGAAACCATCCGCTATCCCTAAGCTTACCAAGATCACCCCACCTGAGCCTCCTAAGCCTATCACCAAGGATGGCATCCTTGATGAACCTCCCAAGGCTCCACCTCGCAAGCAAGTGTGGGCTCCAAAACCTAACCATCTTAGGAACACACTTGACACCCTTCCTGATGTCTCTAGTGATCCCCTTCCGAAGGGCAAGCAGCCAGCCAGAGTGAAGAACCCTCGCAACAATAGGAACCAACAACCCAAGAGAGTGGTGAGGTTTGAGTGCGAGTACTGTCACCGTGAGGGTCACCTAGCTGAGTTTTGCTTTCGGAGGAAGAGAGACGCTAGGAAGGAGTTGGAGCTGAACAACCAGGCTAGGCACCACCCTCTCCATGGTGTGCAAGGTCGGGGAGTTCAGAGGCAGGGTGCTAGACCTGGAGGTGTACTCCTCTCTCAGGTAGCTAGGCCCCAGGCAGCTAGACCACAGGGTGGTGGTTGTGCCCGTCGCGGTTCCGGTCGTTCTCAATACGATCGGGAGCCGAGTGTAAGAGGTTTTGCTGCTCAGTCCCATAGCGGACCACCTTTTCAGTATGGTGGTGATCGCTTTGCTCAGATGGGACAGGTAGGTCAGTTTGGAGGTTTTCCGTTCCATAGCGGACCACCCTTTCAGGTTGGTGGTGATCGCTATCCACCCATGGGACGAGGACAGTTTGGTGTTGCTGCTAACACTTTTTCTGGGCCTATGACACAGCACTGGTATCCTTCTCAGTATACTAACCCCAGTGTTGTGCCATATGCTCACTTCCTGCCTTTCTATTGATGCAGGAACTTCGGTTGGAGAACATGTGGCTCATGGATTCCGGGTGTTCGCGCCACATGACCGGAAAGAAGGAATGGTTCTCCAGCCTTAGCCCCGTGATGCACAAGGAGTACATCACTTTCGGGATAATAGTAGAGGTAAGGTTGTTTCTCAGGGAGCCATTCGGCTCAATGAGAACTTTGTCCTGAAGAATGTTGCCTTGGTTTCAAATTTGCATTTCAACTTGCTCTCTGTTTCGCAACTTCTTGAGGATGATTGTGAAGTGCGCTTTAAGAAGGCTTTGAGTCGCGTTTTAGACCCTCGGGGAGATCTTGTTTGTCGGATTGTCCCTTTTGGCCGTGTTTTCAGAGCCGACTTTTCTCAGTCCTTCGGCTCTGCTAGGTGTTTGATGGCTGGTCCTTCTTCTGATTTGTGGAAGTGGCATAGGAGGCTCGGTCACCTGAGTTTTGACTTGCTTGCAAGGCTTAGCTCACTTGGCCTAATCCAAGGATTGCCCAAGCTTAAGTTTCAGAAGGACCTTGTTTGCCATCCGTGTCGTCACGGGAAGATGGTTGCTGCTTCTCACCCACCTTTACTCAGGTGATGACAAAGCGACCCGGCGAGCTTTTTCACATGGACACAGTCGATCCAGCTCGGGTTTGCTCAGCGGGTGGGAAGTGGTACGTTCTAGTGATCGTTGACGATTTTTCGAGGTTTCTTGGGTATTTTTTAATGAGGGTAAGGATGAAGCGTTTTCTTTTGCTCGTGACTTAATCTTGAAGTTGAAAACTGAGTTTCCCCCTGATACCATTAGAGCTATTCGTAGCGATAATGGTACGGAGTTTGATAACTCTCAGTTTGCCTCTTTCTGTTCTTCTAATGGAATCGAGCATCAGTTCTCTTCTCCTTATGTCCCTCAGCAGAACGGTGTTGTTGAGCGCAAGAACCGGACCCTTGTTGAGATGGCCAGGACGATGCTCGATGAGCATAGGACTCCTAGGCGTTTTGGGCCGAGGCGATCAACACCGCTTGCCATGTTTAAAATCGCATCTTTCTTCGTGCTTTAATGAAAAAGACTTCTTATGAGTTGCGTTTTGGACGAGTACCCAAGGTGTCTCATTTTCGGGTGTTTGGGTGTAAGTGCTTTATCCTGAAGCAAGACAATTTGGATAAATTTGAATCTCGCTCTGCCAATGGGGTGTTTCTTGGTTATGCCTCTTATTCACGTGCTTATCGAGTTCTTAACCTTGTAACTAACCAGATAGTGGAGACCTGCGAGGTCACATTCGACGAAACTATGCCTTGTGTTTCTTCTGCTTTTGAGGTTGCAGGAGAACAGGAGATGGGAGAGACCATCTTTGTGGAGGAGGAGCAGGAGAATGCCGATTGGGGTGATCCCGAGCCAACTCCACTGGCTGCCCCCATCGACCCTGCGACGTCTACTTCAGCTCGAGGACCAGATCCCACTACGTCTTCTTCTTGGGGTGCTCTAGAGCCACCTCTCCAGCGAGCACCCGCTGCACCTGAGGAGCGACAGCATCTGGCGAGGGGGAGGCGACTTCGGCGAGGCAAGCGCCCCGAAACGTTCAGCAAGTTCACCCCTCACGACAGATGATCGGCGGCATCGACCAGCGAGTCACGCGGTCGCGAGCGTATGAAATCTCCCACTTTGCTCATTCTGCATTCGTTGCGTCTTTTGAGCCCAAAGATGTTGGACACGCACTTTCTGATTCTAACTGGGTCAATGCCATGCATGAGGAGCTAGAAAACTTTGAGCGAAACAAAGTCTGGACCATAATTCCACCTCCACCACAATGCCACCCTATAGGTACCAAATGGGTTTTCAAAAACAAAGAGGGTGAGGATGGGATGGTAGTGAGGAACAAGGCTAGGCTAGTAGCCCAGGGTTTCTGCCAGAAAGAGGGTATAGACTATGATGAAACCTTTGCCCCTGTAGCCCGTTTAGAAGCCATTAGAATCCTTCTAGCCTTTGCTGCTTCGAAGGGTTTTAAGCTTTACCAGATGGATGTCAAGAGTGCCTTCTTGAATGGGTATATAGAGGAAGAGGTTTATGTTAGGCAACCCCCTGGCTTTGAGGATCCCAAGTTTCCAAACCATGTTTATAAACTTTCAAAAGCGCTGTATGGTTTGAAACAAGCCCCGAGAGCGTGGTATGATCGTTTGAAAAACTTTTTACTCTCCAAGGGTTTCAAAATGGGACGGGTTGATAGAACTTTGTTTCTCCTCAAGCAAGGCAACGATACCCTGTTAGTCCAGATTTATGTGGATGATATCATCTTTGGTGGCTCCTCTCATGCGCTTGTTGCAAAGTTTTCAGATACTATGAGCAGGGAGTTCGAGATGAGTATGATGGGCGAGTTGACTTTCTTCCTCGGGTTGCAAATTAAGCAAACCCGAGATGGGACTTTTGTGCATCAAGGAAAGTACACGAAGGATATCCTGAAGAAATTCGACATGGGCGAGGCCAAGCCTCTTACGACGCCCATGCCGACGACTGCGGCGATGGACGCGGACCAGGACGGAGAGCCGGTTGACCAGAAGGAGTACAGAAGCATGATTGGCTCGCTTCTGTACCTGACGGCAACGAGGCCAGATATACAGTTCTCTGTGTGTCTGTGCGCTCATTTTCAGGCGTCCCCTCGGACTTCCCACAAGCAAGCGGTCAGTGCATCATGAGGTACCTCCGATACACCTGAGTTCGGACTTTGGTACTCTTCTTCTTCGACTCTTTCGCTTTGTGGTTATTCCGATGCAGATTTTGCCGGCTGTCGGCTTGAGCGTAAGTCTACTTCTGGGACGTGTCAGTTTCTTGGGTCTTCTTTGGTTTCGTGGTCTTCTCGCAAACAGTCGAGCGTAGCCCAGTCTACTACAGAAGCCGAGTATGTTGCCGCTGCTTCTTGTGCTTCGCAGCTTTTATGGGTTGCTGCTACATTGCATGATTTTGGTCTAGATTTCAGTCGGGTCCCTTTGCTTTGCGACAGCACTTCTGCCATTAGTGTAGCAAAGAACCCTGTTCTTCACTCCAAGACCAAGCACATCGATGTTCGCTTTCATTTTCTTCGTGATCACTATGAGAAAGGCGACATTGATCTTAGGCATGTAGACACTCATAACCAGGTTGCGGATATTTTCACCAAGCCTTTGGATCTCTCAACTTTTGCTAGGTTGAGAGGTGAGCTTGGTGTATGTTTCCCCTTTTAATTGGGGAAACATTTTGCCTGTTGTACTATAATCTGACTTTCTGATCCTTTTTGTTTTTGGGTCTTGAGTCTTTCTGTTTTTGTTTTGATTGGCTCTGATTCTGACTTCATCATGCATACATCTTTTACTTCAAGCTTCATGTCTATATTCCTTAGAATGAATTTATGCTCTGATTAGTGTATGCTTCGATGATATATGATGATGCTTGTAGCTTAGGCTCTCTTTGATCACTGTTACATTTTGTGAGCTAAGCTATTTCTTTCAGAACGCTGAACATTTGAATAACTTAAAAACGTGATTCTTGTTCACCATTGAGATTGACAACTAGCATGTGTAGGATGTGTTGAGATCACTTGAGCTATTTCATATATGCTAGGTTGCTATGTCTCTAGTTCTGAGTCATTCACTTGCTTGGACTGTTCATAATCTGCTTAAATGAACCAAGTTTTAGTGAATTGGTAAGATCGAGATGGGATTGCTTTGTCAGCACATCACGGTATCGAGACTGTTTCTCATAGCACCTTGAGTTAAACTTGAGCCGTGTAGTGTAAGACCAAAACCGATGCTTTAAGCTCCTGATTGCATATGCATAGGCTTAGCACGGTTGAAAAGTTAGGCAATGACAAGTTTTCAACCTCTCGCAATCACAAGCTAAATTTAAACTTGTGTAAACACCACCGCTGCAAATATCTCCGATAAAATCTAAAAACACAAGTTTACGTTTCACTCTATAGCATGATGGTTGAACCTTGCTAGGGGTAGTTCACCTTACATATATGTTTAGCACTTGTTTGACTTCCTGTCTATACATGCTTAGTGCTAATTTCATGGTGAACCTCCTTTCTAATGGCTTAAAACTGCTCACTAAGCTTATGTATTCATATTTTGTTGTCAGTGATCAGTTTGAGCCTTTGCTAGCACTTGTGTATGTTGCTATGTATTCGAATTAGCATTCATTAGAGCATTCTTTCACTCTTTCGAGTATATACTTGAAGCTGCTAACATGCATTTTTGACTCATGTGCATTTTCTTGACTCCGATAGGCATATCCTAGCTCCGTTTGCCTTATTTGAGCTTTTTCCCCTCTCTTTTGTTTGCAAATTGCCCCAAGGGGGAGAATGTTTTCGAAGATGAGATTTCGATTTTCTGTGGTGACAATTTGCAACTTAAGCTTCACTTGTTGAGGGGGAGTTCTTTGAGTAAGGGGAGTTTTTCTGCCTGTTTTGAGTTATAAGCTTCCAGCTAGTGGTGTTGAGCCCATTCTGCCTCTTCTTGAGGACTAGCTTGTTTCTGACTTGGTTGCGTCGAGCCGTTGCCCATGTCTTTGGGAACCAAGTTTTGTGCTCTCATTTTGATCGAGTTTTGCTTCTGATGAGTTGTCGCTCCGATCTTTTGCTTGTTGTGTCGAACCGTTGCCCATGTCTTTGGGGACCAAGCTTCGCTTATCTCGAATTGTTCTTCTTCGGCCTTTTCTCTGGCTTTTGAACTTTCGAGTGAGTTTTTCCCTTTCTATCTAATTCTGCTTCCTTTTATTCTGGTTACGAATACTATGAGTTGACGATGCACTCATCAAGGGGGAGATTGAGAACACAAGGTTGATAAGTGCCCTTGTGGTTCCCTTCCTGAGTGATGAGTGATCGATCACGGGCAACATGTCTCTTGGCTGTGTTGATGTGCAGGTGCGGAGCTCGGGCAGTGGTCGAAGGTGAGGTGAAGGTCAAGTAGGGACGTGCCGTGCCGACGGACCGGAGCGGTGAAGGGCGGACGTGGAGCTTGGACCGACGGACTAGGAGACCTGAGGATCAGCTGTGGTAGCTGGCACGTGGCGTTGACAAGCAAGAGTACATGGGGATGTGCGGTGCATCGGCCGAGTTGGGAGGTTGCCCGGCGTGGAGGCTGGAGATGCTCCGGCATCGGTGCTGGAACTCGGGGTGTGCAAACCACATCCCGTCTACGGCACGGGTTCGGTAGCTGAGCCTCGAAAAGCTACCCTCGACGGTTTCCGAGTTTGGGCCTCAAAACTCGGGGTGGCCGGTTTCCGAGTTTGGGCCTCAAACTCGGCAAGGACGGTTTCCAGGTTTGGGCCACAAAACCTGGGCGTGCGGGTTTCTGAGTTTGGGTCACAAAACTCAGCCTAGGACAGGTTTCCCGGTTTCGGCCTCAAAACCGGGGAAGGCCCAGGTTTCCCGGTTTCGGCCTCAAAACCGGGGGAGGTCCGCAAAAAGGACGGTCGACGCGTGGCGGCGTGGAGAGGCTGGCGCTGAGGCGAGGCTATCCACGAGGTAGGCGCGGCGGTCGATTGGGCGGCACGTGGCGGCATCCTGAGGCTTGCATCGAGGCGAAGCTACGGATGAGGAAGGCGCGTGGCCGTCAGATCAACGATCAGCAGAGTTGGATCGGGATACCCCTAGGGTTGGCCGTTTCGCTCAGTATCTAGGGGTAGTAAGGGATTATTGTTTTAGTCTATAAATAAGAGAGGCACCCCTCCTCTCCCTTTATCCTTGCAGTCATTTGTTCCTGAGCTTTCTCTCTCTCTAGCCCTCGCTTAGGTTCTAATCATACCTCGCTGCAAGCGATCCGTAGAGACGGGAATCATACCTCTGTGTATTTGGATCTTTGAGGAAACGAGACCGTATTCTCGTTGTCTCCTCGTGTGGAGGAATTTCGGCTGAAATCGAATCGTGTTTTGTGTTCTTCACATTTTGGTTTTTCATCTCTTGGAGATTTGCTTCGTTCTCCCTCTCCACGAGATGATTTTCGATTCCACTTGAATCAATTTGTTCTTGGTCGTGAGCCCCTTCTTTCACCGAAGGATTTCTCTCCTAACCTCACGAATCCATAGATCGGGTTGATTTTGTGTTCGTTCTTCCTTCTTTTTCCACTTTCCGGTGATCCTCGGATTTCTATTAATTGACTTGGATTGGTGCGATGATTTCTTAGGATTAGCACCCCAATACATAGGGAACACCTGGGAGGAGTTTGATCGAAATCCCTTTTAGTTTGGTGAAGTTTCGATCGAATTGACTCTTTGTCCCGAGCGTTTTTTGTGCGTTTCTGTTCATCCCGCGACAGTCCGCGCCCCCAGCGGCGGACAGTCCGGGGATCGGGGCTTGGCTAGGTCAGAACTACGCAGCGCGATACTGTTCGCGGTCTCGTGACCAGCGGACAGTCCGCCAGTGACCCGCGGACAGTCCGGGGTCACATCGGACGCAGCACAGGATCAGCATCGGACGCTCGACGGTCACTGTTCACTTGTACCGCGGACAGTCCGGCGTGCAAACCGCGGACAGTCCGGGAGTCGTCCAGAACTTGATCAGAACAGTTCTGCTTCTGTCCTTTTGCCGGCGGACAGTCCGCACCTCCAGTGGCGGACAGTCCGACGTTGGCGGACAGTCCGGGACCCTGAATCCGGACAGTCCGCGAACCTGCTGTTTGTTCAGTTTTGTTCCGTGGCTTTGGCAGTTGGTTTTGGGGTTTCTCTCCGGAGGTTCCGCTGTACCACTAGGACATCTCCTAGGGTATCCACCTACTCGTAGGTGGTGAACCTCCGGTCGTTTCGAGTCTTCGCTTTGTGGGTGACTTTCTGGGACAAGGTCTATACAATTCACGAGTTGAATTTGAAGCTCTCATTCACCCCCCTCTGGTCGCTAATCCGGTCCTTCAGAGTTTGGGCCACAAAACTCAGCCGATGGACGAAAGGTTTCCCGGTTTCATCCTCCAAACCGGGGGGAGGTCCAGGAAAAGGACGACGACGAGTGGCGGCACGTGACGGCATCCGTGAGGTCACGTCGAGGCAAAGCTACCTGATTGCGGCGTGGCCGTCCGTCGATCCATCAACTTCGAGTTTGACAGGATACCCTTAGGTTAGCCTGCTCGCTCATTAGCAGTAGGGGTAGAACGGGAATAATTGTATTAGGCTATATAAGGAGAGGCCACCCCTCCCTCTAGACTATCTCAGCCATTTGCTACTTTCACTTAGGGTTTCCTGTTCTCCCACATCCCTGCTGTAGCTACTGAGATCCGCAGAGACGGCTTAATCATACCTTTGTGTATTTGGATTTGCGGAAACGGGACCGGATTCCCGTTGTCCTCCTTGTGGGGACGAATTTCGGCTGGCAATTGAGATTGTGATTCGCGTTCTTGAGTTGTTCTTGGTGTTTTGCTTTTTGTCTCAATTCTCCCGTGGCTCGATCTCCCTCTACGTTGCGTCTTTTTCGAATCCACTTGAATCAACTTGTTCTTTGATGTGAGGAGAACTTTTCCAGCGAAGGAATTCATCTCAATCCTCACGAACAAGTAGATCGGGTCGATTCAAGTTCTGTGGTGACTTTTTGTTCTTGCACCCTCTCCTTTGATTTCCCGGAGTTTGAGTTGATTTGAGCGGATGATTTCCTAGGAGTAGTCTTCCAACTACCTAATGATCATCTTCTCCAAGTTTGGGATCAAGGGATTTGGTTTGGATCGAATTTAGGGAGATTTGAGAGAGGGGCGACTGAAATCGCCCTCTCTGGGTGGTCACGGACAGTCCGCCGTGGATACCGCGAACAGTCCGCGCGTCGGACTCAGCCGGTTCAGTGGCTGCGCGTCTCGGTGTGTTTGGTCTCGGTGATTGGCGGACAGTCCACCGTTGGGGAGCGCGGACAGTCCGGGCCCGAGCAGGGGGTGTTAAGCAGACTTGTTGTTTTGCGCATTTGGCCGACGGACAGTCTGCCACAGGCTCGCGGATAGTCCAGCACAGGGCAGACTGTCTAGGACCCTGCTGAGTGTTGGTATTCAGTGCGTTTGCTCTCCCGACCTTTCCGCTTTGTTTCTGGACTTCTCGTTTGCTCCTAGAGTTCACCCGGAACCTCTCTAGTATCTTTGTGACTTGTTAGCATCGGTATTTAGGGATTTCTCAACGTAGTCTTCTATCTACGTTCGGGAGTAGGTTTTTAGGCTTGGACTTGACTCGGCGCTTTCGAGTTTTGGTTTGCTCTCGTTTGGTGGTGCCTCGCTGTGATCCTAGGGATCATCCACCCTCTTTCCGAGGGTCGTGGGCATCACGCTTGTGTCCGAAGTTTTTGGGTTGATTTGCCGGGACAAAGGCCGAAGTTTTGAAAGAAATTTTTAGGCTCCCATTCACCCCTCCTCTGGTCGCCTTTGGTAGCTTTCTCGGTCCTTCAACTTCCTAGTCTATAAGGCAAGTATATCAGTTGTGGTGGAATTTGGAACACTCATCATAGAGGATCTCATCATGTAGCATTTTTAACTTTTCAAAGGATAATTTTCCAGAACTCTATATCACTAGGAACAAGATAAATAGCAGTTCAACCTTTTCATATCATACTCGTCAAACACCTAGACTTAGGTCAAACTTTTGCAACCCACAAATTTCAGATTCAAGTAAGTTTCGTGCTAAAACAATCTTATCCAAAACTCGGGAGAATTTCAGATCGACATCAACTTCGAGTTGGACAGGATACCCTTAGGGTTAGCCTGCTCGCTCATTAGCAGTAGGGGTAGAAGGGGAATAATTGTATTAGGCTACATAAGGAGAGGCCACCCCTCCCTCCAGACTATCTGTGGCAGAACCTCCTAAATAAGTGGCCCACATGCACCCATCATTGTCCTAAGGACCTTTGATCGGCGTGCACGAGTTTCCAAGTGACTCAAGAGGTCTGTCGGGTGTCCTCGGGAAACCCGAATCATCCACGTTATATTCTTTCCAGGATAATCCCTCATCAAGCATTACAGTATTACAACAGTTTTATAGGTAAGATAATCAGAGTAAAGCGGAAAGATTATAATACAAAGATTTAAAACTTATGTTTAAAGTTTACATCACCAAAGTACTTATTACATAACTTGTCGGAACTTTATATTACATAACTCATTCAAAAGAGGTTACTTGCCCAAGGTCACACATCAGAATCGTTATCACTCTCTTCTACCAGAGTGAAGTAGCATTGTCCATCGAAAGGTGGATCCATGCACTCACCTGCAACAAGGGTTAACAAACCCTGAGTACAAAAGTACTCAACAAGTCTTAACCGTCTAGAAAAAGAGAGAGCCTCAGGTATGAAGGCTATAGGGATCAAGGTAAGGCTTTAGCAAGATCAAAACATTTCTTTTGCATAAAAGCTTACTAATAGTAAAGCCTATTTTCAAGTTTTAACTCAAGATTAAACTTTATACTATCCCAAGATTCTCAAACTTTCATAAGCATACCACATCTTTCGTTCTTATTTCATAAAGATCCAATTCATTACTACGGTGCGGGTCAGTGGATTGAGGCTCCATATCCGAGAAACACGGCGATTCGAATCGTTTAAAACCCAGCTGGGGATTCAGTACCACACGACATATGTAGAACTTAATCTTGCATACGTCAACCCTATCTATAGATCCTCCCATACAAGACCGGGTTCGCGCCACCCGAGAGTACAGTACACCTCGAACCCGACTATCTCATAGCCCCGAGGGTACACGCTACTCCCGCCATCTCTCCCACTCCCAGTGCGCGATTAGCCGTTCTCAGGTATCGGAATAGCTATAGACGAGGCTTACCACCACATGTGGGCTGTACTCAAAGGTCTCAATCACACAGCAGGCCAACAACGATAAGGTCCTAGGTTGGGTAACCTTACAACAAGACTCCATTCTTGATGTAAGTTACTTTGATTATCATGTTATTTCAAGATTCATAATTTCTATAACATAGCAACCATTTTTAAAAGCACCTACTATAAGAAGTAGTAAAGCATGGCTAAGCATACTAAGCATTTTCATAAAACGGGTATCAATTTAAGTATTGGAAACATCAAGGTTTGGTAATGCATCAAATAGGGTTCACCACCTCCTATTCACTTAATGCATCATATAACTCAAGTGATATAAAACTTTATAAAATACAAGGATGGTTTAATGTCCGGGGCTTGCCGCTTGAGGATCAGTGAAGTCCGAAGATTCTGAAAAACAAGAAAGGTCTGCACCCTCAGGAGAAATCCACCGAGAGTTAGGGCCTTCCGAAGCGGGATCTACACGTAGAAGTGCATATGCATGAATAATGAGATGCTTATGATATGATCATGGTAAAGATAGGAATTTTCTTAACTATAACCTTTACAGAGTACACCTTTCCATCGCGGTAAAGTTGCAAACCAACAAACCCACTTTAGCTATAATAAACACTAAACAGGTTTATTATTTTCTGATAAAGCAACTTACAAGCAACAAAAAGGTATTTGTATAAAGGAAACCCATAACCAGGGAGCAAATCTTGCTAGTTTTCCACTGGTTGTCAAACAATTCCAAAAGTCACACAAATCTACAGGGATCAACTATTTCTATTTATTTTATTAATCATTTTAATTAGCCTTTTATTTATACACCAAGCATACTTTGTCAAACAGAGATGAAATTAAACATGAAGGTGTATATTAGTGATATAAACTCCCATGTCAAATTTCATGATTTTTGGATAACCACAGAAAATTACATAATTCCCCAAAGTTGCATTTATTAATTAAAGCACAGATTTTATTGGCATAGTAAAAATGCTCCAAACACAAGTTTCATAATTTTTATATTAGCACAGACATGCTAGCATCACTCATGTCAAATTTCATAATTAACAGAGCTATAGATTAAATATAGCAAAATTAACAAAATTGCTTACTGTTCAAAAAGATAGAAAAAGAAAAACGAAAACCATCCCAAACTGGGCTTGCGGCCCAGTCCGACGCGGCCCAACCGCGCAAAAACAGCCCAGCCTGGCTCCCGCCCGCGCGCTCTGGCTACTTTGCAAAAGAGTCCTCCGACTTAAACGAAACTAACCCGCAGTCCTACCGCACTATTTACATGAGTCTGTGGTTTTTCAAACCAACACCCTGCAAGAACTCGTCTTTACAACGAGGAGGTCCTTGACCAAGGCTGGCGCACACGGCGACGAACCGAGCGGCGGCGAGCCTTACGCCGGCCATCTCCGACCAGTAGAGACCCAACTAACGCGCGCATCAACTCCGGCTAAGCAACCGCAGTCGATTGAGCCCCCAACCCTAAACGCTACCGCTCTGGTTAAACCTGGCCACGTACGGCGACGGATCGGATCTCGGCGAGACTGTTCCGGCGAACTCAGGCCGGTAGCAAAAGAACGGAGGGGCTAGGAAGCTTTAGTAGCTCACCCTGGTGCTGCCTGTGTAGTTGGTTCGAGCGGAGGATGAACGGAGGGAAGGTGTCCACGGAGCAGTGGCTTCCGGCGGCAAGCTCCGGCGAAGAAAAAGGTTGTTCCGGCGAGACCTGAGTATCAACAAGGAAACCATCGAGCCGATAAGCACCCTGGCGTCAAGGTGAAACGGAAACAAAAGACAGTGAGAGTAGAGGAGTGCCGGTAGAGCTGGCCACGGTGAGGTAGAGCGCGGCGGTGATTTTGCCCGGCGGAATGAAGAACGGCGAGCTCTTGCTCTCTGAGGCAGTAGAGTTTGAAGTGAGAGTTTCTGGAGGTGCGCAAGGAAGTAAGGAACTTATATCCACGGTAAATTTTGGATGAGGATACTCGGTTTGCCGTGAATTGGAGATTGGGACAGAGGGGAGCTCGTCTGTGCTTTGGTGGCGCGACAACGATGACGAGCTCGGGAGAAGACGCCACGGAGCAGGGAGAGCGCCAGCAGCTGGTTAACTTCGCCACGGAGACCAGCACGCGCTCGATCGAGAAGAGAAGAACGGTGCCCATCGCGCTGGCGTTGCCGACCCTAGCTCGGTCGGTCACCGCCATGAACAGGGAAGAAAGCTTATCCCCTCCTTCACCTTTAAACCTTTTCGGAAAAATGAAATTACTCGAGATTTTTAAATATAAGTTGAAAATATGCTAAAATATCAAATGCTCAGAATTCAAAACTGAACATCTTTTATTTTTGCAACATAAACAGAAAATGCTTAGATTTTGAATTAGGGTTTGCAAATCAAAAGGGGACAATTAGGGCAAAAGGGTATTTTCACAATTGCTTAGATTTCGTATGAAACTTGGAAAACTTTATACATCAGAGTTGATCTTATCAAAAATAGAACAACTTTGCTTTAAGTATACTCAAATTCTTTTTAGATTTTGATTGCTATTAAAGGGGATAAAATAGGATTTTTGAATTAATAACATTACTTAAATGAATTCCAACCAAAATTTGAATTATACCTCAATGGTGACTTGAAATATGTTCCAAATACACCTTTGAGACACAATACCAAGATTTGGTAAAGATTCCATTACTTTATTAGAAATTACCATAATACCCTTATATAGCATAAAAGCATTAATCACACATAAGAAAACATAAACTAGAGTTTCTACTTAAACACTCCTTACACTAAGCACAAGCATAAAGAATAAACTTGTTTTTAGTGAATGCAAAATTGGGTTATCAACTCAAGTGAAATGCTAATGCATATGATGACATGTCAGGTTTTAGTTTGCTTAACACCAGAGTGTTACAGCTCTTTCCCCCTTAAAGAAATCTCGTCCCGAGATTTAACTTGTAGGCTAACTAATGGAAAAGGAAATGTGTCAGACACTTCCATTACTAACCTTTACACAAAGCAGGGGATAGGTCATCACATAACATATTACAAGAATTAGACAGAAGAAAGAAACTCAGGAAAACTTTCTAAGAGAAACTCTTCCGACTCCCACGTGGCTTCTTCCTCCGTATGTTGATTCCATTGAACCTTGTAGAACTTGACAGTTCTTTTTCGCGTAACTCGATCTTTCTGGTCAAGAATTTTGATAGGATATTCTGAGTATGTCAGATCAGGCTCTAATTCAACCTCTTCCACATGAATGACATGATCAGGTACTTGAAGACATTTCTTTAATTGAGAGACATGGAACACATTATGGACTAAAGATAGCTGTGGTGGTAAATCAAGTTGATATGCCACCTTTCCACATCTTTTAAGGATCTGATAAGGACCTATATATCGAGGTGCAAACTTCCCTTTGATTCCAAATCGAGTAACTCCTTTCATAGGTGACACCTTGAGATAAACATAATCACCAACTTCAAAGGTAAGGGACCGACGTCTCTTATCGGCATAACTCTTTTGCCTAGATTGCGCTATCTTCATGTTCTCTCGAATTAACCTGACTTTTTCTTCAGCTTCCTTAACTAAGTCAACTCCAAAGAAACTACGTTCTCCAGGTTCAGACCAACTTAACGGTGTTCTGCATCTTCTGCCATACAGAGCTTCAAATGGTGCCATCTTAATGCTCTCTTGATAACTATTATTGTAAGAGAACTCTGCTAAAGGCAAACATTCATCCCATTCTCTGAATAATTGAGTACACAGGATCTTAACATATCTTCTAAGATCTGATTAACTCTTTCAGTCTGACCCCGGTCTGTGGATGATACGCTGTACTATGCAAAAGCTTGGTACCCAAAGATTCATGTAAGTGCCTCCAGAAAACATTGACAAACTGTGTCCCTCTATCAGACACGATAGTCTTAGGAATGCCATGCAGACTTACAATTCTGTCAAAATATATCTTGGCATAGGTAGATGCTGGATATGCTGTTTTAACAGGTATGAAATGAGCTGATTTAGTCAGACGATCAACAATGACCCATATGGAATCAAACCCTTTTGATGTTCTGGGCAGACCACTATAAAGTCCATACTAATGTCATCCCACTTCCAAGATGGAATTGGCAACGGTTGCAACTCTCCAGCAGACCAAAGATGCACTGCTTTTACTTTCTGACAAGTATCACATTTGCTACATAATTTGCAAT
The DNA here is from genome assembly GCA_009763385.1 of Coix lacryma-jobi var. lacryma-jobi. Classification (NCBI taxonomy): domain Eukaryota; kingdom Viridiplantae; phylum Streptophyta; class Magnoliopsida; order Poales; family Poaceae; genus Coix; species Coix lacryma-jobi. The sequence continues at coordinate 118,171,057 of CM019829.1, forward strand.
TTCAAGTTTCATCTTAGTCCACCAGAATTTCTGTTTCAGATCATGATACATCTTATTACTGCCTGGATGTACTGAAAATCTTGTGCATGAACTTCATCAAGAATCTGCTTTCTGAGTTCAGGAAACTTTGGAACTACTAACCGATCTTTGAACCAAACCACTCCAGCTTCATCTATGTTGAAATTGGAATTCTGCTCAGAATGAATCTTTCTTTCAGATGGATCATACCCTTGCTTTCCTTCTGGGCTGCATTGATTTGATCTTTAATGGATGATTGAACGGTCACATTTGCAAGATTTCCTTGTGGAATCATTTCAAGGCTTAACCTTTCAAACTCATGGCACAAAGTAAGATCTATCTGCTTGACTTCCAGACAATTGCAATGACCCTTTCGACTGAGTGCATCTGCCACTACATGGCTTTACCTGGGTGATAGTGCACTTCAATATCATAATCTTTTATCAGTTCTAACCATCTTCTCTGACGCATATTTAACTCAGACTGAGTGAAGATGTATTTCAAGCTTTTATGATCAGTGTATATGTGACAAATATTACCCAACAAATAATGTCGCCAGATCTTCAGAGCATGGACTACAGCTGCCAACTCTAGATCATGTGTTGGATAATGTTCTTCGTGTCGCTTAAGTTGTCGTGAAGCATAGGCAATGACTCTACCTTCTTGCATTAGTACACACCCAATACCTTTACCTGAAGCATCACAATAAACATCGAAAGATTTTTCAATATCTGGCTGAGCTAATACTGGTGCAGTTGTCAAAAACTTTTTCAGAGTCTGAAAAGCTTCTTCACATTCCGTTGACCATACAAACTTGGTGTCATTCTTTAGCAATGTTGTCATTGGTTTAGAGATCTTGGAGAAGTCAGGGATAAATCTACGATAATACCCTGCTAATCCTAAGAAACTCCGAACTTGATGTACTGACGTTGGTGACTCCCAGTCAAGAACTTCTTGGACTTTGCTTGGATCTACTGCAACACCTTCAGCTGATAGAACATGACCCAAGAATTGAACTTTGTCTATCCAGAACTCACATTTACTGAATTTAGCATATAACTGATGTTCTCTCAGACGAGTCAACACTATCCTGAGATGTTCTGCATGCTCTTCTTTGATTTTGAATAGATGAGAATGTCATCAATAAATACAACCACGAACTTATCTAGCTCTGGCATAAACACTGAATTCATCAAGTACATGAAATGTGCTGGGGCATTGGTCAGACCAAAGGACATGACTAGATATTCATACAGACCATATCTGGTAGTGAATGCTGTTTTGGAACATCTTCTGGTTTGATCTTGATCTGATGATACCCCGATCTCAAATCTATCTTCGAAATACCTTGCACCAGTAAGTTGATCAAAGAGAAGATCAATACAGGGCAAAGGATACTTATTCTTGATTGTCACTTCATTTAAGGGACGATAATCAACACATAGCCTCAAGGTATGGTCCTTCTTCTTCACAAAGATCGCTGGACAACCCATGGTGATGAACTGGGTCGAATGAACCTTATCTATCAAACCTTGCAACTGAGTTTTCAACTCTGCTAACTCTTTTGGTGACATTCTATAAGCTCTTCTGGCTATTGGTGCAGTTCCTGGTTTGAGTTCTATTTCAAATTCCACATCACCGATCAGGTGGCAGACCAGGTAAATCTTCTGGGAACACATCAGGAAACTCACAGACCACCGGAATGTTTTGGATTTCTTTGACAGAGGTAGCACACACTCGCTCAATTGCCCTCTTAAGAGTAGGAAGATGGGACAAGAAGTTGAGATTTGCTATAAGGTAAGTTGAGCTTGATGGTTCTATTCAAGGTGTCTATCACTGCACCTCTCTGGTTCATCCAGTTCATACCCAAGATCACATCTATACTTGGATCTTTTAAAACTATCATGGAGGTTGGAAATATATTTCCACCTAGATCTATAGGTACCTGATGTACCATTTCCTTAGTACATAGTCGACCCCCAGGTGATGTATAAAGAATTTATCTTTGGTTTCTCCAATAGATCTATGCTTCTTCTCTGCAAATGTTCTAAGTCATGAAAGTATGTGATGCACCAGAATCAAAAAGTGTAAGAGCTGGGTGTTGAGCAACAGGGAACATACCAAGCATAACAGGTTCTCCTCAGGAATAGCTTCTATTTGCGTATGGAAAACCTTTCCTGTTTTCTGAGTACCCTTACCCTTCTGATTGTTCTGTGCATTACCCTTGTTCTGATTTGCTTGTTGATTTCCTGCTGGCCTTGGTCCATTGGCATTGGAAACATTCTGCCTTGGATAAGGACAGTCACGAGAGAAATGTCCAGGCTTCCCACAATTGTAACATGGATAATTTGTAACTTGTGGCACTGGTGGACGAATAGCAGGAACATTCTGCTGACGTTGAACATTAAAAGGCATAGCAGGCCTTGCAAAAGTATTTGAAATTCTGTTGCTGAGGCGGACGATACGGTGGACGATAAGATGGACGGAACTGCTGGACTGGATGATATACGAGCCTCTGACGCTTCTTGTTGCCGCCAGATGATCCAGACCCTGACGCAAATCCCTTCTTTTTCTTAGCCTCCTTATGCTTGCGATTCTTTTCTTCACTAGCTATAGCAACATTCACTGTCTCATGATAATTCATATTACCACAAGTTGTCATCATAGACTGAAGCTTTGTATTCAATCCTCTCATGAAACATGACTTCTTCTTCTCATCAGTATTGACTTGGTCAAAGGCATATTGGGACAGATGATTAATTTCCCAATGTACTGCATTACAGGTTCATCTCCCTGACGGAGAGCCAAGAACTCTTCAAGCTTCATCTTCATCACCCATCTGGAATATAATGAGCCCTGAAGGCCTCCTTGAATTCAGCCCAAGTGATTCGATGGCCGGCTGTTTGAACAGCTAGTAAATTTGCCCACCAAACCCCTGCGGCTCCTCGAAGTTGCTGAGCTGCAAAAGCTGGCTTCTGGACTTCAGTGCAGTTGATAAGACTGAATTTTTGTTCCATGGTGCGGAGCCAATCATCAGCTTCAAGAGGTTCATCAGCTTTAGTGAACACTGGAGGACGGGTATCAGTGAAATCGACATATGTTGTCTCTTCCCTGTTATTACGGCGCGACCACGTTGACCACCATTCTGATTTTGTGCTAACAGAGTTGTTGCATTGACCAATGCTGCAATAGCATCAGCCAAAGAGGGTGGAACTGGTGGTGCATTAGGGATATCATCCCCACCATGGGAAGCACTAGCGCCACGAGTGTTAACAGGCATCTGTTTAAAACAAACCATACCCTGATTAACATTCATATTTATACATCATAACATGCATATCATGCTCATCTTATTTATCATACAAGTCCGCTCTGGGCAGGACTACTGAAACCACTATCTTGCACAACAGATCATACTAGAGGTTTTCTGACTAACTAGGTTACAAAGTCAGAAAGGTCACACTATGATACACCTATGCTTATTCAACCTCTAAATCTATGACTCTCCCTCAGATAGGCTTCATTTTCCATCGGTCTAACTCTTCATCTTCTTCTTCTCCTTCTTCTTCCTCCTCAGATTCCTTTTCACGAGTAGGTGGCATAGCAGGTTCTGGCTGCAACTGTGCAGTCAGCTCCTCTACCTGCCTATGAAGATCAGCATGATGGATCTGCATGAGGTTCTGATTGTCCCTCATTACATCTACTCGGGTTCGTGCCCGATTCCTCTGTTCGACGGCCTCCCTCCACTTACACTCATACTCTTGATGTTGCTCGTGGTGGTATTGCAACTGCTCACGTAACTCTTCCTTCTCTCTGGTGCCCCTCATTCTTTCTCCATTTGCCCTTGCCAACTCCATGTACAGGCGATCTACTTCCGCCTGAAGCTGTGACGAGGCACTGTTACTTCCTTCACCTTCTTCATAAGCAACCACTGGCTGGTTGCTTCCCACACTATCTGCGGGTTCGTCATCTCTTGGGGCAAGAACGTGTCGAGGAACACCTCGAGGCCCGGTACACTTGCGTGCAGTCTGTTTGGTACGGACCATCTGCTAAATATATTTATTTTGAATATTAGAACTATATATGTTCCAAGATTAAGAGACAGAGTTTTATAATTAGAAAGATATATATAGACTCTATTTAGATATAACTTCTAAGAGGGAAAGTTAATTATATGTTATCAATCATGATGCATGAATCGTACTTACGAACAAACACACATCAAACAAATAATTACTTTAAAGTAGTCACTTATAATAAAAGTGAACAACTTTCTTTTCACAATTAGGGCAATATTAAAAAGTTATAAGTATTGTTCCTTAGATATAAATATCACCATAACTATACTAAAAACATACCCATATAGATAGAAGGATAAGTCTAAAGAATGAATTAAGGCAAGTCAGAAGCATAAGACAAGTCTTAGAAGCAATTTGGACTCAAACTAATTCGAAATTTAGTTTGACTCAAACCTTTGAAGTTTTCAAAAATGAATACTGTTATACTTTCTAAGGGATCCTGCTCTGATACCAGCTGTGGCAGAACCTCCTAATTAAGTGGCCCACATGCACCCATCATTGTCCTAAGGACCTTTGATCGGCGTGCACGAGTTCCAAGTGACTCAAGAGGTCTGTCGGGTGTCCTCGGGAAACCCGAATCATCCACGTTATATTCTTTCCAGGATAATCCCTCATCAAGCATTACAGTATTACAACAGTTTTATAGGTAAGATAAATCAGAGTAAAGCGGAAAGATTATAATACAAAGATTTAAAACTTATGTTTAAAGTTTACATCACCAAGTACTTATTACATAACTTGTTCGAACTTTATATTACATAACTCATTCAAAGAGGTTACTTGCCCAAGGTCACACATCAGAATCGTTATCACTCTCTTCTACCAGAGTGAAGTAGCATTGTCCATCGAAAGGTGGATCCATGCACTCACCTGCAACAAGGGTTAACAAACCCTGAGTACAAAAGTACTCAACAAGTCTTAACCGTCTAGAAAAGGAGAAGCCTCAGGTATGAAAGCTATAGGGATTCAAGGTAAGGCTTTAGCAAGATCAAAACATTCTTTTGCATAAAAGCTTACTAATAGTAAAGCCTATTTTCAAGTTTTAACTCAAGATTAAACTTTATAACTATCCAAGATTCTCAAACTTTCATAAGCATACCACATCTTCGTTCTTATTTCATAAGATCCAATTCATTACTACGGTGCGGGTCAGTGATTGAGGCTCCATATCCAGGAAACACGGCGATTCATTTTACCATATTCAGTACACGATTCATCACTTAACTATCTTAATCATCATCATCAATCCTATCTATCCTCTATCTTACACCATATACCTTCATCCATCCTCCTACCCTCTTATATATCCTCACCATCGCGTTCCACCCGAGTACATACATCGAACCACCCTATCTATAGATCCTCCCATACAAGACCGGGTCCGCCACCCGAGAGTACAGTACCCTCGAACCCGACTATCTCATAGCCCGAGGGTACACGCTACTCCCCATCTCTCACTCCCAGTGCGCGATTAGCCGTTCTCAGGTATCGGAATAGCTATAGACGAGGCTTACCACCGCATGTGGGCTGTACTCAAAGGTCTCAATCACAGCAGGCCAACAACGATAAGGTCCTAGGTTGGGTAACCTTACAACAAGACTCCATTCTTGATGTAAGTTACTTTGATTATCATGTTATTTCAAGATTCATAATTTCTATAACATAGCAACCATTTTAAAAGCACCTACTATAAAGAAGTAGTAAAGCATGGCTAAGCATACTAAGCATTTTCATAAAACGGGTATCAAGGTTAAGTATTGGAAACATCAAGGTTGGTAATGCATCAAATAGGGTTCACCCAACTCCTATTCACTTAATGCATCATATTAACTCAAGTGATATAAATAACTTTATAAAAATACAAGGATAGGTTTAATGTCCGGGGCTTGCCTTGAGGATCAGTGAAGTCCGAAGATTCTGAAAACAAGAAAGGTCCACCCTCAGGAGAAATCCACCGAGAGTTAGGGCCTTCCGAAGCGGATCTACACGTAGAAGTGCATATGCATGAATAATGAGATGCTTATGATATGATCATGGTAAAGATAGGAATTTTCTTAACTATACCTTTACAGAGTACACCTTTCCATCGCGGTAAAGTTGCAAACCAACAAACCCACTTTAGCTATAATAAACACTAAACAGGTTTTATTATTTTCTGATAAAGCAACTTACAAGCAACAAAAGGTATTTGTATAAAGGAACCCATAACCAGGGAGCAAATCTTGCTAGTTTTCCACTGGTTGTCAAACAATTCCAAAAGTCACACAAATCTACAGGGATCAACTATTTCTATTTATTTTATTAATCATTTTAATTAGCCTTTTATTTATACACCAAGCATACTTTGTCAAACAGAGATGAAATTAAACATGAAGGTATATTAGTGATATAAACTCCCATGTCAAATTTCATGATTTTGGATAACCACAGAAAATTACATAATTCCCCAAAGTTGCATTTATTAATTAAAGCACAGATTTTATTGGCATAGTAAAAATGCTCCAAACACAAGTTTCATAATTTTTATATTAGCACAGACATGCTAGCATCACTCATGTCAAATTTCATAATTAACAGAGCTATAGATTAAATATAGCAAAATTAACAAAATTGCTTACTGTTCAAAAAGATAAAAAGAAAAACGAAAACCAGCCCAAACTGGGCTTGCGGCCCAGTCCGACGCGGCCCAACCCGCGCGAAAACCAGCCCAGCCTGGCTCCCGCCCGCGCGCTCTGGCTACTTTGCAAAAGAGTTCTCCGACTTAAACGAAACTAACCCGCAGTCCTACCGCACTATTTACATGAGTCTGTGGTTTTTCAACCAACACCCTGCAAGAACTCGTCTTTACAACGAGGAGGTCCTTGACCAAGGCTGGCGCGCACGGCGACGAACCGAGCGGCGGCGAGCCTTACGCCGGCCATCTCCGACCAGTAGAGACCCAACTAACGCGCGCATCAACTCCGGCTAAGCAACCGCAGTCGATTGAGCCCCCAACCCTAAACGCTACCGCTCTGGTTAAACCTGGCCACGTACGGCGGCGGATCGGATCTCGGCGAGACTGTTCCGGCGAACTCAGGCCGGTAGCAAAAGAACGGAGGGGCTAGGAAGCTTTAGTAGCTCACCCTGGTGCTGCCTGTGTAGTTGGTTCGAGCGGAGGATGAACGGAGGGAAGGTGTCCACGGAGCAGTGGCTTCCGGCGGCAAGCTCCGGCGAAGAAAAGGTGTTCCGGCGAGACCTGAGTATCAACAAGGAAACCATCGAGCCGATAAGCACCCTGGCGTCAAGGTGAAACGGAAACAAAAGACAGTGAGAGTAGAGGAGTGCCCGGTAGAGCTGGCCACGGTGAGGTAGAGCGCGGCGGTGATTTTGCCCGGCGGAATGAAGAACGGCGAGCTCTTGCTCTCTGAGGCAGTAGAGTTTGAAGTGAGAGTTTCTGGAGGTGCGCAAGGAAGTAAGGAACTTATATCCACGGTAAATTTTGGATGAGGATACTCGGTTTGCCGTGAATTCGAGATTGGGACAGAGGGGAGCTCGTCTGTGCTTTGGTGGCGCGACAACGATGACGAGCTCGGAGAAGACGCCACGGAGCAGGGAGAGCGCCAGCAGCTGGTTAACTTCGCCACGAGAGCAGCACGCGCTCGATCGAGAAGAAACGGTGCCCATCGCGCTGGCGTTGCCGACCCTAGCTCGGTCGTAACCGCCATGAACAGGAAGAAAGCTTATCCCCTCCTTCACCTTTAAACCTTTTCGAAAATTGAAATTACTCGAGATTTTTAAATATAAGTTGAAAATATGCTAAAATATCAAATGCTCAGAATTCAAAACTGAACATCTTTTATTTTTGCAACATAAACAGAAATGCTTAGATTTTGAATTAGGGTTTGCAAATCAAAGGGGACAATTAGGGCAAAAGGGTATTTTCACAATTGCTTTAGATTTCGTATGAAAACTTGGAAAACTTTATACATCAGAGTTGATCCTTATCAAAAATAGAACAACTTTGCTTTTTGAAGCATACTCAAATTTTTTTAGATTTTGATTGCTATTAAAGGGGATAAAATAGGATTTTTGAATTAATAACATTACTTAAATGAATTCCAACCAAAATTGAATTATACCTCAATGGTGACTTGAATATGTTCCAAATACACCTTTGAGACACAATACCAAGATTTGGTAAAGATTCCATTACTTATTAGAAATTACCATAATACCCTTATATAGCATAAAAGCATTATCACACCTAAGAAAACATAAACTAGAGTTTCAACTTAAACACTCCTTACCACTAAGCACAAGCATAAAGAATAAACTTGTTTTTAGTGAATGCAAAATTGGGTTATCAACTCAAGTGAAATGCTAATGCATATGATGACATGTCAGGTTTTAGTTTGCTTAACACCAGAGTGTTACAGCTCTTTCCCCCTTAAAGAAATCTCGTCCCGAGATTTAACTTGTAGGCTAACTAATGGAAAAGGAAATGTGTCAGACACTTCCATTACTAACCTTTACACAAAGCAGGGGATAGGTCATCACATAACAATTACAAGAATTAGACAGAAGAAAGAAACTCAGGAAACTTTCTAAGAGAAACTCTTCCGACTCCCACGTGGCTTCTTCCTCCGTATGTTGATTCCATTGAACCTTGTAGAACTTGACAGTTCTTTTTCGCGTAACTCGATCTTTCTGGTCAAGAATTTGATAGGATATTCTGAGTATGTCAGATCAGGCTCTAATTCAACCTCTTCCACATGAATGACATGATCAGGTACTTGAAGACATTTCTTTAATTGAGAGACATGGAACACATTATGGACTAAAGATAGCTGTGGTGGTAAATCAAGTTGATATGCCACCTTTCCACATCTTTTAAGGATCTGATAAGGACCTATATATCGAGGTGCCAACTTCCTTTGATTCCAAATCGAGTAACTCCTTTCATAGGTGACACCTTGAGATAAACATAATCACCAACTTCAAGGTAAGGACCGACGTCTCTTATCGGCATAACTCTTTTGCCTAGATTGCGCTATCTTCATGTTCTCTCGAATTAACCTGACTTTTTCTTCAGCTTCCTTAACTAAGTCAACTCCAAAGAAACTACGTTCTCCAGGTTCAGACCAACTTAACGGTGTTCTGCATCTTCTGCCATACAGAGCTTCAAATGGTGCCATCTTAATGCTCTCTTGATAACTATTATTGTAAGAGAACTCTGCTAAAGGCAAACATTCATCCCATTTCTCTGAATAATTGAGTACACAGGATCTTAACATATCTTCTAAGATCTGATTAACTCTTTCAGTCTGACCCCGGTCTGTGGATGATACGTTGTACTATGCAAAAGCTTGGTACCCAAAGATTCATGTAAGTGCCTCCAGAAAACATTGACAAACTGTGTCCCTCTATCAGATACGATAGTCTTAGGAATGCCATGCAGACTTACAATTCTGTCAAAATATATCTTGGCATAGGTAGATGCTGGATATGCTGTTTTAACAGGTATGAATGAGCTGATTTAGTCAGACGATCAACAATGACCCATATGGAATCAAACCCTTTTGATGTTCTGGGCAGACCCACTATAAAGTCCATACTAATGTCATCCCACTTCCAAGATGGAATTGGCAACGGTTGCAACTCTCCAGCAGACCTAAGATGCACTGCTTTTACTTTCTGACAAGTATCACATTTGGCTACATAACTTGCAATTTCAAGTTTCATCTTAGTCCACCAGAATTTCTGTTTCAGATCATGATACATCTTATTACTGCCTGGATGTACTGAAAATCTTGTTGCATGAACTTCATCAAGAATCTGCTTTCTGAGTTCAGGAACCTTTGGAACTACTAACCGATCTTTGAAACCAAACCACTCCAGCTTCATCTATGTTGAAATTGGAATTCTGCTCAGAATGAATCTTTTCTTTCAGATGGATCATACCCTTGCTTTCCTTCTGGGCTGCAATGATTTGATCTTTAATGGATGATTGAACGGTCACATTTGCAAGATTTCCTTGTGGAATCATTTCAAGGCTTAACCTTTCAAACTCATGGCACAAAGTAAGATCTATCTGCTTGACTTCCAGACAATTGCAATGACCCTTTCGACTGAGTGCATCTGCCACTACATTGGCTTTACCTGGGTGATAGTGCACTTCATATCATAATCTTTTATCAGTTCTAACCATCTTCTCTGACGCATATTTAACTCAGACTGAGTGAAGATGTATTTCAAGCTTTTATGATCAGTGTATATGTGACAAATATTACCCAACAAATAATGTCGCCAGATCTTCAGAGCATGGACTACAGCTGCCAACTCTAGATCATGTGTTGGATAATGTTCTTCGTGTCGCTTAAGTTGTCGTGAAGCATAGGCAATGACTCTACCTTCTTGCATTAGTACACACCCAATACCTTTACCTGAAGCATCACAATAAACATCGAAAGATTTTTCAATATCTGGCTGAGCTAATACTGGTGCAGTTGTCAAAAACTTTTTCAGAGTCTGAAAAGCTTCTTCACATTCCGTTGACCATACAAACTTGTGTCATTCTTTAGCAATGTTGTCATTGGTTTAGAGATCTTGGAGAAGTCAGGGATAAATCTACGATAATACCCTGCTAATCCTAAGAAACTCCGAACTTGATGTACTGACGTTGGTGACTCCAGTCAAGAACTTCTTGGACTTTGCTTGGATCTACTGCAACACCTTCAGCTGATAGAACATGACCCAAGAATTGAACTTTGTCTATCCAGAACTCACATTTACTGAATTTAGCATATAACTGATGTTCTCTCAGACGAGTCAACACTATCCTGAGATGTTCTGCATGCTCTTCTTTGATTTTTGAATAGATGAGAATGTCATCAATAAATACAACCACGAACTTATCTAGCTCTGGCATAAACACTGAATTCATCAAGTACATGAAATGTGCTGGGGCATTGGTCAGACCAAAGGACATGACTAGATATTCATACAGACCATATCTGGTAGTGAATGCTGTTTTTGGAACATCTTCTGGTTTGATCTTGATCTGATGATACCCCGATCTCAAATCTATCTTCGAAAATACCTTGCACCAGTAAGTTGATCAAAGAGAAGATCAATACAGGGCAAAGGATACTTATTCTTGATTGTCACTTCATTTAAGGGACGATAATCAACACATAGCCTCAAGGTATGGTCCTTCTTCTTCACAAAGATCGCTGGACAACCCCATGGTGATGAACTGGGTCGAATGAAACCTTTATCTATCAAACCTTGCAACTGAGTTTTCAACTCTGCTAACTCTTTTGGTGACATTCTATAAGCTCTTCTGGCTATTGGTGTAGTTCCTGGTTTGAGTTCTATTTCAAATTCCACATCACGATCAGGTGGCAGACCAGGTAAATCTTCTGGGAACACATCAGGAAACTCACAGACCACCGAATGTTTGGATTTCTTTGACAGAGGTAGCACACACTCGCTCAATTGCCCTCTTAAGAGTAGGAAGATGGACAAGAAGTTGAGATTTGCTATAAGGTAAGTTGAGCTTGATGGTTCTATTCAAGGTGTCTATCACTGCACCTCTCTGGTTCATTCAGTTCATACCCAAGATCACATCTATACTTGGATCTTTTAAAACTATCATGGAGGTTGGAAATATATTTCCACCTAGATCTATAGGTACCTGATGTACCATTTCCTTAGTACATAGTCGACCCCCAGGTGACTGTATAAAGAATTTATCTTTGGTTTCTCCAATAGGTATACTATGCTTCTCTGCAAATGTTCTATTCATGAAAGTATGTGATGCACCAGAATCAAAAAGTGTAAAGCTGGGTGTTGAGCAACAGGGAACATACCAAGCATAACAGGTTCTCCCTCAGGAATAGCTTCTATTTGCGTATGGAAAACCTTTCCTGTTTTCTGAGTACCCTTACCCTTCTGATTGTTCTGTGCATTACCCTTGTTCTGATTTGCTTGTTGATTTCCTGCTGGCCTTGGTCCATTGGCATTGGAAACATTCTGCCTTGGATAAGGACAGTCACGAGAGAAATGTCCAGGCCTTCCCACAATTGTAACATGGATATTTGTAACTTGTGGCACTGGTGGACGAATAGCAGGAACATTCTGCTGACGTTGAACATTAAAAGGCATAGCAGGCCTTGCAAAAGTATTTTGAAATTTCTGTTGCTGAGGCGGACGATACGGTGGACGATAAGATGGACGGAACTGCTGGACTGGATGATATACGAGCCTCTGACGCTTCTTGTTGCCGCCAGATGATCCAGACCCTGACGCAAATCCCTTCTTTTTCTTAGCCTCCTTATGCTTGCGATTCTTTTCTTCACTAGCTATAGCAACATTCACTGTCTCATGATAATTCATATTACCACAAGTTGTCATCATAGACTGAAGCTTTGTATTCAATCCTCTCATGAAACATGACTTCTTCTTCTCATCAGTATTGACTTGGTCAAAGGCATATTGGGACAGATGATTAAATTTCCCAATGTACTGCATACAGGTTCATCTCCCTGACGGAGAGCCAAGAACTCTTCAAGCTTCATCTTCATCACCCCATCTGGAATATAATGAGCCCTGAAGGCCTCCTTGAATTCAGCCCAAGTGATTCGATGGCCGGCTGTTTGAACAGCTAGTAAATTTGCCCACCAAACCCCTGCGGCTCCTCGAAGTTGCTGAGCTGCAAAAGCTGGCTTCTGGACTTCAGTGCAGTTGATAAGACTGAATTTTTGTTCCATGGTGCGGAGCCAATCATCAGCTTCAAGAGGTTCATCAGCTTTAGTGAACACTGGAGGACGGGTATCAGTGAAATCGACATATGTTGTCTCTTCCCTGTTATTACGGCCGCGACCACGTTGACCACCATTCTGATTTTGTGCTAACAGAGTTGTTGCATTGACCAATGCTGCAATAGCATCAGCCAAAGAGGGTGGAACTGGTGGTGCATTAGGGATATCATCCCCACCATGGGAAGCACTAGCGCCACGAGTGTTAACAGGCATCTGTTTAAAACAAACCATACCCTGATTAACATTCATATTTATACATCATAACATGCATATCATGCTCATCTTATTTATCATACAAGTCCGCTCTGGGGCAGGACTACTGAAACCACTATCTTGCACAACAGATCATACTAGAGGTTTTCTGACTAACTAGGTTACAAAGTCAGAAGGTCACACTATGATACACCTTATGCTTATTCAACCTCTAAATCTATGACTCTCCCTCAGATGAGGCTTCATTTTCCATCGGTTCTAACTCTTCATCTTCTTCTTCTCCTTCTTCTTCCTCCTCAGATTCCTTTTCACGAGTAGGTGGCATAGCAGGTTCTGGCTGCAACTGTGCAGTCAGCTCCTCTACCTGCCTATGAAGATCAGCATGATGGATCTGCATGAGGTTCTGATTGTCCCTCATTACATCTACTCGGGTTCGTGCCCGATTCCTCTGTTCGACGGCCTCCCTCCACTTACACTCATACTCTTGATGTTGCTCGTGGTGGTATTGCAACTGCTCACGTAACTCTTCCTTCTCTCTGGTGCCCCTCATTCTTTCTCTTTGCCCTTGCCAACTCCATGTACAGGCGATCTACTTCCGCCTGAAGCTGTGACGAGGCACTGTTACTTCCTTCACCTTCTTCATAAGCAACCACTGGCTGGTTGCTTCCCACACTATCTGCGGGTTCGTCATCTCTTGGGGCAAGAACGTGTCGAGGAACACCTCGAGGCCCGGTACACTTGCGTGCAGTCTGTTTGGTACGGACCATCTGCTAAAATATATTTATTTTGAATATTAGAACTATATATGTTCCAAGATTAAGAGACAGAGTTTTATAATTAGAAAGATATATATAGACTCTATTTAGATATAACTTCTAAGAGGGAAAGTTAATTATATGTTATCAATCATGATGCATGAATCGTACTTACGAACAACACACATCAAACAAATAATTACTTTAAAGTAGTCACTTATAATAAAAGTGAACAACTTTCTTTTCACAATTAGGGCAATATTAAAAGTTATAAGTATTGTTCCTTAGATATAAATATCACCATAACTATACTAAAAACATACCCATATAGATAGAAGGATAAGTCTAAAGAATGAATTAAGGCAAGTCAGAAGCATAAGACAAGTCTTAGAAGCAATTTGGACTCAAACTAATTCGAAATTTAGTTTGACTCAAAACCTTTGAAGTTTTCAAAAATGAATACTGTTATACTTTCTAAGGGATCCTGCTCTGATACCAGCTGTGGCAGAACCTCCTAAATTAAGTGGCCCACATGCACCCATCATTGTCCTAAGGACCTTTGATCGGCGTGCACGAGTTCCAAGTGACTCAAGAGGTCTGTCGGGTGTCCTCGGGAAACCGAATCATCCACGTTATATTCTTTCCAGGATAATCCCTCATCAAGCATTACAGTATTACAACAGTTTTATAGGTAAGATAAATCAGAGTAAAGCGGAAAGATATAATACAAAGATTTAAAACTTATTTAAAGTTTACATCACCAAAGTACTTATTACATAACTTGTTCGGAACTTTATATTACAATACTCATTCAAAAGAGGTTACTTGCCCAAGGTCACACATCAGAATCGTTATCACTCTCTTCTACCAGAGTGAAGTAGCATTGTCCATCGAAAGGTGGATCCATGCACTCACCTGCAACAAGGGTTAACAAACCCTGAGTACAAAAGTACTCAACAATCTTAACCGTCTAGAAAAGAGGAGAAGCCTCAGGTATGAAGCTATAGGGATTCAAGGTAAGGCTTTAGCAAGATCAAAACATTTCTTTTGCATAAAAGCTTACTAATAGTAAAGCCTATTTTCAAGTTTTTAACTCAAGATTAAACTTTATAACTATCCAAAGATTCTCAAACTTTCATAAGCATACCACATCTTTTGTTCTTATTTCATAAGATCCAATTCATTACTACGGTGCGGGTCAGTGGATTGAGGCTCCATATCCGAGGAAACACGGCGATTCGAATCGTTAAAACCCAGCTGGGGATTCAGTACCACACGACATATGTAGAACTTAATCTTGCATACGTCAACCCTATCTATAGATCCTCCCATACAAGACCGGGTTCGCGCCACCCGAGAGTACAGTACACCTCGAACCCGACTATCTCATAGCCCCGAGGGTACACGCTACTCCCGCCATCTCTCCACTCCCAGTGCGCGATTAGCCGTTCTCAGGTATCGGAATAGCTATAGACGAGGCTTACCACCGCATGTGGGCTGTACTCAAAGGTCTCAATCACAGCAGGCCAACAACGATAGGTCCTAGGTTGGTAACCTTACAACAAGACTCCATTCTTGATGTAAGTTACTTTGATTATCATGTTATTTCAAGATTCATAATTTCCTATAACATAGCAACCATTTTTAAAAGCACCTACTATAAAGAAGTAGTAAAGCATGGCTAAGCATACTAAGCATTTTCATAAAACGGGTATCAAGGTTAAGTATTGGAACATCAAGGTTGGTAATGCATCAAATAGGGTTCACCCAACTCCTATTCACTTAATGCATCATATTAACTCAAGTGATATAAATAACTTTATAAAATACAAGGATAGGTTTAATGTCCGGGGCTTGCCTTGAGATCAGTGAAGTCCGAAGATTCTGAAAAACAAGAAGGTCTGCACCCTCAGGAGAAATCCACCGAGAGTTAGGGCCTTCCGAAGCGGGATCTACACGTAGAAGTGCATATGCATGATAATGAGATGCTTATGATATGATCATGGTAAAGATAGGAATTTTCTTAACTATAACCTTTACAGAGTACAACTTTCCATCGCGGTAAAGTTGCAAACCAACAACCCACTTTAGCTATAATAAACACTAAACAAGTTTTATTATTTTCTGATAAAGCAACTTACAAGCAACAAAAAGGTATTTGTATAAAGGAAACCCATAACCAGGGAGCAAATCTTGCTAGTTTTCCACTGGTTGTCAAACAATTCCAAAAGTCACACAAATCTACAGGGATCAACTATTTCTATTTATTTTATTAATCATTTTAATTAGCCTTTTATTTATACACCAAGCATACTTTGTCAAACAGAGATGAAATTAAACATGAAGGTGTATATTAGTGATATAAACTCCCATGTCAAATTTCATGATTTTTGGATAACCACAGAAAATTACATAATTCCCCAAAGTTGCATTTATTAATTAAAGCACAGATTTTATTGGCATAGTAAAAATGCTCCAAACACAAGTTTCATAATTTTTATATTAGCACAGACATGCTAGCATCACTCATGTCAAATTCATAATTAACAGAGCTATAGATTAAATATAGCAAAATTAACAAAATTGCTTACTGTTCAAAAAGATAGAAAAAAAAACGAAAACCAGCCCAAACTGGGCTTGCGGCCCAGTCCGACGCGGCCCAACCCGCGCGAAAACCAGCCCAGCCTGGCTCCCGCCCGCGCGCTCTGGCTACTTTGCAAAAGAGTCCTCCGACTTAAACGAAACTACCCGCAGTCCTACCGCACTATTTACATGAGTCTGTGGTTTTTTCACCAACACCCTGCAAGAACTCGTCTTTACAACGAGGAGGTCCTTGACCAAGGCTGCGCGCACGGCGACGAACCGAGCGGCGGCGAGCCTTACGCCGGCCATCTCCGACCAGTAGAGACCCCCACTACGCGCCATCAACTCCGGCTAAGCAAACCGCAGTCGATTGAGCCCCCAAACCCTAAACGCTACCGCTCTGGTTAAACCTGGCCACGTACGGCGGCGGATCGGATCTCGGCGAGACTGTTCCGGCGAACTCAGGCCGGTAGCAAAAGAACGGAGGGGCTAGGAAGCTTTAGTAGCTCACCCTGGTGCTGCCTGTGTAGTTGGTTCGAGCGGAGGATGAACGGAGGGAAGGTGTCCACGGAGCAGTGGCTTCCGGCGGCAAGCTCCGCGAAGAAAAGGTTTGTTTCGGCGAGACCTGAGTATCAACAAGGAAACCATCGAGCCGATAAGCACCCTGGCGTCAAGGTGAAACGGAAACAAAGACAGTGAGAGTAGAGGAGTGCCCCGGTAGAGCTGGCCACGGTGAGGTAGAGCGCGGCGGTGATTTTTGCCCGGCGGAATGAAGAACGGCGAGCTCTTGCTCTCTGAGGCAGTAGAGTTTGAAGTGAGAGTTTCTGGAGGTGCGTAAGGAAAAGGGGAAGTAAGGAACTTATATCCACGGTAAATTTTGGATGAGGATACTCGGTTTGCCGTGAATTCGAGATTGGGACAGAGGGGAGCTCGTCTGTGCTTTGGTGGCGCGACAACGATGACGAGCTCGGGAGAAGACGCCACGGAGCAGGGAGAGCGCCAGCAGCTGGTTAACTTCGCCACGGAGACCAGCACGCGCTCGATCGAGAAGAAACGGTGCCCATCGCGCTGGCGTTGCCGACCCTAGCTCGGTCGGTAACCGCCATGAACAGGGAAGAAAGCTTATCCCCTCCTTCACCTTTAAACCTTTCGGAAAAATTGAAATTACTCGAGATTTTTAAATATAAGTTGAAAATATGCTAAAATATCAAATGCTCAGAATTCAAAACTGAACATCTTTTATTTTTGCAACATAAACAGAAAATGCTTAGATTTTGAATTAGGGTTTGCAAATCAAAAGGGGACAATTAGGGCAAAAGGGTATTTTCACAATTGCTTTAGATTTCATATGAAAACTTGGAAAACTTTATACATCAGAGTTGATCCTTATCAAAAATGGAGCAACTTTGCTTTTTGAAGCATACTCAAATTTTTTTTAGATTTTGATTGCTATTAAAGGGGATAAAATAGGATTTTTGAATTAATAACATTACTTAAATGAATTCCAACCAAAATTTGAATTATACCTCAATGGTGACTTGAAATATGTTCCAAATACACCTTTGAGATACAATACCAAGATTTGGTAAAGATTCCATTACTTTATTAGAAATTACCATAATACCCTTATATAGCATAAAAGCATTAATCACACATAAGAAAACATAAACTAGAGTTTCAACTTAAACACTCCTTACCACTAAGCACAAGCATAAAGAATAAACTTGTTTTTAGTGAATGCAAAATTGGGTTATCAACTCAAGTGAAATGCTAATGCATATGATGACATGTCAGGTTTTTGTTTGCTTAACACCAGAGTGTTACACTATCTCAGCCATTTGCTACTTTCACTTAGGGTTTCCTGTTCTCCCACATCCCTGCTGTAGCTACCGAGATCCACAGAGACGGCTTAATCATACCTCTGTGTATTTGGATTTTGCGGAAACGGGACCGGATTCCCGTTGTCTCCTCGTGGGGACGAATTTCGGCTGGCAATTAAGATTGTGATTCGCGTTCTTGAGTTGTTCTTCGCGTTTTGCTTTTTGTCTCAATTTTCCCGTCGCTCGATCTCCCTCTACGTTGCGTCTTTTTTGAATCCACTTGAATCAGCTTGTTCTTTGATGTGAGGACAACTTTTCAACCGAAGGAATTCATCTCAATCCACACAAACAAGTAGATCGAGTCGATTGAAGTTCCGTGGTGACTTTTTGTTCTTGCACCCTCTCTTTGATTTCCCGAAGTTTGAGTTGATTTGAGCGGATGATTTCCTAGGAGTAGTCATCCAACTACCTAGTGATCATCTTCTCCAAGTTTGGGATCAAGGGATTTTGGTTTGGATTGAATTTGGGGAGATTTGAGAGAGGGGCGACTGAAATCGCCCTGTATGGGTGGTCGCGGACAGTTCGCCACGGGTACCGCAGACAGTCCGCGCGTCGGGGCTCAACCGGTTTAGTGGCTGCGCGTCTCAGTGTGTTTGGGCTCGGGTGACTGGCGGACAGTCTGCCGTTGGGGAGCGCGAACAGTCCGGGCCCGAGCAGGGGGTATTCAGCAGACTTGTTGTTTTGCGCCTTTGGCCAGTGGACAGTCCGCCACAGGCTCGCGGACAGTCCGACACAAGGCAGACTGTCCGGGACCGTACCCGCGGACAGTCCGGGACCCTGCTGAGTGTTGGTATTCAGTGCGTTTTCTCTCCCGGCCTTTCCGCTTTGTTTCCGGACTTCTCGTTTGCTCCTAGAGTCCACCAAGGAACCTCTCTAGGTATCTTTGCTACTTGTTAGCATCGGTATTTAGGGATTTCCCAACATAGTCTTCCATCTACGTTCGGGAGTAGGTTTTGGGCTTGGACTTGACTCGGCGCTTTCGGTTTTGGTTTGCTCTCGTTGGTTGGTGCCTCGCTGTGATCCTAGGGATCATCCACCCTCTTTCCGAGGGTCATGGGCATCAAGCTTGTGTTCGAAGTTTTTGGGGTTGATTTGCTGGGACAAAGGCTGAAGTTTTGAAAGAAATTTTTAGGCTCCCATTCACCCCCCTCTGGTCGCCTTTGGTAGTGTGGGGATATTACCTCCGTATACCCCCATGGACCTAATTGGGTCCTTCGTCAAGGACAGCCCAGCTCGCGAGGCCTTGGAGCACATGACCAGCTCATCGTGCTCGTCAAGGACTCTCCAGAAGCCTTGCCCACCAAGGAAGATCCTAGAGTTAGATCCGGATTCCTTGCCTTAAGGAACCGCTTGTAATGTGATAAGGACTCGACAACTTTAACCCTGCTCCTCGGCTATATAAGGAGAGCAGAGACCCCCTCTCATCTAACCTCAGATCCCATCGAATCACACGTCATATTCCAACCCAGCAATACAAACCAACCACCAGAACATAGGACGTAGGGTATTACGGCGACTTGCCGGCCCAAACCTGTCTAAATCGCCCGTCTCTTGTCCGTGTGTTTACGCTTTGCAGACGTCTCGCACGCCTCCGCCGTCTAATCTACTACCTTGGGCATACCCCTCGGTAGACTATCGACCATATTTCATCGACAGTTGGCGCGCGAGATAGGGGGTGTGTGCTACGACACCATGATCTACCAAGCGGTCATCTTCCTCAATTCCATGATCCTCTCCGAGCTCGATGCCTCCTTCCAGATCAGATCTATGATTTGGACCAGCGGTGCCGCCATCCTAGCTCCGGAGATCGTGGAACCCGCACAGCTTCCTGGGCTGGACGCCTCGCCGTCCACCATCGCGCCATCGCACCAGCGCCATGCGCGCCAAGATCCATCCGCCGTGACGACCTGGTCGAGGCCATCGACCAGGCCAACAAGAGGATCACTGACTGCATAAACATCGACGCCTTTGCTTGTCATTGACCGGGCTCATCGCCGCCTTCGCCCATCACCGCCGTCGCTCGTCGTCGACCAGGATCGTCACCGCCTTCATCGCCATCTTCACTCGTCGCCACCGTCACTCGTCGTCGCCTTCGCTCGTCATCGACCGGGATCATCGCTGCCTTCGTCGCTGCCTTCGCTTGTCGTCGACCAGGGTCGTCGTCGCCTTCGTCGCCGCCTTCCTTCGTCGCTGCCATCGCTCGTCGTCGACCAGGATCATCGCCGCCTTCGTTCGTTGCCGATCGGGCTTGTCGCCACCTTCGCTCGTCGTCTTCTTTGCTCGTCGCCGCCCATCACTCATCGACGCCTTCACTCGTCGTCGCCGTCGTCGTCATCGCTCGTCTTCGCCCGTTGCCGAGTGGGCTCGTTGCCGCCTTCACTCGTCGCCGCCGTCGCTCGTCGCCGCCTTCGCTCGTCGTCGACTTGGCTCATCGCCGTCTCCGCTCGTCGTCGACCCGGCTCGCCGCCGCCCATGCTCGTCATCGACCAGGCTCGTCGCCTTCGCTCGTCACCGACTAGGCCCGGGGACTTCGCCTTCGCTTGAAACCGACCAGGCCCGGGAACTTTGCCTTCATTCGTCGCTGACCAGGCAAAGGGACTTCGCCTTTGTCCATCACCGTCCAGGCCCAGGGACTTCGTTCGTCGCCGACTTTGCTCGTCGTCGTCTTCGCCCATCACCGACCAGGCTCGTCACCGCCTTCGTTCGTCACCGACCGGGCTCGTCGCCGCCTTTGCTCATCGTCGCCTTCGCTCGTCGCCGTCGTCGCACATCGCCGCCTTCACTCGTCGCCGCTGTCGCTCGTCGTCGTCATCACCTGTTGCCGACCGGGCTCGTTGCTGCCTTGATTCATCGCCGTCTTCGCCCGTCGTCACTCGTCGCCGCCATCGCTCGTCGCCGCCTTCGCCTGTCATCGCCTTCGCTCGTCGTCGACCAGGCTTGTCACCGCCTTCGTTCGTCGCCGACCGGGCTCATCGCCGCCTTCGCTCGTCATCGCTTTCGCTCGTCGCCGCTGTTGCTCATCGCCGCCTTCACTCGTCGCCGCCGTCGCTCGTCGTCATCCTCGCCCGTTGCCGACTGGGCTCGTTGCCACCTTCGCTCGTCGTCAACCCGGCTCGACGCCGCCTTCGTTCATCGTCGACTAGGATTGTCGCCGCCTTCACCCGTTGCCATCCAGGTTCATCGACCTGGGCTTTGCCCATTGCCGACCAGTCTTGGGGACTTCGCCTTCGCTCGTCGCTGCCTTCGCTCGTCGCTGCCTTTGCTCCTCGCCGTCTTCGCTCATCGTCGTCTTCGCTTGCTGCTGCCATCATTCATCGCCGACTTCGCTCGCCGCCGCCATCATTCGTCGCCGTCTTCTGTTTCCTAAGAAGAAGGTCGTAGGTTCATCAACCCGTCGCCGACCAGGTTCATCGACCTGATCTTCGCCCATCGCCCAGGCTCGTTAGCCTGACCTTCACTCGTGGTCGGTGTGCATCAAGTCGCTCCATGCTGTTCGAATCAGGGTGCTGATTTTGGGCAGCTCATTGGGGGCACTTGCTAAATGCTCTACAAGCTCGGCACCACGTGTCTTCAACACCTACTACCAAGCTCGGGGACTAAGTGGATACACTTCACCTTGCGGTGAATGTATTCTCTTTTTCTCTGACAATTCATGGATGTTCCGTCAAAGTGGACTTGCAAAGACTTCTACTAGGACCTCGCTGCTCCTTATAGTCCTGGAAGCTCCAAGTGGATACACTTCACCAGAAGAAAGCTCTTCAAAAAATTTCTTGAGCACCTTACATCCCACTGGCAAGCCTTACTTGATCGACATCGACTTCACCTATTCGGATCGCCAGTCAAGCTGGTCGACATCGACTTCGCCTGCTCGGACAAGCTCAAGACGGCGTCGCCAATGGATACAAAGTGCTCAGGGACTAGCTGTGGGGATATTACCTCCGTATACCCCCTTGGACCTAATTGGGCCCTTCGTCAAGGACAGCCCAGCTCGCGAGGCCTTGCAGCACATGACCAGCTCGTCGTGCTCGTCAAGGACTCTCCAGAAGCCTTGCCCGCCAAGGAAGATCCTAGAGTTAGATCCGGATAACTTGCCTTAAGGAACCGCTTGTAATCTGATAAGGACTCGACAACTGTAACCCTGCTCCCTGGCTATATAAGGCGAGCAGGGACCCCCTCTCATCTAACCTCAGATCCCATCGGATCACACGTCATATTCCAACCCAGCAATACAAACCAACCACCAGAACACATGACGTACGTAGGGTATTACGGCGACTTGCCGGCCCGAACCTGTCTAAATCGCCGTCTCTCGTCCCTGTGTTTACGCTTTGCAGACGTCTCGCACGCCTCCACCATCTAATCTACTACCTTGGGCATACCCCTCGGTAGACTATCGACCATATTTCATCGACAGGTAGCTTTCTCGGTCCTTCAATTGGTATCGGAGCGGGTTAAGGATCTTCCACCTTAGCCAGTTCTAGATCCACAGAAGGCGACATGGATCGCGGCATGGGCAAACCGCCGTTTTTCGATGGGACAAACTATGCGTATTGGAAGATACACATGTTGGCCTATCTTCAGAGCATGGGTGCTTCAATTTGGGACATTTGCAATTCTGCAGATTACGTGGTCTTGGCTGCTCGTGTGACTCAATAGCAGATCGATGAGCACGATGCCAATAGCCGAGCCCGTAATGCTCTTTTCACTTGTTTGAGCATGTCTGAGTTTGATTGCGTTTCTCATCTCGCTACGGCTCGGGAGATTTGGGCAACTCTCAAGCATTTTCATGAGGGAACCACTCAAGTCAAAACCTGTCTCTACGAGTCGCACAAGCGAGAGTATGAGAATTTTCGACATATGCCTGACGAGAGCATAGAAAGTTTATTCGCTCGCTTTCAGGTGATTGTCAATAGGATGAGGGCTAACAAGGAGCTGTTTGTGACACCCTAGTGTCAAGCACTGCATTAGGAATCACTTTAGCTACTAAATTTCGATAAGCAATGCATTGCATCATTTCATGTGCATGGAAGTGTTTTTGCCTTTTGTTGTTTATTTGAAATTTAGTTTCAATAAGACTTGGTTGTTTAAATAAATTTTTGTCTTGACCTATAATTTATAAAATAGGTAATATTGAGTATAACCTTTTTCATGTAGACACCTTGGCCAAGTTCAATATAATTTAATAATTAAAAATGTGGGAACAAAATGATTTATGGCTCAAAAATTGGCTTTATTCCTGTGTGGGCTGAGAAAATGATTTTCAGAAGATATGTCTTATATGAAAGTTGTAGAGAAAATTATTTTGAGCAACTTTTATTTTTGGGTCAAAGCCTAGTTTTGAGTTTTTGAAACTGTTTTGAAATGGTCAAAGTTTGGAAAGGATTTGGAAAGAAAAAGAAAAGGAAAACGTTTTTCTTCCGCGCCTCGCTTTCGGCCCAGCCCGCGCCCGCCTGCTCCCGCGCGCGACGCGCTGGTCGCCCCGACCGCGCCGCGCCGTACGCCGGCCGGAGCGCCGCGTAGCCGCCCTTCTCTGCACCAGATCCCGCTTGCCCACTCTCCATTTGATCCTCTCTCGCCCGAACACGCCAGCGATCTCGCTCGGCCACTCCACACGCGCCTCGCCTGCCGCGCTGCCCTCGCCCGCCGTGCCACCACTCGCCACACGCCGCGCCAGGCCCGACCACTACCACCGACCGGCCGTCGCCGGCCGAGCAAAAACCAAGCCCGCTCGCTTCACTCCCTCACTCACCCACACACACTCGTCTGCTCCCGTTCGCTCCCACTCCCTCACTGCATGCGAACGCGAGCTCGAGCGCCACCTCGCCGCGACCGCCACCGCAAGCCTCCCCATCGCCGTTCCGGCCTTGCCAGAGCCCTTCGGCTCAATCCCTCGCGCACACCGCTCCGTCTCGTTCCCGCACGCACGGTGCGCGCGACCACTCGGCCGACCGAGCTCCACCGCTGCCGGAACACGAGGTCCCCTTTTCGGCCGCCGCCAACGCCAGAGAGTGCTCGTTGCCGTTCCACGCCGACCGAGCCTCCGCCGAGCCCTATCTTCCCCGGAGCTCTTCACCACACCAAGGCAAGGTGAGAACGCCCCTTACTCTCAACGCTACCGCTCCCTATCCCTCTCTTCTCCCGGCCGAGCGCCATGGGCGCCTCCGTGACCCCCGCCGCACGTGGTCGAGCCGCTCCACGGCTTCGCCGGCCAATCCGACACTTCTGGTAGCCATCCTAGGGTTCACTGATGCTCCCCCTTCCCTCAATTCCAACGGCGACCGCCGAAGATAGCATGGCCAAGCACCACCGCCGCCACCATCCGCCATGGCTCGCCGCCGGCGAGCTACGGCCACCCACTAGCCAAACCATCACTACCAATGGGTTTGCCTCGCCGAAACGAGCTCGCCAAGCACCACCTCACCGCCGGCGACCTCGCCGTCGGCGAGAACCGCGCGGTCAAACCCCTCCTCTGTTCGGCTCTGACCGACAGGTGGGTCCGTTGACCCAGCCGACCCCACGCGTCAGCCACACCCGGTCCATGGGCCGAGTCCACGCAAGTCTGTCCGGGAGTTTTCAAATATTTTTCCTTTTTTTGTTTATTTCTAGAGAAAGTTTGTTTATTTTGTGTAGCACGTTTTAATGGTCCAAATGAGGTGCTTTCAGTTTTGTTAACTTGTTCATGAGTAGATCTGTCATGGAAAAATATGAAAGTATTTTTGGTAGTAGTTTATGGCACTGTTTGCATTTATTTCAGTTTATGTGCTTTATGTTAAATAAATAGGTTTATGTGTTTTCTGGTTGAATTAATTCATGGAAAAAATGGTGTATGCTTCTTATCAAGTTATGTGTCTGAAAAATTTTTGAGGACCTGTTTGTGTAGAAAATGCATCTGTTCAGATTTAAGTTCCTTTTAGGCTGCCTGTTTTCTTAAAATATTTGTTAGGAGAAACATGTGTGGAAATAAAACATGGGAAAATTTATACAGTCTCTGTGTGTTCTGTTTAAGCTGAGAAAAATGTTAAGTATAGGTTGTTGTATGGAAAAATAAGGAGTTGTAGTACAAAGGTGTTTTTCTGTGTTTTTTTAAGAAATTCATGCAGAAAAGATTATTGATAATATGAAATGTGGAGTGGAGTAGGATCTGGAAAAAATATAAAAATGAGGATTGCACCCTTTTCGAGTAGGGTTGCAGTTCAAAGGGTTTATTTTGAAATAAAATTGTTTATTTTGTGTAGATTTATATGTTCATGCTTCAGTAGTAAGTTTTTTGCAGTAGAGTGGTTATAGGTAGATGAAGCTAGGAAAAATACGAAATCTGTTGTTTGACACTTTTCATAAGAGAAGTTAGTTCAAAGCACCTTTTGGGCAGTTTGTTTCATCTTTTTTATCTGATGTTCAGTAATTTATCTCTTGCTGAAATTTGTACAGTAAGGTCCTGTAAGTGTAAGTTGCATACTGGAATTTTTGTGGATTTTTCTGAGTTTAGAAAAATGCACTTGTTGTTCAAACCTAAATTTCTTTCGAATAAGTAAATGGGAAATAGTCAAAATAATGGTTTTGTTAAATACAGTCATTAAATGCTTTCCTCAATGTCAAAAGTTGTTCAACAAGTTGGTTTTGTTGGTTTGCAAGAAATGTTTACATTTCATACCGCCAATTTGCACCTCGCATTATTTATTTATGTAACCGCATTGCAATAGGATCAACAGCCCCGGAGACAGAGCAAGAGCCGGAGACAAACGTCGAGGAGGAGATCCCGGAAGTGCTCAGGAGCGAGGAGGCCGAACCCGCAGCGGAAACTAACTTGCCCGAGTGCCCCTCTCATGAGGCATCAGTCTTCTCCAAGGCAAGCCCCGGAGCATTCTAAGTCTCCTAGTATTTACAATTAACTTGCTTGAGTCCTTTTATATTGTGATGCATTAGGTATAGAAGTTGATTGATTGAATCCTATTTGATGCATTATCCTCCCTTGATTATTGTTTACACCTGCCTTGTTATCCTGTTACTTATTTATAAGTAGAACTGCTTAGCCTGCTTAATAAAGTAGTAAATAAAGGATGTTCCCGTAATACCCCTGGTGGGTATTTACCGGATCACGGTTGGCTATATTTGCTATCGTGGAAAAGAACCTGAGTAGTAATGAAATACGGTCAACAGGAAGGCAAGACACAAGTTTGGAAACTTGGGGCAGCTTGTCCGTTGGATCGTGTAGGTTTGTATCGATGTTGGCCCTCGTTCATTTTTGAAAGCGCCCTTTTACTTAGGGATATGTCAGTGTTGTAATCATCGATCCCAAAGCCGGTTAGACGCTGTTCGGGCCGGTCTCAACCCGTGTCGCACCCTCTAGTATCGAAACACGATCTGTCGTGGAATGGCCATCGTATAGTTCCAATTGGGTGGTTCGTGCTGTGAGCCGCGGCGATTACCACCACGAACATGTATCGAGCGGTTACCCAATGCATGGACCCGACGAGGAAAGTGTGGGTTGGTATTAAAGGTTTTTCACCAGCTGGTTTGGAATTCGATTCGAGTCGCCGTCTCCCCCGGTTAGTGGGAAACTATGGCGAGCTTCACCACGATACAACTCCATGTGATGCTTAAGGTTCAACTAAAATTTGGATAAGTCAACCGGAGTGGTGAAGGGCGGACGTGAGGCTTGGACTGAAGGACCGGTGGCCTGAGGATCAGCTGTGGTGGCTGACAGCCTGGGACAGCAACAAGTGAAGACATGTGGGTGGACGGGGTGCACGGGCGGTGCATCCCTCTACGACATTGGTTTGGTGGTTGAGCCACAGAAAAACCACCGAGTGGACGGTTTCCAGGTTTGGGCCGCAAAACCTGGGTGCTGGCCGGTTTTCGAGTTTGGGCCTCAAAACTCGGGCTGAGGACGGTTTCCAGGTTTGGGCCTCAAAACCTGGGTGCTGGCGGGTTTCTGAGTTTGGGCCACAAAACTCAGCCGATGGACGAAATGTTTCCCGGTTTCATCCTCAAAACCGGGGGAGGTCCAGGAAAAGGACGGACGACGAGTGGTGGCACGTGGCGGCATCCGGTGAGGTCGCGTCGAGGCGAAGCTACCTGATGTGCAGGCGTGGCCGTCAGATCGACATCAACTTCGAGTTGGACAGGAATACCCTTAGGGTTAGCCTGCTCGCTCATTAGCAGTAGGGGTAGAAGGGGAATAATTGTATTAGGCTATATAAGGAGAGGCCACTCCTCCCTATAGACTATCTCAGCCATTTGCTACTTTCACTTAGGGTTTCCTGTTCTCCAACATCCCTGCTGTAGCTACTGAGATCCGCAGAGACGGCTTAATCATACCTTTGTGTATTTGGATTTTGCGGAAACGGGACCGGATTCCCGTTGTCTCCTTGTGGGGACGAATTTCAGCTGGCAATTGAGATTGTGATTCGCGTTCTTGAGTTGTTCTTGGTGTTTTGCTTTTTGTCTCAATTCTCCCATCGCTCGATCTCCCTCTACGTTGCGTCTTTTTCGAATCCACTTGAATCAACTTGTTCTTTGATGTGAGGAGAACTTTTCCAGCGAAGGAATTCATCTCAATCCTCACGAACAAGTAGATCGGGTCGATTCAAGTTCTGTGGTGACTTTTTGTTCTTGCACCCTCTCCTTTGATTCCCGGAGTTTGAGTTGATTTGAGCGGATGATTTCCTAGGAGTAGTCTTCCAACTACCTAGTGATCATCTTCTCCAAGTTTGGGATCAAGGGATTTTGGTTTGGATCGAATTTAGGGAGATTTGAGAGAGGGGCGACTGAAATCGCCCTCTCTGGGTGGTCACGGACAGTCTGCCGTGGGTACCGCGAACAGTCCGCGCGTCGGGACTCAGCCGGTTCAGTGGTGGCTGCGCTCTCGGTGTGTTTGGTCTCGGGTGATTGGCGGACAGTCCACCGTTGGGGAGCGCGGACAGTCCGGGCCCGAGCAGGGGTGTGTTAAGCAGACTTGTTGTTTTGCGCATTTGGCCGACGGACAGTCCGCCACAGGCTCGCGGATAGTCCGGCACAGGGCAGACTGTCTAGGACCCTGCTGAGTGCTGGTATTCAGTGCGTTTGCTCTCCTGACCTTTCGCTTTGTTTCTGGACTTCTCGTTTGCTCCTAGAGTTCACCCTGGAACCTCTCTAGGTATCTTTGCGACTTGTTAGCATCGGTATTTAGGGATTTCTCAACGTAGTCTTCTATCTACGTTCGGGAGTAGGTTTTTAGGCTTGGACTTGACTCGGCGCTTTCGAGTTTTGGTTTGCTCTCGTTTGGTGGTGCCTCGCTGTGATCCTAGGGATCATCCACCCTCTTTCCGAGGGTCGTGGGCATCACGCTTGTGTCCGAAGTTTTTGGGTTGATTTGCTGGGACAAAGGCCGAAGTTTTTAAAGAAATTTTTAGGCTCCCATTCACCCCTCCTCTGGTCGCCTTTGGTAGCTTTCTCGGTCCTTCAACTTCCTAGTCTATAAGGCATGTATATCAGGTTGTGGTAGGAATTTGGAACACTCATCATAGAGGATCTCATCATGTAGCATTTTTAACTTTTCAAAGGATAAATTTCCAGAACTCTATATCACTAGGAACAAGATAAATAGCAGTTCAACCTTTTCATATCATACTCGTCAAACACCTAGACTTAGGTCAAACTTTTGCAACCCACAAATTTCAGATTCAAGTAAGTTTTCGTGTTAAAACAATCTTATCCAAAACTCGGGAGAATTCAAGACTGAATACTAGGCACTTGAAAAGAATAACGGCAGAGCAACTATTCATCATCTCCATACAAATTAATTATATACTCTAGAGCTCTATTATTCAGGGCAAGCTTTAAATCTAAATCATCATTGTTCATTTATTGACTCTAATATTAAACACACACACTCTAAGATAAAAGATATTATATAAAGACTAATAATAAAGACATACCTTAATCACAAAGATAACGAGCGTGCGTCTCCCCCTAGCTAATCCCTTCGATCGCGTCGAGCCTTCATGTGCCCGAATATTTTGTTCTTTTCCTTTTAAGGGTGAGCCTTCATGTGCTCACATATTTTGGGGGTTTTTCTTTTTAAGAGTGAGCCTTCTTGTGCTCACATATTTTTGGTATTTTCTGTTTTTAAATGAAATTCAAATATATATATATATTACCCTAGATAACGGGGGAGCCTTTTCCCCCCAAGCTAGATGCTCGCATGTTCATTCTCTTGTAGCATAGATGTACTTCACTCCTCTGGTCCTTAGTGGATGGTTGTTGCTTTAGTCCCTCCAGAGTGGATGAAGTTATCTCGCCTTCTCATTGATTCCTGTTAAACTCAAATAGACAACAAAGCTCATGGAACTGATTAAGTGTTAGTGGTATGTGTTGTGAGTACATGATGATGCTTGTAGCTTAGGCTCTTTTTGATCAGTGGATACATGTTATAAGCTAAACTATTTTGCAATTGGTGAACGTGACTATTAACTATGCAACATGTAAATTGTTGACCATTGAGATTGGCAACTAGCATGGGTAGGATACTAGGATGTGTTGAGATCTCTTGAGTTACCTTTTGTATCTCTTACTCTGAGTCATTCACTTCCTTGGATTGATCATTATGAACTTGTGCTTAAAATATGACCCAAGATTTGTGAATTGAAAAGATCGAGATGTGACTGCATTTGTCAACACATCACTATATCAAGACTGCTTTGCATTGCACATTTGAGTTGAACTTGAACAATGTAGTGTAAGATTGAAACCGGCGCTTTAAGCTTCCAATTGCTTTTCTTGAATAAGCTTAGCCTGGTTGGAAAGTTAGGCAATGACAATGCTTTTAACGTCTCACAATCACATGCTTTACATTTGAACTTGTGTTAATCCACTGCAATCTCTAATAAAATTTCAAGTTAACACAAGTCTGTTCTTCATTCAATGGCATGATGATTGAACTTTGCTGGGGTATAGTTCGCCTTTCATATATGAGTTAGGACATGTTTGATTTCTAATCTATTCATGCTTAGTTGTATTTTAGTGGTGAACTCCTTTTGAATGGCTTAAAACTGCTTGAGATGCTTAATTGTTCATATTTCGTATTGACTTGATCAGTTTCAGCCTTTGCTAGCACTTGTATTTGTTGCTTCACTTTTAGGGCAGCACACACTAGAGCATCTTTTCACTTAATTGCTACACATTTGAAGCTTTGCATTGTGCATTTCATGCTTTTTTAGCTTAGTGTATATACCCCCTCTCTGGTGCCTTTGTTTCATGAACCCTCTGGTCACCATGGTCAATTTTTAATGACTTTGAGGCTCCCATATACTTTTGGATGATGTCTTGATTCGTGCATGTGCTAACAAGGTGGGGGAATGGTTCACAAACACCTCCTATTTTGTAAAAAAGGGGGAGAAGGTTGCAACAAGGGAGAGATGTGTTGGCACACTCGGTCATGTAACAAGGGGGAGGGAGTCCTTTCTAAGTTGGTGTCTAGAGTGTATGCATGATTGGTGTCTTGCATAGCCTTTGTGTCTAGCCTTGCTTCTGGGGGTGTTGCACCTTTTCTGCTACTTGCTCGTCATGTTGAGCCATTTTGCCTCTTTCTTGAGAGACTAGAGGTTTTCGGTGCTTCTGAGCTTTAAGCTAGTGGTGCCGAACCTGTTCTACCTGTTCTTGAGGACTAGCTTTGTTTCACTTGGTTGCATCAAGCCATTGCCCATGTCTTCGGGAATCAAGTTCTTGCTATTTTTCATCGAGTTTTCGCTCCGTTTGGGGTCTTGCTCTGATCTTTTGCTTGGTTGCATCGAGCCCTTGCCCATGTCTTTGGGGTCCAAGCTTTGGTTATTTCAAATGCCCCCTCCTTGGCTTTTCTTCAGCTTTTTGGGCATTTGAATGAGCATCCCTTTTTTCTCTTTTGTTTCTTTTATTTTAGTGTTTGTGTATTGTGTTGACAATGCACTCATCAAGGGGGGATTTTGAACACAAGGTTGATTTGTGCCCTTGTGGTTCGTCCTTGTGATGCGTAATTGGTCAATAGCCTCACAGGTTGGCATGAGTGTGTAACATGTCTCTTGGCTGTGTTGGTGTGCAAGTGTGGAGCTGAGAGGCAATGGTCATTGGCAAGCTGAAGGTCAAGTAGAGACATGCCGTGTCGATGGATTGGTAGTGGCAAAGGACAGATTGTAGGGGGAGTTTGCGTGCTTGTTTTATTTGACAAGTTTTGTTGGTCAATTGGTTCGAAGCAGTTTTTCAATTGGTTTGGAGCGATTTTCAGCTTGTGTGGGTTTTCAATTGGTTTGGAGCGGTTTTGCTAGTTGTGTTGAGCCTTTGCCTCTTTC
This sequence comes from Coix lacryma-jobi var. lacryma-jobi, assembly GCA_009763385.1. Lineage (NCBI taxonomy): Eukaryota > Viridiplantae > Streptophyta > Magnoliopsida > Poales > Poaceae > Coix > Coix lacryma-jobi. The sequence continues at coordinate 118,202,687 of CM019829.1, forward strand.
TGGAAGAACTAGCCTGTCTTTGTCTCTTTTGCTCTGACTACCTTCTTGCTAGTGGTGTTGAGCCTGTTCTACCTCTTATTGAGGGCTAGCTTTCCTTTGCTTGGTTGCGTCGAGCCATTGCCCATGTCTTTGGGAACCAAGTTGTCTCGCTCATTCCATTTCGACTTCTTCTGGCTTTGCTTCGCTTTTGGTCGATTGGTTGAGTTTGCTTACTTCTTCTTCCTCATTTCTCTACCTTCATATGATTTGTGTTGGTAGTTGACAATGCACTCATCAAGGGGGAGATTGCGGATACATGGGTGTATGCCGGATCTTGAGATGATGAGTGATTGTCAACTGGTATGATGCGCATGTTCTTTGGCTTGTGTTGTGCAGGTGTCGAGCACAGAGACGGTGATCAAAGGCAAGGTGAAGGTCAAGTAGAGACGTGTCGTGCCGATGGACCCGGAGCGGTGAAGGGCGGACGTGAGGCTTGGACTGACGGACCGGTGGCCCGGGGATCGGCCGTGTTGGCTGACAGCCTGGGACAGCGACAAGTGAAGACTTGCGGGTGGACGGGGTGCACAGGCGGTGCATCCCTCTACGGCGTCGGTTTGGTGGTTGAGCCACAGAAAAACCACCAAGTGGACGGTTTCTAGGTTTGGGCCTCAAAACCTGGGTGCGGCCGATTTCCGAGTTTGGGCCACAAAACTCGGCCTGAGGACGGTTTCCAGGTTTGGGCCTCAAAACCTGGGCGTGGCGGGGTTTTGAGTTTGGGCCACAAAACTCAGGCGACGGATCGACAGTTTCCCGGTTTCGGCCTCAAAACCGGGGGATGGCCCAGGTTTCCCGGTTTTGGCCTCAAAACCGGGGGGAGGTCCGTGAAAAGGACAAGTGACACAATGGCTGGACGTGGCGGCATCCGGTGAGGTCACGTTGAGGCGAAGCTACCTGATGTGCGGGCGTGACCGTCATATCAACATCAACCTCGAGTTGGTCAAGAATACCCTTAGGGTTAGCCTGCTCGCTCATTAGCTGTAAGGGTAGAAGGGGAATAATTGTATTAGGCTATATAAGGAGAGACCACCCCTCGCTCCAGACTATCTCAACCATTGCTATTTTCACTCTAGGGTTTCCTGCTCTCCCATTCCCTGCTTTAGCTACTGAGATCCGCAGAGACGGTTTAATCATACCTCTGTGTATTTGGATTTTGCGAAAACGGGACCGAATTCCCGTTGTCTCCTCGCGGGGACGAATTTCGGCTGACAATTGAGGTTGTGATTCGCGTTCTTGTGTTGTTCTTCACGTTTTGCTTTTCTCCTCAAGTTTCCCGTCAATCGATCTCTCTCCACGTTGCTCCGTTTGGAAAACTATTTGAATCAACTTGTTCTTTACTGTGAGGGGATCATTTCGACCAAAGGAATTTAACTCAAACCTCACGAGCAAGTAGATCGATCGGTTTTCATGTTTGGATCAGTTTTCACCTCTCTGCCTCCGATTTCTTCCAATTCACCGATTTGGAGTTAGGTTTTTTGCCATGATCTCTTAGGGGTAGCTCACTAACATCCTTAGAACTCTTCATACCAAGTCTAAGCTTTAGAGCTTTTGATTCGGAGGAGATCGGGTTGAATTCACGAAAGAACAATGCAGTTTCGGGAGCATCGGACGCTGAGCACGAGGGCATCGGTCGCTGTGTTCATCACATCGGACGTGCTATTGCCACGCGCCGTTGCTACAATGCCACGTCCGATGGTCATGCAGTGAGGTTCCAGAAACCCTCATTTTGCATCGGACGCGTCAGGTGCTGGGCATCGGACGCTACTGTTCACATATGGACGCGCCTGCCCTACATCGGACTCTGGCATCGGACGCTGAGCTTTTACTGTAGCAGTGTCCAATGGTTACTCAATAAGGTTCCAGATAGGTCTTGTTCACATCGGACGCGTCCGACGTAAACACATCGGACGCTCCCAGCGCCCGATGCAACTGGTTCTGCACTGATTTGTTCGTAGCTTGTTCGTTTGGCTTTGGATTTGAGATCCGACTTTTGCGTTGGATTCCCGGCTTTCGTGCTCTACAGAAATCGGGGCTCCCGCATTGCGAAATAGCCTAAATCCCCCTCGCATTTCTCGGAGGAGGTTGAGGTTACCCAAAATCCATCCTGTCACTAGTTGACTTGCGTGAACTTGGGTGAGGAAATTTTTTGTGGTGTGTCGCTGTGTTCCTAGGTAACATCCACCCTCTCTCTTGGGTCGTGGACATCACGAGTTTCAGCTTTGTTCTTGGGGTTGATTTTCTGGGACAGAGGCCTCAACATTTCGAAAGAAATTTGAAGCTCCCATTCACCCCCCCTCTGGTCGTCTTGCTTTAGCATTCTCGGTCCTTCACAATCCGCATAGTTTGTTCCATTTAACTTATCTTTCTAAAGGATTTTACGTAAAGTAAATGGTTGATTGCTAGGTGCCATTGATCTACAACAAAAGTAAATGCAAAATACTAAGACAATGTATCCAAGACAGAGTAAATGATATTAAAACTTTAATAAAATCTACTCCCACTAAGATCAATTTCCCAATATTGAATATTAGTGATTCAAGACCCAAACTAACAAGTCTACTAGTGAGCTTTAGCATCACCGCTAGTGGACTTGGTAGATCGGTAAGCAACTCTTTGCTAATCATATCACATATGACTCTTGTTGGCCAGCATCTCTATGCGTGGTCAACTCCTTATGCTTCAAGGTCCCTAACCGTTAGGATGATCTTGTTCAAGCAACCAACCCTTCTGCAGTAAGTATCCGATACGAACCTGCCTAGTCAAGGAAAATCAGTGACACCCTAATTTCATAGGCGTGTCACCAATTGTACAAGACATATGACAATGCAAGGTTTGAGGAAGCATATGACTTGAACATTACTGAGGGATCGTTCTACAGTTCCACTACCGCATGTAGACAATAAACATGAATCACACGTGAAAGTAGAACATAATAAGAGAATAGCGTCAACACAGATATGACTTGGTATAGCCTAGTGTGCCTTTGGAGATCTCCATCTCCGCCAATCTATTCACCATGATGATCTCCATCTACATGGTGCATGTACGCCATCCTCCAGCGATGAATCCACCAAGACTAGCTACAACTAGTGTAATTAATAAAGCAATTACATAGTCGTGAGTAGGATCATCACAATTTGGCACGCAGGCCATTACATCAAAATGATGACAATATCTATGTGGCTCCGGCCATATTGTCATATTACATGACGTGCAAGCCATGAATCAATTACATACATGTATCACATACACATAAGGGCTATACCAGTCACTGAATTCCTGCATAAAAAGTTAAACGTTCCCAACGTCTAAACTTGAATCGCAGAAAACATAATATTCCTGGCCTTTTTTGCAAATCTAAATTTGACAAAACCGGTCATAGCCAGTGAAAATTGGATGTAAAATTTTATGTAGATCGATTTTTGTTTAAGGATCGTCTCAATCCGAGGCCATATGCAAAAGTTATGACCGTTTTACCGAACAGCGCTCCTTTTGCAGATTTCCTCATGCCACCGCACATCTCATGCACCCAACTCTTGACCTAGATTCGATTCAATCAATCTGATTGATCTCCATCTTGCCATGATTGGATTTACACGTATCATTTAACTCCGATGGCGGAATTCCGACCGGTAGGAGTAGACCGTTACATGACCATCATGGCAAGATCACAAATCAAGATCACAAACTGATCTACAACCGCGCATATCTCTATATGCACACAACCGAATCTATAACGAGGCAGTAACAGCTCTGATACCACTGAAGGGTTATGATGATGCTACGCTAGCCGGAAAACAAATTTTTTTGACCCCATAAACCATGAACTACTGCTAGTTATAGATCATGGGATTACCACTAGACCCGTAGATGCTGCGGAAGATGTCTCGGTGTAGACGTGCACGTCGCAGCGGTGCTGTGTAGTTGCTCACATCCATCCTTCACGTCTCCACGTGCAGTTCATCCTTGTGCTCCAGATGCAGCACCTCCGAGGTATCCACACGTATAGGGAGGAAGAGTCACGCCTCCAGACTGCTAGGTTTGCGAGGAGCAACGGGCGCGGGCGAAGGGCGACGGCGGCAACTGTCTAATGACATGGGTCAAACCCTGGCTGCCCCACCCCTCTATTTATAGGTGTCCCTAATGAGCCTGCCGACTTGGAGGCCCCTTAGCAAACCCTAATCCTGGTCTGATTCGAGTCCAACTCGAATCAGGCTTCCAGCCCCTTAAGCGTGTGACCCAATGGGTTCACGCACACATAGACACGGCCCGAGTACTCCTAGTTGCCCGATAGTTTACAGCGGCCTCTAGCGAGATGTGTCAACTCCTATGTACGCGCAAAGATCACATCAGATGAACCACCACGATCACATACACGTAATTCCCTTGCCACACAATATTTGGTCCAATTCATAGGTTAACACTTAACTTAAGCACGGCCATGCATTTTATGATCCAATCATTTGAGTGGTCCAGTGATATCTCTCTCGCATGGAGAGGAGCAAATCCCATCTTGATCGTCTATGTCTCATAGCATATTTCCTGACAAACCCGAAGACTATCTTTATGACTATCCTATTACGAAGTAGTATTTGACAGTCCCTAAGTAAGTCAATTCATATCTTGAGTATATACCACAATCTCAGGTCTAAGGACATAACGTACATGATGTGTAAAGAGATAATAAGAACATCTCATGTTGGGTCAGTCTAGCCCCATGTCATACATGTGCCCACATTATTAGATTGACATCTCTATGTCTATGACTTGTGAAACATAGTCATCAACCAATACATGTGCTGATCTAATATTCATGTGTGTCCTCACATGAACTCCGATCAGGGACAACTATCGAATAACCATAGAAGTAAAGAGTTTCACAGACAATTCACATAATCGTCAATAAATACAAGTTGTCTTTAATAGATATTCAATGAACATATAATAAATCATGGATACAATAGAAATATGATCATCTCTATGATTACCTCTAGGGCATATTCCCAACACTTGTTATACCTTGCAGTGATGAACTTGACGGACTCGAGGGGGTCTCAGGTTGCCCTGGGATCTTCCTCGAGTCATTTACTAGAATTGCCGCTGCAATCTGAGCTAGCTGGGTTTCGATTATCTTGTTGAAGCTCAGTTGGTTCTTCAATGCCAAGGCCACGCCCTCGATCTTGGAGTTCATCCCTTCAAGGGTCTTGTCGTTATGGGCAAGCCTCTTGGAGATGCTTTCATTGATCTTTGCTTGCCCCAACACAAGGTCCTTGAAGGTAGGTGTGTTGGAGCTGTTGGAGTTGTAGCCCTGGTTACCTCCCTGATATGGAGGCTGATGCTGATTATTCCATGAGTTTCCGCCCCGCGGCCGAAACCCGTTGTTGATGTACGCAACATCTTCGTGGGTCTCGGGGCAATCATTCCCCGAGTGCCTGGTTTCTCCACACACCTCGCACGTCATGTGCGCATCCATGGCTTGGACGGTACCTCTTTCTTCTCTTGTTGTCATCTTCTCGTCCAGCCGCTTGAGCAGAAGATCTATTTTTGCGGCAAGCATATCCACCTCCTTTATGGTATGCATGCCTTTTTGTGACTTATCTTGGGGTCTTCCATCCCCCCAAGCTTGGTTCACCATCACCTTGTCAATCAGGGCCTTTGCCCCGTTGACAGTCAGGAACATGAATGCCCCTCCAGCTGCAGTGTCCAGGTGCCCCCTTAACATGGGCGTGAGCCCCTCATAGAAGGTTTGGAGCACCAGCCATTCTTCCATCCCGTGATGGGGACAGGCTGCAATGAACTCTTGCAGCCGTTCCCATGCCTCGGACATGGACTCCGTTGAGTTCTGCTGGAAGCTGGTAATTCGTTCCCTTAGGGCAGTTGTTTTGCCCAAGGGGAAGAATTTCGCAAGGAACGCCGCCGAACATTTGTCCCATGTGGCGACGTCTATTGGGTTCTTGTAGAACCACTGCTTTTCCTTCCTCACAAGGGAGAGGGAAACAGTAAGAGCCTGATGACGTCTGGAGTGATGTCCTTGATGACGATGGTGTCATAGAGCTCCAGGAAGTTCTGAAGGTGTCCGTTTGCGTCCTCGCTTGGCAAACCACAGAACGGGTTTGCCTACACCATGGTGATGAGGCCAGTCCTCAGCTCAAAAGCTTTGTCATCGGTGTTGACAGCAGGCCTAGTGGGCACGTTGGCAACAGCAGGGACAGAAAAGTCACGCAGGGTCTTGGCCATGGCGAGAGTTGAGCTTGGTGCAAAAACTGGTGGTTGTTCTATCTCGGTGGTGGAGCTACGGAGAAGGAAGAAGATTTCTTGTTTCTCCTGCTGATAGCCTCTAGATTATCGGTGAAGTTCTCTGGCAGAGCGAAACCACGCATACACTATCCTGTTTTCATCCACAACAGAAGAAAACAATAAAAGGTTATCCTGCATGATCAATTAGCTATTATACAGATATTAGTTCATGATCATGTTCTATCTGAACCTTTCGTATCTATGCCTTCCCCGGCAACGGCGCCAGAAATGCTTGTTGGCATTTCTTAGCGCAACCACCATAGGATAGGTTTAGGATCCATCCTCGGCGATCACGCTAGAAATACTTTCTAACATCTCTTAGCATCATTACTAGTGTAGGCCATCATCCCCAAGCATGGCGCCATGAATGCCTGTTGACATTCCTTAACGACATACACTGAGTATGTTGGTTCATAGCGATGTTACTAAGGGACATCAGTGTTAGCCTCAGACACAACCATTTAGCTACACATCCGGTATCGGCGCCGAAGTGCGATGGCACTTCATATACCAAAACATGTGGCTTTAGTGACGACCTGAGAGGCTGGCCTGGTAAACCAATTCATTTACAGACAGGTGCACAAGCGCACAGGATTACCGTTGTAACATTTCACTGTCGGTGTTTGTTAACCGGCAACTCTTCTTGAGGGATCTCAGACGATTTGTTCGGTGGGGATCGACATTCGTAGAACCCGGCGAGTACGCAAGGACAACGATTTATACTGGTTCAGGCCGCTTAATAGCGTAATACCTTACGTCCAGTGCGGCGTGTGCCTTATGTTATGATTCAAGATTCAATGATAGGGGTCGGCGCCCGCTTCCCCTTATATATCCGGGTGAAGCGCGGCGTATGCCGAGTCCTAGTTGGTTACAACAGAGGAGTCCTATTCTAATAACAAGACTTCCTTTAAGAACTCGACTAAGTTACAATGAGAGTCCTAATCCATGTACACTTCGTATCAAGTCTTTGGATCTCCCGTGTCGCCCAGGGTTAGTCGGAGTAATCACCTTCTGATGTTATCTCTGACATCCTGGTCCGTCAAGCCCCCGAGCTCTTCATCATTTCTCTAAAATGTTAACTTTTGGTTTCTCTTTGAGAATCTCTGAGTAATGTCTTGAGAAATCTTGAGGTGCTCTGTAGGTAAAAAACTTCCATGGCGTGCACTTTTTCTTTTTGAAAAGTGCACCCATAGGGTGTAGCCCCCGAGCCTCTTGTTATTTATAATAACTTTGAGGATCTTTCGAGCCTTTTGCGAGTAATCTTGGGCTAAGAAAAAACATTTCCTTTATGGTATATACCCTGTAGCCCCCGACCCTGAGTTCCGAGTACCTGAGTAGTCGGTACTCGGGGTCTGCAAGATATCATCCGGGTACACCATAAGGATGGCAATAATTTAGAATATGACACTGATCTATATCTTAATCGCTGCAAGTAATAAATATCCAGCTTCAGGTGGGTAATGCTTTCATCAAACATCCCTTTTCACCCCACTGAAAAAATTACCGCAAGGACAATCAGTAATTGACCAGTGACTGTTTCAACTGTCCTCATTGATGATTCTTGTCGTGTTCTGCAACTGCAATAGTTTTGTCGTCTTGCTCTTGAAGTAGTCACGTGAAGCTAACCCGTCACTGTTGACGCTCACTAATGCTCATAATTAACCATCAGCTATTGCATGAAATGACACTAAATGAATCACAAAGCATAGTTGTAGGGTTTGAAACTAACAAGTTCCACGAGTTTTGGTGCTCTCACTTGTTTTGTAGGACATCCATGTTTTTACCATATAAAAGTATCTCAAGTGTTTAATTGGAGTGCACCATTGAGAAGAGCTCGTCGAGACGATCGAAACGGACATATCATTTGCTATATTCGGAGTCCCGAATGAAAAGATATTAATTTCGCAACGAAACCTGCAAAAGAAGGATCTAGAAGACACCAGAAGACACCACGAGGCGGCCCGCCACAGGGGCCCACTGGGCCAGACCGACCGGTGGGGCCCGGAGACCGGTCGGTCGGCCACGGAGGCCGTTTTGCCTCCGCCTTCCAGAACCTTCTTCCACCGCCTCCTAGGATGCATCTCCACTGTCCCTAAGTTGGTTTGATCCAACGGCCACGGTTTCTCGCCCAGGGCTATATAAGCAGCCCCAGACCTTCCTCTCCAGGCATCTCCATCTTCATTATTCATCTCCACATCAGAAACTAGGGTTTCAATTAGAAGTAGAGGTCCCTTTAGATGAATCTCTTCTAGTTCATCTAGAATTAGATCTAGTTCTAGTTCTTCTAGTTCTAGTTCTAGTTGTCTAGTTCATCTAGTTGTAATTAGAGATCGGATTAGAGAGAGGAGAAGGAGAGAGCTGAGGAGGAGCCGGATCTGTCGGATCTTCCTCAACATTGTATTGGTGCAGCATCTAGTTCGTCTTCAAGTAATCTCCAGGTTCTTCATTTACTTTTTCCAAGTATGATATTTAATTTCAGTTCTTGCTTTATTTATTTACTGGATCTCCGCTCATATCAAGTGCTCTAATTAAACTAGTAATTAGAGTAGTAGACGTTAATGTAGACGTGGTGTCTAGACTAGGGTTTACCTGAGTTTGCACCCAGCCCCACGGATAGTTGTGGTAGCCCCAGGTGGTGACAGCCCTGACGGCCGACGTAGTCCACCACGTTCGGGTTGGTGTTTGTAGGACCGTAGTCAGAGCTTCCTAGCCCCATTCTCATCCCTTTCTGTGGCTAGTGTTCTGATGTCCCGAAGTAAGTAAAGTATAGTGAGCCTTTAATTAGATAGACCTGCTTAGAAAACCCTAAGATCTCTCTCTACCCATTTTATTATTCTTTTCTTGGACGTTCTTGATTCTTCTAGTACACTTCATGTTCCCCGTGGAAATTGATACCCTGGAATACTCTCGGGTGAAGGCTACGTCGGTATCGGTGCGCTTGCGGATTTCTCTATGTGCGTTTAAAATACCCAACAAGCTTTCTGGCGCCGTTGCCGGGGAACGGTAGCTGTGCTAGTTTCAAACCAAGTCATCCGTGTTTCTTTTCTTTTACCACCTTTTTCTTTTACCACCACCTTTACCTCACCATCACACTTCTTACCACATGAATTCCACTCCTATCTATAAATACTCCGCTCCAAAGGGCGAATTGTTGGAGCCACCACCATCATCACATCCTATTCTTACTGATGGCTACCGATTTTGTCCCGGCTTTATAGCCATGGTTCGGGAGCAACCCTTCTCTGGGCTAGATGATGAAAACCCTCACACCCACCTTAGGGAATTTGAGCAATTGTGTTCTTGCTTGTCTATTGCGGGCATGACACAAGAGACCATTAAATGGAAATTGTTTCCGTTCTCCCTTTTTGGAAGGGCGAAACAGTGGTATGCTCATAACGTAAGAGGAGTAGATGGAAATTGGGATGAACTTTGGGACAATTTTTGTCTTGCTTTCTTCCCTCTTTCTCGAATCACTGCCCTTCGAATAGAAATTCTTACCTTTCAACAAAAAGAGAAGGAGACAATAGGAGCAGCTTGGGCTAGATTTATGAGCCTTGTCGACACTGGACCAAATCTCTCTTTGCCTGAAGACGTTATTTTACAACACTTTCATTATGGTCTTAGCAAAGAAGCTGCCCTTTTTCTTGATACCTCTTCGGGAGGATCATTCACTCATAAAAACTGTTAGTGAAGGGAAAGCCATCCTAGAGAAAATCCTTGAAAACACTCCTTTACACTGGCATTTATGATGAATTCCTTGAAGAAGAAGTCGAGCCCAGCCCTGAACCAAAAGATGAAGCAATAGAGGAGGCATAAGTAACCGAATTAGAAACTTCAATAGATCATTCTCAAAATTTGGTCATCGAAAACCCTCCTAAAAAGGGAACGCAAACCCAACTAGAGGATTATGAATCGTCACCTTTAGAGCTTCCCTTCCAATTCGAGGAAGATATCTTTGAAGATTATGGAAACACCTCGAATTCTCCTATTCAAGCAAGACCTCGGGCACATACCACTCCTCCTGACCTACATGAAGAGCCAGTTTTCACTAAACACATCAAAAGCCTCTCATCGGTCATAAGTTATGAGTGGTTGAATGAAGTAGAGTTATCTCCAGAGGTAGCACGTGTTACCACTCCTTCCACCATTCATTTGTGCCAAATTAGAGGGCATGCTATGTCAGTCCACTACAATTCTTCCGTCGGGATAAACTTTATTTCGAAGGCTTTGGCCGACATTCTTTTTCCCGACGCGACCTTAACTCCATCACGAAAACTATTACAAAGCTCATCAAGATCTATTCTTGAAAGCTTTGGGGTCTTAAGGGTTGTTCCTATCACTATGAGTGACTCTAGGATTTGTCTAGATTTTCATATTTATGACACCCCAGAGATTCCTCTTATGATTGGCAGACCAATCATGAGGCTATTACAAAAGGAACAACAAGGATGTTTAGACTTTAAGGTTGGGGAATCCACTATAAGTGTTCCACTTGCTCGTTCTATAAACACGATGGTAGAACCCTAGCCTGAGCAAGACTCCATAGAGGAAGTATTAATGGCATCCTTGGAAGAGATGGCTCAACCAACCTTCGATGATGAACACTTTGTTCAAGAAGAGGAAGAGTTAGCAGAGCCTATCGAGGTAGACAAATACAAGGAGCCTCCACCTCCCTCAATAGAGCTAAAACCTCTCCCTCTAGGGCTAAAGTATGTCTTCCTCCATAATAATCAATAAACTCCAGTGATCATTAGTGACAAACTCACAAACGATGAAACCCAAAAGCTTGTCACCATTTTAGAAAGACATAGACCCGCTATAGGCTACTCACTCGAAGACCTCAAGGGCGTCAGTCCTGCTCTCTGTACTCATTGCATCCCTACCGATCCTAACTGCACACCTTCAAGGGAGCCACAATGGAGACTTAACAACGCTATGCGAGAGGTTGTTAAGAAAGAGGTTCTCAAACTTTTGCACGTCAGGATTATTTATCCTATGCCACATAGTGAGTGGGTGAGCCCTGTCCAAGTAGTGCCAAAGAAGGGAGGTATGACAGTCATTAGGAATGAGAAGAACGAGCTCATTCCCCAATGAACTATCACTGGGTGGCGGATGTGCATTGACTACCGGAAACTAAACAAGGCCACTAAGAAGGACCACTTTCCATTACCATTCATCGACGAGATGTTAGAACGTCTCGCAAATCATTCCTTCTATTGTTTCCTTGATGGGTATTCCGGGTATCATCAAATCCCAATCCACCCTGATGACCAAAGTAAGACTACATTCGCATGCCCGTATGGAACTTATGCATACCGACGGATGTCGTTCGGGTTGTGCAATGCTCCGGCTTCTTTCCAACGGTGCATGATGTCTATCTTCTCTGACATGATCGAGAAAATAATGGAGGTATTTGTTGGGTATTTTAAACGCACACAGAAAATCCACAAGCACACAGATACCGATGTAGCTTTCACCCGAGAGTATTCCAGGGTATCGATTTCCACGGGGAACATGAAGTGTACTAGAAGAATCAAGAACGTCCAAGAAAAGAAGGATAATATGGGTAGAGAGGGATCTTGGGGTTTTCAAAGTAGGTCTATCTAATTAAAGGCTCACTATACTTTACTTACTTCGGGACATCAGAACACTAGCCACAAAAAGGGATGAGAAAGGGGCTAGGAAGCTCCGACTACGGTCCTACAAACACCAACCCGAACGTGGTGGACTACGTCGGTCGTCAGGGCTGTCACCACCTGGGGCTACCACAACTATCCGTGGGGCTGGGTGCAAACTCAGGTAAACCCTAGTTTAGACACCACGTCTACACTAATGTCTACTACTCTAATTAACTAGTTTAATTAGAGCACTCGATACGAGCGGAGATCCAGTAAATAAATAAAGCAAGAACTGAACTTAAATAAACTAATACTTGAGGGATAATACTTGGAAAAAGTAAATGAAGAACCTAGAGATTACTTGAAGACGAACTAGATGCTGCACCAATACAATGTTGAGGAAGATCCGACAGATCCGGCTCCTCCTCAGCTCTCTCCTTCTCCTCTCTCTAATCCGATCTCTAATTACAACTAGATGAACTAGACAACTAGAACTAGAACTAGAACTAGAAGAACTAGAACTAGATCTAATTCTAGATGAACTAGAAGAGATTCATCTAGAGGGACCTCTACTTCTAATTGAAACCCTAGTTTCTGATGTGGAGATGAATAATGAAGATGGAGATGCCTGAAGAGGGGGGTCTGGGGCTGCTTATATAGCCCTGGGCGAGAAACCGTGGCCGTTGGATCAAACCGACCTTAGGGATAGTGGAGATGCATCCTAGGAGGCGGTGGAAGAAGGTTCTGGAAGGAGGAGGCAAAACGGCCTCCGTGGCCGACCGACCGGTCTCTGGGCCCCACCGGTCGGTTTGGCCCAGTGGGCCCCCGTGGCGGGCCGCCTCGTGGTGTCTTCTAGTGTGTTCTAGATCCTTCTTTTGCAGGTTTCGTTGCGAAATTAATATCTTTTCATCCGGGACTCCGAATATAGCAAATGATATGTCCGTTTCGATCGTCTCGATGAGCTCTTCGCAATGGTGCACTCCAATTCATCACTTGAGATACTTTTATATGGTAAAAACATGGATGTCCTACAAACAAGTGAGAGCACCAAAACTCGTGGATCTTGTTAGTTTCAAACCCTACAACTATGCTTTGTGATTCATTTAGTGTCATTTCATGCAATAGTTGATGGTTAATTATGAGCATTAGTGAGCGTCAAAAAGTTCCCCCAAGCTTACCCTTTGCTAGTCCCGAGCAAAGCCAATCTCAACAATGGATCAGGAGTTGCTGCAATATCTTCACTTCCAACAAGTAAACATGTATTCAATCAAAAGTTCTCATAAAGATATCATATTATTTATCACGGGGCTTAGTACTTTACCTTGAATCTTGAGTAATTGAAAGATAGAACGATCAAATCAAGCACTCTGTCTCTAGTTCTTTCACTTCACCTTTATCCCAGAGTTTTTATGAATTTTCAAAAGCTTAAAAACATATGTTGTCAAATTAAACAATGGATCCAAAGAGAAAGTCAACCACACCATTGAATCGAGAAGTGCATGTGTATGGAAAATGGAGTCAGATGCTCTTTTGAATATATATCACTCTCTTCTGTCTATCAGAGACACATGGCTATCAGGCTAATTTTACTATCGGGCACGTGCCCTTTTTTTAATATTTTTTCTCTCTCTTTTTTTTGAGGTTCCGGACACTTGTCCCTTTTACTTCCTCGGGATCTATCTTTTTGAGGTTTCGGACACTTGTCCCTTTTTATTTCCTCGGATTTTCTCTCTTCTCTCTTTTTTGTAATAGCCATATGCTTCCAACAAACTTTTGAGAGGATAGCAACAGATAATTATGAGCATTTATGCGGAAGATGGATGAAATGTGTAAGTGATCTCAATTCAATAGCATGATAACTTCTCATAGGGTCAACCAAGCTTAATTTAACTCAATGCAATTATTAGTCATATTAATATTGGAAACTCTCCGGAACTCTAGTGTTGTTTCAAAAAGATAACAGTAGCTCAGATCATCACATATCATATCTGTCAATTTACCTAGACTTTGGATAAAGCATTTGCTACCCATGCAGATTTAATTTCATTTTTAAGCATCATAATTAATTAGGAGAACTCATGCTTTGAAGGCTAGGTACTTGAAAGAAATTAGATAGAACAACTATTCATCATTTCCATGCAATAGATTAGAGAGAGTTCTTCTTTTATTAAAAACAAAATTAAGCAAACTAAACACACTATTTATTTAATCTAACACACACTTATTAATTAACTAAGATAATAAATAAGACATACCTGGATTACGAAGATAACGGGGTGCGTCTCCCCCAAGCCAGTTCCCTTAATAGCGTTGAGCCTTCATGTGCCCATTTTTTCTTTTTAGTTAATGGTGAGCCTTCATGTGCCCACATATTTTTTTGTTTTCTTTTATATTTTATTTTCATTTATGTATAGAAAGTAAACTTAAGAGGATAAGGGTACTTACCTGGATACACGGGGGTGCTTTTCCCCAAGCTGAATGTTGACGTAGTCATTCGATCTTGCAATGTAGCGAACTGGCAGTGAAAATGTTCTTCCTCTATCGGAGCATTGATTGATGTTGATGGTTGTTGAAACAGTGCCCCGACAGTGGATGGAACATCCACTTGCTTGTCAGCTTGTCTTGGCCTTTCAATCCTGTGAAACTCAAATAGACAACAAAACTTGTGGAATAGATTAAGCGTTAGTGGTTGGCCACTTAAGCCTTAGTTGTCCAGAGTTTCAGTAAGGTCTCTTTCTCAAATATTTTTTTCCGATGCAATGATAGTCTAACAATATGAATGCATTTTTATTTTTATTTTTATGCCACCATGGTGAATATTTCATGTGGGTTCTTACACACCACAAAATTATTCACATGGGGCTTTAAGTTTTATGATGCAATGCAAAAAGTAAAATATTTATTTTCTTTCTTATGCAATGCTAATACAGAAAAGTAAATCTGCTATGGAGAGATGATGATGGAAAGTAATCATGCAAAAAAGAAACTAATGCAAAAAATAAATAAGGATAACTACCGATTTTACCTTTTCGGTGAGGGTTCAATGTTTTAAGTCCTCTGAACAGGACTTCTCACCATGTTCATTCCTGAGGTGCATCATTTGATTTTGTTATGTAGACCTTGATAACTACACCTCTTGATATGGTGTCACTCATGTTCTTCGTTTGCCCAGCAATTTGAAGTGAAGCATTAATTGTGGAAGCTGGCAGCATCTTGCTCAGTGTGCATGTTCTTGTAGATCCAGGACCTTCACTTTGTAGAATTTGGGAGTTGACAAACTCCTCCATGTTTTGCTTAAGAGTGTGTCCTGCTTATAAAGACAAGGTAGAGATCAAGTGCATGGGCTCTATTGGTGGAAAAACATCAACAGAACCAAAAGTTTTGTTCATTCCTCTCTAACCTTAGGCACATTGGACAAGATAAACTTGTTGTTTATGTGTTCTATTCAATCTTAACACGAGTGATAGGTTCAAAACATGAGCATGAAAGTAGCATCTTAAAATATTTAACCGATCAGATTGCTTAACCAAAGGAAGGATAATCTATGCATAATGTATCGATCTTTTCATGATTGTGATATACCATCTTCCAAAGGTTGGATGCACAACATTTTAGCTCATTTGGTTAAGATAGTGAGATCAAGAGAGTAAAGCTAAGAACAAGGAGTAAAGAATTGAACATGTTGAGTTGATTAGGTTGGATCATGTGAGGTGCAACTTAAACATGTTTGGTTCTTATTTATGCACATACTAGAATTAAGGAGAAGCTTTTAAAGTGATGATCACTTACCTTGAGATGTTGCTTTACCATTGTAGAGTGATTGTGTCGAACCACCTTGTGGAAGCTTCTCTTGTCTAGCTGGTTGTTGTTCATGAATAACTTGTCTTCTCTTGCTTATCTCACTGAGGGCCAGCTGAGTCTTGTCTTCAACAGATCCAGATGATGGAGACTTTGTCAACTATTTTCTTGATTTTGTAGGCTTAGGTATTGTCTCTCCATCTTCTACTTCTTGTGGTGTAGTGGCTTCATCCTTTATGATATGCCCTCAATGAAGGGTTACAAGGAAGCTATGCTAGTCGGAAAACAAAATTTTTGACCTCATAAACCAGGAACTACTGCTAGTTATAGATCACGAGATTACCACTAGACGCGCAGATGCAGCGGAAGACGTCTCGGTGTAGACGTGCGCGTCGTAGCGATGTCGTGTAGATGTTCACGTCCGATCTTCACATCTCCACGTGCGGTTCGTCCTTGTGCTCCAGATGCAGCACCTCCGAGGTATCCCACACGTACAGGGAGGAAGCGTCACGCCTCCAGACTGCGTGGTAAAACCCTGGTCTGCGAGGAGCAATAGGCGCGGGCGTGGGGTGGGCGACGGTTGTCTAATGACGTGGTAAAAACCCTGGTCGCCCCACCCCTCTATTTATAGGCGTCCCTAATGAGCCCGCCGACCTGGAGGCCCATTAGCAAACCCTAATCCCGGTCTGATTCGAGTCCAACTCGAATCAGGCTTCCAACCCCTTAAGCGTGCGACCCTATGGGTTCACGCACACATAGACATGGCCCGAGTACTCCTACATGCCCGATAGTTGATAGCGGCCTCTAGCAAGACGTGTCAACTCCTATGTATACACAAAGATCATATCTGACGAACCACCACGATCACATATACGTAATTCCCTTGCCACACAATATTTGGTCCAACTCATAGGTTAACACTTAACCTAAGCATGGCCATGCATTTTATGATCCAATCATTTGAGTGGTCCAGTGATATTTCTCTCGCATGGAGAGGGGCAAATCCCATCTTGATCGTCTATGTCTCACAGCATATTTTCCTGACAATCCCGAAGACTATCTTTATAACTACTCTGTTACGAAGTAGCATTTGATAGTCCCTAAGTAAGTCGATTCATATCTTGAGTACATACCACAATCTCAGGTCTAAGGACATAACGTACATGATGTGTAAAGAGATAATAAGAAGAACATCTCACGTTGGGTCAGTCCAGCCCCATGTCATACATGTGCCCACATTATTAGTTTGACATCTCCATGTCTATGACTTGTGAAACATAGTCATCAACTAATACATGTGCTGATCTAATATTCATGTGTGTCCTCACATGAACTCCGATCAGGGACAACTATCGAATAACCATACAAGTAAAAGTGTTTCACAGACAATTCACATAATTGCCAATCAATAGAAGTTGTCTTTAATGGATATTCAATGAACATATAATAAATCATGGAAACAATAGAAATATCATCATCTCTATGATTAACTCTAGGGCATATTCCCAACACTCAATTCCTGGCAGTTGGTTCTTCCTTTGTCGGTTGAGTCAACGTCTTCTCTTGGTTTCCTTTGGCTGCTCATAAGTGGTGTAATTGATGAAGAAGCAGCAAACCTTTTGGTCAAAGATCCAAAAGTGGATTCCTCTAGGTCCGACATAGATGACAACATTGAAGGTTTTCAAGAACGATCTTCCAAGAATGAGTGGTGGATCATATTTTTCTTCTTGATTGGGATAGCGTCCAGTGGCCTGTACTGATCAAAGTGTTGAAGCTAGATTTCTCCGTCCTCCCCTTTGAGCAGATCTAGACAACGGAATTGTGTCTCCCCCCAAGCTGGCTTGTGAGGAAGGTGGATGCCCAAATTTCTTCAACAACATGTTCATGTGTTGAATTTTGTAGACCTTGTTGCTGTTGAAGTCGTTCCACCTCATCCCCAAGCTAGCTCTTGATTAGAAGAGAGAATAACTTCCCACTGCTTGTGTTTGTACTGTTTGATCTGAGGGTTCAGAGACGAGTGCCCCCATGATAGTCTTTGTCTTCTAGTGGCCCAGCTTAGACTTGTTCACCTATTTCCATGGAGTGAGTGCTTTGTAGGTAATGTTTTGTGGCACTCATCTTTTGTCTTGTTCTACGGATCTCATTTCTCCATGATCAGTGAGCTATGTCTCCTTTGCGCAAGTTGTTGAAGTTCATGTGTCTCTTCTTCTCCAAAGTGAGTTCATCTCAGGACTTTCGCAAATTGGTATTGAAAGTTTTCCTACAGGGGTTAGTCCAACAAATATCCAACATCCACTATAGCATATTATCGGCTCAAAAATCAACCTAGACACCACGTCTAATTTGATTTAAGAGGGCATTTTAACCTAAGCATGCTTAAATTAAAAGGCCTTTGAAAGCAAGAACACCACTCCTAAACTAGGCACCATGCTTCATTTAAGAGATGTGTGAAAGTACTTCAAACCTAAACATATACTATAGCAAATGAAGGTAGCATTGAAGCATTAAAGAGATTTACTCAAATGGTGATGAAAGAGCATGATTAGTGTATAGCACATGAGCATGTCTTAAAGGTAGGGGCAACCAACATAGCAACATGGTAAGAGATGTTCTTACAAAGTGTATCCCCCAAGCTTAGATTCTTCAAAATCAAGATTGGATGAATGTAGTTCAATGTTGCATGATGATTAGTTGGACATACCTTGTGTTTGTCGTTCCTTCAAACTTTTTGCTCCAGACCTGCAAAGGTTAGTGACAAGAATACCCAAAGGAATATTTTTAACAATTATATCCCTATGCTCATTACACAAGGGTAGTGTAGCAGGAAGGTGAACACTAATATGAAAAGTGCTTGTTTTAGGACACTGAGCTTGTCTTCGGGAAAACTTCAAGATGTGATTTGGTGAAGTGGTTTCCCCTCCAACACCAACTTTAAAGAGCACAACGAGATCTACAACATTTGTGATAACCATATGCATCTACAACCACCCTTTTGAAGTTTTTGTAAATAGAATGTGTGAGGGGGTTGAAAATCTCGAGTGTGGCAATGTTAGACAGACCAATTGAATCAGGAGATGTCTCATATGAGCATGGATTTAAAGAGGTGTTTATGAAGCAACTTTCATGCTCTTTGATATCATCTTCCTCGATTTCAGAGAAGAACACCGAAGGATGGGGTTTATCATTTTCTAAAGTGTGAGGTGTTTTCTCTATGGAAGGTTCTATGGCAACCAAATTATTTGAAGGATATGAAGGAATTTCAAATTTGGTTGTGTGTTCCTCCTCATGTTGGTCAGGGTTGGGCTCGACTTCTTCTTCGGGAAATTCATCAAAAATGTCAGTGTAAGGAGTGTTTTCAAGGATTTTCTCAAGGATGGCTTTTCCTTCACTAACAGTTTTATGAATGAATGATCCTCCCGAAGAGGTATCAAGAAAAAGGGCAGCTTCTTTGCTAAGACCATAATGAAAATGTTATAAAATAACGTCCTCAGTCAAAGAAAGATCTGGGCCATTGTTGACAAGGCTCATAAATCTAGCCCAAGCTGCTCCTATTGTCTCCTTCTCTCTTTGTTGAAAGGTAAGAATTTCTATTTGAAGGGCAGTGATTCGAGAAAGAGGGAAGAAAGCAAGACAAAATCTGTCTCGAAGTTCATCCCAATTCCCATCTACTCCTCTTACGTTATGAGCATACCACTGTTCCGCTCTCCAAAAAGGGAGAACGGAAACAATTTCCATTTAATGGTCTCTTGTGTCATGCCAGCAATAAACAAGCAAGAACACAATTGCTCAAATTCATGAAGATGGGTGAAATGATTCTCGTTTTCTAGCCCAGAGAAGGGTTGCTCCCGAGCCATGGCTATAAAGCCAGGACGAATTTGGTAGCCATCTGTAAGAATAGGATGTGATGATGGTGGTGGCTCCAACAATTCGCCCTTTGGAGCGGAGTATTTAAAGATAGGAGTTGAATTCATGTGGTAATAAGTGTGGTGGTGAGGTAAAGGTGGTGGTAAGAGAAAAAGGTGGTAAAAGAAAAGAAACACGGACGTCTTGGTTCGAAACTAGCACAGCTACTGTTCCCCGGCAACGGCGCCAGAAAGCTTGTTGGGCATTTTAAACGCACACATAAAATCCGCAAGCGCACGGATACCGATGTAGCTTTCACCCAAGAGTATTCCAGGGTATCGATTTCCACGGGGAACGTGAAGTGTACTAGAAGAATCAAGAACGTCCAAGAAAAGAATGATAACATGGGTAGAGAGAGATCTTGGGGTTTTCTAAGTAGGTCTATCTAATTAAAGGCTCACTATACTTTACTTACTTTGGGACATCAGAACACTAGCCACAGAAAGGGATGAGAAAGGGGCTAGGAAGCTCCGACTACGGTCCTACAAACACCAACCCGAACGTGGTGGACTACGTCAGCCGTCAGGGCTGTCACCACCTGGGGCTACCATAACTATCCGTGGGGCTGGGTGCAAACTCAGGTAAACCCTAGTCTAGACACCACGTCTACACTAAAGTCTACTACTCTAATTATCTAGAGTAATTGGAGCACTCGATACGAGCGGAGATCTAGTAAATGAAATAAAGCAAGAACTGAAATTAAATATAATACATGGAAATAATAAATGAAGAACCTGGAGATTACTTGAAGACGAACTAGATGCTGCACCAATACAATGTCGAGGAAGATCCGACAGATCCGGCTCCCCCTCAGCTCTCTCCTTCTCTTCTCTCTAATCCGATCTCTAATTACAACTTGATGAACTAGACAACTAGAACAAGAAGAACTAGAACTTGAAGAACTAGAACTAGATCTAATTCTAGATGAACTAGAAGAGATTCATCTAGAGGGACCTCTACTTCTAATTGAAACCCTAGTTTCTGAGGTGGAGATGAATAATGAAGATGGAGATGCTTGGAGAGGGGGGTCTGGGGCTGCTTATATAGCCCTGGTCGAGAAACCGTGGCCGTTGGATCAAACCGACCTTAGGGACGGTGGAGATGCATCCTAGGAGGCGGTGGAAGAAGGTTCTGGAAGGCGGAGGCAAAACGGCCTCCGTGGCCGACCGACTTGTCTCCGGGCCCCACCGGTCGGTCTGGCCCAGTGGGCCCTCGTGGCGGGCCGCCTCGTGGTGTCTTCTGGTGTCTTCTAGATCCTTCTTTTGCAGGTTTCGTTGCGAAATTAATATCTTTTCATCTGGGACTCCGAATATAGCAAATGATATGTCCGTTTCGATCGTCTCGATGAGCTCTTCCCAATGGTGCACTCCAATTCATCACTTGAGATACTTTTATATGGTAAAAACATGGATGTCCTACAAAACAAGTGAGAGCACCAAAACTCGTGGAACTTGTTTTAGTTGATGCAACTATTGACGCTCACTATTGCTCATAATTAACCATCAACTATTGCATGAGGTTAATTATGAGCATTAGTGAGCGTCAACAGTTGCATCAACTAAAACAAGTTCCACGAGTTTTGGTGCTCTCACTTGTTTTGTAGGACATCCATGTTTTTACCATATAAAATTATCTCAAGTGATGAATTGGAGTGCACCATTGCGAAGAGCTCGTCGAGACGATCGAAACAGACATATCATTTGCTATATTCGGAGTCCCAGATGAAAAGATATTAATTTCACAACGAAACCTGCAAAAGAAGGATCTAGAAGACACCAGAAGACACCACGAGGCGGCCCGCCACGGGGGCCCACTAGGCCAGACCGACCGATGGGGCCCGGAGACCGGTCGGTCGGCCACGGAGGCCGTTTTGCCTCCGCCTTCCGGAACCTTCTTCCACCGCCTCCTAGGATGCATCTCCACCGTCCGTAAGGTCGGTTTGATCCAACGGCCACAGTTTCTCGCCCAGGGCTATATAAGCAGCCCCAGACCCCCCTCTCCAGGCATCTCCATCTTCATTATTCATCTCCACATCAGAAACTAGGGTTTCAATTAGAAGTAGAGGTCCCTCTAGATGAATCTCTTCTAGTTCATCTAGAATTAGATCTAGTTCTAGTTCTTCTAGTTCTAGTTCTAGTTCTAGTTGTCTAGTTCATCTAGTTGTAATTAGAGATCGGATTAGAGAGAGGAGAAGGAGAGAGCTGAGGAGGAGCCGGATCTGTCGGATCTTCCTCAACATTGTATTGGTGCAGCATCTAGTTCGTCTTCAAGTAATCTCTAGGTTCTTCATTTACTTTTTCCAAGTATTATATTTAATTTCAGTTCTTGCTTTATTTATTTACTGGATCTCCGCTCGTATCGAGTGCTCTAATTAAACTAGTTAATTAGAGTAGTAGACATTAGTGTAGACGTGGTGTCTAAACTAGGGTTTACCTGAGTTTGCACCCAGCCCCACGGATAGTTGTGGTAGCCCCAGGTGGTGACAGCCCTGACGACCGACGTAGTCCACCACGTTCGGGTTGGTGTTTGTAGGACCGTAGTCGGAGCTTCCTAGCCCCTTTCTCATCCCTTTCTGTGGCTAGTGTTCTGATGTCCCGAAGTAAGTAAAGTATAGTGAGCCTTTAATTAGATAGACCTGCTTAGAAAACCCTAAGATCTCTCTCTACCCATGCATTTTATTATTCTTTTCTTGGACGTTCTTGATTCTTCTAGTACACTTCACGTTCCCCGTGGAAATCGATACCCTGGAATACCCTCGGGTGAAGGCTACATTAGAATCCGTGCGCTTGCGGATTTCTCTTTGTGCGTTTAAAATACCCAACAGTCACTGAAGCCAGGCTTCACATGTGCAACAGTGCGCAAAAAATTATTGCTGTTTGGCACTTCCATTCGTTAACTGTGTCCATAGACCAGGAGCGGCCGCCTATAAATACCCTGCCTGGGGAGCATAGAAGCCACACCTTCCTGAGTGTATGACTTCTCTTAGTCTCTTGAGTGTTATAGTATCTATGGCGGAAATGTCTGAGCCCCCAGGTATCTTCCTTGTATAAGATAGTTGAGGTGTCCAGAAGAACTCTTGTGAAGGGATCATCCGTCAGGGTGGTTTCCAAGTGGTCGCGAGCAGAGGGATACGGAGGTGCGCCTAGAAGAACTCTTGTGACTCCCGCATCGCGGGCAACCTCGGGGTCACAGGTTGTCAAAAGGCGCTAGGGTTAGGGCCTAATACCGAGTTCTTTTTGTACTGGGGTAGAACCTTTAAACCCGCCTTGGGATGCACTGAAAAGATAGTGTCTACCCAAGGTTCTGTGTTTGCTTTACTGCGTCTCACTGAACCCAGTCCTTGGTGCGGCGTGCATAAAGACTCTGTACCTTGATTTCACTAGAGTAGCATTTTACATCCTGAGTGAGCTTGTACTTGAAGCTGTTGTATCTCAAGATGCATCCGTGTATCTCTGTTGTAATTCTGAGTAATAATTAATAAGATCTGGGTACTTGGAATGTTTTCCGAGTCCTTTATCTTTGCCTCCGAGTACTAAATGTGCTTTGTGAAAGAATAATGTTATCTGTTGTACTGGTTGCCTATTCACTGACTCTAATGCCGTCTGAAATGTCCCCCAACCGTTAGGGTTTCAGACGATTTCTATAACGCCGTTCAGGAAAGGTGAACGATTGCCGAAACAGATCTATAATAAGCCGCCATTGAGCTTGCAGTTTCCTCATTCTTTCATCAAGCCATAGCCTTCAGAGCAAGGAATCCATAGCCAATCCACTAGTTGATGCGCAGAAAGTCCCTTGTCATCAACATGGGCCCCAAGAAGCAATCCGCAAACGAGAAGAAGAAGGCAAAGGCCATTAGCGGGAAGCCACGCCACCCGTGCCCTCCAACGGAAGTGCTTGCTTGGAAAGCGCCGGATACCAGAGAATCAGAGCTAGCTTTTCTGGCGCAGCAAGGATTACTCCGGTCTCAGCCAATAGACGGGTGGAGGGTACCTACTGATCATCGCGCACCAGCTCCCAACACGACGGAGATAGTGATGTTCAAGTCTTTCGTGGAGCGCGGATTGGGGCTTCCAGCATCCGATTTCTTCAGAGGATTGCTGCACTACTATGGTTTGACTCTCAACCATATTACTCCCAATGCCTGCGCCCACATTGCTATCTTTACTCATCTGTGTGAAGCTTTTCTGGGGATTTGCCCCTCATTTACTCTTTTTCGTTATTTCTTCTGTGTTAAGTGTCAACCCAGTGATGCGAGTGTAGAAGTAGTTGGAGGAGCTAGCTTCCAGGTTAGGCTAGAAGTAGCTACTCAATATATCTATGTAGTACTGTCAGAATCTGTCCGAGAGTGGGCAAGCGGATGGTTTTACATAGCCAACCCGCCGCCGGCCCTTCGTCGTCATGATGGATGGCCGCCACAGAAGTCCCGTGAATGGAAGGACAAGATCTCTACTGAAGAGGTAGAGACTATCCAACCACTGATCGACATGATAGCGGCAATGAAGCTAGGTGGATTGACTGGTTATACCGTCGTCCAAGATTTTATTGCGCGTCGAATTCATCCGCTGCAGCAGCGAGCCAATTTTGGCTTTGAGTACCTTGGCGTGAAGGAACCGGGCCGGCATGATGCCGAGCAATTATCAAACCAAGAGATTTTGAGAAGAATGAACCGGTTGTTGAAGAGTCGTGAACAGCTTGTTCCAATGATGATGACTTTCTCCGCCATCAACCCTCCTCCAGCGGTAAGTAGTCGGGGTGTCCGTCTTTTAGATTCTTAATAGATATCCTTCTGACTAAACATTATCTTCGTCTTCTTCTTCATAGGACCAAGGGAGGAATAACAATGATTGTCCACCCCTGCCTCCGGCGACTCAAGAAGGCGGAGGCATTGCTCTCGAGGGTCCCATTCGAAGTGAGGACCTTCGCAACGAGTCAAGCTCTCCTGATGATTTTGACTGGCTGGACTCAGATTCAACTGACTCTGATGTCCTGCTCATAGATCCCGAAGCCGAGAGTAGCCGGAAGAGGTCTCCAAGTCTGCTTCAAGAAGCCGAAGATCCCGTCCCAAAGAAGGCTCGCACTGGTAATCGCCGTGCTTGTCGAAAAATTCTTTTATCAACAGAATTGGCTGAAAAGCACTGTAATACGGGTGCTCCTGGTAAGGGAAAACCCGAGTACTTTATAGTCTTCCTTTTTTGGATTTTAATAAACCCTTATCTTATATCTTTGTTTGATCCAGATGTTGAGACAGCCCA
The DNA here is from genome assembly GCA_009763385.1 of Coix lacryma-jobi var. lacryma-jobi. Taxonomy (NCBI): domain Eukaryota; kingdom Viridiplantae; phylum Streptophyta; class Magnoliopsida; order Poales; family Poaceae; genus Coix; species Coix lacryma-jobi. The sequence goes on from CM019829.1 coordinate 118,227,591, forward strand.
GGGGGCTTCAAGTGGTGCGGCTTCTGACGGCTCCAGACCCGCAGCCGAAGAAGCCGATATTGAAACTGCCGCGGGCATTGAAGCTTGTGAAGTAAGTCACAACACTTTCTTTAGACTGCTCGTGTATTTCTGGTATTAATATGAACACTTGTTTGTTGTAGGAAAACGAAGCCGGCCGCAGCATCCTCAAGTGCTGCCACTGAGACCCGAACGGTGGAGGGGTCGGAGGTGCGGGACAAAGGTGAATCCAGCGTCCTTCCAATCTTTAGCCAGGTGAACACTCTGCCACGCTCCTCTCCATCCGGTACCTAGGTTGATGCAGCACCTGAAGCGGACGTAGTTCCCTTGCCTCAGGTTGGTGTTCCGTACTCAATCTTCTGCTCTCCTGCTCAATTGGAGTTTGACCAAGTGATGAAAGAGTGGTTTTTCCGCACCCGACAGCCAGATGAGCCCACTCTGGAGATGGTCCTGGCTGAGATCAGTGTTGAAGCTTCCGATCGTCCGCAGTAAGAGTCCAAGGCTGCTCCCGAGTCCTCTCATCAAGGATCAAAACTTGAAGTCATGGGGTACAACCAGGATCTCAACCGGCTGAAAGAGTTGAGTGAGAAAGTGATGGCGCCTGCCGTGTCACTTCGGCAATTTGTTGAGGTAATTCTTTGGAGTCTTCTTTGTATTTTGTTGTCACATCCGAGTACTTATATTATTATCTCTATGTAGGGATTTGATGTGAAAGTCACTGAGCAGATCACTCAGATTCGCCAGGAGCTATCTCTTGAGAATCAGCGGCTCAAAGACTACATCGCTCAAGATCAGATTAGCCAGAAGGTAGCCACCCAAGTCCTCCATAACCGTATCAACGAGCTTCAAAACAATCTCAAGGTTGTTGTTGATGAGCGTGACATGGTGAATCAGTGGGAGCTTGAGCTACTCGGCAAGCATGCTACCTCATAGCAGAAGCTTAAGGATGTTATGAAGTCTTCCAAGAAGCAGCTCTCTGGTAGGTCGAAAGTACTTTCCGGGTCCTTATTGATTTGTAAGCATGTGATACTCATCCGATTGTTGCGTCTTCCATATTCGAAGATGCTGGCCGCTGGATGGCAAACTGCTTTCAACCGTAAAGAGGCGGAGCTTGAGGAGGTATTTGCTAACGTGCAGAGTACTCTTCAAGAGGCCAAACTGATACGTGAGGGTGCTGACCCGGACCTGCTGCAGGCTTTGAAATCGACGAAGGAGTCACGGGAAGCTCTGGAAGCAGTCCAGGCGCAGCTGAAGGAGTCCCAAGAGTCCCTAAAGACTTCTCAGGATTCTTTGAAGGCGTTGGAGCTTGCTGTCGAGCCCGTCTTGGACATGATTGCACGCCCTGAAGGAGCCGAGGAGTCTCTGATTGATCGAGCCAAAGCTGCACCCGGGCGGCTGACTCAACACATCAAGGACATGGCGACTTCACTGGTGTGTGGTTTGCTGGCGACGCTACGACTGCATATTCCATCCTTCGATCTGTCATCCATCATGACGCTTCCTGAGGGCAAGAGCGATGAGGACCTCGCGGCGATGCAGGAGGAGGTCAAGGCCGTAGCGGAAGAGTACTCGCAGATTCTAGATCTTGTAGAGTAGTATGTCTTCCTCGGTCCTTTGGCCATGTTTTGTATCTCCTGTAAACAATTATTATTAATAGTAAAGAATCAAAGTATAAGTTACTTTTGAGACTTGCTAATTCCATATGTTGTCGACTCGGCATTGCAAGGAATGTCTTGTCAATGGGTCGCTTTGTTTGAGGTGGATGTATGACCAGGCGTCTTACTAGACGGGTCTATCCGAGTGCTGTCTAGCACTTTGAGTATGGGTCATATGACTTCGTTTCTCTTATAGTATTTAACAATCTATAGAGAACTTAGTTTGCCTGAGTACTACTCTTAGTACCCTTGTCCAAGGGATAATTTTGATCAAGCACCTCTGAAGGACCGTAGCGATGGTTCCTGTCGGGTGAATCATATCCTCTAGGTAGTCGCAGCTTGAGTGCGAAGTTGGGTCGGACCTCTGTCCTGTTAATGTGTAACAGGGTGAGACACTACTCCCCTTGTTATACCTTATAGGAACTAGTATCTACTTTGTAGATACCGTATTCGCTATAGGTTGATAGTCGGGTTTTAAACCGTACTATCATTTGAGTTGTATTGAGCTCGAAGCTCGTAACTCGAGTATGGTTACCGCTGAACCATCCATCCGAGTAATATTATATATTAGTCGGTGGGGTATAATAGCTAAAGCTTATTGTATGCTTGAAAGATTTTATCCGACTAAATAGTCATGATAAATGTAATAAAAAAGGATAATTCACAAAGCTCTTGTTTCTGATGAAATCCAAACTTTATTAATATCCGGGAAATCGATACATTTGCCCTGAGTCGAATCTGTAGCATAGTCCTTAGGTATGGAATTTCTTCAGATGCTCAATATTCCATGAATTTGGCAGTGGAGAACCATCCTCGGTGACTAACTCAAATGACCCGGGTCTTGTTACTTTAGATACTATGTAGGGTCCTTCTCATGGACTCATAAGCTTGTGGCGGCCTGTGGTATTCTGAATTTTCTTCAGGACCATGTCGCCTACTTGGAAGGTACGGTGATGAACGTTCTTGTCATAGTAGCGCCTCATCCCTTGAAGGTATCTTGCTGATTGAAAGAGGGCGGCTAATCGGGCCTCCTCGAGGCTGTCGACTTCTAATCGCCTTGTACCATCAGCCTCTCCTTCATTGTACTGCTCTGTTCATGGAGAATTCCAAATTAAGTCTGCCGGGAAGATTGCTTCGGTGCCATAGACTAAGAAGAAAGGAGTTTGGCCTGTCGCCCTGCTTCGCTGTGTCCGTAGCCCCGAGACTACCTTAGGCAGCTCTTCGACCCACTTCCCGCCGTGGTCCTTTAGAAGATCGAAAAGTCTTGGCTTTAAACTGACAAGGATGAGGGCGTTGCCCTCTCAACTTGGCCGTTTGATGGTGGATGAGCCACTAATGCGTAGTCTATCTTTATTCCATAGTCGCTGGCCCAAGATTTGAACTCGATTGCCGTGAAGGGGGATCCAAGATCAGTGATAATTCTGTGTGGCATCCCAAAGCGATGGAAGATGCTCTGCATGAATTGTACTGACTTTGAAGCATTGAATTTGACCAGTGGCATGTACTCGATCCATTTGGTGAACTTGTCAATTGCAACGTAGACGTACTCAAATCCTCCTGGGGCACGCTTAAGAGGACCCACCATGTTGAGTCCCCAACATGTGAAAGGCCATGACGGGGGAATACAGATCAACTCATGAGCCGGTACTTGCTGCTATTTAGCAAAGAACTGGCATGATTGACAGTGACGGACTAAGTCTTCTGCATCTTTCAAGACTGAGGGCCAATAGTACCCTGATCTGAAGATTTTTCCGACTAATGTCCTTGAAGCTGCATGATTGCCACAACACCCGGAATGAACCTCGTTTAGGATTTCATTGCCTTCTTCTGGTGAAATGCACTTGAGGAGGACTCCTCATGAGGCACCACGTTGATATAGCTTGTCTCTGACTAGAACATAATTTTTGCGACGTCTGGTGACCTGCTCTGCGGCAGTTTTATCACTGGGCAGTTTAGGCTCCTTGAAGTAGTCGATGAAAACTTGTGTCCAGTCGGGTGCTAGCGTTAAAATCTGAGTGGAGGGTATGGGATCAACCTCTTCCCTCTCTTGGATTGAAGGCTTGGATAGCTCATGCACGAAGGTACCGCTGGAAACCAGAGCTCTATCGGATCCCAATTTTGCTAGGATATCTGCTGCTACATTAAGGTCCCGGGTAATATGAATGAGTTCTAACCCTGAGAAGTTTTTCTCTAACTTGCAGACTTCAGCGCAATAGGCGTTCATTGTTTCCTTGGTGCAATCCCAATCCTTGTTAACTTGGTGAATCACCACGGAAGAATCGTCGTAGACTAGGAGTCGCCTGATGCCCAATGTGACCGCTAGCTTTAGCCCGTGTAGTAGCGCTTCATATTCTGCTTCATTATTGGTAGCAGGCCACATTATCTGCAGAACGTACTTGAGCTGCTCTCCAGCAGGTGATACAAGTAGCACTCCGGCACCTGCTCCATCGAGTTTTAAGGACCCACCAAAGTACATCTTCCAATGTTCAGGAATAGCGTTGTCTTGAACCTGCTGTATTTCTGTCCACTCGGTGACGAAATCAGCCAGAGCCTGCGACTTGATTGCTTTCCTTGGAGTGAACTTAATATTTAGAGCCCCTAATTCGACTGCCCATTTGGAAATTCTTCCGGTAGCATCGCGGTTGTGAAGGATTTCTCCCAACGGGAAGTCCGTAACAATTGTGATCTCATGGGCTTCGAAGTAATGTCATAGCTTCCTTGAAGATATGAGTAAAGCGTAAAGTAATTTTTGCACTTGTGGGTACCTGATCTTCGAGTCGGAGAGTACCTCGCGGATGTAGTATACTGGTCGTTGGGTGTTATAGATGTGCTTGTCATCCTTGCGCTCCACTACAATTGCTATGCTCACAACATGTGTGGTAGCTACAATGTATAGCATCATCGGTTCCCCGGGTTCTGGTGGCGTGAGTATAGGAGAATTGGTGAGGTATCCTTTGAGTTGTTCAAAGGCCTCCTCTGCTTCTGCTGTCCACTGAAATTTATCGCAGGCTTTGAGTAGTTTGAAGAAAGGTAGTCCCTTTTCTCCCAGCCGTGAGATAAATCAGTTGTGCGCAGCCATACACCCGGTGAGTTTCTGAACATCCCTGACGGAAGTAGGTGGTTTCATATTGATGATGGCTGTGATCTGGTTTTGACTAGCCTCGATGCCTCGATGGCTAACAAGGAATCCGAGTAACTGGCCTGAGGGTACTCCGAATACACACTTCGTGGGGTTAAGCCTCCATTGGTATGAGCGTAACCGGGTAAAGGTTTCCTCTAGGTCTGATATGTGGCTAGTCGGATCCTTCGTCTTTATGACCACATCATCAACATAAGCTTCCGCGTTGCGGCTGATTTGGTCGCCCAAACAATCTTGGATGGCACGCTGATAAGTAGCCCCTGTGTTCTTCAACCCGAAGGATATGGTTTTGTAACAGTAGGCACCGAAGGGAGTTATAAACGATGTCTTATGTTGGTCTTCTTCTTTGAGAGCAATCTGATGGTACCCGGAGTAACAATCCAGAAAGGATAATAGAGCAGAACCTGCGGTGGCGTCAACTATTTGATCTATCCTTGGTAATCCAAAAGGATCCTTTGGACAGTGCTTGTTGTGGTCCGTGTAATCGACACACATTCGCCATTCTGCAGAGTTCTTCTTTTTTACTAGTACTGGGTTAGCTAACCACTTGAAGTGGAGAATTTCTCTGATAAACCCGGCCGCGAGTAGTTTAGCTATCTCCTTCTTGATTGCCTCTTTCTTCTCTGGTGAGAATCGTCGTAGTCTTTTCTTGATGGGCCTGGAGCCCTCTTTTAGTTCCAATTTGTGCTCAGCCAAGTTCCTTGGAACTCCTGGCATATCAGCCGGTTTCTAAGCAAATATATCTTTGTTTGCTCTGAGGAACCTGGTGAGCGCGAGTTCCTATTCTTCAGATAGGTGAGCACTGATGACCGCCGTCCTTGATGGATCACCAGTTTCCAGGTCAATATTTTTTGTGGTGACTTCTGCCGATGGTTGAATAGCGCCCGCCTTCTTGGTTGGGATTTCTGAATCTCCAGGCTTGGCGTTATGTACCATCTGTGCGAGTTCCTGTACCTCTAGGGTGAGTTGAGCTTTTTCGGCGATTTGGACAGCCTCTGTGTCGCAATCGAAAGATTGCTTCAAGTCTCCCCTGAAGGTTAGAATACCTTTGGGACCCGGCATCTTCAGCAGAAGGTATGGATAATGTGGTACTGCCAAAAATTTGGCGATAGCTGGTCGTCCAAATATGGCGTGGTATGATGATTCGAAGTCGTCTACCTCAAAACTGATGTACTTAGTCTAATAATTGATCTGAGTTCCAAAAGTGATAGGTAGTATGATCCTTCCGAGTGGTACAGCCGCCTTTCCGTGTACTATGCCGTAAAAGGGGGCGCTTGATGGTGTGAGGTGAGTTGCAAGGTCCAGGTTCATCTTGCGTAGGGTGTTTGCAAAGATGACATTGAGTCCTGCTCCTCCGTCTATGAGTACTCTTCCCAATTTGAACCCGGCGACCGTAGGATCTAGGACCAGTGGGTAGTGCCCTGCATTGGAAACGTTGGTTCATTGGTCTGCTCGAGAGAAATTGATCGGATGCTCAGACCAATCAAGGTATCTGGGGGTAGCCGGTTCGGTAGACATAATTTCTCGTAGGGAGAGTTTCTGCAGGCGCTTACTATCACTGGTGGTTACTCCCCCGAATATGACATTGATGGTGCCTTTGGGGTGTTGGAAACCGCCTACGTCCTGCTGAGGGTCTTCGGCTGCTTTCTTCCCCTTGTCTTTTCTGTTTTTGTTGAAGTCAGAGTTCAAACCTCTCTCTTTGAGTTACCGACAGTGCCTAGCCTGGTGTCCTCCTTTCGGATGGAAAGGGCATGGGCTATCGAGGAGGTCGTCAAAGCTGGAGGGCTTGTTCCTCTTCTTGTGAGGTTCCATGGCTGCAACAGTATTGTCCCCTGTTCTCTTGCGGGTGTTTTGCTGAGCAGTTTGGTTTCCTCTTTGATTATTTCCCCAATCACCTTGCGTGTTTCTTTCGGGAAAGCGCTCCTGTGTGCGTTCTTCCGTCGCCATCATGGAGTTTACTGCCCGATGAAACTCGTCAGCGGTGGTCGGGTCATGCTTGATGAAATCCTTGTAATTGTACCTTTCGCAAATTCAATTGCCAAAGAGGTCAATTACTTCTCTGTCTGTTATGTCGGAGACTGTGGAGCGGATTTCAGAGAAGCATCTGTAGTACTCCCGCATTGTCTCATTTTTCTATTGCTTGCAGATTCTAAGCTTGGTTCGAGGGTCCGATCGCTCCGGGACACCCGCAAAGTTCTCTATGAAAATGCGGTGAAGCTGTTCCCAGGAGTCAATGGACTCGGGCTTGAGCCTGTCGAACCATGCAAGGGGCATTGTTTCGAGAGCCATGGGGAGAAAGAGTGCCTTAACATCGTTGCTTCCTCCTGCTAACTCAACTGCTTGAGCATACAGCCTGAGCCACCGCTTAGGTTCTGTCTTCCCATCGTACTTCGAGTAGTTCCCGGGTTTGAACTTTCGAGGGAATGGGACTGCTCGGAGTCTCTGGGAAAAACATGGAAAGCGATCGACGGCGTCAGTTGCTAGAATGTTGACTCCTCGGTATGATGATTCAGCTCCTCCTTTAGCTTGATCAGGTACTCGGTTGCCCAAACTCCCGGACAGTCCGGTGTCCGGGAGTTTCGCGGACAGTCCGGTGGACGGTTTCCAGGTGGCTCGAGCCCGACGCGCGGACTGTCCGCGCCCTGGTGGCGGACTGTCCGCCAACACCCAGTGAGGGCGATTTCAGTCGCCCTCAACTCAAATCTCCCCAAATCCGATCCAAGTCAAAATCCCTTGATCCCAAACTTGGAGAAGATGATCACGAGGTAGTTAGGAGACTATCCCCAAGAAATCATCCGCTTAAATCAACTAAAACAATGTGAATCGAAGAAGATGGTGTATGAACCCAAAAAGCGCCACGAAAATTGAATCGACCCGATCTACTTGTTCGTGAGGAGTTAGATGAATTCCTTCGGTGGAAATGATCTCCTCACTATAAAGAACAAGTTGATTCAAGTGGATTTCAAAAAGACGCAGTAGAGAGGGAGATCGAGTGACGGGAAAATCGTGGAGCAACGAAGAACGCGAAGAACAAATTCAAAACGCGAATCAAACCACGAATTTGCAACCGTGTGGCTACCACACGCTACAACAGTGAGATTACGGTCTCACTTCCTCAAAATCTCATGAACACAGAGGTATGGTTCTCTGCGGATCTCAGTAGCTACAGCAGGGATGTGGGAGAGCAGGAAACCCAAAGTGGAGAATAGCAAATGACTAAGATAGGATTGGAGGTGGGTGTCTCCCTCTACTTATACTAATTCTAGTTCCCACTCTACCCCTAACTAATTACAGAGCGAACCAGCTAAACCCTAGGGTTATTCTGGAGTAGATGGTGATCCGACGGCCACGCCCGCACAACAGGTAGCTTCGCCTCGACGCGACCTCACCGATTGCCGCCACGTGCCGCCACCGCTCTACTCGTCCTTTTCATGGACCTCGCCCCCGGTTTTGAGGCCGAAACTGGAAAACCTGTCTTCATGACCAACCCCCGGTTTTGAGGCCCAAACCAAGAAACCCGCCGTCCATCGCCTGAGTTTTGTGGCCCAAACTCAGAAACCCGCCAGTGCCCAGGTTTTGAGGCCCAAACTTGGAAATCATCCTCAGCCCGAGTTTTGTGGCCCAAACTCGGCAAACCCGCGACACCCAGGTTTTGTGGCCCAAACCTGGAAACCGTCCACCGGTGGTTTTTCTTTGGCTCAACCACCAAACCGACGCTGTAGAAGGGATGCACCGCCCGTGCACCCCGTCCACACGCAAGTCTTCACTTGCAGTTGTCCCAGGCTGTCGGCCACCACGGCTGATCCTCAGGCCACCGGTCCGTCAGTCCAAGCCTCACGTTCGCCCTTCACCGCTCTGGGTCCATCGGCACGACACGTCTCTACTCGACCTTCACCTTGCCTTCGATCACCGTATCCGTGCTCAACACCTACACAACACAAGCCAAAGAACATGCGCATCAAACCAGTTGACAATCACTCATCACTCAAGATCCGGCATACACCCATGTATCCGCAAACGCCTTCGATTGTTATATTCTTCTAGCCGCACATGGTAGCGTTCCATGGCCTCCTTTCGATGAGTTGCCCGTCTTCGGCGAGCATCTTTTGCCTGATTCCTTCTTATTCTTTCTGCCTTTATAGATTCGGTTTCTCCGGGTCCTTCTGGGTCATTATCGGATATCATACTCAAGGTTTCATCATCTCGGAGGACATCTGTAGGGGTTGGAGGTCGTAGAGATGACTGGTGTCCTGCCATGAAGACTTCACGAGTGTAGCCCTGGTTTGTTGATCCCGGTGTAACCGACTCCAAGCTAGAGGCACTGGAGTTTAGCTCTGTTGAGGTATCATGTTCCTCAAAGGGAAGCTGATGTCCGTGTTGGTATGGTTGAATCTGGTCGATTGTGCCAACCAACCTAGCCGGGGCTGGTTGTATTGGCCAATGGACGATGTTACCTTCCTCGGTTGAGCTGAAAACGAGTCCCTGCTGAGCTCCTGTCAGCGGGATCTGTTGAAGCTTTTTGAATTTTGATCCAATCAGCTCTTGGAAGTTCTCTGCCAAATTGCGCAGTCCAAAGGGGATATGATGCGTAGAGTCCGAGTCCTTCCTGGATCGAGAAGTCGTATCAGAGTAGGAGTCGGATGACTCTGCCTGGTCCCCAGATTCTTGCAATCCTTGGATTGTGAGGTTTGCTAGGTCCCGGGTGAGATGGTCCATCTTTGGTGTGGCTTGTGCTTCTGAGTCAGGTTGAAGTCGTCGATGCAGTCTCCCTTGATCATCCGCGATGCAAGTCCACGAGCCAAAAACAAAAATTGATCCGCCGAGAACATGTTGTAGTGGTTCGTCGAGCTCTTGATTGCGGAATCGCCGAGAGCCCCTACCTGGCAAGCCAGCTGTCGGTGTTTGTTAACTGGCAACTCGTCTTGAGGGATCTCAGACGATTTGTTCGGTGGGGATCGGCGTTCGTAGCACCCGGCGAGTACGCAAGGACAACGATTTATACTGGTTCAGGCCGCTTAATAGCGTAATACCTTACGTCTAGTGCGGCGTGTGCCTTGTGTTATGATTCAAGATTCAATGATAGGGGTCGGCGCCCACTTCCCCTTATATATCCGAGTGAAGCACGGCGTATGCCGAGTCCTAGTCGGTTACAACAGAGGAGTCCTATTCTAATAACAAGACTTCCTTTAAGAACTCGACTAAGTTACAATGAGAGTCCTAATCCATGTACACTTCGTATAAAGTCTTTGGATCTCCTGTGTCACCTAGGGTTAATCAGAGTAATCACCTTCTGATGATATCTCTGACATCCTGGTCCATCATTGACTAGGAGTATTCCAGGTATCATTATTTATGTTTTACCACTGGGAAGGCTAGGTGCGAAAGGATTCGAGATATACTCATGACAAGAACATAATAAGTGCATAGTTGACTAATTGAGCATAGCAAAAGGATAAACAGTGATTTGGATAGTGGGATCAACACATACACATTGCCTAATATATATGGAGCTTCTACAGGGATAGAAGAAAGAATAAAATAATAAAGAATATCCTACGGAGCATGGATCTTAACAAGGTTATGTAAATGAATTAAGTATACATGGTTATGATAAAGTTAACATTACTGCTAAGTACTGGATGGATTAGGAGACCCGGTAACACTGGTCTGCCAGCAGGATACACCAGGCAATTTATACTCCTACCCCAAAGCCGAACGTGGGGGATTACAAGGGACAGACAGGGCTGTCACCACCTGCCGCCTACCCCTCAACCGTGGACTAAGCCAGGCATTCACCCATCTCCATATACCCGAGAACCACTCTCACGCACATGAAGAACACTTACACCTCCCTGATAAAGATGTAAGCGCACCCGAAGGCACGCCAAAACACCACCCAACACGTATCACCAAGTTATTAGTATCTAAGCATGTTGAATGAAGAACTGTATTCATGTTCATGATGAACAAGGATCTAAGACTATGAACTAGTTCTAGAACGATGAACAAAGAACATGAACATAGCTCTAATTCAAGAACACAACAATGTTGATCATAAGAGAACAAGAACAAGTATGAAAAGAGGAACTTAGTATTCATACCATGTAGATCTTTACAACTCCTCCTCCTCTCTTGCAAGTAGTACTTGCTCCAACTACTAGAAGATCTAAACTAAGGTAGAGAGCTCCAAATACTAAATGGAATGAAAGAAAAATGTGTTGAATTTGTGACTGATGTTGAAGAGGGAGCTCTACCCCTTTATTTATACTAATACATGGTCGCTTTGGAGGAGCTAAGTATGGTAACCACCTAAACCAACGTATGCATGCCGCCATGCAACCGCCTAAGGAGGTCGGTGGCCAGTGGGGCCAGGGGCGGTGCGCCTACACCCCTAGTGGACCCACTGGCCACCGCCTTTGCATGATGGGCCCTTGGCATGGTGCACCTTGCATCTTCAGTGGTTTCCAGCCCAAATGTATTCTTTAAGTGGGCCTCTTCCTTATTTGTTGGAATTACGCTTTGTCGGAAAGCGTATTCTTCTTGCCTTTTCCACTGTTTTCATTTTTGATTTCTGAAAAGCAGTGATTCTCCAATACAAGTGGAAATAGGTCAAGGTGATAACATATGTATGCAAGTATGCCTTGTTTTGTCCTTGGTTGGCTTATACAAGTTGTCGGTAAGTACCACCAATAGCCAGCCTAGAGTAATGCCACCCTACCACTCAGCCCTGGAATACACCCCAAGTTTGTCTGGGGTGGCTAAGTCTGTGAAGTCACGTTCCCGCTCCCGAAGTGGGAGCCGCGATCCTCTCGGAAGGGTGTGAGTCTCCCATGCCCGTACCTTCCTCGTACTCTCTCGCCTAGCAGTAGTGGCATTGCTCTAGCAGGTAGTCCGACCATCGCCGTCCATAAGGAGCGAGTGGCATGTAAAGGTATTTCCCCGTGGTTTGGTTCCCGCTCTACCTAGGGTGACTAAGCCGGATTGTCTTCTCAAAGGGTTTCCATTTAACGTGCCACCACAATACGCCCCTAACCCGAGCTCCACCAACGGATCACACTCGAGTCCACCTCAACACATCACTTAACCCGCCACAGGTTTCACAATTACAGGGGCATCCAGATCTACCCCATGGCAAGACTCACACCAGGCTCGTCGTATATTCTGGCTTGGTCGACACAACCCTCACCACCATACTCACCCAAAACACACGCAGCACACTCCCCATAGTCACCATGTATCATCATTCACAGGATTCCACCACGCAATAATTCCAATAAATAAGCGTAGTAGAGATGATTGTATATAATCATTTGCAACGTGTGGCTAATCTATTAGCAGAGTAGCAGGGGAAAGGTTGCGTCAAGGCATGGGCTTACAAGCAATTCTATCATGCAAGTCCTAATCAGATCATCATCATGTTTATAATAAAAAGTAATTGCCATGCGTAATGGGATCTACGAGGTTGGTGTCGGTGTTTGTTAACCGGCAACTCGTCTTGAGGGATCCCAGACGATTTGTTCGGTGGGGATCGGCGTTCGTAGAACTCGGCGAGTACACAGGGACAGCGATTTATACTGGTTCAGGCCGCTAAATAGCGTAATACCTTACGTCCAGTGTGGCGTGTGCCTTGTGTTATGATTCATGATTCAATGATAGAAGCCGGCGCCCGCTTCTCCTTATATATCCGGATGAAGCTAGGCGTAGACCGAGTCCTAGTCGGTTACATCAGAGGAGTCCTATTCTAATTACAAGACTTCCTTTAAGAACTCGACTAAGTTACAGCGAGAGTCCTAATCCAAACACACTTTGTATCAAGTCTTCGGATCTCCCGTGCCATCCAGGATTAATCCGAGTACTCATCTTCTGATGATATCTCTGACATCCTGGTCCGTCAAGCCCCCGAGCTCTTCATTATTTCATCAGAACGTTACCTCCTAGTTCCTTTTTGAGAATCTCCGAGTAATGTCTTGAGCAATCTTGAAGTGCTCTATAGGTAAAGAACTTCTATGGCGTGCACTTTTTCTAAAAAGTGCACCCATAGGGTGTAGCCCCCGAGCCTCTTGTTATTTATAATAACTTTGAGGGTCTCTTGAGCCCTTTCCGAGTAATCCTTGGGTAAGAAAAAACATTTCCTTTATGGGATATACCTTGTAGCCCCCGAGCCTGAGTTCCGAGTACTAAAGTAGTCGGTTCTTGGGGTCTTCCAAATATATTACCGGGTAATCCATAAAGGTTTTGAAAAACTAAAACATGACACTGATCCGCTGCTTAATCCATCTAAGTAATAAATATCCAGCTTCAGGTGGGTAATGTTTTCAACAAACATCCCTTATCACCCCCCACTGAATACAAATTACTGTGAAATCTTCAATAGTTGACCAATGACTGTTCCAGCTGTACGTATTTATAGTTCTTGTCGTTTTCCACAACTGCAAATTTTGCCGTCTTCCTCTTGAAGTGCGCATGGGAATCAAACCTATCACTGATGCCAAGCTTCACATGTGGAACAGTACATAGGGTAAATTATTGATTCTCTAGTCACTTATATCCGTGGACAATGTCCATAGACCAAGATGAACCGCCTATAAATACCCTACCTGGGAAGCAAGGAAACCATATCCTCTCAAGTATATGACTGCTCTTAGTCCCATGAGTATTGTAGTATCTGTAGCAGAGATGTTCGAGCCCCCGGGTATCTTCCTTATGTAAGATAGTTGATGTGTCCAGAAGAACTCTTGTGAAGGGATCATCCGCTAGGGTGGTTTCCAAGTGGTCGCGAGCAGAGGGATACAGAGGTGCGCCTAGAAGAACTCTTGTGACTCCACTCGTAGACAACCTCGGAGTCACAGGTTGTCAAAAGGGCGCTACGGTTAGGGCCTTCCCCCGAGTTCCTTGGGTACTGGGGCAGTGCCTTAAACCCGCCTTGGGATGCACTGAAAAGATAGTGTCAACCCAAGGTTCTGTGTCTGCTTTACTGCGTCTCACTGAACCCGGTCCTTGGTGCGCTAGGCATCAAGACTCTGTACCTTGATTACACTAGAGTAGCATTTTACATCCTGATTGTACTTGTGCTGGTAGTTGCTGTATCTCAAGATGTATCCACATATCTCTGTTGTAATTCCGAGTAATAATCAATAAGATCCGGGTACTTGGAATATTTTCCGAGTCCTTTGTCTTTTTCTCCGAGTACTAACTGTGTATTGTGAAAGAAGTATCGTTGTCTGCTTGCGGTGTGCCTGTTTACTGACTCTGACGCCATCTGAAATGTCCCCCCAACCGTTAGGGTTTTGAACGGTTTCATAACGCTGTTTGGAAAAGATGAACGGTTGCCAAAATAGATCTATAATAAGCCGCCGTCGGGCCTATGATTTCTTCACGCTTCCACTTAGCCATTGCTTTCAGAACAAAAAATCCTCATAGCCAATCATTTAGTTGATGCGTAGAAAATCCCTTGTCACCAACATGGGTCCTAAGAAGCAAGCTGCTGCGGAGAAGAGGAAGACGAAGATCACCACCACCGGGAGGCCGCACCATCCATGCCCGCCCACTGATGTCTTGGCGTGGAAGATGCCATATACCAGGCAGATGGAGCTTGCTTACTTGGCGCAGCAAGGATTGCTCCGATCGCAGCCGCTTGATGGGTGGAGGGTACCCACTGACCATCGCGCTCCTGCCCCCAATACGACGGAGATAGTCATGTTCAAGTCCTTCGTGGAGCGAGGATTGGGGCTTCCAGCATCTGACTTCCTGCGGGGGTTGCTTCATTACTATGGTTTGACTCTCAACCATATCACTCCCAATGCCTGCTTCCACATTGCTATCTTTACACATCTGTGTGAAGCTTTTCTGGGGATCTGCCCTTCCTTTACTCTGTTCCGCTACTTCTTCTGGGTGAAGTGTCAACCCAGTGATGCTAACGTAGAGGTAGTCGGAGGAGCTAGCATCTAGCTTAGATTAGAGGTAGCCACTCAGTATATTACTGTAGAGCTATCAGATTTTGTCCGAGATTGGGCTGTCGGGTGGTTTTACATAGGCAACCTGCCACCAGCCCTTCGTCGCCATGATGGATGGCCGTCGCAGAAATGCCGGGAGTGGAAAGACAAGATTACCGCAGAGGAGGTAGAGACTGTCCAACCTCTCATTGACATGATAGAACCGTTGAAGCTCAGCGGATTGAACGGGTACACCGTCGTCCAAGACATCATTGCGCGCCGAATCCACCCACTCCAACAACGAGCCAATTTTGGCTTCGAGTACTTGGGCGTGAAGGACCCGGGTCGTCATGATGCCGAGCAGCTATCTGACCACGAGATCCTGAAGAGGATGAACCGGCTGTTGAAAAGCCATGAGTATCTTGTCCCAGTGATGACCACCTTTTCTGCAATCAACCCGCCTCCACAGGTGAGTAGTTGAGCTATTTTGTCTTTGAGATTCTTAGTAGATATCTTTCTGACTTGACTAAATTTTCTTCTTTTTATAGGGCCAGGGGAGGGATAACAATGATTGTCCTCCCCTGCCTCCGGCAACTGAAGAAGGCGGAGGCATAGCTCTAGGAGGTCCCATCCGAAGTGAGGACCTTCCAAACAAACCAAGCTCTCCTGATGACCTTGATTGGCTTGACTCAGAATCAACTGACTCTGATGTCATGCTCATAGACCCAGAAGCCGAGAGTAGCCGGAAGAGGTCTCCGACTCCATTTCAAGAAGCCGGGGAACCTATCCCAAAGAAGGCTCGCACTGGTAATCGTCGTGCTTGTCGAAAAGTACTTTTGTCAACAGAATTGGCTGAAAAGCACTGTAATACGGGTGCTCCTGGTAAGGGGAAACACAAATACCTTGTAGTCTCTCTGTGTTTGGATTTAATAAATCCTTGTCTTATATCTTTGTTTGATCCAGATGTTGAAACAACCCAGGGAACTTCAAGCGGTGCAGTTCCTGAAAAAGCTCCGGTTCTGGATCCACAGCTGAAGAAGCCGCTCTTGAAGCTATCGCGGGCATTGAAGCTCGTAAAGTAAGTCACAAATCTTTCTTTAGAATACCCGTGTGTTTCTAGTACTAGCATGGTCGTTCGTTTGTTGTAGGAAAACGAAGCCGGCCGTAATGCCCTCAAGCGTTGTCCCTAAGACTCGGGCGGTAGAGGAGTCGGGGACGCTGAACAAAGATGAATCCAGCGTCCCTCCAATCTTTAGCCAGGGATCCTCTGCCCGGCTCCTCTCCGTCCAGATCCCAGGTCGATGCAGCGCCTGAAGCGGATGTTCTCCCTTTGCCTCAGGTTGGTGTGCCATACTCAATCTTCCGCTCTCCTGCTCAATTGGAATTTGACCGAGTGTTGAATGAGTGGTTTTTCCGCACTCGACAGCCAGATGAACCGACTCTGGAGATGGTCGTTGCCGAGGTCAATGCCGAAGCTTTGACTCGTTTGCAGGGAGGGTCCGAAGATGTCCCCGAGTCCTCGCGCCAAGGAGCGACACTTGCCGTTATGGGGTACAACCAGGACCTCACCCGACTGAAAGAGTTGAGCGAACAAGTGATGACTCCTGCCCTGGCGCTTCACTAATTTGTTGAGATAATTCCTTTGATGTCCTCTTCGTAAGTTGTAGTCTCATCCGAGTACTAACATTATTGCTTCTTGTACAAGGCTTTGATGTAAAAGTCACTGAGCAAATCACTCGGATTCGCCAGGAGCTATCTCATGAGAATCAGCAGCTCAAAGACTACATTGCCCAAGATCAAATTAGCCAAAAGGTAGCCACTCAGCTCCTGCACAACCGTATCAACGAATTGCAAAACAATCTCAAGGTTGTTGTTGCTGAGCGTGATGCGGCCAACAACTGAGAGATTGAGCTAGTTGCCAAGGATGCGGCCTCAGAGCAGAAGTTGAAGGAGCTTAAGAAGGCCTCCAAGAAGCAATTAGCTGGTATGTTGAAAATACTGTCCCGAGTCCTTATTGCTTTGGCAAACTGCTATCCCTTATTCGACTGATGTATTTTCAGATGTGAATACGCTGGCTTCCGGGTGGCAGAGTGCTTTCAACCGGAAGGAGGCGGAGCACGAAGAGGTATATGCTAACGCACAGAGTAGTCTTCAAGAGGCCAAACTGATGCGTGAGGGTGCTGACCAGGACCTAATGCAGGCTTTAAAGTCGACAAAGGAATCGCGGGAAGCCCTGGAGGCCGTCCAAGCGCAACTGAAGGAGTCTCAGGAGTCCTTGAAGACTTCGCAGGATTGTTTGAAGGCGCTGGAGCTTGCCGTCGAGCCCGTCCTTGAAATGATTCCGCGCCCTGAAGGAGTCGACGAGTCCTTGATTGATCGAGCGAAGGCTGCGCCTGGGCGGCTGGCTCAATATATCAGGGACATGGCAACTTCAGTGGTGCAAGGTCTGCTGGCGACGCTGCGACTGCATGTGCCATCCTTCGACCTGTCGTCCCTCATGGCGCTTCCTGAAGGCAAGAGCGATGAGGACCTTGCGGCGATGCAGGAGGAGGTCATGGCCGTAGCGGAGGAGTACTCGCAGATTCTTGATCTTGTAGAGTAGTATAGTCTCCTTGGTCCTTTGGCCGTGATTGTATCGCCTGTAAACAATTAATATTAAGTATAAGGAATCAAAGTATTAGTTACTTTTGATCTGCGAGATTTCGTGTATGGTCGACTCGGCATTGCAAGGAATGTCTTGTCAATGGGTCGTTCGGTGGATGTGTGACCAGACGTCTTATTAGACGGGTCTATCTGGGTGCTCTCTAGCACTTGGGTTTGGGTCGTATGACTTCGTTTTTCTAATAGTCTTTAACAGTCTTATTAGAGAACTTAGTCTGCCCGAGTACTACTCTTAGTACCCATGTTCAAGGGATAACTTTGATCAAGCACCTCTGAAGTACCGTAGCGATGGTTCCTGTTGGGTGAATCGTATCCTCTTGGTAGTCGTAGCTTGAGTGCGAAAGTGGGTCGGACTTCTGTCTGGTTAGTATGTAACTGGGTGAGTACTACTCCCCTTGTTATACCTTATAGGAACTATTATCTACTTTGTAGATACCATATTCGTTATAGGCTGATAGCCGGGTATTAATCGTACTATCATTTGAGTTGTATTGAGCTCGGAGCGCGTAACTCGAGTGTGTTTGCTGCTGAACCATCCATCCGAGTAATTTATATATTAGTCGGTGGGAAACAATAGCTGATGCTTATTGTATAATTGGAGGATTTTATCCGACTAAGTAGTCGTATTAAAGTGTAAAAGGAGGATAATTCATAAAGTTCTTGTTTCTGATGAATCCAAACTTCATTAATATCCGGGGAATAATTACATTTGCCCTGAGTTGAATCTGTAGCATAGTCCTTAGGTATGGAATTTCTTCAAATCCTCAATATTCCATGAATTTAGCAATGGAGAACTATCCTCAGTGACTAGCTCAAATGACCCGGGTATTGTGACTTTAGATACTATGTAGGGTCCTTCCCATGGACTCAAGAGCTTGTGGCGTCCTGTGGTGTTCTGAATCTTTTTCAGGACCATGTCGCCTACTTGAAAAGTACGGTGATGGACGTTCTTGTCATAGTAGCGCCTCATCCCTTGAAGGAATCTAGCTGATTGAAAGAGAGCGGCTAATCGGGCCTCTTCAAGACTGTCGACTTCTAGTCGCCTTGTATTATCAGCCTCTCCTTCATTTTACTGCTCTATTCGTGGAGAATTCCAGATTATGTCTGCCGGGAGGATTGCTTCGGTGCCATAGACCAGGAAGAAAGGAGTTTGGCCTGTCGCCCTGCTTCGCTGTGTCCGTAGCCCCCAGACTACCTTAGGTAGCTCCTCGATCCACTTCCCGCCGTGGTCTTTTAAAAGATCGAAGAGTCGAGGCTTTAGACCGGTGAGGATGAGGGCGTTTTCTCTCTCAACTTGGCCGTTTGATTGTGGATGAGCCACTGATGCGTAGTCTATCTTGATTCCCGAGTCGCTGGCCCATGACTTGAACTCAATAGCCGTGAAGGGGGAACCGAGATCAGTGATAATTCTGTGTGGCATCCCGAAGCGATGGAAGATGCTCTGCATGAATTGTACTGACTTGGATGCATTGAACTTGACCAACGACATGTACTCAATCCACTTGGTGAATTTGTCGATTGCGACGTAGATGTACTCGAATCCGCCTAGAGCACGCTTAAGAGGACCCACCATGTCAAGTCCCCAACATGAAAAAGGCCATGACGGGGGAATACAGATTAACTCATGTGCAGGTACATGCTGCTGTTTGGCGAAGAATTGGCATGATTGACAGCGGCGGACTAAGTCTCCTGCACCCTTCAGAGCGGAGGGCCAATAATATCCTGATCTGAAGATCGTTCCGACTAATGTCCTTGAGGCTGCGTGATTGCCACAACACCCGGAGTGAACCTCATTTAGAATTTCCCTGCCTTCTTCTGGTGAAATGCATTTGAGGAGGACTCCTGATGAGGCGCCGCGTCGATATAACTTATCTCCGAATAACACATAATTTTTGCTACATCTGGTGACCTGCTCTGCGGCAGCTTTATCACTGGGCAATTTATGCTCCCTGAAGTAGTCGATAAAAACTTATGTCCAGTCGGGTGCTAGAGTTAAAATCTGAGCGGAGGGTGTAGGTTCAGTCTCTTCTTGCTCTTGAATTGAAGGTTTGGATAACTCATGCACGAAGGTACCGGTGGGGACCAGAGCTCTGTCGAATCCCAATTTTGCTAGGATATCTGCTGCGACGTTGAGATCCCGGGTAATATGGATGAGTTCCAACCCTAAGAAGTGCTTTTCTAGCTTGCAGAGTTCAGCGCAATAGGCGTTCATTGTTTCCTTGGTGCACTCCCAATCTTTATTAACTTGGTGGATGTTGACACTAATTAACTCTTATTATTAAAGTTCAATTAAGCATGAAAATGGATGAATATATAAACTCCACCTTAGTATAGGGTTTAAAACTAACAAATTCCATGAGTTTTGGTGAATTGTGAATCCGCAGGGACTAAACCAGGAAACAGCCTTCGATTCCTTCCCCTGGAAGGAAACCGACAGGAGATAACGCATTCGGCAAGTCAGGAACCTTCCGGAAGACTCCAGAGAACACCTAGAGACACCACGAGGAAAGGCACCCCGGTCCACTTCCAGGTGGTACGGACCGGTCCCCTGGGCCCACCGGTCGGTCACCCCCTGACGCCGCTGGCTTCCGTCTTCTGCAAGCTACTTCCACCACCTTTGAGGATCAATCTCAGCCCTACGTGAAGTTGGTTTGATCCAACGGTCGCGGTTGATCCCTCAGGGCTATATAAACAGACCCCCAGGCCCCAGGTCAGAGAGAAGGTCCCTCTTCAGAAGACTACGTTTCAATTAGAAACCCTAGAAGAGACTTCAGGAGTCAGCTCTCAAGTAGAAGACTAGATATCCCTCTAGTAGGATTAGAACCTAGTCTTATTCTAGAACTAGAAGAGAGAGATAGAGAGGAAGAGATCAAGAGGAAGCTCCGGCCTGTCGGATGGACTTCTTCATCTTGTACCTGTGGATTCAAGTTCTTCATCGACTTGCTTCAACGATTGTTTCGGTAATCAACATCTATATTTAAGATTGAGCCATTGTTCTTATTATTCTTAAGGTTTATGACTCTCTTTTGAGTACTTTAATTCTAGTCGCTCTTGAGTTAGAGTAGTTGGATAGTGTAAGCGTGGTGCTTAGACTTGATAGCTCATATTTACCTCCTATAAGGCCGGTAGTAGTGGTAGTTCGCAAGGGTGACTCTTATAGCCTTGTTGATTCTTCTATAGTCCACTTACCCGTGTGTAGGCTCGGTAGGATTATACATTTGCATAAAAGAATCATACTCTGTTTGTGACATTTATGGCAACTTCCCCAATAAGAATAATATAAACATATCACTCTTAAGTTGGATATAGATAACCTTAGTGATCCCCTCTATACTTTTAGCTTCTCCGTCCTTGTTAGTTACTCAGGGGTTATACACTTGAGACTCATCGCTATCCGTTCCTTTGGGTTCGATATTAAAACTGGGTTACTCTGGTGAAGTGCTGCATCGGTAGATTTTATTTGTGCGCTTGCGGATAAAGTAGAGTGTGCATTAATTTATACCAACAAGCATTTCTGGCGCCATTGCCGGGGAACGGTAGATCATTTTACGTCTTGAGTATAACCTTGTATTATACTTTATCTTTATACTTTATCTTTTACCTTTATACTTTACTTTATATTTCGCCTTTGTTTTTTTATATCTTTTTATTCTTTTCACAATTGTAACACCTCTGGTGTTTAGCATGTAATTAACTTGACATACCATCATTATCATCATTAAGCATCTTGATCATGAGTTCATGTGTATGCATTTTGCTAAGTGTATCATTTTATGTGAAGTACCTCTATTGCAAAAACCCTATGTAGCCCACTTCTTTCTATTAGGGCAAAATGGTAATTTCACCTCTGTGATTAGCCTTGTGTAATTCTTGTTCCTTTGGTGTCTTGTAGTATTGTTGTGTTGGCCAAAGTTCAAAAATCAGAATTTGATTTCAAATCCCTTTGCAAAACCCTGATTTCCAAATCCTGGATTTTATCCCTCTTGTTGTGATTCAAAAATTATTCAAAATTTGAGGTTGGTCCAAAAAGCAAAGTTGTAGATCTGTCAAAGAGAAACAACTTTGGTATTTACAAATTTTCAAGTTGCAGTACAAAGTTTTGAGTTATTTCAAATTCAATCAAACTCCAATTTTTGTCCCTTTTTCAGTTTTCAAAATGAGTTCAAAAACTAATGAGTTTCAGGAAAAGTGTATAATAGCAAAGTTGTAGGTTGTGGCAAAGTGAACAACTTTCATGTTTACAGATTTTCAAGTTTCAGTTTGAAATCTAGAGTAATGTTGATTTGAATCAAGTTTGAAAAAGTGTTCCCTTTACTGTTTTCAAATGTTGTTCAAAACCTATTTGGAATTTGAAAGTGTTCATATTGACAAAGTTGTAGATCTCATTTTTCTGAGCAACTTTGGTGTTTTGAGTTTTTGTCGCACAGTTCAAATTTTGGAAGTAATTTGCAAATTTCTGAAACTGCTCAAAGGTCAAACCCTAGCCTAGTCTACTGTTTATCTTCTCCGGTAGGGGGGGGGGGGGCCCGGCCATGGCCAGCCGCCGGCGTCGCGCGTGCCGCACGCCTGGCTGCTCCCCACGCGCCTCCACCCTGTCGCCGATGTTCCCCGGTTCCCTCCGCGCCCGCACGCGAGCGCTGACCTTCTCTCCCGGCCCCTACCGCCCGCAGCTCGTCGCCGCCACGCGTTCGCCGCCGGTGAGCCGTGCGCCCGACCCTGCACAACGAAACCGCTGACCCTCGGCCTCGCAATCGATTGCGCGTGCCTCGGCCGAACTCGTCCACACCTCTCCGAGCACTCTACCGGCCGCTAGCCGTGGCTATATAAAGCCCGCCGGAGCCGAGCTCACTCACCCACCTCCGCCACCGTCGCCAGCCCACACCAGCGCCTCCCGAGCTCAACCATCTAGCTCAGGAGCTCCGCCTTGAACCCGTGCAGCTTCCCCACTCCTCAATTTGGTCACTACCATCCCCAATCGCCCGGTGTAACCCCGACTTCCCCAACGCCGGCGAAGCACCGTTGAGCTCGGGTCCGAGAAATTCTCTCTCCCCGGCCATGATCATCCCTCCCCGACCTCTGTTTCTTCTTCCTCGCATCATTGCGATTCTAACCATGCCTTGGTGACCCCGTGTGGTGCTCAGGATCGCCGGAACGCCGTCGCGACGCTATTCTGCCCGCCGACGACCCCCGCTCCGTCGACCTCCTAGCTCCGACCACCCCCTCGCCTCGCCACCGCGCGTCATCGACTGCCGGTGAGCTCCTGAACCTCTCCATGCCCTTGGATTCGGCCGCGAGCCCCTGCCGTGGCCGGAACACCATCTCGCCGCCGTCGGGTGACCGCCGGCGGGAGGAAGACGAAGCACAGTGTCGTTTTTCAATTTTCTCATACATGTGAATAGTGTTCAGATTTCATATTTTTGTGTGATTCTCTGTGTTGATCCATAAATTCTGAAATTTTTGTGGTAGACTATTTATGCTCTGAAGTATTTTATAAAAATATGAAACCTGAGTTTTGTGCAAAAATTTGAAAATGAAAAATTCCCCTTTTAATTGAAAAATGAAGGCTTTGGTATTTTTAGAGAGTGTTCTGTAGCTCCAAAAATCTTGAGATAAATTTTGCAAGCTAGTTGTGCCATGATGAGTCTCTGGTAAAATTTTGAAGTCATTTGGAGCAAGTTGATTTTTGAGCTTTATTTTAATTAAGGAATAGTGCCTTTTGTTAATTAAATGTCTAGATTTAATTGAGCCCCTTAATGACCTCCAAAATTTATGAAATTTGTTTTGCCATATACTTGTACCCTAATGAACTTGTGTGATTAATTTGGTAATTTTTGGAGCACCTTCATAAAATGACCTTTTTAAATAATTAAGAAAAATAGAAAAGGTGGTCAGGGTTAGCGTTGAATGCCCTGTGATGTGACTTTTGGGATTGCTTGATGTTCATAGACCCCTACCCTTTGGTCTATGATGATTGGGATGCTATGTTTGGTTAATGCTTAGGATAGTTATGATAAAGTCTAGTTTAATCAATTTTGCTTAAGGAAGAAATGGTTAACTTTTATACTCAACCTAGATTTAGATTAGGCCTTGCCTTAGAGTAATCTTGAATCAGTGGTATTGTCTTGCACCTTAAGTCCATATCATCATTCTCATGAGCATTCATCATTGCATCCGTATAGTTGACGAAGGAGGCCCTGAAGTCGAGGTAGCCGCCGAAGGATCTGTCCCCGAGGCAACCCCGAGCTCCGACGCTTATACCTACCCCGACTCTGCTCTTTTTGCCGTCCAAGGCAAGCCCCGGTGCATTTAACCCTACCTTGCTTTTATAAATGTTTTCTTTAAATGTTTGGAGTTAAATTATTGCATTAGGTTGATAGGAGTTGAGTGAAATCCTATCTGATGCATTATCTTCCTTGACCAAGGATACACCCGATACCTGCTTTTCAAAAACTGTTTGCAAAATGCTTAGCAATGCTATATGATAGATTTGCAATAAAAATGCCAATTTCAAAGTGTGATCACTTTAAGAATATTTATGGGAATTTCTGGTTTACTCCCACTATTGGCTAAGTATCTGATCCGTACTTAGTCAATGGGAAGGAGAGGTTGTCCTTGCGTACGGTGCCGTCATGTTGTGGTCCGGGACTCAACAGTTGACACCGACCGGGACAGGGTTGAAAAACTGACAGGACCTGTACTCTTGGGTTAGAGTCCCGAGGTGCTTGTCGCTGGCTGGAAAATTTAGGGACCACCTGTATGGGGGCCTGATTGACTAAGACTTGCAACTATTCACATACTACGGAAAGCTTCGGCTCCGAGGAATCCTTTATTGGACCGACAACCGCGCACTGGGAGTGGAGAGATGGCGGAAGTAGCATGTACCCACGTGGGTTAAAGTCCCGGATTGGAGTGGTGTACTGTACTTCCGGGTGGCGTAGGACCGGGCCCAATCTTGGAGGAATCGTGGTAGACGAGTTGGCATATGCAAGCTTGGGTGCTACATATGCAGTGTGGATAGGGACCCTCAGCTGAGTATTATTTATCCGGATTAACGCTGCTCCTCGGTTATGGAGACTTAGTCACTGACTGTCAACAGGGAGTGGTTCTCAACTAGGAATGTTTTGAAATGTAAAATGAATCATGAACGATGAAGATTTAAGGAATACCGAATCTTTCAAAAATAAAGTAAGGATTACAAAAATGCTTTTCTGCAAAATACTTGATCTTGCTTAAAGCCTTACCTTGACTACCCTAAGCCTGCATTCCTGAGTCTTCTCCCTTTTCTTTAGTCGGGTAAGTCTTGTTGAGTACCTTTGTACTCAGGGTTCTTTTACCCATGTTGCAGGTATGGCAGATTCCTCTGTATGCCTTGGACCCTGCTGTGTGACTGTTGTGCAGGAAGAGGCCGATGAGGCCGATGAGTGATTATTCACCCTCGGGCTGGGTGATGTATCTTTATCTTTTAAGTTGTTGTCATATGCTACCCTGCCAACTCTATCTATTTGAACTATGGTCTGTAATAACTTCACTTTAAGTTTATGTTGAACACTGGTTTGTAAAACTATTGTTATTTAAGTCTTCCGCTATTTACTCCGATGTTATTTGTCAAAATGTTCAAGAGATTGTAACTGAATTGTGAGATGATCCTGCGGACATCGGGCACTGATGTAGCCCAGTGGCGGAATCCGGTCTTAATCTCTTGGCTGTACGGATCGACTGTCAGTGGTTGACAATGATCAGTGGGCCATGGGATTAGGGCGGTTACGTCACAGAGTGGTATCGGAGCATCTCACTACGACGTTGCAATCTTTTTGCGAAAACTTCAAAAGGTTTTTAAGTCCAAAACTAAACTTGACTACTTTGAGTCCAAATTGCTTCTCTCATCTCATCTTGTCTTTGGCAACTAAGTAGCAAGACAACTTGTATAAGCCCTATGTACCTTACCTTAGTAGTTGCATCGCCTTGTTCCGTAGGAACGAATCATGCATCATGTCATAATCACTTAAGTTAACTTCCTCTCTAAGTCGGTTGGGTTAGTATGCCTTTACCTTTTTCTTGCTAGCCTTTCTCACCTATAACCTCTTGTCCAGATATGGTCATCCTCAAGCGGACTGCTCGCAAGTCGACTGGACCGCATGGTGTGCCGCGTCACCAGCTGGCGCCACGCACCGGAGAAGAGACTGGAGAATCCTCCAATGGTCGTCGTTTTCCCCGTCAGACCCGCAAGCAGCTGAAGGAGGAGATCAAGAATCTAAAGGCTGAGATGGAGAACATGGAGCATGACTTCTATCTTTCCCGCATGGAGTTTTATGAGGCACGAGCTTCCCTGGAGCAGGCCAACCGGAACACGGTTCGCGCTATCGAGCAGCGCAATGATGCTTGGACCCGCGAGGACGTCACCAGAGCCCAGCTCCATGGACTGCAGCAGTACACTGCCCAGATTGAGCAGTACAATGATATGCTTCATGAGGAGGTACATCAACTGTACAACCAACTTCACCCCGTGGCTCCACCTGTTGCTGAGGATCCAGAAGATGGAGTCGTGGAGGAACCTGAAGCAGAGCATGAGCCAGTCCAGGATGTAGAAGTGGAACCTGCTGAAGATGTTCACGTTGAAGATGAAGATGAGGAGGAAGAGCCTGAGCTCATCATCGAAGATGAAGATGGCGATGAAGAGATGATCATCATCGATGACGACTAGATTCCTTGTGTCCGTGCCATCTGCTCACCTAAAACCTTAGTCTAGGTTTGGGACGTTAGTTGGTCTTCTGTCTAGTCGAGTCTGTATCGTGTCTTGTACCTTTCCTTTGACAGTTAGTACCTGTCTATCGAACCTCTGTATCAGTTATCTACCCTTGCATCAATGAATCTTATCAGTTAGTTTCGTTCAAAAGCAATCTTTGGATGCTAAGTTCCAAATTCTTAACAGATGCCTGTGAACACCCGCACTGGAGCCGGCAGTTCCGGAGGTGCCAACCTCCCAAACCCTCCACCAGTTCCTGCTACCCTGGCAGATGCCATTGCAGCCTTGGTCGCCGCTGCCAACCTAATGGCTCAGAACCAAGGACAGCAGAATGTTGGTCACCGTGGTCGTCACAACCAAGAGACCACCTATGTGGAGTTCACTGAAACCCGTCCACCGGTTTTCACCAGAGCCGATGAACCCCTCGAAGCTGATGATTGGCTCCGCACCATGGAGCAGAAGTTTGGTCTCATCCGATGCACTGAAATCCAGAAGCCCCGGTTTGCTTCTCAGCAGCTTCGTGGTCCAGCAAGTGCTTGGTATGCCAACCTCTTGGCTGCCCAACCTGAAGGTCATGAGTTGACCTGGGAGGAGTTCCGCACCGTTTTCCGTGCACACCACATCCCATCAGGTTTGATGAAGATGAAGCTTGATCAATTCCTAGCTCTGCAGCAGAAGGAATCCACAGTGATGCAGTATGTGGGTCAGTTCAACCACCTGAGCCAGTATGCCTCCGACTATGTCAACACGGATGAGAAGAAGAGAGATTGTTTTCTCAGGGGTCTACACCCTAAGATTCGCAGAGGTCTATCCAACAACCTCAACGGATCTTATCATGATGTCGTTGACCGTGCTGTCGCTTTCGAGGAAAGTAACCGCCAGTATCAGGAGGAGAAGAAGAAGAAGAAGGTTGGGTCTAGCAGCTTCTCCAGCAACCATAAGCGCCCAAGAATCATCTATCACCCCAGCCACCACCAAAACCGTGCCCCATATCCCCATCAGCAAGTGGTCGTTCGTACCGCGGCCACCACTCATAACGCCAACCAGCAAAGTGCCACTCAGCCGAACGCCCCAGGTGTTCGTGTCACCACCCCTCAAACAGCTTACAACCATCCATGCTACAACTGTGGCCAAGTTGGTCACTGGGCTCGCGAGTGCCCAAAACCCAAGAAGAATGCCCAGCATGCACAGAAAGGCCCTGGAGGATCACAGCAGCAGCACCGTGCACCGCAGCAGCACGTTCCGAAGGGCAAGTTTGTCAAGAAGCACGGGCAAGTCTACTTCACCACCGTCAGTAACATCCCAGAAGGAGAGCCCGTCATGCTCGGTAGGTTCCCTGTTGCCAATCATCCTGCAGTCGTCTTGTTCGATTCTGGTGCATCGCATTCCTTCATCAGTCGCACTTTTGTCATCAAGCATGAGTTACCCATGGGGGAGTTAAAAGGAAGTTTCTGTATACTTTCGCCTGGAGGGCGGATAAATACTAAGGAAGTGGTCCGCAGTATACCAGTAATGTTGGGGGAACATGTCTTTCCTACCACCATGATAGTACTGCGCAATCAAGAGATAGATGTCATCTTAGGCATGAATTGGATGTGTCAGTATAAAGCCATGATAGACATCTTGAATAGAGTTGTGAGAGTGGATATTCCTAACAGCACCTCTAAACTCCTTCTCCAACTTCCTATGCCTCAAAAACCAGAAACCACCCAGTTGAATGCCGCCTGTGTTCCGGAAGTTAGGGATATTCCCGTGGTCTGTGAGTTCCCTGATGTTTTCCCAGAAGATCTACCCGGTCTGCCTCCCGACCGTGATGTTGAGTTTGCCATAGAGCTAAAGCCCGGGACTGCTCCTATATCCCGTAGAGCTTATCGAATGCCTCCCAGAGAGTTGGCAGAGCTGAAGATCCAATTGCAAGAGCTTTTGGATAAGGGTCTCATTCGCCCAAGTTCATCTCCTTGGGGCTGTCCTGCTATCTTTGTGAAGAAGAAGGACAAAAGTCTTCGTCTGTGCGTTGACTATCGCCCGCTCAATGAGGTCACCATCAAAAATAAATATCCCTTGCCTCGCATTGACCTTCTTTTTGATCAGTTGTCTGGAGCCAGAGTGTTCTCCAAAATTGATCTCAGATCTGGCTATCACCAAATCAAAATCCGTCCAGAAGATATTCCTAAAACAGCTTTCACCACCAGATACGGCCTATATGAGTATTTGGTCATGTCCTTTGGCTTGACCAATGCACCCGCTCATTTCATGTATCTCATGAACTCTGTGTTCATGCCAGAGCTCGATAAATTTGTAGTCGTGTTCATTGACGACATCCTTGTCTATTCAAGAACTCCTGAAGATCACGCCAAGCATCTTCGAATCGTTCTTTCTCGTCTCAGAGATCACCAGCTGTATGCCAAGTTCAGTAAATGTGAATTCTGGCTAGATCGAATTCAATTCCTTGGTCATGTCCTGTCCGCTGAAGGTGTGTCAGTTGACCCTGAAAAAGTGGCAGATATCTTAGATTGGAGGCCACCTACCACTGTCCGCGAAGTTCGCAGCTTCATGGGAATGGCTGGATACTATCGTCGTTTCATCCCAGATTTCTCCAGAGTTGCCAAGCCTATCACAGGGTTGCTGAAGAATTCCGTAGATTTCGTTTGGTCACCAGCCTGTGAGCAAGCCTTTCAAGCCTTGAAGAAACTACTGACTACATCACCAGTCCTAGCTCAACCAGATATCGAGAAACCCTTTGATGTATACTGTGATGCATCTGGTACTGGTTTGGGCTGTGTTTTGATGCAAGAAGGACGAGTAATCGCTTATGCCTCACGACAGCTTAAGCGACATGAGGAAAACTACCCCACCCATGATCTTGAGCTAGCAGCAGTCGTGCATGCCTTGAAGATTTGGCGTCACTATCTGTTAGGCAGCACCTGTAATATGTATACGGATCACAAGAGCCTAAAGTATATCTTCACTCAAGAAGAATTGAATATGAGGCAGAGAAGATGGCTTGAGCTGATTAAAGATTATGATCTCGAGGTACATTACCATCCTGGTAAGGCAAATGTAGTTGCCGATGCTCTCAGTCGCAAGTCATACTGCAACTGTCTGACGACGAAGCCCTATGATTTTTCCTTGTGCCATGAACTTGAAAGGATGGGTATCGGAATGATCCCGCAAGGAAGCCTGAACAATGTCAGCATAAAAACATCTATCAAGGATCAAGTCATTGCTGCTCAAAAGGATAACCCTGGAATCAAGCACATCATCGAAAAGGTCCAGACCGGAAAGGCTGATTGTTTCAGGATCGATGATGTAGGAGTTGTTTGGTTCAAGAACCGTCTAGTAGTTCCCAAGGTGCCTGAATTGAGACAGTTAATCCTTGATGAAGCACACTTGACCAGATTCTCTATTCACCCCGGCAGCAACAAGATGTATCAAGACTTAAAGCAGAGATTCTGGTGGACTAAAATGAAGATTGAGATTGCCCGGTATGTCGCTCAGTGTGATACCTGCCAAAGAGTCAAGGCAGTACACATGAAGCCTGGAGGAGAATTGCAACCTTTGTCAGTACCCGCTTGGAAATGGGACGACATTAGTATGGATTTTGTCAATGGACTACCCAAGACCCAGAAAGGTTTTGATTCCATTTGGGTAATCGTGGACCGACTCACCAAACAAGCTCACTTTCTGCCAGTCAAGACCAGTTACACCGTCCCTATGTATGCCACCTTGTACAAGAACCACATAGTGAAACTTCATGGCATACCCAAGACCATTGTCTCTGACCGTGGTACCCAGTTTGTCGCTAAGTTTTGGAAAGCGTTCCATACCTCACTTGGAACCAAGCTTTTGCATAGTACGGCATATCATCCGCAGACAGATGGACAAACTGAGCGAGTCAACCAAGTGCTGGAGGACATGTTGAGAGCCTGTGTTCTTACCTTCGCAGATACTTGGGATGACTGTTTGCCTTTGGCAGAGTTCTCTTATAATAAGAGTTACCAAGAGAGCATCAAAATGGCACCCTTTGAAGCACTGTACGGTCGTCATTGTCGTACACCTCTCAGTTGGTCTGAGCCTGGAGAAAGAGAATTCTTTGGAGTTGACCTGGTCAAGGATATGGAAGAGAAAGTCAGACAGATACAGGAGAATATGAAGATTGCCCAATCTCGACAGAAGAGCTACGCTGACAAGAGACGTCGACCTCTGAAGTTTCAAGTTGGAGATTATGTATATCTCAAGGTCTCACCAACCAAAGGAGTCACTCGTTTTGGAGTCAAGGGAAAGTTAGCACCCCGCTACATTGGTCCGTTTGAGATTTTGGAATGTTGTGGCAAGGTAGCTTACAAGCTGAAGTTGCCCGATCATCTCTCCGCTGTCCACAATGTTTTCCATGTCTCCCAACTCAAGAAGTGTCTCAGAGTACCAGAACATGTCGTGGAAGTTGAAGGTGTCGAGCTAGAGCCTGATCTGTCCTACTCAGAATATCCAGTTCGCGTGTTGGACCACAAGGATCGCGTTACCTGAAGAACCACCACAAGATGGTACAAAATCCAGTGGAACCAGCACTCTGAAGAAGAAGCTACTTGGGAATCTGAAGACTTCTTAGCAAAGAACTACCCCGACTTTCTCGAATCTCTGTCCATGTAAAGTTTTGTCTTTATCCCTTCTTTGTCATTCCTTAAGACGTGGAATCTCGGGGCGAGATTTCTTTAAGGGGGGAAGACTGTAACACCTCTGGTGTTTAGCATGTAATTAACTTGACATACCATCATTATCATCATTAAGCATCTTGATCATGAGTTCATGTGTATGCATTTTGCTAAGTGTATCATTTTATGTGAAGTACCTCTATTGCAAAAACCCTATGTAGCCCACTTCTTTCTATTAGGGCAAAATGGTAATTTCACCTCTGTGATTAGCCTTGTGTAATTCTTGTTCCTTTGGTGTCTTGTAGTGTTGTTGTGTTGGCCAAAGTTCAAAAATCAGAATTTGATTTCAAATCCCTTTGCAAAACCCTGATTTCCAAATCCTGGATTTTATCCCTCTTGTTGTGATTCAAAAATTATTCAAAATTTGAGGTTGGTCCAAAAAGCAAAGTTGTAGATCTGTCAAAGAGAAACAACTTTGGTATTTACAAATTTTCAAGTTGCAGTACAAAGTTTTGAGTTATTTCAAATTTAATCAAACTCCATTTTTTGTCCCTTTTTCAGTTTTCAAAATGAGTTCAAAAACTAATGAGTTTCAGGAAAAGTGTATAATAGCAAAGTTGTAGGTTGTGGCAAAATGAACAACTTTCATGTTTACAGATTTTCAAGTTTCAGTTTGAAATCTAGAGTAATGTTGATTTGAATCAAGTTTGAAAAAGTGTCCCCTTTACTGTTTTCAAATGTTGTTCAAAACCTATTTGGAATTTGAAAGTGTTCATATTGACAAAGTTGTAGATCTCATTTTTCTGAGCAACTTTGGTGTTTTGAGTTTTTGTCGCACAGTTCAAATTTTGGAAGTAATTTGCAAATTTCTGAAACTGCTCAAAGGTCAAACCCTAGCCTAGTCTACTGTTTATCTTCTCCGGTAGGGGGGGGGGGGCCCGGCCATGGCCAGCCGCCGGCGTCGCGCGTGCCGCACGCCTGGCTGCTCCCCACGCGCCTCCACCCTGTCGCCGATGTTCCCCGGTTCCCTCCGCGCCCGCACGCGAGCGCTGACCTTCTCTCCCGGCCCCTACCGCCCGCAGCTCGTCGCCGCCACGCGTTCGCCGCCGGTGAGCCGTGCGCCCGACCCTGCACAACGAAACCGCTGACCCTCGGCCTCGCAATCGATTGCGCGTGCCTCGGCCGAACTCGTCCACACCTCTCCGAGCACTCTACCGGCCGCTAGCCGTGGCTATATAAAGCCCGCCGGAGCCGAGCTCACTCACCCACCTCCGCCACCGTCGCCAGCCCACACCAGCGCCTCCCGAGCTCAACCATCTAGCTCAGGAGCTCCGCCTTGAACCCGTGCAGCTTCCCCACTCCTCAATTTGGTCACTACCGTCCCCAATCGCCCGGTGTAACCCCGACTTCCCCAACGCCGGCGAAGCACCGTTGAGCTCGGGTCCGAGAAATTCTCTCTCCCCGGCCATGATCATCCCTCCCCGACCTCTGTTTCTTCTTCCTCGCATCATTGCGATTCTAACCATGCCTTGATGACCCCGTGTGGTGCTCAGGATCGCCGGAACGCCGTCGCGACGCTATTCTGCCCGCCGACGACCCCCGCTCCGTCGACCTCCTAGCTCCGACCACCCCCTCGCCTCGCCACCGCGCGTCATCGACTGCCGGTGAGCTCCTGAACCTCTCCATGCCCTTGGATTCGGCCGCGAGCCCCTGCCGTGGCCGGAAAACCATCTCGCCGCCGTCGGGTGACCGCCGGCGGGAGGAAGACGAAGCACAGTGTCGTTTTTCAATTTTCTCATACATGTGAATAGTGTTCAGATTTCATATTTTTGTGTGATTCTCTGTGTTGATCCATAAATTCTGAAATTTTTGTGGTAGACTATTTATGCTCTGAAGTATTTTATAAAAATATGAAACCTGAGTTTTGTGCAAAAATTTGAAAATGAAAAATTCCCCTTTTAATTGAAAAATGAAGGCTTTGGTATTTTTAGAGAGTGTTCTGTAGCTCCAAAAATCTTGAGATAAATTTTGCAAGCTAGTTGTGCCATGATGAGTCTCTGGTAAAATTTTGAAGTCATTTGGAGCAAGTTGATTTTTGAGCTTTATTTTAATTAAGGAATAGTGCCTTTTGTTAATTAAATGTCTAGATTTAATTGAGCCCCTTAATGACCTCCAAAATTTATGAAATTTGTTTTGCCATATACTTGTACCCTAATGAACTTGTGTGATTAATTTGGTAATTTTTGGAGCACCTTCATAAAATGACCTTTTTAAATAATTAAGAAAAATAGAAAAGGTGGTCAGGGTTAGCGTTGAATGCCCTGTGATGTGACTTTTGGGATTGCTTGATGTTCATAGACCCCTACCCTTTGGTCTATGATGATTGGGATGCTATGTTTGGTTAATGCTTAGGATAGTTATGATAAAGTCTAGTTTAATCAATTTTGCTTAAGGAAGAAATGGTTAACTTTTATACTCTAGATTTAGATTAGGCCTTGCCTTAGAGTAATCTTGAATCAGTGGTATTGTCTTGCACCTTAAGTCCATATCATCATTCTCATGAGCATTCATCATTGCATCCGTATAGTTGACGAAGGAGGCCCTGAAGTCGAGGTAGCCGCCGAAGGATCTGTCCCCGAGGCAACCCCGAGCTCCGACGCTTATACCTACCCCGACTCTGCTCTTTTTGCCGTCCAAGGCAAGCCCCGGTGCATTTAACCCTACCTTGCTTTTATAAATGTTTTCTTTAAATGTTTGGAGTTAAATTATTGCATTAGGTTGATAGGAGTTGAGTGAAATCCTATCTGATGCATTATCTTCCTTGACCAAGGATACACCCGATACCTGCTTTTCAAAAACTGTTTGCAAAATGCTTAGCAATGCTATATGATAGATTTGCAATAAAAATGCCAATTTCAAAGTGTGATCACTTTAAGAATATTTATGGGAATTTCTGGTTTACTCCCACTATTGGCTAAGTATCTGATCCGTACTTAGTCAATGGGAAGGAGAGGTTGTCCTTGCGTACGGTGCCGTCATGTTGTGGTCCGGGACTCAACAGTTGACACCGACCGAGACAGGGTTGAAAAACTGACAGGACCTGTACTCTTGGGTTAGAGTCCCGAGGTGCTTGTCGCTGGCTGGAAAATTTAGGGACCACCTGTATGGGGGCCTGATTGACTAAGACTTGCAACTATTCACATACTACGGAAAGCTTCGGCTCCGAGGAATCCTTTATTGGACCGACAACCGCGCACTGGGAGTGGAGAGATGGCGGAAGTAGCATGTACCCACGTGGGTTAAAGTCCCGGATTGGAGTGGTGTACTGTACTTCCGGGTGGCGTAGGACCGGGCCCAATCTTGGAGGAATCGTGGTAGACGAGTTGGCATATGCAAGCTTGGGTGCTACATATGCAGTGTGGATAGGGACCCTCAGCTGAGTATTATTTATCCGGATTAACGCTGCTCCTCGGTTATGGAGACTTAGTCACCGACTGTCAACAGGGAGTGGTTCTCAACTAGGAATGTTTTGAAATGTAAAATGAATCATGAACGATGAAGATTTAAGGAATACCGAATCTTTCAAAAATAAAGTAAGGATTACAAAAATGCTTTTCTGCAAAATACTTGATCTTGCTTAAAGCCTTACCTTGACTACCCTAAGCCTGCATTCCTGAGTCTTCTCCCTTTTCTTTAGTCGGGTAAGTCTTGTTGAGTACCTTTGTACTCAGGGTTCTTTTACCCATGTTGCAGGTATGGCAGATTCCTCTGTATGCCTTGGACCCTGCTGTGTGACTGTTGTGCAGGAAGAGGCCGATGAGGCCGATGAGTGATTATTCACCCTCGGGCTGGGTGATGTATCTTTATCTTTTAAGTTGTTGTCATATGCTACCCTGCCAACTCTATCTATTTGAACTATGGTCTGTAATAACTTCACTTTAAGTTTATGTTGAACACTGGTTTGTAAAACTATTGTTATTTAAGTCTTCCGCTATTTACTCCGATGTTATTTGTCAAAATGTTCAAGAGATTGTAACTGAATTGTGAGATGATCCTGCAGACATCGGGCACTGATGTAGCCCAGTGGCGGAATCCGGTCTTAATCTCTTGGCTGTACGGATCGACTGTCAGTGGTTGACAATGATCAGTGGGCCATGGGATTAGGGCGGTTACGTCACAACAATGGATTTCTCAGAGCCAACCACTAGCTCCACAGATTCCATTCCACTGAACCAGTATACCTATCACACTGTCGTAGACTTAGAGTTGCCCAAATCTGCTAAGCCTATCCTTTCAGACAACTACGAGCTACGCCCATGTTTGATAGAAATGGTTAAGAATCAAATTTTTTCTGGCTTAGAAGACGAAAACCCACACATTCATTTAAATGAGTTTGAACAAACCTGTGCGTGCCTACATATCACAGGCATGTCTGACGAAACCCTTAGATGGAAACTTTTCCATTCTCCTTAGAGGGAAAAGCCAAAACATGGTACCTTCAAACTGCACCAAGTAAAAATGGGGATTGGAAAGAACTCTGCTCTAGCTTTTGCTTAGAATACTTCCCTGTCTCCAAAATTATTTGTCTTCGCTTAGAGATTTTGTCCTTCATCCAAGAGGATAATGAGTCTCTAATTGTAGCCTGGGAAAGATTCAATAATCTTGTCCGCTCTGGTCCAGCCTTATCTATTCCAGATCCTGTCTTGCTTCAAAACTTTTATAATGGTCTGAATAGAAAAACTTCTAACTACCTTAACTTAGCTTCAAACGGATCATTCCTACATACCCCAGCCTCCAAGGCAAGGGAAATGTTACAAAACTTATCTCAAATCACTCCTACTCCTGAAGCTAAACCACAAGAACCACTAGAAGTAAATCTAGAAGCTAAGCCTATATCTATTCTTAATCATGAACAAACCTCAGTTTTAATTCCTAGTGAGAGGGAAACCTCAATCTTAGGAGACATCTTTGATTTCGAGGATGAATATCTTACCGAATTTGGTAATACCTCGAAATATCACACAATTAGGAAACCTCAAAATCAAAAATCATCTTTAGAAGAACTTACTGATAAGGTTTTCCTTAAAGAGACTACGAAGAAACTAATCTCTATAATAAGTCATGAATGGTTAGAAGAATCAGAACTTTCCACTGATACGATCTGCTTAAATTCACCTTCTACACACATTCAATGTCAAATCCATCAACAACTCTTCGAAGCTCTCTATAATCCTGTTGTGGGAATCAACATTATGTCTGAAACCTTTGCTCAAGATTTATTAAAACAAATACCACTTACCCCAACAGTTAAAATTTTAAAAACCCCTTTAGGACATGTTATTCCTAGCTCAGGAATCATGTATGCCCTGCCTGTCACAATAGATAACACTCCACTACACTTAAGTTTTTATATCTTTGATATTAAAGAGTTCAATCTGCTGATAGGCCAACCACTTAAGCAACTCATTCATGAAGGACAATTAGGGATCTTAAACTTCCATCTTGGGAAAAATCTTAAAGGAACCATACCTATCACCCACTCTCTAAACACTGATAATGAATCATGTCCCGAGCCAGATCCTATGGAAGAAATTAAGGAAGCATCTTTTGAAATAATAAATGAATCCGAATATGAAGAAGATGCTCAGTTCTTCACTGAGGAAGAAGATAACACACCTGATCCAGATCCTTTAGATTCCTTAGAAGAACCTCCTAAACCTCCCATAGAGTTAAAACCCTTACCTTCTGGGCTTCGATATGCTTTCTTGAATAATGATCCTGAATCTCCTATAATCATAAATAATAATCTTACTCAGGAACAAACTTCTAGGTTGATCACTGTCTTAGAAAAGCATAAGTGAGCCTTTGGCTATTCACTCCATGATTTAAAAGGAATCAACCCCGCTTTCTGCACCCATCGCATTCCTACTGATCCTAACATATCACCATCCAGAGAGCCACAACGCAGGCTTAACAATGCGATAAGAGAAGTAGTAAAGAAAGAGGTTTTGAAACTCTTGCACGCCGGGATCATTTATCCTGTGCCACACAGTGAGTGGGTAAGCCCTGTCCAAGTTGTGCCTAAAAAGGGAGGCATGACTGTGGTAAAGAATGAGAAGAACGAATTAATTCCACAAAGAACTATTACTGGTTGGAGAATGTGCATTGATTACAGAAAATTAAACAAGGCAACTAAGAAAGATCACTTTCCGCTACCTTTCATAGACGAAATGTTAGAACGATTAGCCAATCACTCTTTCTTTTGTTTTCTTGATGGATATTCTGGATATCACCAAATCCCAATCCATCCAGATGATCAAAGCAAAACCACTTTCACATGTCCATACAGAACTTATGCTTACCGCCGAATGTCTTTTGGATTATGTAATGCACCTCCTTCTTTTCAAAGATGTATGATGTCTATATTTTCTGATATGATTGAAGAAATCATGGAAGTTTTCATGGATGACTTTTCTATTTATGGAAAAACTTTTGATGATTGTCTTGAAAATTTAAACAAGGTTTTACAAAGATGTGAAGAAAAGCACTTAGTCCTTAATTGTGAAAAATGTCATTTTATGGTTAAGGAAGGCATAGTGCTAGGTCATTTAGTATCAGAACGTGGAATTGAGGTAGACAAATCTAAAATTGAAGTAATTGAACGTTTGCCTCCACCAATTAATGTCAAAGGAATTCAAAGTTTTCTTGGCCATGCCGGTTTTTACCGTAGATTTATAAAAGATTTTTCTTACATTGCTAGACCACTTACAAATCTTTTGGCCAAGGATGTTCCTTTTGAATTTAATGATGCATGTTTAGAATCTTTTAACACTCTTAAGAAAGCGCTCACTTCTGCACCTATCATTCCACCTCCTGATTGGTCTCTACCTTTTGAGATCATGTGTGATGCAAGTGATTTCGCTGTAGGAGCTGTGCTAGGACAATATAAGGATAAAAAGCATCATGCAATCGCTTATGCCAGCAAAACTTTAACATGACCTCAACTTAATTATACTACTACTGAAAAAGAACTTCTGGCTGTTGTTTTTGCTATAGACAAATTTAGATCTTATTTAGTGGGATCAAAGGTGATTGTTTTTACTGATCATGCTGCATTAAAATACCTGCTCACTAAGAAAGATGCTAAGCCACGCTTAATAAGATGGGTTTTGTTACTCCAAGAGTTTGATTTAGAAATCAAAGATAAGAAAGCAGTAGAAAACTCTGTAGCTGATCACTTGTCTAGAATGTATTTTGAAAATCCGCAGGAATTGCCTATAAATGACTCACTCAGGGATGACATGCTTTTTCAAATCTCTAGATCTGACCCCTGGTATGCAGATATTGTCAATTTTATAGTTGCAGGGTATGTACCACTAGGAGCAAATAAGAAGAAGCTGGTCTATGAGAGCAGGATCCACATATGGGATAATCCATATCTATTCAGAGTTTGCTCTGATGGATTACTCAGAAGATGTCTGCCAGCTGAAGAAGGAATCAAGATCATTGAACGATGTCAATCTTCACCACATGGAGTGAAGGACCAAGAATGCAACCAGAAAGCGACCAGAGGGGGGGGTGAATGGGAGCTTCAAAATTCCTTTCGGAAACTTGTCGCTACTGTCCCTTAAATCAACCCCAAAAACAAACCCTAGAGCTCGTAAGTATCCACGACCCTAGAGATAGGGTGGATGCTTCCAAGAAGCACAGCGGGACACTACACGACTCTAGAAATACAAGGCAAAAGCCCAAAACCAAATCCGAGATCGCACGAACAAACAACGTACGAAACAGTGCACAGCTGGGTGCATCGGACGCTGGCAGCATCCGATGCGAACAGGACCTCTCTGGAACCTTACTGGACAGGCATCGGACGCTGCTACAGTGAAACCCTAGCGTCCGTTGCTTGACCCCCAGCGCGTCCGATGGTAACGGACGCTCCGATGGTCAGCGTCCGATGCTCCTTCAAACGAGCTGTCAGACGACACGTGGCACCGGACGCTCCGATGGTTTGAGCTCAGCGTCCGATGCTCACGAACTCAGCGTCCGATGGTCCCAAAATAGTACAGTTCTTTCCAGAAATCCACTCGATCTCCTCTGAATCAAAAGCACCGAGGCTTAGACTTGTTATGAGGAGTTCCAAGGAGGTTAGTGAGCTATCCCATTGGAATCATGGCTCGCATCTAACTCCAAATCGATGGATTGGAAGAATTCGGGACAAGGGGAGCAAAAACCGATCTAAAAGAGAAATCAACCGATCTACTAGCTCGTGAGGTTAGGGATGATTTCCTTCGGTGGAAAGATGTGCCTCACGATCTAGAACAACTCTATTCAAACGGATTTGCGAAAGATGCACCGAGCAAAAAGATCGATCGACGGGAAAAACGTGGAGAAAAAGCAACCCGCGAAGAACACGAACAAAACACGAATCACAACCACGAATTTGCAACCGTGTGGCTACCACACGCTACAATAGTGAGATTACGGTCTCACTTCCTCAAAAACTCACGAACACAGAGGTATTGTTCTCTTCTCTGTGGATCTCAGTTCGCTACAGCAGAGGATGGGGAGAGCAGGAAGACCTAGGAGCAAAATAGCAAATGACTGAGATGAATGGGGAGGTGGGTGTCTCCCCCTACTTATCCAAATTCTAACTATTCCTAAATCCCACTCTACCCCTAACTACTTACAGAGCGAACCAGCTAAACCCTAAGGTTATTCTGGACCAACTCGATGGTAGGTGGATCCGACGGCCACGCCCGCACAACTGGTAGCGTTGCCTCGACGCAACCTCACCGATTGCCGCCACGTGGCGCCACCGCTCTGCGTCCTTTTCCTGGACGTCGCACCCCCGGTTTTGTGGCCCAAACCGGGAAACCAGCCTTCACAGCCAACCCCCGGTTTTGAGGCCCAAAGCGGGAAACCAGCCCACGTAGCCTGAGTTTTGTGGCCCAAACTCAGCAAACCCGCAGCACCCAGGTTTTGAGGCCCAAACCTGGAAACCGTCCTCAGCCCGAGTTTTGTGGCCAAACTCGGAAACCATCCGCGCCTAGGTTTTGAGGCCTAAACTTGGAAACCGTCCACCCGATGGTTTTTCTCTGGCTCTACCACCAAACCGAAGCTGTAGAAGGGATGCACCGCCCGTGCACCCCGTCCACTGACACGTGTCCCCAGGTCCTCGACCCAGGCAACACCATGTCCCACAAGTCTTCGCTCGTCGCTGTCCCAGGCTGCCAGCCACCACAGCTGATCCTCAGGCCACCTGTCCCTCAGTCCAAGCCTCACGTCCGCCCTTCACCGCTCCCGGTCCGTCGGCACGACACGTCTCTACTTGACCTTCACCTTGCCCTCGATCACTGTCTCTGTGCTCGACACCTGCACATCACAAGCCAAAGAACCTGCGATGAAACCCGTTGACAATCACTCATCACTCGAGACTCGGCATACACCCATGTATCCGCAATCTCCCCCTTGATGAGTGCATTGTCAACTACACACACAAATCATAATGGAAGTAGAAGGAGGAAGAAGGAGAAGAGAGAACTCAACCAAATGACCCAAAAGCATAGCAAAGCCGAAGAAGGTCAAGTGGAAAGAGCAAG
The DNA here is from genome assembly GCA_009763385.1 of Coix lacryma-jobi var. lacryma-jobi. Classification (NCBI taxonomy): domain Eukaryota; kingdom Viridiplantae; phylum Streptophyta; class Magnoliopsida; order Poales; family Poaceae; genus Coix; species Coix lacryma-jobi. The sequence goes on from CM019829.1 coordinate 118,267,990, forward strand.
ACAACTTGGTCCACAAAGACATGGACAACTGCTCGACGCAACCAAGCAAAGCAAAGCTAGCCCTCAAGAAGAGGTAGAACAGGCTCAACACCGCTAGCAAATACCAATTGAAAAATCAAAGCAAAAATGCTAGTCCCTCAAGACAGAGGCACAGAGGCTCAACACAACTAGCAAAAAGCTCGACATCAACTGAAAAGCTCAAAACCAACTGAACCCAACTGAAGCAAGGATGCGACTGGTAGTCCCTCAAGATAGAGGCAAAGGCTCAACACAACTAGCAAAGCACTCCGAACCAATTGGAAATTTCAAAAATTCAGCACAAGCAAACTCCCCCTTACATGGTGCACACAACCGATTCTTCTCCCCTTTGAACATGGGAGGCATGATTTGTCCAAATTCTCCCCCTTAGTTGCAAATGCACCATCAAGCAAAAGGAATCGAAAGCAATCTTCTCCCCCTCAGAAAATGCACCATCAAAAGTGCCAACAAGAGAAGTTCTCCCCCTTCCAAAATGCATATGAGTCAAGATGCAAGTTAGCAGCTTCAGGAATATACCCAAGAAAATGCAAAGATGCTCTAAACAGTATAGCTCCAACAACTTCACTGGAAAGCATACAAGCTAGCAAAGGCTCAAACTGATCACCAAATATGAAATATGAACATATGAGCAAAATGAGCAGTTTTTAGCCAAAAAGGTATTCACCATCAAAATAGCACTACTCATGTATAGACAGGAAAACAACAAGTGCTAATCATGTATGCATGGTGAACTACCTCTAGCAAAGTTCAATCATCATGCTATAGAATGAAACATAGACTTGTGTATCAGAATTTTATCGGAGTTGCAGCGGTTAAGATTACACAAGTTCAGAATTTAGCATGTGATTGCGAGAGGTTGAAAGCTTGTCATTGCCAAACTTTTCAACTGTGCGAAGCCTATGCAGAAGCAATCAGAAGCTTAAGGCAACAGTTTCGGTCATACACTACACAGCTCAAGTTTAACTCAAAGTGCAATGAGAAACAGTCTCGAAACTATGATGTGTTGACAAGCAATCCCATCTCGATCTTTTCAATTCACTTAAAAACTTGGTTCAGATTTTATTGACAGAGTATGATCAGACCAAGCAAGTGACAGACTCAGACCTAGAGACATAGCAACCTGGCATATATGAAAAGCACGAGTGAATTCAACACATCCTACACATGCTAGTTGCATATCTCAATGGTGAACATTTTCAAGTTTTATGTTTGTTAAGCAGATTCACCATTCAAAAATAGCTCAGCTCACAACATGTATTAGTGATCAGAAAGAGCATAAGCTACCAGCATCAACATATAGCATCGGAGCACACTAAACAGAGCATAATTACATTTTAAAGATTATATGCATGAAGCTCAGAATGTAAAAGCGTATGCTGAAATGCAAAAGAGAAATAAAACAAACGAGAAAATAGTCAGTCTATGATACAAGAACCAGAATGTTTCCCCCATCTAAAAGGGGAAACACACACCAAGCTCACCCCTCAACCGATTAAAGGTTGATTTGTCCAAAGGCTTGGTGAAAATATCAGCCAACTGATGATGAGTATCGACATGGCGAAGGTCGATATCACCCTTCTCATAGTGGTCTCGCAAAAAGTGAAAGCACACATCAATGTGTTTGGTCTTCGAGTGAAGCACGGGGTTCTTAGCGACGCTAATTGCACTCGTGCTGTCACAAAGCAAAGGAACACGCGAAAAGCTCAAACCAAAATCACGCAAAGTGGCCATCATCCAAAGCAACTGGGAACAGCAGCTAGCCGCAGCAACATATTCAGCCTCTGTGGTAGACTGAGCGACACTAGACTGCTTGCAAGAAGACCATGATACAAGAGAAGAACCAATAAATTGGCAAGTCCCAGAAGTGGACTTGCGCTCAATGCGACAACCAGCAAAATCGGCATCCGAATAACCGCAAAGGGAGAGGGTGGAGGAAGCTGAATACCAAATCCCGAACTCAGGTGTGAAACGAAGGTACCTAAAAATGCGCTTGACCGCCTGACGGTGAGAAGTGCGCGGCGACACCTGAAAGCGCGCGCACAGACACACCGCGAGCTGGATGTCCGGGCGTGTCGCCGTCAGGTAGAGCAGCGACCCGATCATGCTTCGGTACTCCTTCTGGTCCACAGCTTCTCCATCCTTGTCCGCATCCAGGGCCGTCGTGGTCAACATGGGTGTTGGAAGAGGCTTGGCCTCACCCATATCGAACCTCTTTAGCAAGTCCTTGGTATACTTGCCCTGGTGCACAAACGTCCCTTCTCGGGATTGCTTAATTTGCAATCCGAGAAAGAAAGTCAGCTTGCCCATCATACTCATCTCGAACTCCCTGCTCATAGTATCTGCAAACTTGGCAACCAAAGCGTGAGAAGAACCACCGAAAATGATATCATCCATGTAAATCGGGACCAAGAGAGTGTCTTTGCCTTGCTTGAGGAGAAAGAGCGTTTTATCTACACATCCCATTTTAAAACCCTTAGCAAGTAAAAAGGTTTTCAACCTATCATACCAGGCTCTAGGGGCTTGTTTCAAACCGTATAAAGCTTTGTGGAGTTTGAAAACATGGTTTGGAAACTTGGGATTTTCAAAACCGGGGGGTTGTTCAACATAAACCTCTTCTTCTATGTAGCCGTTTAAGAAGGCACTCTTGACATCCATTTGAAAAAGTTTGAAACCTTTGGATGTTGCAAAAGCCAAGATTATCCTAATAGCCTCCAAACGAGCTACAGGAGCAAAAGTCTCCTCATAGTCTATCCCCTCCTTCTGACTATAGCCCTTTGCTACAAGCCTGGCCTTGTTTCTAACAACGTGGCCATCCTCTCCTTGCTTGTTTTTGAAAACCCATTTTGTCCCAATAGGCTTACAGTCTGGAGGAGGTGGAACTAAAACCCAAACCCGATTTCGCTCAAAGTTCTCTAACTCCTCATGCATGGCATTGACCCAATCCGGATCCGTCAAAGCGTGTCCAACATCCCGGGGCTCAAAATCAGCAACAAAAGCAGAATGAGCAAAGTGAGAAATTTGAGACCTGGACCGAGTGACACGTTCGTCAATGTTGCTGATCATCTGCTGAGGGGGGTGTTGGCACTGGATGTGTCGTGGCGCCTCTCGAGCAGAAGTGACCTCCCCCTCAACAGCAGCTGGTGCCTCCCCAGGTACAAAAGGTACCGCTCGGGGTGGCGGATCCCATGGCCCCCAGGAAGAAGATGTGTCGGGGCCGTGAGTCGTAGTAGAAGCCGCTCCTTGCGGCACAGCAGGTGGAGGGGGTGCTGGATCATCTATACCGTCAGCACCCTCGTCCTCGTCATCAAAAAGAGGCTCACCAACCTCATGATCACTTGCACGCTCAAAACGAGAAGAAGGACAAACCATGGTCTCGTCGAAGGTGACATCGGATGTCTCCATGACTCGGTTAGTATCAAAGTTAAGTACACGATAAGCTCTAGTGTGAGTGCCATAACCCAAAAATACACCGTCAGAAGAACGAGACTCAAATTTGTCCAGGTTGCCTTTCTTCAATATAAAACAGTGGCAACCGAAGACTCTAAAATAACTCACCTTGGGCTGTCTCCCAAATCGCAACTCATAAGAAGTCTTTTTCAAGAAAGCTCAGAGAAAAATGCGATTGGAAATATAGCATGCAGTATTCATAGCTTCGGCCCAATATCGCCTAGGAGTCCTATGCTCATCGAGAATCGTCCTGGCCATCTCTACAAAGGTCCGATTCTTCCTCTCTACAACACCATTTTGGGGCGGTGTGTAGGGGGAAGAAAACTGATGCTCCAAACCCAAAGAGTTACAAAACTTCTCAAAATCTGAATTCTTGAATTCGGAACCATTATCACTTCTAATAGCTCGCATCTTGTTCAAAGGGAACTCGTTCTGAAGACGCAAAATCAGATTGCGAGCAAAGGAGAAAGTCTCGGTCTTCTCAGCTAAAAAGAAGACCCACGAATATCTCGAAAAGTCATCAACAACAACAAGCACATACCACTTCCCCCCAACCGAGCTCACCCGAGTCGGACCAACAAGGTCCATGTGCAAAAGCTCTCTAGGGCGCTTGGTCATGACCTGAGTCACTGGATGGTGGGGAGCGGCAACCATCTTCCCATGTCTACAAGAATGGCAAACAAGATCCTTCTCCATGGATAACTTGGGCAATCCTCGGATTAGGCCAAGTGAACTAAGTCTTGCAAGCAAGTCGAAGCTCAAATGTCCAAGTCTCCTATGCCACTTCCAAAGATCAAAGGAGGAAGGTCCAGCCAAAAGACAACGAGAAACTCCAAACGACTTCGAGAAATCCGCACGAAAGACTTTCCCAAAGGGCGAAATCACACAAACAAGATTGCCCTGAGGATCCAAAATACGACTGAGATTCGGTTTAAAACGAATCTCATAGTCATCATCAAAAAGTTGCGAAACAGAGAGAAGGTTAAAATGCAAGTTAGAAACAAGAGCAACATCACGCAACACAAAGTGCTCATTAACTCGCACCGACCCACGAGACAACACTCTACCTTTGCTATTGTCGCCGAAGGTGATAAACTCCTTTCTGGCGACAGGGCTAAGACTGGAGAACCACTTGGCGTTTCCGGTCATGTGCCTCGAGCAACCGGAATCCACCAACCAAACGTCCTCCAATCGTTTTACCTACATCAATAAAAAGACATAGGGTGAACATATGGTCCAACACTGGGGTTAGTGAAGTAGGAAGAATACCAGTGTTAGGTCGGCTGCTCAAAAGAACGGTTAGAAGAAAAACCATTCCTAGCACGCCTACGGGGGAAGCGATCACCACGTTGAGGAAAACGTGGTCCGCTAAGGGAAGAGCGTCCATCGCGATACTCAAAACGCGGTGGGGGAAAACACTCTACAACAAAGCCACCGCCACGGGGTCCATAGCCTACCACTGAAGGCTCCCGCCGGGCACGTCCTCTCTGCTGCCTAGGCCGGGGAACTTGAGGTTCTGGACCTCTGGGCCTAGCAGCATGCCTCTGAACATTCGGCGCATGTACATCATGGAAAGGATGGTACATGTCCGCGTTGTTCATCTCCCTAGCACGGCGCGCCTCTCTCTTACGTCGAAAGCAGAACTCATTCCAGTGTCCATCTCTCCCACAGTGCTCACAATGGTACCTCACCGCTCTCAAAGGGGGTTGTTGGTACTCACGGTAGTGGGTGTGGATCACTTTGCCCTTCTGTGGCATAAGCTCCTCTTGGATGGGTGGCATTGTGTCCAGCTTGTTCTTGAGGTGGTTTGGTTTGGGAGCCCATGATTGTTTCTTGTGTGGAGCTCTCGGAGGCTCAACAAAGACCCCATCCTTGGTGTTAGGCTTGAGTGGCTCTTTGGGTGGAATCTTGGTAAGCTTGGGAGTAGTGGTGGAGTTGGGCTTCTCACACGGGTTAAGACCACTCGACTCTCCAATCTTCCCAAAAGATGAAACATCAACACCCGGAGCAAAACCTACACCAGGACCTCCAGCAGCTCGCTTGAATTGGGAGATCATCATCCCGAGCTGTGGCTCACCACTAGATACCCATGACAAGATGGTCCGAAGGTATGTGTTTTCCTCCTCGGTTTGCATCTTGTCATGCTTCACATTAGCGATCTCCATCTCCAAACCGTCACAAATAACACACCTAGCCACACATGTGCTACCTGAGTTGGCCTCTTCAAGAAACATAATCTTGGCATTCTTCTCTGCCAACTCAGATTGCAAGACATGACAAGTCTTGCACGCACCCAACAGCATGGGTCTAGCCCGGAGCTCATCCACCTCTCCTACCAAAGCAGCATACTTACCTCTCAAAGTGAGAAGGTCAGTCATGTGCTTGGTGCACATCTCACACTCGGCATCCTCAGACACGACCACGGTGGACTTGGCAAACTCTAGCTCCCTCACCGTGTCCTCCCACTTCTGCCTAAACTCCTTGCGCTCTCTAGCGGCACGCCTAAGCAGCTTATCCTGACTAAGCAAGGCGGCAGTAAGCTTCTCGACCTCAGCAGACAGCTCATCGGGGGTCAGAGATACCTGGGAGGTGTCGTCGTCGTCGTCGTCGTCCCGAGGAGTGTCGCCGCCGACCTCCTTGCCGAGGGCCATGGTACAGAAACCCTCGTCGTCGGCGAAGAAGCAGAGGCCATTGAGCTTGTCCTCGATCCTCTTCTTCTTCTCGGACTCATCGTCGCTTGAGGAAGCGGAGTCATCATCCGAGTCGTCGACGTCGCTGAGCATGGCGAAGAAAGCACGCTGCTCAGCCTGGGCCTTCTCCAAGTACTTGGTCTTGAAGTACTCCTTGTTGAAGCCGCCCTTCCGCTTGTGCTTCGCGGGGACGTACTTCTCCTTGCGCTTGCCGGAGCCGTACTTGTGCCCATGATCGCCCTTCCTAGATGTGTGCTTCTTCTTGGGACAGTTGGCGATGAAGTGGTCAGGGTCGCCGCACTCATGGCATCCTGAGCGTCCTCCTCCGCGGCGACGGTTCATGCGGTTGTTGTGGAACCGCGAGAACCGGTTGGCAAGCAAAGCCAACTCGTCGTCTCCCAAAGACTCCAATTGCTCCTCTGTGACAGAAAGAAGAGAGTGCAAGGCAAAGCCTCCAGAGGGGTTAGCAGAAGAGCCAGAAAGTAAAGCCATCGACGGGCCAGAAGGATTTTCATAAGAAGCCCTCGCCATGGCATCGATTTCACTGGACTTGAGCTTACTGAAGAGCTCATCGCACGTGAGGGTCTCATAGTTAGGCGATTCGATGATCACCTGAACCTTGGAATCCCACACCGACCGATCAAGAGTATGCAAAAGCTTCAAAGCCCTCTCATGATCGTCGAAAGGCAACAGCTCCTTGTTAGCCCTCATCCTGTTGACAATCACCTAAAAGCGAGCGAATAAACTTTCTATGCTCTCGCCAGGCATATGTCGAAAGTTCTCATACTCTCGCTTGAATGACTCATAGAGATGGGTTTTGACTTGACAGGTTCCCTCATGAAAGCGCATGAGGGTAGCCCAAATCTCCCGAGCTGTAGCGAGGTGAGAAACACGATCAAACTCACTCATGCTCAAACATGAGAAAAGAGCATTACGTGCTCGGCTATTGGCATCATGCTCATCGATCTGATGCTGAGTCACGCGAGCAGCCAAGACAACGTAATCGGCAGAGTTGCAAATATCCCAAATGGAAGCACCCAAACTCTGCAGATAGGCCGACATGCGTATCTTCCAATACGCATAGTTCGTCCCATCGAAAAAAGGCGGTTTGCCCACGCCGCGATCCATGTCGCCTTCTGTGGATCTGGAACCGGCTAAGGTGGAAGATCCTTAACCCGCTCCGATACCAATTGAAGGACCGAGAATGCAACCAGAAAGCGACCAGAGGGGGGGGGGTGAATGGGAGCTTCAAAATTCCTTTCGGAAACTTGTCGCTATTGTCTCTTAAATCAACCCCAAAAACAAACCCTAGAGCTCGTAAGTATCCACGACCCTAGAGATAGGGTGGATGCTTCCAAGAAGCACAGCGGGACACTACACGACTCTAGAAATCCAAGGCAAAAGCCCAAAACCAAATCCGAGATAGCACGAACAAACAGCGTACGAAACAGTGCACAGCTGGGTGCATCGGACGCTGGCAGCGTCCGATGGCAAAGCACCGGACGCGTCCGATGCGAACAGGACCTCTCTGGAACCTTACTGGACAGGCATCGGACGCTGCTACAGTGAAACCCTAGCGTCCGTTGCTTGACCCCCGGCGCGTCCGATGGTAACGGACGCTCCGATGGTCAGCGTCCGATGCTCCTTCAAACGAGCTGTCAGACGACACGTGGCACCGGACGCTCCGATGGTTTGAGCTCAGCGTCCGATGCTCACGAACTCAGCGTCCGATGGTCCCAAAATAGTACAGTTCTTTCCAGAAATCCACTCGATCTCCTCTGAATCAAAAGCACCGAGGCTTAGACTTGTTATGAGGAGTTCCAAGGAGGTTAGTGAGCTATCCCATTGGAATCATGGCTCGCATCTAACTCCAAATCGATGGATTGGAAGAATTCGGGACAAGGGGAGCAAAAACCGATCTAAAAGAGAAATCAACCGATCTACTAGCTCGTGAGGTTAGGGATGATTTCCTTCGGTGGAAAGATGTGCCTCACGATCTAGAACAACTCTATTCAAACGGATTTGCGAAAGATGCACCGAGCAAAAAGATCGATCGACGGGAAAAACATGGAGAAAAAGCAACCCGCGAAGAACACGAACAAAACACGAATCACAACCACGAATTTGCAACCGTGTGGCTACCACACGCTACAATAGTGAGATTACGGTCTCACTTCCTCAAAAACTCACGAACACAGAGGTATTGTTCTCTTCTCTGTGGATCTCAGTTCGCTACAGCAGAGGATGGGGAGAGCAGGAAGACCTAGGAGCAAAATAGCAAATGACTGAGATGAATGGGGAGGTGGGTGTCTCCCCCTACTTATCCTAATTCTAACTATTCCTAAATCCCACTCTACCCCTAACTACTTACAGAGCGAACCAGCTAAACCCTAAGTTTATTCTGGACCAACTCGATGGTAGGAGGATCCGACGGCCACGCCCGCACAACTGGTAGCGTTGCCTCGACGCAACCTCACCGATTGCCGCCACGTGGCGCCACCGCTCTGCGTCCTTTTCCTGGACGTCGCACCCCCGGTTTTGTGGCCCAAACCGGGAAACCAGCCTTCACAGCCAACCCCCGGTTTTGAGGCCCAAAGCGGGAAACCAGCCCACGTAGCCTGAGTTTTGTGGCCCAAACTCAGCAAACCCGCAGCACCCAGGTTTTGAGGCCCAAACCTGGAAACCGTCCTCAGCCCGAGTTTTGTGGCCAAACTCGGAAACCATCCGCGCCCAGGTTTTGAGGCCTAAACTTGGAAACCGTCCACCCGATGGTTTTTCTCTGGCTCTACCACCAAACCGAAGCTGTAGAAGGGATGCACCGCCCGTGCACCCCGTCCACTGACACGTGTCCCCAGGTCCTCGACCCAGGCAACACCATGTCCCACAAGTCTTCGCTCGTCGCTGTCCCAGACTGCGAGCCACCACAGCTGATCCTCAGGCCACCGGTCCCTCAGTCCAAGCCTCACGTCCGTCCTTCACCGCTCCCGGTCCGTCGGCACGGCACGTCTCTACTTGACCTTCACCTTGCCCTCGATCACTGTCTCTGTGCTCGACACCTGCACAACACAAGCCAAAGAACCTGCGATCAAACCCGTTGACAATCACTCATCACTCGAGACTCGGCATACACCGATGTATCCGCATGGAGGACATTATAGGGCATTCCGAACGCATGCAAAGATCTGGCAAAGTGGATTTTTCTGGCCAACTATGTGCCAAGACACAAAAGACTTTGTCCGGAGGTGTGGATCATGTCAGAGGCACGACAGCATCAACACTAGAGATTCCATGCCACTCACTAACAACCTTCAAATTGAGCTCTTCGACGTCTGGGGAATTGACTACATGGGACCATTCCCTAAATCAAGGAATCATGAGTATATTCTAGTTGATGTCGACTACGTCTCAAAATGGGTCGAAGCAGTGCCATGTAAGTATGCTAATGCAAGAAACTCTCAGAGGATGTTCGAGGAGATAATATTTCCAAGATTTGGAGTGCCAAGGATGGTAATTAGTGACGGAGGAACCCACTTCATTGACAAAGGCTTTCATAAATATCTGACAAATCATGGGATCCGTCACAATGTTGCCACTCCCTATCATCCTCAGACAAGTGGCCAAGCAGAAACATCAAACAAGCAAATCAAGAATATTCTGCAGAAAACAGTTGACGAGATGGGAACACAATGGAAAGATAGACTACATGAAGCACTGTGGGCTTACCGTACTGCCTACAAAACACCATTGGGGATGTCTCCATATCAACTCATCTACGGAAAGACTTGTCACTTACCAGTAGAACTAGAATTCAAAGCTCACTGGGCAATCAAAAGATGGAACATGGACTTAGAAGCTGCAGGAGTCAAGAGGAAAATGCAACTCTCTGAACTAGATGAATGGCGCGAAAAAGCATATCATAACGCGAAGATCTACAAAGAGAGAACAAAGAGGTGGCATGACAAGAGAATCAAGAAGAAGAGTTTCACTCCTGGAGACAAGGTATTACTTTTTAATTCCAGGGTAAAATTGTTCGGGCATCGAAAACTACGCAGCAAATGGGAAGGACCTTTCACGGTGGTAGCCACTTCATCACATGGAGCCATTACACTTCAAAATGACTAAGGTACGCTATTCAAGGTAAATGGACAACGTCTTAAGATTTTTTTAGAACCTGAAAAGAGTCCTGAAGAGTTGGATGTCATCCAATTCTTCGTTATCCCATAGATTTACACCATCGTCATTTTTCCGATAAGTTTGCACATCGGGGATATATTTTCTTGCATTAAGATCAAGTTTGAAGACACCACGAGCGACGGACCCGCGAGATCCCACAGGGAGGGACCGACCGGTCTCCTAGGGAGACCGACCGGTCTGCCCTGGAGCTCCCTCGCCCTCTGCCTTCTTTCGTTACGTGTCCCGACTCTTTCTCGTACCCATTCTGGTAACCCGATCCGTAGAATCGATAACTCCCGTAACGAACCTATCATACCTATCATTCAAGCCTCCTCAGCTATAAAACCAGCCCCATACCTACCTCTAGATTCATTACAACCTCTTCCAGAAAACCAGCAGCAACAGAGCTCTCCTCCCACCAGCGCTGATGGCCTCCTATCCAAGGATCGACCTCAACGAGCCCGCCGACGACTCGATGGCTCTTGTCGTCACCGCATCTAAGGAGCTTGTCGTAACGCCATCAAAGGAGATCGCTCCTGTTGACTCGCCAACACCTGTCGATATGATCCCACCAGAAGAGACCTTGTCTGCGGATACATGGGTGTATGCCGAGTCTCGAGTGATTAGTGATTGTCAACGGGTTTGATCGCAGGTTCTTTGGCTTGTGTTGTGCAGGTGTCGAGCACGGAGACAGTGATCAGATGCAAGGTGAAGGTCCAGTAGAGACGTGCCGTGCCGATGGACCGAGAGTGGCGAAGGGCGGACGTGAGGCTTGGACTGAGGGACTGGTGGCCCGAGAATCAGCTGTGGTGGCTGGCAGCCAGGGACAGCGACGAGCGGAGACTTGCGGGCACGGTGTTGCCTGGGTCGAGGACCTGGGGACACGTGTCGGTGGATGGGGTGCACGGGCGGTGCATCCCCTCTACAGCTTCCGTTTGGTGGTAGAGCCAGAGAAAAACCATCGGGTGGACGGTTTCCAGGTTTGGGCCTCAAAACCTGGGTGCTGCGGGTTTCCGAGTTTGGGCCACAAAACTCGGGCTGAGGACGGTTTCCTGGTTTGGACCTCAAAACCTGGGCGCTGGCGGGTTTCCTGGTTTCGGCCTCAAAACCAGGGGATGGACTTAGAGGCTGGTTTCCCGGTTTGGGCCTCAAAACCGGGGGTGGACGTGAAGGCCTGGTTTCCCGGTTTCGGCCACAAAACCGGGGGCGAAGTCCGTTAAGAGGACACAGAGCGGTGGCGGCACGTGGTGGCAATCGGTGAGGTTGCGTCGAGGCAACGCTACCTATTGTGCGGGCGTGGCCGTCGTATCACCACCTACCACGAGTTGGTCCAGAATAACCTTAGGGTTTAGCTGGTTCGCTCTGTAAGTAGTTAGGGGTAGAGTGGGAATTAGGAATAGTTAGGATTAGGACAAGTAGGGGGAGACACCCACCTCCCCATCCATCTCAGTCATTTGCTCTTTGCTTCTAGGGTTTCCTGCTCTCCCAATCCCCTGCTGTAGCTAGCTGAGATCCGCAGAGAACCATACCTCTGTGTACTGGAGATTTTGAGGAAGTGAGGATGTGACCTCACTGTTGTAGCGTGTGGTAGCCACACGGTTGCAGATCGATGTGTTGATTCGCGTTTTGGTTCGTGTTCTTCACGTTCTTCGTTTCTTCGTGATTTTCCCGTCACTCGATCTCCCTCTCTAGTGCGTCTTTGCGAAATCCGTTTGAATCAACTTGTTCTTTATAGTGAGGAGATCATTTCCACCGAAGGAATTCATCTAGCTCCTCACGAACAAGTAGATCGGGTTGATTTCGTTTTCGTGGCGCTTTTTCGTTCTTGATCTTCCCCTTTCGTTTTCCTAGTGATTGAATCGATTTGAGCGGATGATTTCTTGGGGATAGTCTCCTAACTACCCCATGATCATCTTCTCCAAGTTTGGGAACGTGGGATTTTGATTTGTATTGAATTTGGAGAGAGTTGGGGAGAAGGCGACTGAAATCGCCCTCTCTGCACGTTCGCGGACAGTCCGCGGTTTTGACCGGCAGACATTCCGCGCGTCGGGACTCAGCCGAGCAGTGGTTGTGTGTCTCGGTGAACAGTGGCGAAGTTTGACCGGCGGACAGTCCGCCGTTGGTTTTCGCGGACAGTCCGGGAACTGTCCAGGGGACTTCAGCAGTAGTGCGATTTTGCTCTTTTGGCCGGCGGACAGTCCGCGACCTAAGCCCGGACAGTCCGCCACTGGGCAGACAGTCCGTGACTGTACTGCCGGACAGTCCGGGATCCTGCTGTAGCCTCCGGTTTTGTGCGTTTGCTCTCCCAGCTTCTTCGCTTGGTTTCCAGACTTCTCGTTTGGCCCTAGAGTTGGCCAAGGAACCTCTCTAGGTATCTTTGCTACCTGTTAGCATAGGTATTTGGGGATTTCTCGACGTAGCCGTCTATCTACGTTCGGGACTCGGTTTTCAAGGGTCGAACTTGTGTCGGTGCTTTTGGAGTTTGGTTCGCTATCGCTTTGTGGTGCCTCGTTGTGATCCTAGGGATCATCCACCCTCTTCCAAGGGTCGTGGGCATCACGTTTTCGGTCGTAGCTTTCGGGGGTTGATTTTGGGACAATAGGCCAAAGTTTTGAGAGAAATTTTTGTGGCTCCCATTCACCCCCCCTCTGGTCGCCTTGCTATTGCATTCTCGGTCCTTCAATTGGTATCAGAGTAGGTTAAGGATCTTCCACCTTAGCCGGTTCCAGATCCACAGAAGGCGACATGGATCGCGGCGTGGGCAAACCGCCGTTCTTTGATGGGACGAACTATGCGTATTGGAAGATACACATGTCGGCCTATCTCCAGAGCATGGGCTCTTCTGTTTGGGAGATTTGCAACAGAGCCGATTACGTTGTCTTGGCTGCTCGTGTCACTCAGCTTCAGATCGATGAGCACGAAGCAAATAGCCGAGCTGGTAACGCTCTTTTCTCCTGTTTGAGCATGTCCGAGTTTGATCGCGTTTCTCACTTCCCCACGGCTCGTGAGATTTGGGCGACCCTCATGCGTTTCCATGCGGGAACCACTCAAGTCAAATCCCGTCTCTACGAGTCGCACAAGCGGGAGTATGAGAAATTTCGACATATGCCTGGCGAGAGTATAGAGAGTTTATTCGCTCGCTTTCAGGTCATTGTCAACAAGATGAGAGCGAACAAGGAGCTGTTGCCTTTCGACGATCATGAGTGGGCTTTGAAGCTTTTGCAAACTCTCGATCGGTCGGTGTGGGACTCAAAGGTCCAGGCGATCATCGAATCGTCTAACTATGAGACCCTCACTTGCGATGAGCTCTTTAGTAAGCTCAAGTCTAGTGAGATTGACGCCATGTCGAGGGCTTCTTATGAAAATCCTTCTGGCCCGACTATGGCTTTGGTTTCTGGCTCTTCTGCTAACCCCTCTGGAGGATTTGCACTCTCTTCTCTCTTTTCTGTCACAGAGGACCTGCTGGAGTCTTTGGGGGATGACGAGTTGGCTTTGCTTGCCAAACGGTTCTCGCGGTTCCACAACAACCGCATGAACCGTCGCCGCGGAGGAGGACACTCAGGATGCTTTGAGTGCGGTGACCCCGACCACTTCATCGCCATCTGTCCCAAGAAGAAGCACACACCTGGGAAGGGTGATCATGGGCACAAGTACGACTCCGGCAAGCGCAAGGAGAAGTACGTCCCCGCGAAGCACAACCGGAAGGGCAGCTTCAACAAGGAGTACATCAAGACGAAGTACTTGGAGAAGGCCCAGGCTGAGCAACGTGCGTTCTTCGCCACGCTCAGCGACGTCGACGACTCGGATGACGACTCTGCTTCTTCAAGCGACGACGAGTCCGAGAAGAAGAAGAGGATTGAGGACAAGCTCAACGGCCTCTGCTTCTTCGCCGACGATGAGGGCTTCTGCACCATGGCCCTCGGCAAGGAGGTCGACGGCGAGCTGGAGGACACTCCTCAGAACAACGACGACGACGACGACACCTCCCAGGTATCTCTGACCCCCGATGAGCTTTCCGCTGAGGTCGAGAAACTTACTGCCGCGCTTCTTAGTCAAGACAAGCTGCTTAGGCGTGCCGCTAGAAAGCGCAAGGAGTTTAGGCAGAAGTGGGAGGATACGGCGAAGGAACTTGAATCTGTCAAGTCCACCGTAGTTGTTACTGATGAGGAGGAGTGCGAGATGTCGATTTTTTTTTATTAATAACCCAATTAAATAAGATATTTTAAAAACAGCACTGTCTAATTTTTTTTTAAAACTAACCCTTTTGCCGCGCCATCCAGCATGGCGTGGCAAAAGTTCCCACGGCGCAGTTTGCCGTGGCAGGCGGGATGGCGCGGCTAGTGGATTTGTCGCGCCAGGCGGGCTGGCGCGGCAAAACCCCCCTCTCATCCCCAACAGTTTTGCAAATTTTGGTTCCTAAAAATTGGATTTTTATGAACCAAAATTTGACAGTGTTGTTTTTTATGAACCAAAATTTGCAAAACTGTTGGGGATGGGAGGGGGTTTTGCCGCGCCAGGCGGGCTGGCGCGGCAAATCCACTAGCCGCGCCATCCCGCCTGGCGCGGCAAATTGCGCCGTGGGGACTTTTGCCGCGCCATGCTGGATGGCGCGGCAAAAGGGTTAGTTTTGAAAAAAAAAATTGGACAGTGTTGTTTTTAAAATATTTTATTTAATTGGGTTATTAATAAAAAAAAAATTCACACATGACTGATCTTCTCACCTTGAGAGGTAAGTATGTGGCGTTGGTACGAGAGGTGGATGAGCTGAAGGCTAGATCCTCGCTGTTGGGTGCGTGCAAGTCTTGTGCTGGCTTGCAATCCGAGTTGGCAGAGAAGAATGCCAAGATTGTGTCTGTTGAGAAGGCCAGCTCGGGTAGCACTTGTGTGTCCAGGTGTGTTTTGTGTGAGGGCCTGGAGATGGAGATAGCCAACGTGAAGCATGACAAGATGCAAACCGAGGAGGAAAACACATACCTTCGGACCATCTTGTCATGGGTGTCTTGTGGTGAGCCGCAGCTTGGGATGATGATCTCCCAGTTCAAGCGTGCTGCAGGAGGTCCAGGTGTAGGCTTTGCTCAGGGTGTTGATGTTTCATCTTTTGGCAAGATTGGAGAGTCGAGTGGTCTTAACCCA
Organism: Coix lacryma-jobi var. lacryma-jobi; assembly: GCA_009763385.1. Lineage (NCBI taxonomy): Eukaryota > Viridiplantae > Streptophyta > Magnoliopsida > Poales > Poaceae > Coix > Coix lacryma-jobi. Next base: position 118,283,472 of record CM019829.1, read on the forward strand.
GGTGAGAAGCCCAACTCCACCACTACTCCCAAGCTTACAAAGATTCCACCCAAAGAGCCTCTCAAGCCCAACACCAAGGATGGTGTGTTCGTTGAACCTCCGAGAGCTCCACCCAAGAAGCAGACATGGCATCCCAAGCCCAACCACCTGAAAAACAAGTTGGACACCATGCCACCCATCCAGGAGGAGCTTATGCCACAGAAGGGCAAAGTGATCCACACCCACTACCGTGAGTACCAACAACCCCCTTTGAGAGCGATGAGGTACCATTGTGAGCACTGTGGGCGAGATGGACACTTGAGTGAGTTCTGCTTTCGGCGCAAGAGAGAGGCGCACCGTGCAAGGGAGATGAACAACCCGGACATGTACCATCCTTTCCATGATGTACATGCACCGAATGTTCAGAGACGTGCTGCTAGGCCCAGAGGTCCAGAACCTCAAGTTCCCAGGCCTAGGCAGCGGAGAGGACGTGCCCGGCGGGAGCCTGCAGTTGTAGGCTATGGACCCCATGGCGGTGGCTTTGGTGTAGAGCGTTTTCCCCCACCGCGTTTTGAGTATCGCGATGGACGCTCTTCCCTCAGCGGACCACGTTTTCCTCAGCGTGGTGATCGCTTTCCCCGTAGGCGTGCTAGGAATGGTTTTTCTGCTAACCGTTCTTTTGAGCAGTCGGCCCAACACTGGTATTCCCCTTACTTCACTAACCCCAGTGTTGGACCGTATGCTCACCCTATGTCTTTTTATTGATGTAGGTAAAACGATTGGAGAACGTTTGGTTGGTGGATTCCGGTTGCTCGAGGCACATGACCGGAAACGCCAAGTGGTTCTCTAGTCTTAGTCCGGTCGCCGGAAAGGAGTTTATCACCTTCGGCGACAATAGCAAAGGTAAGGTGTTGTCTCGTGGGTCGGTGCGAGTTAATGAGCACTTTGTGTTGCGCGATGTTGCCCTTGTTTCTAACTTTCATTTTAACCTTCTTTCTGTTTCGCAACTCTTTGATGACGACTATGAGATTCGTTTTAAACCGAATCTCAGTCGTATTTTGGATCCTCAGGGCAATCTTGTTTGTATGATTTCGCCCTTTGGAAAAGTCTTTCGTGTGAATTTCTCGGAGTCTTTTGGCATTTCCCGTTGTCTTGTGGCTGGACCTTCCTCCTCTGATCTTTGAAAGTGGCATAGGAGACTTGGACATTTGAGCTTCGACTTGCTTGCAAGGCTTAGTTCACTTGGCCTAATCCGAGGATTGCCCAAGTTATCCATGGAGAAGGATCTTGTTTGCCATTCTTGTAGACATGGGAAGATGGTTGCCGCTCCCCACCATCCAGTGACTTAGGTCATGGCCAAGCGCCCTGGAGAGCTTTTGCACATGGACCTTGTTGGTCCGGCTCGGGTGAGCTCGGTTGGGGGGAAGTGGTATGTGCTTGTTGTTGTTGATGACTTTTCGAGATATTCGTGGGTCTTCTTTTTAGCTGAGAAGAGCGAGACTTTCTCCTTTGCTCACAATCTGATTTTGCGTCTTCAGAACGAGTTCCCTTTGAACTCGATGCGAGCTATTAGGAGTGATAATGGTTTCGAATTCAAGAATTCGGATTTTGAGAAGTTTTGTAACTCTTTGGGTTTAGAGCATCAGTTTTCTTCCCCCTACACACCGCCACAGAATGGTGTTGTAGAGAGAAAGAATCGGACCCTTGTAGAGATGGCCAGGACGATGCTCGATGAGCATAGGACTCCTAGGCGATATTGGGCCGAAGCTATGAGCACTGCATGCTACATTTCAAATCGCATTTTTCTCTGAGCTTTCTTGAAAAAGACTTCTTATGAGTTGCGTTTTGGAAAACTGCCCAAGGTGAGTTATTTTCTAGTTTTTGGTTGCCATTGTTTTATACTCAAAAAGGGCAACTTGGACAAGTTTGAGTCTCGTTCTTCTGACGGTGTATTTTTGGGTTATGGCACTCACACTAGAGCTTATCGTGTACTTAACCTTGATACTAACCGAGTCATGGAGACATCCGATGTCACCTTCGATGAGACCATGGTTTGTCCTTCTTCTCGTTTTGAGCGTGCAGGTGATCATGAGGATGGTGAGCCTCTTTTTGATGACGAGGATGAGGGTGCTGAAGGTATGGATGATCCAGCACCCCCTCCACCTGCTTTGCCGCAAGGAGCGGCTTCTACGACGACTCACGGCCCCGACACGTCTTCTTCCTGGGGGCTGTGGGATCCGCCACCCCGAGCGGTACCTTTTGTACCCGGGGAGGCACCAGCTGCTGTTGAGGGGGAGGTCACTTCTGCTCGGGAGGCGCCACGACACATTCAGCGCTAACACCCGCCTCAACAGATGATTGGCAGCATCGACGAACGTGTCACTCGGTCCAGGTCACAAATCTCTCACTTTGCTCATTCTGCTTTTGTTGCTGATTTTGAACCCCGAGATGTTGGACATGCTTTATCTGATCCGGATTGGGTCAATGCCATGCATGAGGAGTTAGAAAATTTTGAAAGAAATCGGGTTTGGGTTTTGGTTCCTCTTCCTCCTGATTGTCATCCTATTGGGACAAAATGGGTTTTCAAAAACAAACAAGGAGAGGATGGCCATGTTGTGAGAAACAAGGCCAGACTAGTTGCCCAGGGGTATAGTCAGAAGGAGGGGATAGACTATGAGGAGACTTTTGCTCCTGTAGCTCGTTTGGAGGCAATTAGGATACTCTTGGCTTTTGCTGCATCCAAAGGTTTCAAACTTTTTCAAATGGATGTCAAGAGTGCCTTCTTAAACGGCTACATAGAAGAGGAGGTATATGTGAGACAACCCCCCGGTTTCGAAAATCCCAAGTTTCCAAACCATGTTTTTAAACTTCACAAAGCTTTATATGGTTTGAAACAAGCCCCTAGAGCCTGGTATGATAGGTTGAAAACCTTTTTGCTTGCTAAGGGTTTTAAAATGGGTTGTGTGGATAAAACGCTCTTTCTCCTCAAGCAAGGCAAAGACACTCTCTTGGTCCAGATTTACGTGGATGATATCATTTTCGGTGGTTCTTCTCACGCTTTGGTTGCCAAGTTTGCAGATACTATGAGCAGGGAGTTCGAGATGAGTATGATGGGCGAGCTGACTTTCTTTCTCGGATTGCAAATTAAGCAATCCCGAGAAGGGACGTTTGTGCACCAGGGCAAGTATACCAAGGACTTGCTGAAGAGGTTCGATATGGGTGAGGCCAAGCCTCTTCCAACACCTATGTCGACCACGACGGCCCTGGATGCGGACAAGGATGGAGAAGCTGTGGACCAGAAGGAGTACCGAAGCATGATCGGGTCGCTGCTCTACCTGACGGCGACACGCCCGGACATCCAGTTCGTGGTGTGTTTGTGCGCGCGCTTTCAGGCGTCGCCGCGCACTTCTCACCGTCAGGCGGTCAAGCACATTTTCAGGTACCTTCGTTTCACACCTGAGTTCGGGATTTGGTATTCAGCTTCCTCCACTCTCTCCCTTTGCGGTTATTCCGATGCCGATTTTGCTGGTTGTCGCATTGAGCGCAAGTCCACTTCTGGGACTTGCCAGTTTATTGGTTCTTCTCTTGTATTGTGGTCTTCTCGCAAGCAGTCTAGTGTCGCCCAGTCTACCATGGAGGCTGAGTATGTTGCTGCGGCTAGCTGTTGTTCACAGTTGCTTTGGATGATGGCCACTTTGCGTGATTTTGGTCTGAGCTTTTCGCGTGTTCCTTTGCTTTGTGACAGCACGAGTGCAATTAGCGTTGCTAAGAACCCCGTGCTTCACTCGAAGACCAAACACATTGATGTGCGCTTTTACTTTTTGCGAGACCACTACGAGAAGGGTGATATCGACCTTCGCCATGTCGATACTCATCCTCAGTTGGCTGATATTTTCACCAAGCCTTTGGACGAATCAACCTTTAATCGGTTGAGGGGTGAGCCTGTGTGTGTTTCCCCTTTTAGATGGGGGAAACATTTTGGATCTTGTATCATGGACTGACTATTTTCTCGTTTGCTTGGTTTTTCTTTTGCATTTCAGCATACGCTTTTACATTCTGAGCTTCATGCATATAATCTTTAGAATGTAATTATGTTCTGTTCAGTATGCTCTGATGCTATATGTTGATGCTTGTAGCTTATGCTCCTTCTGATCACTAATACATGTTGTGAGCTGAGCTATTTTTGAATGGTGAATCTGCTTAACAAAAATTAAACTTGAAAATGTTCACCATTGAGATATGCAACTAGCATGTGTAGGATATGTTGAATTCACTCGTGCTTTTCATATATGCTAGGTTGCTATGTCTCTTATTCTGAGTCGATCACTTGCTTGGTCTGTTCATATACTGTCTTAAATTTGAACCAAGTTAAGTGAATTAGAAAGATCGAGATGGGATTGCTTGTCAAACACATCACAGTTTCGAGACTGTTTCTCATTGCACTTTGAGTTAAACTTGAGCTGTGTAGTGTATGACCGAAACTGTTGCTTTAAGTTTCTGATTGCTTCTGCATAGGCTTCGCACAGTTGAAAAGTTAGGCAATGACAAGCTTTCAACCTCTCGCAATCACATGCTAAATTCTGAACTTGTGCTATTTCACCGCTGCAACTCCGATCTAAATTTGAAATCACAAGTTATGCTTCATTCTATAGCATGATGATTGAACTTTGCTAGGGGTAGTTCACCTTGTATACATGATTAGCACTTGTTGTTTTCCTGTCTATACATGTGTAGTGGTATTTTGATGGTGAATACCTTTTTGGCTAAAACTGCTCACTTTGCTCATATGTTCATATTTCGTATATAGTGATCAGTTTGAGCCGTTGCTAGCAGTTTATGGACGTTGTTGAGTCATTGGAGTTATACTGTGTAGAGCATCTTTGCATTTTCTTGACTATATTCCTGAAGCTGCTAACTTGCATTGTGAATTATATGCATTTTGGAAGGGGGAGAACTTCTCTTGTTGGCACTTTTGATGGTGCATTTTCTGAGGGGGAGAAAATTGCTTTTGGTTCCTTTTGCTTGATGGTGCATTTTCAACTAAGGGGGATGAAGGACCGAAAATGATAAAGCAAGGCGACCAGAGGCGAGGTGAATGGGAGCCTAAAAATTTCTTCTGAAATTCTGGCCTCTGTCCCAACAAAATCAACCCCAAGAGCAAAGCCGACACACGTGATGTCCACGACCCAAGAGAATGGGTAGATGTTCCCTAGGAACACAGCGGGGCACCACAAAAGCTCCCTCACCCAAATCCACGCGAGTCAACTAGTGACAGGATGGAGTTTGGGTAACCTCAACCTCCCCCGAGCAACGCAAGGGGGATTCAGGCTTTTTTGCAAAGCGGGAAGCCCTGTTTCTGTAGAGCACAGAGTCGGGAATCCAACGCAAGAAGCGGATCTCAAATCGGAGCTCAAACGCAAAAGACACGGACAAAAACGCGCGATCACTGCACTGACCGGACTCTGAGGTGCGTCCGGTCAGTGTCGATCGGACGCGTCCGGTCACAAGAATCCCGATTCGGGAGCTCTCTGTGTTGGGCCAGACTCTGCGAGGGGGTGCGTCCGGTCAACACAAAAACCAGCGTCCGGTCGCTACTACTCGATGAACAGTAGTAGCAGCGCGTCCGGTCCAAGCACAGCAGGTGCGTCCGGTCACTAAAAAACGGTCTCTGGAACTGACCGGACTCAGCACGGGGTGCGTCTGGTCGCGTCCAGGCCAGCGTCCGGTCACCACGCGCGAACTGAACTGCGCGTGTGTTCAACGACCGGAGTCTGAGTCGGTGCGTCCAGTCGCTATGAGGCAGCGTCCGGTCACCCCGACCAGCCCTCTGTTCGTCCACCGAATCGACCCGATCTCCCACAATTCGAAAGCACTAGGGCTCAAATTTCGTGTGAGGGGTCACAAGGATGTTAGTGAGCTACTCCTAAGAGATCATGGCTCGAACCCAACTCCAAATCGGTGAATCGAAGAAAACGGTGAACAACGGGGAAGAACTCGATCCCAAAACTAAATCCGCCCGATCTATGAGTTCGTGAGGTATTGGAGAAATTCCTTCGGTAGAAAGAAGACTCTCACAAAGCTACACAAGATGGTTCAAACGGATTTGCGAATCTTCCCTCGAAACAAGAATTCTCGTGAAGATCGAAAGAGGGGAAAAGGTGCAAACGCGAAGAACAAAATCGCAAGACAAATTAAAGCACGAATTTGATCCTTGGATTCAGAGGAATGGATGATTGATTAAGCACTCGGTGTCGGGCTACAAGCCACTCCTAGCAACTCAAAGCTTGGAAGGCAAAAAGCTCAAGAACAAGAGCCGGTCTCTCCTGTAACCCTAGCCTTCTCTCACAAGCATAAAATGAGAGAGACACCGTCCAAGGATGACGGCTGCCCTAGCAGCCCCCTTCATATATATAGGCGCACGTCCGAAGACCAAAACGCCCTTACATTAAGCACTCGTCCCAAATACCCCCCACGGGTAAAACCGTCCAGTCCGGTCAATCTTCATCCGACGGCCACGCCCGCACATCCGGTAGCTTCGCCTCGACGCGACCTCCCTGATGCCGCCACGTGCCGTCACCGTCGACCACCGCGCCTTCCTCGTGGATAGCTTCGCCGCCGCGCCAGCCTCTCCACGCCGCCACGCGTCGACCGTCCTTTCGGACCACCCCCGGTTTTGAGGCCCAAACCGGTAAACCTGCCAGCCCAGGTTTTGAGGCCCAAACTTGGAAACCGTCCACCCCGAGTTTTGAGGCCCAAACTCGGAAACCCGCACGCCCAGGTTTTGAGGCCCAAACCTGGAAACCGTCCTCGCCGAGCTTTGAGGCCCAAACTCGGAAACCGGCCACCCCAGGTTTTGAGGCCCAAACCTGGAAACCGTCGATGGTAGCTTTTTGAGGCTTAGCTACCGAACCCGCACCGTAGACGGGATGTGGTTCGCACACCCCGACCACCGGCACTGATGCCGATGCATGTCCAGCCTCCACGCCGGGCACAACGCCTTCACCTTCCTTCTTGACTTGGCCGACGGCACTTGCGCCGCACGCAAGCCCGTGTCCGACCTCCCGCCAAGTGACACGGCTCCAGCGCCTTCCTCCCGACTCGGCCGATGCACCGCACATCCCCATGTGCTCTTGCTCGCCGATGCCACGTGCCAGCTACCACAGCAGGTCCTCTGGCCTCTGGTCCGTCAGTCCAAGCCTCACGTCCGCCCTTCACCGCTCTGGGTACATCGGCATGGCACGTCCGCCGCACGACACGCCCATCCTTCACCACTCCCGGTCCGTCGGCACGGCACGTCTCTACTTGACCTTCACCTCGCCATCGAGCACTGTATCCGAGCTCCACACCTGCACATCAACACAGCCAAGAGACACATGTCGCACACACACACCAACACATAAACACCACACAACTCACGCCACCGGTTAGTCATAAACAATAAGCGCATAGCGAGATATGGACTAAACCGGGTAAAAGCCTCAAACCTTCCTCATCAAAGTCAATCATTCATCATATGTGTTCTCAGGGGAGAATTTGGACAAATCATGCCTCCCATGTTCAACTAAGGGGAGAGGAATTGGTTGTGTGCACCATGCAAGGGGAGTTTTGCTCGTGATAAATTTTTGAAATTTCCAATTGGTTCGGAGCGCTTTGCTAGTTGTATTGAGCCCTTGCCTCTATCTTGAGGGACTAGCAGTCGCATCTTTGCTTCAGTTGGCTTCAGTGGTATCGAGCTTTTCAGTTGATGTCGAGCTTTTCTGCTAGTTGTGTTGAGCCTCTGTGCCTCTGTCTTGAGGGACTAGCATTTTGCTTTGTTTTTTCAATTGGTATCTACTAGCGGTGTTGAGCCTATTCTACCTCTTCTTGAGGGCTAGCTTTGCTTTGCTTGGTTGCGTCAAGCCGTTGCCCATGTCTTTGGGAACCAAGTTGTCTTGCTCTTTCCACTTGACCTTCTTCGGCTTTGCTATGCTTTTGGGTCATTTGGTTGAGTTCTCTCTTCTCCTTCTTCCTCCTTCTATTTCCATTATGATTTGTGTGTGTAGTTGACAATGCACTCATCAAGGGGGAGATTGCGGATACATGGGTGTATGCCGAGTCTCGAGTGATGAGTGATTGTCAACGGGTTTGATCGCAGGTTCTTTGGCTTGTGTTGTGCAGGTGTCGAGCACAGACACAGTGATCAGAGACAAGGTGAAGGTCAAGTAGAGACGTGCCGTGCCGATGGACCGAGAGTGGCGAAGGGCGGACGTGAGGCTTGGACTGAGGGACTGGTGGCCCGAGGATCAGCTGTGGTGGCTGGCAGCCTGGGACAGCGACGAGCGGAGACTTGCGGGCACGGTGTTGCCTGGGTCGAGGACCTGGGGACACGTGTCGCTGGATGGGGTGCACGGGCAGTGCATCCCCTCTACAGCTTCGGTTTGGTGGTAGAGCCAGAGAAAAACCGTCGGGTGGACGGTTTCCAGGTTTGGGCCTCAAAACCTGGGTGCTGCGGGTTTCTGAGTTTGGGCCACAAAACTCGGGCTGAGGACGGTTTCCAGGTTTGGGCCTCAAAACCTGGGCGCTGGCGGGTTTCCTGGTTTCGGCCTCAAAACCAGGGGATGGACTTGGAGGCTGGTTTCCCGGTTTGGGCCTCAAAACCGGGGGTGGACGTGAAGGCCTGGTTTCCCGATTTTGGCCACAAAACCGGGGGCGAAGTCCGTTAAGAGGACACAGAGCGGTGGCGGCACGTGGCGGCAATCGGTGAGGTTGCGTCGAGGCAATGCTACCTATTGTGCGGGCATGGCCGTCGGATCACCACCTACCACGAGTTGGTCCAGAATAACCTTAGGGTTTAGCTGGTTCGCTCTGTAAGTAGTTAGGGGTAGAGTGGGAATTAGGAATAGTTAGGATTAGGATAAGTAGGGGGAGACACCCACCTCCCCATCCATCTCAGTCATTTGCTCTTTGCTTCTAGGGTTTCCTGCTCTCCCAATCCCCTGCTGTAGCTAGCTGAGATCCGCAGAGAACCATACCTCTGTGTACTCGAGATTTTGAGGAAGTGAGGCCGTAACCTCACTGTTGTAGCGTGTGGTAGCCACACGGTTGTAGATCGATGTGTTGATTCGTGTTTTGGTTCGTGTTCTTCGCGTTCTTCGTTTCTTCGTGATTTTCCCATCACTCGATCTCCCTCTCTAGTGCGTCTTTGCGAAATCTGTTTGAATCAACTTGTTCTTTATAGTGAGGAGATCATTTCCACCGAAGGAATTCATCTAGCTCCTCACGAACAAGTAGATCGGGTTGATTTCGTTTTTGTGGCGCTTTTTCGTTCTTGATCTTCCCCTTTCGTTTTCCCGGTGATTGAATCAATTTGAGCGGAAGATTTCTTGGGGATAGTCTCCTAACTACCCCGTGATCATCTTCTCTAAGTTTGGGAACGTGGGATTTTGATTTGTATCGAATTTGGAGAGAGTTGGGGAGAAGGCGACTGAAATCGCCCTCTCTGCACGTTCGCGGACAGTCCGCGGTTTTGACCGGCGGACAGTCCGCGCGTCGGGACTCAGCCGAGCAGTGGCTGTGTGTCTCAGTGAACAGTGCCGAAGTTTGACCGGCGGACAGTCCGCCGTTGGTTTTCGCGGACAGTCCGGGAACTGTCCAGGGGACTTCAGCAGCAGTGCGATTTTGCTCTTTTGGCCGGCGGACAGTCCGTGACCTAAGCCCGGACAGTCCGCCACTGGGCAGACAGTTCGCGACCGTACTGCCGGACAGTCTGGGATCCTGCTGTAGCCTCCGGTTTTGTGCGTTTGCTCTCCCGGCTTCTTCGCTTGGTTTCCGGACTTCTCGTTTGGCCCTAGAGTTGACCAAGGAACCTCTCTAGGTATCTTTGCTACCTGTTAGCATAGGTATTTGGGGATTTCTCGACGTAGCCGTCTATCTACGTTCGGGTCAAGGGTCGAACTTGCGTCGGTGCTTTTGGAGTTTGGTTCGCTATCGCTTTGTGGTGCCTCGCTGTGATCCTAGGGATCATCCACCCTCTTCCAAGGGTCGTGGGCATCACGTTTTCGGTCGTAGATTTCAGGGGTTGATTTTGGGACAATAGGCCAAAGTTTCGAGAGAAATTTTTGTGGCTCCCATTCACCCCCCCCCCTCTGGTCGCCTTGCTATTGCATTCTCGGTCCTTCATCGTCGCATCGTCAACAAGCTTTCTACGCTCAAGCGGTGCCGGCGAGAGGACTTCCGACATTCTCCGTCTCCAAAGAGATCCCGCTTCTTCCTCCTAGGCCCAATGAGACACTCGTCAGGCTGAAGACGAACAAGCATGGGGAACCCACTGTCATAAAATACACATCTACAAATCCGCGTCCGCGTATTGATGGAGTATGTGGTCACCCTGAACAGATCAAGGTCACTCCACCAGTAAATAGGGCACCCACCACTCCTAATATCGCGGCTAAACGCAAGAGGACCACACAGCTAGATCGCCTCGGGGACAGAATTGAAGTGCTTGAGAGAGATAATTTAGAACTCAAGCAGAGATACGCTTCTCTAGCCAAGACTACAAAAAAGGCGACTGATGTGTTGCATAAATATGTAACTAAACACATTAGCTTAAAGGATAAGGTTGTTAGTGTAGCCACTACGCTAGGAAATCTACTCGAGGGAGAGAAGTGAGAGATAGTTTACCAATAGTTTGTCAGGCACTCGTGTTCACAGAGTCTCGTGTTTAAGTCTTGTTTTGTTTAGTTAATTCATTGTGTAATAAAAGTGCCTTGAATATCAATAAAGTTTTTGTTAGAGTTATCTTTTATTTTGTTATTTTGGATATATGTCTTGTCTCCACATGTTGTGATTAGCAGAAAACAGAAAATAAGTGTGGGGGGAAGAAGACGACAACAGTATTACCGAAAAACGATCGCGAAAGCTGCATGGAACAGAAGACAACGTTACCAAGATCATGCACCACGAAGCGGGCCACGGTTGGGCCCTAAGCCCAACCGACCGGTTGGTGGACCCCACCGGTCGGTCAGGGGTTGACCCCTCTTGCCTCCTCCTTCGTCCACGGGTTGGTACGCAACTACTACACTCTATTTTCTGATGTTCAAGCTTCTGTTCAAATTAAAACCATATTCTTGTAACTCATGAACTTTAAATAAAAAGGAAAATAATATTTTTGACATACTCATGGTATAGAATCTCACAACACCCTTTCTAAAAAGACCTGTTTTGATATTTTAAGAAACCCATATTATCTAGAGTTGTTGTGGAATATGATAGAGAATAATGAGAACTCAATTCTTAAGGTATGAGCATTGGAGAATTTTACTTGCAAAGTTAAAAAGAGATTAGCAACACTTCTCCTTTGTAGTAAATAAGTTGCCTGCCAAAGTCATCAATCAATTATTGTTTACTTTAATACTAAGTTCTTTGTTGAGAAATTTATTATGCTCTAAAGATCGAGATCCTTACAAGTAAAGAAAGATTCACTCTTCCGAAGTAGTATTGTATTAGAGGCATGGGCTATGCAAAAGTATGAAATATGAGGAAAGAAAAAAGGACAAGTGTCCAACATACCTCAGAGAAAAAAATATATATAATAGAATAAGAAAAAGTATTATGATAAAAGTATGATAAAGAGAAAAAGAAGATAGCCCATGGTCCCTCTAATTGCAATATACCAGTAAGAGTGACAAAGTTTAAAAAGATTAATATCTTGATCTAAGAGTATAGTATTCTTCTCCATTGGCTTAGTAACATAAAACTGCTCTTCATAAGTCAAATGCTTTGGTAAGGAATTGAAATGCTACAAAAGGAGAAGGAAAGCTATGACTTGTTTCAGAAATTTCAAAAACTCCAATGTTTTATACTAAAAAGGAAAGGGTGATCTGTTTCAACTATTCTATTCTCCAAACTTCTCAAGGTTTTATGGTAAACACAGAAGGTTTAATGTTTGATATTTTATGATCTAACCTTTTATCGAGGACGAGTAAAAGTCTAAGTGTGGGGGAGCTTGTTGACACTAATTAACTCTTATTATTAAAGGTCAATTAAGCATGAAAATGGATGAATATATAAACTCCACCTTAGTTTAGGGTTTAAAACTAACAAATTCCATGAGTTTTGGTGAATTGTGAATCCGCAGGGACTAAACCAGGAAACAACCTTCGATTCCTTCCCCTAGAAGGAAACCGACGGGAGATAACGCATTCAGCAAGTCAGGAACCTTCCGGAAGACTCCAGAGAACACCTAGAGACACCACGAGGAAAGGCACCCCGGTCCACTTCTAGGTGGGACCGACCGGTCCCCTGGGCCCACCGGTCGGTCTCCCCCTGATGCCGCTGGCTTCCGTCTTCTGCAAGCTACTTCCACCGCCTTTGAGGATCAATCTCAGCCCTACGTGAAGTCGGTTTGATCCAACGGTTGCGGTTGATCCCTCAGGGCTATATAAACAGACCCCCAGGCCCCAGGTCAGAGCGAAGGTCCCTCTTCAGAAGACTACGCTTCAATTAGAAACCCTAGAAGAGACTTCAGGAGTCAACTCTCAAGTAGAAGACTAGATATCCCTCTAGTAGGATTAGAACCTAGTCTTATTCTAGAACTAGAAGAGAGAGAGAGAAGAAGAGATCAAGAGGAAGCTCCGGCCTGTCGGATCAACTTCTTCATCTTGTACCTGTGGATTCAAGTTCTTCATCGACTTGCTTCAACGATTGTTTCGGTAATCAACATCTATATTTAAGATTGAGCCATTGTTCTTATTGTTCTTAAGGTTTATGACTCTCTTTTGAGTACTTTAATTCTAGTCGCTCTAGAGTTAGAGTAGTTGGATAGTGTAAGCGTGGTGCTTAGACTTGATAGCTCATATTACCTCCTATAACGCCGGTAGTAGTGGTAGTTCGCAAGGGTGACTCTTATAGCCTTGTTGATTCTTCTATAGTCCACTTACCCGTGTGTAGGCTCGGTAGGATTATACATTTGCATAAAAGAATCATACTCTGTTTGTGACCTTTTATGGCAACTTCCCCAATAAGAATAATATAAACATATCACTCTTAAGTTGGATATAGATAACCTTAGTGATCCCCTCTATACTTTTAGCTTCTCCGTCCTTGTTAGTTACTCAGGGGTTATACACTTGAGACTCATCGCTATCCGTTCCTTTGGGTTCGATATTAAAACTGGGTTACTCCGGTGAAGTGCTGCATCGGTAGATTTTATCTGTGCGCTTGCGGATAAAGTAGAGTGTGCATTAATTTATACCAACAGTGGATTACTACGGAAGAATCGCCATAGGACGCTTGATACCCAATGTGACTACTAGCTTGAGCCCGTGAAGTAGCGCTTCATATTCAGCTTCATTGTTGGTAGCGGGCCACATTATCTGGAGGACGTACTTGAGCTGCTCTCCGGCGGGCGATACATGTAGTACTCCGGCTCCTGCTCCGCCGAGTTTTAGGGATCCGTCAAACTACATTTTCCAGTGTTCAGGAGTAGCGCTGTCTTGGACTTGTTGTATCTCTGTCCACTCGGCGACGAAATCAGCTAGAGACTGCGACTTGATTGCTTTTCTTGGAGTGAACTTAATGTTGAGCGCCCCTAGTTCAACTGCCCACTTGGAAATTCTTCCAGTAGCATCGCAGTTATGGAGGATTTTTCCCAGTGGAAAGTCTGTGACAACTTTGATCTCGTGGTCTTCAAAGTAGTGGCGTAGCTTCCTTGAAGATACGAGTAAAGGGTAGAGTAATTTTTGGACCTGCGGGTACCTGACTTTTGAGTCAGAGAGTACCTCGCTGATGTAATATACTGGTCGCTAGGTGTTATAGATGTGCTTGTCGTCCTTGCGCTCCACCACAATTGTTGTGCTTACAACGTGTGTGGTAGCTGCAATGTAAAGCATCATTGGCTCCCTGGGTTCTGGCGGCGTGAGTATAGGTGAATTGGTGAGGTATCCTTTGAGCTGTTCAAAAGCTCTGCCCACTTCTTCCATCCACTAAAATTTATCACCAGCTTTGAGTAATTTGAAGAAAGGTAGTCCCTTTTCTCCCAGCCGTGAGATAAATCGATTGAGCGCAGCCATGCACCCGGTGAGTTTCTGAACATCCCTGACTGAAGTAGGTGGCTTCATATTGATGATGGCTATGATCTGCTTTTGGCTAGCCTCGATGCCCCGATGGCTAACAAGGAATCCGAGTAACTGGCCTGAGGGTACTCCGAACACACACTTCGTGGGGTTGAGCCTCCATTGGTAAGCGCGTAGTCGGGTAAAAGTTTCCTCCAGATCTGATATGAGGGTAGTCGGGTCCTTTGTCTTTGTGACCACATCATCAACATAAGCTTCCGCGTTGCGGCCGATTTGGTCACCCAAACAATCTTGGATAGCACGCTGGTAAGTAGCCCCTGCATTCTTCAACCCAAAGGACATGGTTTTATAACAGTAAGCGCCGAAGGGAGTTATAAAGGATGTCTTAGGTTGGTCTTCTTCTTTGAGAGCAATCTGATGGTACCCGAAATAGCAATCCAGAAAGGATAATAGAGCAGAGCCTGCGGTGGCATCAACTATTTGATCTATCCTCGGTAACCCGAAGGGATCCTTTGGACAGTGCTTGTTGAGGTCCGTGTAGTCGACACACATGCGCCACTCGGCAGAGTTCTTCTTCTTGACTAGTACTGGGTTAGCTAACCACTCGAGTGGAGGATTTCTCTGATAAACCCGGCCGTGAGTAGATTAGCTATCTCCTTTTTTATCGCCTCTTTCTTCTCTGGTGAAAATCGTCGTAGGCTTTGCTTGATGGGTCTGGAGCCCTCTTTTAGTTCCAATTTGTGCTCAGCCAAGCTCCTAGGAACTCCTGGCATATCAGCCGGTTTCCAAGCAAATATGTCTTTGTTTGCTCTGAGGAACTTGGTGAGCGCGAGTTCCTATTCTTCAGATAGGTGAGCACTGATAACCGCTGTCTTTGAGGGATCACCGGTTTCCAGGTCAATGGTTTTTGTAGGGATTTCTGCTGATGGTTGGATGGCACCTGCCTTCTTTGTTGGGATTTCTGCATCTCCAGGCTTGGTGTTATGTACCATCTGAGCAAGTTCTTGTACTTCTAGGGCGAGTTGAGCTTTTTTGGCGATTTGAACAGCCTCTGTGTCGCAGTCGAATGATCGCTTCAAGTCACCCCTGAAGGTTAGAATGCCTTTAGGACCCGACATCTTCAGCAGAAGGTACGGGTAGTGAGGTACTGCCATAAAATTGGCGATAGCTGGTCGTCCAAATATGGCATGGTACGATGACTCGAAGTCGGCTACCTCAAAACTGATGTACTGAGTCCGGTAATTGGTCTGAGTTCCAAAAGTGACGGGTAGTATGATCCTTCCGAGTGGTACAGCCGCCTTTCCGGGTACTATGCCGTAGAAGGGGGCGTTTGATGGTGTGAGCTGAGTTGCAAGTTCCAAGTTCATCTTGCGTAGGGTGCTTGCAAAGATGACATTGAGTCCTGCTCCTCCGTCGATGAGTACTCTTCCCAATTTGAACCAGGCGGCCGTAGGATCCAGGACTAGCGGGTAATGCCCTGCATTGGAGACATTGGTCCATTGGTCTGCTCGAGAAAAGTTGATTGGATACTCAGACCAATCAAGGTATTTGGGGGTAGCCGGCTCTGTAGACATGATCTCCCGTAGGGAAAGTTTCTGGAGACGGTTGCTGTCGCTGGTGGTCACTCCTCCGAATATGACATTGATGGTCCCTTTGGGGTGTTGGAAACCGACGACGTCCAGCTGAGGGTCTTCAGCTACTTTCTTCCCCTTATCTTTCTTGTTTCTATTGAAGTCAGAGTTCAAGCCTCGCTCCTTGAGCTGTCGACAATGCCTAGCCTGATGTTCTCCTTTCGGATGGAAAGGGCACGGTCCGTCGAGTAAGTCATCAAAGGTGGATGACTTGTTTCCCTTCTTCTGAGGCTCCATAGCTGCAACAGTGTTGTCCCTTGTTCTCTTGCGGGTGTTTTGCTGAGGTGCCTAGTTGCCACTCTGAATGTTGCCTCGATCACCTTGCGTGTTCGTTTCGGGAAAGCGTTCCTGTGTGCGTTCTTCTGTCGCCATCATGGAATTTACTGCCCGATGAAACTCGTCGGCGGTGGTTGGGTCATGCTTTATGAAGTCCTTGTAATTGTACCTTTCGCAAATTCCGTTGCCAAAAAGGTCGATTACCTCTCTGTCTGTTATGTCAGACACTATGGAGCGAATTTCTGAGAAGCGTCTGTAGTACTCTCGCATTGTCTCATTTTTCTGCTGCTTGCAAGTCCTGAGCTTAGTCCGGGGATCTGATCTCTCGGGGACACCCGCAAAGTTCTCTATGAAGATACGATGGAGTTGTTCCCAGGAGTCAATGGACTCGGGTCTAAGCCTGTCGAACCATGCAAGTGGCATTGTTTCTAGAGCCATGGGGAGAAAAAGTGCTTTGACGTCGTTGCTTCCCCCTGCTAACTCGACTGCTTGCGCATAAAACCTGAGCCACCGCTTAGGTTCTGTCTTCCCATCGTATTTCGAGTAGTTCCCTGGTTTGAATTTCTGTGGAAACGGGACTGCTCAGAGCCTCTGGGAGAAGCAGGGGAAGCGATCGACGACGTCACTTGCTGCGATTGCGACTCCTCGGTATGATGATTCGGCTCCTCCTTCAGCTTGATCAGGTTCTCGGTTGCCCAGGCGACTCCTTACTGGTGCCCGGCCGAGTCGTTCGTGAACAGGCCGCCTCTGGCTTGGGTGGGATGACGCTTGTTCATCAGCTAAGGACTCAAGGTTTCGGCCCTTGAGTTGTAGCGCTGTAGTCTGAAGCATGACCAATCGTCGCTCTTCGTCAGGGGTGCGGTTGTCCTTGGCTCCCATCTCTGTGGCCAGAGCGATGATGTTCTGGTAAGGTGTCTGCACTACTGCACGATGGGCCTTTAGCCCCGGTCCAAAATGGCCTTTAGCCCCGGGCATGGAGCCGGGGCTAAGGAATCGGGACTAAAGGCCCGACCTTTAGCCCCGGTTCCCCGCCCCGGGGCTAAAGGGGGGACCTTTAGCCCCGGTTGGTAATACCAACCGGGACTAAAGAGGTCCTGAGCCGGGCCCCGATGGCTGGCCTCTTTAGTCCTGGTTGGTATTACCAACCGGGGCTAAAGACCCTCGGGGGCTGTCCTCTTTTTTCTTTTTTCTTTTTCTTTTATTTTTTCTTTTCAATTGGTTATTGTTTTCGGTTTTACAATGACATTAGGTTTTCTAATATGTTTTCTTTGCTGCTAATATATTATATATTAGGGTTGCAAATACATATTTTTCGCTGCTAATGTATGTATGCGCGTATATATACACATAAATTTACAAATACACACATAAAATATGA
Source organism: Coix lacryma-jobi var. lacryma-jobi (assembly GCA_009763385.1). NCBI lineage: Eukaryota > Viridiplantae > Streptophyta > Magnoliopsida > Poales > Poaceae > Coix > Coix lacryma-jobi. The sequence continues at coordinate 118,300,787 of CM019829.1, forward strand.
AACTATATATATATATATTGATCGAGCTACTAGCTAGCTATACATATTATATGTATAATATATTTATGCACATAAAATTTACAGCATTATCCATGCATCCTTGGTATTTACAACACAAATATTGACCGCCACTTAAATATCATGCAAATGTTCGTCTTGGTTTGGTTTCACTGGTTCTTTCGGGTTATAGTAGAGCTCGGTGCCGGCTTTGAGGACATGGTCATTAAGAAATCCTGCGATTGTCTCTTGAATTCCTTTGAGTCGCACCATTTCCAACACCTGCTTCTTCAACCATAAGTCCTTCAATTTGCAAAAAAAGGAAAAATGCATTAATATACATAAGATTTATTTAATAGCAATAAAGAAATACATTGGATTATTATTATGTATACATGTTACATACCTTCCCCCATTGCAGTATCACCAAAGTCACCGTATTGAACAATAATGTCATCGTCAGGGTCCAATTGTTCTTCTTCACCTTCTTCCATCATAACCCCAGTTCCTCCGTGCTTCGTCCAACAACTATAGTTTGGCATGAAACCCGACTTGAACAAGTGTGAGTGAAGACTACTTGACCTAGAATATTCCTTCGAATTATTACAAAGGGCACATGGGCAGCACATAAAACCATTCCGCTTGTTTGCCTCGGCCACTCTTAAAAAATAATGCACGCCATCAATGAACTCTTTTGAGCGACGATCGACATTGTACATCCAGTGACGTGTCATCGTCTGCATTATATGACATATCACATAATTATATCTCTCATTCTTATAAACAAATGAAATTATAAAATGACATATAACATAATTATATCTCTCATTCTTATCAACAAATTTAATTTTCTAGCTCAAATTTATAAACAAGTTCATGACACCCAAATTTAGTAAGCATCACTGGTGGCATATAAGTAGTAGCAGTTGAACTTGTCTAATTAATTATTACATCAAGATAACAACAGTGCAGCCTCATCCACTTGACCACAACCAAAGCAACTAACAACACCTACACATTTTCCTCACATCACAGTCCAACAAGATGGACTGTCTGCCACTCCAACCTGATAGGAAGGTAAGGTAGGGGTAGGTGCAGTAGGAATTGAGTTGATTCTTGAGTTCAAAGCCTCTAGAGGCTGCAGAAGCTTCCTCAAAAGACTTGTACTTTTTATGCACGGCTCCCTTAACTTTGAGGACATACTGACTGCACTCGGCCCAGCTGGTGTAAATACCTGGCTTGGTGCCCTCGAAAACAACATACCAAGCAGGCATCCTTCTGCATTTGTAGTTGAGCAGTAAACTAAAGTATAATATTATATATTTCTAATTTTTGTAAATAAATAATTTAAATGATCTCTATTTCTCCAAAAAAATAAACTAATTAATCCGGTCACATTTTGTAAACTAAAGTACTATATATTTCTAATTTTTATAAACAAATGATTTAAATAATCTCTATTTCTCAAAAAAATTAAACTAAACTAATTAAACCAGTCACATTTTGTAAACTAAAGTATTATATATTTCTAATTTTTGTAAAAAAATGATTTAAATGATCTATAAACTAATTAAATCGGTCATATTTTGTAAACTAAAGTATTATATATTTCTAATTTTTGTAAACAAATGATTTAAATGATCTCTATTTCTCCAAAAAAATAAAATAAACTAATTAAACGGTCACATTTTGTAAACTAAAGTATTATATATTTCTAATTTTTATAAACAAAATGATTTAAATAATCTCTATTTCTCAAAAAAATGAAACTAAACTTATTAAACCAGTCACATTTTGTAAACTAAAGTATTATATATTTCTAATTTTTCTAAAAAATGATTTAAATGATCTCTATTTCTCTAAAAGATTAAAATAAACTAATTAAACAGTCATATTTCGTTTTTAGAGTACTAATTTGAACTATGAAGTCAATGAACTCAAAATACCTTCAAAAACCATATATATATATGTGGCAGCTAAAAAATAAAAAACTGAAGCTAGTAACCTTTCAAGGAGTCGATGGCGGCGTAGATGTGATGAAATAAATCAATCGCCGGAGATGTGTTAACAAACAAAAATCACCGGAGAAGAGAGCAAACAAGCAAGCAAGTGACTGAATGAAGAAAAACTGAAGATAGGAGCTCGGGCACACGGCTGGAGGTGGAAGAACAATTCAAATATAGGGAGGGACATTTAGCCCCGGTCCTTATCCCCAGCCAGGGCTAAATTCTAACATTTAGCCCCGGCAGGATACTCCAACCGGGGCAAAACCTTTTAGTCCTGGTTGGTGTTACCAACCGGGGCTAAAGATGCCAACATTTAGCCCCGGCTGGATACACCAACCGGGGCAAAACCTTTAGTCCCGGTTGGTGTTACCAACCGGGGCTAAAGATTGGCCTTTAGCCCCGGTTGGTAACACCAACCGGGACTAAAGGCCCTTCTGACAAATGAGTCGTTGAGCTAGGGAACTTTAGCCCTGGTTGGTGTTACCAACCGGGGCTAAAGACCTTTCTAGTCCCGGGCGCAAATTTTTCCGTGACTAATGTTGATTTTGCAAATCGTCCAAAGGCCTGTTCTCTAGTAGTGCTGGTAGACCCTGTGGCCAGCAACCCTCATAAATTCAGGCTCAAGGTTGCGGGAGCAATCAGCTCGTCGGCGATTGTGATCATTCTGGGATTGATCCTCCTGATGACGTTGGGAGCGAGCTTGACGCTCTGCTTCTTCTTCTAGACGCCTCCGATTATTATATTCCTCAAGTCGTACGTTGTAGCGCTCTATGGCTTCCTTTCGATGATTTGCTCGCCTTCTGCGAGCATCTTTGGCTTAATTTTTCCTTATTCTTTCTGCTTTTAAAGACTCGGTTTCACCAGGTCCTTCTGGGTCATTGTCGGATATCATGCTTAAGGTTTCATCATCGCGAAGGACATCTGGAGGAGTTGGAGGTCGTAGAGATGATTGATGTCCTGCCATGAATACTTCACGAGTGAAGCCTTGGTTTGTTGATCCCGGTGTGACCGACTCTAAAGTAGAGGCACTGGAGTTTAGCTCTGTTGAGGTCTTGTGTTCCTCAAAGGGGAGCTGATGTTCGTGTTGGTATCGAAGAATCTGGTCAATTGTGCCAACCAATCTAGCCGGGGCTGGTTGTATTGGCCAATGGACAATGTTGCCTTCCTCGGTTATGCTGAAGACTAGTCCTTGCTGAGCTCCGGTCAAACGAATCTGTTGATACTCTTTTAATTTTGCGTCAGTCAGGTCTTGGAAACTTTCAGCCGAGTTCCACAGTCCAAAGGTGATGCCATGTTTGGTGTCCGAGTCCTTTTTGTTCTCAGAGTCCGAGTCTGAGTAGGAGTCGGATGCTTTTGGTTGGTCCTCAGAATCTTGCGGATCTTGGATTGCGAGGTTTGCTATGTTCTGGGTGAGATGATCCATCTTTGGCGTGGCTTGCTCTTCCGATTCAGTGTGAAGTTGTCGTTGTAGCTTCCCTTGATCATCCGCGATGCAAGTCCATGAGCCAAAAACGAAAATTGATCCCGCCGAGAACATTTTGATGTGGTTCGTCGAGCTCTTGATCATCAAATCGCCGAGAGCACCTACCTGGCGCGTCAGCTGTCGGTGTTTGTTAACCGGCAACTCGTCTTGAGGGATCTCAGACGATTTGTTCGGTGGGGATCGGCGTTCGTAGAACTCGGCGAGTACACAGGGACAACGATTTATACTGGTTCAGGCCGCTAAATAGCGTAATACCTTACGTCCAGTGTGGCGTGTGCCTTGTGTTATGATTCAAGATTCAATGATAGAAGTCGGCGCCCGCTTCTGCTTATATATCCGGATGAAGCTAGGCGCAGACCGAGTCCTAGTCGGTTACATCAGAGGAGTCCTATTCTAATTAGAAGACTTCCTTTAAGAACTCGACTAAGTTACAGCCAGAGTCCTAATCCAAACACACTTTGTATCAAGTCTTCGGATCTCCCATGCCATCCAGGATTAATCTGAATACTCATCTTCTGATGATATCTCTGACATCCTGGTCCGTCAGTTGGATGGGCTGTGGCACCTTGTGAGAAGTTGTCGCCTAACTCCTCCTGTAGTCGTGATCCTCGTCGTCAGGCGTCTCCTCCGACTCTAAAATCGAAACAATTATAGTCGTGCTAGCGACCCCTATAGATCAGCACAAAGAACGAATGGAAATTGGAAAGATCCAAATGCACTCAAACATGGTACCATTTGGTAGATCTTGATTTTAGATGAAGTTAGCAATTTGAACCGCTATTTTAGGAGTCCGTATGAATTAGTTATGAATTTTCTAAGATTAATCCATTGGTCTGTGTGGATTAGGGGGCTGTCGTAGGTGTCGACGTTGGAGAGGCGACGCCGATCAGGTCGATCCCTAAGTGCGGGCATGCGAGATGCCGAGAACGTCGCGTCGAGGGTGTCTAAGTGCTCGAGGGTGTCCGAGTGCTCGAGGGTGTCTGAGTGCTCGAGGTGTCCGAGTGCTCGAGGGTGTCTGAATGCTTGAGGGTGTCTCTCGAGGAGTGTCTCGTTCGCTCGGGAAGTCTCCATAATCGTGGGGTGCCTCGTTCACTCGGGTAGTCTCCACAATTGAGGGGTGCCTCGTTCGCTCGGGTAGTCTTCGTAATCGAGGGGTTCCTCATTCGCTCGGGTAGTCTCCGTAATCGAGGGGTTCCTCATTCGCTCGGGTAGTCTCCGTAATCGAGGGGTACCTCGTTTGCTCGGGTAGTCTCCATAATCGAGGGATGCCTCGTTCGCTCGTGTGGTCTCTGTAATCGAGGGGTGCCTCGTTTGCTCGTGTGGTCACCGTAATCGAGGGGTGCCTCAAATGGGTATGCACTCGAGGGTATGGCTCGTGCATGGTGAAGGCAGCGTGAGTCCGCCGGTGCATGAAATTTGAGCGTTGATGGCCTCCGATGCTCCAATTAGTTGGTCGTGCTGCTCTATCAGTCCTTGGCTAGTGTTGTGGGGCTTTGGAGTGGTGCTCGTGAGCCCCGCTCATGGCAGGCCACTCGTGATGCCGGCGGACAAGGTCGGCCAGGTCTTGGGCTCTGTGGAGTCTAATTGAGGCCACAATCCGTTGATTCAAGGTTCAGGGTTTGTTCCAAACCTCGCGTTGGTGACTAGTTCGCGTGGTTGTGGTCTGTTGTTCGACGTTGTGTAACACCCAAGGTGTTAGTCCCAAATTAAGCAGTGGGTTTGAGCACAGACAAACTATATCAAGTAATGATCAAGTAAATTAGTTCAAGTATTGTCGATGGTGATATACGAGTTGGAATCAACCCCGGAGATAGAATCCAAGTTTTTGCTTATAATGTTCTACAAGTGAAGGAGAATATTGGAGATCAACTAATCTTGCAATCTTGCCTAAACAACTTCGAATGGACTCACGAACAAAATTTATGAAAAATCCGTGTTGAGCATATGACCAAAAAATACCCCGTCGACTGGAAACCCTAATTCGGACTCTACCGGGTGATTACTTTGACCAGCTTTGAAAGACATTTTGGATACCTTGCATGACAGTGAGGCCTAAACAAAAGTTGTAGTAGAGATCGAGAGAAACAAACTTCGTTTAATGGTCAAGACCTGGATCGGTGCCGAAAATAGCAAAACAGAGCTCCCAAGATCTGATTAAGTGCTGATTTTCAGGGTTCCAAAATTTGGAATTTCGGTCACCGCGGAGTTTTCGTCGATAGTTATGACTGCACAAACAATTGGTATTTGGACTAAGCCTCTTTAAGAAAAGTCAAAGTACTCTTCAAGACGACAACAACAAATTAAGTTTCATTGGAATCGGAGTTCGTATGGACAATGATCGAAATTTTGGGAAATAGCGAAGATATTTAGTAGAGGATTTAATTTGGAAGGAGTTTATAGAAAAAGATAAAAGGGCAGCAGCACCCCTCCCTTCTCCCTTCTCCTGCACGCCACTTCTTCTCCTCCTGCTCGTTATCTCTTCCCCTCTCTTCCTGCCTGCTCTTCTTTCTTCTCCATGGCTGATCCTCCCTCTCCTCCCCTCCCCTCCCCTCCCTTGGATGGCAAGCTGCAGGGCAGCAGCTTTTCTCCATGGCGCCCCTCCCTGCTACTCCCCTCCCATGGCCGAATCCCCCGCCCCCTCTTCCTGCTCGCCCCCTCCCTCCTCCATGGCTGCTGCTCTCTTCCGCCTCTTCCATGGCAGCAGTCCTCTCCATGGTGCTCTCTTCCCCCTCCTCCATGGCAAGCAGCAGCAGTTTCACTCCTTGATCCCCCCCTTGCCATGGCTGCCCCTCTCTCTCCTCCTTTCCCTTGGCAATGCAGCAATGCAGTAGTGGCGCCCCAAACCCTAAGCAAGCTGGCCACCCTCTCCCCTCCCACCAACAGCCCTAGCCAAAACCCTAACCATGGCCACCCTCCCTTCTCCTTCTTCCCCTTCTTTTTTTTAGGAAGATGGTCCATGAATGTTTGCTTGTGGCTGAATGTATTTATTTTGTACTCATGTTCATGATAGTTGGTAGTTCAAATAATTTATATGTGTACTCAAATGGTAGTCAAACAAGTGATGGATCAATGTATTGCTTTTCTGAAATTACTGTCGGAGCAGATTCTATTGAGGTATTAATTTCGTAAATTAAATCTTGTTTACTATAGGTTTGTTCAATACAAAAGTTGTATATGATTGCATGATCTAGCTGCTGTTAAAATTTGGTGATTTTTGGCCTAGTAGTTTAGGAGTTACATCTGTTTAAAGTTAGGGTTCAGAAATAGTTGTTCTCTAAAATTCCTAGATCAGATTCTGTAAATGTGTATGCTAGACCCTTTAAATTTATGAATCATGTTGTGGTGATTAAAGATAAAAGGTAGATAATTTCATAAGCTTACCATAATGTGCCTTGCATGTCTTTTGGAGTTATGTAGCTCCAGTTATGATTTAATTACTCAGCTGTTCATTGTATGTCTAGCTATGCTGAAATGGCTGCAGAAGCAGTTTCTGTTGTGGTCATGGTTTCGAAATGAAAATCATGTTTTCTGTGGATAGGTATAATATAAAAGTTGTAGATAACTTACATATCTAACTTGTGTTAAATGTTCATGATTTTTGGTGAAAATAATTAGGAGTTATGGCTGTGCAAAGTTCAGTTTCAGAAATAGGTGTTCTCTGAAATCTCTGGACCAGATTTGAGAAATGCATTAGTTCGACCATGTTAACTTGTGAATCATATTGAGATGTTTAAAGATGATTTGTGGGACATTTCATAAGATTTCCAAAATGTCTTGTTTCATGTGTTTTGGAGTTATGTAGCTCTAGTTATGATTTAATTACTCAGCTGTTATGTGTATGCCCAGATTTGCAAAATTGGTTGGATGACTTGATTGTTTTGGTTTACTCTTGTGTGATTAATATTGTTACTTAGCTCTTGATTGAACAAACTAGATTCTTAGTTCTTGAGATGAGGGCTCCCTCATAGGTTTAAAGGTGAATGTGATCCTTGTATTTAGAGTATTTGTGTGCTCTCATGTTAATCAAACAATCGATGAGTTGATTTACTTATATGCTAATTGGACTGCATGTATGGTTTCTGTTGGAGTGGTTACTTCATAATGTAAATTTTGTATTCTGTAGATATGATGTATATAAAAGTTGTAGATAAATCCCATATCTTGCTTGTCCTAAAATTTTATGATTTTAGGCCAATTGGTTTAGGATTTATAACCTATGCAAGTTCAATGTCCAGATTTGCTTGCTCTCTGGACAGATCTGAAAGAATTGATTGTTGAGCTTAGATAAACCTTGAATCATCCTTTGATGTTAATATATGAGTTGTAGTGATTTTTATATGCTTTCTAAATTGTCTTAGCTCATACTTTTTGGAGGTGTAGAACTCCAGTTGCACCTGTTTAAACTTAGATGTTCAAATCTGTCCAAGTCTGGATAGATATGCTTTCATTGTATTGTAACATCATGATAACTGCCTAACCACCTTAAGATGATAATAGATAAATTGTAAACAATTTAATAATATTTTCATGGAGTATAATATCAAATCTTTTGGTGCTCTATATCCCTAGTTATAGCTGTTTTAAGTTAGATGTCTAAATCTGTCCAAGTCTGGACAGAGATGCCTTCCTTGATTTGTTTCGCTATGATAACTTATGAATTACCTTAAGTGGATAATAAATAATTTGTATAAAAGTTGATAACCTTTCCAAAAGGTCTAGTGCCAAGTTCCCAGATTTTATAGATCTTTAGATATGGTTGTTTTAAGTTGCTGTTGATGTTGTGTAACAAGTTCTATCCAAGTGTGTACTGAGCTGCACTAATCAGGTTATTTGATTTGGTTAGCCTTTGATTCACCTTTAGATAATAACAAGAAAGTTTTAGATAATCTTGTAAGATTTCTAGAATGTCTAATTGTATGATTATGTGATATCTATATCTTGAGTTGTGCTTCTCTGAAGCTGACAGCTTTTCGGTCCAAAGATTTGGACAGAGCTGCTTTGTCCTCTGTTGTTGACCTAGTTAACCTATGAATTAGCCTTTGTATTGAATAGCAAAGTTGTAGGAAATCTTGTTAGCTTTCTAGAAAGTCTTAGTTCATCTTATTTGGAGGTCTGTAGCTCGAGTTATGATTAATTTAATGAACTACTGTGCTGCTGTCCAGAACATACGAATGAACCCATGTTGATTGCTTTAGTTTGATGTTACTTACGTGATCTTTGGTGACATCTCTTGCCTTGATAATAATTAGCTTGTGCATTTTATGTTTCTAAATTAATGAACCTGAGATATTGTATAAATATATTATGCATAGTGTGGGTTAACTTAACTAAAGGTATTAGTTATATGTTCATGCATGTGTTTTCTATTGGGTGTTATATGTAATGTAATCTTGGTTGATGGTCATAGTAGCTTTCATATAAACATAATGGACCTTGTGTAGCACTCTACTATAATTATAATCTTTCAAAGTAATTATGCTTTGTTGTGTGCTAGGTTAATAATTAAGCTAGACCCCATCTTTTATAAACTATTTTGAGTACTCAGGTGAACTAGTCAGTAGTCCTTGATATAAGTCTTATGTTTGCATCATGTGTTACATCCCTTATATTCATACATATGCATTGTGCACCTCATGCTAGCTACGCTAGATGATGAACACGTGAAGTGAAGTGCGTGATGTTGGAGCTAAGTCTGATGATGGTGTTGGGTGGCCATCTTGAAGAAGGTGTTTGGCAAACTCCACAAGTTCCTGGAGCGGTGATGTTCGTGAAGTTAGTGCCAACTAAGACTAGCTTAAGTGTTGTTTCCCAGGCAAGCCCCGGTGCATACTACCCACTCTCTATTTTACAAATACTCTATTACACTATAGGTCTTGTGAAATGTGCATTAAGTAAGTAGGAGTTGAATGAAACCATTGCTGCATGAATACCTTGGACTTCCAGATAATCCCCTGATGATATCCCATCAATAGGGATAAGACGATCTCAAATGCTTAGCAATGCTTAGACTTCGGTAGAAGTCGATCGATGATTTCATCGTTCGCGAGATATAGGTTTTACCTTTTCTCTCTTCGACTCTGTCTATGAGTCGTGAGAACCCTAATATGATGATAACTATTAAACTGAGACCGGGCGGGTAACTTGCACAGGAATGGAGTCCTGGTGTAGTGTAGTGTTTCCGCCTGTGTCGCTTAGGACCCGTCCGCTGTTGGCCCGTTGGATCGAGAACTTTTTGCTAGTACTGGTCACATGCTACGGTAAGCCCTACTATGGCTATGCTCTTACTGGAACGGCGCACCCGCGCACTGGGAGTGGAGAGATGGCGGGAGTAGCGTGTACCCACCCTGCTCGGTCCACTGATGGATGTTACTCATCAAGGCCGTTGTAGGGCGGTGGTGTACTGTACTTCCGGGTGGCGTGGCTCCGTTCTGGTCTGAGCGGATCCACGGGAAGGTTGATATATGTGAGTTCGGTCTCGCATATGTCGTGTGATAAGGAAGCCCCAGCTGGGTAAATCAAGCGGTTCAAATCGTCGTTTGCTCCACGAGAAAAGGAGACTCGTCCTCATCCCCTCAGTGTAGTTTAATCAAGTGAAGATGATGGGAAGAGAAGTTTGTCATGAGATGTGATGCTTAAACAAGTGTTTGAGTTAGATAGGTGCAAAGTGGATACAGCTTAATAACTTAATGCACCGCTAAAACTTGAAAATAGGATGAACTAGTAGAAAGCTTTTCTGCAAAGCTCTTCTCTTCTTCTAGCCCCACTACATCCCTTAAGCCAGCATGCCCTTGGAGTCTTTTTCTTAGTCGGGTAAGTCTTGCTGAGTACCCTCATGTACTTAGGGTTTTATTCCCCCTTGTTGCAGGTGTTGGTTCGGCTTTGCTTAATTTTTTGGTGGCTAAGTGCCGGTGGGCTCGGTGATTCCATACTACTTCTTCTCTTTATGCTTTTGTTGAAGGATGTCATTTGAGCTAGCAATGTATTTCAACTTATGTTAATGTATTCATTTCAAAGCTTTGTTGTTTCTTCTAAATTAAGTGAAACTCAAACTTGTATCCTTATTTATGAACTCTATTGTAATATTATTTTCCGCTGCCAAGCTTCGTGTACGTGATATGTATTTGCTTAACCCTGCGATCTTGGTTGTGTTGTGATTAACCGAGGTCCTTTGTGACTCTCGGCAGACTACCGGGTTTATATAAGTGAAAGTATGAGTGTGTCAACGTGTTGAGCCGGGACAACCATACTTGATCTTATTTAAATTGGGCGGTTGTCACACGGTGACTCTGATGAGATCTCGGCCTTCATGGCCCAGTGGTGGTGGTGCTCCTTGGGCCGATTCATCTAGGTGGTAGGGCTCGAGACGTCACGATGAAGCTCGACGGCCAATCCCCGTCTATCGAGGCAGCCGGAGTTGGCCTAATGTGGTCGTCGTGACGGCGCACCGCGGCGATGTGGCGGCGGCATGGTAGTGCTATCCAAGGGCCTGGGGCTCGGTATCGATCTCTACCTTAGCGTTTCATGTGTCCACTGCTAAGGTGAATCTTCGGTCGAGATGGAGACCTACGGCGGCTACTGGCTTCATCGGAACGGTGTCCTCGTCATGTCATCACAGTTCATGGCGTCAGCACGGCGTTCACGTGTGGCCGCAGCGTGTTCATCCGTTTGGCTAGGTCAGTCTCATGCATGTGCTGTGCTTGGTGTGCCTGAGCCGGTAGCGGCTCGGTCTACGCACTCAGATGCATAGCAACATGACCAGAGGAGGGGCGTCGAGGTTGGTACAACAGCGTCGTGTGCTCACCGTCGGTGTTGGGGAAGATAGGATAGCGGGGTCGTGTCGAGTCGATGTCGTGCAATGAGTTCTTTGTGCCATGCCGCTCCGCGTGGTTCTCCTTGCTCCGACGGCTCCCTGCGGCGGCTTCCTCTTCTTCTCTGGCGTGCTACGCGGCGGCTTCCTCTTCTTCTCCGGCGTGCTCCGCGGCGGCGCAGTGCTTGGCCCCTCCTTGTTCCGGCCTCCTTGTCCCTCTTCCCACCGAATTGGGGCGTTGGTGTGGCCACCGAGTGTCGGCAACTGGGTTGGGAAACCCTAGGGTCTTGCGTTGGCTTTTATAGCCCGTGGTGTGGCTATGGCGCGGCGGACGTTGATCGGGCGCTCGGTGTGATCAAGCGGTTGTAGGTGCTCTAGGGGCTTCGTGGGAGCCAAGATGATGCCGACATGGGGGCGACAAGGTCTGAAACAGCATGGGCCAAGGGTCACGCCCCTTGCTTGGGATTGTCGGGCGGTTCACGCGGCTTGGGCGAGCGGCGTGGGGAGGAAGAAAGCACTGTTCTCCCGAGGCTGCCAGGTGGGGTCTTCGGGTCAGGCAGGGAGCGTCTGCCTCGAGCGAGCGGTTGTGCGTGTGCTGGCCGGGTGCAAACTCGAGGGTCGGGCGCTGGCTGGGTCTAGCTCGGCTGGGCCATGAGGTGGAGTTTTAGGCCTGGTTGACCTTTTTCTATTTCTTTCCTTTTCTCAATTATTTGCTTAATCCAAAATTAACCAAATGTTTGCAGTTTAGTTAAGGTTTGATTTAGGAATTTAGAGATGGTGTTTAATACCACTTGGTCTACACAGTTTAATTCTTAGTCATTATGTGATGTTCAACTTAAGCAAGCAAAATCCCATAAAGATCCACATCACATATGCATATTAATTAATTAATTAGTTAATCATTATGTAGCTTATCTACTGGTCAAGTATGAATGTTAATGCACATGATTAATCATGCTCATGCAAGGTTTAAAAGAAAGAAAAATTTTGTGGTTGTGAATTTTCGTGTGGGAAAATTTGGGTTGTTACAGTCCTCCCCCCTTATTAGGATCTCGACCCCGAGATTTAAACTAACACGTACCCGGTGAATAGGTAGGGGAACCGCATTCGGAGATCAGATTCTTTCTCCCACGTTGCCTCCCTTTCCGTATGGTTGCTCCATTGGACATTGCACATTTCGATGGTCTTGCTTCGGGTTGAGCTTGTTGTCAGCCATGTCTTCTAACACTGGTGTTGAGCTTCTTGCCTGAGTGTCTTCGGTCAACGTGGTTGGAGATTTCCTGAGCTTGGCTTTGACTTTTCAAATCAAAACTTTAGGATTGTCAACGTAGTTTTTCGGCCGATCAAATCCAGTCATACATCACCCTGCAATAAGATATTCAAGAAACTAGACAAAAGATAGGGTGAGCATGTTTGAGTGAAGATCAATAGTGTGTCTTGATTATCATAAACATGTGTGTATAGTTTTTCCTAGGTTTTCAACTTATATCCTATTATCTCCTGGTCTTCTCTAAGAAACTTAGAGAACTCAATGATATGGCTCCGACAATGGGATTTCCTTAAGGGATTTCCCAAACAACGGAGAATGTGCTTTGGAATCACACATTTGGTCCCCGACAACGGCGCCAGAAATGCTTGTTGACTTCTCTTAGCATCACTTCAGATAACGGCGCCAGAAATGTAGGTACACAAATCTAACAACGTTACCTTTAACGCTAGGCTGTCACCACTAGCAGCGACACTAGAGACATGGATTGTATTTATGATCTTGCCCTTATAAAATATGAAATGAGATTATCTGCAAGCGCACAGATAAAATACATCCGCTGTAGCATTTCACCAAGGAGATTTTCCAAGGTATCATTATTTATAATGGAGCCATTCATATCATGAGTTAAGAGAATGACATGAGATAAACATCTACAACTATAACACACACATGTATGATTATGATAAGAGTTCCACTAGATCTATACTCAACACAAGAATCAATCATAAATGATAAATAAGATAAATGAAATAGAACAGAGAAAACCATAAGAGTTCCAACAGAGCATTCTCATCCAAGGTCGGATCGTAACTAGAATTAGAAAGAGTCAGATTAACTTCCTAATATGGTTCTAACTATAGGTCATAGACTACGTCAATTAGTGCAATTATGTTTAGCAATCATGGTTAGAATAACTTATATTTATAAGCAGGAGACATCATGCATGGAGGATAAGATCCAGAGTCTATCCCCTCCGGGTGACTAGGTCTTGCTAGTCCTATATTCGGGGAGTGGACTACAAAGGACTCAACGAGGCTATAAGAGTCACCCTCGCGATCTACCACTTGCTGGCACGGAATATAGGGTGCATTCGCAGGTAAACTACGTATAAGCACCATGCTTACACAATGTTGACCACTCACCCCGCGATCGACAGATTGAGCGCTATACGAACAAGAGCATAAACATAGAGATACCCTAGCTATGCTAGACATATAATCAAAGTAGACGATGAACATTATAATTATGAACACAAAATAATAACAAGTCATGACAGGTATCCACTAGAACAAGAACTAGAAGATGAATAAGAACTAGATGAACAATTAGAAGTAGATTAGAAGCACTAGGATGAACTAGAAAGGTAATTAGAACTAGATTAGAGCACAAAGATGAACTAGAGGGATTACAAGATAAACTAGAACACAATTAGAACACAAAGATGATGAACTAGAAGACAATTAGACAATTAGAAGAACAATGTTGATACAAGAGAGAAGACAGGGCTAATTACCTAGCTCCTCTTGACTTGATCTGGAATCCGAGCTTCCCTCGACTCTTCTAATTCTATTCTACCTATTCCCTTGGATGGTGGAGCTCTTGGTTTTCTAGGCTATCTCTAAACTAAATGATTGATCAATGATCTAAGACTAAGATTGGATGAGATGCCGGGGGGTCTGGGGTTTCTTATATAGCCCGGTGGGATGAACCGCAGCCCTTGGATCAAACTGACCTTGAATAATGGCCAAGATACAAAGTAGAGATCGGTTAGGTCACACCGTACGAAGGAGGGGTGGCTTCCATGTGGGCCCAGGCCAACCGGCCTAGGGTTGAGGCCGGCCGGCCTCCCCCTGCCGCCACCTGCCTCGTCCTTCGATTGGGAGTCTTTTGGTACCTTCCTTATTCTCCTAGAGTCCTTGTTCGGTTGGTTTGCGCAACGAGTCATGGTATGGTTGGATTCCTTGTCATCTTCTTCCTATCTGGTCCCTGGATAATTCTGGTATTCTGTAGCTGTTGGAATCTTGTCTGTCACACCGCTGATCTTTGTATGGATAATGCTTTTAGAGGGTTCCAGAGTCTTCCTGGTTGTATTCATCGAGGACTCTCGCTCTGGGGCTCCAAATATGGCAAGTGGTATGTCCGTCTCGATCGTCTCGACGAGCTCATCACAATGGTGTGCTCTGATTCTTCACTTGAGATACTTTCTTATGATGAAATATTGAATATCCTGCAAAACAAGTGAGAACTACACAACTCGTGGAACTCGTTAGAATCAAACACTATAGCTACACTCTTTGGATCATTGCGGGTCATTTATGAGATTAGTTGATGGTTTAAAATAGGAGTTATCTACCATCAACAGGGAGCACTTGTGCTTGTGTCCAGGGGTTGTTTGCTCATTTTGCCTATTGAGCATTCAGTTTGATTTTGATTGGAGCTAGTTGTGTTGAGCCTTTGCCTCTTTCTGGAGGGACTAGCTGTTTTACTCAATTTCGGTTTCTTTGGTCTGATCTTCTTGCTAGCGGTGTTGAGCCCATTCTGCCTCTTCTTGAGGGCTAGTTTTTCTTTGCTTGGTTGCGTCGAGCTGTTGCCCATGTCATTGGGGACCAACTTGTCTTGCTCATTCCACTTGATCTTCTCTCGGCTTTGCTTTGCTTTCGGTCATTTGGATGAGTTCTCCTTGTTCTATCTTCTTCTGTTCTCTTTACTCTATATGATTTGTGTTGGTAGTTGACAATGCACTCATCAAGGGGGAGATTGCGAATGCACAGGCTGTGATCCGGGTCTTGTGATGAGTGATTGTCAACAGGTTTGATGCTCATGTTCTTTGGCTTGTGTTGTGCAGGTGTTGAGCTCGAAGACGGTGATCAAAGGCAAGGTGAAGGTCAAGTGCTGGAGTGCCGTGCCGATGGACCAAGGGCAGTGAAGGGCGGACTCGGACTTGGATTGACGGACCGGTGGCCGGAGGATGAGCCGTGGTGGCTGACACGCTGGGACAACGACGAGCGAAGACTTGCGGGACACTGTGTGGTTCGAGTCATGGACCTGTCGGTGTTTGTTAACCGGCAACTCGTCTTGGGGATTCCCAGACGATTTGTTCGGTGGAGATCAGCGTTCGTAGAACTCGGCGAGTACATAGGGACAACAATTTATACTGGTTCAGGCGCTTAATAGTGTAATACCTTACGTCCAGTGGCGGTGTGTGCCTTGTGTTATGATTCAAGATTCAATGATAGGGGTATGCGCCTGCTTCCCCTTATATAGTCGTGTGAATCTTAGCGCATACCGAGTCCTAGTCGGTTACAACAGAGGAGTCTTATTCTGATTACAAGACTTCCTTTAGAAACTCGACTAAGTTACAATGAGAGTCCTAATCCATGTAGACTTTGTATCATGTCTTCGGATCTCCCGTGACACCCAGGACTAGTCCGAGTAATCATCTTCTGATGATGCCTCTGACATCCTGGTCCGTCAAGCCCCCAAGCTCTTCAACATTTCTCTAAAACGTTATCTTCTAGTTTCCTTTGAGAATCTCCGAGTAATGTCTTGAGAAATCTTGAAGTCCTCTATAGATGAAAGAATTCCATGGTGTGCACTTTTTCAGGAAAGTGCACCCATAGGGTGTAGCCCCCGAGCCTCTTGTTATTTTTAATAACTTTGAGGATCTTTGAGCCCTTTTTCTGAGTAATCCTTAGTTAAGAAAAAACATTTCCTTAATGATATATACCCCGCAGCCCCGAGCCTGAGTTCTGAGTACCCAAGTAGTCGGGACATGGGGTCTTCAATATATCATCCGGGTAAATCTTATAAGAGGTTAATACATCACACTGATTTGATATGTAATCCTTCCGAGTAATAATTATTCGGCTTCAGGTGGGTAATGTTTTCATCAAACATCCCTTTTCACCCCCACTTAATAAAGATTACTACAAAGGACAACAATAATTGACCAGTGACTGTATCACCTGTCCACATTGATGATTCCTTGTCGTTTTGTGCAACTGCAACACTTTTGTCTTTTTCTGCTTGAAACATGCACGTGAAGGATATAGCCGATCAGTGAGACCAGGCTTCACATGTGTTACAGTACGCACAAGGGTGCCTTTATTGAACTCTGCGCAATTGTATCTGTGAACTGAGTCCATAGACCAAGAGCAATCGCCTATAAATACTCTGCCTGGGAAGCAAGGATGTCACACCTTCCAGAGTATATGACTTCTCTTATTCCCATGAGTGTTATAATGTCCATAACAGAGATGTCTGAGCCCCCGGGTATCTTCCTTATGTAAGCTAGTTGAAGTGCCCAGAAGAACTCTTGTGAAAGGACCATCTGTTAGGGTGGTTTCCAAGTGGTCGGGAGCAGAGGGATACAGAGTGGCGCCTAGAAGAACTCTTGTGACTCCCGCATCGCGGGCAACCTCGGGGTCACAGGTTGTCAAAAGGCATTAGGGTTAAGGCCGACTATCAAGTTCCTTGTTGTTAACACCAGATTTTCGCACGCACGAGGATATGACAAGTGGACCCAGCTAGCAGTGAGGAAAAGATTTCAGCAAGCGATCAGACGGCTGTTTGGTCCTCGGAGTTTCGGCAAATGCCTGTGCGGTCGGCTATCTTGCAAAATGGTGACTCTGTTCGAGAAAGAAATATGGCAAGTAAAGTTGACTTACACGAGAAGACACGTGACGGTGAAGGACACCGAGAAGGATAAAAATAGGATTTGTATCTTTCCAAAATTTCATTGTGTAAGTCGTAATCATCTAGGACTCATGTTTCGTCCAGGGTATAAATATAAGCCCTCGACCATTGTAAAATTGTTCACAACCATATCAATATAAATCGGCCCCGTGCCACCTTTGAGTCCTTAGTCGTGTCGTCGAGTTCTTCGAGAGGAATCATCGATCCGTCGACCTCCGTAAGTACCCGCAACCTTGCTATCATGTCTAATATCATGCGGTGGATTTAGATATGATGCAAGTAGTCTCGTATGTTAAGCTTAGTATCGTGCGGCGGATTGAAGCTTATGACGGGAAGTTTTTGCTTATGCCTTGTATCGTGCGGCGGATCAAGTCATGAGTAAAAATAGTTATCGGCTCTATTAGATTTGGCAGATCTAATAGATTCATTAAGTTATCATGTGTTATATGTTTTATTTATTTAATTCTTGTAACACTCATTTGCCCAATCTAGATTGATCTTTGTTCGGCCTTGTCGCACGAGTTTGCTTGTGCTCTCTTTTAATCATAAGATCATGATGGCCGAATCAACTTTCAATCTAGATTGTCACATGTTGTGGGTTCATGCATGTCAATCATGGTTAGGCTTTGATGAAACTAGGTGTCGTGCGGCAGATGTAGGTTTTAGATTAGTTTAAACGTGCTTGCTTGTTTGTTTCTTCTTCATGGATCCCAATTCGGCTGGTTTGCCGATTTTGGTTAAGCTTACACGAGTAATGAGCCTTTATAGATCTGTTCAAATACATGCATGCTTTTAGCTTGTTATAATTAGATTGTATCATGCGGTGGATTAATCTAATTATAAGAAGTGGTGTAGACTTATAGCAAGTGGTATCATGCGGTGGATTAGCTTTGCTTGAGTTTATACCTGACCGGTTTATGAAGACTAAACGTGCGACAGATTAGTTAGATTAGCCTATGCATGTGTTATTTGAATAGATCTATATTTGCATGTTACCTGTTTATAATATCTTTTATTTGTTCAAGCGTGTCTTTCTTTACATATGCATTCGGCTGTTAATATGCTTTACATACTCTGTTCTCATACTAGCCGAATGACTTTATAAACATGCTCTGACAGACAGCTTCTATAGCTGTGTGCCGTCGTGATTGGCTTTCAAAGCCGTACATATGGAACTGTCTGGTTTTAACCGGCATGTTCCAAAGGTATTCTCACAGTTTTTTGCCTTGTTGGTTTTCAGGTCAAACCGACTGGCACGTCTCCGGGTTCAGCACATTCCGGGCACCCGATTGAAGCTAGCTTTTCGGCTTGCTGTGTGCTTGGCGCGAGGTGTCACGTTTTGCGTCAACACACTTTTTGGCATGCCCGGTGGGACCACTCTGTCTCAAGATGCCTGAGATCAGTGACGATCAGGTTTTGGATGTGTGACCATGGATGATTTGTCGCCAGAGATGAAAAGTTTAGTACAACAGGCTTGTGATGAACTTCAGAGCAAGTGCCTAATGACTTTCTCCAAGAACAAGAGCGGCAAAGTCTTCCAGAAGCAACCGTTCCCAAGGATTCTTGCTCACCACCAACCCGAGCCATCCGACAGCATTGAAGAGGAAGCTATCCAGAAGATGACCGGAATAATGTACAAAGCTGTATCAGAAGCCATGACCAATCATCAGTCAGCTTTCTTGAATACCTTTCGTGCTGTCATGGTTAGTACTTTCAGTCCAGCAGTGGATAAACGCTTTGAAGAAGCTGCTGGTCCAATGCAAGGACCACTGTTGTTCCCGGTACCACAACGTCGAAGGATTGCCGAAGAGAGCGGAGCTGGCCCAAGCACAGGTGGGATGGTTCCTCATGAGACACAACAACCTCCCCAAACTTATGGCCAGGTCACATTCGGCACCACAGGGAATGTTCCTCAATCTGCTTCCAGAGTGTCTCCTGCAGCGAATAGGATACAAAGGAATATGTTTGGAGATGGATATCAGGAGTTCATCGATTATAGCTCAATTAATGCTCTTCCAAATCCAGGCTACAAGAGTTCAGCAGGACTACATCCTGGGGGGCAAGCGCAAGCGGCTCCTGATTCGAGTATTGATCTCATCATGCATAGGATGGCTGATATGATGCAGAATCAATTCGGCCTAAAGTCAAAGAATCAGTCATATGCTTACAAGTCCCCTTACCCAGAATGGTACAATCGGGTAGCACTTCCTCCAAGGGTAAAGCCTCCTACTGATTTTACCAAGTTTTCAGGCCAGGATGACATCAGCACTATAGAGCCCATCGGCCGCTATTTGATGCAACTTGGAGAAGCATCTACGGACGAAGCTTGGAGGATTCGGTACTTCCCGTTGTCATTGACAGGACCAGCCTTCTCGTGGTTCGCTTCTCTGCCAGCAAATTCTATCAATACATGGGCAGAGCTAGAACAGAAGTTCCACTCGTATTTCTTTACGGGTACCAGTGAGAAGAAGTTGGTCGATCTCATGAGCCTAAGGATGAAACCTGGCGAGACGCCACAAGAATATCTGCGCCGATTCAGGGAAACCAAGAATCTTTGCTATTCTCTGAATTTGCCGGATGACCAATTGCCGGGGATAGCCATAGCTGGCATGTTGCCGAATATGAAAGAGAAACTATTCGGCATGGAGTTTGATGACCTCGGGCAGTTATCACAAAGGTTGGCAACGATGAGTAGTCAAGCCCAGGGATTCAAGAGGAATAATCAATTTCAGAAGGGTGATGTGGCTGCCGAGATGTATCAGGCTTTCTTGGAAGAAGCAACTGAGTACGATGATGAAGATGAAATAGCTGCAGCCGAGATAGTCTGGGCTAAAGAGCCGACTCAAGTCAACCAGCGATGGCTGAGGCAACAAAAAGGTACTTATGACTTTGATGTTTCCAAGTCAGATAAATTATTTGAGTACTTGTTGAAGGAAGGACGCATCAAGTTGCCGGAAGGTCATCCTATGCTGCATCCTGAAGGGGTCAAGGACAAGAAGTATTGTGGTTTCCATAATACTAGATCCCACTCCATAAACGATTGCCGAGTATTCAGAGTGCGGATCCAGAAAGCTATCCAAGACGGGCATTTGAGGTTTGATGGAAAGATGAAAGTTGATGGTAGCCCTTTTGGACAGAATATTGTGTCCTTCTCAATTAATATGGTCAATGCAGCTGATCCCAGGGGTAAGAGCAAAATGAAAGTGTTAACCTCTGATAGAGCGAGGGAAGCAGGTGCCGTCGACCCTGATCGGCAGATTACAAATAAAGAGCTTCAGCAAAGGGTTCGGTTCCAAAATAGCCGAACTGAGACGGGTGAAACTTCCAGACCCAGGGTCACGACGCGTATTCTGTTGAATAAATGGCGTCGGGAACAGCAACGGTACCAGAAGCAGAGACTTTATGAAGAACAGAAGTTCCTGGAGAAACAACGAAGGTACGAAGAAGAGATGTACCGAGAAGAACGAGAAGATGTGAGGGAGCAAGAACAGTCTCATTGGGAATGCTCGTTCTTCCAGTATTGTTGGAACGAAGGCTTGAAGCTGCTTGTTAAGAACAACTGCCCTGAGTGCAGTGATCAGTACTCCGAGTATAGGCAGTCTCGAGTCAACCGCCGTTCTGTCCATGAAAGGCTTGGGGCACGAATCCCTGAGGACGATCGGCGCTTAAAAATAAATAATTCCGAAGATCGGCAGGGAAGAGGATTTGCCGATCGAAGGTGGGCTCGCACTGAAGAAGAAGAATATCGCGAGTATGTCTGGCAGAGAGGACAGTGGCCTCCACCAGGATTGAGGAGAAGCCAGAAAAGAAGGGTGCAGCGCCTAAGAAATAGAGAGTTAGAGCAAGCGAGTGCCAAGATAAAGCGAGTTTGGTGACCTAAAGAGAAGCCAGATGGAGGTGATCGTTCGGCTGACGCATGCATGGCTTTCTTTCTGCCATCGGAATTTATAGCTCCCGAAAATCAGGATGTCCGAGACGAGGTGTATTCAGACTTTGATGAAGATGAATTCCAAGAGTTGTTGGCTCATCTTGTTTTGGCTCAACGTGCAATATTCGATAAACCAGCTAAGCATCGACACTTGAAGCCATTGTATATGAGAGGCTATGTTGATGGCAAGCCATTGACCAAGATGTTCATTGATGGGGGGGGCTGCTATAAATATTATGCCCTATACTACCTTCAGAAAACTTGGGATGGTAAGTGAGGACTTATTGAAAACCGACATGGTACTGAGGGACTTTGCTGGTAATTCTTCTGACACTCGGGGGGCAGTTCATGTTGAGTTGACAATCGGATCCAAGACTTTGACTACTACCTTCTTCGTCATTGATGGCAAGGGAGCGTACAGTTTGGTATTACGAAGAGATTGGATACATGCAAACTGCTGTGTGTCGTCAACTATGCATCAATTCCTCATCCAGTGGATTGGAGATGACATCGAAATTGTCCATGCTGATGATTCGGTGAGTGTTGCTAATGCAGAACCCATCTATTGGGAATATGATGGTGGCGAGTGCTTTTCTGGAAGAGCTTGGGAAGCAGGTCCTGTGACTGTTTTTGGCAAGGACCAACAGCCGATTCAAACGATCGACTCTCAGAGTAATTTTTAAATAATCTAGCTGATGGTAATGGAGACGAATTGAGACCAAGTTTCATGTCGGCTGACAAGGAATGAAGTGTTGATGATGAAGCCGAAATAAGACCAATGTGTACCAAGTTTGGGTCTCGAGTGTTTGAAAGAATTCTGTTTATTTCTCCATTACCGGAGCTCAAAGAAGATCAAGAATTCACGAGAGGTGACGTACAACAGAAGGTCTTAGTAAAATTGAAAAAAAAATATATGAAGGCACTTCCACAACTTGGTGATCATTTCAAGTTGTGCGTGGCGGCCGATAGCCTTGTAATGGGATTGGCCCTTATTTTAAGTTTAAAGGAAAAGATGAGTAGCAGCTAGCTTTAGCCAAAAATGTTAGACCCAGAGAAGGGTATTCGGCTGTAAAGAAATTTTGTTCAAATATGCGTCACTCGTGGATTGAGCTTCGGCACCACATGTTGAAAGCCGAACGCGTGGTAGTCGTATGTGGAACGGATTCAAGAATATTTGTATACAGCCGATGTAAAGCGTCGCCTTTAGCAGAAAAATGTTCCAGGAAATTCAAGTTATAGCCGGTATTTTTTATATCGCCTTTAGCACAAGAATATTCGTGACCCTGGTGACCCTAGCATTTTCCAAGTTAGCAGGTTTATCGGGGGAAGAGAAAGGTGAAACGCAGTAAGTGCAATGCCGAGTGACATGACATGTCAAGAATGAGATCTAGTCGGCTAAAATGACGTCATACATTCGGCAAACGTTCTTCTGAAGAAATATTGCAATCAGAGAAAATCACTGAGGAATTGAGAAATGCAAATAGACATTATTTAGAGGAGAACGAGTTTCATATATTGCAAGCCTCATTCATAGATCCGTCCTAATACGAACTACCCTTGGAATAATTTGTTTACAATGGATTGCGGATCAGTGATCTCGGCAATAGCAGCGGCATGATTATCATAAATTTCAAGGTCTTCAAATTCGTCTGGATCCCCTGCGAAACCAACTGGTAGGGAGAAGTAATCCTCTTTGGTCCAAGCGCTCATTGCCGCTAGCCCGAAGGAAACCCCAGCATGCACACCTTGGATGACGGCCTGATCTATGCGGCCATCCACGGCGTCAAGACGGGCTTCAGCTGAATCCCCACGAGCATTCACCTTGAGGGCGACTCTGTTTGCTCCTGCTTTCAGACAGTCATTTTTTGCAGAAAGAGCTAACAAAAGAAAGGTTATGTCCTTAGTTACGTCAACAGGATGAGTTCAATCAGGAGAAGAGGGCCAAGACTCTGCTAACTTGTAATGATGCTGCAGAGTTGTTTCCGTTGGATTGCCCATTCAGCTTCCTCAATATCATGCTTCTGGGATATATCCTCCAATTTTTTCTGGGCTTTATCCTTTTCCTCGTGGTACCGAAGAGCGTCCAAACGGGTCTGCTGAAGTTGAGTCATCAAACTCAGAATCTGGTGGCTTGGGAAAAGTTTAAAAGAAGATATTGGATTTACCATTTCTAGAGGAGGAACCCAAGCTTGACTGGAAGAAGACCTCACTCTGAAAGGGAGGTGGACAGCTAACCAGAGATAGACAGGCGAGAAAAGCTACCGCAAGGGGGCAAGAAAATCAGTTTTTACCCATAATGTCGGTGAGTTGATGCTCAGTTTCTTCCTGCTTCGTCTCCAATAGGATGCCTGCTATGGTCTGTTGCCTACCATTGATGGAAAGCTCGGGCGAAGGATATTTTTCTCTGGCTTGAGCTAAAAACCGAGAAGTGGAAAACTTACAAATCAAACTGTTCGATTGGGGTCAAGAGTGACGGCCTGCGCAAGGTCATATTTACAGGACTATGGTTTGCAGACTGAAAATCAAGCATCAAGATAGAGTTTTTCACAGTTTATGGGCCGTTATTGGGCCAGGATGGATTTTTGATGATTAAAGAAGGTCATGACTCCAGAATCGGGGAGCCCATAAGATTCGGTTAAGAGTTGTTCAGTTTCGGCTAATTGGGAATTCATGTTATCATTTGGCACTGAGGATAGAAAGCTGAAAACGGAGAAGTCCTTTGAAAAATACTATCCTGATGTCATCATGGGTCGGAAAAATTGGAGAAGACTGAAAACTTTGGATCTAAAGTAATCAGTTGCAGTGATTACTTGCAAGACAGAGATGATTAGCATGATTATCAATAATAGCCGATGTAATATGCATCGTCGCTGGGGTAAAGATAAAATTAATGACCGGCGCGCGAAACAGGACGCATATTGATCTCGAAGGATCAGTCACAGATTGATTTTGGAAGATCGGATCAGAAAACTTCTTATTTACAAAAGAGGGAACAGATTATAGTGAGAGTAATCAATTCGTCCAATCCATCCTATGCCTAATAGGGAGGAAGTGATCGAAAGAATCGGCTAGGTCTGTTCCAGCATCCTTCATATCATCCACAAAGTGTTCTACTCTATCTTCTAGTTCTTGCTCGCAGACATCAAATCTACGGTAGTCAGCGCCAGAATGTATCCTCACAGCGTTGAAAGCAAGTGCCGCACCGTACCCCATGCCGGCCCTAGAGATGATGGGGAGGATTCGGTTAACCTCATTCACCCGCTTCAAAGGCGTCATACCCGCTACATCAGCCGTAACAGCGAGCTTGGTGACGACAACTTCAAGGGCGTGAAGTTTGGCTGCCAGAGCTGAAAGGAGGAAGAATGAATAAAGGCAGAAAAAGAGAATAAGGAAAGAAATGAAGAAAAAATACTTACCGATGGCTCGTTCCCGAGCGACGTCACGCTCTCGAGAGATTCGGGTAATCTCCCGATCCTTTCCCTCCAGATCAAATTGAAGATCTGCAAGCTTCTGAGTCAGGTCCTCGGGGAGGTCGTCACCGGTTCTCTTGAAGGAAACAACGATATAAGAACTGCTGCTTCATTTTTGGAGCAATCAAGAGAAGGAAGAAAGGAACAACCTCTTCTTAGAGGTGCTGGAAGCACCGAGCTCAGAGCTGTGTCGGCTCGCTATGGAAGACATCCTCTAGATTGGAACGAATGTTGAATAGGAGGAAAAGAGGTTTTTTTGAGTCAAAGCAGGGGAGTTCGGGATGCACAAGTCAAAACAAAGTGAAGGGAGATTTTAAAGGATCCCAAGAGGTGCATCGGGAGATGAATCGGTAGGCGAAGTAATTATGACATGCAAGATTTCTACAGAGGTGGATGCTTCCGGGGATTCCACGTATGTATATGGAGAAAAGGAATTTTGGAACAAATATTTGTCCCAAAATTAGGGGGCATGTGTTGACACCAGATTTTCGCACGCACGAGGATATGACAAGTGGACCCAGCCAGCAGTGAGGAAAAGATTTCGGCAAGCGATCAGACGGCTGTTTGGTCCTCGGAGTTTCGGCAAATGCCTGTGCGGTCGGCTATCTTGCAAAACGGTGACTCTGTTCGAGAAACAAATATGGCAAGTAAAGCTGACTTACACGAGAACACACGTGACGGTGAAGGACACCGAGAAGGATAAAAATAGGATTTGTATCTTTCCAAAATTTCATTATGTAAGTCGTAATCATCTAGGACTCATGTTTCGTCCAGGGTATAAATATAAGCCCTCGACCATTGTAAAATTGTTCACAACCATATCAATACAAACCGGCCCCGTGCCACCTTTGAGTCTTTAGTCGTGTCGTCGAGTTCCTTGAGAGGAATCATCGATCCATGGACCTCCGTAAGTACCGACAACCTTGCTATCATGTCTAGTATCATGCGGTGGATTTAGATATGATGCAAGTAGTCTCGTATGTTAAGCTTAGTATCGTGCGGCAGATTTAAGCTTATGACGGGAAGTTTTTGCTTATGCCTTGTATCGTGCGGCGGATTAAGTCACAAGTAAAAATAGTTATCGGCTCTATTAGATTTGGCAGATCTAATAGATTCATTAAGTTATCATGTGTTATATGTTTTATTTATTTAATTCTTGTAACACTCTTTTGCCCAATCTAGATTGATCTTTGTTCGGCCTTGTGCTCTCTTTTAATCATAAGATCATGATGGCCGAATCAACTTTCAATCTAGATTGTCACATGTTGTGGGTTCATGCATGTCAATCATGGTTAGGCTTTGATGAAACTAGGTGTCGTGCGACAGATACAGGTTTTAGATTAGTTTAATCTTGCTTGCTTGTTTGTTCCTTCTTCATGGATCCCAATTCGGCTGGTTTGCCGATTTTGGTTAAGCTTACATGAGTAATGAGCCTTTATAGATCTGTTCAAATACATGCATGCTTTTAGCTTGTTATAAATAGATTGTATCATGCGGTGGATTAATCTAATTATAAGAAGTGGTGTAGACTTATAGCAAGTGGTATCATGCGGTGGATTAGCTTTGCTTGAGTTTATACCTGACCAGTTTATGAAGAATAAACGTGGGGCAGATTAGTTGGATTAGCCTATGCATGTGTTATTTGAATAGATCTATATTTGCAAGTTACCTGTTTATAATATCTTTAATTTGCTCAAGCATGTCTTTCTTTACATATGCATTCGGCAGTTAATATGCTTTAATACTCTGTTCTCATACTAGCCGAATGACTTTATAAACATGCTCTGACAGACAACTTCTATAGCTGTGTGCCGTCGTGATTGGCTTTCAAAGCCGTACATATGGAACTGTCTGGTTTTAACCGGCATGTTCCAAAGGTATTCTCACAGTTTTTTCCCTTGTTGGTTTTCAGGTCAAACCGACTGGCACGTCTCCGGGTTCAGCACATTCCGGGCACCGGATTGAAGCTAGCTTTTCGGCTTGCTGTGTGCTTGGCGCGAGGTATCACGTTTTGCGTCAACGCTTGTGTACTGGGGTAGAGCCTTAAACCCACCTTGAGATGCACTGAAAAGATAGTGTCTACCCAAGGTTCTGTGTCTGCTTTACTACGACTCAGTGAACCCGGGCCTTAGTGCACTGTGCATCAAGACTCTGTACCTTGATTACACTAGAGTAGTGTTTTACAGCCTGACTAAACCTGTATTGAAGACTGTTGTAACTCAAGATGTAACCATATATCTCTGTTGTAATTCTGAGTAATAATTGCTAATAGGTGAAGCCCATCGATGCGTCTTCACGAAGTGCGTCTAAAACGCAGACGGGGGAAGAGTCGGAAGTGCAGGGGAAATAGTTTCAGGCATTCCTCCTATTAGCAGCCAGGTGAATACCATGCCAGACTCTTCTTCATCTTGTACTCGAGTCGACAAAGTTCCTGAAGCTGATGCTCCCCCCTTGCCTAAGGTTGGTGTTCCCTTCTCCATCTTTCGATCTCCCGCCCAATTAGAGCTTGACCGGGTGATGAACAATTGGTTCTTTCGTACCCGGCAGCCTGATGAACCCACTCTGGAGATGATCCGGGCTGAGACCAGTGCTGGAGCGGGGGTTGAAACCTCGGTTCTACCGCAGACGAAATTGCAAGATGCCCCCGAGTCCTCCCGCCAAGGCTCGAAGCTTGAAGTTGTGGCGTACAACCCAGACCTCATCCGTCTGAAGGAGCTGGGTGAGCAAGTGATGGCACCAGCCGTGACACTAAAGGAATTTATCGAGGTAATTCCTTGAAGTCCATTTTATACTGTATTACCGTATCCGAGTACTTATGTTATTGTCTCTGCGTAGGGTTTTAATGTAAAGGTGACCAAGCAGATCACTCGGATCCGTCAGGAGCTATCTCTTGAGAACCAGCAGCTCAAGGATTATATTGCTCAAGATCAGATCAGTCAGAAGGTAGCCACCCAAGTGCTTCGTAACCGCATCAACGAGCTTCAGCACAATCTTAAGGTTGTTGTTGATGAGCGCGATGCGGCCAATCATCGTGAGATTGAGCTGCTCTCCAAGCATGCCACCTCGGAGCAAAAGCACAAGGAGGCCTTGAAAACTTCTAAGAAGCAACTCACTGGTTAGTAAAAAACCTTTCAAAGTCCTTGTAGTTTTAAGCTGATGATACTCATCCGGTCCTTTTGTCTGTTGTTTTTCAGAATCGCAGAAACTGGCGGCTGGATGGCAGAATGCTTTCAACCGAAAGGAGGCGGAACTGGAGAAGGTATTTGCTAATGCACAAACCACTCTTCAGGAGGCCAAATTGATTCGTGAGGGTGCTCACCGAGACCTGCTGCAGGTTTTGAAGTCGACGAAGGAGTCGTGGGTGTGACACCCTAGTGTCGAGCACTGCATTAGGAACTACATTTAGCTACTAAAATGCATAAGCAATGCATGACATCATTTCATATGCATAAGAGTGTTTTTGCCTTTTGCTTATTTATTGGATTTTCGATTTCTATTGGACTTGATTGTTTAAGTGGATTTCTGACATGGCAAATAATTTTATAAAATAAAGAATATCGAGTATAATGCTTTTTATGTTAACATTTGACCTAGTTCAAAGTTGTTTAGCAAAATAAAAATGAGGTAAACAAAATGATTTATGTCTCAAAATTTGGCTTTATTTCTGTGGAGGTTGTAAAAGTGCTTTTCAGTAAAAATGTTCTATATGAAAGTTGTAGAGAAAATTATTTTGAGCAACTTTTATTTTTGGGTCAAAACCTAGTTTGGAGTTTTTGAAACTGTTTTTGACTGGTCAAAGTTTGGAAAATTTCTGGAAAAAGAAAAAGGGCAAACGATTTTTCCGGCGCTTCACTTTCGGCCCATCCGGCCTTTCGGCCCAACCCACGCCAGCCCGCTCGCGTGGCGCCGCGCGCTGCCCGCCCGCGCGCTCGCCCGCGCCGCGCCGCGCGCGACCGACGCCGCGCCGTACGCCGGCGTCCGCGCCACGTGGCCGGCGATGCCTGCGCAAATCTCCCTCGCCCGATCCTTGACCACTCGATCACGCCACAAATCTTCCCCGACCACTCCGCGCCCGCCTCGCCTGCCGCGCTGCCCTCGCTCGCCGTGCCAACGCTCGCCGCACGCCACGCCGGGCCCCGCCATGACCGCTGGCCGGCCAAGGCCACGGCCAAAACCCCGCGCCACTCCCTCACCACTCCCTCACTCACCACTTTGCACACCGCCGCTCCCGCTCTCCCTCTCTCTCTCGCGCGAACGCTCGCGGTGAACACCAAGCCCCGCTGAGACCACCACCGCAACCCCCTTCACCGTTCCGGCCTCGCCGGAGCACGTCCCTCCGATTCCGTCCGCACACCGCTCCGCCTCACCGTCGCACGCGTGGTGCGCACGCTCCCACCACCGGCCGACCATCCCCGACACCGGAACACGCCACGCCTCCGACGGTCACCGTTCGCCACCGTGGAGCCCGCGTCGTCGTTCCACATCAACCGAACCTCCGCCGAGCCCCTTCCCATCAAGGCAAGGTGAGAACACCTTCCCACCTCAACGCTACCACCCTCTAGCCCCTCTTCTTCCCCGACCGAGCGTCGCCACTGGCCGCCATGGCCGCTCGCGTGGTCAAGCCCTTCTGGTGCTTCCCGAGCCTAACCAACCACCTAGTCACACTCCCTAGGGTTCACGGAGCACGATGCACACTTTGATTTGGCCGGCGACCGCCGGAAACGGCGTAGCCGCGCGTCACCACCGCCGCCGTCCGCCACCGCTCGCCGCCGGCGAGCTCCGGCCATGCACTAGCCCAACCACCACCACCACCACTCGGTCCGCCTCGTCAAGGGGAGCACGATGAGCCCGGTCCCACCGGCGGCGACCTCGCCGTCGGCGAGCAAGCCGCGGTCAACCTTTCTCCCCTGCTCCGCCCTCTCTGACCGGTGGGCCTCGTTGATCAGCGGGTCCCATGCGTCAGTCTCACACGGTCTATGGGCCGAGTCCACGAAGCCAGGCCGGGAGATTCAAATGTTTTTCCTTTTTGTTTTTAATTTCCAGAAAAGCTTTTTATTTTTGTGTAGCTCGATTTAAAAGTCCAAATGAAGTTCTTTCAGTTTTGGTAGTTTGCTCATGAGTATATCTATCATGGAAAAATACGAAAGTATTTTTGGTGAAAGTTTTTATTACTGTTTTTATTTATTTCAGTTTATGTGCTTTTGTTAAGATAAATGATTATATATGTTTTCTGGTCAAGTTAATTCATGGTAAATTTTGTGTAGCTTTCTTATCATGTTTAGTATCTGTGAAAAATGTTTGAGGTACTGTTTGTGTAGAAAAGATATCTGTTAGGGTTTAAAATCCTTTTTTATTATTTTCTTAGAAAAAGAGTTAAGGTATTTTATACGTGAAAATAAAATATGGGAAAATTTGTGCAGTCTCTGTATGTGATGTTCAAGCTAAGAAAAATGTTAAGCATGAGTTGTTGTATGGAAAAATGTGAAGTTACTGCACAAATGTACTTTCCTGTGTTTTTCTTTGGAAATTCATGTAGGAAGTAATATAATGTTTCTGTTCATGGAAGTTTCTTGATAAATATGAAATGTGGAGTAGAATCTGGGAAAAATATGAAACTGAGCTTAACACCCTTTTCCAGTAGGGTTGTAGTTCAGTTGGTTTATTTTGGAATAGATTTGTTTATTTTGTGTAGGTTTGTGTATTTATGCTCTGACAGTAAATTTTCTACAGTTGAATGTTTATGAGTAGATGAAGCTAGGAAAATTATGAAATCTGCTGTTTGACACTTTTTGTGTGAAAAGTTAGTTCAAAGCACTTTTTGAGCAATATACTTCATCTTTTTGTAGCCGCTGTTTTGTATTTTATTTCTTGCTGAAAATTGTTCCGTGAGATTCATTTGGTGTTAGTTGCTTTCTGGAATTTTTGTGGATTTTTCTGAGTTCAGAATAATGCACTTGTGGTTCAAACCTAAGTTTCTTTTCAAATATTAAATAAGAAATAATTGAATTAACAATCTTTGTTTTGCGGGGTAAATGAGTATTTACCTCAATGTCAAAAGTGGTTCAACAAGTTGGTTTTGTTGGTTTGCAATGAATAATACTTTTCATACCAACATCTCGCATCTTGCATTATTTAATTATGTACCACATTGCAAATAGGATCGACAGTCTCGGAGCCCGCCTCGGAGCAGGAAGCAAACGCCGAACAAGAGATCCCGGAACTGCAGCAAGCCGAGGAGGTCGACCCCGGACAGGAAACTAACTTGCCCGAGTGCCCCTCCCACGAGGCCTCGGTCTTCACTCAAGGCAAGCCCCGGAGCATCCTTAAGTCTCCCAGTTTTTAATAATTAATTTACTTGAGTATCTTATATTGTGATGCATTAGGTATAGGAGTTGATTGAATCCTACTTGCTGCATTACCATTCCTTGATTATTGATTAATATCTACCTTGTTATCCTATTATTTATTTACAATGTAGAATTGCTTAGCCTGCTTAATAAAAGTAGTAGTTAATGATGTTTCCGTAATACCCTGATGGGTAGTTACCGGATCACGGTTGGCTATAATTGCTATCGTGGAAAAGAACCTGAGTAGTAATGAAATACGATCAACTGGAAGGCAAGGCACAAGTTTGGAAACTTGGGGCAGTCCGTCCGTTGGATCGTGTAGGTTTGTATCGATGTTGGCCCTCGTTCATTTTTTAACGCGCCCTTTTACTTAGGGATACGTCGGTGCCGTAATCATCGACCCCAAAGCCGGTTAGAAGCTGTTCGGGCCGGTTTCGACCCGTGTCGCGCCCTCTAGTATGGAAATGCGATCTGCCGCAAGAGGCCATCGCCAGGTTCCAATTGGGCGGTCCGTGCTTGAACCGCGACGATTACCACCACGAACAAGCATCGAGCGGTTGCCCAATGCATGGACACGATGGGGAAAGTGTGGGCTGGTATTAAAGGTCTTTTACCAGCTGGTTTGGAATTCGATTCGAGTCGCCGTCTCCCCCGGTTAGTGGGAAACTATGGCGAGCTTCACCACGATACAACTCCATGTGATGTTTAAAAAGGTTCAACTAAAATGTGGATGAGTCAACTGGATATGGTTATATTATTGCTTGTTAGACTCAAGTGTGTGCAATAGTTCAGGTGCAAACCTAGAGTAAGAGATAGGTCTAAAAACTGATAGCTCATCAATGTCACCAATATTCTTTATCTTAATTTTGAGCTTTTTGCAACTAAAAATCTCAGCTCCACCAAAAAGGCCTTGCATATCCTTGGTGTTTTTATTTTCAGTTGGACGGGTAAGTCTAGCTGAGTACATTCCCGTACTCAGGGTTTATCCCGTTGTTGCAGATGGCCAGGTTTACTATGGCTATTGTAAGCATTGCCTCTACCCGGTGGAAGGTGATGAGGAGTAGGCCCAGGGCAGGGTCGTCAAGAAGCTTCCCCCTTTCTTTTGCTGGATTGAGACTACTAGTGGCACATTACTTGAAAAAGGAGGAGTGAGTTGTGTTGTGTTGAAGTTATCAAACAATGTTTTATTTGGACCACATGTGTGGTGGTCGTGTTTCCAAACTTATTTAAAGCTTCCGCACTTTTAAACTCAGTTTTGTAATAACTCTGTTTTAATGTCGTACTCTGATGTTTAAATTCAGTTTTCGGTTATCTGTGTTGTCTCCTTTCGAATGTAATACTTGAATGATGCGATCCTGTATGTTGTACGATGTTGAAATCCTTTGAGATTTCCGAACTACCGGGGTTATATGGCTTCAAGTGCGGGTTGATGTCAGACGTAATTGACTAAGACGGTACTTGAGTCCTTATAATCAGGACGGTTCCGCGACAGCTGGTATCAGAGCATGGTTTAAGTTATTGCATCCGACCGGAGTTATTTTCGAACTAAAATGGGTATTTCAAAACTATTTTCAAATATTATTTCAAATACTAAGTGTGCCCAGTCTCGTCCTTAAGCCTATACTAGGAATCAGGTGGCTTAACTGCTAACAGGGTTCAGGGTTTTGTTTCATGCTGGATCTTTATTTGCTGGTCCATTCTCGGGAAAAAGAGAATGTGTCGATCGCGAAAACATGCATAAAATGATTTTTTGAGGTATGAGAGCATGACCGTCCAACCGTCGGTCTAGGTGAGAGTTCTTATACCAAGTATGTGCGAGCTCCACGCAAACATATACGAGGGTATCAATGTTTTGAGGGTGTTTTCTATATTGGTGCATGGTGTTTAGTGTTGGCTTCTATGTATTTTGCGCGTATTAGCCAATACTCCGTTGTTTTACCGTTGGGATTGCTTTGGGCTGAAATGAATCTTCTGCAGGTACACTAACTATACGATCGAGTAGAACGTGTAGATAACGCATGAGAGATCGTTCTTGCCACCGACTAGAACGTTAGGACTTATGAGTCATGTTAGTGAGTGAGAACGTAAGTACGATCATGCATCATGTTTATATTCTTGCATTTACATTACCTCCCCTTAATTAAAAGTTGTCTCTTTTCTATAAAATTTGCCAACTTAATATCCGTCTCATGAGAGTTTGAAACCCTTTTGTTTCTATAGATGGCCCGAACTAAGCTGACCGCTCGCAAGGCCACCGGAGGAAGAGGAGTTCCGCGTCACCGCTTGGCCACCAAGCTGACCCGGAAGACGTTCTTGTCCTACTTTGGGTTGCCGACCATCCTATGGAGGATTCTGCAGGCCGTGGGCTATGAGGAGGGACAGGAGCCCAAGTACTCTTGGCAGAAGGAGATCTATGGGCAGGATTCTCTGGTCATGGTGCAGATCAAGGTCAAAGCCTTGCCCGCCAAGCCTCACTGGTCAGGATGGACAGAGATCACCAGAGGCAGTTGTGCCAAGGATGGAGCTAACAGGGCAGCGTGTCTAGTGCTGAAGGATATCATCGCCCGTTTCCCTGCCGACCTAGCTAGTGCTATGGCAGGAGTGTTCCCTCGTGGATCACTTTTTCCATTGCGCTGGAAGCAGACCTTGGAGTCGGTTCTGATAGGAAGTGCAGAAGAAAAGTTCTACTGTGAGACGTCCGCGATGAGCGCCACCGGAGCTTTGATGGGTGTGTGTGAGAGTCTGGAGCGCAACCTGGAGAGCGTGTCCTTTACCCTCACCGCCACCTACTAGAGCCAGAGGAAGCTGCAGGAAGAGTTTGACGCCGAGGTAGCCCATCTTCAGGAGAAGATTCATCAGATCACCCTTGAGCGTGACGATGCACGTGCCACCGCAGGTGCAGAGACCACTGCCAGGACCCTCGCCGAGCAGATGTGCCTGACGGCATCCTTACAGCGGGATGAAGCCTGCACAGCGCTTGATCATCTTAGAGAAGGCGCCCATCAACTGATACAACAGATACATCACCAGCAGGCCTACATCGATCAGCTCCATGAGGCAGTTCATCAGATGCATCACGCAGCACAGGAGGCCGTCGCTCAAGCAGCTAACGAGGCCCATGCAGATGAGGCCCAGGAACCCCAGGACGGGGTAGTGCTTGGCCCAGAGCCTTCTTCGGACGACAAGGACCACGCCGACGAGCCGATGATGGACGCCGATGATGAGGACGCCGCATCCGCCGCTGGAGACGCCTGAGCGATAGTTTCGTTAGGAGTCGTTTTCTTTTGTATAGCTTGAGCATGCTCGCTGATGATGTAACCCCCAGACATGAGTTGGTTTTATGTTTAAGTTGTATGGTGGTATGTATGGTTTTGGACAAAGTCCAGACTTCGATCTGGCACCTTTTTATGGAAATTCCGTCGTTTGCATGTCTAATTTCAAGCAATTATTCTGTGATGTTGTATGGAAATGAATAATTATACTTGGTCGTGTGCTAAATTTTAAATTATGTACAGCGCAGTATTTATTCATGATCAATGTGACATCACCTAATGACTGCTTATTAATGGGATAT
This sequence comes from Coix lacryma-jobi var. lacryma-jobi, assembly GCA_009763385.1. Classification (NCBI taxonomy): domain Eukaryota; kingdom Viridiplantae; phylum Streptophyta; class Magnoliopsida; order Poales; family Poaceae; genus Coix; species Coix lacryma-jobi. Next base: position 118,335,364 of record CM019829.1, read on the forward strand.
GCAGATGCCGGCACACACTCGCAGCCAACGTGGACAGGGGTCTGGACAGGAGGAGAATCTGCCACCACCCCCACAGGCACCGATGACGCCAGAAGCGTTTTTCGGCCAGTTTCTGGGAAGTCAGAGGAACATGGAAGAGATGCAGAGGCACATGGAGGCCACCCTCCGTAACATCGCTAACAACACTGCGCAGCAGCATCACCAGTGCCAAGGCCCCGAGCCTAACCAGTACAGTACATACCGTGACTTCTTGGACACTCGTCCCCTTGTGTTCAAGGAAGCCACCGAACCGCTTGAGGCAGATGAGTGGCTGAACTCCATCATCCAGAAGTTCCGCCTGCTTCGCCTGACTGAACAGCTTAAGGCGGAGTATGCTGCCCACATGTTGGAAGGACCCGCAGGTTTATGGTGGGCCCAGTACCGTGCATCCTTACCTGCAAATGCACCAGTCACTTGGGATCAGTTCTCGACTGCTATGCGCAACCACTACATCCCCAGTGGCCTGATGGAAATAAAGACTACAGAGTTCATGAGGCTGTCTCAAGGAACCAGGTCTATGTCAGAGTACCTACACAGCTTCAACAATCTATCTCGCTATGCCCCTGACTTTGTTAACACAGAGGCCAAGAAGATCGCAAGCTTCAAGCGTGGCATGAGTGCCAGCATGCTTTCCAAGATGGGTAACAGTCACCGCACCACCTTCAGTGACTTTGTCAGTGACTGCCTGAACCAAGAGGCGAATGACAGTAGGCTGGCGACAGAAAACCGCCGTCGTGCGAACGAAGGAGGTTCGTCTCAACAGAGGACCCCTTTCGGAGCACGCACCCCGTATCGCCCGCCAGTTGCAGGAGCAAGGTTCCGTCCCCCACAAAGAAAGATAACCACCAACCGTCCCCGTCCTGGTTTCCAGAAGCCCTACACCGCTCTTCTGATGCAGAACAAGGTTAAGGCCGGAAGTGCAGGAGGTCCTAAGACCCCATATGTGATTGGACCGTGCTACAACTGTGGTCAGACCGGACACCTGTCACGTCAGTGCCCTCGCCCAAAGAAGCAGTACACCCAGCCTCCACCTCGCGCAGGTCATGTGCATTATACTACCGTGGAAGAAGTGCCTGAAGGACAACCTGTCACTGCTGGTACGTTTCTTGTTAATCAGTACCCCGCAGTTGTGTTGTTTGATTCCGGAGCATCACATTCTTTTATAAGTGAGAATTTTGCTATAAGAAGTAATCTCGGGTTAGTAGAGTTGGATCGGGGATATCAGATAAGTTCCGCCGGAGCTGTTATATCCGCCCGTAAAATGGCGAAAGGAGTGGAGATGACTTTTGGGGATAAACAGGCCATAGTGGATCCCATAGTCATCCCTGGTCTAGGTTTGGATGTAATCTTGGGTATGGGTTGGATGAAACTCTGGAAGGTCAATCTTGACATTTCAGAGCGAGTAGTTTCCATGGTCAGTCCCCGGAATGGGACTTCTTTTCGGTTTAAGTTACCCCGAAACCCCCATGAGATCGGAGTGTTGTTCAATATCACAGCCAAGCAGATAGCTGAGATCCCAGTAGTGTGTGAGTTTCCAGATGTCTTTCCTGATGAGTTGCCAGGACTACCACCAGATAGGGATGTGGAGTTTGCTATAGAGTTAATCCCTGAAATGGCACCCATTTCTCGGAGGCCGTATAGGATGCCAGCTAATGAGTTAGCAGAGCTCAAGGCTCAGTTGCAAGAGCTTTTGGATAAAGGCTTGATACGTCCTAGTTCGTCACCTTGGGGATGTCCCGCCATCTTCGTAAAGAAGAAGGATAAAACTTTACGGATGTGCGTGGATTACAGACCTTTGAATGCAGTAACCGTAAAGAATAAATATCCCTTACCCCGAATCGACGTCTTGTTTGATCAGTTATCAAAGGCAAAAGTGTTCTCCAAGATCGACTTGAGGTCAGGTTACCATCAGATTAAGATCAGAAGAGAGGATATACCAAAAACAGCCTTCTCCACCAGATATGGACTCTATGAGTACCTAGTTATGTCCTTCGGGTTAACCAATGCCCCGACACATTTCATGTACCTGATGAATTCTGTCTTCATGCCCGAGTTGGATAAGTTTGTGGTGGTGTTCATCGATGATATTTTGGTATACTCTAAAAATAAAAAGGAACATGCAGAGCATCTGTGAATCGTCTTAGCTCGACTTCGAGAGCACAAGTTGTATGCTAAGTTGAGCAAGTGTGAATTTTTGCTAAAGAAGGTACCCTTTCTTGGACACGTCCTTTCAGAGGAAGGAATTTCCGTGGATCCCACAAAGGTACAAGAAGTTATGGATTGGCAAGCACCCACTAACGTACATGAGGTACGCAGTTTTCTAGGATTAGCCGGATACTACCGTCGGTTCATTCCGGACTTCTCGAGGATCACAAAGCCTATGACTCGTTTAACTCAGAAAAACAAGAAGTTTGAATGGACTCCAGAATGTGAGGAAGCTTTTCGCACTCTGCGAACTTTGTTGACTTCGGCGCCAGCTTTGGCTCAACTAGATTTGGAGGAACCTTTTGATGTGTTTTGTGACGCATCCAAGATTGGACTTGGATGTGTGCTTATGCAAAATGGGAGAGTTATAGCATATGCTTCGCGTCAGTTGCGACCACATGAAGAGAATTACCCGACTCACGATTTGGAATTGGCAGCCGTGGTTCATGCACTCAAGATATGGAGGCATTATCTTATGGGTAACCTATGTCATGTGTATACCGACCACAAAAGTTTGAAATATATCTTCACCCAGCCAGAGTTGAATATGAGGCAGAGGAGATGGTTAGAGTTGATTAAGGATTACAATCTAGAAGTGCATTACCACCCCGGAAAAGCGAATGTTGTAGTAGATGCCTTGAGTCGCAAGACTCATTGCAACTCTCTACAACCACTTTTGGAAGATGGATTCAACCTTATGCACCCTGTTATGCTAAATAACATCACCATATAGTGCACCCTGGAGAGTGACATCATCGAAGGACAAAAGACCGATGAAGAAATCGGCCAGATCAAGAAGAGATTGGAAACCAATAGTTCTCTGAACTTCAGAGCAGATGAGCAGGGAATTCTGTGGTATAATCAAAGGTTGGTTGTTCCCAAGGACACGGAGCTGAAAGAAAGAATTCTGAGTGAAGCTCATAATTCAAAGTTGTCTATCCATCCAGGAAGTAGTAAGATGTACCACGATCTGAGGGCCAGATATTGGTGGTCAAAGATGAAGAAAGAAGTTGCAGCTTATGTCGCAAGGTGTGATACTTGCTGCAGGATAAAAGCTATACACCTGAGACCTGCCGGACTGTTACAACCGTTATCAATCCCAGAGTGGAAATGGGAAGAGATTAGTATGGATTTCGTCACAGGTCTTCCCACCACTCAAAAAGGAAATGATTCTATCTGGGTTATCGTGGATCGGTTATCCAAAGTGGCTCACTTCATACCAGTTAAGACTACCCATCGTCCACACCAGTATGCGGATTTGTACATTCAGATCATCTTGAGGTTACATGGAGTTCCTAAGAGGATTGTTTCTGATAGAGGACCCCAGTTCATAGCGCGTTTTTGGGAACAGTTGCACAAGGAACTAGGAACTAAGTTGGTAAGAAGTTCCGCTTATCACCCACAAACCGCAGGACAAACAGAAAGAGTGAATCAAATTTTGGAAGATATTCTCAGAGCTTGTGTTCTATCATCAGGAGAATCATGGGAAAAGTGGTTACCCCTCGCCGAGTTCTCATATAACAATATCTATCAGGAAAGTATAGGGATGGCACCGTTCGAAGTCTTATATGGACGAAGATGCAGAACCCCGGTAAATTGGGTTGAATCAGGAGATCGAGGATTTTACGGGTCAGATTATGTAAAGGATGCCGAGGAAATTGTGCAAACTGTACAACAGCATATCAAGGCAGCGCAGTCACGATAGAAAAGTTATGCCGACACACGAAGGAGACCCTTGGAATTCCAAGTAGGAGATTACGTCTACCTTAAGGTCTCACCCATGAGAAAGGTCCAACGTTTTGGAATTAAGAAAAAGTTAGCACCCCGATATGTGGGACCATATCAGATCATAGCCAAAAAGGGAGAAGTAGCCTATGAAGTGCAGTTACCCCCAGAGATGAGCGCAGTCTTTCCCGTGTTTCATGTGTCCCAGTTGAAGAAGTGTCTTCGAGTTCCAGAACGGGAAGAAGTTCAGATCCCGGATGTCTCCATCAGATCAAATCTGGAATACTATGAACAACCTCAGGAGATATTGGATACAAAGACGCGAGAGACTCGAAACCGAACAGTGAAGACTTACAAGATTCTCTGGAGCAATCACGAACCCAACGATGCAACTTGGGAAACCGAGGAGTACTTGCGCGTGAACTATCCCGCTTTTTATAAAGATTGGTATGTAACACAAATCTCGGGACGAGATTTCTTTAAGGGGGGAAGGGCTGTGACACCCTAGTGTCAAGCACTGCATTAGGAACTACATTTAGCTACTAAAATGCATAAGCAATGCATGACATCATTTCATATGCATAAGAGTGTTTTTGCCTTTTGCTTATTTATTGGATTTTGGATTTCTATTGGACTTGATTGTTTAAGTGGATTTCTGACTTGGCAAATAATTTTATAAAATAAAGAATATCGAGTATAATGCTTTTCATGTTAACATTTGACCTAGTTCAAAGTTGTTTAGCAAAATAAAAATGAGGTAAACAAAATGATTTATGTCTCAAAATTTGGCTTTATTTCTGTGGAGGTTGTAAAATTGCTTTTCAGTAAAAATGTTCTATATGAAAGCTGTAGAGAAAATTATTTTGAGCAACTTTTATTTTTGGGTCAAAACCTAGTTTGGAGTTTTTGAAACTGTTTTTGACTGGCCAAAGTTTGGAAAATTTCTGGAAAAAGAAAAAGGGCAAACGATTTTTCCGGCGCTTCACTTTCGGCCCATCCGGCCTTTCGGCCCAGCTCACGCCAGCCCGCTCGCGTCGCGTCGCGCGCTGCCCGCCCGCGCGCTCGCCCGCGCCGCGCGCGACCGACGCCGCGCCGTACGCCGGCGTCCGCGCCACGTGGCCGGCGATGCGTGCGCAAATCTCCCTCGCCCGATCCTTCACCACTCGATCACGCCACAAATCTTCCCCGGCCACTCCGCGCCCACCTCGCCTGCCGCGCTGCCCTCGCTCGCCGTGCCGACGCTCGCCGCACGCCACGCCGGGCCCCGCCACGACCGCTGGCCGGCCAAGGCCACGGCCAAAACCCCGCGCCACTCCCTCACCACTCCCTCACTCACCACTTTGCACACCGTCGCTCCTGCTCTCCCTCTCTCTCTCTCGCGAACGCTCGCGGTGAACACCAAGCCCCGCCGAGACCACCACCGCAACCCCCTTCACCGTTCCGGCCTCGCCGGAGCACCTCCCTCCGATTCCCTCCGCACACCGCTCCGCCTCACCATCGCACACGTGGTGCGCACGCTCCCACCACCGGCCGACCATCCCCGACACAGGAACACGCCGTGCCTCCGACGGTCACCGTTCGCCACCGCGGAGCCCGCGTCGTCGTTCCACATCAACCGAACCTCCGCCGAGCCCCTTCTTCTCCGTCGAGCCCCTTCCCATCAAGGCAAGGTGAGAACACCTTCCCACCTCAATGCTACCACCCTCTAGCCCCTCTTCTTCCCCGACCAAGCGCCGCCACTGTCTGCCATGGCCGCTCGCGTGGTCAAGCCCTTCTGGTGCTTCCCGAGCCTAACCAACCACCTAGTCACACTCCCTAGGGTTCACGGAGCACGATGCACACTTTGATTTGGCCGGCGACCGCCGGAAACGGCGTAGCCGCGCCTCACCACCGCCGCCGTCCGCCACCGCTCGCCGCCGGCGAGCTCCGGCCATGCACTAGCCCAACCACCACCACCACTCGGTCCGCCTCGTCAAGGGGAGCATGATGAGCCCGGTCCCACCGCCGGCGACCTCGCCGTCGGCGAGCAAGCCACGGTCAACCTTTCTCCCCTGCTCCGCCCTCTCTGACCGGTGGGCCTCGTTGACCAGCGGGTCCCATGCGTCAGTCTCACACGGTCTATGGGCCGAGTCCACGAAGCCAGGCCGGGAGATTCAAATGTTTTTCCTTTTTGTTTTTAATTTCCAGAAAAGCTTGTTATTTTTGTGTAGCTCGATTTAAAAGTCCAAATGAAGTGCTTTTAGTTTTGGTAGTTTCCTCATGAGTAGATCTATCATGGAAAAATACGAAAGTATTTTTGGTGAAAGTTTTTATTACTGTTTTTATTTATTTCAGTTTATGTGCTTTTGTTAAGATAAATGATTATATATGTTTTCTGGTCAAGTTAATTCATGGTAAATTTTGTGTAGCTTTATTATCATGTTTAGTACCTGTGAAAAATGTTTGAGGTACCGTTTGTGTAGAAAAGATATCTGTTAGGGTTTAAAATCTTTTTTTATTGTTTTCTTAGAAAAAGAGTTAAGGTGTTTTATATGTGAAAATAAAATATGGAAAAATTTGTGCAGTCTCTGTATGTGATGTTCAAGCTAAGAAAAATGTTAAGCATGAGTTGTTGTATGGAAAAATGTGAAGTTACTGCACAAATGTACTTTCCTGTGTTTTTCTTTGGAAATTCATGTAGGAAGTAATATAATGTTTCTGTTCATGGAAGTTTCTTGATAAATATGAAATGTGGAGTAGAATCTGGGAAAAATATGAAACTGAGCTTAGCACCCTTTTCCAGTAGGGTTGTTGTTCAGTTGGGTTATTTTGGAATAGATTTGTTTATTTTGTGTAGGTTTGTGTATTTATGCTCTGACAGTAAATTTTCTACAGTTGAATGTTTATGAGTAGATGAAGCTAGGAAAATTATGAAATCTGCTATTTGACACTTTTTGTGTGAAAAGTTAGTTCAAAGCACTTTTTGAGCAATATACTTCATCTTTTTGTAGCCGCTGTTTTGTATTTTATTTCTTGCTGAAAATTATTTCGTGAGATTCATTTGGTGTTAGTTGCTTTCTGGAATTTTTGTGGATTTTTCTGAGTTCAGAATAATGCACTTGCGGTTCAAACCTGAGTTTCTTTTGAAATATTAAATAAGAAATAATTGAATTAACAATCTTTGTTTTGCGGGGTAAATGAGTATTTACCTCAATGTCAAAAGTGGTTCAACAAGTTGGTTTTGTTGGTTTGCAATGAATAATACTTTTCATACCAACATCTCGCATCTTGCATTATTTAATTATGTACCACATTGCAAATAGGATCGACAGTCTCGGAGCCCGCCCGGAGCAGGAAGCAAACGCCGAACAAGAGATCCCGGAACTGCAGCAAGCCGAGGAGGTCGACCCCGGACAGGAAACTAACTTGCCCGAGTGCCCCTCCCACGAGGCCTCGGTCTTCACTCAAGGCAAGCCCCGGAGCATCCTTAAGTCTCCCAGTTTTTAATAATTAATTTACTTGAGTATCTTATATTGTGATGCATTAGGTATAGGAGTTGATTGAATCCTACTTGCTGCATTACCATTCCTTGATTATTGATTAATATCTACCTTGTTATCCTGTTATTTATTTACAATGTAGAATTGCTTAGCCTGCTTAATAAAAGTAGTAGTTAATGATGTTTCCGTAATACCCAGATAGGTAGTTACCGGATCACGGTTGGCCATATTTGCTATCGTGGAAAAGAACCTGAGTAGTAATGAAATACGATCAACTGGAAGGCAAGGCACAAGTTTGGAAACTTGGGGCTGTCCGTCCGTTGGATCGTTTAGGTTTGTATCGATGTTGGCCCTCGTTCATTTTTGAACGCGCCCTTTTACTTAGGGATACGTCGGTGCTGTAATCATCGACCCCAAAGCCGGTTAGAAGCTGTTCGGGCCGGTTTCGACCCGTGTCGCGCCCTCTAGTATGGAAATGCGATCTGCCGCGAGAGGCCATCGCCAGGTTCCAATTGGGCGGTCCGTGCTTGAACCGCGACGATTACCACCACGAACAAGCATCGAGCGGTTGCCCAATGCATGGACACGATGGGGAAAGTGTGGGCTGGTATTAAAGGTCTTTCACCAGCTGGTTTGGAATTCGATTCGAGTCGCCGTCTCCCCCGGTTAGTGGGAAACTATGGCGAGCTTCACCACGATACAACTCCATGTGATGTTTAAAAAGGTTCAACTAAAATGTGGATGAGTCAACTGGATATGGTTATATTATTGCTTGTTAGACTCAAGTGTGTGCAATAGTTCAGGTGCAAACCTAGAGTAAGAGATAGGTCTAAAAACTGATAGCTCATCAATGTCACCAATATTCTTTATCTTAATTTTGAGCTTTTTGCAACTAAAAATCCCAGCTCCACCAAAAAGGCCTTGCATATCCTTGGTGTCTTTATTTTCAGTTGGACGGGTAAGTCTAGCTGAGTATATTCCCGTACTCAGGGTTTATCCCGTTGTTGCAGATGGCCAGGTTTACTATGGCTATTGTAAGCACTGCCTCTACCCGGTGGAAAGTGATGAGGAGTAGGCCCAGGGCAGGGTCGTCAAGAAGCTTCCCCCTTTCTTTTGCTGGATTGAGACTACTAGTGGCACATTACTTGAAAAAGGAGGAGTGAGTTGTGTTGCGTTGAAGTTATCAAACAATGTTTTATTTGGACCACATGTGTGGTGGTCGTGTTTCAAAACTTATTTAAAGCTTCCGCACTTTTAAACTCAGTTTTGTAATAACTCTGTTTTAATGTCGCACTCTGATGTTTAAATTCAGTTTTCGGTTATCTGTGTTGTCTCCTTTCGAATGTAATACTTGAATGATGCGATCCTGTATGTTGTACGATGTTGAAATCCTTCGAGATTTCCGGACTACCGGGGTTATATGGCTTCAAGTGCGGGTCGATGTCAGACGTAATTGACTAAGATGGTACTTGAGTCCTTATAATCAGGACGGTTCCGCGACAGCGGGAAGCTGTGGAAGCGGCTCAGGCGCAACTGAAGGAGTCCCGAGAGTCTTTGAGGACTTCTCAAGATTCTTTGAAGGCGTTAGAGCAGGCTGTGGAGCCGGTTCTGAATTTGATACCACACCCTGAAGGAGCTGAAGAGTCCTTGATTGACCAAGCTAAGGCTGCGCCCGGACGGCTTACTCAATACATCAAGGATATGGCTACCTCGGTGGTGTGTGGTCTGGTAGCAACTCTTCGTCTTCATATGCCGTCATTTGATCTTTCTTCCGTCATGAGGCTACCCGACGGAAAGAGTGATGATGATCATGCGACAATGCAGGTGGAGGTCAATACTGTTGCGGAAGAATACTCTCAGATACTAGATCTTGTAGAGTAGTAGTCTTTCTTTGTCTTTCACCGAGAACTTTTATATCTCCTGTACACAGATATTTGAAGAAACAAAGTATAATTTACTTTTGAGTCTTTTGCTAGCTTTGAGCGTTTTTATTTTATCGACTCGTCATTGCAAGAAATACCTTGTCAAAGGGTCTTTTTGTTTTTTATGGATGTATGACCAGGCGTCTTAATAGACGGGTCTATCCGAGTGCTCTTGGGCACTTGATGTTGGGTCATATGACTTTGTTTCTCTTATAGTCTTCGGCGACTTGTTTAGAGAACTTTAGTCTGCCCGAGTACTACTCTTAGTACCTTATTTCAAGGGATAAATTTGATCAAGCACCTCTTGAGGACCAATACGATGGTTCCTGTCGGGTGAATCATATCCTCTTGATAGTCGCAGCTTGAGTGCGAAGTCAGGCTCTCCTTCATCCGATTGGTAAACAACAGGGTGAGAAGTGCTCCCCTTGTTGTACCTTATAGGAACCAATATCTTCTCTGCAAGATATCGTATTCTCTATAGGTTTGTAGCCGGGTTTTTAAGCCATACTAGCTGGTGAGTTGTATTGAGCTCATAGCTCGTAACTCAAATATGGTTACCTCTGAACCAAGAAGGGTCCATCCGAGTAATATTATATATTAGTCGGTGGGATACAATAGCTAGAGCTTATTGTATGCTTTAGAAGAATTTATCCGACTAAGTAGTCGTGATAAAATAAAAAAGGAGTTGTGACACTCTGTGTTTCTGATGGAAACCAATCTTTATTAATATGTATAAGTAGGTACAAAATTGCCGTGAGTCGCATCTGTAGCATAGTCCTTAGGTATAGTATCTTTTCAGATGTTCGATATTCCATGAATTTGGCAATGGAGAACCATCCTCAATGACTAGCTCAAATGACCCGGGTCTTGTTACTCTAGATACTATGTAGGGTCCTTCTCGTGGACTCATAAGCTTGTGGCGTCCAGTGGTATTCTGAATCTTCTTTAGGACCATGTCGCCTACATGGAAAGTGCGGTGATAAACGTTCTTGTTGTAGTAGCGCCTCATCCCTTGGAGATATCTTGCTGATTGGAAGAGTGCATTTATTCGAGCCTCTTCAAGACTGTCGACTTCTAATCGCCTTGTATCGTCAGCCTCTCCTTCACTGTACTGCTCTGTTCGTGGAGAGTTCCAGATTAGGTCCACTGGGAGAATTGCTTCTGTGCCATAGACCAGGAAGAAGGAAGTCTGCCCTGTTGCCCTACTTCGTTGTGTCCGTAGCCCCCAGACTACCTTAGGTAATTCCTCGACCCACTTCCCGCCGTGGTCTTTTAGAAGATCGAATAATCTTGGCTTTAGACCGGCTAGGATGAGGGCGTTGGCTCTTTTGACTTGGTCGTTTGACTGTGGGTGAGCTACTGATGCATAGTCTATCTTTATTCCACAGTCGCTGTCCCATGACTTGAATTCAATTGCCGTAAAGGGAGAACCAAGATCAGTGATAATTCTGTCTGGCATCCCAAAGCGAAGAAAGATGCTTTGCATGAATTGAACTGATTTTGATGCGTTGAATTTGACCAATGGCATGTACTCAATCCATTTGGTGAATTTGTCGATCGCTACGTAAACGTACTCAAACCCACCTGGAGCACGCTTTAGAGGACCCACCATGTTGAGTCCCCAACATGAGAAGGGCCATGATGGTGGGATGCAAATCAGCTCGTGAGCCGGGACGTGCTGTTGTTTGGCGAAGAACTAACATGATTGACAGCGGCGGACTAAGTCTTCTGCGTCTTTCAGGGCAGAGGGCCAATAGTACCCGGATCTGAAGATTTTTCCGACTAATGTCCTTGAGGCTGCATGATTGCCGCAACACCCGGGGTGGACCTCATTCAATATTTCTTTGTCTTCTTCTGGTGAAATGCACTTGAGGAGAACTCCTGATGAGGCACCGTGTCGATATAACTTGTCCCCGACTAGAACATAGTTTTTGCTACGTCTGGTGACTTGCTCTGCTCCGGTTTTGTCACTTGGCAATGTGTGTTCTTTGAAGTAGTCAATGAAGACTTTAGTCCAGTCGGATGATAAGGTTAAAATCTGCGCGGAGGGTGTTGGGTCGATTTCTTCCTTCTCTTGGATAGAGGGTTTGGATAGCTCATGTATAAAGGTGCCACTAGGGACTAGGGCCCTGTCAGATCCCAACTTTGCTAGGATGTCTGAGCTACATTGAGATCCCGGGTGATATGTATAAGTTCCAAACCCGAGAAATTTTTCTCTAGTTTGCGTACTTCGACGCAGTAGGCGTTCATTGTTTCCTTGGTGCAGTCCAATCTTTGTTGACTTGGTGAATCACCACAGAAGAATCGCCATAGACTAGGAGTCGCTTGATGCCCAATGTGACTGCTAGCCTTAACCCGTGCAGTAGCGCCTCATATTCTGCTTCATTGTTGGTAGCTGGTCATATAATTAGTAGAACGTACTTGAGTTGCTCCCCAGCGGGTGATACAAGAAGGACTCCGGCGCATGCTCCTCCGAGTTTTAGGGACCCATCGAAGTACATCTTCCAATGTTCTGGAATAGCGTTGTCTTGAACCTGCTGGAATTCCGTCCACTCGGCGACGAAATCAGCCAAGGCTTGGGACTTGATTGCTTTTCTTGGAGTGAACTTGATATTAAGTGCCCCCAACTCGACTGCCCATTTGGAAATTCTACCTGTGGCATCACGGTTGTGGAGGATTCTCCCAATGGAAAATCTGTGACAACTGTGATTTCGTGGGTTTCGAAGTAGTGCCGTAGCTTTCTTGATGATATGAGTAAAGCATAAAGCAACTTTTGAACTTGCGGGTAACTGACCTTTGAGTCAGAGAGTACCTCGCTGATATAGTATACTGGTCTTTGGGTATTGTAGATGTGCTTCTCATCCTTGCGCTCCACTACTATTGCTGTGCTTACAACATGTGTGGTAGCTGCAATATATAGCATCATTGGTTCCCTGAGTTCTGGCGGCGTTAGTATAGGAGGATTGGTTAGGTATTCTTTGAGTTGTTCGAAGGCCTTGTCCGCTACCTCTGTCCACTGAAATTTATCACCGGCTTTGAGCAATTTGAAGAAAGGTAGTCCCTTTTCTCCTAACCGTGAGATAAATCTACTAAGTGCGGCCATGCACCCGGTGAGCTTCTGAACATTCCTGACCGAAGCTGGTGGTTCCATACTGATGATAGTCGTGATCTGCTTTTGACTAGCCTCGATGCCTCGGTGGCTAACAAGGAATCCGAGTAGTTGGCCAGAGGGTACTCTGAATACACATTTTGTGGGGTTGAGCCTCCATTTGTATGTGCGCAGTCGGGTAAAAGTTTCCTCTAAGTCTGATATGAGGGTAGTCGGATCCTTTGTCTTTATAACCACATCATCAACGTAAGCTTCCGCATTGCGGCCAATTTGATCGCATAGGCAATCTTGGATAGCTCGTTGATAAGTGGCTCCTGCATTCTTCAATCCAAAGGACATGGTTTTATAACAATAGACACCAAAAGGAGTTACAAACGATGTCTTTGGTTGGTCTTCTTCTTTGAGGGCGATCTGATGGTATCCCGAGTAACAATCCAGAAAGGATAATAGAGTGGAATCTGTGGTGGCATCAACTCTTTGGTCTATCCTTGGTAATCCGAAAGGATCCTTTGGACAGTGCTTGTTGAGGTCTGTGTAGTCGACACACATGCGCCACTCTGCAGAGTTCTTCTTTTTTACTAATACTGGGTTAGCTAGCCGCTTAGGGTGGAGGATTTCTCTGATGAACCCTGCTGCTAGCAGTTTAGCTATTTCCTTCTTGATTGCCTCTTTCTTCTCAGGTGAGAATCGCCGTAGTCTTTGCTTGATGGGTCTGGAGCCTTCATTTAACTCCAATTTGTGCTCAGCCAAGTTCCTTGGAACGCCTAGCATGTCAGCCGGATTCTAGGCAAATATATATTTGTTTGTCCTGAGGAACTTGGTGAGCGCGAGTTCCTATTCTTCGGATAGGTGAGCGCTGATAACCGCCGCCTTTGAGGGATCGCCGGTTCCCAGGTCAATAGTCTTTGTAGAGACTTCTGCTGATGGTTGGATGGTGCCTACCTTTTTGGTTGGGATTTCTCAATCTCCGAGTTTGGCATTATGGACCATCTGCGCGAGTTCCTGTACTTCTAGGGAGAGTTGAGCTTTTTCGGCAATTTGGACAGCTTCTGTGTCACATTCGAAGGATCGCTTCAAGTCTCCCTTGAAAGTTAGAATACCTTTAGGACCCGGCATCTTCAGCAGCAGGTATGGATAGTGTGGCACTGCCATAAACTTGGCGATAGCTAGTCGTCCAAATATGGCGTGATATGATGATTCGAAGTCAGCTACTTCGAAACTGATGTACTCTGTTCGATAGTTGGTCAAAGTTCCAAAAGTGACGGGTAGTATTATCCTTCCGAGTGGTATAGCCGCCTTTCCGGGTACTATGCCGTAAAAGGGGGCGCTTGATGGTGTGAGTTGAGTTGCTAGGTCCAAGTCCATCTTGTGTAGGGTGCTTGCAAAGATGACGTTGAGTCCTACTCCTCCATCTATGAGTACTCTTTCCAATTTGTACCCGGCGACCGTAGGATCCAAGACTAGAGGGTAATGCCCTGCATTGGAGACGCTGGTCCATTGGTCTGCTCGGGAGAAATTGATCGGATGCTCAGACCAATCAAGATATCTAGGAGTTGCTGGTTCTGAAGTTATAATTTCCCGCAAGGAAAGCTTCTGGGGACGCTTGCTATCGCTGGTGGTTACTCCTCCAAATATGACATTGATAGTTCCTTTGGCTTGTTGGAAGCCGTCGGCGCCCTGCTAGGGATCTTCAGCTGCCTTCTTCCCTTTGTCTTTCCTGCTTTTGTTGAAGTCGGAGTTTAAACCTCGCTCTTTAAGCTGTCGACAGTACCTGGCCGGGTGTCCTCCTTTTGGATGGAAAGGGCATGGAGCATCTAGGAGGTCGTCGAAGCTTGACGGTTTGTTCCCTTTTTTCTAAGGTTCCATGGCTGCGATAGTGTTATCCCCGGTTCTCTTGCGGGTGTTTTGCTGAGCAGTCTGGGTTCCTCGTTGGTTATTTCCTCAATCACATTGTGTGTTCCTCTCGGGAAAGCACTCCTGTGTGCGCTCTTCTGTCGCCATCATGGAATTTACTGCCCGATGGAACTCATCAGCGGTGGTCGGGTCATGCTTGATGAAATCCTTGTAATTGTACCTTTCACATATTTCATTGCCGAAAAGGTCGATTACTTCTCTGTCTGTTATATCTGAGACTGTGGAGCGGATCTCGGAGAAGCGTCTGTAGTACTCCCGCATGGTCTCGTTTTTCTGCTATTTGCAAGTTCTAAGCTTAGTTCGCGGGTCTGATCTCTCAGGGACACCTGCAAAGTTCTCTATGAAAATGCGGTGAAATTGTTCCCAGGAGTCAATGGACTTGGGCTTAAGTCTGTCGAACCATGCAAGAGGCATTGTTTCTAGAGCCATGGGGAGGAATAATGCTTTGACATCGTTGCTTCCGCCTGCTAGCTCGACTGCTTGTGCATATAGTCTGAGCCACCGCTTAGGTTCTGTTTTTCCGTCGTACTTAGAGTAGTTCCCGGGTTTAAACTTGCGTGGAAATGGGACTGCTCGAAGCCTCTGGGAAAAATAGGGGAAGCGATGGACTACATTCGATGCTAAATTGTCGACTCCTCGATACGATGATTCTGCTACTCCTTCTGCTTGGTTGGGTACTCGGTTGCCCAGGCGACTCCTGGCCGGGACTCGACCGAGCCGCTCGTGAACAGGTCGTCTCTGGCTTGGGTGAGACGAGTCTTGATCATCAGCTAAAGAGTCCAGGTTCCGACCTTTGAGCTGTAGCGCGGTAGTCTGAAGCATGATCAATCGTCGTTCTTCTTCAGGTGTACGGTTGTCCTTAGCTCCCATCTCTGTGGCTAGGGCCATAAAGTTTTGGTAGGGTGTCTGATATACTTTATGACCAGCGACCCTCATGAATTCAGGTTCGAGGTTGCGTGAGCAGTCGGCTCGTCGTCGGTTGCGGTCATCTTGAGACTGAATTTCCTGGTCACACAGATTACGAGCTTGATGCTCGGCTTCCTCTTCCAAACGCCTTCGATTATTATATTCTTCTAGCCGCACGTGGTAGCGCTCTATAGCCTCCTTACGATGAGTTGCTTGCCTTCTATGAGCGTCTTTTGCTAGATTCATCCTTAGTCTTTCTGCCTTTAAGGTCTTGGTTTCACCAGGTCCTTCTGGATCGTCATCAGATATCATACTCAAGGTTTCATCATCTCAGAAGACGTCCAGAGGAGTTGGAGGTCGTAGGGATGGCTGGTGTCCTACCATGAAGACTTCGCGAGTGTAGCCTTGGTTGGTTGATCCCGACGTAACCGATTCCATGGTAGAAGTGCTGGAGATTAGCTCTGTTGAGGTATCGTTCTCCTCGAAGGGGAGCTGATGTCCATATTGGTACGGGAGTTGCTGGTCGATTGTGCCAACCAATCTAGCCGGGGTTGGTTGTATTGGCTAATGGACGATGTTACCTTCCTCGGTTGAACTGAAGATGAGTCCTTGTTGGGCTCTAGTCAGAGGGATCTGTTGAAGCCATGGGAAGTTTGAACCAATCAACTCTTGGAAGTTTTTCGCCGAGTTATGCAATCCAAAGGGGATACGATGTCCGAAATCCGAGTCCTTTTCGGACCGAGAGTTCGTGTCAGAGTAGGAGTCGGATAATTCAGCTTGGTCCCCAGATTCTTGCGACTCTTGGATTGTGAGGTTTTCTAGGTCTCGAGCAAGATGATCTGTCTTTGGCATGGCTTGCGCTTCTGATTCAGTTTGAAGGTGTCGATGCAGCTTTCCTTGATCATCCGCGATGCAAGTCCACGAGCCAAAAATGAAAATTGATCCCGCCGATAACATGTTGAGGCGGTTCGTCGAGCTCTTGATCGCGGAATCGCCGAGAGCCCCTACCTGGCGCGCCAGCTGTCGGTGTTTGTTAACCGGCAACTCGTCTTGGGGATTCCCAGACGATTTGTTCGGTGGAGATCGGCGTTTGTAGAACTCGACGAATACACAGGGACAACGATTTATACTGGTTCAGGCCGCTTAATAGCGTAATACCTTACGTCCAGTGGCGGCGGGTGCCTTGTGTTATGATTCAAGATTCAATGACAGGGGTATGCGCCTGCTTCCCCTTATATAGTCGGGTGAAGCTTAGCGCATACCGAGTCCTAGTCGGTTACAACAGAGGAGTCCTATTCTGATTACCAGACTTCCTTTAGAAACTCGACTAAGTTACAATTAGAGTCCTAATCCATGTAGACTTTGTATCATGTCTTCGGATCTCCTGTGACACCCAGGACTAGTCTGAGTAATCATATTCTGATGATGCCTCTGACATCCTGGTCCATCAGGACCTGAGGACACGTGTTGGTGGACGGGGTGCACGGGCGGTGCATCCCTCTACGACTTTGGTTTGGTGGTAGAGCCCTAGAAAAACCACCAGCGGGCCGGTTTCTGAGTTTGGGCCTCAAAACTCGAGCTGAGGACGGTTTCCAAGTTTGGGCCTCAAAACCTGGGCGCTGGCCGGTTTCCGAGTTTGGGCCTCAAAACTTGGGCTGAGGACGGTTTCCAGGTTTGGGCCTCAAAACCTGGGCGTTGGCGGGTTTCCGAGTTTGGGCCACAAAACTCGGGGCGGACGGTTTACTGGTATGGGCCTCAAAACCAGTGGCGCAGTTCACGAGGTGGATGTCCAGGGCGGCGATGACACGTGGCGGCGTCGGGTGAGGTCGCGTCGAGGTGAAGCTACCGGATGTACGGGCGTGGCCGTCGGATCAACATCAACTTCGAGCTGGTCCAGAATAGCCTTAGGGTTTAGCTGGTTCGCTCACTATGGGTAGAAGGGGGATAATGTTTAGGCTATATATAGAGAGGCAGCCCCTCCTCTCCATCTATCTCAGTCATTTGCAGTTTCTAGCCTAGGGTTTCTTCATCCCGTCATTTGCAGTTTCTAGCCTAGGGTTTCTTCATCCCGTCATTTGCAGTTTCTAGCCTAGGGTTTCTTCATCCCATTCCTCTCTGTAGCTACTAAGATCCATAAAGTGCCACAATACCTATGTGATTTTGAGACCTTAAGGAAACAGGACCGTAATCCCGTTGTCTCCTCGTGGGGATGATTTTCGGCTAGAATTCGTGGGTGTGATTCGCGTTCTTGTGTTGTTCTTCGCGTTCATCTTTTCTCCATGATTTTCCCGTCGCTCGATCTCCCTTTACGGTGACTCGTTTTAGATTCCGTTTGTCCCTACTTACTCTTTGTTGTGAGGAGACCATTTTCACCGAAGGAATTTGACAGAGACCTCACAAGCAAGTAGATCGAACGATTTTCTTTTGGATCTAGTTCTTGCCCTTTTTGCACCAATTTTCTTCGATTCATGGATTTGGAGTTAGGTTCGAGCCATGATCTCCTAGGAGTAGCTCACTAACAGCCTTCTGACTCCTCATACCAATTCCTAGCCTTAGAGCTATTGATTTGGAGGAGATCCGGTCGAATCGCCAGAAAATCGCGCTGCTGTCGGGGCATCGGACTCTAACCCCGTGAGCATCGGACGTTGTGTTCATCACATCGGACGCTCCGTTACCACGTGTCAAAGAATTGGTTTAAAGAAGCATCAGACGCACCGACGCTAGGCATCGGACGCTCCGACGCTCAGGCATCGGACACTGAGCTTTTACTGTAGAAGCGTCCGATGGCTATGCAGTAAGGTTCCAGAACTGTCCATTTTGCATCGTACACGTCCGCCAGGAAGGCATCGGACGCTGCCAGCGTCCGATGGTGCATTTTCAGCACTGTTTCATCCGTTGCTTGTTCGTTTGACTTCATATTTGGTTTCCGTCTTTTGTGTAGGGTTTCTAGGATTGTGTAGAGTCCCGCTGTGCTTTTGAGAAGCATCCACCCTACATCTAGGGTCATGGACACTACCAAGTCCTAGATTTGCACTTGGGGTTGATTCTTGGGACAACGGTCAAAAGTTTCTGAGAAGAAATTTTTAGGCTCCCATTCACCCCCCTCTGGTCGCCTTTGTGTTGCATTCTGGGTCCTTCACTATAAATAAGGGATGACACCTCGCATCCCTCTTTACCTCTTCAGTTGTTATTTTCCCAACCAAACATTCATCTGTCAGGGCTTCTCTCTGTAGCTGCTGTTGAGACCCGCAGAGTCAGCAATCCTTCCTCTGTGTATCTTGATTTCAGGAATGGTGACTGTAATCTCCTTGTCTCCTCATTGAGGATTTTGCTCAAATCTTTGAGTTCGCATTTTGTTCTTCGTGTTCTATATTTTCCTCTCTTTGCTCTTTCGCGAGATCTTTTGTTTCAAGGGATGGATTGAAATTCCATTTAAACCATCTTATGCATCATCGTGAGAGACATTTTTCCACTGAACAATTTTCCCCAATTCCTCATGAGCACATAGATCGAGCGGATTTCATTTTGATTCTCATTTTACCTGCCCTTCACTGGTTTTCTTCGATTCACCGATTTGCAGTTAGGTTCGAGCCATGATCTCATAGGAGTAGCTCACTAAATTGCTTGTGATCCCACATACGAAGTTTGAGTCCAAGTGCTTTTGGTTTGAGGGAGATCGAGTCGATTCGGTGAAAGAACAGTGCTCCGTCGAGGGCATCAGATGCACATGTTCTTGGCACCGGACTTGTCTGACGCTCGCCCACTTGTTGTCCAGTTCTGCACGTGACATCAGACACACCTACAGTAGCGTCCGATGCTCACTCAGAGAGCTCCAGAACGCTTCGTTTCACATCGAACGTGTTTGACTGAGTGACATCGGACGATGGGTGAGTTAGAGGCTTTTTAGGTAGGCATCGAACGATGGCATAGGATGCATAGGTAGCACTGTTCATGCGTTCGATGGTCATGCAATGAAGTTCCAGTTTTGCCCAGTTTGCATCGGACGCTGATAGAATCCAATGCTCCCTGTTGCTGTGCTGTTTCGGTCATAGCTTTTGCGCGTTCGGCTTCCGTTTCACGATCTGTTTTTTTGCATTGGATTCTCGGCTTCTGTGCTCTATAGAAATCGGGCTTCTCCTTGGGGGAAATACTCTAAATCCTCCCCCCCCCCCCCCCGCGTTCCTCGAGGGAGGTTGAGGTTACCTAAAGTTGATCTAGTCACTAGTTAGCTCGCGTGAACTAGGGTGTCCAGAGTTTCGTGGTGTCATGTTGTGTTTCTACGTAACATCCACCCAATCATTTGGGTCGTGGACATCACAAGAGTTAGCTTTGTTTTTGGGGTTTGAGTTTGGGTTAGAGGCTATCTATTTCTGAAAACAAATTTTGGGCTCCCATTTACCCCCTCTGGTCGTCATTTTCGGTCCTTCAAAGGTAATTTAATATATATATAAATTAGTTTATATGAGTGTTACTTTTGAATTCAGTTAGCTGCTTATTAGTAATATCTTGTATATATGTATATGTGTGTGTATATATATATATATATATACTCTCAATGGGTAGTACTAGTAGTTTTATTATGTTCATATAAAAAGGTCCAAAATTTTAGCTTTGTTCTAGGTCCAAAAAATATTATTAGGACCGGACATGATTTGAGGCTCATCCCATTCATCCCTCCTCTGGGCATCATTTCCGGTCCTTCAATTTGCTACTTGAGACTCCAAATAATTAGTGTAAATTATAACCTTCTCTTAATACTTTATACTAACTAGGTTTAAATTCGTAACAATCTTGTGCCCAACAGAAACCCAAGATATATGAAAGGGAAAAGATCCGATTTTTGATCAAAATACATTTGCCAATAATAATTCCATTTCTCTTTATCATGGATGGCTTGTTATCATTTACCTAGACTTAGCCCCCAACGTGTTTCAGTGGTTTGGAGTGGTCCATTTATTAGAGAAGTCATTTCTCTTCACGTAACAACATTGTTAGCTAAATATCATCTCACATTGGAAACTAAGAAAAATTAGTTTATGTTTCTTCTTATTAAGTAAACAGTAAATAGTCTTGTTTAGTTTGCAATACATTACAGCAGCTCTATCTGTAAAGGGTAACACAAAAAGTACTAGTGTCAATCAGTCAATCTATAGAGCCATAGACTAATATGCAGTTGTTACAGTTGCAAGCCAGTATTGTGTGTACACATGATCCTATTGGTTCATGAGGCCCATTGCATATTAGCTGAATGCAGCAATTCGTTCTGTAGCAGTTTGCCGAACTATTCCCAGGGCAACAATCGCATGGGGCACAGACCATCCTTGTTTGAGTGGCTTTTAAATTGTCCAATGGCTCGAGTGTCTTCATGGACTCGACAGAGATGTTTTTTATGACATCACCATTCTGTGCTGCACCCGCACCTGTTTGTCACAAGTACATAACATGTAAAATTCATATATATGTAAAATAACAAATAAGTAATAAAGGACAATCTTGTACATCTTGGTGATGTAATTTCCCATGATGTATATACATTACATGCATGTTACTGAGATGATAATACAAACCTTGGATGCACATGCTAGTGTAGAGAAGAAGGATCACACTACTGAGAAACAACTTAGTAGCTTTCGCCATGGATGCCTGCTGATGAATCGCAGGCCACTTTGAGTTTATGTTTTCTATTGTAGAGGTTAGGAAAATGGACTTGTGGGGGTGCAATATATACTTGAAAGTATGTAGTGCATACCTTGTTAGTTGCATGAATATACTCGGTTTTTTATAAACCAATGGAATGAAATGAATGAATTAAAATTTGTCCTTAATTAATACTACCTATTAAAGGATATAACTTATGGAAAATTATTTGTCACTATACAAAGAATAAGAGAGTATGTTTGGGTAAATTTACTTCTACTCTATTGCTTGCCAACTTAAATACAACATTCATTTGTTGGTACAACATTTCCAATTCGAAGACTTCACATTCATTTGGGGTTGAAATGCTTTCTATATTCACAATAATTTGCTTGATGTCACACCTCAATAAAACTGAGGGAACGAAGTCATCTGTTCCCAGGGATCAGTCGTACACATAGGCTTGACAAATTACAAAAGAGGTATCATCACAATGTCTATTACATAACGATATGTCAACATCAAAGTCTTACAAACAGTGGAAATAAAACTAGATACTGCTCTCAAGGGAAACCACCACAGGGACTGCCGACTGGTGGAAACACTAGCCGAGAAGTCTTCTCGGAAGTCACCAACACCAACATCATTTGTTACCCATCCGGGATTTTTATGCAAAATTAAAAGAAACAACAAGTGTAAGTACTCGTACTTAACAAGCTAGCATGGGGTTCATGAGGCTCAAAAAGGCTGACACTGTCTGACTGCAGTTAGCTTTTATGTTGGCGACATTTTAGCATTAAAGTAAATGTATGTTGTGCTTAACCCTTAATCCCCTGATCCAGGTTGTCCATCATTGATAAATAATTAAGCATAATCAAAACCATTAACAGAAAGAACAATTAAGTTAGTAACCATTAAGTTCGTCAGTTTTCTGGGCCGCTCGTAACAGTGAGAACGGTTGTTATAACAGTTTATTACTCTGCAGAGTTTGTGCATATTTACCCACAAGCCGTGTTGCCCAGATGCCCGGGGGAATGACCCCCATAACACTACCAAGCTGAGCGGGCAGGGTACACTATGAAGCTTTTTACTCGTTCGTCTAACAAGTTAGGGCCGCTAGGTTTCCTTGGCAGGAAGATGTAGCAAACCCCCCTTTCCTATGGCAAGGCCATCGCAGCTATACACATAATAACAGGCGCAACCCTACACCCAAATTGGCAAGCCTCTACTGTGCCCTTTTGGGTAACCTCTAACAAGCTAGAAAAGGTCCAGGTTACTAAGCTAAAACTAGAGCCACATACTCATGGTTGCACTGTCAATCCCAGCTTTTGCCAACAGTTAGTTCATTTACCAGTTTGCAACATTCCAAACATAAAATCTAAAGGACCGGAAACGGCGACCAGAGGGGGGTGAATGGGAGCTGTGTTGGCGGTCCTTATCGCCTATTTATAACCGCCAACTCTCACATGAAATCATCACCAAACTAGAATTAGGGCTTTTATATCTAACAAGTTCCACAAGTTTTGGTGATTCACTTGTCTTGCAGGAGTAATCAAAGAATACCATGAAAAGGCAAAAAGAATACACTTTTTGACAAGACATAAAATCAAGAAATAAAGGAAGAAGCCCATCAAACTCCAAATCTAGGCTGGAGCCCACCATAACATGAAAAAGCATCAAGTCCACGGCCCACAGGAGAAAGGCGGTGGCGAGGCGAGCCAGCAGGGGTGCACCCGCACCCCTGGTGCGGCCGCACCACCACCGGCGCCCCTCGGGCCCACCTTCCTACGTAGGTTGCACTACTACAGAAAGGGCCTTTAGTCCCGGGTGAAATGGGCCTTTAGTCCCGGGTATTCCAACCGGGACTAAAGGCCCGGACCTTTAGCCCCGGGTGCTTTCAACCGGGGCTAAAGGTCCAGGGAGGAAAAATAAATATGTGTTGTGTGAGATTCGAACTCAGCACATCTAGCCTCAGGCGCGCTTACCAACTGAGCTACGCAACCCACGTGATGTAGTTCTGGACGTTTTCCTTTTGAATCCACTCGGGAAGGACCTTTAGCCCCAGTTGGTAACGCTAAAAGGACCTTTAGTCCCGGTTGGTAACACCAACCTGGACTGACGGTTCACCCTTTAACCCCGGTTGGTGTTACCAACCGGGACTAAAGGTTCATGACCTTTAGTCCGGGTTGGTAATACCAACCGGAGCTAAAGATTCACCTTTAGTCTCGGTTGGTGTTACCAACCGGGACTAAAGGTCTTTAGCCCCGGACGCAAAATTTTGCCGAGACTAAAGCTCAGTTGATAGATCGTCCAAAGGCCTGTTCTCTAGTAGTGTTGTATGGCGGTATCCTAAGGTCGGTTATGTGGGTGTCCAGGTTCAGTGTACTCCGGAGAGGTCGGTTTGGGCCTTCCAAATGAGGAGGAGACGTCCTCCACTCCCCCACACTACAACATGAACACCCCTCTAGCGCTATAGGACAGCCGCCGCCGCATGCCCCTAGGGCCTAGGGTGTGAACCGCTGCCGCCGCTTCCATCTTCTTCACCGTTGGTCCCCCTCCCTCCCCCTTCGGTATCTCGCCGGAGGTCAGAGGGAGTGGGGATCCATCATTTTTAATAAGTTTTCTAGTAGATCGAGTCATCGAGAGTTAGGGTTTCTCCATGCCAAGGACCTTGGTATTGGGGGTGTTTTTCCTCCTCCTCCTCCTCCTTCTTCTCGGCGACGGTGAGGAGGTAGGGTGGATCCGGTCTCTCTATGGTGGCTCTGATGAAGATGAGGGCGACAACTTCGACGTCAACATCTACATCGACAAGACAACATGGATACTTTTGTTTTCGGGCTTCGGCATCAAGACGGAGATGATGTCGCCGCCATGGAATAATTTTCTCCAGTCCCTTCTTCGTTTTGTTGTGGTTGGATCTGGCCACGATGAAGGACTAGGGAGAATAATTTTCAGATCGGTCTTCCTCATTCTTCGGTGGCAGAAAGAAGAAGAAGAAAGACACAAGGAAGAAGAAGTTTCTCAACTCTGCCTGCAGAAATGTTGGCCGTCCGTTGGGCATCTGTTCTCAAGCCGAAAACAACTGTTGCCGAGTATTTGCCTGTGCGGTCATCTATACGAAGCGTCAAACAGGTTTGGATTTGAGAGTTTCAGCCTTTCACAGCGTGGGTATAATATAGATGAGAATCAGTTTCTGGATACATATTTTTTCCAGAGTACTTGTAATATGATAATGTACCTAGCTATAATTTAATACAATTCTTGTTTCATCTAAAAAAACACCCCTCTAGCAACGTATAGCCTGCAACAAATCTATGGGCTGCTCGTAACCGTGAGAACGGCTGTTATAACAGTTTATTACTCTGCAGAGTTTGTGCATATTTACCCACAAGCCGTGTTGCCCAGATGCCCGGGGGAATGACCCCCATAACACTACCAAGTTGAGCGGGCAGGGTACACTATGAAGCTTTTTACTCGTTCGTCTAACAAGTTAGGGCCGCTAGGTTTCCTTGGCAGGAAGATGTAGCAAACCCCCCTTTCCTATGGCAAGGCCATCGCAGCTATACACATAGGAACAGGAGCAACCCTACACCCAAATTGGCAAGCCTCTACTGTGCCCTTTTGGGTAACCTCTAACAAGCTAGAAAAGGTCCAGGTTACTAAGCTAAAACTAGAGCCACATACTCATGGTTGCACTGTCAATCCCAGCTTTTGCCAACAGTTAGTTCATTTACCAGTTTGCAACATTCCAAACATAAAATCTAAAGGACCGGAAACGGCGACCAGAGGGGGGTGAATGGGAGCTGTGTTGGCGGTCCTTATCGCCTATTTATAACCGCCAACTCTCACATGAAATCATCACCAAAGTAGAATTAGGGCTTTTATATCTAACAAGTTCCACAAGTTTTGGTGATTCACTTGTCTTGCAGGAGTAATCAAAGAATACCATGAAAAGGCAAAAAGAATACGCTTTTTGACAAGACATAAAATCAAGAAATAAAGGAAGAAGCCCATCAAACTCCAAATCTAGGCTGGAGCCCACCATAACATGAAAAAGCATCAAGTCCACGGCCCACAGGAGAAAGGCGGTGGCGAGGCGAGCCAGCAGGGGTGCACCCGCACCCCTGGTGCGGCCGCACCACCACCGGCGCCCCTCGGGCCCACCTTCCTACGTAGGTTGCACTACTACAGAAAGGGCCTTTAGTCCCGGGTGAAATGGGCCTTTAGTCCCGGGTATTCCAACCGGGACTAAAGGCCCGGACCTTTAGCCCCGGGTGCTTTCAACCGGGGCTAAAGGTCCAGGGAGGAAAAATAAATATGTGTTGTGTGAGATTCGAACTCAGCACATCTAGCCTCAGGCGCGCTTACCAACTGAGCTACGCAACCCACGTGATGTAGTTCTGGACGTTTTCCTTTTGAATCCACTCGGGAAGGACCTTTAGCCCCAGTTGGTAACGCTAAAAGGACCTTTAGTCCCGGTTGGTAACACCAACCTGGACTGACGGTTCACCCTTTAACCCCGGTTGGTGTTACCAACCGGGACTAAAGGTTCATGACCTTTAGTCCGGGTTGGTAATACCAACCGGAGCTAAAGATTCACCTTTAGTCTCGGTTGGTGTTACCAACCGGGACTAAAGGTCTTTAGCCCCGGACGCAAAATTTTGCCGAGACTAAAGCTCAGTTGATAGATCGTCCAAAGGCCTGTTCTCTAGTAGTGTTGTATGGCGGTATCCTAAGGTCGGTTATGTGGGTGTCCAGGTTCAGTGTACTCCGGAGAGGTCGGTTTGGGCCTTCCAAATGAGGAGGAGACGTCCTCCACTCCCCCACACTACAACATGAACACCCCTCTAGCGCTATAGGACAGCCGCCGCCGCATGCCCCTAGGGCCTAGGGTGTGAACCGCTGCCGCCGCTTCCATCTTCTTCACCGTTGGTCCCCCTCCCTCCCCCTTCGGTATCTCGCCGGAGGTCAGAGGGAGTGGGGATCCATCATTTTTAATAAGTTTTCTAGTAGATCGAGTCATCGAGAGTTAGGGTTTCTCCATGCCAAGGACCTTGGTATTGGGGGTGTTTTTCCTCCTCCTCCTCCTCCTTCTTCTCGGCGACGGTGAGGAGGTAGGGTGGATCCGGTCTCTCTATGGTGGCTCTGATGAAGATGAGGGCGACAACTTCGACGTCAACATCTACATCGACAAGACAACATGGATACTTTTG
This sequence comes from Coix lacryma-jobi var. lacryma-jobi, assembly GCA_009763385.1. NCBI lineage: Eukaryota > Viridiplantae > Streptophyta > Magnoliopsida > Poales > Poaceae > Coix > Coix lacryma-jobi. The sequence goes on from CM019829.1 coordinate 118,361,513, forward strand.
TTTTCGGGCTTCGGCATCAAGACGGAGATGATGTCGCCGCCATGGAATAATTTTCTCCAGTCCCTTCTTCGTTTTGTTGTGGTTGGATCTGGCCACGATGAAGGACTAGGGAGAATAATTTTCAGATCGGTCTTCCTCATTCTTCGGTGGCAGAAAGAAGAAGAAGAAAGACACAAGGAAGAAGAAGTTTCTCAACTCTGCCTGCAGAAATGTTGGCCGTCCGTTGGGCATCTGTTCTCAAGCCGAAAACAACTGTTGCCGAGTATTTGCCTGTGCGGTCATCTATACGAAGCGTCAAACAGGTTTGGATTTGAGAGTTTCAGCCTTTCACAGCGTGGGTATAATATAGATGAGAATCAGTTTCTGGATACATATTTTTTCCAGAGTACTTGTAATATGATAATGTACCTAGCTATAATTTAATACAATTCTTGTTTCATCTAAAAAAACACCCCTCTAGCAACGTATAGCCTGCAACAAATCTATGGGCTGCTCGTAACCGTGAGAACGGCTGTTATAACAGTTTATTACTCTGCAGAGTTTGTGCATATTTACCCACAAGCCGTGTTGCCCAGATGCCCGGGGGAATGACCCCCATAACACTACCAAGTTGAGCGGGCAGGGTACACTATGAAGCTTTTTACTCGTTCGTCTAACAAGTTAGGGCCGCTAGGTTTCCTTGGCAGGAAGATGTAGCAAACCCCCCTTTCCTATGGCAAGGCCATCGCAGCTATACACATAGGAACAGGAGCAACCCTACACCCAAATTGGCAAGCCTCTACTGTGCCCTTTTGGGTAACCTCTAACAAGCTAGAAAAGGTCCAGGTTACTAAGCTAAAACTAGAGCCACATACTCATGGTTGCACTGTCAATCCCAGCTTTTGCCAACAGTTAGTTCATTTACCAGTTTGCAACATTCCAAACATAAAATCTAAAGGACCGGAAACGGCGACCAGAGGGGGGTGAATGGGAGCTGTGTTGGCGGTCCTTATCGCCTATTTATAACCGCCAACTCTCACATGAAATCATCACCAAAGTAGAATTAGGGCTTTTATATCTAACAAGTTCCACAAGTTTTGGTGATTCACTTGTCTTGCAGGAGTAATCAAAGAATACCATGAAAAGGCAAAAAGAATACGCTTTTTGACAAGACATAAAATCAAGAAATAAAGGAAGAAGCCCATCAAACTCCAAATCTAGGCTGGAGCCCACCATAACATGAAAAAGCATCAAGTCCACGGCCCACAGGAGAAAGGCGGTGGCGAGGCGAGCCAGCAGGGGTGCACCCGCACCCCTGGTGCGGCCGCACCACCACCGGCGCCCCTCGGGCCCACCTTCCTACGTAGGTTGCACTACTACAGAAAGGGCCTTTAGTCCCGGGTGAAATGGGCCTTTAGTCCCGGGTATTCCAACCGGGACTAAAGGCCCGGACCTTTAGCCCCGGGTGCTTTCAACCGGGGCTAAAGGTCCAGGGAGGAAAAATAAATATGTGTTGTGTGAGATTCGAACTCAGCACATCTAGCCTCAGGCGCGCTTACCAACTGAGCTACGCAACCCACGTGATGTAGTTCTGGACGTTTTCCTTTTGAATCCACTCGGGAAGGACCTTTAGCCCCAGTTGGTAACGCTAAAAGGACCTTTAGTCCCGGTTGGTAACACCAACCTGGACTGACGGTTCACCCTTTAACCCCGGTTGGTGTTACCAACCGGGACTAAAGGTTCATGACCTTTAGTCCGGGTTGGTAATACCAACCGGAGCTAAAGATTCACCTTTAGTCTCGGTTGGTGTTACCAACCGGGACTAAAGGTCTTTAGCCCCGGACGCAAAATTTTGCCGAGACTAAAGCTCAGTTGATAGATCGTCCAAAGGCCTGTTCTCTAGTAGTGTTGTATGGCGGTATCCTAAGGTCGGTTATGTGGGTGTCCAGGTTCAGTGTACTCCGGAGAGGTCGGTTTGGGCCTTCCAAATGAGGAGGAGACGTCCTCCACTCCCCCACACTACAACATGAACACCCCTCTAGCGCTATAGGACAGCCGCCGCCGCATGCCCCTAGGGCCTAGGGTGTGAACCGCCGCCGCCGCTTCCATCTTCTTCACCGTTGGTCCCCCTCCCTCCCCCTTCGGTATCTCGCCGGAGGTCAGAGGGAGTGGGGATCCATCATTTTTAATAAGTTTTCTAGTAGATCGAGTCATCGAGAGTTAGGGTTTCTCCATGCCAAGGACCTTGGTATTGGGGGTGTTTTTCCTCCTCCTCCTCCTCCTTCTTCTCGGCGACGGTGAGGAGGTAGGGTGGATCCGGTCTCTCTATGGTGGCTCTGATGAAGATGAGGGCGACAACTTCGACGTCAACATCTACATCGACAAGACAACATGGATACTTTTGTTTTCGGGCTTCGGCATCAAGACGGAGATGATGTCGCCGCCATGGAATAATTTTCTCCAGTCCCTTCTTCGTTTTGTTGTGGTTGGATCTGGCCACGATGAAGGACTAGGGAGAATAATTTTCAGATCGGTCTTCCTCATTCTTCGGTGGCAGAAAGAAGAAGAAGAAAGACACAAGGAAGAAGAAGTTTCTCAACTCTGCCTGCAGAAATGTTGGCCGTCCGTTGGGCATCTGTTCTCAAGCCGAAAACAACTGTTGCCGAGTATTTGCCTGTGCGGTCATCTATACGAAGCGTCAAACAGGCTTGGATTTGAGAGTTTCAGCCTTTCACAGCGTGGGTATAATATAGATGAGAATCAGTTTCTGGATACATATTTTTTCCAGAGTACTTGTAATATGATAATGTACCTAGCTATAATTTAATACAATTCTTGTTTCATCTAAAAAAACACCCCTCTAGCAACGTATAGCCTGCAACAAATCTATGTAGTGTTGCATGCCGAGTCCCCTTGGTTAACAACTGCCACGCCATTAACCGTGACGGGCGCCTGGGCGATCAGGTGGCCAGGCCGGCCACCCAATAACCATGACGGCCAGGTCAAAGGCCCTGTCACGGTTAATTATTGCAGGGTGTCATGCAAAATAATTTATGTAGTAGTGACGTAACGACGCGTGAGTCTACAAAAATCAGGGGCTGACTTCAACATCTTGTTTTATAGATGGTGGCAAAATCAGGTGTGGTGGCCGTTGTTTTCTCCAATGTAACCTAAGATCTTGCCACGCAGGTTTATTTCCCCTACAGATCGATCTGTAGATTGGATGCAGGATGGTTTCTGATTACCTGATCAACGGCGTGATATTGTTGTAGTTGTAGATATGGGCAATGCTACGGTACATCCTTTACCTACCAGGAGGTAATATCTCAAGCAAATCTGGACCATTGATTTTTAGAATATTTTGAATTAGCCATTTAATTAATTAAGGAAAATAAAAAGGAAACATTGTCAAGATAACCGATAGTGCCTTCTTTGCATGCACGACTTCCTTTTTCTTCCTTACCGTGGTGTCTCCTTACTTCTTTTGTAGCACCTATCTAAAAACAAAGTACAGATAAATTGATTGTATTTTATCTTTTTTTCGTTTTATAAATTTTGTAATTTCTGTTTACAAATACTGTACATTGAAATATTAAGTTAGTTTTATTTATGTTTGATATATTAATAAAAACTAAAATATTTATTAACAATTTTGTTCTTTAAACCAAATTTGTACGTGCATAAATATGGTCCTACTAAAATAGTTGATATATCAGAATACAAATTGATATTGTATAAAGCATAAAATTTCATATGCATTGTAACGTACGTATATTAATGGGCACCTATGCACGTGTCACATATATATGTGTATAAAAATTAGGTAGTTTGTGTTAATTAAATTTTATCATATCTAAAGTTATACCAATAAAAAGATTTTACCACATTCAATGGATCATGCATGCACTAAATAGGGATTTTTATGTCTAAATTTTCTTTATTTATCATATCTTACAAAATTAAAAATAAAATAAATATATATTTTAGCTATTACCTCTAAAGAAGTAATAGATGGTTTTAGCCATCCGATCTAATTAAATGGACGACTCACAGTTATTTAGAGGTACCGTAGCAAATCTATGTAGATATAGCTAAGGAACTGCCAAGGTGTGGTGTGCTCTCTTGATTGTTGATTGTAGTTGTATCTTCTTTCCCTTGGTTTGCATTTTCAATCTCTGTCCACCTCTCGTGTACTCTGCCACAGAACAGATCAGCCACGAACAATGGCAAGGTGGAATCGCTCAGTTTAGACTGATGGTAACCTCCTGATGTGGTAATTGTTTTTAAACCCCCCCCCCCTCCCCCCCTTATTATTATTTTTTAATTTCCATAACTTTGACTTTATATAGGAGTGGATAGCTGCATTAGTCTGTGTTCCCATTCGGTTAACTATGCAGGTTTGTCAGAGTTCACTTCACCATTTGAGTATCCCAGAAATATTGTGGGGCCTTTAATTGCAGCTTCTCGGGTATATGAATATACTTTTCCTACCACCTTGTTGACGCTCACTATTGCTCATAATTAACCATCAACTAATGCATGAAATGACACTAAATGAATCACAAAGCATAATTGTAGGGTTTGACACTGACAAGTTCCACGAGTTTTGGTGCTCTCACTTGTTTTGTAGGACATCCATATTTTTACCATATAAAAGTATCTCAAGTGATGAAACAGCGCACACCATTGCGAAGACCTCGTTGAGACGATCAAAACAGACATATGATTTGTTATATTTGGAGTCCCGGAGCGAGAGTCCTCGATGGATACGACTTGGAAGATTCTAGAACATTCCAGAAGACACGAGAAGGCGACCCAAGGAAGGCGGGGCCCACCTGTCATAGAGGCAGACCGGCCGGTCTCCCTCCTGGACCGACCGGTCTGGTGTAGGGCCCAAACTCGCCCCCCTTCGCGTGACGCACTCCAACTGACCTCTTCGACGCGTTTTGGCCCATTAAGGCCCATGTGCATATGGCGAAGGATTTAGTCCCACATCGCTTGCCCAAGGTGGAGGGGAGGCCAGGAGCCCGTATATAATAAACCCAGGACCCCCTGAGGCAACACATCATCATGGAGTTGTAGAGGCGTCCCTCGAATGGATAACCTCTCTTCTCTATGTAATTAGGTTTAGATTTTCCAATGTAATAGCTTAGCTCTAGTCGGGAGTTAGGGAGAGCGGAGCTGCGCTTCGGTTCTGGAGGAGTCTTCAGAGTTTTGGTATGTCTTTGTATATTTTCTTTGTAAGACTTATGCTTTAATATATTTATCTTCTCTATTTACTTTATGCTTTATTATATGATTAGTATAGTTGTTATATCTTGGCATGGGATCTTTGTTCGTATTGAGTGTTCTAGTTATTCATGGTAATTAGAGTAGTAATCATTAGTGTAGACGCGGTGTCTAGGGTAGTGTTTACCTGAGTTTGCGCCCAATCCTCCGGTTAGTTGTGGTAGCTACAGGGGTGACAGCTTTGTAGATTGTTATAATCCACCATGTTAGGATTGGTGTTCCGTAGAGCTTTTGGCAGCCTTCCCCTGACTACTTTCTTCCCGGTCTTTTTCGAGAGTCAGAAAGGTACTGTTGCTCCAAAGTGCCAATGTGTATAACTGCTATATCTTTTCATCTTTGTTGCCTTAGAACCCAAGTAATAGAGAAGTATATAGGAACCTTGATCTCTCCCGTTGTCCTCCCACTATAGTTATCTAGTTATCATTAAATTATGCTTTATGTGCTTCATTTATTATCATATCATATATCATTCACTCCTGCTTTAGTCTAATAAGTACTCTAAGTTAGTAGATGCATGATAGTGAGTTATCAGATTCTTGACCCTAGCTTCCCTGTGGTAAAATATAAATAACGATCCTGGAATACTCCTGGTAAAATGCTACAATGGTGTTCTGTGCGCTTGCGGAATCTTTCATATTCTATTTGCACTAACAAATGTCAACAAGCATTTTTGGCGCCGTTACCGGGGAAGCTATTGGTGTAAAGATTTTGATAATGATCTTGATGTCTGCTAATTTTGTGTACCACTAGCTTTAGTAGGATTGCCCCTTGTTCTGTTGAGTGTGGAATAGACAGGACATTAGACGCCGTTTCGACCTTATGGCGAGCTTCCACAACAATGAAGAACCCAGGGTGCCTGAACATTTAAGATCCATCATTAACTCTGGAACCCTGCCATCTCACAGGTTTGTGTATACATATATGTTATTGTAATCATGTGTAGATTGGAGAAAAGGTCATCGTCACAACAATTCAACTCTTATCCCATATGATGGATATTTATGCTGCGTCACTGACAATTCCCAGTTGTGAGTCATGGTAAGTATGATCAAGGTGAGACAGTCCTGCTCATGGACTTTAAACTTTATGAGTAGTTATCTTTTTAATTCCTTGCATTCCACTGCATGTTTACTTTGAATCATCCTTGCATCCACTCCATTTAGTTTATGTTTTCTCATATCAAGTTCCTTGCATGCATTCATGTCATCTGCATCTAAAAAAATATTAAAGAAAAAAAAAAGAAAAAAAAATTCCTCGCTGTGATCATACTCTGTCATCTCTATTTGAATAAATCCCTTTTATGCTTTCATGCTACCTTTGTTTATGCTAGTATATTTTGGTTTGAAGGTACTTCCCTAGGGTACTTTCATAGGCTTTTTAAATTAAGCGTGGTGCTTAGGTTAAATAGTCTACCTTAATCAAATTAGACACGGAGTTTGGTTTGATTATTGATCTAAAATTATCTTGTGTAGACATTGCATATTTTGTTGGACTAACCCCTGCAGAGAACTCTAAATACATTTTGGGAAAGTCTTGAGATGAATTCACATCAGAGATGAAGTAAGGCATACGGTGAACTGCATAATGAAGACTCAACTCATTCATCATGGATGAAAGAACTGTGAGTATTAAAGTTTATTTCAATTTATCTTCTACTGCAAGTATCTTGCCTTGAACCATGTTAAAATGCAGCCAACCCATAAAATGCTAGTCCATTCTAAAGTAATCCTAAAATCATGTTTTCATTAGCATGGATGAATAACACATAAGTTGTGGATAACAACCCATGTTTCACATTCAGTACAATCCTTCGGGTATGTGTCCACTAACATTTTGTAGGAGATGAGATTTGCTTGTTCATGGTGTGAACTTAAAGATCCAAAACCCAACCCGTGAATAGACAAAACTCATCATCAGACAACTCACTAGTGATGTCGAAGGCAGCCAAGCTTTGAGCCATCCCAAGGCCTAAGCCAGGACACTTATGACGAGTAGGATGCAACTCACCCCGTAAGGGTCAATCTATGCCTACGCTCATAATTGTCGAAGACATCAACACCGACACCAACAACAAATATCAGAGTGACGATATGCCACTACATTATAACATCTGTGAGTCATCCGAAGGATTTGTTGATGGTTCACTATGAAGACAAGCAGTGGAAGTTCTCCTCACTTCTAATCATTGCAACACAAGAGCTAGTTTGAGGGATGAGGTGGATCAACTTCAACAACAACAAGGTCTACAATTTCAACTCATGAACACATTGTTGAAGAAATTTGGGCATCCACCTACATCACAAGCCAGCTTGGGGGAGACACAATTCTGTTGTCCAGATCTGCTTCACGATCAAGGGTAGGAAGGAGAAATCCAGCTTCAAGACACTTTGATCTCCTACTCATCACTTTGATCAGTACAAGCCGCTAGACACTACCCCAATCAAGAAGAAGAAAAATGATCCATCACTCATTCTTGGAGGATCGTGGTCATCTATGTCGAACCTTGAGACGTCCACTTTTGGATCTTCGATCAAAAGGGTCGCTGCTTCTTTAACAAATACACCATTTATGAGCAGCCGAAGGAAACAAAGAGAAGACGTTGACTCAACCGACAAAGGAAGAACCGACTACCAGGAATTGAGGGGGGCATCATGAAGGATGAAGCCACTGCACTGCAAGAACTCAAAGATGGAGAGATAGTACCCGAGCCTAAAAACCAAGAGAATAGTTGACAAAGTCTCTATCGTTTGGACCTGTTGAGAACAAGACTCAGCTGGCCCACTGTGAGATTAGCAAGAGAAGACAAGCTAGTCATGAACAACAACCAGCTAAACAAGAGAAGCTTCCACAAGGTGATTTGACACCATCACTCTTCAATGATAAGCAACATTTCAAGGTAATTGACCATCACTTTAAAAGCTTCTCCTTGTTTCTGGTCTCCGTATACATAAAGAACCAAACATGTTTAAGTTGCACCTCACTTGATCCAACCTAATCAACTCAACATGTTCAGTTCTTTACTCTTTGTTCTTAGCTTTACTCTCTGGAATCTCACTATCTTAATTAAATGAGCTAAAATGTTGTGCATCCAACCTTTGGAAGATGATATATCACAATCATCAACACATTATGCATAGATTATCCTTCCTTGGGTTAAGTAATCTGATATGTTAAATATTTTATGATGCTACTTTCATGCTCATCTTTTGATCCTATCACTCATGTTAAGATTAAATAGAACACATAAACAACAAGTTCATCTTGTTCAATGTGCCTAAGGTTAGAGAAGAATGAACAAAACTTTTGGTTCTGTTGGTGTTTTTCCACTAACAGAGCCCATGCACTTGATCTCTACCTTGTCTTTATGAGCAGGACACACTCTTGAGCAAAACATGGAGAAGTTTGTCACTCCCAAATTCTACAGAGTGAAGGTCCTAGATCTACAAGAACATGCACACTGAGCATGATGCTGCCAGCGTCCACAATTAACGCTTCATTTCAAACTACTGGACGAACAAATAACATGAGTGACACCATATCAAGAGGTATAAACAAGAAGGAATGGTGGAAGACATCGTAGTCAGAATTAGAGGTCATGAAGTCCCCACAGACTTCTTGATCCTCGATATGAGAAGACGATGATGTCCACCTCATCCAAGGAAGACCATTCCTCTACGCTACAAGTACAATCATCTACAAGAGGAAATCCATTTTTCACTTTCCTGGAGAAAAGGCACGATGCAACTTCATCAGCTACATGCCCAATGAAGCACCTAAGAAGAACAGAAGTGAAAGACGCCGCTCTCAATGCCAAAGAAGACAAACTATCAACAATAGAGAGGCTAATCACGAAGAAGAAGCTATCGACACTGTCCCAGAAAAGAAAGAAGAAAAACCTCAAGACAGTGAACCACAGGAAGTGAATACTCAGACCAAGAAAGTATGGAAGAAAAAGTCTGCACCTCAGAGGTACAATCAATAACAACTTTCCAAACGTCTGACATACCTTGGGAGGTCTGAACCAAGCGAAGGTTCGGTTCGTCGGACCTAAATATCCGAACCTTCGCCAAAAGTTTTGTTGTCTATTTGAGTTTCATAGGATCTGAAAGACCAAGAAAAGCTGACAAGCAAGTGGATGTTCCATTCACTGTTGGAGCATTATTTCAACAAACATCAATATCAATCAAAGCTCCGACAGAGGAAACACATTTCCACCGCCAGTGCGCTACATGGCAAGATTGAACGACTACGTCAGCATTCAGCTTGGGGGAAAGCACCCCCGTGTATCCAGGTAAGTATCCTTATCGTCTTAAGTTTTCTTTCTATACGTAAATAAAATAAAATGAAAAAATGTGGGCACATGAAGGCTCACCATTAATTAAAAAGAAAAAAATATATGAGCACATGAAGGCTCAACGCTACTAAGGGAACCGGCTGTCGGTGTTTGTTGACCGGCAACTCGTCTTGAGTAATCTCAGACGATTTGTTCAGTGGGGATCGGCGTTCGTAGGACTCGGCGAATACACAGGGATAGCGATTTATACTGGTTCAGGCCGCTAAATAGCGTAATACCTTACGTCCAGTGCGGCGTGTGCCTTGTGTATTGTTGTGATTCAGTGTTCGATCCTCTAGGACCTGCGCCCGGTTCCCCTTATATATCCGGGTGAGCCTCAGCGCAGACCGAGTCCTAGCCGGTTACGACAGTGGAGTCCTATTCTAATTACAGGACTTCCATTTACAACTCGGCTAAGTTACAAACTAGAGTCCTAATCCAAGTACATTGTGTTACAAGTCTTCGGATCTCTAAAAGTCATCCCAGATTAGTCGGAGTAATCATCGATAGATGATATCTCTGACATCCTGGTCTGTCAAGCCCCCGAGCTCTTCATCAATTCTTCACGATGTTACCTTCTAGTTTCTTCTTGAGAATCCCCGAGTAATGTCTTGAGAAATCCTGAAGTGCTCTGAAGTTTAAAGAATTTCCATGGCGTGCACTTTTCTCAAAAAAGTGCACCCTATGGGTGTAGCCCCCGAGCCTCTTGTTGTTTACAATAACTTTGATAATCTTTTTAGAGCCTTGTCCAAGTAATTCTTGAATAAGAAAAAACATTTCCTTTATAGATTATACCCTGTAGCCCCCGAGCCTGAGGTCCGAGTACTGTAGTACTCGGTGCTTGGGATCTTCGAAAAAGGTATCCTATCAAGGTCTTGAGAAGTCGGACCATGACACCATTGTATTGCTTAAACCGTCCGAGTAATAAATACTCAGCTTTAGGTGGGTAATGTTCTCAACAAACATCCCGTATCACCCCCCACTGAATAAAAATTACCATGAGTCCAGCAATAATTGACTGGTGACTGTTCCAACTGTGCGCAATAATGATGTTTGTCGTTTTCTGCAACTGCAAACTTTGTCGTCTTCGTCTTGAAGTGCGTGTGAGAATCGGCTCTGTTACCCATGCCGAGCTTCACATGCACCACAGTACATTGGTTGAATTATTGGTCCAGCAATCACTCTTGTTGATGAACCTGGTCTATAGACCTAGAAGAAACCGCCTATAAATACCCTGCCTGGGAAGCAAAGAGCTCATATCTTTCGAGAGTGTAGAACTTCTTATTAGTTCCATGGGTATTGTAATAGCAGTAGCTGAGATGATCGAGCCCCTGGGTGTCTTCCTTCTGTAGAATAGATGAAGTGCCCAGAAGAACTCTTGTGAAAGGACCATCCATTAGGGTGGTTTCCAAGTGGTCGCGAGTAGAGGGACACAGAGGTGCGCCTAAAAGAACTCTTGTGACTACCACTCGTAGATAACCTTGGAGTCACAGGTTGTCAAAAGGGCGGCGAGGGTGATGGTCTTCACCGAGTTCCTTGAGTACTGGGGTGGTACCAAAGACCCACCTTGGGATGCACTGAAAAGATAGTGTCTACCCAAGGTTCTGTGTCTCCTTTACTGCGTCTCACTGAACCCGGTCCTTGGTGCAATAAGCATCAAGGCTATGTACCTTGAATTCACTAGAGTAGCGTTTTACACCTTGATTGTACTTCTGTTGAAAGTTGTTGTATCTCAAGATGTTTCCATGTATCTCTGTTGTAATTCCGAGTAATAATAACAAAGATCCGGGTACTTGGAATACTGTCCGAGACCTCTGTCTTGTTTTCCGAGTACTAAATGTATATTGCGGAAGAAGAAGCTTGTCTGTTTACTGTATTCCTGTTCTCCATCTCTAACGCCGTCTGACACGTACTCCCAGCCGTTAGGGTTTTAGACGGTTCCATGACGCCGTTGAGAAAAGATGAACAGGTGCCAAAACAGATCTATAATAAGCCGCCACCGGGCTTGTGCTTTCCTCTCACTTTCATCAAGCCATTGCCTTCAGAGCTAGAAATCCCTTAGCCATCTCTCAGTGAATGCGTAGAAAATCTCTCGTTAGTAACATGGGTCCCAAGAGGCAGTCTGCAGCAGAGAAGAGAAAGGCTAGGATCACCATCACCGGAAAGCCTAAGCATCCGAACCCGCCAACTGATGTCTTGGCGTGGAAGAAGCCGGACACCACCCTAGCGGAACTGGCGTTCCTGGCGCAGCAAGGATTGCTACGGGCGCAACCACTTGATGGATGGAGGGTACCCACTGATCATCGCGCTCCTGCCCCCAACACCACGGAGATCGTGATGTTCAAGTCCTTCGTGGAGCGGGGATTGGGGCTTCCAGCTTCGGACTTCTTTCGTGGATTGCTGCATTACTATGGTTTGACTCTGAACCATATTACTCCCAATGCGGTTCTTCATATTGCAATCTTCACCCATCTTTGTGAAGCTTTTCTGGGGATATGTCCCTCTATTACCCTTTTCCGCTACTTTTTCTGGTTTAAGTGTCAACCTAGTGACGCTAATACCGATGTAGTCGGAGGGGCTAGTCTCCAGGTTAGATTGGAAGTAGCCAATCAATATATAACTGTTGAGTTGTCAGACTCCGTACGAGACTGGGCTGCTGGGTGGTTCTATATGGGTAACCCACCTCCAGCTCTTCGTCGTCATGATGGATGGCCACCACAGAAGTGCCGTGAATGGAAGGAGAAGCTCACAAGTGAAGAAGTAGGGGCTATCCAACCACTCCTTATTATGATAGACGCATTGATAATCAATGGGCTAACCGGATACACTGTCGTTCAAGACTTTGTTGCCTGGCGCATCCACCCGCTTCAGGAGCGAGCCAACTTTGGGTTCGAATACCTGGGTAAGAACGACCCGGGTTGCCACGCTGTCGAGCAATTGGCGGACTGCGAAGTCCTCTGGAGAGTGAACTAGCTACTTAAGAGCCATGAACATCTTGCTCCAGTGATTACATCCTTCTCCGCCATTAATCCTCCTCCTCAGGTAAGTACTTAATTTGTCGTGTCGTCAAGGCTCGGAATAGATATCCTTCTGACCTGACTAGATATCCTTCTGTTTTTTAGGGCCAGGGGAGAGATAACAATGATTGCCCTCCACTGCCTCCGGCAACTGAAGAAGGCGAAGGCATCATTTTGGAAGGTCCCGTCAGAAGTGAGGATCTTCCTAACAAACCAAGTTCGCCTGAAGATCTTGACTGGCTTGACACAGAATCAACTGACTCTGATGTCCTGCTTATAGACCCAGAGGCTGAGGGTAGCCGGAAGAGGTCGCCGACTCCTCAACTAGAAGTCGGAGGACCCGTCCTTAAGAAGGTTCGCACTGGTAATCGTCGTGCTTGTCGAAAAGTTCTTTTATCTCAAGAATTGTCTGATAAGCACTATAAGTCGGGTGCTCCTGGTAAGGGAAAACCCGAGTACTTTGTAGTCCTTTTGAGTGTTGATGGTCTCTTATCTTATATATGTCGCTGTATCAGATGCTGGGACGACGCTAGGGACTTCAAGCAGCGTGGTGTCTGATAAACCTCCGACTTCAGACCCGCTTCTTGGACAGCCGCTCTTGAAGCTACCAAAGCCTTTGAAGCTCGTGAAGTAAGTTTTCAGCTTTGTAGAGTGTACACAGAGTTCTGATACTGACATGTATACTTGTCTGCTTGCAGGAAGGCAAAACCAGGTGCAACAGCCTCGAGTACCGTTCCTGATCCTCAGGCGGTAGAGGAGTCGGAGCCGCTGGCCAAGGATGACTCCAGCGTGCCGCCAACATTTAGTCAGGTAGATGCGCTGCCTGACTCTTCTTCGTCCAAGTCTCGGGCCGATGCTGCTCCTGACGCGGATACTCTTCCATTGCCTCAGGTTGGTTGGCCGTACTCCATCTTTCATTCTCCCGCTCAATTGGAGTTTCACCGAGTGTGGAATGACTGGTTTTTTCGTACACGACAGCCGGACGAACCTATCCTGGACATGGTCCTGACGGAGATACATGTAGAGGGCTCAGCTTGTCAGGAGGGGAGATCTTTAGATGCACCCGAGTCCTCACGCCAAGGAGCTACTCTTGACGTATCCGGGTATGACCAGGATCTTACTCGGCTGAAGGAGCTGAGGGATCAGGTGAGGGCTCCTTTTGAAGCTCTTCACCAATTTGTTGAGGTAAGAGTCTCAATCTCTTCTTGTTATACTGTAAACTCATCCGAGTACTCACGATATTATTGTATTGTAGTCCTTTGACTTCAAGGTTAGAGATCAAGTCACCCGGATCCGCCAGGAGCTGTCTCGTGAAAACCAAGAGCTCCGGGACTATATTGCCCAGGACCAAATTAGTCAGAAGGTAGCCACCTAGGTTTTGCATAATCGCATTAATGAACTCCAAGGCAACCTCAAGGAAGTGGTAGCGGAGCGTGACGCTGCTAACGACCGAGAGGTTGGGCTGATATCCAAGTCGGCTGCCATGGAACAGAAGTTGAAGGAGCTCAAGAAGAGTTCTAAAAAGCAGCTTGAAGGTATACTTGGAGTTTCTGTGTCGTTTTGCTCCATAATATTAGTTGGATGACATGAAAACTGACTGTTTGTGTATGCAGATGCAAATAAGCTGGCTTCTAGGTGGCAGAATGCCTTCAACCGGAAGCAAGCAGAGCTTGAAGAGGTATTTGCTAATGCGCAGAGTACTCTTCAAGAAGCCAAATTGATGCGTGAGGGTGCTGACCGGGACCTTCTGCCGGTTTTGAAGTCTACAAAGGAGTCGGCGGAGTCCTTGAAGGCCTTGGAGCGTGCTGTCGAGCCCCTGCTCAACATGATTCCGGCGCCAGCAGGAGTCGAGGAGACTTTGATTGAGCGGGCCAAGGCTGCACCTGGATGACTGGCACAATACATCAAAGATATGTTGATTTCCATGGTGCAAGGCCTGATGGCGACGCTGCGGCTTCATCTGCCATCCTTCGACTTGTCTGCTTTGATGACTCTTCCTGAGGACAAAGGCGACGAGGACCTTGCGGCAATGCAAGAGGAGGTGAAGGCCGCCGCGGAGGAGTACTCACAGATATTAGATCTTGTAGAGTAGTCTAGACTCCTCAGTCTCTGCAGCTTGTATCTCCTGAAAACAATTATTATAAGATATCAAAAATATTGGTTACTTTTGAATCTTGTGAATTGCATATATGTCCAACTCCATATTGCGGCAAATTTATTTGGCAATGGGTTGAGTTTATTTGTTGTGGATGTATGACCAGGCGTCTGACTAGACGAGTCTATCCGAGTGCTCGCTAGCACTTTAGTTTGGGTCGTGTGACTTCGTTTCTCTAACCATTGTGTAGAGAACTTAGTCTTGCCCGAGTACTACTCTTAGTACCCTTGTTCAAGGGATAATTCCGATCAGGCACCTCTTGAAGGACCGTAGTGTTGGTTCCTTCAGGGTGGATCGTATCCTATTGGGGATCGCAGCTTGGGTGCGAATGTAGGTGGACCTCTGTCCAGGATGTATGTAACAGGGTGAGTACTATCCCGCCTTGTTACGCCTTATAAGAACTCGTCTCCGCTATGGTGGATTCCATATTCGCTATAGGCTGATAGCCGGGTGTTAAGCCGTACTACCTTGTGAGTTGTATTGAGCTCGAAGCTCGTAACTCAAGTGTGGTTTCCGCTGAACCAATCTATCCGAGTAATATTATATATTAGTCGGAGGTAAGCCCTGCTATTGCAGAGACTGTTATGCGACTGAATAGTCATGATGAGGTGTAGAAAATAGCCTGGATAAAAGTTCTTATGTCATATGAACTTCAAACTTTATTAATATCCGACTAGTAAATACAGTTGCCCTGAGTCAAGATTGTAGCGAAGTCCTTAAGTATGGAATTTCTTCAAGTGCTCAATATTCCATGAATTTGACAATGGAGATCCATCTTCAGTGACTAGCTCAAATGACCTGGGTCTTGTTACTTTGGATACAATATAAGGACCCTCCCATGGACTCATGAGCTTGTGACGTCCAACGGTGTTCTGAATTTTCTTTAACACCATGTCGCCTACTTGGAAGGTGCGGTGATGGACGTTTTTATCATAATAGCGCCTCATCCCTTGAAGGTATCTTGCTGATTGAAAAAGTGCGGTTAGTCGGGCTTCTTCAATGCTGTCGACTTCTAACCGTCTGGTATCATCAGCTTCGCCTTCGTTATACTGCTCTGTTCGTGGGGGGTTCCAGATTAAGTCAGCCGGTAGGATTGCTTCAGTGCCATATACCAGGAAGAAAGGTGTTTGGCCAGTCGCCCAACTTCGTTGTGTTCGTAGCCCCCAAACTACCTTAGGCAATTCTTCAACCCACTTTCCGCCGTGATCTTTTAGGAGGTCAAACAGCCTTGGTTTTAACTCGGTGAGAATCAGGGCGTTTGCTCTTTCAACTTGGCCATTGGACTGTGGGTGAGCTACTGATGCATAGTCTATCTAGATTCCAGAGTTGCTAGCCCATGACTTGAATTCGATAGCCGTAAAGGGGGACCCAAGATCAGTGATGATTCTGTGCGGCATGCCAAAGCGGTGAAAGATGCTCTGCATGAATTGGACTGACTTGGAAGCATTGAATTTGACCAAGGGCATGTACTCGATCCATTTTGTGAATTTGTCGATTGCAACGTAGATGTATTCGAATCCGCCTGGGGCGCGCTTGAGAGGACCCACCATATCGAGTCCCCAGCATGAGAAGGGCCATGACGGAGGGATGCATATCAGCTCATGTGCGGGTACATGCTGCTGCTTGGCAAAGAACTGGCAGGATTGACAGCGGCGGACTAAGTCTTCTGCGTCTTTTAAAGCTGAAGGCCAGTAGTATCCTGACCTGAAGATTTTTCCGACTAGTGTCCTTGAGGCTGCGTGATTACCGCAGCACCCAGAGTGGACTTCATTCAGGATTTCCCTGCCTTCTTCTGGTGCAATACATTTGAGGAGGACCCCTGATGAAGCTCCGCGTCGATACAGCTTATCCCCGACTAGAACATAGTTTTTGCTACGTATGGTGACTTGCTCTGCTGTAGTTTTGTCGCTTGGTAGCTTATGTTCTTTGAAGTAATCAATGAAAACTCGTGTCCAGTCGGGTGCTAGAGATAGGACCTGGGTTGCGGGTTCTGGCTCGAACTCCTCCTCCTCTTGGATTGAAGGCTTGGATAACTCATGTACAAAGGTACCACTAGGAACTTGTGCTCTGTCAGAACCCAATTTCGCGAGTATATCTGCTGCCACGTTGAGATCCCGGGTAACATGAATGAGTTCCAGTCCTGCAAAGTGTTTTTCCAGCTTGCGTACTTCAGCACAATAGGCGTTCATTGTTTCCTTGGTACAGTCCCAGTCTTTATTAACTTGGTGAATGACCACGGAAGAATCACCATAGACTAATAGCCGCTTAATTCCCAAAGTGACTGCTAGTTTAAGTCCGTGGAGCAGTGCCTCATATTCTGCTTCATTGTTGGTGGCTGGCCACAATATTTGCAGAACGTATTTGAGCTGTTCGCCAGCGAGTGATACAAGAAGGACTCCGGCTCCTGCTCCTTCGAGTTTTAGGGACCCATCGATGTATATCTTCCAATGATCGGGAGTAGCATTGTCTCTAGTCTGCTGTATTTCAGTCCATTCGGCGACAAAATCAGCTAGGGCCTAAGACTTGATAGCTTTCCTTGGAGTGAACTTGATGTTGAGTGCCCCTAATTCAACTGCCCACATGGAAATCCTTCCAGTAGCATCACGGTTGTGAAGGATTTCTCCTAAAGGAAAATCCGTGACTACCGTGATCTCATGAGCTTCGACGTAGTGCCGCAGCTTTCTTGAGGATATGAGTAAAGCATAGAGCAGTTTTTGTACTTGCGGGTACCTGACCTTCGAGTCAGATAGTACCTCGCTGATGTAATAAATTGGTCGTTGGGTGTTGTAGGTGTGCTTGTCGTCTTTGCGCTCCACCACGATTGCTGTGCTGACAACGTGTGTGGTAGTTGCAATATACAGCATCATCGGTTCCCTGGGCTCCGGCGACGTCAGTATGGGTGAATTGATAAGGTAGCCTTTGAGTTGTTTAAAAGCTCTGTCCGCTTCATCCGTCCACTGAAATTTGTCGCCGGCTTTTAAGCAATTTGAAGAAAGGCGATCCCTTTTCTTCGAGCCGTGAGATAAATCGATTTAACGCAGCCATGCACCCGGTGAGTTTCTGAACATCTTGGACAGAGGTAGGCGGCTTCATGTTGATGATAGCTGTGATCTGCTTTTGACTAGCCTCGATGCCTCGATGACTAACGAGGAATCCGAGTAACTGCCCTGAGGGTACCCCGAAGACGCATTTGGTTGGATTGAGTCTCCATTGATACGCACGTAATCAGTTGAAGGTTTCCTCTAGGTCTGATATCAGGGTAGTCGGATCCTTTGTTTTTATGACTACATCATCAACATAAGCTTCTGCATTGCGGCCAATCTGATCACCCATGCAATCTTGGATGGCGCGTTGATAAGTAGCCCCCGCGTTCTTTAGTCCAAAGGACATAGTTTTGTAACAGTATGCTCCAAAAGGAGTAATGAACGATGTCTTGGGTTGGTCTTCTTCTTTGAGGGCAATCTGATGGTACCCGGAGTAGCAATCCAGAAAAGAGAGTAAGGCGGAGCCTGCGGTGGCATCAACTATTTGGTCTATCCTTGGTAATCCGAAGGGATCCTTTGGACAATGCCTGTTGAGGTCTGTGTTGTCGACACACATGCGCCACTCAGCAGAGTTCTTCTTCTTGACTAGCACTGGGTTAGCTAACCACTTGGGGTGGAGGATTTCTGTGATGAATCCGGCCGCGAGTAGCTTGGCTATTTCTTTCTTGATTGCCTCTTTCTTCTCTGGTGAAAATCGTCGTAATCTTTGCTTGATAGGTCTAGAGCCTTCCTTTAACTCTAATCTTTGCTCAGCCAAGTTCCTTGGGACCCCAGGCATGTCTGCTGGTTTCCAAGCAAATATGTCTTTGTTTGCTCTAAGGAACTTGGTGAGCGCGAGTTCCTATTCTTCAGATAGGTGAGCACTGATAACCGCTGTCTTGGAAGGATCACCGGTTTCCAGGTCAATGGCTTTTGTGGAGACTTCTGCTGATGGTTGAATAGTACCCACCTTCTTGGTTGGGATTTCTGAATCTCCAGGCTTGGTATTAAGCACCATCTGAGCGAGTTCTTGTACTTCCAGGGCGAGTTGAGCTTTTTCAGCGATGTGGACAGCCTCTGTGTCGCAATCAAATGACCGCTTCAAGTCGCCTCTGAAGGTTAAGATTCCTTTGGGACCCGACATCTTCAATAAGAGGTACAGGTAGTGGGGTACTGCCATAAACTTGGCAATAGCAGGTCGCCCGAATATGGCGTGATACGATGATTCGATGATTCAAAGTCGGCTACCTCAAAACTGACGTACTCCGTTCTGTAATTGATCGGAGTTCCAAAAGTGACGGGTAGTATAATCCTTCCGAGTGGTACAGCCGCTTTTCCGGGTACTATGCCGTACAAAGGAGCGGTTGATGGTGTGAGCTGGGTTGCAAGATCTAGATTCATCTTTCGTAGGGTGCTTGCAAAGATAACATTGAGTCCTGCTCCGCCATCGATGAGTACCCTACCAAGTGTATATCCAGCGACCGTGGGGTCCAAAACTAGCGGGTAATGGCCTGCATTGGAAACACTGGTCCATTGATCTGCTCTGGAGAAATTAATCGGATGTTCGGACCAGTCGAGGTATTTGGGTGTCGCTGGTTCGGTGGACATGATCTCTCGTAGGGAAAGCTTCTGAAGCCTCTTGTTGTCGCTGGTAGTTACTCCCCCAAAGATGACATTAATAGTTCCTTTGGGGTGCTGAAAGCCACCGGCGTCCTGTTGAGGATCCTCAGCTGTCTTCTTGCCTTTGTCTTTCTTGTTCTTGTTGAAGTCGGAGTTCAAGCCTCGCTCCTTGAGCTGTCGGCAGTGCCTTGCTTGATGTCCGCCTTTCGGATGGAAGGGGCAGGGTCCGTCGAGTAAGTCATCAAAGGTGAATGGCTTGTTTCCCTTCTTCTGAGGCTCCATGGAAGCAACAGTATTATCTCCTGCCCTTTTCCGGGTATTTTGCTGTGGGGCCTGGTTGCCTCTCAGGTTGTTTCCTCGATCACCTTGCGTGTTTCTATCGGGGAAGCGTTCCTGTGTGCGTTCCTCTGTCGCCATCATGGAGTTTACAGCCCGATGGAACTCGTCAGCGGTGGTCGGGTCCTGCTTGATGAAATCTTTGTAATTGTACCATTCGCAAATGCCGTTGCCAAAGAGGTCAATTACTTCTCTGTCTGTGATGTCGGATACTGTAGAGCGGATTTCTGAGAATCGTCTATAGTACTCCCGCATTGATTCGTTTTTCTGTTGCTTGCAGGTTCTAAGCTTAGTCCGGGGGTCTGATCTTTCAGGGACACCAGCAAAGTTTTCAACGAAGATACGATGTAGTTGTTCCTAGGAGTCAATGGACTCGGGTTTAAGCCTATCGAACCAAGCAAGCGGCATTGTCTCTAGAGCCATTGGGAGGTAGAGTGCTTTGACGTCGTTGCTTCCACCAGCTAGCTCGACTGCTTGAGCATACAGCCTGAGCCACCATTTAGGTTCTGTCTTCCCGTCGTACTTGGAGTAGTTCCCGGGTTTGTATTTTCGCGGGAACGAGACTGCTCGAAGCCTTTGGGAAAAGCAGGGGAAGCGATCAACTACGTCGGATGCTGCAACTGTGATTCCTCTGTATGAAGATTCGGCTCCTCCCTCAGCTTGGTCGGGTACGCGGTGGCCCAGACGGCTCCTCGCTGGGATACGACCGAGTCGCTCTTGAACCGGCCGCCTCTGGCTCGGGTGAGATGAAGCTTGCTCATCAGCTAGGGATTCAAGATTCTGCCCCCGTAGTTGGAGTGCGGTAGTCTGAAGCATGACCAGTCGTCGCTCTTCGTTAGGGGTGCGATTGGTCTTGGCTCCCATCTCCGTAGCTAGAGCTAGTATGTTTTGATAGGGAGTCTGGAAGACTTTATGGCCGGCGACCCTCATGAACTCGGGTTCAAGGTTGCGAGAACAATCAGGGCGCCGTCTGTTAAGATCATCCTGGGAGTGATTTTCTTCAGTGCGAGCTTGACGCTCTGCCTCTGCTTCTAGACGCCTCCGGGTGTTGTACTCTTCTAGTCGTGCATTGTAGCGATCTACAGCTTCTTTGCGGTGAGTTGCTCGCCTTCTGCGGGCCTCCTTAGCTTGATTCCTTCGGATTCTTTCAGCTTTCAAGGACTCGGTTTCCCCGGGTCCTTCCGGATCATTGTCAGAAATCATACTCAGAGTTTCATCGTCTTGAAAGACATCTGGTGGGGTTGGTGGTCGTAGAGATGACTGATGCCCTGCCATGAAGACTTCACGAGTGTAGCCCTAGTTTGATGATCCCGGTGTTACTGATTCCAAAGTAGAAGTGCTGGAGATTAGTTCCGTTGTGGAGTCGTGTTCCTCAAAAGGGAGCTGATGTCCGTGCTGGTATGGAAGTTGCTGGTCAATTGTGCCAACCAGTCTAGCCGGGGCAGGCTGAATTGGCCAATGGACAATGTTACCCTCCTTGGTAGAGCTGAAAACGAGTCCTTGCTGAGCTCTCGTCAAAGGTATCTGGTGATACTCTTTGAATCCTGCACTGATCAGGTTTTGGAAGTTTTCAGCAGAGTTCCGCAGCCCAAAGGTGATGCCATAGCTGGTGTCCGGGTCCTTTGCTTCAGACTTTGAGTTGGAGTAGGAGTCGGGCGCTTCTGCATGGTCCCCAGGGTTCTGCGGGTCTTGGATTGCTAGATTTGCTAGGCTCTGGGCGAGATCTTCTGTCTTTGGTGTGGCTTGCAGCGTCGATTCAGTGTCAAGCTGCCTGTGCAGCTTTCCTTGATCATCCGCAATGCAAGTCCATGAGCCAAAAACGAAAATTGATCCCGCCGAGAACATGTTGTCGTGGTTCGCCGGGCTCTTGGTCGTCGAATCGCCGAAAGCCCCTACCTGGCGCGCCAGCTGTCGGTGTTTGTTGACCGGCAACTCGTCTTGAGTAATCTCAGACGATTTGTTCGGTGGGGATCGGCGTTCGTAGGACTCGGCGAGTACACAGGGACAGCGATTATACTGGTTCAGACCGCTAAATAGCGTAATATCTTACGTCCAGTGCGGCGTGTGCCTTGTGTATTGTTGTGATTTAGTGTTCGATCCTCTAGGACCTGCGCCCGGTTCCCCTTATATATTCGGGTGAGCCTCAGCGCAGACCGAGTCCTAGCCAGTTATGACAGTGGAGTCCTATTCTAATTACAGGACTTCCTTTTACAACTCGGCTAAGTTACAAACTAGAGTCCTAATCAAGTACATTGTGTTACAAGTCTTCGGATCTCTAAAAGTCATCCCAGATTAGTCGGAGTAATCATCGATAGATGATATCTCTGACATCTTGGTCCGTCACCGGCTTGGGGAAGACCAACCCCGTTATCTTCGTAATCCAGGTATGTCTTATTCACTATCTTAGTTATTTATAATAAGTGTGTGTTAGATTAAATAAATAGTGTGTTAAGTTTGTTTTAAAAAGTTGATAATAAAAGAAGAACTCTCTCTCTAATCTTTTACATGGAAATGATGAATAGTTGCTCTATCTAATTTTTTTCAAGTACCTAGCCTTCAAAGCATGAGTTCTCCTGATTAATAATGATGCTGAAAAATGAAATTAAATATATGGGTAGTAAATGCTTGATCCAGAGTCTAGGTAATTGACAGATATGATATGTGATGATCTGAGCTGCTATTATCTTGTTCTAAACAACACTAGAGTTCTGGAGATTTCTCAATATTAATATGACTAATAATTGCATTGAGTTAAATTAAGCTTTGTTGACCCTATGAGAAGTTATCATGCTATTGAATTGAGATCACTTACACATTTCATCCATCTTCCGCATAAATGCTCATGATTATCTATTCTTATCCTCTCAAAAGTTTTTTTGGAAGCATATGGCTATTGAAAAAAAAGAAAAAAAATCCGAGGAAATAAAAAGGGACAAGTGTCCAAACCTTAAAAAGATAGATCGCGAGGAAATAAAAAGGGACAAGTGTCCGGAACCTCAAAAAAAAAGAAAAAAAGAAAAAAAAGAAGAGAAAAAAAGAGAATATGAGAAAAAATGGGCACGTGCCCACGAGTAGAATTAGCCTGATAGCCATGTGTCTCTGATAAACAAAAGAGAGTGATATATTTCAAAAGAGCATCCGACTCCATTTTCCATACACATGCACTTCTCGATTCAATGCTGTGGTTTACTTTCTCTTTGGATCCATTGTTTAATTTGACAACATATGTTCTTAAGCTTTTTGAAAATTCATAAAAAAAACTCCGGGATAATGGTGAAGTAAAAGAGCTAGAGACATAGTGCTTGATTTGATCGTTCTATCTTTCAATTACTCAAGATTCAAAGTAAAGTACTAAGCCCTGTGATAAATAATATAATATCTTTTCTAATCTAAATGAGAACTTTTGTTTGAATGCTTGTGTGCTTGTTAAGAAATATAGATATTGCAGCAACTCTTGATCCATTGTTGAGATTGGCTTTGCTTGGGACTAGCAAAGGGTAAGCTTGGGGGAACTTGTTGACGCTCACTATTGCTCATAATTAACCATCAACTAATGCATGAAATGACACTAAATGAATCACAAAGCATAGTTGTAGGGTTTGAAACTGACAAGTTCCACGAGTTTTGGTGCTCTCACTTGTTTTGTAGGACATCCATATTTTTACCATATAAAAGTATCTCAAGTGATGAAACAACGCACACCATTGCGAAGACCTCGTTGAGACGATCGAAACAGACATATGATTTGTTATATTTGGAGTCCCGGAGCGAGAGTCCTCGATGGATACAACTTGGAAGATTCTAGAACATTCCAGAAGACACGAGAAGGCGACCCATGGAAGGCGGGGCCCACCTATCATAGAGGCAGACCGGCCGGTCTCCCTCCTGGACCGACCGGTCTGGTGTAGGGCCCAAACTCGCCCCCCCCCTTCGCGTGACGCACTCCAATCGACCTCTTCGACGCGTTTTGGCCCATTAAGGCCCATGTGCATATGGCGAAAGATTTAGTCCCACATCGCTTGCCCAAGGTGGAGGGGAGGCCAGGAGCCCCTATATAATAAACCCAGGACCCCCTGAGGCAACACATCATCATGGAGTTGTAGAGGCGTCCCTCGAATGGATAACCTCTCTTCTCTATGTAATTAGGTTTAGATTTTCCAATGTAATAGCTTAGCTCTAGTCGGGAGTTAGGGAGAGCGGAGCTGCGCTTCGGTTCCGGAGGAGTCTTCAGAGTTTTGGTATGTCTTTGTATATTTTCTTTGTAAGACTTATGCTTTAATATATTTATCTTCTCTATTTACTTTATGCTTTATTATATGATTAGTATAGTTGTTATATCTTGGCATGGGATCTTTGTTCGTATTGAGTGTTCTAGTTATTCATGGTAATTAGAGTAGTAATCATTAGTGTAGACGCGTTGTCTAGGCTAGTGTTTACCTGAGTTTGCGCCCAATCCTCCGGTTAGTTGTGGTAGCTACAGGGGTGACAGCTTTGTAGATTATTATAATCCACCACGTTAGGATTGGTGTTCCGTAGAGCTTTTGGCACCCTTCCCCTGACTACTTTCTTCCCAGTCTTTTTCGAGAGTCAGGAAGGTACTGTTGCTCCAAAGTGCCAATGTGTATAACTGCTATATCTTTTCATCTTTGTTGCCTTAGAACCCAAGTAATGGAGAAGTATATAGGAACCTTCATCTCTCCCGTTGTCCTCCCACTATAGTTATCTAGTTATCATTGAATTATCCTTTATGTGCTTCATTTGTTATCATATCATATATCATTCACTCCTGCTTTAGTCTAATAAGTACTCTAAGTTAGTAGATGCATGATAGTGAGTTATCAGATTCTTGACCCTAGCTTCCCTGTGGTAAAATATAAATAACGATCCTGGAATACTCCCGGTAAAATGCTACGACGGTGTTCTGTGCGCTTGCGGAATCTTTCATATTCTATTTGCACTAACAAACGTCAACACACCTATATAGTGTTTACCATATTTTTGTACTTTTATCATTGAGGATTGTCTATATTTTGGCTGATTCACCTGGCAAGTATGAGTATCATACTAGATGAGGATTTAAATATGAGTATTTTTCTAAAACAAATATATATATTGATATGTAAATCTGGATTATCTCAAGATTAATTTGTACATATAGAAATATGGAAGTTTCATATATAGCTTCAGAGATCAACAATTGCCTTCTTTGGAAATATGTACATTTTAGAGAAATCAATTCTTCTCAGATTGTGGTTGTTGAGGCCCACCGGATTGGAGGTCTTGCTTGGCTTTTCTGGATAATGGATGGCAAACCTATTTATCTTTGATTGATCTGCTATAAAATTGACAAAAATAATCTAATCTCAAGCAGGATGCTGGTGAGATTTAAAATTTCTAAAATTATAGATGTAAATCCTTACACACTAGAAAAATATGCCTACCTGTACATTCCATTGAACTCATGTGTCTGAAATTTTCCACCTTATCATCAGTAGTCTGTACTCAGTAAATTTGATTTTATGTTTGTGCTGGTGCAGACACTAGATTCGAGCGTTCAAATTTTGTACGGTATTTTTTTATAACTAATTATGATTTTACTTCTAAGTGTGATATTAAAGTAATCCAATATTTATTTGTAGGTCGAGAAGATAAATGGATGGTCACATTAGTGGAATGCTAGACTAAACTAAAGGAACAAGAAAGGAGGGCTGCTGGCATCTGCAACTCCAACAGTTTGCTAAAACTCACTTGCCAAATCTATAGTTTTGCCAAGTCTCAAAACCAAATTCCAAATAAAAAAAGAGGTCTTCTCCAACAGTTTGCTATTTGGGCTTGGCAAAAGAACTTGACATCCTAGAATTTTTGCCAAAATAATAAAATTGAGCCTCCAACAAGTTGGCAAAACTAGTTGGCAAATTGGGATACACGTGATGCCAAGCGATGGAGGACTTGGCATATTTGGCAAGTGAAGGGGGAATTTTACCAAGCTTGCCAAATTGCCAAGTACTTTTGCCAAGTTGTTGGAGGAGGTTTTTTATGGTTTTGGCAAAAATCCTAGGATGCCAAGTGGTTTTGCCAAACTGTTGGAGTTGCTCGAGATATCATTTTATATTCTATATTAGACTCCCATAGGAACTTGTACTTTAAACAAAAATTGTATCATGAATTATGTACGTGGATGGTGCTCATTGTAAAGAAATAAATTATTTATAATATATGGTTGAGTGTGCTTATTTTCTATGCGTCAATTAGTGTTGCATTTTTTAATTAAATTGTACAAGAATTATCCGTATGTTTATCTCAAAAAATAAATATTTATGATATTAATAATTGTGTGATTTACTCCTTGCAGCATATAAGTGTTGCAACAAACTAAATCTAAATGTTGCAACAAACTAAATCTAAATGTTGCAACCAACCATAGAAGTAATTTGTCCATGGTTTGTACAAACACATATAAGCGTTGCTATACAATATTCTTATGCGTTGTAACTTTGCAACAATTATTAGTATATCTTACCAATGGATTAATATGTGTTGCAATAGATCCTTGCAACGCCACTTTAGGCAACACATATTAGATGTGTTGGTATAGACCCTTCCAACACGTATATGGACTTTTAGCAACGCATATTTGCGTTGCAAAAGGGAGTGTCATATTCACCTCCACTATATATAGAGGCCCTCTCCATCATCATAGGCGTCATCTAAATAGAGATTATACACACCACAAGGAGTCCTCTTCACCATATTACCAAGATGTAGTAGTAGAATAGCTCTAGTTGAGAGTGAGGGAGAGATGCTCAAGTTCTGGAGGAGTCCTCGGAGGATCGGTATAATCTTGTATCGCTTCTTTGTAAGACTCGAGTATTCATTATATTTATCTTCTCTAATTACTTGAATCACTTACATGGTTATCTAGTTCTTAACTTATGTTTTAGCTAAAGTATGGTTAGTTTAATGTCTTGCACCTTGGCATGGGATCTCCGCACGACCGACTGCTCTAATTATTATATGTGGCTAGAGTAGTAATCGGTAGTATAGACGTGGAGGTTGCGCCCAACCCTACGGATAGTTGTGGTAGCCCCAGGGATGACAGCTCTGACCAGGCCTTTGTATTCCACCATGTTCGGGTTGGTGTTTCGTGCAGCTTTTGGCAGCCTTCTCCCGGATACCCCTTCCCAGTCTCTTCGAGAACCGGAAAGTAATTGCTGCTCCAAAGTGTTATGGTCTGATCATTATGCTAGATCTTTGCTTTAGTTAATCCCTTTGGTTTGATCTAGACTAGAACCATAGTAATGGAGAAGTATATAGGAACCTTGAACTCTTCTGATGATCTTCCAACTGTGCTTGTCTGCTCTTTATCTTTCCGGTGTATCATTCATCTATCAAACATATATGCTACCACTTACCCTCACTTTAATCTAGTCGGTACACTACTTAGTAGCTACGTGATTGTTAGTTATTAAACTCTTTACACATTAGGTATAAATACGATACCCCGGAATACTCCTGGGTGAAAGCTACAACGGTATCTGTGCGCTTGCGGATTTGTCTGTATGCGTTACACATATCAACTGGCTTTCTGGCACCGTTGCCGGAGATAGGGTTTAACTCTATTCTTGGTAGCGGCGCTAAGAAATGCCAACAAGCTTTATGGCGCCGTTGTCGAGGAAGTAATTGGCGTAAAGAATTTAATATGTGACCTTGATATCTGCTAATCTAGTTTGTCGCTATCTTTTGTGGGTATTTAAAAAAAATCACGAGCTTAGGGTGCCCAATCTTTCATGACACAATCAAACGTTCACCCTGTCATCTCATAGGTAGATATATACTTGTATACATACTAACCCTATGCAGATGGAGAGAAGGTCGCCGTCAAGAGTAATAAAAACATCATTGGTGACGGACGACTACACCACATCACTCACAATCCAATCATAGATGTTGAGTGATGATGAATCGATCAAGGTATGTGAGAACCAATAAAAATATTTTCATTGTTATTTTCTTTTCACCACTGCATGTTTGTTTATTTCATCATATCTAGTGCTTTCTTTGGGTGGCTCCTAGTCTTTGTGCTGTATTCGGGCGCCATGCCTAGTCTAGCTAGATGACAATTTTATTGTTATCAATCTATTTGGTGCTCTTAGTCTAGCTTTGCAGTAGACGGATGTGAAATAAGATCATATGTTGGTTTTGCCAGTTGATATGATATCGTTAGATGGTCCGTGCTACGAGGAAAAAGCTAGAGCCTAGATTTTGCATGCATATCACTTGCTTGATTAGAATTTCTTGTTTCAACCCATGGCATATTTGTTTAAATGCTTTCATTCACCCATCCCATTTGCATCTGCATTACATAAAAAAATGGTTTTCTGATTTTATATTCCAAGTTTGAACATATGAACCCACGATTGTAACGTTCAAGCGAGGGGCGATCCATCGACCGGCTCGAAGGCACGGTCCACAGACAAACCAAACACAGGACCGGCTGGAAGGCACGGTCAACCACCAACGACACAAACTCAACAACTGACACCCGACCACATGGAGTAGCACATATCCATAGCACAAGAATAGACCGGCACGAAGGCACGGCGCTAGTGTTGACGGTTACTAACAATACTTGAATAAATGCCAAAAAGAATTACCAACTTAGAAATAGGAGGTTTAAACTGACAAATTCCATGAGTTTTGGTGATTCTATATTTTCCATGGAATAAACAGGAAAACAGGACTAAATTGCTTCTCTAGGAAGGAATCCGACGTAGATTACTCCACCGCCAAGTCAGGAATTCTCCAGAAGACTCCAGAGGACTCCACGAGGCGGGGCACCTCGAGACACCGATAGGTGGGACCGACCGGTCTGGTGGGCCACCGGTCGGTTGGGTCCCAAGCCCCCACGCCTCCTCCTTCTGGAACCTTCCTCCACCGACCCTGAGGACTCATCTCCACCGTACCTGAAGTCGGTTTGATCCAACAGTCGCGGTTCCACGCCCAGGGCTATATAACCAGACCCCTGACCCCCCTCCAAAACAGAAGAGAAGAGAAGTTCAGATCTTCAGATAAGAGTAGAACTAGGGTTTCTAGAGAGAGAGAATTAGAGCTCTACTTCAAGTTTAGGGTTTAGTCTAGCTAGGTTTAAGTAGAGGCAGGTGATTTTGTCGGCATCTCCGGCTAGAAGCTTCGTCTGAGTCTCCGGATCGCTGTCGAAGATTCGGTAATTTGTATCTTTATTCGACTTTGTGCTACATTAATATATTTCAGTTTATTCAGTTCAAGAGTTTATTCTAGTTATATATTTCATATAGATCTAATCATGATAGAGTTTATGATCCTATTCGTAAAGTAATTAACTTTATTCTGGATAGAGTTAAGTGGTCAAACTGATGTAGACGTGGTGTTTAGGCCTAGATTACCTGTGAATACATCCTATGCTCTGGGTCGAGAGGTAGATCGCAGGAGTGACAGTCCTGTTGAGTCCTTTGTAGTCCTCCCTCCAAGTGTAGACCTTAGTAGGATGCGGTTGCAAGTTAGAATTCATTACTTTGTTCTTGATTCTAATTTAGTAATGTCCCTTGATCATGAATGATAGATTAATTAGCTATAAATGATTGTATATTAACTAGAGTAATCACTAGGCTTAGTAAATGTGAAGTAACTTAGGATTCAAATCTCTTAATTAATCTCCTGACTGCTCTATTTGATTCATGTAGTTCGCTTTATCTATAGAATTCCCATTATCATTATTATTCACTATTTATCTTTATCTTGTCTTACCCCTGTTTAGACATGTGAGTAGTTAATGAATGAATAGTATCAATTATCTCCACTGTCATTAGATCACATTGTGGCCAATTGTTTCCCACTTCACTGTTTCCCTTGGTAAAATATAAATAACGATACCTAGACAACCTAGGTGAAATGCTGCTACAACAGGTATATTTATCTGTGCTCTTGCGGATAAATATTTGTTCATATCTTATTGAGCTACTGTCACAAATGAATTACATTTTTAGTATCATGTTGGGGATGACAACTTGACATTAAGTGATGCTAGGAGTGTCCTATATATTTCTAAGGGCTTTTGCTAGAATCAGTTCTTTAAAGTTTATTATGAGCAATTGCATTAAGAAGTGTCAACAAGCATTTTTGGCGCCGTTGCCGGGTAATCGCAGCGGAAGCCACCGGGAACCAACTGGGAGCCACTCAACAAACCAGTGGAAATAAAACCTATTAGGAATCTAACATGACAAAGGAGATTAATCAACTACTCATTCATTAACTTGTACCTCTGTCTTAGCAGGCTTACCCTTGTTTTTCTTTGTTTATACCATATACAGGGTAACACAGGTTCAGTTGTGATTCATCACTTACAAATCAACAATCAACTAGACCATGTGGAAGATCAACACCAGTAGTGAAGCCATGGCCATCATGACTCTGCTGGAGTACTCTACTCCAAGTGTCAGGAACATTCGTACCAGACCTACACTCCAGACGAACAACCTTGAGTTCAAGCTCAAGCCAAGTCTTATCAACATGGTGCAAGCTACTACATTTGGTGGAAAGGAAGAAGAAGATGCAACTGCTCATCTACAAGATTTCTTGGAGATTGGAAGCACGATCATCATCAAGGACGTTCCCTAGGACATCATACTTCTTCGTCTCTTTCCCTTCTCACTGAAAGGAAAAGCGAAGCAGTGGTTCTGTGCAAACATGGACAACATCAAGACATGGGAGAAATGTTTAGTGGCCTTTCTATCAAGATTTTTTCCAATTAGCAAAATCAATATCTTAAGGGGAAAGATTTGAAACTTTCAGCAACAAAAAGGAGAGATTATTCCAGAAGCTTGGGAGCATTTTCAGGAACAAATCTTAAGATGTCCACATCATGGAATAGGAAACGAATTACTCATGCAACTGTTTTATCATGAATTATTACCAAGAACACGTGAGCAACTTGATGCCACTGCTGAAGGATCATTCATGTCACTCACTTTTGGAAAAGCAGAATGTCTAATGGATAAGATAGCTGAGAATCAGGGCTGGAAACAAGGTACTACTCAATGTTGTTACTAGATTGAAGAAGCTCCAGAAGAAGTGTGTGCACTGTCAACCAAGATGGATATACTTATGGATTGGCTCACTCAAAGAGCCATCTACAAGGAAGAACGTCAAGCTATTCAAGACGCATTTAATGCTCAAACTGGAAGTGGAGAGTATTTGGGAATAGAATTCCCCGAAGATCAAGAAGAGGCTAACATTATTAACAACTCTACCACTCTACACAAGCAAGGATGGCGCCAACAACAACCTCCCAAACCTGATAAGTACACCAGTAATTCTTCCAATTCTAAGCAACCTACTTTAAGACATTTAAATTTAGAACAAGCTAGAATAAATGATAGCATTACTAAAAGACTTGCTTTAAATGATAAGACTCTTGAAAATATAAATGCTAAGATGGATGAATTTTCTTCTGCCATTAAGGATCAACTCAATTATAATAAAAGAATAGAAACTCAACTATCACATTTGGCTGCTGCATTGCCTATTACCACTAACCATGAGCAGATTAAGGGGATCACCACTAGACGTGGGAAGTCCACTCGAGATCCGCCATACTCAGAAGGAATACAAAGAAGACAGGCAGCACCAGTGACACCCTCGAGGGCAAAAGAAAGGGATGATGAAGTTCAGAAGACTCAAGTGCAAAATGAAGAGATACAAATGGATTTTCAAGACACCAATGTTCTACCATTTCCACGCAGAAAATCGAAACGTCAAGCTGGATGCGCAGTTCAGTAAGTTTGTTGAAGTAATTCAGAAATTATATATCAATATTCCTCTGCTAGATGCATTACATGTACCCACCTACTTAAAAACAAACGACCACGGCCAACCACTGAAGTAATCGAGCTGACAGAAGAGTGTAGTGCGGCTATCCTCAATCAAACACCAGAGAAGAAGGACCCAGGATGCCCCACTATTGAGTGCTCAACTGAGAATCAATGGTTTAGCAACGCACTGTGTGATCTTGGAGCCAATGTTACCGTGATGCCTGCATCAGTCTACTATAAGCTCAACCACTCAGCACTTGTGCCAACACCGATGTGTCTTCAGCTTGCTGATCAATCACTGAGATACCCAATAGGAATTGCTGAAAATATTCCAGTCAAGAATTGAAAGTTCTTTGTAGCAGTAGACTTTGTGGTACTAGACATGCACCCGGATTCAAAAGTATCACTCATTCTAGGAAGACCATTTTTTAGCACCGCCAAGGCCCAAATTGATGTCGGAGCTGGCGAGATCAAGTTCACCATAAATGGAAAAGAAGAAAAGTTCTCATTCAAACCACGGCCCGAACAATGCTCAACTCTAGAAAACCATGAAGCACAAGAAGCAAGACTGTTGTCTCCAAAAGTGGAGACCCATCAAGAAGAATAAAGAAGACTGGAGAGTCCAATTCGGTGGAATTTAAACCCCGAACCTTCGCCGGAGGTAACTCGGTAGTTATCAGTATTTATTTTTTCACTTCATATTTATTTACTCATGCATAGGAAAACAAAATAAAAATTAACATCATCATTGCATCATAAAATTGGCCCCATGTAATTAATATTTACGAACCCCGTAAGTATTATTTACTATAGCAACAAAAACATATAAGAAATTCATCATTAGAATCCTCATTTTCTTTAGTACCATAAAAGCAATTGTCTTTCACATACTTGTATTGTACAAATACGGGAGACATACGGACCCACAAACATCTAGGACCCACATCATATCACTTCAAATTATCACATGCACTCACAACCACTCAATCCACCAACCACCACATGCAACCATCGGCATATACTCCAAAGAGTGGGAAATTGGGTAGGGTAGGTAGGAGAGAAAATCTGAGAGAGGTGGGCCCAGGGAGGGACCGGTCGGTCCCACCACTAGACCGACCGGCCATCCTCACCTCCCCCTATAAAAAGTCAAGCACTCCTCACACTCTCTACACAGTCCACTCTTCAGAAACACTAGTCTCACTTCGAAATTTGAAATTTCAATTTTGAATTCACTTAACACTTCATTTGGGGTAGTTTCTGAGTGAGTGAAGATACGAGATAATAGAGGAAGAAATTTTGAGCTAGTAGCAAGAAGAAAGGGATAGCTAGAGCAAGCAAGAAAATTGATTAAGAGAGGGGAAGTGATGTCCAATTAGTTAATGAACTAGGAGAAGTTGAAATAAATACCAACTTGAACGACTGACTCCTGGACTACTGACTTTTGGACCTCTGACTCTCTGACATTTATTTGCTCTAACCCTCACTTGTTTCACTAGTTTTGTCTGTGTGTTCTCTTGTTTTTGCAGCGAAAATGAGCAACTTTTTAAGAAAGGCGAAGAACACGCTCACGTTTCAATCAACGAGAAGCCGTTCGCGAGCTGGCTCATCACAAGGAGGCTCGGACATGGATACTTCATCCCTGCCTCGATCCTCTACCACGAGCCGGTCCGAGCAACATGATCTTCTTCACGAGAGGCACATCAAGTTTCAGACAACCTACGAGAAGGACCTGCTCAAGCAATACCGAGACAAAGAGTACACCCATACTCCTACCTTTGATTCACAATTTCTTCAAGACACAGGTATGGACTCTGAGTTCGATCTAGTCTTTCATAATATTGGGTGGGAGAACACTTGGGAACTTACCGAGGAGGGTTGTAGATTGCTTACACTAGAATTTCTTTGCACTCTCTCTTCGGACGACACTTATGTCTACTTTAGGCTGTATAATGAACCCTTCACTCTCACATGGAAACAATTCAGTCTAAATTTGGGCTTTCCTGAAAATTGCACGGTAGACATAGATGTTGCCTTGAGAAACTTTGATAGAGATATCTTTTGAGAGGACATTACTGGCAAGAAAACAGACCATCACCCCTGCACTAATGATAAACACAACCCCACTTTAAGAGTAATGCACAAGTGGCTAGGTTTCACTCTTTTTCCTAGGCAAGAGGGTCATATTGTCAGAGTTGAGGAATTAAAACTTATGTATGCCATGGTCAAGAAAACTAAAATCTCACCCATAAAACTCATGGTGGACTACTGGTGGTACATCCACACTCTGCAAGGCCCCATATCTATCACTTCTTGGGTTTCTCGTCTTGCTGGAAATTTAAACTTAAATGGAAATATTGTGTACATCTCCACACCACGACCAATAATAGGTTTCTACTTCTTTAGTCAAGCACATCTCATAAAGAAAAGGGACAACAAACTCTACATGCAATATAAAGGATATACAAATGAATATGAGTTGCCAAACAGATCTCTTGGTCTGTATGTCATGGAAACTTTTGTGCTAGACTTGCAGAGACCTGGTGCGGGAGTAGGAATGAGCCCCTCCGCAAGATTCACCAGAAACACTGCCCCAAGATATCAAGGAGAAGATGCTGCAACACCTGGACTGGCTTACACTCACTATCAAGGATTCGAACGAGCTGGACCATCTATGTCACACCATCAAGCCTGGGAAGACAATACCGCCTACGAGCCACATACACCACAAGGATCATGGGGACAAGGAAACTTTCACAATTACACTCCACCACAACGCGAAGAGGATACCATGTATGACTTTCAAGGAGGACGTATGTCTTTCTCTGGGAGAGGCGTTCATGATGCCACTCATCATCCATACTCCTACCATGCCACCCATGGTTACCCAGAACATCAGCCATACCACCATTCTTCGTACCACAGAGAGCCCCACTTTCAGAGCATCAACACTCATCTCACTCATCTTGAGACGGGTCAAGAAGACGTGCGCCACACTCTTGAAGAGATACATCATCAAGGCGCTCAGAAGAACAAGAACTTCTGCTACCTCGTCGAACACATGGGAATTACTCCACCACAGCCGCCACCGCCGTACGAGTGAAGCTAGTTTGGGGCAGGACCCCCTGTTCCCGAGGTAAGTATGTTGTACCCCTCTATTTGTTATTTATTTGAGTTTAGTATTGTTAGCTAGTATTTGTTTAGTAAAATAAAATAAACTTGAAGTAGAATAAAATGAAAAAAAACTGCTTTATACCTCTAAAGTACATAGCCTCAACTGTAGAATCATTCCTTTTAATTTTTAAATCTCATAAACAATGAAGAAATGATCTTAGCCAAGGTTGGGATAGTTGAGAATTAGAGACGACAAAGTCTGAGCTGCTATTTATCTTGTTCTTAGTTCCAATGAATCTCCAAAAATTTAATTTTGAAAACTTCAAACACTTGATGAGAACCTGTATGACATAATAATTATTCCTACCTAAAGCCTGATAATAAATGATTCATAATTTAAGACTATTTACTCTGTTCTAAGTTTTTAGCTATGGTAGAGAGATTTATCATGCTCTTAAGATCCAGTTTCTATAAATATAAAAGATTCACTCTTCCAAAGTATTATTGTGTTAGAGGCATGGGACTATGCAAAAATACGATAAGAGGAAAGAAAAAGGGACAAGTGTCCGATTACCTCAAAAAGAAAAAAAAGAGAGAATTGTGATAAAAATATGAAAGGAAAAAGAATGATAGCCCATGGTCCCTCTAATTACAATATGCCAGTAAGAGTTGACAAATTTAAAAGTTTCAAATACTTGATCTAAGGGTATCTCTCCCTAAGCTTTGGACTTTGACTTAGTAAAGTGTGCTATTAATATATATATATATATATAATAAATTGAGAGATGTCATACAGAGGTTCTCTGAGCTTTTATTGTGAAAACCATTACAAAACTCCAGAGAAAAGTTGGGATGAGGAATTTGAGACATAGTGCTTGACTTGATTGTTTCTGACTTTCAATTATTCTGAGCTAAGGTAAAAGATTAGATCTCATTGGTTAAGGGAACATGTGAAAATTCTTCCAACTTCTTTTCAAGAAAGTTTTCGGTTGATGGCTTGTATTTAAGATGGATATTAAAGTAGTTCACAGATGTACTCTCTGAAGGACCGAATTGGTGACTAGAGGGGGGTGAATGGGAGCCTCAAATTTCTTCTCGAGAAACGATGACCCTTGTCCCAGAAAATCACCCCAAAAGCGAAGACTCAAACAACCGGTGAGTTCACGACCTACGAATAGGTGGATACCCTAGGATATGTCCTAGAGGTACAGCGGAACTACCGAAGAATCCCCAAAACCAAGGGCTAAAGCAATGGGGCAAAACAGCACAAGCAAGCTCCAAGAACAATCGAACCTCCGATAACGGAACACCCCACTCCTATGGAGAAGAGGAAAGTGTTCGACCAAAACTACTTAGGCCAACTGGTGGCAAAAGCACCTTGGAAAGATCCTTATGAAGTTAGGAAACTAACGCAACAGACGGATCTCAAATCGGAGCTCGAGCGCCAAAGATACAGACGCTAGAACCAACGAAACTCCGAAAGCGGAACACTTAACTCCTATGGAGAAAAGGAAGTGTCTGACCAAAAATACTTTTACAAATGGTGACAAAAGTACTTTGGAATGATCCTTAAGAAGTTAGGAAACCAACGCAACAAACGGATCACAAATCGGAGCTCGTACGCAAAAGATACGGACGAAATCAGCAAAACTGTGCAGTGGCGGACAGTCCGCTAGTGAACCGTGGACAGTCCGCTATTGAACCCCGGACAGTCCGGGAATGAGTCCCGGACAGTCCGCTGTTCAAAAATGAAAACAGCGACCTCGCTGCCGGTGAACAGCCCCGACCCCCGGACAGTCCGGGGATGAGTCCCGGACAGTCCGCCACTGTCTAGAAAACCCAAAAACAGCTCGGGACAAAACCAAAATTGATTGGATCTTCACCAAATCGAACGGGGCTGCAACCAAACTTCTCCCAAGTGTTCTTCTACGTGTTGGGAAGCTAATCCTAGGATATCATCGCTCCAAACCAAATAATCCAAGAGAAATCGGAAGAACACTAGAAAAGAGGAAAGAACGAAGAACGAACGCGATTTCGACCCGATCTATGTGCTCGTGAGGTTAGAGAAGAAATCCTTCGGTGGAAAGAAGGAGCTCATGACATAGAACAATTTGATTCAAACGAGATCGCAAATAGTCGCTCGGAGAAGGAGGACAAGGCAAATCTCCGGGAAGGGAAAAACCAAAACGTGAAGAACAAAAACGCGAATCGATCCAAATTTCAGCCAACACAAGAGGAGTAAGAAATTGATCCTTGGATTGCTACGTGATGATGAATTGTGTAGCACACTGTGTCGGGTTGCGGATACATGGGTGTATGTCGAGTCTCTGAGTGATGAGTGATTGTCAACTGGGATAATGCGCATGTTCTTTGGCTTGTGTTGTGCAGGTGTCGAGCACGGAGACAGTGATCAGAGGCAAGGTGAAGGTCAAGTAGAGACGTGCCGTGCCGATGGACCGAGAGTGGCGAAGGGCGGACGTGAGGCTTGGACTGAGGGACCGATGGCCCGAGGATCAGCCGTGGTGGCTGGCAGCCTGGGACAGCGACGAGCGAAGACTTGCGGGCATGGTGTTGCTTGGGTCGAGGACCTGGGGACACGTGTCGGTGGACGGGGTGCACGGGCAGTGCATCCCCTCTACAGCTTCGGTTTGGTGGTAGAGCCAGAGAAAAACCATCGGGTGGACGGTTTCCAGGTTTGGGCCTCAAAACCTGGGTGCTGCGGGTTTGCTGAGTTGGGGCCACAAAACTCAGGCTACGGTGGGCTGGTTTTCCGGTTTGGGCCTCAAAACCGGGGGTTGGTCTTGAAGGCTGGCTTCCCGGTTTGGGCCTCAAAACCGGGGGCAGAGTCCGTGAAAAGGACGAGCGGAGCGGTGGCGGCACGTGGCGGCAATCGGTGAGGTTGCGTCGATGCAACGCTACCAGTTGTGCGGGCGTGGCCGTCGGATCCACCTACCATCGAGTTGGTCCAGAATAACCCTAGGGTTTAGCTGGTTCGCTTTGTAAGTAGTTAGGGGTAGAGTGGGAATTAGGAATAGTTAGAATTAGGATAAGTAGGGGGAGACACCCACCTCCCCATTTATCTCAGTCATTTGCTCTTTGCTTCTAGGTTTTTCTGCTCTCCCTCTCCCCTACTGTAGCGAACCTGAGATCCACAGAGAAGAGAACAATACCTCTGTGCCCGTGAGATTTTTGAGGAAGTGAGACCGTAATCTCACTGTTGTAGCGTGTGGTAGCCACACGGTTGCAAATTCGTTGTTGTGATTCGTGTTTTGCTTGTGTTCTTCGCGGGTTGCTTTTCTCCATGTTTTTCCCGTTGATCGATCTCTCTACTCGGTGCGTCTTTTGCAAATCCATTTGAACTGAGTTGTTCTAGATCGTGAGGCACTTCTTTCCACCGAAGGAAATCATCTCTAACCTCACGAGCTAGTAGATCGGTCGATTTTCGTTTTGGATCGAGTTTGTTCCTTTTGTCCTGAATTCTTCCAATTCACCGATTTGGAGTTAGGTTCGAGCCATGATCTCTTTGGGATAGCTCACTAACCTCCTTGGAACTCCTCATACCAAGTCTAAGCCTTAGTGCTTTTGATTCGGAGGAGATCGGGTGATTTTCGCGGAAGAACAGTGCAGTATCGGGACCATCGGACGCTGTGTTCTTGAGCATCAGACGCTGAGTCGTTTCCATCGGAGCATCCGGTGCCACGTGTCGTCTGACAGTGTTTTTGAAGGAGCATCGGACGCTGACCATCGGAGCGTCCGTTGCCATCGGACGCGCCGGGGGTCTAGCATCGGACGCTAGGGTTTCACTGTAGCAGCGTCCGATGCCAGTCCAGTAACGTTCCAGAGAGGTCCTGTTTGCATCGGATGCGTCCGGTGCTTGGCCATCGGACGCTGCCAGCGTCCGATGCAGTGATTTCTTCACTGTTTCGTCCGCGGTTTGATCGTTCGACTTCGGATTTGGTTTTGGGTTTTTGCGTTGGATTTCTGACTTCATGCTCTACAGAAATCTGCACTGATTTGTTCGTAGCTTGTTCGTTTGGCTTTGGATTTGAGATCCGACTTTTGCGTTGGATTCCCGGTTTTCGTGCTCTACAAAAATCGGGGCTCCCGCATTGCGAAATAGCCTAAATCCCCCTCGCATTTCTCGGGGGAGGTTGAGGTTACCCAAAGTCCATCCTGTCACTAGTTGACTTGCGTGAACTTGGGTGAGAACCCGTCTCTATGAGTCATTCAAGCGAGAGTATGAGAACTTTCGACATATGCCTGGCGAGAGCATAGAAAGTTTATTCGCTCGCTTTCAGGTGATTATCAACAGGATGAGGGCTAACAAGGAGCTGTTGCCTTTCGACGATCATGAGAGGGCTTTGAAGCTTTTGCATACTCTTGATCGATCGGTGTGGGATTCCAAGGTTCAGGCGATCATCGAATCGCCTAACTATGAGACCCTCACGTGCGACGAGCTCTTTAGTAAGCTCAAGTCCAGTGAGATCGATGCCATGGCGAGGGCTTCTTATGAAAATCCTTCTGGCCCGTCGATGGCTTTGCTTTCTGGCTCTTCTGCTAACCCCTCTGGAGGCTTTGCTTTGCATTCTCTTCTTTCTGTCACAAAGGAGCAGTTGGAGCCTTTGGGAGACGACGAGTTGGCTTTGCTTGCCAACCGGTTCTCGCGGTTCCACAACAACCGCATGAACCGTCACCGCGGAGGAGGACACTCAGGATGCTATGAGTGCGGCGACCCCGACCACTTCATTGCCAACTGTCCCAAGAAGAACAAGCATTCTGGGAAGGGCGATTATGGGCACAAGTACGACTCCGGCAAGCGCAAGGAGAAGTACGTCCCCGCGAAGCACAAGCGGAAGGGCGGCTTCAACAAGGAGTACATCAAGACCAAGTACTTGGAGAAGGCCCAGGCTGAGCAGCGTGCGTTCTTCGCCACGCTCAGCGACGTCGACGACTCGGATGACGACTGCGCTTCCTCAAGCGACGACGAGTCCGAGAAGAAGAAGAGGATCGAGGACAAGCTCAACGGCCTCTACTTCTTCGCCGACGACAAAGGCTTCTGTACCATGGCCCTCAGCAAGGAGGTCGGCGGCGACACTCCTCGGGACGACGACGACGACGACGACACCTCCCAGGTATCTCTGACCCCCGATGAGTTGTCTGCTGAGGTCGAGAAGCTTACTGCCGCCTTGCTTAGTCAGGATAAGCTGCTTAGGCATGCCGCTAGAGAGCGCAAGGAGTTTAGGCAGAAGTGGGAGGACACGGTGAAGGAGCTTGAGTTTGCCAAGTCCACCGTGGTCGTGTCTGAGGATGCCGAGTGCGAGATGTGCACCACGCACATGACTGACCTTCTCACATTGAGAGGTAAGTATGCTACTTTGGTTGGGGAGGTGGATGAGCTCCGGACTAGACCCATGCTGTTGGGTGCGTGCAAGACTTGTCCTGTCCTGCAATCCGAGTTGGCAGAGAAGAATGCCAAGATTGTGTCTCTTGAGAAGGCCAGCTCAGGTAGCACTTGTGTGTCCAGGTGTGTTTTGTGTGAGGGCCTGGAGATGGAGATAGCCAATGTGAAGCATGACAAGATGCAAACCGAGGAGGAAAACACATACCTTCGGACCATCTTGTCATGGGTGTCTTGTGGTGAGCCGCAGCTCGGGATGATGATCTCCCAATTTAAGCGAGCTGCTGGAGGTCCTGGTGTAGGTTTTGCTCCGGGTATTGATCTTTCTGCTTTTGGGAAGATTGGAGAGTCGAGTGGTCTGAACCCATGTGAGAAGCCCAACTCCACCACTACTCCCAAACTTACCAAGCTTCCACCCAAAGAGTCTCTCAAGCCTAACACCAAGGATGGGGTGTTTGAAGAACCTCCACGAGCTCCACCCAAGAACCAAGTATGGCATCCCAAGCCCAACCACCTGAAAAACAAGTTGGACACCATGCCACCCATCCAGGAGGAGCTTATGCCACAGAAGGGCAAAGTGATCCACACCCACAACCGTGTGTACCAACAACCCCCTTTGAGAGCGGTGAGGTACCATTGTGAGCATTGTGGGAGAGATGGACACTTGAGTGAGTTCTGCTTTCGGCGCAAGAGAGAGGCGCGCCGTGCCAGGGAGATGAACAATGCGGGCATGTACCATCCTTTCCATGATGTACATGTGTCGAATGCTCAGAGGAGAGCTCTGAGGAGAGCTGCTAGGCCTAGAGGTGCAGTGCCTCAAGGTCCTAGGCGTCAGGGAGGTCGTGCCCGGCGGGAGCCTGCAGTTGCAGACTATGGACCCCGCGGTGGTAGCTTTATAGTTGAGCATTTTCCCCCACCGCGTTTTGAGTATCGCGGTGAACGCTCTTTCCCCAGCGGACCACGTTTTCCTCAGCATGGTGATCGCTCTTCTCGTAGACGTGCTAGGAATGGTTTTTCTGCTAACCGTTCTTTTGAGCAGACGGCCCAACACTGGTTTTCCCCCTACTTCACTAACCCCAGTGTTGGACCGTATGCTCACCCTATGTCTTTTTATTGATGTAGGTAAAACGATTGGAGAACGTTTGGTTGGTGGATTCCGGTTGCTCGAGGCACATGACCGGAAACGCCAAGTGGTTCTCCAGTCTTAGTCCAGTCGCCGGAAAGGAGTTTATCACCTTCGGCGACAATAGCAAAGGTAAGGTGTTGTCTCGTGGGTCGGTGCGAGTTAATGAGCCCTTTGTGTTGCGCGATGTTGCTCTTGTTTCTAACTTGCATTTTAACCTTCTTTCTGTTTCGCAACTCTTTGATGATGACTATGAGATTTGTTTTAAACCGAATCTCAGTCGTATTTTGGATCCTCAGGGCAATCTTGTTTGTATGATTTCGCCCATTGGAAAAGTCTTTCGTGCGAATTTCTCGGAGTCTTTTGGCATTTCCCGTTGTCTTGTGGCTGGACCTTCCTCCTCTGATCTTTGGAAGTGGCATAGGAGACTTGGACATTTGAGCTTCGACTTGCTTGCAAGACTTAGTTCACTTGGCCTAATCCGAGGATTGCCCAAGTTATCCATGGAGAAGGATCTTGTTTGCCATTCTTGTAGACATGGGAAGATGGTTGCCGCTCCCCACCATCCAGTGACTCAGGTCATGACCAAGCGCCTGTGGCAGAACCTCCCGATAATGTGGCCCACCTGCACACGTCATCGTCTCCCTGAGCCCTAATGACTGTGCACATGTA
Organism: Coix lacryma-jobi var. lacryma-jobi; assembly: GCA_009763385.1. NCBI lineage: Eukaryota > Viridiplantae > Streptophyta > Magnoliopsida > Poales > Poaceae > Coix > Coix lacryma-jobi. The sequence goes on from CM019829.1 coordinate 118,403,415, forward strand.
CCACATCACTGGAAAGATCTGTCGGGTGTCCCCGAGAGAACCCCAAATTATCCACGAACCACAGGATCATCATCATGAAGGTTGGAATAATTACAACATTATGACAGTTGATACAAAATACCATCGGAGTGCGGAAGCAAGATAAATAACCTTTACAAAACATGAATAAGTTACTTTTACATAAACATAACTTGTATTGCGGAAGTAGAGCAGTACTATGGAGCCACACTTAGATGGAGCACCTAAGTTGGAGAAGAGCAACCAGATCATGTCAAGCCCACTGACATGATTGTGATTGACAACACTTGTTAAGAAACCTGCAACAGGGATTTAACAAACCCTGAGTACTGTCGGTACTCAGCAAGACTTACCCGTCAACAGAAAAGACTTGAGGGTCATGCTGGTTTGGGTAGACTCAACAGTATTTTTCATTTGCATAAAAGCTTACTAAAGTAATCCTAGATCCAAATTTTACTTAATCATTTAAGTACTTGGTAAGAACTGAAAGTGAACCTTAGTGCAAGATCATTGTCATTCTTTCTTAATCTAGTTCCATTTTTCTTCTACGGTTCGGGTCAGTGGATTGAGGCTCCATATCCGAGGAAACACGGCGATTCGAATCGATTAAACCCAGCTGGGGATTCAGTACCACACGACATATGTAGAACTTAATCTTGCATATGTCAACCTTATCTATAGATCCTCCCATACAAGAACGGGTCCAGCGTCACCCGAGAGTACAGTACACCTCGAACCCGACTATCTCATAGCCCCGAGGGTACACGCTACTCCCGCCATCTCTCCACTCCCAGTACGCGGTTGGCCGTTCTCAAGTATCGGAATAGCTATAGATGAGGCTTACCACCGCATGTGGGCTGTACTCAAAGGTCTCAATCACAGCAGGCCAACAACGATAAGGTCCTATTCCGACACATCCGGGTCACCACACATCGATCCAAGGGTCGATGCATGTGCCCGTCTGGTCTTAACCATCATTCTTTCTCATTATCATTCCAAAACGATAAGTATCGAAAACATTTATCAAAAGCTTCATAAAGCAAGGTTAAGCATTTCTATCATTTGCATAAAGCAGGTAGCAAGGAATGATATATCGATAACAAGGTTGATCATGCATGAACAGGTTTAAAGCATTTATTTGATAAACATTTAATGCATCAGGTTATCGAAAGTAAGTGTAATTGTAAATCCAAGGAAATGGTTAATTGAACCGGGGCTTGCCTTCGTTGCAGGGAAGATAGGATCCAAGAATGATCCACAAAGGTTAGTTCCTTCATCTAGAAGTTAAGTTTTCTCGATGAAGCTTGTCCAACAAGAATCTCCTTCCGAGGCTTGTTCGACAAGGGTGATCACCAAAGCTTGATCAACACGACTCAAACACTCTCGGATACTACACGTAGATAAATGATGTATGCTTTAGCATGATGCCATGTGATGTATGCTAAGGTGCAGGACAATTCAAATGCATAACAGAAGGTAACACAAGATAAGGAAGGTCGAGTACAACTTTTCTTCGCGGTAAAGTTGCAAACCAACAAACCAACTTGTAACTTACCACTACGGTTTCTAGCTTAACAAACAACTATCACCAAACACCTTTAGGTGGGTTAACTAAGATGACTAAGGTTTATTAAAACATCACTCAAGCCATAGGAGCACAAGATGAGAGGTGTCCCATGGTCTTCAAACAATAACCAAAAGTCACACAAGTTGCAAACTTAAATTTAATGGTTTATTAACCATAACCAGAGCTACCATCATCCAAAAGGGCTGATCTTAGACAATTTGAAAAGCTTATCAAATTGTCTACAAACATCCTAATATCACCCATGGTTGGTTCTATTGGCAACTAGGTCAAACAGTTGGGACAAACATTTCTGTCCAGGGTTAGGACAGATTTGGTCACCCAACTTTAACACCTATAACTGGAGCTCTAGGTTACCAAAAGTGGTGATCCTTAACATTCTAGAAAGCTTATGAAAAACATTAAAACTTTCTTATTAGGGCCAAAAGGTGGTTTACAACTTAATTACCTCAAACAACTACATTACCCAGATCTGTCCAGAAGATAGGACAGATCTAACCTGCTGACTTATAAAAACCATAACTCCTAATCTAGAAGGCCTAAAATCATGAAATTTTAGGACAGGCTAGATGTAGAAGTTGGCTATGACTTCTCTATACAACTCATTGACAGAAAATATACTTTACTTAGTGGAAACAACCACTGAACAAACACTGGTCATGCAGCTAGAACAAACCACAATTAAGACCAAGTGTTAAACTTGATCTATAAGCAAGATCATACTTAACCACTTAATCACATGGAGCACAACCATCATTCATGAGATACTAAGGCAATAAAGGTTAATCAGGTAATATTAATTGTTCTTAATCAAAAATCAGCAAGGTTTTATTACCTAAACAAAGTGCTATTACTCATTCTTTATTAATTAAATAAAGAAATTAAGGTTAAACTAAACTTTACCAAATTGAGCTCAAATTTTTACTAAAGATTAGCTACATTATGAAAACAGTAACAAAATTGGTTTCCTGATTTTTGGACTTATAAATAAGTCTATAAAAATTATCAAAGACCCATTTATTAATTAAAAGCCATATTTAAATCACTACCAAAATTTCTTCAAACAACAAGTTTCATATTTTTCATGGATAGAGCACATCACAAGGATTACAACAAAACTTATCTCATAATTTTTGGAGCACATATGAATTAGTTATGCATTAATCAAACAATCAGCTCAAATAAGCATTTTCTGGAAAAGATTAAAGAGCCAAAAACCATTTCTTACTCACCCTTACTTACCCTCTCTCTCTGGTTCACGGGCCCGGTCAACATAGGACCCTGGGCGGCCTTGACCGCGGGTTCGCCGGCAGGTACATCGGCGTTCTCGCCGACGACGAGGTTTCCGGCGATGGCGAGTACATCTACGCGATCTCCTCGACCACGCGCACATGCCCATGCTGTTGGTTGGGCTAGCTAGGGCTTGGCGAAGGCTTGGCCGCAACTATGGCGGCGCGACGGTGGACGGCCCGGCGGCTTGACGGCGGAGCGGCGTCTGAGCGGCGGTAGCGACCGGGAAGAAGGCCTAGGAAGTTACAGGGATTCACTATGGAGTCGGTGCGCGACTTGGTTGGAGCGGGGACACGGCGGGTGGTGCGGCGCACGGTCATGGCGGACGCGGCGGCGCGAACTGGCACTGCGGCGGCGTTCCGACGCGACGGTGGCGGTAGCAACCAAAACAACAGGCCGACCACAACCCTCGAATCGAGACGAAGCCAACGCACTCAACGGGGAGGTGAGAGGTGCACTGCATGTGCCTGGCCACGGCGAGGCGGAGCTCGCGGCCATGGCCATGGCGGCTCGGCAGTGGTTGCGGCGGCATGCACAGCGGTCCGGCGCTTCTGCCGTGGTAAACACCTCAGCGGCGGACCGATGAGCTTTGTGACCTTGTGGCGGAGCTAGCACGAGCGCTCGGAGGAAGCAGAACTCACCGGAGCAGGCCAGCCATGGCGAGGCTCACGGCGGAGCTTCGGTCGGCGCTGGAGAAGACGACCCCGGTGGTGGGGCTACGGTTCACCGGAGCAGACGAGGGAGGACTCAAACGAAAGCTCAGGAGGCGGCGAAATCAGTGGCACGGCCAATTTGGCCGGAGACAGCGTAACGACGGCGAGGCGTGGCGACGAAGCTTGACGGTTTTAGTGGAGCAGAGGAGGAGAACAGGAATGGTGCCGGCGATGGAGAGGCTTATATAGCCGGCCAAGGGCTTGGGGCGATGGGCACGTCAAAGGCGGTCACCACAGTGCAAGCAGGAGGTGGCAGGGGTGCGTGTCCTGGCCGGCAGAGGCGGCGACGGCGCGGGCACGGCAGATGCAGAGCACATGCTCTGTTCTTCCCCCCTCTCCCATTCTACTGTAGCAGGGCAGATATTTTCCCCTTTCTAAAATCTCCAGATTTTTGTACTGCACTGCAAAAACTCCAAAAACAAAAGTTGCTCCAAACTTTGTGTTCTACAAGTTTGCTTAAAGAACCAAAGTCAAAGTCTGCATGGATTTTGAATTAGAGTTCAAATTCAAATTTGGACCAAACTAAATTTCAAAATTACTTTTGAATTTTCTGAACAACTTCAAATTTTACCAATATAAAAGTTGTTCCTTATGAAATTATCTACAACTTTGGTTTTCGTCCCATATCAAAATTATGCTTAATTTTTGAACTACACAAAAGGGGATAAAACTAGGGTTTGGAAATTAATTTCTGATTTGAAACCAATTCAAACTGGTTTTCCAAATTACTTCAGATTTTCTTTAGTAACTTGAAAATCCATCTTAATAAAAGTTGTTTCTTTTAATCCTCTCTACAACTTTGACTAAAGGACCAAGGTCTACTTCTTTTTAGTTTTTGAAACCTAGTTTTGGGGGTCAAATTTAGGGTTTGAAAGATTTCAAATTTATTCAAACTTTTGTACTGAAACTTGGAAAACCTTAAATACCAAAGTTGTGCCTCTCAACAAGAGCTACAACTTTGCTTTTGAAATCACTTTGAAATTTGACTTACTTTTTGACTTATTAAAAAGGGGACAAAAAGAGAGATTTAAAAACCAAGGTTCTTCTCACTTGCCCTTTCATGTAACACCAAACATCACAATCAAGCCACATATATTTCAAACATGGAAATCAACACTCAAAAACATACAACACTCTTGTCAAACATATAAAGCATCACATTTATGCCTTAAACATGAAAACATGAAATGCTTTTATGCCATGATGCCAGATGATTATGCATACTAAACATATTATTTAGAACTTTAATTACTGCTTAACACCAGGGGTGTTACAGCGCCCTAGAGAGCTTTTGCACATGGACCTTGTTGGCCCGGCTCGGGTGAGCTCGGTTGGAGGGAAGTGGTATGTGCTTGTTGTTGTTGATGACTTTTCAAAATATTCGTGGGTCTTCTTTTTAGCTGAGAAGACCGAGACTTTCTCTTTTGCTCGCAATCTGATTTTGCGTCTTCAGAACGAGTTCCCTTTGAACTCGATGCAAGCTATTAGAAGTGATAATGGTTCCGAATTCAAGAATTCGGATTTTGAGAAGTTTTGTAACTCTTTGGGTTTGGAGCATCAGTTTTCTTCCCCTTACACACCACCCCAAAATGGTGTTGTAGAGAGGAAGAATCGGACCCTTGTAGAGATGGCCAGGACGATGCTCGATGAGCATAGGACTCCTAGGCGATATTGGGCCGAAGCTATGAACACTGCATGCTATATTTCCAATCGCATTTTTCTCCGAGCTTTCTTGAAAAAGACTTCTTGATGAGGACATCGCCAAGTTGGACTCACCGACGCCATGGTCTTCCCCAAGTTGCAATCCGACTCCAACTCAGTTTTCACGTCACCCTCGGAATTCAGGAGCAGTCCCGAGTAAAATCAACGCCCCGGATGCATACGGACTCCGTTTTCGACGAACCAGATATGCTTGGAAAGATAATTTGATAAGCTAACCAATGGCTTTGGAATCACGTCAAAATACGTCCGGAGTCAACGGGAATCGTCGAAACAAGTCAGCGTCCAGAATCTGCCAGGGTGCTGCGTCACCGTATTTTGGTCCGTTGGGCCGTGTATCGTCTTGGAGCCCATTAGGGGGCGCGTCCAGCAGGGGCGACGACCTAAACCCTATATTTAGCCGCCGCCGCCGTCGTTAGGTCTTGGGTTTTGTTTTGAGTTTAGTTTTCCACCGAGAAACTGAATCGTTCATTGTAACTGTGGTGACAAATCCTTTTACAGTGATCCAGGGCCCCCGTTCTTGATCTCCTCCACTGTGTCGATTAGTCCTTTGGAACCGAGTTCTTGAACCCCTCTAATATATTCGTGATATTCATATCTGCAATTTCAGATTGCGTGCTTTACCTTCTTGCTTGTGTTCTTCGATTCGCTTGCAGGATTAGCCTTCTTGGCGAGGTCAATCAAGTTGTGCTTGGTTGATAACCAACGGAGCAGTGGTGTAACGGTTGCAGGGTTCGAATCGTGTCTGATTTGAAGCCGGATCGCCAACGTCGAGTTCTCCACCAATCGAACCTATCGCTACCTCACGGAAGATCGGGCCGTCCTTCATCAATTGGTATCGGATTTTTCAGGTTTCCCGCGAGGTATAATCTCGTTTGCCCTTAGATTCATATTTGTTATTACCTACAGTCCACAAAAAGCCAAAAAAATATTTCAATTTCCGCTGTCCTATCGCCTTTTGTGCCTTTGCAATTTCGTTTCAGATTCGCTTTGTTGAGTTTGTGTCCGTGGTCGAGTCTTGTTGCTGGTTTAGGTTGTGTTCGTCGTCGTAGTTCATCGTGCCCGTTGCTGTTTCTTTGTTTTCGCCGCTATCCCATCCACCGTTCCTAAACAACAAGTCGAAGCCACCACATTACTCGACTTGCCCGCTAGCCGCCTTGTGTAATTTCTCGCCGCCGCGCAAACCCTAGACAGGTTGCCAACCGCTCTAATTTTTGCCTGCATCGCAGCCCTCCTTACATCATCTGGCATCTACCTTCTGTTGTTAGTCACAAGGACGCATGATCTTGCGATTTGGGAGACAGCCCAAAGTGAGTTATTTTAGAGTCTTCGGTTGCCACAGTTTTATATTGAAGAAAGGCAACCTGGACAAATTTGAGTCTCGCTCTTCTGACAGTGTATTTTTGGGTTATGGCACTCACACTAGAGCTTATCGTGTACTTAACCTTGATACTAATCGAGTCATGGAGACATCCGATGTCACCTTCGACGAGACCATGGTTTGTCCTTCTTCTCGTTTTGAGTGTGCAGGTGATCATGAGGTTGGTGAGCCTCTTTTTCATGACGAGGATGAGGCTGCTGAAGGTATGGATGATCCAGCACCCCCTCCACCTGCTGTGCCACAAGGAGCGGCTTCTACTACGACTCACGGCCCCGACACTTCTTGATCCTGGGGGCCGTGGGATACGCCACCCCGAGCGGTACCTTTTGTATCCGGGGAGGCACCAGCTGCTGTTGAGGGGGAGATCACTTCTGCACGGGAGGCGCCACGACACATCCAGCGCCAACACCCCCCTCAGCAGATGATTGACAGCATTGACGAATGAGTCACTCGGTCCAGGTCACAAATCTCTCACTTTGCTCATTCTGCATTTGTTGCTGATTTTGAACCCCGAGATGTTGGACATGATTTTTCTGATCCGGATTGGGTTAATGCCATGCATGAGGAGTTGGAAAATTTTGAAAGAAATCGGGTTTGGGTTTTGGTTCCTCTTCCTCCTGATTGTCTTCCTATTGGGACAAAATGGGGTTTCAAAAACAAACAAGGAGAGGATGGCCATGTTGTGAGAAACAAGGCCAGACTAGTTGCCCAGGGGTATAGTCAGAAGGAGGGGATAGACTATGAGGAGACTTTTGCTCCTGTAGCTCGTTTGGAGGCAATTAGGATACTCTTGGCTTTTGCTGCATCCAAAGGTTTCAAACTTTTTCAAATGGATGTCAAGAGTGCCTTCTTAAACGGCTACATAGAAGAGGAGGTGTATGTTAGACAACCCCCCGGTTTCGAAAATCCCAAGTTTCCAAACCATGTCTTTAAACTTCACAAAGCTTTGTATGGTTTGAAACAAGCCCCTAGAGCCTGGTATGATAGGTTGAAAACTTTTTTGCTTGCTAAGGGTTTTAAAATGGGATGTGTAGATAAAACGCTCTTTCTCCTCAAGCAAGGCAGTGATACTCTCTTGGTCCAAATTTACGTGGATGATATCATTTTCATTGGTTCTTCTCATGCTTTGGTTGCCAAGTTTGCAGACATTATGAGCAGGGAGTTTGAGATGAGCATGATGGGCGAGTTGACGTTTTTCCTCGGGTTGCAAATCAAGCAAACCCGAGAAGGAACATTTGTGCACCAGGGCAAGTACACCAGAGATATCCTAAAGAAGTTCGACATGGGTGAGGCCAAGCCTCTACCAACACCCATGCCGACCACGGCGGCCCTGGCTGCGGATGTGGATGGAGAAGCTGTGGACCAGAAGGAGTACCGGAGTATGATCAGATCGCTGCTCTACCTGACGGCGACACGCCCGGACATCCAGTTCGCGGTGTGTCTGTGCGCGCGATTTCAGTCGTCGCCGCGCACTTCTCACCGTCAGGCGGTCAAGCGCATAATGAGGTACTTATCCTTCACTCCAGAATTTGGGATTTGGTATTCTTCTTCCTCCACCCTCTCGCTTTGCGGTTATTCCGATGCCGATTTTGCTGGTTGCCGTATTGATCGCAAGTCAACTTCTGGGACTTGCCAGTTTATTGGTTCTTCTCTTGTATCGTGGTCTTCTCGCAAGCAGTCTAGTCTCGCCCAGTCTACCACGGAGGCTGAGTATGTTGTTGCGGCTAGCTGCTGTTCCTAGTTACTCTGGATGATGGCCACTTTGCGTGATTTTGGTCTAAGCTTTTCTCACGTTCCTTTGCTTTGTGACAGCACGAGTGCCATTAGCGTTGCTAAGAACCCCGTGCTGCACTCGAAGACCAAACACATTGATGTGCGCTTTCATTTTCTGCGAGACCATTATGAGAAGGGTGATATCGACCTTCGCCATGTCGATACTCATCGTCAGTTGGCTGATATTTTCACCAAGCCGTTAGACCAATCAACTTTTGCTAGGTTGAGAGGTGAGCTTGGTGTGTGTTTCCCCTTTTAGATGGGGGAAACATTTTGGTTTAAAAACTGACTTTTCGTTTCTTTTTGTTTCTTCTTTTGGTTTCTTTTTGCATCTTTTCTGCATTTCATTTTGCATACGCTTTTACATTCTGAGCTTCATGGATATATTCGTTAGAATGTAATTATGCTCTGTGTAGTGTATGCTCCGATGCTTTATGTTGGTACTTGTAGCTTATGCTCTTTCTTATCACTAATACATGTTATGAGCTGAGCTAATTTTGAATGGTGAACCTGCTTAACAAACATAAAACTTGAAAATGTTCACCATCGAGATGTGCAACTAGCCTTGGTAGAATATGTTGAAATCACACTCGTGCTTTTCATATATGCTAGGTTGCTATGTCTCTAGTTCTGAGTCTATCACTTGCTTGGTCTGTTCATATACTGTCTTTAATTTGAACCAAGTTAAGTGAATCAGAAAGATCGAGATGAAATTGCTTGTCAACACATCACAGTTTCGAGACTGTTTCTCATTGCACTTTGAGTTAAACTTGAACTGTGTAGTGTATGACCAAAACTATTGCTTTAAGCTTCTGATTGCTTCTGCATAGGCTTCGCACAGTTGAAAAGTTAGGCAAGACAAGCTTTCAACATCTCGCACTCACATGCTGAAATTTAAACTTGTGTAATTTAACCGCTGCAACTCCGATAAAAACTGGATACACAAGTCTATGTTTCATTCTATAGCATGATGATTGAACTTTGCTAGGGGTAGTTCACCTTGTATACATGTTTAGCACTTGTTTGACTTCCTGTCTATACTTGTCTAGTGCTATTTTGATGGTGACTCCTTTTTGGCTAAAATTGCTCACTTTGCTCATATGTTCATTCTTCATAATTGGTGATCAGTTTGAGCCTTTGCTAGCATGTGTGCTTCAGTTGCGTCATTGGACTTATACTGTGTAGAGCATCTTTGCATTCTCTTGACTATATTCCTGAAGCTGCTAACTTGCATTTTGACTCATATGCATTTTGGAAGGGGGAGAACTTCTCTTGTTGGCACTTTTGATGGTGCATTTTCTGAGGGGGAGAAAATTGCTTTCGGTCCCTTTTGCTTGATGGTGCATTTTCAACTAAGGGGGAGAAAACTTGGACAAATCATGCCTCCCATGTTGGCGGTTGTGTGCACCATGCAAGGGAGAGTTTGCTCATGCTAAACTTTTGAAATTTCCAATTGGTTCGGAGTGCTTTGCTAGTTGTGTTGAGCTTTTACCTCTATCTTGAGGGACTAACAGTCGCATCCTTACTTTAGTTGGGTTCAGTTGGTATCGAGCTTTTCAGTCGATGTCGAGTTTTCTGCTAGTCGTGTTGAGCCTCTGTGCCTCTGTTTTGAGGGACTAGCATTTTGCTTCGATTTTTAATTTGGCATTTGCTAGCGGTGTTGAGCCTGTTCTACCTCTTCTTGAGGGCTAGCTTTGTTTTGCTTGATGTTCAGTTGATTTTCCAATTGGTGTCGAGTTTTCCTGCTAGCGGTGTTGAGCCTGTTCTACCTCTTCTTGAGGGCTAGCTTTGCTTTGCTTGGTTGCGTCGAGCCGTTGCCCATGTCTTTGGGGACCAAGTTGTCTTGCTCTTTCCACTTGACCTTCTTCGGCTTTGCTATGCTTTTGGGTCATTTGGTCGAGTTTTCTCTCTCTCTTTCTTCCTTCCTTCCTTCCATTATGATTTGTGTTGGTAGTTGACAATGCACTCATCAAGGGGGATATTGCGGATACATGGGTGTATGCCGAGTCTCTGAGTGATGAGTGATTGTCAACTGGGATAATGCACATGTTCTTTGGCTTGTGTTGTGCAGGTGTCGAGCACGGAGACAGTGATCAGAGGCAAGGTGAAGGTCAAGTAGAGACGTGCCGTGCCGATGGACCGAGAGTGGCGAAGGGCGGACGTGAGGCTTGGACTGAGGGACCGATGGCTCGAGGATCAGCTGTGGTGGCGGGCAGCCTGGGACAGCGACGAACGAAGACTTGCGGGCACGGTGTTGCTTGGGTCGAGGACCTGGGGACACGTGTCGGTGGACGGGGTGCACGGGCGGTGCATCCCCTCTACAGCTTCGGTTTGGTGGTAGAGCCAGAGAAAAACCATCGGGTGGACGGTTTCCAGGTTTGGGCCTCAAAACCTGGGTGCTACGGGTTTGCTGAGTTTGGGCCAAAAACTCTGGCTACGGTGGGCTGGTTTCCCGGTTTGGGCCTCAAAACCGGGGGTTGGTCGTGAAGGTTGGTTTCCCGGTTTGGGCCTCAAAACCGGGGGCGGAGTCCGTGAAAAGGACGTAGAGCGGTGGCGGCACGTGGCGGCAATCGGGAGGTTGCGTCGAGCCAACGCTACGAGTTCTGCGGGCGTGGTCGTCGGATCCACCTACCATCGAGTTGGTCCAGAATAACCTTAGGGTTTAGCTGGTTCGCTCTGTAAGTACTTAGGGGTAGAGTGGGAATTAGGAATAGTTAGAATTAGGATAAGTAGGGGGAGACACCCACCTCCCCATTTATCTCAGTCATTTGCTCTTTTCTTCTAGGTTTTTCTGCTCTCCCTCTCCCCTGCTGTAGCGAACCTGAGATCCACAGAGAAGCGAATAATACCTCTGTGCCCGTGAGAATTTTGAGGAAGTGAGACCGTAATCTCACTGTTGTAGCGAGTGGTAGCCACACGATTGCAAATTCGTGGTTGTGATTCACGTTTTGCTTGTGTTCTTCGCGGGTTGCTTTTCTCCACGTTTTTCCCGTTGATCGATCTCTCTACTCGGTGCGTCTTTTGCAAATCCATTTGAACTGAGTTGTTCTAGATCGTGAGGCACTTCTTTCCACCGAAGGAAATCATCTCTAACCTCACGAGCTAGTAGATCGGTCGATTTTTGTTTTGGATCGAGTTTGTTCCTTTTGTCCCGAATTCTTCCAATTCACCGATTTGGAGTTAGGTTCGAGCCATGATCTCTTTGGGATAGCTCACTAATCTCCTTGGAACTCCTCATACCAAGTCTAAGCCTTAGTGCTTTTGATTCGGAGGAGATCGGGTGATTTTCGCGGAATAACAGTGCAGTATCGGGACCATCGGACGCTGTGTTCTTGAGCATCGGACGCTGAGTCGTTTCCATCGGAGCGTCCGGTGCCACGTGTCGTCTGACAGTGTTTTTGAAGGAGCATCGGACGCTGACCATCGGAGCGTCCATTGCCATCGGACGCGCCGGGGGTCTACCATCGGACGCTAGGGTTTCACTGTAGCAGCGTCCGATGCCAGTCGAGTAAGGTTCCAGAGAGGTCCTGTTTGCATCGGACGCGTCCGGTGCTTGGCCATCGGACGCTGCCAGCATCCGGTGCAGTGATTTCTTCACTGTTTCGTCCGCGGTTTGATCGTTCGACTTCGGATTTGGTTTTGGGTTTTTGCGTTGGATTTCTGACTTCATGCTCTACAGAAATCTGCACTGATTTGTTCGTAGCTTGTTCGTTTGGCTTTGGATTTGAGATCCGACTTTTGCGTTGGATTCCCGGCTTTCGTGCTCTACAGAAATCGGGGCTCCCGCATTGCGAAATAGCCTAAATCCCCCTCGCATTTCTCGGGGGAGGTTGAGGTTACCCAAAGTCCATCCTGTCACTAGTTGACTTGCGTGAACTTGGGTGAGAGTTTTTGTGGTGCCCCTCATTGTTCCTAGGGAACATCAACCCATTCTCCTGGGTCGTGGACATCACGCACATTGCTTTGCTCTTGGGGTTGATTTTCTGGGACAGAGGTTTAAAGTTTCTGAAAGAAAATTTAAAGCTCCCATTCACCCCCCCTCTGGTCGCTTTCTGGTAGCACAGGTCCTTCACAGGTTACAAGCCACTCCTTGCAACAACAAAGCGTGGATGGCGAAAAGCTCAAGAACAAGAGCCACACCTCCCTCTAACCCTAGCCTCCTCTCAAATGAACAAAATGAGAGTGACACCTCCAAGGATGGTTGTCCAACACAGCCCCTTCATATATATATATAGGCGCACGTCTAAAAGACACAAACGCCCTAACATGAAGCACTAAACCAAATACCCCCTTGGGGGTAAAACCGTCTAGCCCGGTCAGTTTTCATCCGACAGCCACGTGCCTTCTCATCCTTCGCTTCGCCTCGACGCAAGCTCCAGGATGCCGCCACGTGCCGTCACGTCGACCACCGCGCTTTCCTCACCGATAGCTTCGTCGCAACGCAAGCCTCTCGGTGCCGCCACGCGTCGACCGTTCCGCATAGGAACCTCCGCCCGGTTTTGAGGCCTAAAACGGTAAACCCGCCAGCCCAGGTTTTGAGGCCCAAACCTGGAAACCGTCCACCCCGAGTTTTGAGGCCCAAACTCGGAAACCGCGAGCCCAGGTTTTGAGGCCCAAACCTGGAAACCGCCCATCCCGAGTTTTGAGGACCAAACTCAGAAACCGGCCACCCCGAGTTTTGAGGCTCAAACTCGGAAACCGTCGAGGGTAGCTTTTAGAGGCTCAGCTACCGAACCCGTGCCGTAGACGGGATGTGGTTCGCACACCCCGACCACCGGCACCGATGCCGATGCATGTCCAGCCTCCACGCCGGGCACAACGCCTTCGCCTTCCTTCTTGACTCGGCCGATGGCACTTGCGCCGCACGCAAGCCCGTGTCCGACCTCCCGCCAAATGCCACGACGCCATCGTCTTCCTCCCGACTCGGCCGATGCATCGCACATCCCCATGTGCCCTTGCTCGTCGATGCCACATGCTAGCTACCACAGCTGGTCCTCAGGCCTCATGGTCCGTCGGTCCAAGCCTCACGTTCGCCCTTCACCGATCTGGGTCCATCGGCATGGCACGTCCACCGCACGGCACGCCCATCCTTCACTGCTCCTGGTTCGTCGGCATGGCACGTCTCTACTTGACCTTCACCTCACCATCGACCACTGTCTCCGAGCTCCACACCTGCACATCAACACAGCCAAGAGACACATGTTGCACACGCACACCAACACAGAAACACCACAACTCAACGCCACCGGTTAGTCATAAACATTAAGCGCATAGCGAGATATGGACTAAACCGGGAAAAGCCTCAAACCTTCCTCACAAATGTCAATCATTCATCATATATGTTCTCAATCTCCCCCTTGATGAATGCATTGACTAAAAGTAAAACCACAAAGGAAAGGTTTGAAGGCAAGCCTCATTCAAGTGCCCAAAAGCCAAGCAAAAGCAAACACAAGGCCACTTGATATGAGGAAGGATCATGAAAACTCCAAATAAAAGCTCTCGGTTCCGAAAGAAATGGTAAAAGCGGGCAAATCCTCCACACAACCGAAGAGTCAAGAGAAACAAGAGTTTCATGAATCCCAAAAGGCACTCAAAAACCAATCTCGAATAAATTGCCAAACAATCATCACAAAAGAAACCAAGGTTCTTATCCACTTGGGTTTAAAAATTTCTCCCCCTTGATGATTGAATTGACAAAAACTAAGCACAAGAGATGGTTTGAGATACCAAAACCGAAAATCTCATTCAAGTGATCAAAAGCCATAGAAGGGAAAAGAACAAAGTCACTTGACATGAGGAGATTATCCATTCAAATGCCCAAAAAGCCAAAGAAATGCTAAAGAAGGGGCAATTTGAAATGAACATAACTTGGTCCCCAAAGACATGGGCAACGGCTCAACGCAACCAAGTCAAAAATGAGCTAGTCTTCAAGAAGAGGCAGAAAAGGCTCAACACCACTAGCTCAAGGCTCGATACCAATTGAGGCTGAAACAACGCATTAGAATGAAAAACTGCTAGTCCCTCAAGATAGAGGCACAGAGGCTCAACACAACTAGCAGAAGACTCGATACCAATCACAAGGAGCCAAAAATTGGTGAAAACAGCTAGTTCCTCAAGATAGAGACAAAATGGCTCGACACAACTAGCTGAAGGCTCCATACCAATCAAAAATACCAAGCAAAAACTGCTAGTCCCTCAAGATAGAGGCATAACAGCTCAACACGACTAGCAGGCTCGATACCGACTGAGAAAACACAAAGAGGAGCTCAAAACCAAATGGAATACTAACACTCGGAGCACGCGGAGAAGTTGCAAAACAAAACAACTCCCTCTAAAAACAAGCCTATACACAAATGCTATGCAACAAAGCTCACTATGAAGGATACCAATTGAAGCACATAGAAGAGCTAAACTCCCCTAGCTCAAAGCTCTCCCCAAAATGCACGACTCTCCCCTTTGTGCCAACACACAAACTCCCCCTTGCAAACAGCTTCTCCCCCTTGACAAAAGGGAACATGCTGAGAGGTTTTGACATTTTTCACAAAGTTGACACAAACACAAGACAAGTCATCAACCAAAAGCATATGGGTTCAATAAAAAGCATTGAAAGTGACCACAAAGTGTATCAGAGCTAGGGGTATGTACACTAAGCTAAAAATGCATGATATGCACAATGCAACAACTTCAAGTGTATAGCAATCATAATGAAAAGATGCTCAAAAGGGTGCTGCCCTGAAAGTGTAGCAACCAAAACAAATGCTAGCAAAGGCTCAAACTGATCAAATGAATACGAAATATGAACAATTGAGCATATGAGCAGTTTTAAGCCATTCAAAAGCAGTTCACCACTAAAATAGCACTAAGCATGAATATATAGGAAATCAACCAAGTGCTAACTGAAGTATAAAAGGTGAACTATCCTTAGCAAAGTTCAATCATCATGCCACAGAATGAAGCATAAACTTGTGTTATTTTGAAATTTTATCAGAGATTGCAGCGATATTAACACAAGTTCATATTAAAGCATGTGATTGCGAGAGGTTGAAAGCATGGTCATTGCCTAACTTTTCAACCGGGCTAAGCCTATGCAAGAAAAGCAATCAAAAGCTTGAAGCACCGATTTCGGTCTTACACTACACGGCTCAAGTTTAACTCAATTGTGCAATGAGAAACAGTCTCGATACCGTGAGGTGCTGACACATGCAATCCCATCTCGATCTTTTCATTTCACTTAGACTTGGATCAAATTTTAAGCACAAGGTATATATGAACAATCCAAGCAAGTGAAAGACTCAGTGCAAGTGACATAGCAACCTAGCATACAAAAGATAACACAAGTGATCTCAACACATCCTACCCATGCTAGTTGCCAATATCAATGGTGAACAAATTAAAGGTTTCATAGTTGATTAATCAAGTTCACCATTTGCAAAAATAGCTTAGCTCATAACATGTATCAAGTGATCAAAAGAGCCTAAGCGACAAGCATCATCATGAATCAATAGGGCATACCAAAAAGAGCATAGTCTCATTCTCATTTCTATATACATGAAGCTCTAAGATGCAAGATATACATGATCAAATGCATGCAAAAGGTAGTCGATAAGGAACGAAGCAAAAGCTAGCCTATTGAAGGACCCAAAACAAAAAGGGTATCGGAGAAGTCAAACTATGATACAACAAGCAAAATGCTTCCCCATCTAAAAGGGAAACACACACCAAACTCACAAGAGAAGAGCCTAGAAACGCTCAAGCGAACAGCCAGCAGAATCCACATCGAAAAGACCACATAGCAGAAAGAGGTCGAAGAAGAGGACTACCAAAATCCGAACTCAGAAGTGTGTCGGAGGTACCTCATGATGCGCTTGACCGCCTGCTTGTGTGATACCCAAGGGGACACCTACCGCGCCAAAGTCATCTCCCCCTCGCCAGATGTTGTCACTCCCTCAGGTGCAACTAGTGCTCACTGGAGAGCTGCTCGAACGGAACCCCAAGTCGTGGAAGAAGTGGGATCGGGTCCATGAGTTGAAATGCTCTCTCCAGGCTCCTGTTCTCCTGTAAACTCAAAAGCAGAAGAAACACGAGGCATTGTCTCGTCCAGTGTGACCTCAAGGTCTCCACAAAGCGGTTAGTAACATAATAAGCATAAGGTGAACTCTCAACAAAAAGAGATCTACCTATGAATGATACCGCAAGGAGATCTGAACTCAAACTAGTCAAAACTACCATGCAACAGGATAAAGCACTGTATAGCAAAATGCAACCTAGAGACATGATCAACCTAAGCACAGCCTAAACCTCAACATATGCTACAATGCAAGATAAAGATAGCAAAAGATCCAGAAGCATGTAACATGATAAAATTGTGGAAAAGACTAGTGCTCGAACTAAACATATCAACAGGGTACATGTAGCTAACCAAAACTAGCACCTAAAAAGTGATACCTAATGAACATCATACCTCTACAAGTAAAGCTCATGGAGAAGTATGATAAGGCATGGTATAATGTTCAAGAGGATCACAAACTAGCATGAAAAGTGGCTGCTCCAAAACTGTACACAAAGCTAGCATGACATGATATACAAGATAGCACATGCTAGACTAAAACAAAACGTGATACAAAAGAAAATGTACATGCAAGAACTATACACGTGAGCACATGAAAGACCATCTCATACCACAAGATATAGATCATGGATGTACAAGGTATGAGTGTATAAGAAAGCTCACCAAGTAGCAAAAACCTCTTTGGAGGCAAATCTAAGCGGGATGCAGAGAACCATCAAAAACTTGATCACATCTAAAAGACCAAGTTCCATTCGGTGCATGTTCTCCACCCCGCGTCCTCATATCTACACACAAGAGGACAAAATAACCCGAGTCTTGGATCCCGAAGGGTTAGCAAGCATGTACTTGGGAACCCAAGACTTGGCCACAAATCTCAACTTATCATGTGGATTAGCATGATGCAAATGTTGGTTCAAATGCAATTTTGAAACACCCTTGGAAGCATTCCTCAAAAGGATAACTCGAGGAGAAGAACGAGTCGTACCACAGGAAAAGAGGCAAACATCTCCCAAGGTTTTTGGAGAAGAACCAATAGATGCACCATGAGAAGCATGACGTGGACCAACACAAGAAGCACTAGAAGCATGTCCACGACCATGACATAACCCACTAGAAAAGGAGTAAAAAAACCCATCAACAAAGAGGGGCTTCTTACTAGGAGCACAAGCGTTCATGCCATGAGAAGGGCCATGAACCACCAACTTCCTAGAAGAGCGAGCTTGGCGCAAGCGTTTGGCACGCCGATAGCAAAAGCTTTCTTGATGCCCATCTTTCTCACAAAAAGAACAATGGTACAAAGGCCTGTCAGAAGGCACACCATTCTCTGACAAGTGAGAAGTCCCTTGGGACTTAGAACAAGAAGCATCAACAACATATTTGGTGCCAACACTAGGAGCACACGTGCCATGGGAAAGGCTACGCGGCTTCCTAAAAGCTTTAGCTCGAATACGCCGCTCGTGTTTGACACGGCGAAAACAAAAATCAAATGAATGGCCATCCTTTTTGCAAAAGGTGCAATGGAAAATCGGATTGGGAACACGAGTCCCAAAAATGTGAGAAGCACCTTTGTCAAGAGAAGTCCCTTGGACATTACTCGAAGAAACAACAAGGTTAGGACTAGCTATGGGAGAGCTATCCAAAACCTTGGCACAAGTGCTATTGTCAAAGGACTCACGCGCAACACAAGAACTCAACTCCGGTTTCAAAGAATCAAGCTTAGAAACACCAACATCGGAGTTGCAAAAATTGCGTGAATCAAAAGACTTAGCACAAAGACTCTTGCATCTTTTGACTAAAACCTCATTTTCAAACATGAGGCGATCACAAGTATCACAAGGAGTGTTTTTCAAATTTTCCATCTCCTCTCTAATGCACTCGGCATATGTGGTACGCAAGAGTTCATTTTCTTTTTCAAGGTTGGCACTCATATCATTGTGCTCAACCAACTTGGCGCTCATATCATCGCGCAAAACCTTCAAAGCCAAAACTTCTTTTTCTAAATCAATGCAAGATGTGCAAATGAAATCGGTGGAAGAAACATCACCATTTACATCAAGCAAGGAATCATGAATATCACTAGAAGCATGGCAGACATTTTTATTCAAAGAGCATGAACTACAAGGCCTAGAATTTAATTCAACAATTTCAGCCCTAGCATGCTCAAGTTCATCTACACATGTGGTGTGAGTCAATTTTAGTTCATTAATTTCAGCATGCAAAGACTCACATGAAACACATGGTAACAAAGCATTTGACTTAAATAAGGCTATTTCAGTTTTAGCACAATCAAGGTCCTTGCCCAAGTCAATGCAAGCTAAGCATGGTTTGGAAGCATTGGATATCAACATTTCATTTTCAGATTTTAAGCTAGCAAGAGAAAAGCATAGCTCATCATTCTTCCTAACCATGTCAACACAGGAGGTGCAAGGCAAAGAGGCACTAGACTTTAACCTAGCAATGGAGCATTTCAACTTCTCAACCATTCTATGCAAGATATCACAAAGCTCATCATTCCTAGTGCAAGCATCATATAGGTTGTGCAAGGTCACAAGACCACAAGCAAGTGTACCTCTCTTGGCCTTGCCAAGTTGACGTAGAAGATCCTTTGGTGAAAGCTCATCATCACGTAGAAGGTTCAACAAATCATTCACCTCGTGATCCCTCTCATCAACTGCACTCCTTCTTCCCAAGATGTCATCCTTGATAGCATTCAACTCTGAGGACAAAGACAAACTAGAAGAGGAACTTGGTGCCATTTCCAAAAGCACTGTTAGTGTTAACAACACAAAAGCTGAACACCTCGACAAACAAAGTCGGAAGCAAAATCGCTCTCAAAGGTCGCCTTCACAGATCCAAAACCGGTTAAGGTAGAGAGATCCTTAACTGGCTCTGATACCAATTGAAGGGCCGAATTGGCGACCAGAGGGGGGGGGGAGGTGAATGGGAGCCTCAAATTTCTTCTCGAGAAACGACGATGGCCCTTGTCCCAGAAAATCACCACAAAAGCGAACACTACTGGAGAACGAGCCTTTAGCCGTGGGCCATTTTGGCCTTTAGCCCCCGGCATGGAGCCGGGGCTAAGGAATCGGGACTAAAGGCCCGACCTTTAGCCCCGGTTCCCTCGCCCGGGGCTAAAGGGGGACCTTTTGCGAATACATGGGTGTATGTCGAGTCTCTGTGTGATGAGTGATTGTCAACTGGGATAATGCGCATGTTCTTTGGCTTGTGTTGTGCAGGTGTCGAGCACGGATACAGTGATCAAAGGCAAGATGAAGGTCAAGTAGAGACGTGCCGTGCCGATGGACCGAGAGTGGCGAAGGGCGGACGTGAGGCTTGGACTGAGGGATCGGTGGCCCGAGGATCAGCTGTGGTGGCTGGCAGCCTGGGACAGCGACGAGCGAAGACTTACGGGCACGATGTTGCTTGGGTTATGGACCTGGGGACACGTGTCGGTGGACGGGGTGCACGGGCGGTGCATTCCCTCTACGGTTCGGTTTGGTGGTTGAGCCACAGAAAAACCACCGAGTGGATGGTTTCCAGGTTTGGGCCTCAAAACCTGGGCGCTGATGGTTTCCGAGTTTAGGCCACAAAACTCGGGCTGAGGACGGTTTCCAGGTTTGGGCCGCAAAACCTGGGTGCTGCGGGTTTCTGAGTTTGGGCCACAAAACTCAGGCGATGGACGGCTGGTTTCCCGGTTTGGGCCTCAAAACCGGGGGTTGGTCGTGAAGGCTGGTTTCCCGGTTTGGGCCTCAAAACCGAGGGCAAAGTCCGGGAAAAGGACGAGCGGAGCGGTGGCGGCACGTGGTGGCAATTGGTGAGGTTGCATCAAGGCAACACTACCAGTTGTGCGGGCGTGGCCGTCGGATCACCAGCGTCTTCGAGTTGGTCCAGAATAACCCTAGGGTTTAGCTGGTTCGCTCTGTAATTAGTGAGGGGTAGAGTAGGAATTAGAATTAGGATAAGTAGAGGGAGACACCCTCCTCCCATCTTATCTCAGTCATTTGCTCTTTTGCTTCTAGGGTTTCCTGTTCTCCCACATCCCTGCTGTGGCGAACTGAGATCCACAGAGAAGACAATCATACCTCTGTGTTCGTGAGATTTTGAGGAAGTGAGACCGTAATCTCACTATTGTAGCGTGTGGTAGCCACACGGTTGCAAATTCGTGGTTGTGATTCGCGTTTTGTTCGTGTTCTTCGCGGGTTGCTTTGTCCACGTTTTTCCCGTTGATCGATCTCTCTACTCGGTGCATCTTTTGCAAATCCGTTTGAACTGAGTTGTTCTAGATCGTGAGGCACTTCTTTCCACCGATGGAAATCATCTCTAACCTCACGAGCTAGTAGATCGGATGATTTTCATTTTGGATCAAGTTTTGCTCTTTTGTATCTAATTCTTCCAATTCACCGATTTGGAGTTAGGTTCGAGCCATGATTCCTTTAGGATAGCTCACTAACCTCCTTGGAACCCTCATGCCAAGTCTAAGCCTTCGTGCTTTTGATTCGGAGGAGATCGGGTGATTTTCACGGAAGAACAATTCTGGTCTGGGAGCATCTGTCGCTGATGTCGGGACCATCGGACGCTGGTTCATACTAGCGGACGCGTCCGAAGCCACGTGTCGTCTGACAGAGAGTTTTAAGGAGCATCGGACGCTGACCATCGGAGCGTCCGTTGCCATCGGACGCGCCGGGGGTCGAGCATCGGACGCTAGGGTCTCACTGTAGCAGCGTCCGATGCCAGTCCAGTAAGGTTCTAGAGAGGAACTGTTTGCATCGGACGCGTCCGGTGCTAAGCCATCGGAAGCAGGCCAGCGTCCGATGCAACTGTTTTCGCGCAGTTTCGTCCACGGTTCGTTTGTCCGCTGTCGGTTTTGATTTCCGGCTTTTGCGTTGGGTTTCTAGAGTCGTGTAGTGTCTCGCTGTGCTTCTTGGAAGCATCCACCCTACCTCTAGGGTCGTGGACACTTGCAAGCTCTAGAGTTTGCTTTTGGGGTTGATTCTCGGGACAGTGGCAACAAGTTTCCGAAAAGAAAATTTGAAGCTCCCATTCACCCCCCCTCTGGTCGCTTTCTTGTAGCTTCTTCGGTCCTTCAATTGGTATCAGAGCAGGTTAAGGATCTTCCACCTTAGCCGGTTCCAGATCCACAAAAGGCGACATGGATCGCGGCGTGGGCAAACCGCCGTTCTTTGATGGGACGAACTATGCGTATTGGAAGATACGCATGTCGGCCTATCTGCAGAGTTTGGGTGCTTCCATCTGGGATATTTGCAACTCTGCCGATTACGTGGTTTTGGCTGCTCGTGTCTCTCAGCTTCAGATCGATGAGCACGATGCCAATAGCCGAGCCCGTAATGCTCTTTTCTCATGCTTGAGCATGAGTGAGTTGGATCGCGTTTCTCACCACGCTATGGCTCGGGAGATTTGGGCTACCCTCATGCGTTTCCATGAGGGAACCTCTCAAGTCAAAACCCGTCTCTACGAGTCGTTCAAGCGAGAGTATGAGAACTTTCGACATATGCCTGGCGAGAGCATAGAAAGTTTATTCGCTCGCTTTCAGGTGATTGTCAATAGGATGAGGGCAAACAAGGAGCTGTTGCCTTTCGACGATCATGAGAGGGCTTTGAAGCTTTTACATACTCTTGATCGGTCGGTGTGGGATTCCAAGGTTTAGGCGATCATCGAATCGCCTAACTATGAGACCCTCACGTGCGACGAGCTCTTCAGTAAGCTCAAGTCCAGTGAGATTGATGCCATGGCGAGGGCTTCTTATGAAAATCCTTCTGGCCCATCAATGGCTTTGCTTTCTGGCTCTTCTGCTAACACCTCTGGAGGCTTCGCACTTTCCTCTCTTCTTTCTGTCATAGAGGAGCAGCTGGAGTTCATGGGGGATGACGAGCTGGCGTTGCTCGCCAACCTGTTCTCACGGTTCCACAACAACCGCATGAACCGTCGCCGCGGAGGAGGACGCTCAGGATGCTTTGAGTGCGGCGACCCAACCACTTCATCGCCAATTGCCCGAAGAAGAACAAGCAGACCTTCCGCAAGGCGGATCATGGGCACAAGTATGACTCTGGCAAACACAAGGAGAAGTACGTCCCCGTGAAGCACAAGCGGAAGGCCGCCTTAAACAAGGAGTACATCAAGACGAAGTACTTGGAGAAGGCCTAGGCTGAGCAGCGTGCGTTCTTCGCCACGCTCAGCGACGTCGATGACTCGGATGACGACTCCGCTTCCTCAAGCGACGACGAGTCCGAGAAGAAGAAGAGGATCGAGGACAAGCTGAACGGCCTCTGCTTCTTCGCCGATGATGAGGGTTTCTGCACCATGGCCCTCAGTAAGGAGGTCGACGGCGAGCAAGGAGGTGAAGGAGCTTGAGTTTGCCAAGTCCACCATAGTCGTTTCTGAGGAGGCTGAGTGCGAAATGTGCACCACGCACATGACTGACCTTCTCACTTTGAAAGGTAAGTATGTGGCGTTGGTTGGAGAGGTGGATGTGCTGAAGGCTAGATCCTCGCTGTTGGGTGCGTGCAAGTCTTGTGCAGGCTTGCAAACCGAGTTGGCAGAAAAGAATGCCAAGATTGTGTCTCTTGAGAAGGCTAGCTCGGGTAGCACTTGTGTGTCTAGGTGCGCTTTGTGTGAGGGCTTGGAGATGGAGATATCCAACGTGAAGCATGACAAGATGCAAACCGAGGAGGAAAACACATATCTTCGGACCATCTTGTCATGGGTGTCTTGTGGTGAGCCGCAGCTTGGGATTATGATCTCCCAATTCAAGCGTGCCGCTGGAGGTCCAGGCGTAGGCTTTGCTCAGGGTGTTGATGTTTCATCTTTTGGGAATATTGGAGAGTCGAGTGGTCTTAACCCATGTGAGAAGCCCAACTCCACTACTACTCCCAAGCTTACAAAGATTCCACCCAAAGAGCCTCTCAAGCACAACACCAAGGATGGTGTGTTCGTTGAACCTCCGAGAGCTCCACCCAAGAAACAGACATGGCATCCCAAGCCCAACCACCTGAAAAACAAGCTTGACACGATGCCACCTATCCAGGAGGAGCTTATGCCACAGAAGGGCAAAGTGATCCACACCCACTACCGTGAGTACCAACAACCCCCTATGAGAGCGGTGATGTACCATTGTGAGCACTGTGGGAGAGATGGACACTTGAGTGAGTTTTGCTTTCGACGTAAGAGAGAGGCGCGCCGTGCAAAGGAGATGAACAACTCGGACATGAACCATCCTTTCCATGATGTACATGTGCTGAATGTTCAGAGGCGTGCTGCTAGGCCTAGAGGTCCAAAACCTCAAGTTCCTAGGCCTAGGCCGCAAGGAGGTCGTGCCCGGCGGGAGCCTGCAGTTGTAGGCTATGTACCCCGTGGCGGTGGCTTTGTAGTTGAGTGTTTTCCTCCACCGCGTTTTCCTCCACCGCGTTTTGAGTATCGCGATGGATGCTCCTCCCTTAGCGGACCACGTTTTCCTCAACGTGGTGATCGCTCTTCCCGTAGGCGTGCTAGGAATGGTTTTTCTGCTAACCGTTCTTTTGAGCAGCCGGCCCAACACTGGTATTCTCCCTACTTCACTAACCCCAGTGTTGGACCGTATGCTCACCCTATGTATTTTTATTGATGTAGGTAAAACAATTGGAGAACGTTTGGTTGGTGGATTCCGGTTGCTCGAGGCACATGACTGGAAATGCCAAGTGGTTCTCCAGTCTTAGTCCGGTCGCAGGAAAGGAGTTTATCACCTTCGGCGACAATAGCAAAGGTAAAGTGTTGTCTCGTGGGTCGGTGCGAGTTAATGAGCACTTTGTGTTGCGCGATGTTGCTCTTGTTTCTAACTTGCATTTTAACCTTCTTTCTGTTTCGCAACTCTTTGATGACGACTATGAGATTCGTTTTAAACCGAATCTCAGTCGTATTTTGGATCCTCAGGGCAATCTTGTGTGTTTGATTTCGCCCTTTGGAAAAGTCTTTCGTGCGAATTTCTCGGAGTCTTTTGGCATTTCTCGTTGTCTTGTGGCTGGACCTTCCTCCTCTGATCTTTGGAAGTGGCATAGGAAACTTGGTCACCTGAGCTTCGACTTGCTTGCAAGGCTCAGTTCACTTGGCCTAATCCGAGGATTGCCCAAGTTATCCATGGAGAAGGATCTTGTTTGCCATTCTTGTAGACATGGGAAGATGGTAGCTGCTCCCCACCATCCAGTGACTCAGGTCATGACCAAGCGCCCTGGAGAGCTTTTGCACATGGACCTTGTTGGTCCGGCTCGGGTGAGCTCGGTTGGTGGGAAGTGGTATGTGCTTGTTGTTGTTGACGACTTTTCGAGATATTCGTGGGTCTTCTTTTTAGCTGAGAAGACCGAGACCTTCTCCTTTGCTCACAATCTGATTTTGCGTCTTCAGAACGAGTTCCCTTTGAACTCGATGCGAGCTATTAGGAGTGATAATGGTTCCGAATTCAAGAATTTGGATTTTGAGAAGTTTTGTAACTCTTTGGGCTTAGAGCATCAGTTTTCTTCCCCCTACACACCGCCCCAAAATGGTGTTGTAGAGAGGAAGAATCGGACCCTTGTAGATATGGCCAGGACGATGCTCGATGAGCATAGGACTCCTAGGCGATATTGGGCCGAAGCTATGAGCACTGCATGCTACATTTCCAATCGCATTTTTCTCCGAGCTTTCTTGAAAAAGACTTCTTATGAGTTGCGTTTTGGAAAACTGCCCAAGGTGAGTTATTTTAGAGTCTTTGGTTGCCACTGTTTTATACTTAAGAAAGGCAACTTGGACAAATTTGAGTCTCGTTCCTCTGACGGTGTGTTTTTGGGTTATGGCACTCATACTCGCGCATATCGTGTACTTAATATTGACACTAACCGAGTCATGGAGACATCAGATGTCACCTTCGACGAGACCATGGTTTGTCCTTCTTCTCGTTTTGAGCGTGCAGGTGATCATGAGGTTGGTGAGCCTCTCTTTGATGACGAGGATGAGGGTGCTGAAGGTATGGATGATCTAGCACCCCCTCCACCTGCTGTGCCACAAGGAGCGGCTTCTACTATGACTCACGGCCCCGATCCCTCTTCTTGGACTTGGGGGCCGTGGGATCCGCCACCTCGAGCGGTACCCTTTGTACCCGAGGAGGCGCCAGCTGCTGTTGAGGGGGAGGCTACATCAATTCGGGAGGCGCCCCGACACATCCAGCGCTAGCACTGTTGACACTTCTTAATGCAACCACTAGAACTAGACTATGGAGCCTAATCCCCGGCAGCGGCACCAGAGATGCTTGTTGACACCAGAAGTGGCAAACGGATATACCGCAAGCGCACGGTAGTCAATTGTAGCTTTTCACCGGGAGTATTCCAGGTATCGTATTTCCACAGGGAACGTGAAGTGGATTAACTAGAAGTAGGGTCGTCAAAGGATGATCAAAGGGTATATGATAACTAGGATAGAGAGGTCTTCCTAATATCAATATCTGGTTCTGGTTTTCTAAGAGCACTGAGGTTTACAACCTCATTCCTTACTGGGGGCGAAGGACGAAACAATAATTGATTAAAAGGTTTTCCACCTAACAACTACTGAGGCGGCGATGCTGCTATCCAACTATTATTTTCAACTTGCCTACAACACTTGAGAGGAACTCCAAGCACTGGCTGTGTCTGTCACCCTACCACCAGGCGTCTACACAAGTGTGACAAGAAGTCCACACTGGCAAGATATAGCCTAGACACCACGCCTACACTAATCTTACTACTCTAAAGCTAAGCTTAATAAGCCTAGAGCACTTCAACAAAGTAAAGCAATGTGCCAAGTAAAAGAACTGTAAACTTAAATTACCAGACCAGAATATTAAATACTAGAAGGACTCAGATGTAACACTTACAAGAAGAATCGCATCCGCTGAGGCGCCCCTTGGAGAAGACTCCCGACAGGCCAGGACTCCTCCGTGGAACTCCTCACTCCCTTCCCTCTCTTCTAACACTAAAGCTACTAAGTAGGCTTTCTCTCCTTGGATGCATACAAATGAAGAGCTCTAGGGGGGTATTTATAGCTTGGAGGTGGAGTAGCGGCTACTCCGGTGCCACGTCAGCGATCCGCGTGCTCTCCTTCCTTGGCCATTGGATCAAACCGCCATAGTAACTGCCATGGATGGATGGCCTTGATTTCATCACGAGTGAAACATGTGCAAGCAACCGACATTGGATGGGGTTCACCCTGGGGTCGGCCGACCCCAGTCAATGATAGGTGGGCCCACCACTTTGCTTCTAGAAGATGCTGATGTCACCAGGCTGAATAGTGTAGCCAGGGCCCACCAAGGGGGGGTCGGCCGACCCCCCAATGACAGGGCTGGCCCACTGTTTTGTCTCCAATGGTGTCCCCACTTGTCATAGAGCATGGTGTCATATGTTGGTTGCATTTGCTTTCTTGTGTGGGCCCATGGATCCATGTGCTTCTTATCTTTCACCGTTGAATGCAAACACATGTTTGATCTGATGGGGGAAAGTAGCTTGGTGAAGCTTCACTTGGATAGTGCCACGTCACCAAGCCCGAGGAGCTCCCATGGTGGGGTCGGCCGACCCCACCTTGGTTGGGTCCAGGTGTCTATTTCCTTATTATTCTGTTATATCTGCAAATCAAATACTAGGAGTACAAGTGGAACTTATTAGTGATAAATATGCTCATGATATGCTATATTTCCTTGAAACCGAGGCTTGTTGACGGTATTTTGATAAGGTAAAGCATGCTATAACTTCCGTCAACATGATCCCCCACACTTGAATCTTTGCTCGTCCTCGAGTAAAGGTTAGAGAGAGTCAACAAGTGATTATTACATACTTAAAATGATAATGATCATAAAGCATCATTCCTAACATAGTTTATACAAATGGGTTATGTGGTACTGTCTATCATATATCCTTTAGATGTTGAGAAAAGGAACAAATCTCAAAGCAAAGTCATCTCCCTGAATTCTTGTTCTTGGTACTTAGAGTTTTTAGGACAGTTTGAAAGGAAAACACATAGTTCATGCTTACTCCTCATATAGTACTCTCAAGACACTCTTCTAGGTGTTTGGTTCCTCACCAAGGCATAGCATGTGATTGCCTTATTTTTGTTTTATCCTAATCTATCAGGCTTATGTGGAGCTTGGTAGGGATAAACAAAGTAGCATACTTGTTTTGCATATATTGTAAAGTCAAAACAAAGATCCAAGGAGAAGAATGTCATAATCCTAGATCATGATGTGCATGTGTGTGGAAAGTATGTGGACTAGAATGCTCCTTTAATATAATCTCTCTCTCTACTTTATTTTACCTTGAGACATGGCTAGCATTTTTTTAACAATGGACCTTCATGTGTCCATATATATTTTTTTAGTGGACCTTCATGTGTCCACAATTTTTTTTTATACTGGACCTTCATGTGTCCACATTTTTTTCTTTTTTTTCTTTTGCTCAGCCTTAATGTCTCTTTTTACTAACCTGAGTTAGGGAGAGAGATATTGTAGAACTTTAATGTACGGAGCATCTATAGAGTGGAAATGAATGGCATGTGCAGGCATACTTCCAGTGTAGAAGTTGCATATATAGATGGTGTGTACGTGATCTTGATCTTGGGATTATGACAAAATTCTCGACTAGGGTCAACAAGGTTTGACCAAACTCAAGACAAAAACAAGTAGCATGTGTGTAAAAGGTTTTGATCATGTATGCATATGTATGGTTTTGGTAGGTATTTCTCACTATAGAGGAGTAAATGATACTATGGTTTTGAGATATTTTCAAAAACAAATCTCTAAGCACCTTAAACAAAAACAGGTTTGAGTCTTAAGCCAAGATTTATCTCACTTTTAACAACAACTTAGTCAATATGGTTTCCTAATTCAGTTTTCTCATGAGTATAAACATATGTAAGAACATGGTTTTATGTCATTAACATTCCTAGCATATCATAACTCAAGTCAATTTGTAGCTTTTTATTTATTCAGAATATGGAATGATTGTGAAACTGCTTGAACCGAGAGGAGAAAGGGGAAACGAACCAGACAACAGTGTTGAGCTTACTGTGCAGAGGTGAGCTGGTGGGCCCAGGTCACCATGGTGGGGTCGGCTGACCCCACCAAATGGTGGGTCTCGTTGCCATTCGCTTTTTCCTCCATTCAGTTTTACATCTGCAAAAGCACTTTTCAAAAATTTAAGAAAACGGGGGTCGCCCGACCCCTTACTTACCTCTGTTTTGTGCATTGCAGCGTGTCAGCCTGTGCTCAGCAGTTCGGTGTGGTTCGGTGATGAAATTTGGGGGTCGTCCGACCCCCCCCCCCACACTTGAATTTTTCCATGAACTCTGAATATAACGCAAAGGTAAAATGCAAGGTGCTCTACTGGTGGCAAACACACCAGTAGAGACGAAAATATAGTTTATTTATTCTCTAAGAAGGGAAATACATTGGAAAATTAAAAGGGAAATTCAAAAGAAATAAATCTAAGAAGAAATTTGGAAATTCAAAATAAATCTAAAATGGAATTTTATTCTAATCTAAACTAAACTATCTATGGAGACGGGGGGTTTAGGATGTCTTCCCGCCCCAAAGCCTTAGCGAAGCGTTTGAGCTTCGCAGAGGTGCTAATCCTAAGATGGCGAAAGTCATCTTTTAAGTCTTTATTCGCCATCTTCAATTCTGACACCGTCTCCTCCAACACCCTGTTCCTTTCTTGCAGGGTGGAGGTGACGTGCATCAGCCTCTCCAGATCCGTCTTCTTGTCTTACTCCTCGAATTGTCTCGGCGGCCCCTTGATCGACGGAGGGTCCATCCTCCGCCGAATAGAAGCCTGGGACTCCAGGGACTCCCGCAGCTCACCCTTCTCTTCTTTGTTGAGAGAAGGGACGACCACCTTCCCTCGTCCATGCCCACCGGCCATAATCCGATGGGTCTTCCAGAACGTGGGCGTCGATGGGGAGTACGACGAAGTGTACTCCGTACTCCCCGTTGTCGTGGTGATCGCGCGCGGGTTCTCCTCTAGCGGGGCCTTCCCCTTCAGCGCGAGTTGGCCCGTGGTCGGCCTAGTCGGCGTGATGGAGCGGCCGGGGGATTTCCTGATCTCCCTTCTCGGAGTCGACGAACGGGACGATGCCGCCACGCGAGAGGGTGGACGGGGGGTGGGCGGCCGACCCCTGGGGGGGTCGGGCGACCCCGCCACCGGCCCGACTAGCCCCCTTGGCGGAGGCACCATGGCCAGCGGCACCGCATCGATCACATTGATCGCGAGGGCCTGCTCTAGATCTTCGGTCAGAGCCCGTCGTGGCGTGGATGTTGCGGGGCGCGTAGTCTTGCTAGTGGGTGCCATGGCTAGCGTTTTGTGGTGGAGAGTGCAAAGAAGGCTTGGGGGCTCTGGCTGTGCGTGGAATTGCGAGTAGGAGGAAGGAGGAGAGGGGTGCAAGGCTAAATAGCGTCTGTGGGCGACTACGACGCAGATCTTTCACGGGATCGTTGCGGAAAGCTAGCAACTTCCAAGAGGTCGTTGCGCCGCCGTCCTAATCCCGTAAGGAGGGGATCGCCCGACCCCTCAGGTTTTGGATTTGGGCTTTATCTCCAAGGGTTGTTATCCACTCGCCGCGGTGTACTCATCTGTGAGTCGAACCTCCCCGAGGCGGGGTCGCCCGACCCCCTTGATGGGTGCCCGGCGCGGTCACATCCCTAGATCGAGCCTGTCTACGTGATTATGCAACCCTTGTTGCAGGTGGGCCCCATATAGGGATTGCCCGACCCCCTAACTGGGGTATGTGGGCCCACCTCAAAGCCTAAGGTAAGCCTAGCCTATAACTTCTTGAACCAAGACATGAGATCGAGGACAAGTAGCTTTTAGGATTTGATTCAGGCAATGAAGAGAAGAGACTTGTAGGTTTTAGGTTGTGTATAGTTTGAACTCTACCATGTCTACTTCATTTTTTACGGGATCATGTTCATGAAAAACTTTTAGACGGTGGCCATTTACCTTAAAGATGTTGTCGTCGGTGTCCTGAAGCGTGACAGCTCCATGCGTTGCGGCATCGATCACGAGGAATGGTCCTCCCCATTTGCTTTTTAGTTTTCCATGGCCAAAGAGATTGACCCTTGAGTTGAACATAAGAACCTTGTCTCCCGGATGGAACTCCTTTTGCTTGATCCTCTTGTCATGCCATTTCTTGGTTCTCTCTTTATAGATCCTGGCATTGTGATAGGCCTTCTCTCTCCATTCTTCCAGTTCAGAGATCTGCATTCTCCTATTTCTTCCAGCTGCGGGCAAATCCATATTCCATCTCTTTATTGCCCAGTGTGCTCTATGCTCCAATTCCATGGGCAGATGGCATGTCTTGCCGTATACAAGTTGGTATGGGGTCATACCGATTGGAGTCTTGTATGCGGTCCTGTATGCCCACTGTGCATCTGATAGCATGCTTCTCCATGCTGTCCCCATTTCATTTACAGTCTTTTGCAGAATATTCTTGATTTGCTTGTTTGAAGTTTCTGCTTGTCCGCTTGTTTGTGGGTGATAAGGTGTTCCAATATTGTGCCTTATCCCTCTTTCTGTTAAGTAGCGTCGGAACTTTCTGTCAATGAAGTGGCTTCCTCCATCGCTGATTACTAACCTTGGGGTGCCAAACCGTGGGAATATTATTTCCTTGAACATCTTCGTTGCGTGCAACGAATCCACTGACTTGCACGGCATGGCTTCAACCCATTTGGATATGTAGTCTACTGCCACTAGAATATACTCACAACCTTGAGATGGGGGGAAAGGACCCATGTAGTCAATTCCCCAAGCGTCGAACAGCTCTACTTGTAGGTTATTTGTGAGTGGCATTGCGTCACGGGCATTGATGTTTCCATGTTTCTGACACCTTGCACACTTCTTCACGAAGTCCTTGGTGTCTTCATACATGGTAGGCCAATAGAATCCACTTTGCCAAATCTTGGCATGGGTTCGGAATGTTCCATAATGGCCTCCATACTCTGCTCCATGACACTTCTCCATGATCTTAACTGCTTTGTTCATGGGCACACACCTTCTTAGTATGCCGTCTTGGCATACTCTATAGAGATACGGGTCATCCCATAGATGCACCGAGCTCTCCTTGATAAGCTTCTTTTTGTCTACTCCAGGTGGTACGTAGCCTGAGACTATGTAGTTGACGATGTTTGCATACCACAGGTAGGTGTCTGAAACTTTGAGGAGTGTTGCGTCCCGAAGATAGTCGTTGATGGGCAGGTCCTGTTTATCCTCAGTTTGCATTCTAGACAAGTGGTCGGCTACAGAGTTCTCTGCTCCCTTTTTATCTCTAATTTCTAGATCAAATTCTTGGAGGAGTAGGATCCATCTTATTAGCCGTGGTTTGGCATCTTTCTTAGAAAGTAGGTATTTCAGAGCCGCGTGATCGGTGTAGACGATCACCTTGGCTCCTACCAAGTAAGATCTAAACTTGTCTATAGCAAACACCACAGCTAAAAGTTCTTTTTCTGTTGTTGCATAGTTTAGCTGTGGTCCGGTTAGCGTTTTACTAGCATAGGAAATGGCATAGTGTTTCTTATCCTGGGTCTGTCCTAGGACAGCTCCTACAACATAGTCACTAGCATCGCACATTATCTCAAAAGGTAGCGACCAGTCAGGGGGTTGAATGACTGGTGCAGAGATAAGTGCTTTTTTTAGATGGTAAAAAGAGTCTAAGCATCTGTCGTCATAGTCAAAGGGTGCGTCTTTAGCTAGCAGGTTTGTTAAAGGTCTAGCAATTTGAGAAAAATCTTTTATAAACCTTCTATAAAAACCGGCGTGGCCAAGGAAACTGCGAACGCCTTTAACATTCGTGGGAGGTGGGAGCTGTTCTATAACCTCTATTTTAGCTTTATCTACCTCTATTCCACGTTCAGATACTCTATGTCCTAGCACTATCCCTTCTCGAACCATGAAGTGGCATTTCTCCCAGTTCAAGATCAAGTGCTTTTCTTGACAGCGTTGTAAGACACGGTCCAGATTCTCTAGGCAGTGATCAAAGGTTGTTCCATAGACTGAAAAGTCATCCATGAAAACTTCCATGATTTCTTCTATCATATCCGAGAAGATGGACATCATGCACCTCTGAAATGAAGCAGGGGAATTGCACAGGCCAAATGACATGCGCCTGTATGCATATGTCCCATAGGGGCATGTGAACGTGGTCTTACTTTGGTCGTCGGGATGGATTGGAATTTGATGGTACCCCGAATACCCATCAAGGAAACAAAAGAAGGAATGTTTGGCTAGCCGTTCCAACATCTCATCGATGAATGGCAACGGAAAGTGGTCTTTCTTTGTGGCCTTGTTAAGTTTTCGGTAATCTATGCACATTCTCCATCCTGTGACGGTTCGTTGTGGAATCAATTCGTTGTTTTGATTTTTAACGACCGTCATTCCTCCTTTCTTAGGAACTACTTGGACGGGGCTGACCCACTTGCTGTTTGGAACAGGGTAGATTATGCCCGCGTGCAAGAGCTTCAAGACCTCCTTCTTTACTACTTCTCTCATCGCATTGTTGAGCCTCCTTTGTGGCTCTCTGGAAGGTGTAGCATCGGGTTCGATCGGAATGCGATGTGTGCAAAGAGCGGGACTAATTCCCTTGAGATCTTGCAACGAATATCCTAAGACGGATCGGTGTTTTTCTAGGATGGTGATGAGTTTAGAAACTTCTTCCGTTGCAAGTCGATCACTAATGATCACGGGAGTCTCTCTATCACCATTAAGGAAGGCATACTTAAGCCCAGAAGGAAGTGGCTTAAGCTCTATAGAGGCTTTTGGTGGAGGTTCAGACTCATCCAAGTCTAACGGTTCATCTAAATCAGTGTCTTCTTCTTGGATAAAGTCATGGGCGTCTTCTTCTAGATCAGGTTGAGAAGTTTCTAGCGAAGATACCGACAACACCTCCTCTATTGGATCAGGCTCGGGTTTTGGTTCGGCTATCGAATTAACAGAGCCTGCAAAAGGAACTGAAAGATCTAGATCCTTCCCAAGGTGACCCTTAAGGCTCCCTTCACAAAATCCCTCAATGAATCTCATGAGTGGGTGCCCAATTAACAAGTCGACCTCGTCGACGTCAAAGACATAGAAGTTTGCGAGGAAGCTAACCTTGTTAATTGTGATAGAAATATTCTGTGCAATCCCGCAACTCTCGACCAATTTTCCAGAAGGAAGCTTAAGGAATTTATTGGTTGGGTTTAGCGGTTCCTCACCTAGGAGTGTTAACATCAATGATTTAGACATTAAATTTACTCCTACAGCGGGATCATAGAGGGAATCTACAGCCGTCTTGTTGATGGCACACGGTATGGATGTGAAACAGGACAGAAGCTTAACGACATCTAAAGATGCTTCAGCCTCCCTGAACCGTTCGTTGCTCATAATACACATGAGCTCCTGGGCAGTCGCCTTAAGGTAACTTGCCTCAAACTGGGTTGGCATGTGGTTATTAGGAGCTCTACGGGCTGTGGATCTCTTCTGCACAGGTTGTTTCGAGACATTGCCATAATCGGCGAAAAGATCTGTCTCGATATTTAGAGGATAATCCAAAGGATGAATTACTTCTTCCTTTGGAGGAGTAGGTGGTTGTGGTTCAGGTCTGACAGCTTGGGGTATAGGTAAAGGAGTTTCGGCTGTCGTGGGTTTGTCCCTAGGAGTTTGATCTTCCTCTAGAGTTTCACCATGGTCATCGGTGTAGGGGGTGTTCTTGAGAATGGTCGCAAGAACTTCCTTACCTTCACTAATGGGTAAATGGAGGAAAGCTCCTTTAGAGGCTAAATCAAGGAATTGTGCGGAGTTTTGGCTAAGACCGAGATAGAAATGTTGCATAAGGGTTGGTTCGGTTATAGCTAAGTCTGGGCCGGAGGATGCTAAGTCTGTAAGTCATGCCCAGGCCGCACCTAGAGATTCCTTCTCGTCTTGTTTGAAGTTTAGCACATCTCTACGAAGACGAGCTACGCGAGATATGGGAAAGTACGTTAAGCAGAACATGGCTTGCAGTTTCTCCCATTCTCCGTTCACACTACCAACGTAGCGAGTATACCAGCGTCTAGCTTTTCCCGTTAACGAGAACGAAAATAGCTTCCACTTAAGAGTGACTCGCCTCATTCCTTGGATGTGAATACACGAACAAAGTTGTTCGAAATCACGTAGGTCGGTATAAGGATTCTCATCTACATCTCCTGAAAAGGGATTCTCCTGAACCATCGCTATGAGGCTGGGGCGAAGCTCATAGCGAACTGCCAAAATGGCATGAGATGAACTAGGCGGCTCCAACTCAGCGCCCGATGGAGCAGCGTAGTCAAAAAGGGTTGTTTGATCCATATTGATTTATGAAATAAAAGTTCTAGTCAAATTACGATAACTTTAACGACTTTGTTCTAGCTAACACAGCTACCGTTCCCCGACAACGGCGCCAGAAAAGCTTGTTGACACTTCTTAATGCAACCACTAGAACTAGACTATGGAGCCTAATCCCCGGCAGCGGCACCAGGGATGCTTGTTGACACCAGAAGTGGCAAACGGATATACCGCAAGCGCACAGTAGTCAATTGTAGCTTTTCACCGGGAGTATTCCAGGTATCGTATTTCCACAGGGAACGTGAAGTGGATTAACTAGAAGTAGGGTCGTCAAAGGATGATCAAAGGGTATATGATAACTGGGATAGAGAGGTCTTCCTAATATCAATATCTGGTTCTGGTTTTCTAAGAGCACTGAGGTTTACCACCTTATTCCTTACTGGGGGCGAAGGACGAAACAGTAATTGATTAAAAGGTTTTCCACCTAACAACTACTGAGGCGGCGATGCTGCTACCCAACTATTATTTTTAACTTGCCTACAACACTTGAGAGGAACTCCAAGCACTGGCTGTGTCTGTCACCCTACCACCAGGCATCTACACAAGTGCGACAAGAAGTCCACACTGGCAAGATATAGCCTAGACACCACGTCTACACTAATCTTACTACTCTAAAGCTAAGCTTAATAGGCCTAGAGCACTTCAACAAAGTAAAGCAATGTGCCAACTAAAAGAACTGTAAACTTAAATTACCAGACCAGAATATTAAATACTAGAAGGACTCAGATGTAACACTTACAAGAAGAATCGCATCCGCTGAGGCGCACCTTGGAAAGACTCCCGACAGGTCGGGACTCCTCCGTGGAACTCCTCACTCCCTTCCCTCTCTTCTAACACTAAAGCTACTAAGTAGGCTTTCTCTCCTTGGATGCATACAAATGAAGAGCTCTAGGGGGGTATTTATAGCTTGGAGGTGGAGTAGCGGCTACTTCGGTGCCACGTCAGCGATCCGCGTGCTCTCCTTCCTTGGCCATTGGATCAAACCGCCATAGTAACCGCCATGGATGGATGGCCTTGATTTCATCACGAGTGAAACATGTGCAAGCAACCGACATTGGATGGGGTTCACCCTGGGGTCGGCCGACCCCAGTCAATGACAGGTGGGCCCACCACTTTGCTTCTAGAAGATGCTGATGTCACCAGGCTGAATAGTGTAGCCAGGGACCACCAAGGGGGGGTCGGCCGACCCCCCAATGACAGGGCTGGCCCACTGTTTTGTCTCCAATGGTGTCCCCACTTGTCATAGAGCATGGTGTCATATGTTGGTTGCATTTGCTTTCTTGTGTGGGCCCATGGATCCATGTGCTTCTCATCTTTCACCGTTGAATGCAAACACATGTTTGATCTGATGGGGGAAAGTAGCTTGGTGAAGCTTCACTTGGATAGTGCCACGTCACCAAGCCCGAGGAGCTCCCATGGTGGGGTCGGCCGACCCCACCTTGGGTGGGTCCTGGTGTCTATTTCCTTATTATTCTGTTATACCTGCAAATCAAATACTAGGAGTACAAGTGGAACTTATTAGTGATAAATATGCTCATGATATGCTATATTTCCTTGAAACCGAGGCTTGTTGACGGTATTTGGATAAGGTAAAGCATGCTATAACTTCCGTCAACATGCACCCACCTCAACAGATGATCGACACCATCGGCGAACGTCTCACTCGGTCAAGGTCACAACAAATCTCTCACTTTGCTCATTCTGCATTTGTTGCTGATTTTGAACCCCGAGATGTTGGACACGCTTTATCTGATCCAGATTGGGTCAATGCCATGCATGAGGAGCTTGAAAACTTTGAAAGAAATCGGGTTTGGGTTTTGGTTCCTTTTCCTCCTGAGTGTCACCCTATTGGGACAAAATGGGTTTTCAAAAACAAATAAGGAGAGGATGGCCATGTTGTGAGAAACAAGGCCAGACTAGTAGCCCAGGGGTATAGTCAGAAGGAGGGGATAGACTATGAGGAGACTTTTGCTCCTGTAGCTCGTTTGGAGGCAATTAGGATATTCTTGGCTTTTGTTGCATCCAAAGGGTTTAAACTTTTTCAAATGGATGTCAAGAGTGCCTTCTTAAACGGCTACATAGAAGAGGAAGTATATGTGAGACAACCCCCCGGTTTCGAAAATCCCAAGTTGCCAAACCATGTTTTTAAACATCACAAAGCTTTATATGGTTTGAAACAAGCCCCTAGAGCCTGGTATGATAGGTTGAAAACCTTTTTGCTTGCTAAGGGTTTTAAAATGGGATGTGTGGATAAAACGCTTTTTCTCCTCAAGCAAGGCACTATGAGCAGGGAGTTTGAGATTTACGTGGATAAAACTCTCTTGGTCCAGATTTACGTGGATGATATCATTTTCGGTGGTTCTTCTCACACTTTGGTTGCCAAGTTTGCAGACACTATGAGCAGGGAGTTTGAGATGAGCATGATGGGCGAGTTGACGTTTTTCCTGGGGTTGCAAATCAAGCAATCCTGAGAGGGGACGTTCGTGCACCAGGGCAAGTACACCAAAGACATCCTGAAGAAGTTCGACATGGGTGAGGCCAAGCCTCGTCCAACACCCATGCCGACCACGGCGGCCCTGGATGCGGATGTGAATGGAGAAGCTGTGGACCAGAAGGAGTACCGGAGTATGATCGGGTCGCTGCTGTACCTGACGGCGACACGCCCGGACATCCAGTTCGCGGTATGTCTATGCGCGCGATTTCAGTCGTCGCCACGCACTTCTCACCGTCAGGCGGTCAAGCGCATTATGAGGTACTTATGCTTCACTCCAGAGTTTGGGATTTTGTATTCTGCTTCCTCCACCCTCTCCCTTTGCGGTTATTCTGATGCCGATTTTGCTGGTTACCGTATTGATCGCAAGTCCACTTCTGGGACTTGCCAGTTTATTGGTTCTTCTCTTGTATCGTGGTCTTCTCGCAAGCAGTCTAGTGTCGCCTAGTCTACCATGGAGGCTGAGTATGTTGCTGCGGCTAGCTGCTGTTCCCAGTTGCTTTGGATGATGGCCACTTTGTGTGATTTTGGTCTGAGCTTTTCTCGCGTTCCTTTGCTTTGTGACAGCATGAGTGCTATTAGCGTTGCTAAGAACCCCGTGCTGCACTCTAAGACCAAACACATTGATGTGCGCTTCCATTTTCTGCGAGACCACTATGAGAAGGGTAATATCGACCTTCGCCATGTCGATACTCATCATCAGTTGGCTGATATTTTTACCAAGCCTTTGGACCAATCAACTTTTGCTAGGTTGAGAGGTGAGCTTGGTGTGTGTTTCCCCTTTTAGATGGGGGAAACATTTTGACTCGTGTAATATAAACTGACTTTGTGTTTTTCATTTGGTTTCTTCATGCATCTTTGCATTTCAATTTGCATATTTACATTCAGAGCTTCATGAATATAATCTTTAGAATGTGGCTATGCTCTGTGTAGTATTTGCTCCGATGCTTTATCTTGTAGCTTATGCTCTTTCTGATCACTAATGTATATTGTTGAGCTATTTTTGAATGGTGAACCTGCTTAATGTACATAAAACTTGAAACTGTTCACCATTGAGATATGCAACTAGCATGTGTAGGATGTGTAGAATTCACTCGTGCTTTTCATCTATGCTAGGTTGCTATGTCTCTAGTTCTGAGTCATTCACTTTCTTGGTATGTTCATATTCTGAGATAAAATTTGAACCAAGTTAAGTGAATTGGAAAGATCGAGACGGGACTGCTTGTCAGCACATCACAATTTCGAGACTGTTTCTCATTGCACTTTGAGTTAAACTTGAGCTGTGTAGTGTATGACCGAAACTGTTGCTTTAAGCTTCTGATTGCTTATGCATAGGCTTCGCACAGTTGAAAAGTTAGGCGATGACAAGTTTTCAACCTCTCGCAATCACATGCTGAAATTTTAACTTGTGTAATTTAAACGGCTGCAACTCCGATAAAATTTGGATACACAAGTCTATGTTTCACTCTATAGCATGATGATTGAACCTTGCTAGGGGTAGTTCACCCTGTATACATGATTAGCACTTGTTTGACTTCCTGTCTATACATGGTTGGTGCTATTTTGATGGTGAATACCTTTTGGCTGAACACTGCTCATTTGTTCTCATTTTGCATTTGGTGATCAGCTTGAGCCTTCGCTAGCATTCTGTGCATTTTATGAGTCATCAGATCAGCACTCTGTCGAGCATCTTCTCATTCTATCGACTATATTTCTGAAGCTGCTAACTTGCATTTCTGACTCATATGCATTTTGGAAGGGGGAGTTTTGCTCGATGGTGCATTTTCAACTAAGGGGGAGAAAATATTGATAAATCATGAGTGTCTTCTGTGTTCAACTAAGGGGGAGTTGAACTAAGGGGGAGATTTCCTGGTTGTGTGTACCATTCGAGGGGGAGTTTGCTCGCTGCTGCGTTTTCGAGCTGGTAACAGTTGGTTCAGAGCATTTTTGGTAGCTAGTTGTGTTGAGCCTTTGCCTCTTTCTTGAGGAACTAGCACCTTTGATCCTTTATGCTCTTCAGCTGATTTCTAGCTTTCTTCAGTTGGTATCGAGCTTCCTCGTTAGCGGTGTTGAGCCTGTTCTGTCTCTTCTTGAGGGCTAGTTCTATTTTGCTTGAATTTTAGTTGATTCTTCAATTGGTATCGAGCTTTCTCGCTAGCGGTGTTGAGCCTGTTCTACCTCTTCTTGAGGGCTAGCTTTGCTTTGCTTGGTTGCGTCGAGCCGATGCCCATGTCTTTGGGAACCAAGTTGTTTTGCTCTTTCCACTTGACCTTCTGAAAGGACCGTGACGCCTAAGAGGGGGAGGGGTGAATTAGGCAACTTAAAACTTCTACTCTAAACTAAGGCCTCTAATTTCCACCAAGTCAAAACCTATGCAAGAAAGTAAACTATCTAAAGTGCAACTAAGGTTTTGCTACGTGTGTTTGCTATCTCTACCGCAAAAGGAGTTATGCAACCTAGTTTCCAAACCTATCAACTAGCAAAAGTAAGCTAGGAAAGGTAAAGCACATAAACAAGGTAGCAATGTAAATGCGGAAGCTAAAGAGTGTGATTGAGATGCAAACTCCCGTCGATGACTCCGGTATTTTTACCGAGGTATCGAGAAGCGCGCAAGCTTCCTCCTAGTCCTCGTTGGAGCCCCTCGGAAGGAACCCCTCGCAAGGGCCAAGCTCCCGGTCGGGTAACTCCGTGGATAGCTTCGGTCTTCCCCACGCGCAAGTGGGTCTCCGGTTAAGCCACTCGTAGCAAAGCCTCTCCCGGATGCTCTCCGCCGTCTTCACTATCAAGTTTCCGGCCGAAGCGCCGCGGGCCTTGTTCCCTTCGGTACACGGAGGCGGCCACACCACAAACGGTTGGTGTGATCTCGCAAGACTACAAGCCCCGCCGATGTACAACCACGGTGCGCGCAAGCACCGGTAGATGAGAGGTTTTCAACCTCACTAAACACTAGGCCTAACACCTAGAGCAAGCGCAAAGCGGTGGTCTAACTAGCTTAAGCACTTCGCAAAGCACCTCTACTAATCACCTAGTATATCACTTAAGCACTTTGGTGGCTAGAGCAACAAAATACGTGTCTATACACTTGGTACACTTCCTTGAGCTCCAACCTCATTGTTTTGGCCGGCCATGGGGGTATATATAGAGCCCCAACAGAATAGAGCCGTTTGGAGAAAGTCATGGGCTTCACAGCGAACCATCGGACGCTGGAGTCGTGACCATCGGACGCGTCCGATGCTCCTTTAACGGCTAGATGCCAGCCTGGCACTGTGTTGCAACAGCTAGTTAGCGTCCGATGGTTGATCAACGGACGCGTCCGATGCTCACAGAGCCTCTCTGGAACCTCTCTGCATGGTCATCGGACGCAGGGTCCTGTATCGTCCGATGTTAGCATCGAAGCGTCCGATGCTCGCCGTGCAGGTTTGCACAGTGTCATAGTCGCGTCCGATGCCTCGGTCTTCAGCGTCCGATGCCTCTGCTGGCGCTGACACGAGCTAGGGTTTACCAACGGAGCGTCCGATGCTTGCGAGGGCAGCGTCCGATGCAGCGTCCAATGTCCCTTTCTTCTCGTTTCTTCGCGATTTCTTGCGCCGTCTTGGTTCCATCCTTGTGGCTTGGACATTGCTTGATCTTGGGGTCTTCTATTGAGCTTCAAATGTCTTGCTTGAGATGTTGATCATCGGATCACCACATCGCCTTAGTCCAAGTCACATTTGCACCCTATTGGACTACAAAATAAACACTTGCAAACGCATTAGTCCAATTTAGTTATGTTGTTCATCAAACAACAAAATCCGAAGTTAAATGGTCTGAGGTCCATTTTCCTTACAATCTCCC
Source organism: Coix lacryma-jobi var. lacryma-jobi (assembly GCA_009763385.1). Taxonomy (NCBI): domain Eukaryota; kingdom Viridiplantae; phylum Streptophyta; class Magnoliopsida; order Poales; family Poaceae; genus Coix; species Coix lacryma-jobi. The sequence goes on from CM019829.1 coordinate 118,444,658, forward strand.
CCTTTTTGGTGATTGATGACAACACGACCAAAACAAGCAAAATAAATGATACAAAATATAAAATGCAATTTACTTGCTAGTATGCAATGCAAAGGCATCATCATATGATGTTTAAAAGATACTAAAAAGAAACATATGAAGTCTAACATATCTTGCCCTTGCCATTGAGTTCCTTTTAGTGGCTTGATGGATTAGATCTCCCTCTAACTCCATGATCCACTTCCTCCCTTTGTTGGACCATTCCCAAAAAGATAACCATAAAATGTTGAAATTTTGATTTTGGTTATTTTGTTTGTTTTAGTTTGGGCTTGATTTTGGTCCCTACATATTCTCCCCCTTTGGAATCAAACACCGAAAAGGAAGACATTAAAGCTTAAGAGAGGAAACATTATATAAGATGAAACTCCCCCTAAGTATATGCATACATATGATGTAAGGCAAAAGCATATGCATAACCGACAAATTAAAGCACAAAGGAGTTTAACCTTTATAATGTATGGAGAAAGCATATAAGAGTATCAAATTGAAATCAACATAATGATACCAGTTAGGAATACCACATGTAGATGCCAATTGGATTATCTCCACATATGATGCTTGTCTCCGAGAACTCCATTTTCCTTGCAATGAGACTACTACACACATGATAATCTTGAAAATAGTGTTAGTCCCAAAGCTTCCAAATTATAGAGTAAACTCCCCCTAAAAGTGTGCATACAAGTTTGAAAAACTTGTAGGAGACATGCACATTGACTTGTAAGATCAAACTACCATTTTCCATATTGATATTACAAGAAATGTGACATCAATTTAAGATGGTAATTTGGGGTAGTTTATCTATAATTTGGACTTTGGCACATATAAGATAAATACAGAGTAAAAGAAGCTATGCGCCGTGCTTCTAACCAATTAAAACCATGTAGAATTGCTCTAATAATGTGAGAGATACCGAGCAAAACTACCATATGATAAGCCTAATTTGCATGACAACAAATATGAATGTACCAATGCAAACATAGGCAATGAAAGGAACTAGATGCTAAAAGTAATTGCAAGACATTGTACCAAATGAAAGTAATTGGAAGAATTTAAATCTAGTTTCCTAACATGGGAGGGGGAACTTGGGTCCATAGTCCCTACTAACATACTTGGCAATGGCATGATCCAATGTGATGCACCCCATGATATGCACCAAAAACTTTGCCAAGTCTCCAAATTCCCCGTAGCCAATTTGGCTACTCACTTCACTTTCGGGATCCAAACCTTTTTGGTGCTCTTCATGGTTGAGATAATGTATTTAGGCACCCAAATACGTTTGGCCCCATTGTTGGCTTGCTTGTTTACCTTGATGGCCACTACCTTGTCATTCTTCTTCTTCTTCAAAATGTAGGGTGTGGTTGCCTTCTTGTTCACCTTGTTGGTGTAGGTGTTGGAGAGCTTGCTTGTTTGCTTTTTGTTATTCTCTTTCTTCTTTTCTCCCCCATGCTTCACCTTGCACTCATAGGACTTGTGACCTTCCGTGTGGCAAAGGTAACAAACCACGGTTTGCTCCTCATCAAGCTTCTTCACTCCCTTGTTGGTGTTATCTTGATGAGTTCGGGTTTGCTTCGCCTTGCCTTTTGCTTGGGTCAAGTCCTTGGTGAGGCGAGCCACTTCTTGCTTTAGTAGCTTATTCTCCATTGCAACTTCTTGTGTACATGTTTCTACAATGACATTCTCAACACAAGCTTGTTTGCACATGGGTGAGTCTAAATCAAGTAAATCAATGCAAGAAGTAGAGGCATCCTTTTTAGGCATATTAAAGATTGATTTTCCAATTTTAGGTGCCTCGGTGGGGTTTGCTCCGATGGTTTCAAGATTAGCAACTTTATTAGTTAGCTCATCACAATGTTTGCACATAATTTCCATTTTGGCAAGCAAACTTTTGTAAGCATCTTGTGTGCTAGCTAACTTTGCTTTTAGTTTTTCATTTTTCTTAGCAAGTTGCTCATCATTACTTGTGCTATCATATGTGCTTATACTAGCCTCAAGTTTCTCAATTTTATTAGATAGCTCAACATTTAAGTTTGAAAAAGTTTCATATTGATCTAGCATAGCATTGTATGCTTGTTGATAACTATGTAATTTTTCTTTTAAGATATTAATCTTCTTTTGTTGGCTAGTACAAGCTTTAGCATATTTAAGATTATCTTGCACAAGTTGATTGTAAGAAGGTAGCTCACAATCACTATCACTATCTCTATCACTATCACTAGAGATAGGGCTTGTGTTACCTCGTGCCATAAGGCACATACGTGAGGAGCTTGATGATGAGTGCTTGCGGCCATGCCTCTTCTGACGGGCTTCATCATCACTTTATGAATCATCCCATGTCTTGATGGTGGTGAGAGCTTTGGCCTTGCATCCCTTCTTTTTCTTGTCATTGGGTGTGGGCTTTTGTTTTGGACAATCTTCCACAAAGTGCCCTTTCTTGCCACATCTATAGCAACCCTTTTTTCTTTGCTCTCTTCTTTGATTGGTGAAGAGGCAATCTTCTATTGTGATGGGCACACCCTTGACATTGAGCTTGCGGATCATCCTCTTCACTCCTTTCATGAGCTTGATTGTTTCTTCTTCATCTAAGGAGGAATCGGATGAGGTGGAGGCTTGATCATCATCACTTGATTCTTCATCATCATCCTCTTCTTCATCTTCACTTGAAGAGCTTGAGCTTGTCTCAACTTGCTTCTTGCCCTTCATCTTTTTGTGCTCATCACATGTGAGAGCAATGCCTTTGCTTGATGAAGTGGCTTCTTCTTGACCCATCTTGCGTGACATCTCAAATGCCACCAATTTGCCAATGACAATGGCCGGGGTCATGGTGCTCAAGTCCTCCATGTTGTGGAGGATGGTGATGATGGTTGCATATTTGTTCTTTGGAAGCATGGAGATGATCTTCCTCACAATATCTGCATCACCTAGCTTTGTAATTCCTATAGAATGGAGCTCATTGATAATTAGATTCAAACGAGAATACATATCACGAACAAGCTCATTATCATTCATTTTAAAGGAATCATAGCTTGTTTTTGTTAGGTGATGTTTTTGCTCACGTACATTACTTGTACCATCATGGAGCTCATGAAGCTTTAACCAAATTTCATGAGATGTTTGCAAAGTAAAAACTTGGTTAAAGACATCCATGCTTATAGATTCAAACAGGCAATTTTTAGCTCTAGCATTAAGATGAATTTCTTTTTCATCACCCGCGGTAGGCTTCTCGGGATTCTTAATGGGTTTCATCCCGTCGCGGGTGACTCTCCAAACACCTAGATCAATGGCTTCTAAAAAGCAAGCCATCCTAGCACTATAGTAAGGGAAGTTAGTGTCGTCAAAGTGTGGAGGCTTAGAGGTATCCATCCCAACCTCTCTTAGGGGCGTCGGCTCGAAGGCGATTAAGCCAAGAGTCCACAAGAGAGCCAACCTTGCTCTGATACCAATTGAAAGGACTGTGACGCCTAAGAGGGGGGGGTGAATTAGGCAACTTAAAACTTCTACTCTAAACTAAGGCCTCTAATTTCCACCTAGTCAAAACCTATGCAAGAAAGTAAGCTATCTAAAGTGCAACTAAGGTTTTGCTACGTGTGTTTGCTATCTCTACCGCAAAAGGAGTTATGCAACCTAGTTTCCAAACCTATCAACTAGCAAAAGTAAGCTAGGAAAGGTAAAGCACATAAACAAGGTAGCAATGTAAATGCGGAAGCTCAAGAGTGTGATAGAGATACAAACTCCCGTCGACGACTCCGGTATTTTTACCGAGGTATCGAGAAGCGCGCAAGCTTCCCCCTAGTCCTCGTTGGAGCCCCTCGCAAGGAACCCCTCGCAAGGGCCAAGCTCCCGGTCAGGTAACTCCGTGGATAGCTTCGGTCTTCCCCACACGCAAGTGGGTCTCCGGTTAAGCCACTCGTGGCAAAGCCTCTCCCGGATGCTCTCCGCCGTCTTCACTATCAAGTTTCCGGCCGAAGCGTCGCGGGCCTTGTTCCCTTCGGTACACGGAGGTGGCCACACCACAAACGGTTGGTGTGATCTCGCAAGACTACAAGCCCCACCGATGTACAACCACGGTGCGCGCAAGGACCGGTAGATGAGAGGTTTTCAACCTCACTAAACACTAGGCCTAACACCTAGAGCAAGTGCAAAGCGGTGGTCTAACTAGCTTAAGCACTTTGCAAAGCACCTCTACTAATCACCTAGTATATCACTTAAGCACTTTGGTGGCTAGAGCAACTAAATATGTGTCTATACACTTGGTACACTTCCTTGAGCTCCAACCTCATTGTTTTGGCCGGCCATGGGGGTATATATAGAGCCCCAACAGAATAGAGCCGTTTGGAGAAAGTCATCGGCTTCACAGCGGACCATCGGACGCTGGAGTCGTGACCATCGGACGCGTCCGATGCTCCTTTAACGGCTAGATGCCAGCCTGGCACTGTGTTGCAACGGCTAGTTAGCGTCTGATGCTCACAGAGCCTCTCTGGAACCTCTCTGCATGGTCATCGGACGCAGGGTCCTGAAGCGTCCAATGTTAGCACCGGAGCGTCCGATGCTCGCTGTGCAGGTTTGCACAGTGTCATAGTCGCATCCGATGCCTCGGTCTTCAGTGTCCCATGCCTCTGCTGGCGCTGACACGAGCTAGGGTTTACCAACGGAGCGTTCGATGCTTGCGAGGGCAGCATCCGATGTCCCTTTCTTCTCGTTTCTTCGCGATTTCTTGCGCCGTCTTGGTTCCATCCTTGTGGCTTGGACATTGCTTGATCTTGGGGGTCTTCTATTGAGCTTCAAATGTCTTGCTTGAGATGTTGACCATCGGATCACCACATCGCCTTAGTCCAAGTCACATTTGCACCCTATTGGACTACAAAATAAACACTTGCAAATGCATTAGTCCAATTTGGTTATGTTGTTCATCAAACACCAAAATCCGAATTTAAATGGTCTGAGGTCCATTTTCCTTACACCTTCTTCGGCTTTGATATGCTTTTGGGTCATTTGGTCGAGTTCTCTCTCCTTCTTCCTTTCTATCTCTATTCCATTATGATTTGTGTTGTAGTTGACAATGCACTCATCAAGGGGGAGATTGTGGATACATGGGAGTATGCCGAGTCTCTGTGTGATGAGTGATTGTCAACTGGGATAATGCACATGTTCTTTGGCTTGTGTTGTGCAGGTGTCGAGCACGGATACAGTGATCAAAGGCAAGGTGAAGGTCAAGTAGAGACGTGTCGTGCCGATGGACCGAGAGTGGCGAACGACGGACGTGAGGCTTGGACTGAGGGACCGGTGGCCCGAGGATCAGCTGTGGTGGCTGACAGCCTGGGACAGCGATGAGCGAAGACTTGCGGGCACGATGTTGCTTGGGTCGTGGACCTAGGGACACGTGTCGGTGGACGGGGTGCACGGGCGGTGCATTCCCTCTACGATTCGGTTTGGTGGTTGAGCCACAGAAAAACCACCGAGTGGACGGTTTCCAGGTTTGGGCCTCAAAACCTGGGCGCTGATGGTTTCTGAGTTTGGGCCACAAAACTCGGGCTGAGGACGGTTTCCAGGTTTGGGCCTCAAAACCTGGGAGCTGCGGGTTTCTGAGTTTGGGCCACAAAACTCAGGCGATGGACGGCTGGTTTCCCGGTTTGGGCCTCAAAACCGGGGGTTGGTCGTGAAGGCTGGTTTCCCGGTTTGGGCCTCAAAACCGGGGGCGAAGTCCGGGAAAAGGACAAGCGGAGCGGTGGCGGCACGTGGTGGCAATTGGTGAGGTTGCGTCGAGGCAACGCTACCAGTTGTGCGGGCGTGGCCGTCGGATCACCAGCATCTTCAAGTTGGTCCAGAATAACCCTAGGGTTTAGCTGGTTCGCTCTGTAATTAGTGAGGGGTAGAGTAGGAATTAGAATTAGAATAATTAGAGGGAGACACCCTCCTCCCATCTTATCTCAATCATTTGCTCTTTTGCTTCTAGGGTTTCCTGTTCTCCCACATCCCTGCTGTAGCGAACTGAGATCCACAGAGAAGACAATCATACCTTTGTGTTCGTGAGATTTTGAGGAAGTGAGACCGTAATCTCACTATTGTAGCGTGTGGTAGCCACACGGTTGCAAATTCGTGGTTGTGATTCATGTTTTGTTCGTGTTCTTCGCGGGTTGCTTTTCTCCACGTTTTTCCCGTTGATCGATCTCTCTACTCAGTGCATCTTTTGCAAATCCATTTGAACTGAGTTGTTCTAGATCGTGAGGCACTTCTTTCCACCGAAGGAAATCATCTCTAACCTCACGAGCTAGTAGATCGGACGATTTTCGTTTTGGATCAAGTTTTGCTCTTTTGTATCGAATTCTTCCAATTCACCGATTTGGAGTTAGGTTCGAGCCATGATTCCTTTAGGATAGCTCACTAACCTCCTTGGAACTCCTCATACCAAGTCTAAGCCTTCGTGCTTTTGATTCGGAGGAGATCGGGTGATTTTCGCGGAAGAACAGTTCTGGTCTGGGAGCATCGGACGTTGATGTCGGGACCATCGGACGCTGGTTCATACTCGCGGACGCGTCCGATGCCACGTGTCGTCTGACAGAGAGTTTTAAGGAGCATCAGACGCTGACCATCGGAGCGTCCGTTTCCATTGGACGCGCCGGGGGTCGAGCATCGGACGCTAGGGTCTCACTATAGCAGCGTCCGATGCCAGTCCAGTAAGGTTCCAGAGAGGAACTGTTTGCATCGGACGCATCCGGTGCTAAGCCATCGGACGCAGGCCAGCGTCCGATGCATCTGTTTTCGCGCAGTTTCGTCCACGGTTCGTTCGTCCGCTGTCGGTTTTGATTTCCGGCTTTTGCGTTGGGTTTCTAGAGTCGTGTAGTGTCTCGCTGTGCTTCTTGGAAGCATCCACCCTACCTCTAGGGTCGTGGACACTTGCGAGCTCTAGAGTTTGCTCTTGGGGTTGATTCTCGGGACAGTGGCGACAAGTTTCTGAAAAGAATATTTGAAGCTCCCATTCACCCCCCCTCTGGTCGCTTTCTTGTAGCTTCTTCGGTCCTTCACCTTTAGCCCCAGTTGGTAATACCAACCGGGGCTAAAGAGGCCTCCAGCCGAGCCACGGTTGCTGGCTTCTTTAGTCCCGGTTGGTATTACCAACCGGGGCTAAAGAGGCCGCCTCTTTTTTCTTTGTTTTTTTCTTTTCTTTTCAATTGGTTATTGTTTTCGGTTTTACAATTACATTAGGGTTTCTAATACGTATTCTTCGCTACTAATATATTCCATTAGGGTTTCAAATACGTATTCTTCGCTGCTAATAAATATATATAAACACATAAAATTTACAATTACACACAAATGAAATATGAAACTATATATATATTATAGATCGAGCTAGCTATACATATGTACATAAAATATACAACATTATCCATCATGCATCCTTAACTTGATATTTACAACACAAATATTGTTCCTGACTTAGAGGTCATTCAAGTGTTCGTCTTGGTTTGGCTTCATTGGTTCGTCTTTGTTAAACCAATACTCGGTGCCAGACTTAAGGACATGGTCATTAATGAAGCCCGCGATGGTCTCTTGAATTGCTTTGAGGTGGACCTTATCCATCACCTGGTTCTTCAACCATGTCTCCTTCATTTTGGATTAAAATAAAAAGAAAGTATTAACATACATAATATTTATGTAAAAGCAAAAAAATGAAATAAATTCATTTACATGTTACGTACTTGCTGACTCTGTAGAGGAGTTCTTTTTTCATACACCGTCAGGAACTCGCAAACATAGTACACACATAAATTGTTTCCCGGTGACTGCCGTAGAACCCATTGTACAAGATATAAAAAGATTACTCTCGGCTGAGCGTGCGTCTACTGAGTGATGCTAATGAAGGTAAAGAGGCGGGGAGGTAGTACAACTTACATTTAGTCGTAGACGATCATGAAGTTGCGCTTTCAGATCCGGCCGGTGTTTCTGAACAAACCAAGCCCAAACCCTGCACAATATATATAATTGGATCGTTAATTAACTATTGCAGAGTTAAAGAGAAGGAATCAATATTTAAAGATCACATTTACCCTCGCATAATATATATCATATCTTGGTAATCTTCTTGTGGTTTTCTCAAAGAGTCATAGATTAGCAAACGACTTTCGTGGAGATCGATCACAATTAGTATCCAGTGAAAACTGCATTTATATTTATATGTCAACACATATATCTTTATGTCAACCTATAATAAAATGTGCATATAATAACAAAACTCACCTAAAGTTGTAGGGGAATAGTATATATCTTTTGTCCCTTTGGTTTATGAAGAACCTCCGCAAATTCCTCTCTGTTTGAGTTTTCCATGCATCCGAGGGAGTACTGCTTGGGTGCTTGAATACGATATATGGATCGATGAAACCAATCTCCTTGTCATTTTTACGCCTTAGTTGTCTCATCATGTTTCTGCATATGTTTAGAAACGCTTGCTAGTGTGAGAATAATTACTTATACATATACATAAGCTAAAGTGAGATTATTAAAAGAAACAATCACTTACAGGCAAAAGCAGCTCATGAGCGATTTGTCGAGAGGGTCCATGTGGCAGAGCTGATGTAACTCATTAAACTGAACATATATTATGTCATCACCACGAAAGTAATCATGGTCTCTAATTCTGACGTAAATATAGTCATCAGCTTTTCTGCCACACGCCGTGAGGTACCACTGATTTAGCAAGTGCATTTGCGTACCAAGATCCCTCAGGGCCACTGGGTTGTATAGACTTTGACAATATACATATGCCCTCTGCCATTTATCAACTTCTGGAGCACTTTTGATGCCTGCTTCTCCGAGTATGTTTTCCACATTTAAACTAGTTTTCTCGAAAATTTTGAGGAGTTGCTCAGGATCAACGTCTCCATATGTTCATTGTATGATGTCCATGTTTTTACCGTATTCATTCCCAACAACTAGATTCGGCACTGATTGCTGCGTTTGTTCCCCGAGCTGTGGGACACCCTTTCCTGCTCTCTTCTTTGTCTTCTTCACCTCCTCAATTGATTTGCTGAGCGTGCGATCATAGTCTGATTTTGGCGAAGCCTTACGGGCAGCACGTACCGTTTCTGGTGAGCATCCACAGTTTGCCTTAGTTTTTCAGGACGAACAAAAAGGCACGGCTTCTCCGGGTTTTGCTTTGCTCGACTACTAGCAATGGCAGCGTCGAAGAACTTGTTCAAGTCTTTTTGCGCTATAGCTTCAGTCTCCTCATCGGTCATGTCAAATGGAAGTTTTGTCATCTTGGGAATGGTAGCTGGTTTTCTCACAGAGGCTGTCTTCTTCGGAGGTGGTGGGGCTGACGCCTTTGTCTGTGTGACAGGCCTCTTCTTTGTTGGCGGTGGCGGTGTTGGAACCCGCCGTGGAGATGGGGCATGTGGCGGTGTTGGAGCCCGCTGTGGAGGAGATGGTGGGGCCGGTGGCGGTGTTGGATCACGCCATGGGGGAGATGGGGCCGGTGGCGGTGTTGGATCCCGTCGTGGAGGACATGGTGGGGCCAGTGGCGGTGATGGATCTCGTCGTGTTAGATCTTGATCATCATCGCCCGCAACACTGTGATCATGTGGTGAATGAATAATTGAACTTAGGTTGGGGGATGTCCTGCTGCGAAAACAACATGGTATATGAGTATCCATTTATACTATTAGCTCACCAATACTATTAACATTCATTCACTAATTTCATACACACCTAGGGTTAGGTTGTTGAGGAGGAGGAGGTGATGCACCAGGAATTATGATATAGCGCTTGCGCCAACATATGAATGTCTTCTCCGCTTCTCCTAATGTCTTCTCGCCATCACCTCCTTTTATGTCAAGTTCAACATTGTTGTAACCTTTCACCACCCTATCCACCGAGACGCTAGCATATCCAAGAGGTATTATTGCCCCATGACATCTTGGTGTCTTCGTAGGATCGATAGGAGATACAACACCTATAGCCACCATGACTGTGGCATTCCCCTGTGGAATGTGCAGTTCACATGTCGTGAGAGGCTCGGTGATGTCATCCACGGGAAAGTGCAGTCCTGCGTTTGGCACCTCTGTGGAAGCGCAACTGCTTTTCATTTGATCAGGGGGGCTGATGTTGACTCCCGGCTCTGATGCAGATTGCCTTTGCATTGAACTTACTGCTAACTGCACTTGCCTTTTTATTTCCTCGCTCATTTTGTCTTCAAGTGCTTTTTCTCGCTCAACTGCTTCACGAGCCACAGCCTGTGACTGAAGAACCATTTCCTCTAACCTTTGCATCCGCTCTGCCTCCTCCTCCTTCTTTCTCGCGCGGCTTCTATAGGTCTCTTTGTCCCGAGGGAAGGCATGCTCCCACGACACCTCCCCATAGCCTCTGGTTCTCCCACCATGTTCAGGATTCTCCAGGGCGTATGTCAGCTCGTTCTTTTCTCTATTCGGCTGCCACCTGCCACTGTGAGCTATTTCTCTAGCATAAGCAAATCTTTCTGCTACTCTATGGAGTTTTTCGCCATACTCTATCATTCCCGTCTGTAGGTCCAGACTTCCTCCATGACCAAAAAACCAATACTTGGCGCGCTCAGGCCAGTTTATTGATTCTGGTTCAATGCCCTTGGCTAGCATCTCTCGTTCCATTCTTTCCCATTTAGGAATGGCACTCTTGTAGCCACCTGATCCCAAGTGATGGTGGTATTGTTTTTGTCGGGCATTCTGTTGGTTCCTTCTGACCCGTGCCTCACCCTCTTATGATTTCTTGAATTCTACAAACTCATCCCAAAATGGTCTCAACTTGACGTAGGCCTTAGTGTTGAAATCTGGAGTTAGGTCCTTCTTGATAAATGTGTTGTACAACTTCTTCTTCCAGCCCTGGAATAGTGTTGCCATTTTCTTCATAGCCCAGTCTCGAACTCTTTCCTTCAAATTTCTATCTTTTGTTTCAAGCGTGAAATGTGCAAGGACATCTTGCCAAACTAGTTCCTTATTAAGATCAGAGACAAAACTTATATGAGGAGCACTTTTCTTTTCCTTCCATTCACGAGCACTTATCGGGATCTTATCCCTTACAAGGTACCCACAGTGGTTAACAAATTTCTGTGCATGTTCTCCAAGTACTTGGCCTGTTTCCTCGTTGAATTCCGAGATAATGTACCGGCCATCCAACGGCTTCTTCAGACCTCGTACGGTCCTACTCTTCCCGGTAGTCGTTGTCGATCCGGAGGGCTATGTATGTAGAAACAGTAGATTATAAATACATTTATAAATTGTTTAGAATTTCATGTGCACATAGAGATTGTAGGTATACCTCGCCAGTATATTCTTGCATGATTTCTTCATAATCGGCAAAGTATTGACTGTCGTCATCTACTTCTTGATTATTGTTATCATCACCTGCTACTTCTTGATTAGCGCCGCTGTTGATTAAGTCGTACATTTCCTCCTCCATGTTGTCAACTGGGTTGGCCATTTCTGTGAATAAAATGGAGGATAATGAACACCATATTTCTGCGAATAACGTATATTCATAAAGACTATATTTATTTTTTATTTAACACTTTGTAAAGGTAACACGATCGATAATAAACACTTTGGGTTTGGGATTAGGGTTTAGGGTTTGGGGTTTACGGTTTAGGGTTTCGGGTTTGGGGTTTAGGGTTAAGGTTTAGGGTTTAGGGTTTAGGGTTTAGGGTTTAGGGTTTTGGGTTTCGGGTTTCGGGTTTAGGGTTTACAGTTTAGGGTTTAGGGTTTATGGTTAGGGTTTTGGGTTTCGGTTTACCTATCATATCTAAGTGAACCAAAATATATATATCTAAGTGATTATTCCATAAACATATACACGACCGATATAAATAAATGTTTACATATCATGTCTATGTGAACCAAAAAATATATAAAGTGATTATTCCATAAACATATACACGACTGATATAAATAAATGTTTACATATCATGTCTATGTGAACCAAAAAATATATATCTAAGTGATTATTCCATAAACATATACACGACCGATATAAATAAATGTTTACATATCATATCTAAGTGAACCAAAATATATATATCTAAGTGATTATTCCATAAACATATACACGACCGATATAAATAAATGTTTAGATATCATATGTAAGTGAACCAAAATATGTATATCTAACTGATTATTCCATAAACATATACACGACCGATATCACAAAGGACACACCGTTGACGAGAGGACGACGACGGACGACGGCGAGGATGATGTCGCGGTGAGGAGGTGAGGACGACGACGGACGACGACGAGGATGTCGTTGCGGTGCAGATGACGGCGGACGGCGGCGAGGTCTACGCGACCAACCTATTTTTATCTACATGTGTAAACATATATTTTGTTAGATTAAAAAACTTATATATTTATTTTCTATATTTATATTCATTTTCTATTTCTATATATATATCATTTTCTATATTTATAATCATTTTCCTATAAACATTTACTTATATTCATTTTTCATTGTTTTCTGCTCACACGGCTACGAATTAACTCTTCGTTGAAGCACTTGATGACGGATGACCTGACTCCGTATATATTCATTTTCTATAAATATATATCTATTTATATTCATTTTCTATATATTTATTTTTTCTTTTTCTATAAATATATATGTATTTATATTTAATTTCTATTTTCTATATATGTATTTATTCATTTTTGTTGACTTGGTTCCTGCACACAGTTCACACAGTTCACACACACGCACACACTGCACACAGTTCACACACACGCACACACACACTTCACATACGCACACACTGCACACACGGCGCACGTACGGCCGGCGGCGGCACGACGGCGAGGACGAGGCGACACGACGGCGAGGCCACGGCGAGGCACGGCGACCGCGAGAGGACAACGGCGAGGCCACGGCGAGGCACGAGGCGCCGGCGCGGCCGTGTGAGAGGACGACGGCGCGGCGAGGCACAGCGAGGGCGGAGAGCGGCGCGGGAGAGGACGACGGCGAGGCGGACGTCGGCGACGGAGCTCGAGGAGGACGGTGGCGCGGCACTGGATCGATCGGAGACAGCGAGGGAGTCGGCGGCGCTGGAGTCTGTGACGTCGATCTGAGGAAGGAGGAGGGCACTGTGCCCTGTATACGCGGGGAGGCTTTAGTCCCGGGCGGTGACACCACCCGCCCGGGACTAAAAGACCTTTAGTCCCGGGCGGGCTTACGCCCCGGGACTAAAGGTGGTGTCACCGCCCGGGACTAAAGGGGTTTCTCCCGCCAGTGTTTTGGGTTCGTAGTATTTTGGGTTTTGTATTAAGTTTTTATTATATAAATATGTTGTAATATTGTTAATTGCATAGTAAATTAAATATTAGGCATAAAATTTCTTAAAAATAGCAGTTGTATTTCCTTTTACCTTATTGTATAGTAGAAAATTTTGTAACATAAATTCTTTTCTTTTCTTATAATAACAAATATAAATATAAATAACAATTCATATTTTGTTAATGCAAAAATATAATGTTAAATTTAAATATCTGAAACAACTGGTTCTCGATAGGAAAATTATTTTTTATTATCTGAACGTTAAATTTTGGGTTGTTCATCTTTTATTGTCCAAATGCACGATAGAGAAATTCACTGTTAAATTACAATTTAATTTTAAAAGATAAATTTGTGTAGTTCATATACGTTTCTGTGTCTTATTGGTCTCAAACTTCTTGTTAGGCTGTCACGTGGCACCGGTGAGGCAACCAACAAGTTTGTGATTCTTCGGAGATGGTTTCCTACTTTTTCCGGTTTAATCGAATTACCGCGCACCGTCACCCAATAATTATTCGATAAACTAGGCCTCCGACTCGAAAAAATTTGGGCATCTCGTGTGGGGCATCAATTTGGCCTCCAATAATTAAAATAATGATCAGAAAAATCTAACACCTCGTGTGGGGCATCAATTTGGGCTCATATTAACGAACCATGACTATCCATAATCATTATTAATAACCTTGACTATCCATAATCATTATTAACCATGACTATCCATAACTAAAATAATGTAATAAATCAAGTCATTTCGACACCGACATCAACGAACCATGACTATCCATAATCATTATTAATTACACATAAACTGTAATACATAATATTAGTTAAAGCATAACTATATATGAAGCGGGTACACTGGTGATCTTCTTCTTGACGTATGTCCCTTGGTTATGATCATGTCATAACCTTGGAGTATCCTCAGTATTTAGCAGGATGCTTGGATCTTTGGTCACACTGAAGGGTGGTATTCGGTCATCCCTTTCATAATCTTCTGACATGTCTGATTTGTCCTCAGTTCCCACGATGTTACTTCTTCCTTAAAGAACTATGTGGCGTTTTGGCTCTTTGGTTGATTTATCATCATTTTTCCCTCTCTTGGGTTTTGTAGACATGTCTTTCACGTAGAACACCTGATTCACATCAGCAGCAAGGACGAATGGTTCACCTTTGTATCCAATATTGTTGAGATCCACTGTTGTCATTCCATACTCCTTGTCAACTGTTACTCCGGCTCCGGTCATCTTGACCCATTGGCATCGAAACAAAGGGACTTTAAAATTAGGTGCGTAGTCTAGTTCCCAAATCTCCTCTATGCGGCCATAATATGTTTGCCTCTTCCCATTTGGGTCTGTGGCATCTACGCGAACACCACTGTTTTGGTTTGTGCTCTTTTCATCTTGGGCAATGGTGTAAAATGTGTTTCCATTTATCTCATACCCTTTGTACGTGAGGATGTGCCATGATGGTTGCCTAGCCAACAAATATAGTTGCTCATCAATATTGTTATCACCCAGACATTCTTTTCGCAACCAAGTGCTAAAAGTATTCATGTGCTCACGTCTAATCCAAACTTCATTCTTCCCAGGAAATTGGGATCGTAGGAACTCCTTGTGTACCTCGATATATGGATCCACCACTGATGAGTGTTGAAGAACTGTGTAGTGCGCTTTATTGAAATAATCGTTCCCCGTACCGATATACCCTAGTGTCCCCTTTCCACACAACCTCCCCTTGTGCCGCGATTCAGGAACACCAATCGGGTCAAGGTTAGGAATAAAGTCAACACAGAACTCAATGACCTCCTCTGTCCCATAGCCCTTGGTGATGCTTCCTTCTGGCCGAGCACGTTGGTGAACATATTTTTTCAGTACTCCCATGAACCTCTCGAAGGGGAACATGTTGTGTAGGAACACAGGACCGAGAATATGAATCT
The DNA here is from genome assembly GCA_009763385.1 of Coix lacryma-jobi var. lacryma-jobi. Classification (NCBI taxonomy): domain Eukaryota; kingdom Viridiplantae; phylum Streptophyta; class Magnoliopsida; order Poales; family Poaceae; genus Coix; species Coix lacryma-jobi. Next base: position 118,459,914 of record CM019829.1, read on the forward strand.
CCTTGACCAGGTGAACTAGGAGGTTGTTGACACTGGTTATCGATCATAATTAAAGGATAAATAAATATGAAAAGGGCAAGAATTTGATCACCAACAAAGGTTTAGGGTTTTAATTGACAATATTCCACGAGTTTTGGTGAACTATGATTCTGCAGGGACTAAACCAAAAAATCGACACTGATAACTTCCCCTAGAAGGAAACCGACGGGAGATAACTCCACCGCCACGTCAGGAAGTTTCTAGAAGACTCCAGAGGACACCAGAAGACACCACGAGGCGAGGCACCACGTGACCCTGACCTGTGGGACCGACCGGTCCCCTGGGCCCACCGATCGGTCTGGTCCAGGGCTCCCACGTCTCCTCCTTCCGAAATCTTCCTCCACCGACCTCTAGGATGCATCTCAGCCGTACCTTAAGTCGGTTTGATCCAATGGCCACGGTTCATCGCTCAGGGCTATATAAGCAGCCCCAGACCCCCCTCATCAGACATCATCATTAGATCTCAAGTCATTAGAAGAGGAGGAGGATCAATTAGAAACCCTAATTTCCTTAGAGCCGCATCAACTTAGGCATAGCTAGATAGAATTAGAATTAGAAGAGGCAAGCTTCGCTTGGATTCCGGATCTAGTTGCGAGAAGGCTCGGTAAACCCAAGATCTTCTCTCTTTATCAACATTATGGATCTAATTATGTTTCTAGTTCATAATTGTTCTTCTAATTCTTCATTGTTCTTCATTTTTCATCTTCTAGTTCTAGTTCATCGTCTAGTTCATCTTCTAGTTCTTAATCTAGTTCTAGTTCGTGTTCTAGTTCATACTCTAGTTCATCTATGTGTTCTAGTTCATCATACTGTTCATCATTGTGTGCTAGTTCATAGTCTAGTTCATAATAGTTTAGATATAATTGATATGACTAAGACATTAATTACTATATTCTTAATTATACTTCTTGTAGTATGCTTTGATTATATATTTGGCATAGATAGATTATCATCATGTTTATACTCATGTTCGTATAGCGCTCATCTTAAAGTACAACGGGTGGGTGATAAATATTGCGTAGGTGTGGTGCCTATAGACTATTTATCTGCGAATGCGTCCTATGTTCCGGATAGAGTCGTAGATCGCGGGTGTGATATTCCTGTTGAGTCCTTTGTATTCCACTTTGTTTGGCACCTTTACTATGGAGTTGCCTCTTGAATATGAATATGGGATAACCTAGCCAATGATTGCCAAATATAATTGCACTAATCAATGTATATTATGACTTATAATTAGAATAACTTAGGAATACTTCTTTATAATGTCTATTCTAATCCGCATGCTTGTCTAAGTTGAAATGCTCTAAGGACTATCATAGATTGATTTTTTATCATTTATAGTGTACCTCATTATTGTGACTGATCCGTGTTTAGGATAAAGGAGTGTGTTCTTACTTTGTTCTCAATTCTCCTATCACATGTGTAGAGTAGCTCTTGTCCTTATTTATCTCACTTCATTCCTAGTGCTAAATATAAATAATGATACTTGGAACATCTCTGGGTAAAATGCTGCTACAACGGGTGTATTTATCTGTGCGCTTGCGGGTAAATATTTATCTTTAAGTCAGTGCCATGATATAATCACATTGCTAGTTTCATGTCAGGGATGATAACTTGACGTTAAGTGATGCTAGTAGTGTCCCGTACACTTCTTAGTGCCTTCACTAGGTTATTGTTTATGAAGTCTATCTTAGAGTGATTCCATTAAGGAGTGTCAACAAGCATTTTTGGCGCCGTTGCCGGGGAATGAATGAGTAATTAAGGACGGTAGCTAGAATATATTTTCAACATCTAGGAGAACTCTTACACATGTGATAATTGAGATATATTATTCACCCTTTTATCCAAACAGGCCCACCCTGGCTTTTGTATAGTTTTGATCTTATGCAGGGTGAGGTGTATGACTGGTTTTGAACTTCTGACAAACTACGTTGCGGGTCCAGAGGCTTTGCTCAAGACTCAAGATCCATTCAACCACTTTGTTATGAATCAACCAGATAAAGTATAGACAATTGTTGTCACTTTGACTTTCCGACAAACTCCCACAAGGATCAAAGAAGGTCAACGTTAAAAGTTTTCAAGCACGTGATGAGTGACAACACCAGACGTTGTACCACTCACAATTCCATTGTGAGTCATGGTAAGTTTAATCGAGGTGAGTCAGTCTTGCTCATGGACTTTAAATTGATGAGTAGTTATCTTATTAAATCCTTTGCATATCATCATACATTCACTCCATTTAGTTTATGTTCTCTCATACATGTTTAATTTTTATCACTTGCATCCACTCATGTTATGTGCATCTAAAAAAAGAAAAAAAATAAATACATATACTACTCACCTTGATCACACTCTTTCATCTCCATTAAAGTGAATCTCCGTAGTGCTTTCATACCACTGTTATTTACTATAGTATGCTTAAGGTTTGGAGTATGTTCATACATCTTTTAAATTAAGCATGGTGCTTAGTCTAGGAGTGTTGATCTTACTTTCAAAGGCTTTGTAAATTAAGCGTGGTGCTTAGGTTAAAATGCTTTCCTATATTAAATTAGACATGGCGTCTAGTTTGATTTTTGAACCAAGAGTATTCTCTAGTAGATATCGGTTATTTTGTTGGACTAACCCCTGCAGAAATCTCTCAATATCAAAACGGGGAAGTCAAGAGATGAACTCACACTAGGATGAAGCAAGGCATAGGACGTGCTCCAACAACTTCACACAAAAGACATGGCTCATTCATCACTGAACTGTAAGTATCAAAGAATATTCACTTTGTCTTTTGCTATAAGCTACCTTTGCCTTGAACCATGAAACAATACAACCACCAAGTTGTCTATGAACTATGATGAATCATGTCTATGCTAAAACAATTCCAAATCCATCTACCCATTAGCATAGATAAGGATTATAAATTTAATAGTGGACAACCTGTACTTCAACTTTATATATTCCCTCGGGTATGTGTCCATTAAAGAAAGGTCTTGCTCAACGAACCTAAAACTGTGAGCCCTCGCCAAGAGGTCAATCGGTAGTTATCTTATGACTTTTTAAATTTAGAATCTTGTCTTAATTTACAAAAATTTAAAAAAAATAAAAAAAAATTAGGTTCTTAGGACTAGTTCCCTTTGGGTATTCTTGTCACTGACCACTGCAGGGTGAACAATGTCTGAGAACATGGGAGTTGCAAATACAACGCGAGGGATGCTTCAACATTCACACTTGCCTTTGTCTAAGTGTTGGGAGGAAGGCTAGCTCTTCCAAAAATTCTACAACCATGCTCATCCTCCCAATCAAGAAGCTGTCAACATCCCGACACACCGGTTTGCAATCTCTCTACTCACTGTTACTTTGTCTCTTTAAGTTTGAATGATATTACAAATTCTAAGCTTAAAAATCAAACTTAAGATACAAAATAAATTAATCCTTTAGAGAAGAAGTAATGGTGAACAATGAAGGTAAATAAAATATGGGATACAAGTTCTATGCTAATTAAAATGCCAAGATTAACTTCTCTATAGCATAGAACGTGACTTTAGCTATATGACAAGACTACCCTTGTTATTACTTGTATATCCCTTCGGGTATGTGTTGTCCACTAATTCTTTTAGGAATGAAATAATAAGTGGAGCAATAAGTCCAAACATAATTCATGAGGAGAGAGAAAAAGGATAGCTTAGAGGTTGAGGAAGATAAAGTGCAACACAGGAGACAAGATGCTGAGGAACAAGCTCAAGATGCAAGGAGAAGCTTCAAACAAAAGGAAGGGGTCATGATAGATCATCTATCCCTCATCACATGGCGCCACTGCGTTTCAATGATGAAGGTAATATTTTAAGGTAAGTGATCATTCTCTACAAAAGCTTTCCCTTGGTCTTGTTATGCACTTAAATCAAAAGAATCAAAATGTTTGAGTTACAACTTTAAATAATTCAATCTATAAAACTCAACATGCTTGTTCTTTGAGTATCACTCTTTTAATCATTTAGTCTTGAACAACTCAACCCTCGTTGTCAAATTCATGCTCACTCTTCTGGTTTCATCATCCATGTTTTAAGAATGAAACAATGCACGAAATACCAATCTTATCATATTAAATGTGCCTAAGGTTAGAGTAGAGTAAATGAAGTTTTGGTTCCATTGGTGTTTTCTCACTAGCAGAACTTATGCACTTGATCTCTGCCTTAGTTTTGCGAGTAGGACACACTATACAAAGAGTGGTCTCCCAAAGTTTCACGAATTCTAGAGGATGTTGCTAGCTTACAGTATTAATGCTTCACTTTAAAATGTTGGTTTGACATTCACCTCCTATTTTCTTGATACATATGTGATAAAACAATTATTGCACCATCATTGAGTCACATACATAAATGGAAATCCAAAACTCTGTTGCTTTGTGCTTGAAAGAAATAAATCAAGACTCTAAAATAATTAAGGTGTGGTTTTTCACTAACCCTTAATCTATTCCACGAGCTTTGTTGTCTATCTGAGTTTCAATAGAAGACAGGAATTCCACTATGATGCCGACGAAGTCTTTGTCCACTCAAGAGCCAATCATCAATGGTTATAGCTCAAGAGAAGTGATGAACATCTACGCTATCAAGGATTCAAAGTAAATGACCATGCCAACACCCATTAAAGAATATGAAGAGCAGTGAACCAAAGGAGACAAGTCCACCAGCCACTTGAAGAAGAAAGAGAGCTCTACTAAAGTGCACCACGAGGATCTACTGACGCACCCAAGGAAGAATAAAGAGCGTGCAAGAAGTCTTGTTCGATAGACTATAAACATCGAATCCTCGCCGGAAGGTAACTCGGTAGTTATCCATATTTCTTTAGCAATAAATTAAGTACTGCATAATCATATCATTTTACTTCTAGTTGCATATTTACTTTTTAGCAAATTATATCTGCATTAGAAAAGAAAATAAAAATATGAAAAACTCTAAGCCCCATGAGAACAGTTTAGTGCTGTGTTAAAACCCATAAATGTATTTTCTGTGGAGGCATAAAAATAAAAATGATACATTTGCATATTTTCTTCTGCATTGCATACATCCATAAAAACAAAAATCTAAAAAGAGACTCTATGAAACACTGCTGAAACTCTGCTTAGTGGAAAGGAAGAACATAAATAATCTTAACAGCTTTAAGACAACTAGACAAATGGAGGAATGTTTATCACTAACGCTTAATCAAGTTCCACTAGTTGTGTTGTCTATCTTTGAATTCAGCAGGAAAAGAAGAAGACAAGGACTCAAGAAACCATTAACGGTCTAATCATCTTCTGGAGAAAAAGACCACGTCAAGATCCAGCTTGGGGGAAGGCACCCTCAGTTATCACGATAAGTATGCTTTTTATCTATTACTATTAGTTCAGTTAGATCAAGTTAATAAATGTAGAAACCCCTAAAAAGATGAATAACTATTACAGAACCAAATAAAGATATTATATAATGAATAAATGTCTAGGTGGATATAAACTTAATTTTGCTCATGATGAAAATGATGAGTAGTTGCTCTGCCGTAATCCCTCTTAAGTGCTTAGTGTTCAGCCAAATTTTTCTGAGTTTTGGACAAAGCTGTTTTGAATAAACTCTGAACCTGAAACCTGTGGATGGCAAATGCTTGATCTAAAAGTCTAGGTAATTGTGGGATATGATATAAGAAGGTTTGAGCTGTTGTTTATCTAATTCCTAGAGATATTAGAGTTCTGGAGATTTACTATTTGAAAAGATTAAAAAAAACACATGATGAGATCCTGTATGACATAAACATGAATTCCTACCTAGAGCCATTAATATGATCTTAAGATAAGGCTACTTGCTTTGTTCTAAGTTTTTAGCTATGGTTGAGAAATTTATCATGCTCTAGAGATCAAGAACATTTTATTAAAAGATTCACTCTTCCGAAGTAGTATTGTGTTAGAGGCATGGGACTATGCAAAAGTATAAAAGGAGGAAAGAAAAAGGGACAAGTGTCCGACTATCTCAAAAGAAAAAAAGAGAAGAAAAAGCATTGTGATAAAAATATGAAAGAGAAAAAGAAAGATAGCCCATGGTGCCTCTAATTACAATATGCCAGCAAGAGATGACAAATTTCAAAAGTTCTAAGTTCTTGATCTCTGAGTATGACATCTTTCTCCCTAGCTTTGAACTTTGACTTGGTAAGATATGTTATTAACTTCTTAAAAACTCCAGATATATATTCATAGAAAAGAAGGAAAATGCATCAGTGAGGAATCATAAAATATAACAGAGTGATTTGAGAGTGTCATACAGTGAAATCTCTGAGTTTTATTTTGAAAATATATAAAAACTCCAGAATGAAGGTTGATCAAAGAGTTAGAGATACAATGCTTAACTTGATTGTTCTATCTTTCAATTGTTTAAAGATTCAGGTGAAGGCAAAAGCTCCATAGTTAAAGGTAATATGAGAAAGTTAGAATAGTTAACTCTAAATCCAAGGGAAGATTTTTTTTTGAACATATGTACCATTGAGGTGTGAAAGCATAGTAGCAATTCCTGATTCATCATGATTATTTGCTAAGGGACTAGCAAAAGGTAAGCTTGGGGGAATTGTTGACACTGGTTATCTATCATAATTAAAGGATAAATAAATATGAAAAGGGCAAGAATTTGATCACCAACAAAGGTTTAGGGTTTTAATTGATAATATTCCACGAGTTTTTGTGAACTATGATTCTGCAGGGACTAAACCAGGAAATTGACAGTGATAACTTCCCCTAGAAGGAAACCGACGGGAGATAACTCCACCGCCACGTCAGGAAGTTTCTAGAAGACTCCAGAGGACACCAGAAGACACCACGAGGCGAGGCACCACGTGACCCTGACCTGTGGGACCGACCGGTCCCCTGGGCCCACCGGTCGGTCTGGTCCAGGGCTCCCACGTCTCCTCCTTCCGAATTCTTCCTCCACCGACCTCTAGGATGCATCTCGGCCGTACCTTAAGTCGGTATGATCCAATGGCCACGGTTCATCGCTCAGGGCTATATAAGCAGCCCCAGACCCCCCTCATCAGACATCATCATTAGATCCCAAGTCATTAGAAGAGGAGGAGGATCAATCAGAAACCCTAATTTCCTTAGAGCCGCATCAACTTAGGCATAGCTAGATAGAATTAGAATTAGAAGAGGCAAGCTTCGCTTGGATTCCGGATCTAGTTGCGAGAAGGCTCGGTAAACCCAAGATCTTCTCTCTTTATCAACATTATGGATCTAATTATGTTTCTAGTTCATAATTGTTCTTCTAGTTCTTCATTGTTCTTCATTTTTCATCTTCTAGTTCTAGTTCATCGTCTAGTTCATCTTCTAGTTCTTAATCTAGTTCTAGTTCGTGTTCTAGTTCATACTCTAGTTCATCTATGTGTTCTAGTTCATCATACTATTCATCATTGTGTGCTAGTTCATAGTCTAGTTCATAATAGTTTAGATATAATTGATATGACTAAGACATTAATTACTATATTCTTAATTATACTTCTTGTAGTATGCTTTGATTATATATTTGGCATAGATAGATTGTCATCATGTTTATACTCATGTTCGTATAGCGCTCAACTTAAAGTACAATGGGTGGGTGATAAATACTGTGTAGGTGTGGTGCCTATACACTATTTATCTGCGAATGCGTCCTATGTTCCGGATAGAGTCGTAGATCGCGGGTGTGGTATTCCTGTTGAGTCCTTTGTATTCCACTTTGTTTGGCACCTTTACTATGGAGTTGCCTCTTGAATATGAATATGGGATAACCTAGCCAATGATTGCCAAATATAATTGCACTAATCAATGTATATTATGACTTATAATTAGAATAACTTAGGAATACTTCTTTATAATGTCTATTCGAATCCGCATGCCTTGTCTAAGTTGAAATGCTCTAAGGACTATCATAGATTGATTTTTTTATCATTTATAGTGTACCTCATTATTGTGACTGATCCATGTTTAGGATAAAGGAGTGTGTTCTTACTTTGTTCTCAATTCTCCTATCACATGTGTAGAGTAGCTCTTGTCCTTATTTATCTCACTTCATTCCTAGTGCTAAATATAAATAACGATACTTGGAACATCTCTGGGTAAAATGCTGCTACAACGGGTGTATTTATCTGTGCGCTTGCGGGTAAATATTTATCTTTAAGTCAGTGCCATGATATAATCACATTGCTAGTTTCATGTTGGGGATGACAACTTGACGTTAAGTGATGCTAGTAGTGTCCCGTACACTTCTTAGTGCCTTCACTAGGTTATTGTTTATGAAGTCTATCTTAGAGTGATTCCATTAAGGAGTGTCAACAGAGTTGTGTCATGATATTAAAGAAGGATGGAGGGAACACCAACTCAAAGCTCACAAGACATTGAACCACATCATTCTGTAGAGTAGCTAGTTCTAGTGGATTAATTGCCTTCTGAGAAATTGCATTGAGGAATGCACATAGCTTCACAGTGGCCAGACGTACATGTGGAGGTAGAATTCCTCTTAAAGCAACTGGAAGCAATTGCGTCATAAGCACGTGGCAGTCATGCGACTTTATGTTTAGGAATTTCTTCTCTTGCATATTTATTATTCCCTTTATATTGGAGGAGAATCCAGATGGGACCTTGATGTTGTTTAGGCATTCAAACATGATTTCCTTCTCTTCATTGCTAAGAGTATAGCTAGCAGGTCTTAAGTAACGGTGTCCATCATCTGTCTTCTCTGGATGTAGGTTATCTCGTTCTTTCATGCGTTGCAAGTCTTGTCGCGCTTCAAGTGTATCCTTTGACTTTCTATACACACCCATGAATCCTAGAAGGTTGACACAAAGATTCTTTGTCAGGTGCATCACGTCGATCGCGTGGTGGACCTCTAGTACATGCCAATAGGGTAGCTCCCAAAATATTGACTTCTTCTACCACATGGGTGCGTGTCCTGTAGCGTCTTTCGGAACAGGTTCACTGCCCGTCCCCTTTCCAAAGAATACTTTCGCATCCTTGATCATCTCAAGTATATCTTCCCCAGTTCTGTTGCGAGGCTTCCTCCGATGGTCAGTCTCACCTTTAAAATGCTTGCCTTTCTTTCTAACCTGGTGATTCACAGAAAGAAATCGACGATGGCCAAGGTACACTACCTTTCTACATTTTCAAATATATACTATCCATGTCATCAGAACAATGTGTGCATGCATTATATCCCTTGTTTGTTTGTCCTGAAAGATTACTTAGAGTAGGCCAATCATTGATTGTTACGAACAACAATGCTCGCAGGTCAAAGTGTTCCTGTTTGTAATCATCCCACACATGTACACCTGATTTACTCCATAAAAGTAGGAGTTCCTCAACTAATGGCCTCAGGTAGACATCGATGTCGTTGCCAGGCTGCCTCGGGCCTTGGATGAGCACTGGCATCATAATGAACTTCCGCTTCATGCATAACCATGGAGGAAGGTTGTAGATACATAGAGTAACAGGCCACGAGCTATGACTACTGCTCTGTTCCCCATAAGGATTCATCCCGTCCGTACTTCAACCAAACCTTAAGTTTCTAGCGTCTTTTGCAAATTCTAGGAATTCTCTGTCTATTGCTCTCCACTGGGACCCATTAGCAGGGTGTCTCAACATGTTGTCTACCTTGCGGTCTTCTTTGTGTCATCGCACCAACTTTGCATGGTCCTTGTTTCTGAACAGACGTTTCAGGCGTGGTATTATAGGAGCGTACCACATAACCTTGGCAGGGATTTTCTTCCGGGGACGTTCTTCACCCTCAACATCGCCAGGGTCATCTCGCCTGATCTTATATCGTGACGCTTTACATACAGGGCATTCATCCAAATTCTCGTATTCCTTGCCACGGTACAGGATGCAGTCATTAGGACATGCATGTATCTTCTGGATTTCTAAACCCAAAGGACAGACGACTTGTTTTGCTTCGTATGTAGTGGCGGGCAATTCGTTAGGCTTCGGAAGCATCTTTTGTTTTATAATCTTCAATAATTGTCCAAATGCCTTGTCAGATACACCATTCTGTGCCTTCCATTGTAGCAACTCAAGTGTTGTACCCAACTTTTTTTTGTCCATCTGCAGCAGACGGGTATAGTAATTTCCTGTGATCCTCTAGCATACAGTAAAACTTAGCCTTCTCCCTTTCACTTTCGTAATCTCTTTGTGCATCACGAATGACATCACCAAGAGCATCATCTTCAACGAGTGTGTCTTCTGCACTTGCCTCTTCTTCACCTTCCCCCATTGCAGTATCACCAAAGTCACCGTATTGAGCAATAATGTCATCGTCACGGTCTAATTGTTCTTCTTCACCTTCTTCCATCATAACCCTAGTTTCTCCATGCTTCGTCCAACAACTATAGTTTGGCATAAAACCCGACTTGAACAAGTGTGAGTGAAGACTCCTTGAGCTAGAATATTCCTTCGAATTATTACAAAGGGCACATGGGCAGCACATAAAACCATTCCGCATGTTTGCCTCGGCCACTCTTAAAAAATAATGCACGCCATCAATGAACTCTTTTGAGCGACGATCGGCATTGTACATCGAGTGACGTGTCATCGTCTGCATTATATGACATATCACATAATTATATCTCTAATTCTTATAAACAAATGAAATTATAAAATGACATATAACATAATTATATCTCTCATTCTTATCAACAAATTTAATTATAAAATGACATATAACATTATATATCTCTCATTATTTTAAACAAATGAAATTATATGGTATATATCACATATTTAAATAATCTCTATTTCCCCAAAAAAATTAAACTAAAGTAATTAAACCGGTCACATTTTGTAAACTAAGGTATTATATATTTCTAATTTTTGTAAACAAATGATTTAAATGATCTCTATTTCTCCAAAAAAATAAAATAAACTATTTAAACTGGTCACATTTTGTAAACTAAAGTATTATATATTTCTAATTTTTATAAACAAAATGATTTAAATAATCTCTATTTCTCCAGAAAAATGAAACTAAACTAATTAAACCAGTCACATTTTGTAAACTAAAGTATTATATATTTCTATTTTTTATAAACAAAATGATTTAAATGATCTCTATTTCTCCAAAAAATGAAACTAAACTAATTAAACCAGTCACATTTTGTAAACTAAAGTATTATATATTTCTAATTTTTGTTAAAAAATGATTTAAATGATCTCTATTTCTCCAAAAAAATGAAACTAAACTAATTAAACTAGTCACATTTTGTAAACTAAAGTATTATATGTTTCTAATTTTTATAAAAAAATGATTTAAATGATCTCTATTTCTCCAAAAAATGAAACTAAACTAATTAAACCAGTCACATTTTGTAAACTAAAGTATTATATATTACTAATTTTTGTAAACAATGAACTCAAAATAGCTTCAAAAACCATATATATATATGTGGAAGCTACAAAAAATAAAAAACTAAAGCTAGTAACCTTTCAAGGAGTCGATGGCGGCGTAGATGTGATGAAATAAATCAATCGCCGGAGATGTGTTAACAAACAAAAATCATCGGATCGGAGAAGAGAGCAAACAAGCAAGCAAAGTGACTAAATTAATATGAAGAAAAAATGAAGACAGGGAGAGCTCGGGCACGGCTGGAGGTGGAAGAACAGTTCAAATATAGGGAGGGACATTTAGCCCCGGTCCTTATTCCCAGCCGGGGCTAAATGCCAACATTTAGCCCCGGCTGGATACACCAACCGGGGCAAAACCTTTTAGTCCCGGTTGGTTTTACCAACCGGGGCTAAAGATGCCAACATTTAGCCCCGGCTGGATACACCAACCGGGGCAAAACCTTTAGTCCCGGTTGGTGTTAACAACCGGGGCTAAAGATTGCCCTTTAGCCACGGTTAGTAACACCAACCGGGACTAAAGGCCCCTCTGACAAATGAGTCGTTGGGCTGGGGAACTTTAGTCCCGGTTGGTGTTACCAACCGGGGCTAAAGACCTCTGTAGTCCCGGACGCAAATTTTTCCGTGACTAATGCTGATTTTGCAAATCGTCCAAAGGCCTGTTCTCTAGTAGTGGAAGACTCAAACAACCGGTGAGTTCACGACCTACGAATAGGTGGATACCCTAGGAGATGTCCTAGAGGTACAGCGGAACTACTGAAGAATCCTCAAAACCAAGCGCCAAAGCAATGGGGCAAAACTGCACAAGCAAGCTCCAAGAACAATCGAACCTCCGATAACGGAACACCCCACTCCTATGGAGAAGAGGAAAGTGTTTGACCAAAACTACTTAGGCCAACTAGTGTCAAAAGCACCTTGGAAATATCCTTATGAAGTTAGGAAACTAACGCAACAGACGGATCTCAAATCGGAGCTCGAACGCGAAAGATACGGACGCTAGAACCAACGAAACTCCGATAGCGGAACACTTAACTCCTATGGAGAAAAGGAAGTGGCCGACCAAAAATACTTTGACCAATGGTGACAAAAGTACTTTGGAATGATCCTTAAGAAGTTAGGAAACCAACGCAACAAACGGATCACAAATCGGAGGTCGTACGCAAAAGATACGGACGAAATCAGCAAAACTATGCAGTGGCGGACTGTCCGCTAGTGAACCACGAACAGTCCGCTATTGAACCCCGGACAGTCCGGGAACGTGCGGATACATGGGTGTATGCCGAGTCTCTGAATGATGAGTGATTGTCAACTGGGATAATGTGCATGTTCTTTGGCTTGTGTTGTGCAGGTGTCGAGCACAGATACAGTGATCAGAGGCAAGGTGAAGGTCAAGTAGAGACGTGCCGTGCCGATGGACCGAGAGTGGCGAAGGGCAGACGTGAGGCTTGGACTGAGGGACCGGTGGCCCGAGGATCAGCTGTGGTGGCTGGCAGCCTGAGACAGCGACGAGCGGAGACTTGCGAGCACGGTGTTGCCTGGGTCGACGACCTGGGACACGTGTCGGTGGACGGGGTGCATGGGCGGTGCATCCCCTCTACAGCTTCGGTTTGGTGGTAGAGCCAGAGAAAAACCATCGGGTGGACGGTTTCCAGGTTTGGGCCTCAAAACCTGGGCGCGGATGGTTTCCGAGTTTGTCCACAAAACTCGGGCTGAGGACGGTTTCCAAGTTTGGGCCTCAAAACCTGTGTGCTGCGGGTTTGCTGAGTTTGGGCCACAAAACTCAGGCTACATGGGCTGGTTTCCCGGTTTGGGCCTCAAAACCGGGGGTTGGCTGTGAAGGCTGGTTTCCCGGTTTGGGCCACAAAACTGGGGGTGCGACGTCCAGGAAAAGGACGCAGAGCGGTGGCGGCACGTGGCGGCAATCGGGAGGTTGCGTCGAAACAACGCTACGAGTTGTGCGGGCATGGCCGTCGGATCCACCTACCATCGAGTTGGTCCAGAATAACCTTAGGGTTTAGCTGGTTCGCTCTGTAAGTAGTTAGGGGTAGAGTGGGAATTAGGAATAGTTAGAATTAGGATAAGTAGGGGGAGACACCCACCTCCCCATCCATCTCAGTCATTTGCTCTTTGCTTCTAGGGTTTCCTGCTCTCCCAATCCCTTGCTGTAGCTAGCTGAGATCCGCAGAGAACCATACCTCTGTGTACTGGAGATTTTGAGGAAGTGAGGTCGTAACCTCACTGTTGTAGCGTGTGGTAGCCACATGGTTGCAGATTCGTGGTTGTAATTCGCGTTTTGTTCGTGTTCTTCGCGGGTTGCTTTTCTCCTTGTTCGGTGCATCTCTTGCAAATCCGTTTGAACCAAGTTGTTCTAGATCGTGAGACACTTCTTTCCACCGAAGGAATTCATCTCTAACCTCACGAGCTAGTAGATCGGTTGATTTTTGTTTCGGGTCAAGTTTTTCTCCCTTCCCCCGAAATTCTTCGATTCATCGATTTGGAGATAGGTTCGAGCCATGATCTCTTAGAGATAGCTCATTGTCCTCCTTGTGACTTCTCTCACCGAGTTTGATCCTTAGAGGATGTGTTTTGGGTGAGATCAAGTCGAATCGGTGAACGAACGGAGCAGTCTTGGATTGACCGGACGCACATATCGGGATGACCGAACGCTGCCCTGGTGAGTCTGGTCGTTGAATGCCACGTGTATCCTCTATGTATAGTTTGACCGGACTCTCCCTGTTGAACTGACCGGACGCGCTGTCGCCACTGTTCATCGCGTTTGCCTTTTGTTGACCGGACGCTCAGTTCACGACCGGATCCTTCCGTACCGTGAGTCCGGTCCGGAACAGTAAGGATCCAAAACGTGATTTGCCTGACCGGACGCGTCCGGTGGGTGTTGACCGGACTCAAGGTGAGTCCGGTCAGTGCAGCCTCACGCTGTTTCGTTCGTGGTTTGTTCGTTCATTGACGGTTTTGGTTTCCGTCTTTTGCGTTGGGTTTCTAGAGTCGTGAAGTGTTCTGCTGTGCTTCTTGGAAGCATCCACCCTACATCTAGGGTCGTGAACACTTACGAGCTCTAGGGTTTGCTCTTAGGGTTGATTTATGGGACAGTAGCGACAAATTTCCGAAAGGAATATTTCAGCTCCCATTCACCCCCCCCTCTGGTCGCTTTCTGATAGCATTCTCGGTCCTTCAATTGGTATCGGAGCGGGTTAAGGATCTTCCACCTTAGCCGGTTCTAGATCCACAGAAGGCGACATGGATCGCGGCGTGGGCAAACCGCCGTTTTTCGATGGGATGAACTATGCGTATTGGAAGATACGCATGTCGGCCTATCTGCAGAGTTTGGGTGCTTCCATTTGGGATATTTGCAACTCTGCCGATTATGTTGTCTTGGCTGCTCGTGTGACTCAGCATCAGATGGATGAGCACGATGCCAATAGCCGAGCACGTAATGCTCTTTTCTCATGCTTGAGCATGAGTGAGTTTGATCGCGTTTCTCACCTCGCTACGGCTCGGGAGATTTGGGCTACCCTCATGCGCTTCCATGAGGGAACCTCTCAAGTCAAAACTCGTCTCTATGAGTCATTCAAGCGAGAGTATGAGAACTTTCGACATATGCCTGGCGAGAGCATAGAAAGTTTATTCGCTCGCTTTCAGGTGATTATCAACAGGATGAGGGCTAACAAGGAGCTATTGCCTTTCGACGATCATGAGATGGCTTTGAAGCTTTTGCATACTCTTGATCGATCGGTGTGGGATTCCAAGGTTCAGGCGATCATCGAATCGCCTAACTATGAGACCCTCACGTGCGACGAGCTCTTTAGTAAGCTCAAGTCCAGTGAGATCGATGCCATGGCGAGGGCTTCTTATGAAAATCCTTCTGGCCCGTCGATGGCTTTGCTTTCTGGCTCTTCTGCTAACCCCTCTTGTCGCACCCGGTTTTCCAAAGAATACCAAGCGCTAACTATATGCGTGCCCAGGATGTCCACACGACACATATAGCGACAAATATGAAGAATATCAAGAACAATGCTTTATTACATAGCGAAACATATTTACTTTAAGACTTACATATATAACAAAGCACAACAAAATCTATTCGTAATCTTCATTCTTCGGGACTCCATACTCCACAGGGACGGTTGACTGGGGGAACACTCGCCTAGTACTCTTGGAACATCTTCTGTAAATCTTCACTTGAATCCTCCATCTGGTACCCATCCGAGATTTTTATGTGAACCAACGACAAGCGTCAGCTCACCAGGCTCAGCAAGTACAACTACGGGGATGCAAGGCTCAAAGGTTTGACTCGGTTAACTGCGGTTAGCATTTTAAGTTGGTCATATTTTATATTAATCTTACATTACTAAATGTATGAACCCTGTTGTCCCATGATAAGAGATATCCATTATGTTAAAAAGAGGTAAGCCACAAACCACCAACAATACCCCACCATGAACCACTTAAAAAGGATCCGAGCCGCTCGTATCCGTGAGCACGGCTGATATATCAGGTTTACACTCTGCAGAGGTTGTACACTTTCACCTTAGGCCATGATTCCCATATGCCAGGGTTTGCAAGGCCCACGTTACCTCCTCTATGGAAGTACGGCAGGGTTTCACTACGAAGCCTTTCACTAGCTACCCTAACAAGTAGTAGCCGCAAGGTTTAGGCGTCCAGGCGAATGGAGGCCCCCTTCAAGATGGCACACCTGACAGCCGACCAGTACACATCTTGACAGGCAAGGAAGCCATTCTTTAACCCAGTTCCCCCCTCTAGCGCCTTTCGGTAACTACTACAAGCTAGAGAAAGTCTAGTTACACAACTAAGATCAGAGCCATATAATACCCAAGGTTGCACGGGATCTCCCGGGTGGCCGCTTTAAAAGATAGTCCCTGGGGTGGGTCACTAAGCGAACAACATGCTCCAGTGCCCTAAAAGTGGTTAAAAGCCTCTTTTAACATTTGTTCCATAGTCATTAATCAATGTTAAACATTTAGCATTTATATAGCGCATAGCATTTCTAATCATATTATGCAAAAACCCTCCCATAGGTACAAGGTATACAGTTCAAAGAAACTAGTATGGTCCTATGGTTCATCATATTTGACACATGCATAATGATTACTGGGTCTTGCATTTAATAGGTAACAAGGAAACCGTAGGTTATACTTGCCTTCAAAAGCTTGCTTAAACTTGTCCAACTTTCCTTCCAGATCGTCCTCACATAGCTTCTTCTACCGATAGCAACAAACTGGCGCAAACACCTGAAGATGACCCTAAAAACAGTACACCAAACATTACAAAGAAATAAGCTATAAAGGTTTTGAAAGCGTATGGGTCATTCTAATATCGTGCGAGCGCAAAAACTAAGCACAACAACAACTATGATTAAAAGATGTGAGAATTACAAGGTATAGATGGAAAGGATTTGATTCAGATGAGCAAGGTGGAGTTTGGACTAGAATAAACATATTCTTTAGAATGAAACAGATGGATGTGAGTTAGGTTCTAACATAAACATAGGGGTTGGCTTGGGAGAGCATGATATATATCATGGAGTACAATAGGGATGGGTTGATAGACTAGAATAGATTGCATATATAGGACAATGAGATTGAATTGATATACATCACGTGACACGATATCTTGATATCTAAGCATTGAAGTTATGATGTCGCATGACTGAGCTAGAGTGATATGTCGAGGTTGATAGATGAGATAGCTATGACATTGTGGTGATAGTTTGGATGTCGAGAGTTGATATAGCATGACTTGAATAGGACGGGTGTATTTGGTTATCACTTGCTCATGCTGGAAAGGTATAACATGAAAGGGTTAGGACATTCGGACAATCGGGTGTATTCTTGTGGGACTATGTCTTTGATTACCACAAGATGTAGGGGACATGTGTGCAACACATGGGGTCATGTTGCACGAATAGGGGTAGGACAATCGGATATGTACTTAGGATAGAACGGATTTGACAGAGTAGGTTGTATGCGAATAGGCATCATTGGAAGACATGAAGGGTCCATGGATGATATGTTATGGCTTTGGCAACAAGATTCTTCCTCATTTATAGGACATTACATAACAAAGATTATGGTGGTGGTGGTGGTGGGATAACTAGAACATGACAAGTGTACGACAACCATGGATTTAAGGCGGATGGAGAGGTTGCACAAAGAACTCGTGTTCTAATTATTACTTATTGATATATGAGTGGGATTTTGGATATGTGTATAGGTTGCTTGGGAACATGTCATGATCAGCGAATGCACTAAAGTGGAGCTAGGTCAAGGGAAACATGATTATGACGATCAGTGCATCGGTTGAGCATACTCGATGGCAGACAATGGTGGATTTGATGATTTCTTGCATAGTATGACAAAGACAAATGGTGATCCATTTTGTGGGGTTTATAGGTACTGTATGGAACATGTTTTGGTGAAGGGGCACGATGTTTTGACCATCGGTTAAGCGGGGAAACAAGATTGCAAGAAGGCATTGTGAGATTGTCGGCATGGCAGGAGCAGCGATATGGTGATGCTTATAACTCAAGTTTCATAGTTCATATGGATAAGCCAACTTGCAGGGATATGTTTAGGTTTATGATACACATTGTGGTAAAAGGGCTTGACCACCGGAGTGGCAGATCATCGGGAACGCGCATGCCAACCGGTATC
This sequence comes from Coix lacryma-jobi var. lacryma-jobi, assembly GCA_009763385.1. Lineage (NCBI taxonomy): Eukaryota > Viridiplantae > Streptophyta > Magnoliopsida > Poales > Poaceae > Coix > Coix lacryma-jobi. The sequence goes on from CM019829.1 coordinate 118,478,007, forward strand.
AGCATTGCTGCGGGCAACAGGGACAGCCGACACAAAAATGATGATATCTCTTTCATATTTGATCAAATGGCCATGAAACTTGGCAGAGGCATGTGCAACTACATAAAAGATGTTCTTGCCAAAGGATGCACCAAGGGGTTCAATGGATCAACGGGAACGCTGTTGCCAAAAACAGGGTCAGTGCTGTATGGACAGCAGGGGTAGTAGACACTTGGGACTTCTATATCTCGGCCATTATGGATTGCATAGCCAAGCCAACTTGTGGGATCATGTGCATGGATGTAATAAACATGTATGTTAAAGGGAATGGTGATTGGGACAGTGGATTAGCGGGGAACGCCAAAACAACTCAGAGCTGCAAACTGACCTAACAGCAAGAACAGCGGGCATGAAGATGATTATATATCTAGATTCTCAACACCTATGGTCAAACCATTTTGCAGAGGCGTGTTCAAGGATGCTATCTACAATTCCACCAAAGGGTTTTGTGATTGGATCAACAAAACAGCGAGGAACGCCAAATTCCTCAACAGCAGCATGGCTGGCCGCAAGGACAGCCACACATATCATGGGTAATTTTTGCCGGGGATCAACCATATGTCATCCAAAGTACATGATTTGCTTAGAGGAACATGAAATCAGTATTAGAGAGATGTTGTAGTGTTCTCACCATGGGGGATGGTGTGATGGAGTGAGGATACACATCGCGATGGCCGGTGACGACGATGTAGTGCAACCGGGCGTCCTTCTCTTGTTGTGGTTGATTGGGGCAGCCATGGGGAAGGAGGAGGAGGTGCAGGGGAGTCCTTCCTCTGTTTTTGACGTGGGAAATGAAGGGGGAGGCGTGAGGGGGCTGTAGGGGAGGTTTATGTGAAGTGGGAGAGAGAGGAGAGCAAGGGGTGGAAACCAAAGGGTCATGTCTTGATATTTTCTTGCATTGCTTGATATTTTTGTGCAAGATGGAGAGGCTTCAAGGGGGTGACGTGGGAGAGGGGTGAGGGAGAGATAGAGGGCTGGTTGGACTTTATTTTTGACCACATAAGAGAGGAGGATGGTTGGGCTTCGACCGATGGCAAGAGCTAAGGCAAGGTTTGGACTGGATTCGGCCCGGAGCGATATCAGAGGATGAAAGGCGTTAGGCTGACCCATTAGCAAAAGGAGATATGGAGAGGATGGTTTACCATTTTAGATAAGCTTTGGATTTGTCCCAAGGGAAGAGAATATGGAAGGGAAGAGTTGAGCTTGGCCCGCTAAATTCTCGGAGAGGCGATTAGGGTTTCCCGAAAACTTAGGGTTTTGAAAAGGTGGAACCAAGGAAATATAGATTTCAAGGTTGGATAGAAAACAAGTTTGGATTTGATCAAGTGGAGAAAAGTTGAAGGGAAAAGAGCCCATGTAGATATTGTCCAAGGTGAGAAAAGAAGAGAAAGTTGAAGTTGAGATTAACTTGGGTGCAAGACATGCATTGACTTGACCCAAACAAAGCGATAGTTGAATTATGTGAGAGAGAAGATGTACAATGATTGGTCATCTAGCATAAATTTTGGGCTTTGGAGAAGACTCAATCAAAATGGATTAGGAGCTCAAATACAATGATGAAAAAGAAAGGATAAAAGAGCAAGTTAGGATATGGCTAGTTGGGATTTCAGAGAGCAGAAGTTTGGGTGTTTGACAAGATGAAGTTTGAAGATCAATCAAGGTTTTTGGAACAAGAATCAAAGTGTATGGTTTCCAAGGATTTCATCATGGTTTTGGTGTCAAGGAAACTTGGTCAAAGATAAAGAGAGATTTGCTTTGGTTTAAACCCTAAGGCGCATTTGAAAACTTTAAATTCATTTTTCATACATAAACACTATGCAAAGGCATGATATGCAACAAACCATTAGATTGGATTCTTAAAATGTTTTGGAAACTCACATTTTCTAGTATATAAATTGTCAACAACTAAATAAAGGTTGGGAAAGTTTTAGAAAAAAAATACAAAATCATATATTTTATTAAGTGTTTTCTATTCACATCCCAAATGGAAATTTTGGGGTGTGACAAACTACCCCCCTTAACAGGAATCTCGTCTCGAGATTCACTGAAGAGGCACTCATTACAAAGAGCCAAATCACACAAGGACAACATAACAAAACAATCAACCGTCTAAGAGCACACTAACACTAACATGGTGTTGTCCTTAAACGAAAACACACTAGAACTTATCTTACTATCGTTGCTAACGTAAAAGCGCTTAGGTAAAACCTACTTATATAGGGCATAGGACTGAACTATCTTGAAGTCTTTGGTCTTCTTTGATGTGATGATTCTTCTTGTTCATGTAGAATCTTCAACTTCCAAATGCATCTTCTTGGATCTTGAAGAAACGAGGGGTCTTCGATAAAGAGTATTTTATTTTTTTTACAAAATATCAAGGGGAGAAAGCCAAGCTTAGTTTTACCAAAATAAGTTTATAAAACCGACCATTTCTAACTAGGTTGAGCATCCTACAGTCAACATTGCTTTGATACCACTTTGTCGCACCCGGTTTTCCAAAGAATACCAAGCGCTAACTATATGCGTGCCCAGGATGTCCACACGACACATATAGCGACAAATATGAAGAATATCAAGAACAATGCTTTATTACATAGCGAAACATATTTACTTTAAGACTTACATATATAACAAAGCACAACGAAATCTATTCGTAATCTTCATTCTTCGGGACTCCATACTCCACAGGGACGGTTGACTGGGGGAACACTCGCCTAGTACTCTTGGAACATCTTCTGTAAATCTTCACTTGAATCCTCCATCTGGTACCCATCCGAGATTTTTATGTGAACCAACGACAAGCGTCAGCCCACCATGCTCAGCAAGTACAACTACGGGGATGCAAGGCTCAAAGGTTTGACTCGGTTAACTGCGGTTACATTTTAAGTTGGTCATATTTTATATTAATCTTACATTACTAAATGTATGAACCCTGTTGTCCCATGATAAGAGATATCCATTATGTTAAAAAGAGGTAAGCCACAAACCACCAACAATACCCCACCATGAACCACTTAAAAAGGATCCGAGCCGCTCGTATCCGTGAGCACGGCTGATATATCAGGTTTACACTCTGCAGAGGTTGTACACTTTCACCTTAGGCCATGATTCCCATATGCCAGGGTTTGCAAGGCCCACGTTACCTCCTCTATGGAAGTACGGCAGGGTTTCACTACGAAGCCTTTCACTAGCTACCCTAACAAGTAGTAGCCGCAAGGTTTAGGCGTCCAGGCGAATGGAGGCCCCCTTCAAGATGGCACACCTGACAGCCGACCAGTACACATCTTGACAGGCAAGGAAGCCATTCTTTAACCCAGTTCCCCCCTCTAGCGCCTTTCGGTAACTACTACAAGCTAGAGAAAGTCTAGTTACACAACTAAGATCAGAGCCATATAATACCCAAGGTTGCACGGGATCTCCCGGGTGGCCGCTTTAAAAGATAGTCCCTGGGGTGGGTCACTAAGCGAACAACATGCTCCAGTGCCCTAAAAGTGGTTAAAAGCCTCTTTTAACATTTGTTCCATAGTCATTAATCAATGTTAAACATTTAGCATTTATATAGCGCATAGCATTTCTAATCATATTATGCAAAAACCCTCCCATAGGTACAAGGTATACAGTTCAAAGAAACTAGTATGGTCCTATGGTTCATCATATTTGACACATGCATAATGATTACTGGGTCTTGCATTTAATAGGTAACAAGGAAACCGTAGGTTATACTTGCCTTCAAAAGCTTGCTTAAACTTGTCCAACTTTCCTTCCAGATCGTCCTCACATAGCTTCTTCTACCGATAGCAACAAACTGGCGCAAACACCTGAAGATGACCCTAAACACAGTACACCAAACATTACAAAGAAATAAGCTATAAAGGTTTTGAAAGCGTATGGGTCATTCTAATATCGTGCGAGCGCAAAAACTAAGCACAACAACAACTATGATTAAAAGATGTGAGAATTACAAGGTATAGATGGAAAGGATTTGATTCAGATGAGCAAGGTGGAGTTTGGACTAGAATAAACATATTCTTTAGAATGAAACAGATGGATGTGAGTTAGGTTCTAACATAAACATAGGGGTTGGCTTGGGAGAGCATGATATATATCATGGAGTACAATAGGGATGGGTTGATAGACTAGAATAGATTGCATATATAGGACAATGAGATTGAATTGATATACATCACGTGACACGATATCTTGATATCTAAGCACTGAAGTTATGATGTCGCATGACTGAGCTAGAGTGATATGTCGAGGTTGATAGATGAGATAGCTATGACATTGTGGTGATAGTGTGGATGTCGAGAGTTGATATAGCATGACTTGAATAGGACGGGTGTATTTGGTTATCACTTGCTCATGCTGGAAAGGTATAACATGAAAGGGTTAGGACATTCGGACAATCGGGTGTATTCTTGTGGGACTATGTCTTTGATTACCACAAGATGTAGGGGACATGTGTGCAACACATGGGGTCATGTTGCACGAATAGGGGTAGGACAATCGGATATGTACTTAGGATAGAACGGATTTGACAGAGTAGGTTGTATGCGAATAGGCATCATTGGAAGACATGAAGGGTCCATGGATGATATGTTATGGCTTTGGCAACAAGATTCTTCCTCATTTATAGGACATTACATAACAAAGATTATGGTGGTGGTGGTGTGTGACACCCCAATTTTAAGAACAAAATTGGAGCACAATATATGTATGCCAGGATCAATTTTCATACATATATCCACATCATAGTAAATATCAAAACAATGCTTTATTAATAATATCGAACTTTATTACATAAATGACCCTCGGGTCTGAAATAAAAAGTACAGTCTCTCATGAAACTAACTCTAAGGTAAACTCTGACGAAGATGCGGAAGATCTGGACTCCATCTCCACAGGAAGGTCGACCGGGGGTAGCGCCATCCTAGTACAGGTCGTCAGGGTCGTAGCCTCCGTCTTCTGGATACTCCGGCTCCTCGTAGACGTAGTCTCCAGCGTCTGGGTGGGGTAGCAGGGGGGACAAAGAGGAAGGGTGAGTACATCGAAATGTACTCCGCAAGTGTAGGAAATATATGCTTATGAGGCTTATAACAAAGGTAGGCTGACTTTGTTTGACTCAAGCGCCTAAAGCGACACACCCTATTAATCCTATTAATCCTATGCACCTATTTACTAGGTTATAGACAGACTCTGTAGAAAAGTAACCACACTCGGAGTCGCACCGAGCAAATCACACTCGGAGTCACACCGAGCAACCAACACCTGAAGTCCATCAGGCAACCGCACCTGAAGTCCATCAGATGACCCGAACCCAAAACCAACCAGTAACCAACTAATCTCAAAGAAGTCCAAGCCGCTCGTGACCGTGAGCACGGCTGATATATCAGTTTTACACTCTGCAGAGGTTGCACATCGTTACCCATGAGTCGTGCAGATCCCGTCACGCTAAACACTGCCGAGGTGCATAGCGGGTTGCACTGCAAGGCCTTTACAAAGCCCCCTCCAAGTCCGTTCCACACGTACCTCTAAGGTTTCACCTCGTACAAAGGTCTACGACCCCCAGGGCCCCCTCGTGAGCCACTAAAACAAACCCCGTGTGGACCCTCAACTTAGAGGTAACTAATTAATTAGCCAGGTCCAGCCCATCCAGATCTCATGGTTGCGCTGTCAAGCCGGGTTACATGCTCTGAGAACCGGGTCCTAGGGATCCAGGCAGGATATGTCTAGCACGAGCCCCGAACCAAAAACCAAAAGCAGCTGCCGAGTCCCACGGCACAAAACCACCAATACGGGTCCATCCTGCCGGATTTACCTAATAACCATGTTACTACAAAATTACCATGTCCACATTCGTTTCATATTTCATTAATCAAGATTATAAACGTTTTAACTCCCATCCCAACCATGACTGCAGGGCTAAGCAAGACACCTACCCGAACATCCCAAAACAGGCGACAAGGATAATATAAACAAATTCTAGTAAACCCTAACATGGGATTCAAATTAATGACAAGCATGCATCTACAAGATCTAACTATTCTAGTACCAAAAGTAAAATAAAGTAGGTGCAAGATGTTCAAGAACACTTGCCTTCGGACTGGGTCGAATCAACTGGGTCGCAAGGATGGTCTGGAGCGTCCTCGAACTCCGCACTCTCTGGCCCAATCAACATACATGACACATACAAAGCGAAATGAATAACAATACAACAAACAGTATGAAAACAGTAAAAAAATAGATCTACTGCGTAGAGAACGAAATTATGAAACTAACGCAAGTTGAACGGGTCGAATTGGAGTTAAAACGCAAAAGTTATTTGCGTTTGAATCTGAGTGGCAGTTCTGTAAATAGATTGAACTCATTTTCGTATTCTAAATAAATAAAATCTGAATTTAAAAGTCACCTGGACCGGGCCTCATTTATCCGAAAGATGAGGGGTTAGATCGGAAGAATTCGCAGACTCAGCGCACAGTCCCCGTGGACTGCGGGTTGATTCCTGGATAGCTGAGGGGCTCTTTAACAAAAAAACGCGGCGCGAAGGGGTATCCTCTGATCTGGATCGCCCGATCCAGATCGGACGATCTAGATTAGATCGGAGGGATGTGGCTGTGCAGTGGACCACGCCTCGTTTATCGGAAAGGACAGGGGCTAAGATGAAAGAATCGCATGACTCAGTGAATAGTGCTAGTGGAGTGCGGGTTTATTCGCTCGAAGACCGAGGGCTCTTTTGCAAAAGTGACAAAAGTGTGGCGCAGCTGCTGGCGTGGACGCCACGCGGCGCCAGGTGGCGCGTGCTGAGTGGTGGTGGTGTTCCACGTGGCCGTGGGCCGCTGACGTGGCGCTGGTGGACTGCGTCCACGGTGTTATGCGCCCGGTGTATACCGGTTCACACCCGGATCTAATCTGGGCCCTCGGCTCCTGATCAGACGGCGCCAGGGTGTTCGAGGAGGGTGCTGGCGGCGCCGGTGAGCCCGCGCGCGGTGGCGCTATCGACCCCGCGGCGGCGCCATTGAAGGGGCTCGCCGGAGTGGCTCGGGAGAGGGCTATGGAGCAGTAGAGATTAAGGAAAAGGGTGGGATCGGTCGGAAAGCTCACCGCGAGTCCGAGGGTGGAGTCGAGGTCGACTGTCGAGGACCGGAGAGGAGAGACGCGCGGCGGAGACGTTCGGCGGCTCGAAGCTCGGGTGGAGACGTCCCCGGGCGTCGATGTTGGCCGAAGAGGAGCTTGCCGGATGCGGCGTTGCACGGTGGGTATGCGGGTGGATAGAGAGGGATCTGCGGGGCTTCTGCGCGTGGATTAGCTCAAGCCGAGCTTCGGGTGATGGCGGCGGCGCGGCTGGGCGAGTTAGGGCACGAGGAGGTCGTCGTGGCGGCGGTGGGGTGTGTGGGAGGCCTCGGCGCTGGCTAAAAAGGGGTGAGAGGGGGGAAGGGCGAAGGATCGAGCGGCTCCATCAAGGCGGCGGGCGGTGATGCGCGAAAGTCGGAGGTGGGAGGGGGAGCTGGCAGGCGGGGCCCGGTGTCAGAGAGAGAAGGGAGGGAGGGGCGCACGCGGGCCGCTGCGGTGCCGTGCGCCGGGGTGGGCTGGGGCGAGCGGCAGCTGGGCCGGCTGAGCGAGTGGGCCGGGAGAGGAAGGAAGGGGGAGGGGGAAGGTTAGGGCCCAAGCTAGATTTCTTTTCTTTTCATTTTCCAAACCTTTTCCAAATTCATTTTGAAATCCAAATTTCAAATCAGATTGAAATCAAAACTTGGTTGTAAGGTTTTAGAAATATTTTCCCTAGGTTTTCGCAAATAAAACTTTGACTTTGATTTTATAAAATTTTCATAAACCTTTATTAATTTTCTAAATAGAATAAATTCGATTCGCCCTATACGGGTTTTAATAAATCATTTACCACCCAATAAAAATATGCAATGGCATGAATGCAACATGAAAAAGATAAATAAATTTTATTTTCCTCCTCTAATAAACTAGCCAACCTATTTAATTTCTAATTCCTTTTATTAAATTGGGGAAAATTAAATCAGGGTGTTACAAACCTACCCCCCTTATAAGAATCTCGTCCTCGAGATTAGGAAGAGTCGGCGAAGAGATGAGGAAAATCTGCCCGAAGATCATCTTCTTTCTCCCATGTGGCTTCTTTTTCGGAGTAATGCTTCCATTGCACCTTGCAGATCTTAATCCTCTTGTTGCGAGTACCTCGTTCCATCGTGTCCAGAATCTTGATCGGCTCAGAGAAAGTCAAATCATCCCGCAGATCAAGCTCCTCAAGTGGCAACTGCTCCTCTGGAACTCTGAGGCATCTCTTCAGCTGGGATACATGGAATACATTATGGATACCTGCCAGACGTGCAGGCAACTCCAGCTGATATGCAACTGCGCCTTTCTTGTCAATCACCTTGAAAGGGCCAATGAATCTCGGAGATAACTTCCCTTTGACATTAAACCTCCGGAGACCTCTGAAAGGTGACACCTTCAGATAGACATAGTCCCCGATCTGGAACTCCAGCTCTCGTCGTCTGACATCGGCATAGCTCTTCTGTCTAGTCTGAGCTGTCTTCAGGTTGCTTCTGATCTGTCTGACCTGTTCTTCAGCTTCTTCTATAGACTCAGGGCCAAAGACCTTCCTTTCTCCAACCTAATTCCAGAACAGGGGAGTTCTGCACTTCCTGCCATACAGTGCCTCGAAAGGTGACATCTTCAGACTGGCCTGATAGCTGTTGTTATATGAGAACTCTGCATATGGTAGACTCACATCCCAACTCTGGCTGTTCTGAAGCGCACTGGCTCTCAACATATCCTCCAGAATCTGATTCACCCTCTCTGTCTGACCATCAGTCTGAGGGTGATAAGCCGAACTGAAACTGAGGCGAGTGTCCATAGACTCATGCAACCGCTTCCAGAATCTGGATGTGAACTGTGTACCTCTGTCAGATACTATGATCTTCGGCACACCATGCAAGCACACAATGCGGGACATGTATAACTCTGCCAGCTTCGGACCCTGATACGTCTCCTTGACCGGAATGAAGTGAGCCACCTTGGTCAACCGATCAACTATGACCCAGATGGAGTCATATCCAGACTGTGTCCTGGGCAAACCAGTGATGAAATCCATGCTGATCTCTTCCCATTTCCACTCGGGAATCTGCAGAGGCTGTAACAAACCAGCAGGTCTCTGATGTTGGGCCTTAACCCTCTGACATGTGTCACACAAAGCCACATACTCTGCTACTTCCCTCTTCATCCCATACCACCAGTAATACTGCTTTAGATCCTGGTACATCTTGGTACTGCCTGGGTGAAGAGAGTAGGCTGAATCATGAGCTTCTCTCAAGATCAACTCCTTGATAGCCTTCACATCTGGAACACAGATCCTGCCTCTGAACCATAAGATACCCTGATCATCCTCTGCGAAGCCTGGGGCTTTGTCCTCCTTGATCGACTGTCTGATCTCCAGAAGATACTCATCAGTGAGCTGCCCTACCCGGATATCACGCTCAAGTGTCGAATCAACCTCTAAGGCTACTGCATCAGTGTGGCCAAGAATACCCAAGTTGAGCTTCACAAACTCCTCATGCAACTCGGGCTGCTGCTCCTTGATCTCAAGCACATTACAGTAGACCTTCCTGCTCAAGGCATCTGCAACAACATTCGCCTTGCCTGGATGATAGTTGATACTCAGATCGTAGTCTTTGATCAACTCGAGCCATCTCCGTTGGCGAAGATTCAGATCTGGTTGGGTGAAAATGTACTTCAAGCTCTTATGATCAGTGTATATCTCCGTCTTCTTGCCCATCAGATAATGCCTCCAGATCTTCAGAGCATGAACAACAGCTGCCAACTCTAGATCATGAGTAGGGTAATTCAGCTCATGCTTCCTGAGCTGTCTCGAGGCATAAGCAATCACACGACCTTCCTGCATAAGCACACATCCCAGACCCTGACGCGAAGCATCACAATACACCGTGAAGTTCTTCTGGACATCTGGCATGACAAGAATAGGAGCAGAGGTCAATCTCGCTTTCAGCTCCTCAAAACCAGTCTGGCATTCAGGGGACCATACAAACTTGGCACCCTTCTCAGTCAGTCTCGTCATTGGCTTCACGATCTTGGAGAATCCCTCAATGAATCTGCGATAATATCCCGCCATACCGAGGAAACTCCGAATCTCAGTAACGCTCTCAGGTACCTTCCAGTCCAATATATCCTGGACCTTGCCTGGATCAACAGATACTCCACCTTCTGAGATGATATGCCCCAAGTAAGCAACCTTCTTCAACCAGAACTCGCATTTGCTCAGTTTCGCATACAACTGATGCTCTCTGAGCTTCTGCAACACTAACCTCAGATGCTTCTCATGTTCTTCTTCAGTCTTCGAGAATATCAGGATATCATCAAGGAACACCACGACGAACAGATCTAAAAACTCCATGAAGACCTTGTTCATCAGGTACATGAAGAAAGCTGGGGCATTAGTCAAGCCGAAGGACATCACTGTGTACTCATATAGCCCATAACGAGTTACGAATGCCGTCTTCGGGATATCAGCTTCACGAATCTTCAGCTGGTTATAACCTGTTTGCAGAACACATGAGCACCCTTCAACTGATCAAACAGATCATCAATGCGAGGAATCGGGTACTTGTTCTTGATGGTAGCTTCATTCAATGCGCGGTAATCAACGCACATCCGCAGGCCTCCATCCTTCTTTGGAACAAAGATCACAGGAGCTCCCCACGGGGATGTACTAGGACGAATATGCCCCTTCTCTAACTGCTCTTGGATCTGCGTCTTCAGCTCAGCTAGCTTTTCGGCATCCATTCTATATGGTCGCCTGAATATAGGTGCAGTGCCAGGAACTAAATCAATAGAGAACTCAATCTCACGATCAGGTGGCATACCTGGCACTTTCTGGAAGACATCAGGGAACTCCTTGACAACTCGGATATCAGGTACCACGACAGCCTCATATGCTCTGGCTTCTTCTATCATCTTCGTCGGTGCCTGATACACAATCTCCGTGCCATCTGGATGCTTCACTGTGATGATCCTCTGAGCACAATCAATAACCCCTCGATACTTGCTCAGCCAGTTCATTCCCAGAATGACATCTATCCCCTCAGAATCCAGAACGATAAGATCAGAAGGAAACTCTACCCCCCTTATGTTTATACTCAGCTCCCGACACACCTGTCTGGAAACCATCTCTCCTCCAGGAGATGTAACTATCAAGCCTCTAAGCATAGGTGAAACTGACAGACTACATGTTGATGCGAACCTTGCGGTTATGAAAGAGTGTGATGCACCAGAATCAAAGAGTACTGTAGCTGGATGGGAATTAACAGTGAACATACCCAATACCACATCTGGAGCCGTCTGAGCTGACTCTGCTGCGACATGGTTCACACGGCCACGTGCGAACGCCTGGGGCTGTCCTGCGGAACGGGACTGTGGTGGAGCTGACTGCCTCAACGGACACTTGTTGGCGAAGTGTCCCATCTTGTTGCACTTGTAGCAGGGACCAATCTGACCTGCCCCCTGTGCTGGACGGGGCTGCTGCGGAGCTGGAAGACCCTGGCGAGGTGCCTGAGCCTGGCGTGACTGCTGCTGCTGCTGCTGCTGAGGTGGAGCCTGATACTGTGGAGCTGGATGCCTATACTGAGGAGCGGGCTGCCGGGACTGGGGCGGTCGGTACTGCTGCTGCTGGGGAATCTGCCTGGAAGCTGAGGCAGGTGGAGCGTAGCGGGGACGGGCGGAGCTACTGGAGGACTGTCCCTGGGACGCCATCTTCCTCTTGCGATCTGCATCGAGGTCCTTCCGTTCCTTCTCCACCGCGAAGGCACGGTCAACCAGCTTCTGAAATGAGGAATACTCATTTGAAGCTAGGGCATAGCGGAGTCCTGGGTTAAGCCCATGCCTGAAGCAGATAACAATTTTATTATTTATCAGGTAGCAAAAGGAATGAACAAGGGTGTATGAAGAATTTATTAATATTAAAGAATGACAGAGATCTTGCCTGAAACACTCCTGCTTCTTGTCATCTGTGTCCACATCATCTGGGGCGTAACGGGACAGCTGGCTGAACTGCGTGAGATACTCACGCACTGTCATCGCGCCCTGCCTGAGGTCCTGAAACTCTCGGCGCTTCACCCTGATCTCGCCGAAAGGGACGTACTGGTCGCGGAATGCCTTACGGAAATCCTCCCAAGTGATCGAGTTGGCGTCCGCATGAGCTGCGGTGTAGGCAGTCCACCAGTTCTTCGCCGGGCCCTGAAGCTGGTGCGCGGCGTAGAGGGCCTTATCAAGGTCCCCGACATGGGCAAGCTGCAACTTGCCTGTAATCGTCTCGAGCCAATCATCTGCATCCATTGGCTCTATGGCGTGGTGGAACACTGGAGGGCGCGTCGTCATGAAGCTCCTGAGAGTGTCATCCGGTCGGGGTGGCTGTGCAGCTCCTGCACCCTGAGCACCCTGAGCAGCCTGCGCCATCTGCTGCATGTGCTGCATCATCTGGGCCATGTTCTGCATCATCTGGTTCTGCACCTGGGCCATCTGGAGCGGGTCGTACGGAGGCGGAGGTGGATGAGGATGAGGCGGCTGGTTGCCACCTGCCCCGCTCCCGCCAGCGTTACCGGCGTTACCCGCGCTGCTCCTGGTGTCAACCATCTGTTACATTTTCCAGGAGTAAAAGTGAGATATGATAGATAGATATATAACAACCCTGGTTTGGTTAATTAATTCGGTTAGTAAAACATTTTAACAAATGATGTCACTGCAACCTGATGATCGCAACACACCAACAATCATTACAAAGAACCAAAACATTACATATGCACAAGTACATGCCAAAGAACGTGCTACGTGATCAAACATTTATGGTGGACAACCTACTTTTAAACTGAGTTTGAATTTTCAGCAGAGAAAGACTACAAAAGTGGGAAAAGGGGTCAGACTTTGTAAAAATAGTTTTGTAAATTCGATGACTGACTAGGGTAGCGTCCTACGGTCAACACGGCTTTGATACCACTCTGTGACACCCCAATTTTAAGAACAAAATTGGAGCACAATATATGTATGCCAGGATCAATTTTCATACATATATCCACATCATAGTAAATATCAAAACAATGCTTTATTAATAATATCGAACTTTATTACATAAATGACCCTCGGGTCTGAAATAAAAAGTACAGTCTCTCATGAAACTAACTCTAAGGTAAACTCTGACGAAGATGCGGAAGATCTGGACTCCAGCTCCACAGGAAGGTCGACCGGGGGTAGCGCCATCCTAGTACAGGTCGTCAGGGTCGTAGCCTCCGTCTTCTGGATACTCCGGCTCCTCGTAGACGTAGTCTCCAGCGTCTGGGTGGGGTAGCAGGGGGGACAAAGAGGAAGGGTGAGTACATCGAAATGTACTCTGCAAGTGTAGGAAATATATGCTTATGAGGCTTATAACAAAGGTAGGCTGACTTTGTTTGACTCAAGCGCCTAAAGCGACACACCCTATTAATCCTATTAATCCTATGCACCTATTTACTAGGTTATAGACAGACTCTGTAGAAAAGTAACCACACTCGGAGTCGCACCGAGCAAATCACACTCGGAGTCACACCGAGCAACCAACACCTGAAGTCCATCAGGCAACCGCACCTGAAGTCCATCAGATGACCCGAACCCAAAACCAACCAGTAACCAACTAATCTCAAAGAAGTCCAAGCCGCTCGTGACCGTGAGCACGGCTGATATATCAGTTTTACACTCTGCAGAGGTTGCACATCGTTACCCATGAGTCGTGCAGATCCCGTCACGCTAAACACTGCCGAGGTGCATAGCGGGTTGCACTGCAAGGCCTTTACAAAGCCCCCTCCAAGTCCGTTCCACACGTACCTCTAAGGTTTCACCCCGTACAAAGGTCTACGACCCCCAGGGCCCCCTCGTGAGCCACTAAAACAAACCCCGTGTGGACCCTCAACTTAGAGGTAACTAATTAATTAGCCAGGTCCAGCCCATCCAGATCTCATGGTTGCGCTGTCAAGCCGGGTTACATGCTCTGAGAACCGGGTCCTAGGGATCCAGGCAGGATATGTCTAGCACGAGCCCCGAACCAAAAACCAAAAGCAGCTGCCGAGTCCCACGGCACAAAACCACCAATACGGGTCCATCCTGCCGGATTTACCTAATAACCATGTTACTACAAAATTACCATGTCCACATTCGTTTCATATTTCATTAATCAAGATTATAAACGTTTTAACTCCCATCCCAACCATGACTGCAGGGCTAAGCAAGACACCTACTGTAACACCCCTGGTGTTTAGCATGTAATTAACTTGACATATCATCATTATCATCTTTAAGCATCTTGATCATGATTTCATGTGTATGCTTTTTGCTAAGTGTATCATTTTATGTGAAGTGCCTCTATTGCAAAAACCCTAATTAGCCCACTTCTCTCTACTAGGGCAAAATGGTAATTTCATCTCTGTGACTAGCTTTGTGTAATTCTTGTTCCTTTGGTGTCTTGAAGTTTTGTTGTGTTGGCCAAAGTTCAAAAACAAAAACCAGATTTCAAATCCCTTTGCAAAACCCTGATTTCCAAACCCTGGATTTTATCCCTCTTTTTGTAATTCAAAAATTATTAAAAATTTGAGGTTGATCCAAAAAGCAAAGTTGTGGATCTGTCCAAGAGAAACAACTTTGGTATTTACAAATTTTCAAGTTGCAGTATAAAGTTTTGAGTTATTTCAAATTCATTCAAACTCCAACTTTTGTCCTCTTTTCAGTTTTCAAAATTAATTCAAAAACTATTGAGTTTTAGAAAAAGTGTATATTAGCAAAGTTGTAGGTTTTGACAAAAGGAACAACTTTCATATTTGCAGATTTTCAAGTTTCAGTTTGAAATCCAAAGTAATTTTGATTTGAATCAAATTTGGAAAGTGTCCTCTTTTCTGTTTTTGAATATAGTTCAAAAACTATTTGGAATTTGAAAATGTTCATATTGACAAAGTTGTAGATCTCTTTTTTCTGAACAACTTTGATGTTTTGAGTTTTTGTTGCCTAGTTCAAATTTTGGGAGTAATTCGCAAAATACAAAATCTGCTCAAAGTCAAAAGCTAGGGCATAGCCCTGTTCCTCTTCTTCCTAGCGACAGGGGGGGCCCGGCCATGGCGCCCCGCCGGCGCTGCGCGTGCCGCGCGCCTGGCTGCTCCCCACGCGCCACCAACCTGTCGCCGCTGTCCCCTTGTTCCCTCCGCGCCCGCACGCGAGCGCTGACCCGCGCTCCCGTCCCCTACAGAGCTCTGCGCGCCGCCGCCGCGTGTTCATCGCCGGCGAGCACACGCCCGAGCCCCGGCTGCACGCCATCACCCCCGCCAGAGCGCAATCGAGTGCGCACGCGCTCGCCGTGCTTATCCACACCACCTCGAGGTCTCTACCGGCCCCTGGCCGCGCCTATAAGAAGGCCGCCGGAGCCCGAGCTTCCTCCCTCACCTCCGCCGCCGTCGCCAGCTCACACCAGCGCCTCCCGAGCTCAACCACCTAGCTCAGCAGCTCCGCCTTGATCTGGTGAAGCTTCCCCACCCTCCAATTTCACCTCTACCGTCCCCGTTTGCCCGGCGTAACTCGTCGTTGTCGTCTCCGGCGAGAACCCGGCAAACTCGGGTTCGTGGAATTCGCCGTCTCCGGCCTTGATCATCTCCCTCCGACCCTCGCATTCGCTTCCCTGTCCACGTGCGACTCTAACCCGGCCATCGCGGCTCCGTTTGTTGCACAGGGTCGCCAGGACGCCTGTCGCCGCCGCGAGCTTCCCGCCGGTCACCGTCGACCTCCTCCACCGTCCATCCCCGTCCCTCACCGAGCTGCCCAATCGACTCCGGTGAGCTCCCTTATGCTCCCTGTGCTCTTGGTTTCACCCCGGACCCCCTGGCTTGGCCGGCGTGCCGAGCGCCGCCCGTTTGTGGTCGCCGGCGTCGAGCAGCGCCGCCGTGCCCTGTTTTTCCTTTTTTATTTTCAAGATGTGAATAGTGTTCTGTTTTCTCCTTTTTGTATGATTTTCTGTAGACATCCATAAATTCTGAAATTTTTGTGGTAGACTCTTTATGCTCTGTAGTATTTTATAAAAATATGAAACTTGAGTTTTATGCAAAAATTTGAAAATGTAAAATTCCTCTTTTAATTGAAAAATGAAGGCTTTGGTATTTTTGGAGAGTGTTCTCTAGCTCCAAAAATCTTGAGATAAAATTTGCAAGCTAGTTATGTCATTATGAGTCTCTGGTAAAATTTTGAAGGCATTTGGAGCAAGTTGATTTTTGAGCTTTATTTTAATTAAGGAATAGTGCCTTTTGTTAATTAAATGTCTAGATTTAATTGAGCATCTTAATGACCTCCAAAAATTATGAAATTTGTTTTGCCATATACTTGTACCCTAATGAACTTGTGTGATTAATTTGGTAATTTTTGAAGCACCTTCATAAAATGACCTTCTTAAATAATTAAGAAAATAGAAAGGTGATTAGGGTTAGCGTTGAATGCCCTGTGATGTGACTTTTGGGATTTGCTTGATGTTCATAGACCCCTACCCTTGGTCTATGATGTTTGTGATGCTATGTTTAGATGATGCTTAGGATAATTATGATAAGGTCTAGTTTAAATCAATACTGCTTAAGGAAAAAAAATGGTTATCTTTTATGCTCAACCTAGATTCGATTATGCCTTGCCTAAGAGTAATCTAGAATCAGTGGTATTGTCTTGCACCATAAGTCCATATCATCTTTCTCATGAGCATTCATCATTGCATCCGCATAGTTGACGAAGAAGGCCCTGAAGTCGAGTAGCCACCGAAGGATCTGTCCCCGAGGCGACCCCGAGCTCCAACACCTATACCTACCCCGAGTCTGCTCCTCTTTGCCATCCAAGGCAAGCCCCGGTGCATTTAACCCTTCCTTGAATTTTATAAAATGATTTCCTTAAATGCTTTTGAGTTAATTACTGCATTAGGTTTATAGGAGTTGTGTGCTCTCCTAATTGATGCACTATCCACCTTGACCACTGATACACCCGATACCTGCTTTTCAAAAGTATTTGAAAAATGCTTAGCAATGCTTATTGAATTAGACTTTGCAATAAAATGCCAATTTTAAAAAGTGTGATCACTTAAGGAATGTTTATGGGAATTTGGTCTTACTCCCCGACTGTTGGCTAGGTATCTGATCCGTACCTAGTTAATAGCGAGGAGAGGTTGTCCGAGCGTACGGTGCCGTCATGTTGTAGTCCGGGACTCAACAGTTGACACCGACCGAGACATGGTTGAAAAACTGACAGGACTATTACGCTTGGGTGAGATATGACCAAGGTATAGTTCTGGCTGGAAAATTAGGGACCATCCGTATGGGGGCCTGCTGGTCAAGACTTGTAACTATTCACATACTACGGAAAGCTCTGGCTCCGAGAAATCTTTATTGAGGCCGACAACCGCGCACTGGGAGTGGAGAGATGGCGGAAGTAGCATGTACCCACGTGGGTTAGAAGCCGGATTGGAGTGGTGTACTGTACTTCCGGGTGGCGTAGGACCGGGCTAATCTTGGAGGAATCATGGTAGACGAGTTGGCATATGCAAGCTTGGGTGCTACATATGCAGTGTGGATAGGGATCCTCAGCTGAGTATTATTTATCCGGATTAACGTTGCTCCTCGGTTATGGAGACTTGGTCCACTGACTGTCAACGGAGAGTGGTTCTCAACTAGGAATGTTTTGAAATGTAAAATGAATCATGAACGATGAAGAATTGAGGAATACTGAATCTTTCAAAAATAAAATAAGGTTTACAAAAATGCTTTTCTGCAAAATATTGATCTTGCTTAAGCCTTACCTTGACTACCCTAAGCCTCTCATTCCTGAGTCTTCTCCCTTTTCTTTAGTCGGTTAAGTCTTGTTGAGTACCCCAGTACTCAGGGTTTGTTACCCATGCTGCAGGTATGCCTGAGTACCGAGGTGTCTCGCACCCTGCTGTGTGACCTTCGTTCCAGGAGGAGGCCGATGAGGCCAATGAGTAAATGTGCACCCTCGGGCTGGGTGAAGTATCTTTAAGTTGTTGTTTCCACTACGTGTCTACTTTGAATTTTCCCGAACAATGGTTTGTAATAATCGTACTCCTTACCTCATTTGAAACCTGGTTTGTAAAACTAATGTTATTTAAGTCTTCCGCTCTTTATTCCGATGTTATTTGTCAAAGTATGCAATGCTGTAACCGAATCGTGAGATGATCCTGCGGACATTGGGCACTGATGTAGCCCGGTGGCGAACAGGTCTTAATCACATGGAACATGGGTTCGGCTGTCAGAGGTTGACAGGGACACGTGGGCCATGGGATTAGGGTCGTTCCGTCACAGAGTGGTATCGGAGCATCTCACTTTAACGTTGCAGTGTTTCTTTTGCGAAAACTTCAAAAGTTCTTTTGAGTCCAAACAAAATTTAAACTTGACTATTTTGAGTCCAAATTGCTTCTCTCATCTTGTCTCTCATATGACAACACTAGCTAGTGGAACAACGTGTCTTAAGCCCTATATATATGTTAAGTATTGCATTGCCTTGTTCCGTAGGAACGATTCATGCATCATGTCATATTCACTTAAGTTAATAAATGAGTTCGTTGGGATAGTGTACCTATACCTTTCTTGCTAGCCTTTCTCATCTATCTTCTCTTGTCCAGATATGGCCATTATCAAACGGACTGCCCGCAAGTCGACTGGACCGAACGGTGTGCCGCGTCACCAGCTGGCGCCACGCACCGGAGAAGAGACTGGAGAATCCTCCAATGGTCGTCGTTTTCCCGCCGCACCCGCAAACAGCTGAAGGAGGAAATCAAGAATCTGAAGGCTGAGATGGAGAACATGGAGCATGACTTCTACCTTTCCCGCCTGGAGTTTTATGAGGCACGAGCTTCCCTGGAGCAGGCCAACCGGAACACAGTTCGCGCTATCGAGCAGCGCAATGAAGCTTGGGACCGCGAGGATGTCACCAGAGCCCAGCTCCATGGACTGCAGCAGTACACCGCCCAGATCGAGCAGTTCAATGATATGCTTCATGAGGAAGTACACCAGCTGCACGACCAGCTTCACCCCGTGATTCCACCAGTTGCTGAGGACCCCGAAGACGGAGTCGTGGAGGAACCTGAAGTGGAACGAGCCCGATCAGAATGAGGAAGTGGAACCTGCTGAAGATGTCCACGTTGAAGATGAAGATGAGGAGGAAGAGCCTGAGCTTATCATCGAGGATGATGATGATGACGAAGAGTTGATCTTCATCATGACGACTAGACTCCTTGTGTCTGTACCATCTGCTTACCTAAAACCTTAGACTAGGTTTGGGGCGTTAGTCTGTCTGTTGCCAAGTCTGGCATGTATCTTTCTTTTTCGAACCTACCAGTCTGTTGTCATCTTATCAAGCCAGCTATCTTTGTATCAGTGAAGTTATCAATCAAGTCGTTTCAGAACCTTTGTCCTTTTATGCTGAGTTCCGAGTTGCTTATACAGATGCCTGTGAACACCCGTACCGGAGCCGGAGGTGCTGGAGGTGACCGTCTCCCAAACCCTCCACCTGTACCAGCTACCCTAGCAGATGCCATTGCAGCCTTGGCAGCAGCCGCGACCATGATGGCTCAGAACCAAGGGCAGCAGAACAACGGCAACCGTGGTCGTCGCAACAACCAAGAGACAACCTATGTGGACTTCACTGAAACGCGACCACCGGTCTTCACGAAGGCCGATGAACCTCTCGAGGCTGACGACTGGTTACGCACCATGGAACAGAAGTTGGTCTCTGTACTGCACCGAGATCCAGAAGCCTCGGTTCGCTTCTCAGCAGCTCCGTGGTCCCGCAAGTGCCTGGTACGCCAACCTGTTGGCTGCCCAGCCTGAAGGTCACAGCTGACCTGGGAAGAGTTCCGCACCGCTTTCAGAGCACATCACATCCCTTCGGGATTGATGAAAATGAAGTTGATCAGTTCCTGGCCCTGCAACAGAAAGATTCCACCGTTATGCAGTACGTGGGACAATTCAACCACCTGAGCCAGTATGCCTCCGACTATGTCAACACAGAGGAAAAGAAGAGAGTGATTGTTTCTCAGGGGTCTGCACCCTAAGATTCGCAGAGGTCTATCCAACAACCTAAACGGATCTTATCATGATGTCGTTGACCGTGCTGTCGCTTTCGAGGAAAGTAACCGCCAGTATCCAGGAGGAGAAGAAGAAGAAGAAGGCTGGTCTAGCAGCTTCTCCAGCAACCATAAGCGCCAAGAATCATCTACCACCCCAGCCACCACCAAAACCGTGCTCCATACCCCCATCAGCAAGTGGTCGTTCGTACCGCGGCCACCACCCATAATGCCAACCAGCAAAGTGCCACTCAGCCGAACGCCCCAGGTGTTCGTGTCACCACCCCTCAAACAAACAGCTTACAACCATCCATGCTACAACTGTGGCCAAGTTGGTCACTGGTCTCGCGAGTGCCCAAAACCCAAGAAGAATGCCCAGCATGCACAGAAAGGCCCTGGAGGATCACAGCAGCAGCAACACCGTGCACCGCAGCAGCATGTCCAGAAGGGCAAGTTTGTCAAGAAGCACGGGCAAGTCTACTACACCACTGTCAGTGACATCCCAGAGGGAGAGCCCGTCATGATCGGTAGGTTTCCCGTTGCCAATCATCCTGCAGTTGTGTTGTTTGATTCTGGTGCATCGCATTCTTTCATCAGTCGTACCTTCGTCTCTAAGCATGACATATCAATTGGGGAGTTAAAGAAAGTTTTGCATTTTATCGCCTGGAGGGCGTATAATCACCAAAGAAGTGGTTCGCAGTATACCAGTAAGGTTGGGGGAACATGTATTTCCCACCACCATGATAGTGCTTCATGATCAGGAGATAGATGTCATCCTAGGCATGAATTGGATGTGTCAGTATAAAGCCATGATCGACATCCTGAATAGAGTTGTGAGAGTGGATATTCCTAACAGTACCTCCAAACTCCTTCTCCAACTTCCAATGCCTCAAAAACCAGCTACCACACAGCTAAATGCTACCTATGATCAAGGGATCCGAGACATCCCTGTAGTCTGTGAGTTTCCTGATGTTTTTCCAGAGGATTTACCTGGTCTGCCTCCTGACCGTGACGTTGAGTTTGCCATAGAGCTAAAGCCCGGGACTGCTCCTATATCCCGCAGAGCTTATCGAATGCCTCCCAGAGAGTTGGCAGAACTAAAAATCCAATTACAAGATTTGTTGGACAAGGGTTTCATTCGCCCAAGCTCGTCTCCTTGGGGCTGTCCTGCAATCTTTGTAAAGAAGAAAGACAAGACTCTCAGAATGTGCATTGATTATCGCCCACTCAATGAGGTCACCATCAAAAATAAATATCCCTTGCCTCGTATTGATCTTCTCTTTGACCAGTTAGCTGGAGCCAAAGTTTTCTCCAAGATTGACCTCAGATCTGGCTACCACCAGATAAAGATCCGTCCAGAAGATATTCCTAAAACAGCTTTCACCACCAGATACGGCCTATATGAGTACTTGGTCATGTCCTTCGGTTTGACCAATGCCCCTGCTCATTTCATGTATCTCATGAACTCTGTGTTCATGCCAGAGCTTGATAGATTTGTAGTCGTGTTCATTGACGACATCCTTGTCTATTCAAGAACCCCTGAAGATCATGCCGCACACCTACGTATCGTTCTATCCCGTCTCAGAGAACATCAGCTGTATGCCAAGTTCAGTAAATGTGAGTTCTGGTTAGATCAGATACAGTTTCTTGGTCATGTCCTGTCCGCTGAAGGTGTGTCAGTTGATCCTGGAAAAGTGGCAGACATTCTGGATTGGAAGCCACCTACCACTGTTCACAAGGTCCGCAGCTTTATGGGAATGGCTGGATATTATCGTCGTTTCATCCCAGATTTCTCAAGAATCGCCAAGCCTATCACTGAGTTAGTAAAGAATGATGTGAAGTTTGTATGGTCACCAGCTTGTGAACAAGCTTTTCAGACTTTGAAGAAGTTGTTAACTACGTCACCAGTGCTAGCCCAGCCAAACATTGAAAAGCCCTTTGATGTCTACTGTGATGCATCTGGTACTGGTTTGGGTTGCGTGTTGATGCAAGAAGGAAGAGTGATCGCTTATGCCTCGCGGCAGCTTAAGCGACATGAGGAGAATTATCCAACTCATGATCTTGAGTTAGCAGCAGTGGTTCATGCCTTGAAGATTTGGCGTCACTATCTGTTGGGCAGTACCTGTAATGTGTACACAGATCACAAAGCCTGAAGTATATCTTCACCCAAGAAGAGCTGAACATGAGGCAGCGAAGATGGCTTGAGTTAATCAAGGACTATGATATCGAAGTGCATTACCATCCGGGTAAGGCGAATGTGGTCGCCGACGCACTCAGTCGCAAGTCATACTGTAACTGTCTAGTTATGAAATCCTATGAATCTTCCCTATGCTATGAACTAGAGAAGCTGGGTATTGAAATGGTTCCACAAGGAAGTCTAGGCAATGTCAGAGTAGAAACCCCTATCAGAGAGCAGATCATCGCTGCACAGAAGGATAACCCTGGAATCAAGCACATCATCGAAAAGGTCCAAGCCGGAAAGGCTGATTGTTTCAGGATTAATGATGAGGGAGTGGTATGGTTCAAGAACCGTCTGGTAGTTCCCAAGGTACCTGAGCTGAGACAGATAATCCTTGATGAAGCACACTCAACCAGATTTGCCATCCATCCTGGCAGCAACAAGATGTACCAGGATTTGAAGCAAAGATTCTGGTGGACAAAGATGAAGATTGAGATCGCTCGACATGTCGCTCGTTGTGATACATGTCAGAAAGTCAAGGCTGTGCATATGAAGCCCGGAGGAGAGCTGCAACCTTTGTCAGTACCTGGTTGGAAATGGGAGGATATCAGTATGGATTTTATCAATGGATTACCCAAGACTCAAAAGGGATTCGATTCCATTTGGGTGATAGTGGACCGTCTCACTAAGCAAGCTCACTTCCTACCGGTCAAAACAAGTTATACCGCCCCCAACTTATGCCACCTTGTACAAAAACAACATAGTGAAGCTCCATGGTATCCCAAGACCATCATCTCAGATCGTGGTACTCAGTTTGTCGCTAAGTTCTGGAAAGCGTTCCATGCCTCACTTGGAACCAAGCTATTGTATAGCACGGCTTCATCCGCAGACTGACGGACAAACTGAGAGAGTCAACCAAGTGTTAGAAGATATGTTGAGAGCCTGTGTGCTTACCTTCGCAGATACTTGGGATCAGTGTTTGCCCTTGGCAGAATTCTCTTATAATAACAGTTACCAAGAGAGCATCAAAATGGCACCCTTTGAAGCACTGTACGGTCGTCGTTGTCGTACACCTCTCAATTGGTCTGAGCCCGGAGAGGAGAATTCTTTGGAGTTGACCTAGTAAAAGATATGGAAGAGAAAGTCAAGCAGATACAAGAGAATATGAAGATTGCTCAGTCTCGACAGAAAAGTTATGCTGACAAGGGACGTCGACCTCTGCAGTTCCAGATTGGAGATTATGTGTACCTAAAGGTCTCACCCACTAAAGGAGTCACTCGTTTTGGAGTCAAAGGAAAGTTAGCACCCCGCTACATTGGTCCCTTGAGATTCTGGATCGTTGTGGCAAGGTCGCTTACAAGCTAAGTTTGCCCGATCATCTTTCAGCAGTTCATAATGTGTTTCATGTCTCCCAACTCAAGAAGTGTCTCCGAGTACCTGAACATGTGGTTGAAGTTGAAGGCGTTGAGCTAGAACCAGATCTGTCATACACTGAGTATCCAGTTCGCGTGTTGGATCACAAGGATCGTGTTACCCGAAGAACCACCACAAGATGGTACAAGATCCAGTGGAACCAGCACTCTGAAGAAGAAGCCACCTGGGAATCTGAAGACTTCTTAGCAAAGAACTATCCCGACTTTCTCAAATCTCTGTAGATGTAAGGTTTTGCCTTTCCTTCTTAAGACGTGGAATCTCGGGGCGAGATTTCTTTTAGGGGGGAAGGCTGTAACACCCCTGGTGTTTAGCATGTAATTAACTTGACATATCATCATTATCATTTAAGCATCTTGATCATGATTTCATGTGTATGCTTTTTGCTAAGTGTATCATTTTATGTGAAGTGCCTCTATTGCAAAAACCCTAATTAGCCCACTTCTCTCTACTAAGGGCAAAATGGTAATTTCACTCTGTGACTAGCTTTGTGTAATTCTTGTTCCTTTGGTGTCTTGAAGTTTTGTTGTGTTGGCCAAAGTTCAAAAACAAAAACCAGATTTCAAATCCTTTGCAAAACCCTGATTTCCAAACCCTGGATTTTATCCCTCTTTTTGTAATTCAAAAATTATTAAAATTTGAGGTTGATCCAAAAAGCAAAGTTGTGGATCTGTCCAAGAGAAACAACTTTGGTATTTACAAATTTTCAAGTTGCAGTATAAAATTTTGAGTTATTTCAAATTCATTCAAACTCCAACTTTTGTCCTTTTCAGTTTTCAAAATTAATTCAAAACTATTGAGTTTTAGAAAAAGTGTATATTAGCAAAGTTGTAGGTTTTGACAAAAGGAACAACTTTCATATTTGCAGATTTTCAAGTTTCAGTTTGAAATCCAAAGTAATTTTGATTTGAATCAAATTTGAAAGTGTCCCCTTTTCTGTTTTTGAATATAGTTCAAAAACTATTTGGAATTTGAAAATGTTCATATTGACAAAGTTGTAGATCTCTTTTTTCTGAACAACTTTGATGTTTTGAGTTTTTGTTGCCCAGTTCAAATTTTGGGAGTAATTCGCAAAATACAAAATCTGCTCAAAGTCAAAAGCTAGGGCATAGCCCTGTTCCTCTTCTTCCTAGCGACAGGGGGGCCCGGCCATGGCGCCCCGCCGCGCTGCGCGTGCCGCGCGCCTGGCTGCTCCCACGCCCACCAACCTGTCGCCGCTGTCCCTTGTTCCCTCCGCGCCCGCACGCGAGCGCTGACCCGCGCTCCCGTCCCCTACAGAGCTCTGCGCGCCGCCGCCGCGTGTTCATGCCGGCGAGCACACGCCCGAGCCCCGGCTGCACGCCATCACCCCCGCCAGAGCGCAATCGAGTGCGCACGCGCTCGCCGTGCTTATCCACACCACCTCGAGGTCTCTACCGGCCCTGGCCGCGCCTATAAGAAGGCCGCCGGAGCCCGAGCTTCCTCCCTCACCTCCGCCGCCGTCGCCAGCTCACACCAGCGCCTCCCGAGCTCAACCACCTAGCTCAGCAGCTCCGCCTTGATCTGGTGAAGCTTCCCCACCCTCCAATTTCACCTCTACCGTCCGTTTGCCCGGCGTAACTCGTCGTTGTCGTCTCCGGCGAGAACCCGGCAAACTCGGGTTCGTGGAATTCGCCGTCTCCGGCCTTGATCATCTCCCTCCGACCCTCGCATTCGCTTCCCTGTCCACGTGCGACTCTAACCCGGCCATCGCGGCTCCGTTTGTTGCACAGGGTCGCCAGGACGCCTGTCGCCGCCGCGAGCTTCCCGCCGGTCACCGTCCCTCCTCCACCGTCCATCCCCGTCCCTCACCGAGCTGCCCAATCGACTCCGGTGAGCTCCCTTACGCTCCCTGTGCTCTTGGTTTCACCCCGGACCCCCTGGCTTGGCCGGCGTGCCGAGCGCCGCCCGTTTGTGGTCGCCGGCGTCGAGCAGCGCCGCCGTGCCCTGTTTTTCCTTTTTTATTTTCAAGATGTGAATAGTGTTCTGTTTTCTCCTTTTTGTATGATTTTCTGTAGACATCCATAAATTCTGAAATTTTTGTGGTAGACTCTTTATGCTCTGTAGTATTTTATAAAAATATGAAACTTGAGTTTTATGCAAAAATTTGAAAATGTAAAATTCCTCTTTTAATTGAAAAATGAAGGCTTTGGTATTTTTGGAGAGTGTTCTCTAGCTCCAAAAATCTTGAGATAAAATTTGCAAGCTAGTTATGTCATTATGAGTCTCTGGTAAAATTTTGAAGGCATTGGAGCAAGTTGATTTTTGAGCTTTATTTTAATTAAGGAATAGTGCCTTTTGTTAATTAAATGTCTAGATTTAATTGAGCATCTTAATGACCTCCAAAAATTATGAAATTTGTTTTGCCATATACTTGTACCTAATGAACTTGTGTGATTAATTTGGTAATTTTTGAAGCACCTTCATAAAATGACCTTCTTAATAATTAAGAAAATAGAAAAGGTGATTAGGGTTAGCGTTGAATGCCCTGTGATGTGACTTTTGGGATTTGCTTGATGTTCATAGACCCCTACCCTTGGTCTATGATGTTTGTGATGCTATGTTTAGATGATGCTTAGGATAATTATGATAAGGTCTAGTTTAATCAATACTGCTTAAGGAAAAAAAAATGGTTATCTTTTATGCTCAACCTAGATTTCGATTATGCCTTGCCTAAGAGTAATCTAGAATCAGTGGTATTGTCTTGCACCATAAGTCCATATCATCTTTCTCATGAGCATTCATCATTGCATCCGCATAGTTGACGAAGAAGGCCCTGAAGTCGAGGTAGCCACCGAAGGATCTGTCCCCGAGGCGACCCCGAGCTCCAACACCTATACCTACCCCGAGTCTGCTCTCTTTGCCATCCAAGGCAAGCCCCGGTGCATTTAACCCTTCCCTTGAATTTTATAAAATGATTTCCTTAAATGCTTTTGAGTTAAATTACTGCATTAGGTTTATAGGAGTTGTGTGCTATCCTAATTGATGCACTATCCACCTTGACCACTGATACACCCGATACCTGCTTTTCAAAAGTATTTGAAAAATGCTTAGCAATGCTTATTGAATTAGACTTTGCAATAAAATGCCAATTTTTAAAAAGTGTGATCACTTAAGGAATGTTTATGGGAATTTTGGTCTTACTCCCCGACTGTTGGCTAGGTATCTGATCCGTACCTAGTTAATAGCGAGGAGAGGTTGTCCGAGCGTACGGTGCCGTCATGTTGTAGTCTGGGACTCAACAGTTGACACCGACCGAGACATGGTTGAAAAACTGACAGGACTATTACGCTTGGGTGAGATATGACCAAGGTATAGTTCTGGCTGGAAAATTAGGGACCATCCGTATGGGGGCCTGCTGGTCAAGACTTGTAACTATTCACATACGGAAAGCTCTGGCTCCGAGAAATCTTTGATTGAGGCCGACAACCGCGCACTGGGAGTGGAGAGATGGCGGAAGTAGCATGTACCCACGTGGGTTAGAGGCCCGGATTGGAGTGGTGTACTGTACTTCCGGGTGGCGTAGGACCGGTCTAATCTTGGAGGAATCGTGGTAGACGAGTTGGCATATGCAAGCTTGGGTGCTACATATGCAGTGTGGATAGGGATCCTCAGCTGAGTATTATTTATCCGGATTAACGTTGCTCCTCGTTATGGAGACTTGGTCCACTGACTGTCAACGGAGAGTGGTTCTCAACTAGGAATGTTTTGAAATGTAAAATGAATCATGAACGATGAAGAATTGAGGAATGCTGAATCTTTCAAAAATAAAATAAGGTTTACAAAAAATGCTTTTCTGCAAAATATATGATCTTGCATAAGCCTTACCTTGACTATCCTAAGCCTCTCATTCCTGAGTCTTCTCCCTTTTTCTTTAGTCGGTTAAGTCTTGTTGAGTACCCCAGTACTCAGGGTTTGTTACCCATGCTGCAGGTATGCCTGAGTATCCGAGGTGTCTAGAACCCTGCTGTGTGACCTTCGTTCAGGAGGAGGCCGATGAGGCCAATGAGTAAATGTGCACCCTCGGGCAGGGTGAAGTATCTTTAAGTTGTTGTTTCCACTACGTTGTCTACTTTGAATTTCCCGAACAATGGTTTGTAATAATCGTACTCCTTACCTCATTTGAAACCTTGGTTTGTAAAACTAATGTTATTTAAGTCTTCCGCTCTTTATTCCGATATTATTTGTCAAAGTATGCAAATGCTGTAACCGAATCGTGAGATGATCCTGCGGACATTGGGCACTGATGTAGCCCGGTGGCGAACAGGTCTTAATCACATGGAACATGGGTTCGGCTGTCAGAGGTTGACAGGGACACGTGGGCCATGGGA
This sequence comes from Coix lacryma-jobi var. lacryma-jobi, assembly GCA_009763385.1. NCBI lineage: Eukaryota > Viridiplantae > Streptophyta > Magnoliopsida > Poales > Poaceae > Coix > Coix lacryma-jobi. The sequence goes on from CM019829.1 coordinate 118,506,160, forward strand.
TTAGGGTCGTTCCGTCACACCTACCCGAACATCCTAAAACAGGCGACAAGGATAATATAAACAAATTCTAGTAAACCCTAACATGGGATTCAAATTAATGACAAGCATGCATCTACAAGATCTAACTATTCTAGTACCAAAAGTAAAATAAAGTAGGTGCAAGATGTTCAAGAACACTTGCCTTCGGACTGGGTCGAATCAACTGGGTCGCAAGGATGGTCTGGAGCGTCCTCGAACTCCGCACTCTCTGGCCCAATCAACATACATGACACATACAAAGCGAAATGAATAACAGTACAACAAACAGTATGAAAACAGTAAAAAAAATAGATCTACTGCGTAGAGAACGAAATATGAACTAACGCAAGTTGAACGGGTCGAATCGGAGTTAAAACGCAAAAGTTATTTGCGTTTGAATCTGAGTGGCAGTCCTGTAAATAGATTGAACTCATTTTCGTATTCTAAATAAATAAAATCTGAATTTAAAAGTCACCTGGACCGGGCCTCATATTATAAAGATGAGGGGTTAGATCGGAAGAATTCGCAGACTCAGCAGCGCACAGTCCCCGTGGACTGCGGGTTGATTCCTGGATAGCTGAGGGGCTCTTTAACAAAAAAACGCGGCGCGAAGGGGTATCCTCTGATCTGGATCGCCCGATCCAGATCGGACGATCTAGATTAGATCGGAGGGATGTGGCTGTGCAGTGGACCACGCCTCGTTTATCGGAAAGGACAGGGGCTAAGATGAAAGAATCGCATGACTCAGTGAATAGTGCTAGTGGAGTGCGGGTTTATTCGCTCGAAGACCGAGGGCTCTTTTGCAAAAGTGACAAAAGTGTGGCGCAGCTGCTGGCGTGGATGCCACGCGGCGCCAGGTGGCGCGTGCTGAGTGGTGGTGGTGTTCCACGTGGCCGTGGGCCGCTGACGTGGCGCTGGTGGACTGCGTCCACGGTGTTATGCGCCCGGTGTATACCGGTTCACACCCGGATCTAATCTGGGCCCTCGGCTCCTGATCAGACGGCGCCAGGGTGTTCGAGGAGGTGCTGGCGGCGCCGGTGAGCCCGCGCGCGGTGGCGCTATCGACCCCGCGGCGGCGCCATCGAAGGGGCTCGCCGGAGTGGCTCGGGAGAGGGCTATGGAGCAGTAGAGATTAAGGAAAAGGGTGGGATCGGTCGGAAAGCTCACCGCGAGTCCGAGGGTGGAGTCGAGGTCGACTGTCGAGGACCGGAGAGGAGAGACGCGCGGCGGAGACGTTCGGCGGCTCGAAGCTCGGGTGGAGACGTCCCCGGGCGTCGATGTTGGCCGAAGAGGAGCTTGCCGGATGCGGCGTTGCACGGTGGGTATGCGGGTGGATAGAGAGGGATCTGCGGGGCTTCTGCGCGTGGATTAGCTCAAGCCGAGCTTCGGGTGATGGCGGCGGCGCGGCTGGGCGAGTTAGGGCACGAGGAGGTCGTCGTGGCGGCGGTGGGGTGTGTGGGAGGCCTCGGCGCTGGCTAAAAAGGGGTGAGAGGGGGGAAGGGCGAAGGATCGAGCGGCTCCATCAAGGCGGCGGGCGGTGATGCGCGAAAGTCGGAGGTGGGAGGGGGAGCTGGCAGGCGGGCCCGGTGTCAGAGAGAGAAGGGAGGGAGGGGCGCACGCGGGCCGCTGCGGTGCCGTGCGCCGGGGTGGGCTGGGGCGAGCGGCAGCTGGGCCGGCTGAGCGAGTGGGCGGGAGAGGAAGGAGGGGGAGGGGGAAGGTTAGGGCCCAAGCTAGATTTCTTTTCTTTTCATTTTCCAAACCTTTTCCAAATTCATTTTGAAATCCAAATTTCAAATCAGATTGAAATCAAAACTTGGTTGTAAGGTTTTAGAAATATTTCCCTAGGTTTTCGCAAATAAAACTTTGACTTTGATTTTATAAAATTTTCATAAACCTTTTATTAATTTTCTAAATAGAATAAATTCGATTCGCCCTATACGGGTTTTAATAAATCATTTACCACCCAATAAAAATATGCAATGGCATGAATGCAACATGAAAAAGATAAATAAATTTTATTTTCCTCCTCTAATAAACTAGCCAACCTATTTAATTTCTAATTCCTTTTATTAAATTGGGGAAAATTAAATCAGGGTGTTACATGGTGGTGGGATAACTAGAACATGACAAGTGTACGACAACCATGGATTTAAGGCGGATGGAGAGGTTGCACAAAGAACTCGTGTTCTAATTATTACTTATTGATATATGAGTGGGATTTTGGATATGTGTATAGGTTGCTTGGGAACATGTCATGATCAGCGAATGCACTAAAGTGGAGCTAGGTCAAGGGAACATGATTATGACGATCAGTGCATCGGTTGAGCATACTCGATGGCAGACAACGGTGGATTTGATGATTTCTTGCATAGTATGACAAAGACAAATGGTGATCCATTTTGTGGGGTTTATAGGTACTGTATGGAACATGTTTTGGTGAAGGGGCACGATGTTTTGACCATCGGTTAAGCGGGGAACAAGATTGCAAGAAGGCATTGTGAGATTGTCGGCATGGCAGGAGCAGCGATATGGTGATGCTTATAACTCAAGTTTCATAGTTCATATGGCTAAGCCAACTTGCAGGGATATGTTTAGGTTTATGATACACATTGTGGTAAAAGGGCTTGACCACCGGAGTGGCAGATCATCGGGAACGCGCATGCCAACCGGTATCAGCATTGCTGCGGGCAACAGGGACAACCGACACAAAAATGATGATATCTCTTTCATATTTGATCAAATGGCCATGAAACTTGGCAGAGGCATGTGCAACTACATAAAAGATGTTCTTGCCAAAGGATGCACCAAGGGGTTCAATGGATCAACGGGAACGCTGTTGCCAAAAACAGGGTCAGTGCTGTATGGACAGCAGGGGTAGTAGACACTTGGGACTTCTATATCTCGGCCATTATGGATTGCATAGCCAAGCCAACTTGTGGGATCATGTACATGGATGTAATAAACATGTATGTTAAAGGGAATGGTGATTCGGACAGTGGATTAGCGGGGAACGCCAAAACAACTCAGAGCTGCAAACTGACCTAACAGCAAGAACAGCGGGCATGAAGATGATTATATATCTAGATTCTCAACACCTATGGTCAAACCATTTTGCAGAGGCGTGTTCAAGGATGCTATCTACAATTCCACCAAAGGTTTTTGTGATTGGATCAACAAAACAGCGAGGAACGCCAAATTCCTCAACAGCAGCATGGCTGGCCGCAAGGACAGCCACACATATCATGGGTAATTTTTGCCGGGGATCAACCATATGTCATCCAAAGTACATGATTTGCTTAGAGGAACATGAAATCAGTATTAGAGAGATGTTGGAGTGTTCTCACCATGGGGGATGGTGTGATGGAGTGAGGATACACATCGCGATGGCCGGTGACGACGATGTAGTGCAACCGGGCGTCCTTCTCTTGTTGTGGTTGATTGGGGCAGCCATGGGGAAGGAGGAGGAGGTGCAGGGGAGTCCTTCCTCTGTTCTTGACGTGGGAAATGAAGGGGGAGGCGTGAGGGGGCTGTAGGGGAGGTTTATGTGAAGTGGGAGAGAGAGGAGAGCAAGGGGTGGAAAGCAAAGGGTCATGTCTTGATATTTTCTTGCATTGCTTGATATTTTTGTGCAAGATGGAGAGGCTTCAAGGGGGTGACGTGGGAGAGGGGTGAGGGAGAGATAGAGGGCTGGTTGGACTTATTTTTGACCACATAAGAGAGGAGGATGGTTGGGCTTCGACCGATGGCAAGAGCTAAGGCAAGGTTTGGACTGGATTCGGCCCGGAGCGATATCAGAGGATGAAAGGCGTTAGGCTGACCCATTAGCAAAAGGAGATATGGAAGGATGGTTTACCATTGTAGATAAGCTTTGGATTTGTCCCAAGGGAAGAGAATATGGAAGGGAAGAGTTGAGCTTGGCCCGCTAAATTCTCGGAGAGGCGATTAGGGTTTCCCGAAAACTTAGGGTTTTGAAAAGGTGGAACCAAGGAAATATAGATTTCAAGGTTGGATAGAAAACAAGTTTGGATTTGATCAAGTGGAGAAAAGTTGAAGGGAAAAGAGCCCATGTAGATATTGTCCAAGGTGAGAAAAGAAGAGAAAGTTGAAGTTGAGATTAACTTGGGTGCAAGACATGCATTGACTTGACCCAAACAAAGCGATAGTTGAATTATGTGAGAGAGAAGATGTACAATGATTGGTCATCTAGCATAAATTTGGGCTTTGGAGAAGACTCAATCAAATGGATTAGGAGCTCAAATACAATGATGAAAAAGAAAGGATAAAAGAGCAAGTTAGGATATGGCTAGTTGGGATTTCAGAGAGCAGAAGTTTGGGTGTTTGACAAGATGAAGTTTGAAGATCAATCAAGGTTTTTGGAACAAGAATCAAAGTGTATGGTTTCCAAGGATTTCATCATGGTTTTGGTGTCAAGGAAACTTGGTCAAAGATAAAGAGAGATTTGCTTTGGTTTAAACCCTAAGGGCGCATTTGAAAACTTTAAATTCATTTTTCATACATAAACACTATGCAAAGGCATGATATGCAACAAACCATTAGATTGGATTCTTAAAATGTTTTGGAAACTCACATTTTCTAGTATATAAATTGTCAACAACTAAATAAAGGTTGGGAAAGTTTTAGAAAAAAAATACAAAATCATATATTTTATTAAGTGTTTTCTATTCACATCCCAAATGGAAATTTTGGGGTGTGACACCTCTGGCGGCTTTGCTTTGCATTCTCTTCTTTCTGTCACAGAGGAGCAGTTGGAGTCTTTGGGAGACGACGAGTTGGCTTTGCTTGCCAACCGGTTCTCGCGGTTCCACAACAACCGCATGAACCGTCGCCGCGGAGGAGGACGCTCAGGATGCTATGAGTGCGCGCGACCCGACCACTTCATCGCCAACTGTCCCAAGAAGAAGCACACATCTGGGAAGGGCGATCATGGGCACAAGTACGACTCCAGCAAGCGCAAGGAGAAGTACATCCCGGCGAGGCACAAGCGGAAGGGCGGCTTCAACAAGGAGTACATCAAGACCAAGTACTTGGAGAAGGCCCAGGCTGAGCAGCGTGCTTTCTTCGCCATGCTCAGCGACGTCGACGACTCGGATGATGACTCTGCTTCTTCAAGCGACGACGAGTCCGAGAAGAAGAAGAGGATCGAGGACAAGCTCAACGGCCTCTGCTTCTTCGCCGACGACGAGGGCTTCTGCACCATGGCCCTCGGCAAGGAGGTCAACGGCGACACTTCTCGGAATGACGACGACGACACCTCCCAGGTATCTCTGACCCTCGATGAGCTGTCTGCTGAGGTCGAGAAGCTTACTGCCGCCCTGCTTAGTCAGGATAAGCTGCTTAGGCGTGCCGCTAGAGAGCGCAAGGAGTTTAGGCAGAAGTGGGAGGACATGGTGAGGGAGGTTGAGTTTGCCAAGTCCACCGTGGTCGTGTCTGAGGATGCCGAGTGCGAGATGTGTACCACGCACATGACTGACCTTCTCACCTTGAGAGGTAAGTATGCTACGTTGGTTGGAGAGGTGGATGTGCTCCGGGCTAGACCCATGCTGTTGGGTGCGTGCAAGACTTGTTCTGTCTTGCAATCCGAGTTGGCAGAGAAGAATGCCAAGATTGTGTTTCTTGAGAAGGCCAGCTCGGGTAGCACTTGTGTGTCCAGGTGTGTTTTGTGTGAGGGCCTGGAGATGTAGATAGCCAATGTGAAGCATGACAAGATGCAAACCGAGGAGGAAAACACATACCTTCGAACCATCTTGTCATGGGTGTCTTGAGGTGAGCCGCAGCTCGGGATGATGATCTCCCAATTCAAGCGAGCTGCTGGAGGTCCTAGTGTAGGTTTTGCTCCGGGTGTTGATCTTTCTGCTTTTGGGAAGATTGGAGAGTCGAGTGGTCTGAACCCGTGTGAGAAGCCCAACTCCACCACTACTCCCAAACTTACCAAGCTTCCACCAAAAGAGCCTCTCAAGCCTAACACCAAGGATGGGGTGTTGAAGACCTCCACGGCTCCACCCAAGAACCAGCAATGGGCTCCCAAACAAAACCACCTGAAAAATAAGCTGGACACAATGCCACCTATCCAGGAGGAGCTTTTGCCACAGAAGGGCAAAGTGATCCACACCCGCAACCATGTGTACCACAACCCCTTTGAGAGCGGTGAGGTACCATAGTGAGCACTGTGGGAGAGATGGACACTTGAGTGAGTTCTGCTTTCGGCGCAAGAGAGAGGCGCGCCGTGCAAGGGAGATGAACAACCCGGACATGTACCATCCTTTCCATGATGTACATGTGCCGAATGTTCAGAGGAGAGCTCCGAGGAGAGCTGCTAGGCCTAGAGGTGCAGTGCCTCAAGGTCCTAGGCGTCAGGAGAGTCGTGCCCGGCGGGAGCCTGCAGTTGTAGGCTATGGACCCCGTGGTTGTGGCTTTGTAGTTGAGCGTTTTCCCCCACCGCGTTTTGAGTATCGCGGTGAGCGCTCTTTCCCCAGCGGAACACGTTTTCCTCAGCGTGGTGATGGTGATCGCTTCCCCATAGACGTGCTAGGAATGGTTTTTCTGCTAACCGTTCTTTTGAGCAGTCGGCCCAACACTGGTTTCCCTTACTTCACTAACCAGTGTTGGACCGTATGCTCACCCCTATGTATTTTTATTGATTTAGGTAAAACGATTGGAGAATGTTTGGTTGGTGGATTCCGGGTGTTCGAGGCACATGACTGGAAACGCCAAGTGGTTCTCCAGTCTTAGTCCAGTCACCGGAAAGGAGTTTATCACCTTCGGCGACAATAGCAAAGGTAAGGTCTTGTCTCGTGGGTCTGTGCGAGTTAATGAGCACTTTGTGTTGCGCGATGTTGCTCTTGTTTCTAACTTGCATTTTTAACCTTCTTTCTTTTCGCAACTTTTCGATGATGACTATGAGATTCGTTTTAAACCGAATCTCAGTCGTATTTTGGATCCTCAGGGCAATCTTTCGTGCGAATTTCTCGGAGTTTTTGCATTCCCGTTGTCTTGTGGCTGGACCTTCCTCCTCTGATCTTTGGAAGTGGCATAGGAGACTTGGACATTTGAGCTTCGACTTGCTTGCAAGGCTTAGTTCACTTGGCCTAATCCGAGGATTGCCCAAGTTATCCATGGAGAACGATCTTGTTTGCCATTCTTGCAGACATGGGAAAATGGTTGCCGCTCCCCACCATCCAGTGACTCAGGTCATGACCAAGCGCCCTGGAGAGCTTTTGCACATGGACCTTGTTGGTCCGGCTCGGGTGAGCTCGGTTGGGGGGAAGTGGTATGTGCTTGTTGTTGTTGATGACTTTTCGAGATAATCGTGGGTCTTCTTTTTAGCTGAGAAGACCGAGACTTTCTCCTTTGCTCGCAATCTGATTTTGCGTCTTCAGAACGAGTTCCCTTTGAACTCGATGCGAGCTATTAGGAGAGATAATGGTTTCGAATTCAAGAATTCGGATTTTGAGAAGTTTGTAACTCTTGGGTTTAGAGCATCAGTTTTCTTCCCCCTACACACCGCCACAGAATGGTGTTGTAGAGAGGAAGAATCAGACCCATGTAGAGATGGCCAGGACGATGCTCGATGAGCATAGGACTCCTAGGCGATATTGGGCCGAAGCTATGAGCACTGCATGCTACATTTCCAATCGCATTTTTTCTCGAGCTTTCTTGAAAAAGACTTCTTATGAGTTGCGTTTTGGAAAACTGCCCAAGGTGAGTTATTTTCGAGTTTTTGGTTGCCATTGTTTTATACTCAAAAAGGGCAACTTGGACAAGTTTGAGTCTCATTCTTCTGACGGTGTGTTTTTGGGTTATGGCACTCATACTCGAGCTTATCGTGTACTTAACCTTGACACTAACCGAGTCATGGAGACATCATATGTCACCTTCGACGAGACATGGTTGTCCTTCTTCTTGTTTTGAGCGTGCAGGTGATCATGAGGTTGGTGAGCCTCTTTTCGATGACGAGGATGAGGGTGCTGAAGGTATAGATGATCCAGCACCCCCTCCACCTGCTGTGCCGCCAAGAGCGGCTTCTACTACGACTCACGGCCCCGACACCTCTTCTTCCTGGGGGCCATGGGATCCGCCACCTCGAGCGGTACCTTTTGTACCCGAGGAGGCACCAGCTGCTGTTGAGGGGGAGATCACTTCTGCACGGGAGGCGCCACGACACATCCAGCGCCAACACCCCCCTCAACAGATGATCGGCAGCATCGGCGAACGTGTAACTCGGTCAAGGTCACAACAAATCTCACTTTGCTCATTCTGCATTTGTTGCTGATTTTGAACCCCGAGATGTTGGACACGCTTATCTGATCCAGATTGGGTCAATGCCATGCATGAGGAGTTAGAAAATTTTGAAAGAAATCGGGTTTGGGTTTGGTTCCTCTTCCTCCTGATTGTCATCCTATGGGACAAAATGGGTTTTCAAAAACAAACAAGGAGAGGATGGCCATGTTGTGAGAACAAGGCCAGACTAGTTGCCCAGGGGTATAGTCAGAAGGAGGGGATAGAGTATGAGGAGACTTTTGCTCCTGTAGCTCGTTTGGAGGCAATTAGGATACTCTTGGCTTTTGCTACATCCAAAGGTTTCAAACTTTTTCAAATGGATGTCAAGAGTGCCTTCTTAAACGGCTACATAGAAGAGAAGTGTATGTGAGACAACCCCCGGTTTCGAAAATCCCAAGTTTCCAAACCATGTTTTTAAACTTCACAAAGCCTTATATGGATTGAAACAAGCCCCTAGAGCCTGGTATGATAGGTTGAAAACCTTTTTGCTTGCTAAGGGTTTTAAAATGGGATGTGTGGATAAAACGCTTTTTCTCCTCAAGCAAGGCACCGATTCACTTTGGTCCAGATTTACGTGGATGATATCATTTTTGGTGGTTCTTCTCACGCTTTGGTTGCCAAGTTTGCAGACACTATGAGCAGGGAGTTTGAGATGAGCATGATGGGCGAGTTGACGTTTTCCTCGGGTTGCAAATCAAGCAATCCCGAGAGGGACGTTTGTGTGCACCAGGGCAAGTACACCAAGGACATCCTGAAGAAGTTAGACATGGGTGAGGCCAAGCCTCTTCCAACACCCATGCCGACCACGGCGGTCCTGGATGCGGATGTGGATGGAGAAGCAGTGGACCAGAAGGAGTACCGGAGTATGATCGGGTCGCTGCTGTACCTGACGGTGACACGCCCGGACATCCAGTTCGCGGTGTGTCTATGCGCACGATTTCAGTCGTCGCCCCGCACTTCTCACGTCAGGCGGTCAAGCGCATAATGAGGTACTTATCCTTCACTCCAGAATTCAGGATTTGGTATTCTGCCTCCTCCAACCTCTCTCTTTGCGGTTATTCTGATGCCGATTTTGCTGGTTGTCGTATTGATCGAAGTCGACTTTCCTTGGGACTTGCCAGTTATTGGTCTTCTCTTGTATCGTGGTCTTCTCGCAAGCAGTCTAGTGTCGCCCAGTCTACCACGGAGGCTGAGTATGTTGCTGCGGCTAGCTACTGTTCCCAGTTACTCTGGATGATGGCCACTTTGCGTGATTTTGGTCTGAGCTTTTCTCGTGTTCCTTGCTTTGTGACAGCACGAGTGCCATTAGCATTGCTAAGAACCCCGTGCTGCACTCGAAGACAAACACATTGATGTGCGCTTTCATTTTCTGCGAGACCACTATGAGAAGGGTGATATCGACCTTCGCCATGTCGATACTCATCATCAGTTGGCTGATATTTTCACCAAGCCTTAGACCAATCAACTTTTGCTAGGTTGAGAGGTGAGCTTGGTGTTTGTTTCCTTTTAGATGGGGGAAACATTTGGATCTTGTATCATAAACTGACTTTCGTTTTTCTTTGTTTCTTCAATTAGTATCTTCTTGCATCTTTTCTGCATTTCATTTTGCATACGCTTTACATTCTGAGCTTCATGGATATATCGTTAGAATGTAATTATGCTCTGTGTAGTGTATGCTCCGATGCTTTATGTTGATGCTTGTAGCTTATGCTCTTCTGATCACTGATACATGTTATGAGCTGAGCTATTTTTGAATGGTGAACTTGCTTAACAAACATAAACTTGAAAACGTTCACCATTGAGATATGCAACTAGCATGTGTAGGATGTGTTGAATTCACTCGTGCTTTTTCCTATATGCTAGGTTGCTATGTCTCTAGTTCTGAGTCTATCACTTGCTTGGTCTGTTTCATATACTGTCTTTAATTTGAACCAAGTTAAGTGAATCAGAAAGATCGAGATGGGATTGCTTGTCAACACATCACAGTTTCGAGACTGTTTGTCATTGCACTTTGAGTTAAACTTGAGCTGTGTAGTGTATGACCGAAACTGTTGCTTTAAGCTTCTGATTGCTTCTGCATAGGCTTCGCACAGTTGAAAAGTTAGGCAAGACAAGCTTTCAACCTCTCACCCTCACATGCTGAAATTTAAACTTGTGTAATTAACCGCCGCAACTCCGATAAAATCTGGATACACAAGTCTATGTTTCATTCTATAGCATGATGATTGAACTTTGCTAGGGGTAGTTCACCTTGTATACATGTTTAGCACTTGTTTGACTTCCTGTCTATACTTGTCTAGTGCTATTTTGATGGTGACTCCTTTTTGGCTAAATTGCTAACTTTGCACATATGTTATTTTTCATAATTGGTGATCAGTTTGAGCCTTTGCTAGCATGTGTGCTTCAGTTGGTCATTGGACTATTACTGTGTAGAGCATCTTTGCATTCTCTTGACTATTTCCTGAAGCTGCTAACTTGCATTGTGACTCATATGCATTTTGGAAGGAGGAGAACTTCTCTGTTGGCACTTTTGATGGTGCATTTTCTGAGGGGGAGAAAACTGCTTTCGGTTCCTTTTGCTTGATGGTGCATTTTCAACTAAGGGGGAGAATTTGCAAATCTTATGCTTCCTTGAGTCCAACTAAGGGGAGTGTTTTAGTGTGTGCACTATTCGAGGGGGGTTTGACGTAAGGTTTTGGTTTCGAGCTTTCTTGCTAGTTGGGTTGAGCCTTGTGCATCTATCTTGAGGGGACTAGCATTTGCTTCGTAGTTTTGGTTTCGAGCTTTCTTGCTAGTTGTGTTGAGCCTCTGTGCCTCTATCTTGAGGGATAGCATCGATTTTCAGATTGGTATTTGCTAGCGGTGTGAGCCTGTTCTACCTCTTTGAGGGCTAGCTGTGTTTGCTTGATGCTCAGTTGATTTTCAATTGGTGTCGAGTTTTCCTGCTAGCGGTGTTGAGCCTGTTCTACCTCTTCTTGAGGGCTAGCTTTGCTTTGCTTGGTTGCGTGGAGCCGTTGCCCATGTCATTGGGAACCAAGTTGTTCTGCTCTTTCCACTTGACCTTCTTCGGCTTTGCTATGCTTTTGGGTCATTTGGTCGATTTTCTCTCTCTCTCCTCCTTCCTTCCTTTTTTCTATCATGATTTGTGTTGGTAGTTGACAATGCACTCATCAAGGGGGAGATTGCGGATACATGGGTGTATGCCGAGTCTCTGAATGATGAGAGATTGTCAACTGGGATAATGCGCATGTTCTTTGGCTTGTGTTGTGCAGGTGTCGAGCATGGATACAGTGATCAGAGGCAAGGTGAAGGTCAAGTAGAGACGTGCTGTGCCGATGGACCGAGAGTGGCGAAGGGCGGACGTGAGGCTTGGACTGAGGGACCGGTGGCCGAGGATCAGCTGTGGTGGCTGGCAGCCTGGGACAGCGACGAGAGGAGACTTGTGGGCACGGTGTTGCCTGGGTCGAGGACCTGGGGACGCGTGTCGGCGGATGGGGTGCACGGGCGGTGCATCCCTCTACAGCTTGGTTTGGTGGTAGAGCCAGAGAAAAAACATCGGGTGGACGGTTTCCAGGTTTGGGCCTCAAAACCTGGGCGCGGATGGTTTCCGAGTTTGTCCACAAAACTCGGGCTGAGGACGGTTTTCAGGTTTGGGCCTCAAAACGTGGTGTGTTGCGGGTTTGCTGAGTTTGGGCCACAAACTCAGGCACATGGGCTGGTTCCCGGTTTGGGCCTCAAAACCGGGGGTTGGCTGTGAAGGCTGGTTCCCGGTTTGGGCCACAAATCGGGGGTGCGACGTCCAAGAAAAGGACGCAGAGCGGTGGCGGCACGTGGCGGCAATAGGGAGGTTGCGTCGAGCAACGCTACGAGGTGTGCGGGCGTGGCCGTCGGATCCACCTACCATCGAGTTGGTCCAGAATAACCTTAGGGTTTAGCTGGTTCGCTCTGTAAGTAGTAGGGGTAGAGTGGGAATAGGAATAGTTAGAATTAGGATAAGTAGGGAGACACCCACCTCCCATCCATCTCAGTCATTTGCGCTTTGCTTCTAGGGTTTCCTGCTCTCCCAATCCCTTGCTGTAGCTAGCTGAGATCCGCAGAGAACTATACCTCTGTGTACTGGAGGTTTTGAGGAAGTGAGGCCGTAACCTCACTATTGTAGCGTGTGGTAGCCACACGGTTGCAGATTCGTGGTTGTAATTCGCGTTTTGTTCGTGTTCTTCGCGGGTTGCTTTTCTCCACGGTTTTTCCCGTTGATCGATCTCCTTGTTCGGTGCATCTCTTGCAAATCCGTTTGAGCCAAGTTGTTCTAGATCGTGAGGCACTTCTTTCCACCGAAGGAATTCATCTCTAACCTCATGAGCTAGTAGATCGGTCTATTTTTGTTTCGGGTCAAGTTTTTCTCCCTTCCCCCGAAATTCTTTAATTCATCGATTTGGAGATAGGTTCGAGCCATGATCTCTTAGAGATAGCTCACTATCCTCCTTGTGACTTCTCTCACCGAGTTTGATCCCTAGAGGATGTGTTTTGGGTGAGATCAAGTCGAATCGGTGAACGAACGGAGCAGTCTTGGATTGACCGGACGCACATATCGGGACGCCCGGACGCTGCCCTGGTGAGTCCGGTCGTGGAATGCCACGTGTATCCTCTGTGTATAGTTTGACCGGACCATCCCTGTTGAACTGACCGGACGCGCTGTCGCCACTGTCATCGCCTTGCTTTTGTTTGACCGGACGCTCAGTTCACGGACCGGATCCTTCCGTACCGTGAGTCCGGTCCGGAACACTAAGGTTCCAAAACGTGATTTGCCTGACCGGACGCGTCCGGTGGGTGTTGACCGGACGCAAGTGAGTCCGGTCAGTGCGCCTCCGCTGTTTCGTTGCGGTTTGTTTCGTTGGACGATTTTGGTTTCCGTCTTTGCGTTGGGTTCTGAGTCGTGAAGTGTTCCGCTGTGCTTCTTGGAAGCATCACCCACCCTCTAGGGTCATGAACATGTGACACCCCTAGTGTCAAGCACTGCATTAGGCACTGCAATTAGATACTAAGAAAGCATAAGCAATGCATTGCATCATTTCATGTGCATGAGAGTGCTTTTGTCTTTTGTTTATTTATTTGGATTTGGATTTCTATTGGACTTGTTGTTTGAGTGACTTTCTGTTTTGGCAAAGAGTTTATAAAGTAGAGAACATTGAGTAGAGTGCTTTCATGTTGGAGTTTTGACCTAGTTCAAAATAGTTTGTTAAATAAAAATAAGTCAAACAAAATGGTTATGTTTCAATTTGGCTTTATTTATGTGGAGGATTTTAAAAATGGTTTTCAAAAAGTGTCCTATATGAAAGTTGTAGAGAAAATTATTTCGAGCAACTTTTATATTTGGGTCAAAACCTAGTTTGGAGTTTTTGAAACTGTTTTTGAGTGGTCAAAGTTTGAAAAGTTTTTGGAAAAGAAAAAGAAAAACGAATTTCCCCCGCGCCCCACCTTTCGGCCCATCTGGCCTTTCGGCCCAACCGCCCGCGCCGCTCACCCGCGCAGCGCCGGCCCAGCTCGCCGCGCCTGCTCCGCGCGCGCTCGCGCGGTCGCGCAGCACCGGTCGCCGACCGCGCCGCGCGTACGCCGGCCAAATCGCCGCGTGGCAGCTTGCCTCTGCCGCGCATCGGCTCCGCCCTATCGCCGCGAGATCCTTGTTCGCTCGATCACGCACACCCAATCCGCCTCGCCCACTCTCCGCTCGCCTCGCCTGCCGCGCCCGCTCGCCGTGCACGCATCGCCCGCGCTGCCTCGCCGACCGCGCCGCCGTGTCCCGCCACGACCACCGGCCGGTCAAGCCGATCAAAACCCCGAGCACCCCCCTTCACTCCCTCGCTCACCCGCGCACACAACTCCCACTCGCTCTCGCTCTCACTCCCTCTCCTGCCCGCGAACGCAAGGCCGAGCGCTCACCTCGCCTTGGCCACTGCACGCCACCGCGAGAGCGCCTCCCCACGTTCCAGCTCTCACTGAGCCACCGCCGGCCGATTAACTCAGGCCACCACTCCGCCATCATCCAGACCGCACGGTGCTCCCGCTTCCACTCCGCCGGAGCCCCACCACTGCCAGAACGAGAAGTGCCATTTCTCGGCCGCCATCGACGACCGGGAGTGCACGCCATTGTTCTACACCACCCGAACCTTCGCCGAGCCTCGTATCTCCCGTCGAGCTTCACCGAGTCAAGGCAAGGTGAGAACACCTATCCACCTCAACGCTACCGCTCCCTATCTCACTCTATCTCCCGGCCGAGCGCCATGGGCGCCGCCGCGGCCATGCTCAAGGTCGCGCTCCTCTGGAGCCAATCAAGCCAAACCAACCCCGTAGCTGTGCTCCTTAGGGTTCACTCGAGCTTTTGCCTCCCCCAATTTCTCCGGCCGCCGCCGGAAACGGCGTAGCCGCGCGTTGCCGCCATCACCGTGCGCCGCCGCTCGCCGCCGGCATGCTCCGGCCGTGCGCTAGCCAAACCACCTACACCTCTCGGTGCGCCTCGTCGAGGCGAGTTCACAAGCCTAGCTTCCCCGCCGGCGACCTCACCGTCGGCGAGGAATCGACGGTCAAACCTCTCCCCTGTTTTCCGTCTCGCCCGAGCCTCGAGCCAGGCCTCGGACGGGCGATTGTTTTCCGTTTCGCCCGAGCCTCGAGCCATGCCTCGGACAGACGTTTGTTTTTATCATCTCGCTCGAGCTAGGCCTCGAGCGAACCCTCGGGCACTGTCTCGTTCGAGCCGGGCCTCGAGCGAACACACACCTACCGCCGTGCGCTCGAGCCAGGTTGAGTCGAGTTGGACTGGGCCGAAAGCCCCGTTTGGGCTAGAATAAATTTTTCTTTTTTTTAGTTTTCTGCTCAGTAACTAAGTTTGTAATTTTGCTATAATTAATCTGTAGCTCTGTTAAATATGAAATTTCAGTTTTGCTAGTTTGTTTATGAGTAGATCTACCATGGAAAAATATAAAAGTATTTTTGGTAGGAGTTTATTTTACTGTTTTCATTTTTCCAGTTTATATGCTTTTGCTAAGATAAATGGTTATATATATTTTCTGGTTGAGTTGAGTTAATTCTGGAAAATTTTGTGTAAGTTTATTATCCTGTTTTACACCTGTGAAAAATATATGATGCACTGTTTATGTGGAAAAGTTTCTGTTATGCTTAAAAGTCCTTTTGGTTGATTTCTTAGGATAAATGTTAAGGTGTTTTATATGTCAAAATAAAATATGAGAAAATTTGTACAGTCTCTGTTTATAATGTTCAAGCTAAGAAAAAATTAAAGCATGATCTGTTATGAAAGAAATTCGAAGTTGTTTTACAAATGTGCTTTTCTGTGTTTTTCTTTGGAAATTCATGTAAGAAATAATATAATGTTTCTGTTCATGGAACTTTCTTGATAAGCATAAAATGTGAAGTAGAATCTGGGAAAAATATGAAGTTGAGTTTATCACCTTTTCCAGTAGGGTTGTAGTTCAAGTGGTTTATTTGGGATAGATTTGTTTATGGTGTGTAGGCTTGTATGTTTATGCTCTGGCCACAAGTTTTCTGCAGTAGAATGCTTTTGAGTAAAAGAAGCCAGGAAAATTATGAACTCTGCTGTTTGACACTTTTTGATAAGGAGCTAGTTCAAAGTACCTTTTGAGCAGTTTATTTGTTATTTTGTATCTGCAGTTGGTATTTTATTTTTGGCTGAAATTTGTTCAGTGGAGTCCAGCAACTGTTGTTTGCCTTCTGGATTTTTGTGGATTTTTCTGAGTTCAGAAAAATGCACTTGCAGTTCAAACCTGAATTTCGTTTGAATTATTAAATAAGAAATAGGTGAATAAAGGATTTTGTTTCATGAATTAAATAAGTATTTACCTCAATGTCAAAAGTGGTTCAACAAGTTGGTTTTGTTGGTTTGCAAGAAATGCTCTTCTCATACCACACATCTTGCACCCGCATTGCAAATATTTATTATTCGTCGCATGCAATAGGATCGACCCCTCCGGAGCCCGAGCAGGAGCCAGAAGCAAACGCCGAGCAGCAGATTCCGGAGCTTCAGCAAGCCGAGGAGGTCGACCCCGCCAGCGACACTAACTTGCCCGAGTGCCCCTCCCACGAGGCCTCGGTCTTCACCCAAGGCAAGCCCCGGAGCATTCTAAGTCTCCCAGTTTTTATAATTAAATTACTTGAGTCCTTTTATATTGTGATGCATTAGGTTAGGAGTTGATTGAATCCTACTTGCTGCATTATCGTTCCTTGATTATTGATTATTACCCACCTTGTTATCCTGTTACTTACTATTATAATGTAGAATTGCTTAGCCTGCTGAATAAAAGTAATAGTTGAGGATGTTTCCGTAATACCCTAATGGGTAGTTACCGGATCACGGTTGGCTATATTTGCTATCGTGGAAAAGAACCTGAGTTGTAGTGAAATACGGTGAACTGGAAGGCAAGGCACAAGTTTGGAAACTTGGAGCAGTCCGTCCGTTGGATCGTGTAGGTTTGTATCGATGTTGGCCCTCGTTCATTTTTGAACGCGCCCTTTTACTTAGGGATATGTCGGTGCCGTAATCATCGACCCCAAAGCCGGTTAGAAGCTGTTCGGGCCGGTCTCAACCCGTGTCGTGCCCTCTAGTATGGAAATTGCGATCTGCCGCGTGAGGCCATCGCCAGGTTCCAATTGGGCGGTCCGTGCTGTGAGCCGCGACGATTACCACCACGAACAAGCATCGAGCGGTTGCCCAATGCATGGACCCGACGGGGAAAGTGTGGGCTGGTATTAAAGGTCTTTCACCAGCTGGTTTGCAATTCGATTCGAGTCGCCGTCTCCCCCGGTTAGTGGGAAACTATGGCGAGCTTCACCACGATACAACTCCATGTGATGCTTAAAGGTTCAACTAAAATGTGGAGAAGTCAACTGGATATGGTATATTATTGATTGATAGATTCAAGTGAGTGCTCTAGTACAGGTGAAAAACCTAGAGTTTAAGGAATAGGTCTAAAAATGGCAGCTCATCATTATCATTAATTACCTCCTATCTGAATTTGTGCTTTTCGCAACTAAAAGATCCCAGCTCCACCCAAAAGACCTTGCATACCCTTGGAGTCTTTATTTTCAGTTGGACGGGTAAGTCTAGCTGAGTACATTCCCGTACTCAGGGTTTATCCCGTTGTTGCAGATGGCCAGGTCTACTTCGGCTATTGTAAGCACTGCATCTACCCAGTGGAAGGTGATGAGGAGTAAGCCCAGGGCAGGGTCGTCCAGAAGCTTCCCTTTTTCTTTTGCTGGTCTGAGACTTCTAGTGGCACATTATCTAAAAAGGGAAGAGTGAGTTGTGTGAGTTGGTTTATCAAACAATGTTTTATTTGGACCACATGTGTAGTGGTCGTGTTTCAAACTAATTCAGCTTCCGCACTTTTAAATTCAGTATTGTAATAACTCCTTTTTAAATTCGCACTCTGATATTTTAAATTCGGTTTTGTTTTCGCATTGATGTATCTTTACGAATGTAATCCTTGAACGATGCGATCCTGTATGATGTATGGTGTTAGAAATCCTTCGAGATTTCCGGACTACCGGGGTTATATGGGTTCAAGTATCAGTTGAAGTCAGACGAATTTGGCTAAGATAATACTTGAGCTCTTATAATCAGGACGGTTTCCGCCACAGCTGGTATCGGAGCATGGTTCAAGTGATTACCTCCGTAAAGAGCTATTTTCGAACTAAAATGGGTATTTCCAAAACTACTTTCAAAACTATTTTCGATTACTAAGTGTGCCCAGTCTCGTCCTTAAGCCCTATACTAGGATTCAGGTGGCTTAACTGCTAACAGGGTTCAGGGTTTTGCTTCATGCTGGATCTTTATTTGCTGGTCCATTCTCGGGGAAAAGAGAATGCGTCGATCGCGAAAAACATGCATAAAATGATTTTGTGAGATATGAGAGCATGACCGTCCAACCGTCGGTCTAGGTGAGAGTTCTTATACCAAGTATGTGCGAGCTCCACGCGGACACATACGAGGGTATCAATGTTTTCAAGGGTGTTTTCTATGTTGGTGCATGGTGTTTAGTGTTGGCTTCTATGTATTTTGCGCATATTGGCCAATACTCAATTGTTTTATCATTGAGAATTGCTTTGGGCTGAAATGAATCTTCTGCAGGTACACTAACTATGCGAACGAGTAGAACGTGTAGATAACGCATGAGGGATCGTTCTTGCCACCGACTAGAACGTTAGGACTTACGAGTCATATTAGTGAGTGAGAACGTAAGTACGATCATGCATCATGTTTATATTCATGCATTTACATTACCTCCCATTAAATTAAAAGTTGTCCCTTTTCTATAAAATTTGCCAACTTAATATCCGTCTCACGAGAGTTCGAAACCCTTTTGTTCTACAGATGGCCCGGACTAAGCTGACCGCTCGCAAGGCCACCGGAGGCAGAGGAGTTCCGCGTCACCGCTTGGCCACCAAGCTGACCCGGAAGACGTTCTTGTCCTACTTCGGGTTGCCGACTATCCTTTGGAGGATTCTGCAGGCCGTAGGCTATGAGGACGGACAGGAGCCCAGGTACTCATGGCAGAAGGAGATCTACGGGCAGGATTCCTTGGTCATGGTGGAGATCAAAGTCAAGGCCTTGCCCGCCAAGCCTCACTGCACAGGGTGGACGGAGATCACTAGAGGCACTTGTGCCAAGGATGGAGCCAACAGGGCAGCATACCTAGTGCTGAAGGATATCATCGCCCGCTTCCCCGCCGACCTAGCTAGCGCTATGGCAGGAGTGTTTCCCCGTGGATCACTTTTTCCATTGCGCTGGAAGCAGACTTCGGAGTCAGTCTTGACAGGAAGCCCAGAGGAGAGGTTCTACTGTGAGACACCTGCGATGAGCGCCACTGGAGCTTTGCTAGGTGTATGTGAGAGTTTGGAGCGCACTCTTGAGAGCGTGTCCTTCACCCTCACCGCCACCTACCAGAGCAAGAGGAAGCTACAGGAGGACTTCGACGCTGAGGTTGCTCGTCTGCAGGAGAGGATTCAGCAGGTCACTCTTGAGCGTGACGACGCCCGCACCACAGCAGCAGCACAGTCCACTGCCAGGACCGTTGCAGAGCAGATGTACCTGACCACCGCTCTTCAGAGAGATGAAGCCCGCATCGCGCTCGACCAGCTTAGAGAGGGAGCCCACCTGTTGATACAGCAGATCCATGGACAGCAGGCCTACATCGACCAGCTCCACGAGGCAGTGCATCAGATGCACCATGCCGCGCAGGAGGCCGCCGCCCCAGCAGCTGAGGTCCAGGATCACGCTGACGAGCCGATGATCGACGTCGACGCAGAGGACGCTGCATCCGCCGCTGGAGACCCCTGAGCGCTAGTTTGTTAGAGATCGTTTTCTTTTGTATAGCTTGAGCTTGCTCACTAAGTGATGTAACACCCTACACATGTGCTAGTTTTATGTTTAAAGGTTTGATGGCATGTAAGCTTTTGGACAAAGTCCGGACTTCGATCCGGCATCTTTTATGGAAATCCGTCGTTTGCATGTCTAATTTGGAGCGATTATTTTGTGATGTTGTATGGAAATGAGTAACTATACTTGGTCGTGTGCTAAATTTCCGAATTATGTACAGCGCAATATTTATTCATGATCGATGTAACATCACCTAATGATTGCTTATTAATGCGATATGCAGATGCCGGCACACACTCGCAGCCAACGCGGACAGGGGGCAGGACAGGAGGAGAATCTGCCACCTCCCCCACCGCCGCCGATGACGCCGGAAGCGTTCTTTGGCCAGTTCTTGGGTAGCCAACGGAACATGGAGGAGATGCAGAGGCACATGGAGGCCACCCTCCGCAATATCGCTAACAACACTGCGCAGCAGCATCATCAACGCCAAGGCCCAGAGCCCAACCAGTACAGCTCCTACCGTGACTTCTTGGACACTCGGCCCTCTTGTGTTCAAGGAAGCCACCGAACCTGCTCGAAGCTGATGAATGGCTCAACTCCATCACTCAGAAGTTCCGTCTGCTTCGTCTGACGGAAGAGCTCAAGGCAGAATACGCCGCGCACATGTTGGAAGGACCCGCAGGTTTATGGTGGGCCCAGTACCGTGCATCCTTGCCAGCAAATGCACGTGTCACTTGGGATCAGTTCTCTACCGCTATGCGCAACCACTACATCCCTAGTGGTCTGATGGAGATGAAGATTGCAGAGTTCATGAGGTTATCCCAGGGAACCAGGTCTATGTCCGAGTACCTCCACAGTTTCAACAACCTAGCTCGCTACGCCCCAGACTTTGTGGACACGGAGGCCAAGAAGATCGCAAGCTTCAAACGTGGCATGAGTGCCGCCATGCTTTCCAAGATGGGCAACAGTCACCGCACCATCTTCAGTGACTTCGTCAGTGACTGTCTCAAGCAAGAGGCCAATGACAGCCGGCTGGCGACAGAGACACGCCGTCGTGCAAACGAAG
The DNA here is from genome assembly GCA_009763385.1 of Coix lacryma-jobi var. lacryma-jobi. Taxonomy (NCBI): domain Eukaryota; kingdom Viridiplantae; phylum Streptophyta; class Magnoliopsida; order Poales; family Poaceae; genus Coix; species Coix lacryma-jobi. The sequence goes on from CM019829.1 coordinate 118,526,946, forward strand.
GAGGTTCGTCTCAACAGAGGACCCCTTTCGGAGCGCGTACCCCGTATCGCCCGCCTGTTACAGGAGCAAGATACCGTCCCCCACAGAGGAAGATCACCACCAACCGTCCCCGTCCCAGTTTTCAGAAGCCCTACACCGCTCCCATGATGAAGAACAAGAACAAAGCCGGAAGTGCAGGAGGTCCCAAGACCCCGTATGTGATTGGTCCGTGCTACAATTGTGGTCAGACTGGACATCTGTCACGTCAGTGCCCTCGCCCAAAGAAGCAGTACACTCAGCCCCCACCTCGTACGGGACATGTGCACCACACCACCGTGGAAGAAGTGCCAGAAGGAGAGCCTGTCACCGCTGGTACGTTTCTTGTTAATCAATGCCCCGCAGTTGTGTTGTTTGATTCTGGAGCATCGCATTCTTTCATAAGTGAGAATTTTGTTATAAGAAGTAATCTTGAGTTGATAGAGTTAGACCGGGGATATCAGATAAGTTCCGCCGGAGCTGTTCTCTCCGCGCGTAAAATGGCTAAAGGAGTGGAAATGACCTTTGGGAATAAGAAGGCCATAGTGGATCCTATCGTAATTCCTGGTCTAGGTTTGGATGTAATCTTGGGAATGGGTTGGATGAAACTCTGGAAAGTCAACCTCGATGTCGCAACGCGAGTAGTTTCTATGGTTAGCCCTCGTAGTGGATCTGCCTTTCGGTTCAAGTTACCTCGAAACCCCCATGAGATCGGAGTGTTGTTCAACGTCACAACAAAACAGATAGCTGAGATCCCAATAGTGTGTGAGTTTCCAGATGTTTTTCCTGATGAGTTGCCTGGACTACCGCCAGATAGGGATGTGGAGTTTGCTATAGAGTTAATCCCTGGAACGGCACCCATATCACGGAGACCGTATAGAATGCACGCTAAAGAGTTAGCAGAGCTCAAAGTTCAGTTGCAAGAGCTTTTGGATAAGGGTTTAATACGCCCTAGTTCATCACCTTGGGGATGTCCCGCTATCTTTGTGAAGAAGAAGGATAAAACTTTAAGGATGTGCGTGGACTACAGACCGCTTAATGCAGTAACTATAAAGAACAAATATCCCTTACCCCGAATCGATGTCTTGTTTGATCAGTTGTCAAAGGCAAAGGTGTTCTCCAAGATCGACCTGAGGTCAGGATACCATCAGATTAAGATCAGAAGAGAAGATGTGCCAAAAACAGTTTTCTCTACCAGATACGGACTCTATGAGTATTTAGTTATGTCCTTTGGATTGACCAATGCACCGTCACATTTCATGTACCTGATGAATTCAGTCTTCATGCCAGAGTTGGGTAAGTTTGTTGTAGTGTTCATCGATGACATCTTGGTATATTCTGAAAATGAGAAGGATCATGCTGAGCACCTACGAGTTGTTCTGACCCGGCTTAGAGAGCATAAGTTGTATGCTAAGTTCAGCAAGTGTGAGTTTTGGTTGAAGAAGGTACCTTTCCTTGGTCATGTCCTTTCAGAGGAAGGAATCTCTGTAGACCCTTCTAAAGTACAAGAGGTTATGGATTGGGAAGCACCCACGAGTGTTTTTGAGGTTCGCAGCTTTTTGGGTTTGGCCGGATATTACCGTCGGTTTATTCCGGATTTTTCGAGAATAGCCAAGCCTATGACCTGCTTAACGCAGAAAAACAAGAAGTTCGAATGGACTCCAGAGTGTGAAACAGCTTTTCGCACTCTGCGAACGTTGTTGACTTCCGCGCCTGTTTTGGCTCAGCCAAACTTAGAGGAACCTTTTGATGTGTTTTGTGACGCATCCAAGATTGGACTCGGATGTGTACTCATGCAAAATGGAAGAGTTATCGCCTATGCTTCTCGCCAGTTGAGACCGCACGAAGAGAATTACCCCACTCATGATTTGGAATTAGCAGCCGTCGTGCATGCCCTCAAGATTTGGAGACATTATCTTATGGGAAATCTATGTCATGTGTACACGGATCATAAAAGTCTGAAATATATCTTCACCCAGCCAGAGTTGAACATGAGGCAGAGAAGATGGTTAGAGCTAATTAAGGATTACAACCTGGAAGTGCATTACCACCCTGGAAAAGCAAACGTTGTAGCCGATGCCTTGAGTCGCAAGACTCATTGCAACTCCCTACAACCACTTTTGGAAGATGGATTTAACCTTATGCACCCCGTTATGGTGAACAACATCACTCTTCAGTGCACCTTAGAAAGTGACATCATCGAGAAACAAAAGACCGATGAAGAGATCTGTCAGATTAAGAAGAGGATGGAAACCAGTAGTTCTTTGAACCTCAGGACAGATGAGCAGGGAATTCTATGGTATAATCAAAGGTTGGTTGTTCCTAAAGACACCGAGCTGAAAGAAAGAATTCTGAATGAAGCTCACAATTCAAAGCTATCTATTCACCCAGGAAGCAGTAAGATGTACCAGGATTTGAGAACCAGGTATTGGTGGTCAAAGATGAAGAAAGAAGTCGCAGCCTATGTCGCCAGATGTGATACTTGCTGCAGGATAAAAGCTATACACTTGAGACCTGCCGGATTGTTGCAACCGTTATCGATCCCAGAGTGGAAATGGGGAGAAGTTAGTATGGATTTCATCACAGGTCTTCCAACCACTCAAAAAGGAAATGATTCTATCTGGGTTATCGTAGATCGGTTATCTAAAGTGGCTCACTTCATACCAGTTAAGACTACGCACCGCCCTCATTAGTATGCAGACCTGTATATTCAGAATATCTTGAGGTTGCATGGAGTTCCAAAAAGGATTGTCTCTGATAGAGGACCCCAGTTCATAGCACGTTTTTGGGAACAGTTGCACAAGGAACTAGGAACTAAGTTGGTAAGAAGTTCCGCCTATCACCCCCAAACTGCAGGACAGACGGAGAGAGTAAATCAGATTCTGGAAGATATCCTAAGAGCTTGTGTTCTATCTTCCGGAGAGTCATGGGAGAAATGGTTACCCCTTGCCGAGTTTTCATATAACAACAGCTATCAGGAGAGTATAAAGATGGCACCATTTGAAGTTCTATATGGACGAAGATGCAGAACCCCAGTAAATTGGGTTGAATCAGGAGATCGAGGATTCTATGGGTCAGATTACGTAAAGGATGCAGAGGAGATTGTGCAAACAGTACAGCAGCACATTAAGGTAGCACAATCCAGACAAAAGAGTTATGCCGACACCCGGAGAAGACCCCTGGAATTTCAAGCAGGAGACTATGTATACCTTAAGGTCTCACCCATGAGAAAAGTCCAACGTTTTGGAATCAAGAAGAAGCTAGCACCTCGATATGTGGGACCTTACCAGGTCATAGCAAAGAAAGGAGAAGTGGCATACGAAGTGCAGTTACCCCCAGAGATGAGCACAGTCTTTCCCGTGTTTCATGTATCACAGTTGAAGAAGTGTCTTCGAGTTCCAGAACAAGAAGAAGTTCGGATCCCAGATGTTACGATCAGATCAGATCTGGAGTACTACGAGCAACCCAAGGAGATTTTGGATACCAAGACCCGAGAGACTCGTAACCGAACGGTGAAGACTTACAAGATTCTCTGGAGCAATCACGGACCCAATGATGCGACTTGGGAAACAGAAGAGTACTTACGCGTAAACTACCCCGCTTTTTATAAAGACCGGTACGTAACTCAAATCTCGGGACGAGATTTCTTTAAGGGGGGAAGGGCTGTGACACCCTAGTGTCAAGCACTGCATTAGGCACTGCAATTAGATACTAAGAAAGCTTAAGCAATGCATTGCATCATTTCATGTGCATGAGAGTGCTTTTGTCTTTTGTTTATTTATTTGGATTTGGATTTCTATTGGACTTGGTTGTTTGACTGACTTTCCGTTTTGGCAAAGAGTTTTATAAAGTAGAGAACATTGAGTAGAGTGCTTTTCATGTTGGAGTTTTGACCTAGTTCAAAATAGTTTGTTAAATAAAAATAAGTCAAACAAAATGGTTTATGTTTCAATTTGGCTTTATTTATGTGGAGGATTTAAAAATGGTTTTCAGAAAAGTGTCCTATATGAAAGTTGTAGAGAAAATTATTTCGAGCAACTTCTATATTTGGGTCAAAACCTAGTTTGGAGTTTTTGAAACTGTTTTTGAGTGGTCAAAGTTTGAAAAGTTTTTGGAAAAAGAAAAGGAAAAACGAATTTCCCCCGCGCCCCACCTTTCGGCCCATCTGGCCTTTCGGCCCAACCGCCCGCGCCGCTCACCCGCGCAGCGCCGGCCCAGCTCGCCGCGCCCGCTCCCGCGCGCGCTCGCGCGCGTCGCGCAGCACCGGTCGCCGACCGCGCCGCGCCGTACGCCGGCCAAATCGCCGCGTGGCAGCTTGCCTCTGCCGCGCATCGGCTCCGCCCTATCGCCGCGAGATCCTTGTTCGCTCGGTCACGCCACAATCCGCCTCGCCCACTCTCCGCTCGCCTCGCCTGCCGCGCCCGCTCGCCGTGCACGGCATCGCCCGCGCTGCCTCGCCGACCGCGCCGCCGTGTCCCGCCACGACCACCGGCGGTCAAGCCGATCAAAACCCCGAGCACCCCCCTTCACTCCGTCGCTCACCCGCGCACACAACTCCCACTCGCGCTCGCTCACAGTGCCTCTCCTGCCCGCGAACGCAAGGCCGAGCGCTCACCTCGCCTTGGCCACTGCACGCCACCGCGAGAGCGCCTCCCCACGTTCCAGCTCTCACTGAGCCACCGCCGGCCGATTAACTCAGGCCACCACTCCGCCATCATCCAGACCGCACGGTGCTCCCGCTTCCACTCCGCCGGAGCCCCACCACTGCCAGAACGAGAAGTGCCATTTCTCGGCCGCCATCGACGACCGGGAGTGCACGCCATTGTTCTACACCACCCGAACCTTCGCCGAGCCTCGTATCTCCCGTCGAGCTTCACCGAGTCAAGGCAAGGTGAGAACACCTATCCACCTCAACGCTACCGCTCCCTATCTCACTCTATCTCCCCGGCCGAGCGCCATGGGCGCCGCCGCGGCCATGCTCAAGGTCGCGCTCCTCTGGAGCCAATCAAGCCAAACCAACCCCGTAGCTGTGCTCCTTAGGGTTCACTCGAGCTTTTGTCTCCCCCAATTTCTCCGGCCGCCGCCGGAAACAGGCGTAGCCGCGCGTTGCCGCCATCACCGTGCGCCGCCGCTCGCCGCCGGCATGCTCCGGCCGTGCGCTAGCCAAACCACCTACACCTCTCGGTGCGCCTCGTCGAGGCGAGTTCACAAGCCTAGCTTCCCCGCCGGCGACCTCACCGTCGGCGAGGAATCGACGGTCAAACCTCTCCCCTGTTTTCCGTCTCGCCCGAGCCTCGAGCCAGGCCTCGGACGGGCGATTGTTTTCCGTTTCGCCCGAGCCTCCGAGCCATGCCTCGGACAGACGTTTGTTTTTATCATCTCGCTCGAGCTAGGCCTCGAGCGAACCCTCGGGCACTGTCTCGTTCGAGCCGGGCCTCGAGCGAACACACACCTACCGCCGTGCGCTCGAGCCAGGTTGAGTCGAGTTGGACTGGGCCGAAAGCCCCGTTTGGGCTAGAATAAAGTTTTTCTTTTTTTAGTTTTCTGCTCAGTAACTAAGTTTGTTAATTTTGCTATCATTAATCTGTAGCTCTGTTAAATATGAAATTTCAGTTTTGCTAGTTTGTTTATGAGTAGATCTACCATGGAAAAATATAAAAGTATTTTTGGTAGGAGTTTATTTTACTGTTTTCATTTATTCCAGTTTATATGCTTTTGCTAAGATAAATGGTTATATATGTTTTCTGGTTGAGTTAATTCCTGGAAAATTTTGTGTAAGTTTATTATCCTGTTTTACACCTGTGAAAAATATATGATGCACTGTTTATGTGGAAAAGGTTTCTGTTATGCTTAAAAGTCCTTTTTGGTTGATTTCTTAGGATAAATGTTAAGGTATTTTATATGTCAAAATAAAATATGAGAAAATTTGTACAGTCTCTGTTTATAATGTTCAAGCTAAGAAAAACTAAAGCATGATCTGTTATGAAAAGAAATCCGAAGTTGTTTTACAAATGTGCTTTTCTGTGTTTTTCTTTGGAAATTCATGTAAGAAATAATATAATGTTTCTGTTCATGGAACTTTCTTGATAAGCATAAAATGTGAAGTAGAATCTAGGAAAAATATGAAGTTGAGTTGATCACCCTTTTCCAGTAGGGTTGTAGTTCAAGTGGTTTATTTTGGGATAGATTTGTTTATTTGGTGTAGGCTTGTATGTTTATGCTCTGGCCACAAGTTTTCTGCAGTAGAATGCTTTTGAGTAAAAGAAGCCAGGAAAATTATGAACTCTGCTGTTTGACACTTTTTGGATAAGGAGCTAGTTCAAAGTACCTTTTGAGCAGTTTATTTGTTATTTTTGTATCTGCAGTTCGGTATTTTATTTTTGGCTGAAATTTGTTCAGTGGAGTCCAGCAACTGTTGTTTGCCTTCTGGAATTTTCGTGGATTTTTCTGAGTTAAGAAAAATGCACTTGCAGTTCAAACCTGAATTTCGTTTGAATTATTAAATAAGAAATAGGTGAATAAAAGGATTTTGTTTCATGAATTAAATAATTATTTACCTCAATGTCAAAAGTGGTTCAACGAGTTGGTTTTGTTGGTTTGCAAGAAATGCTCTTCTCATACCACACATCTTACACCCGCATTGCAAATATTTATTATTCGTCGCATGCAATAGGATCGACCCCTCCGGAGCCCGAGCAGGAGCCAGAAGCAAACGCCGAGCAGCAGATTCCGGAGCTTCAGCAAGCCGAGGAGGTCGACCCCGCCAGCGACACTAACTTGCCCGAGTGCCCCTCCCACGAGGCCTCGGTCTTCACCCAAGGCAAGCCCCGGAGCATTCTAAGTCTCTCAGTTTTTATAATTAAATTACTTGAGTCCTTTTATATTGTGATGCATTAGGTTAGGAGTTGATTGAATCCTACTTGCTGCATTATCGTTCCTTGATTATTGATTATTACCCACCTTGTTATCCTGTTACTTACTATTATAATGTAGAATTGCTTAGCCTGCTGAATAAAAGTAATAGTTGAGGATGTTTCCGTAATACCCTGATGGGTAGTTACCGGATCACGGTTGGCTATATTTGCTATCGTGGAAAAGAACCTAAGTTGTAGTGAAATACGGTCAACTGGAAGGCAAGGCACAAGTTTGGAAACTTGGAGCAGTCCGTCCGTTGGATCGTGTAGGTTTGTATCGATGTTGGCCCTCGTTCATTTTTGAACGCGCCCTTTTACTTAGGGATATGTCGGTGCCGTAATCATCGACCCCAAAGCCGGTTAGAAGCTGTTCGGGCCGGTCTCAGCCCGTGTCGTGCCCTCTAGTATGGAAATTGCGATCTGCCGCGTGAGGCCATCGCCAGGTTCCAATTGGGCGGTCCGTGCTGTGAGCCGCGACGATTACCACCACGAACAAGCATAGAGCGGTTGCCCAATGCATGGACCCGACGGGGAAAGTGTGGGCTGGTATTAAAGGTCTTTCACCAGCTGGTTTGGAATTCGATTCGAGTCGCCGTCTCCCCCGGTTAGTGGGAAACTATGGCGAGCTTCACCACGATACAACTCCATGTGATGCTTAAAAGGTTCAACTAAAATGTGGAGAAGTCAACTGGATATGGTATATTATTGATTGATAGATTCAAGTGAGTGCTCTAGTACAGGTGAAAAACCTAGAGTTTAAGTAATAGGTCTAAAAATGGCAGCTCATCATTATCATTAATTACCTCCTATCTGAATTTGTGCTTTTCGCAACTAAAAGATCCCAGCTCCACCCAAAAGACCTTGCATACCCTTGGAGTCTTTATTTTCAGTTGGACGGGTAAGTCTAGCTGAGTACATTCCCGTACTCAGGGTTTATCCCGTTGTTGCAGATGGCCAGGTCTACTTCGGCTATTGTAAGCACTGCCTCTACCCAGTGGAAGGTGATGAGGAGTAGGCCCAGGGCAGGGTCGTCCAGAAGCTTCCCTTTTTCTTTTGCTGGTCTGAGACTTCTAGTGGCACATTATCTAAAAAGGGAAGAGTGAGTTGTGTGAGTTGGTTTATCAAACAATGTTTTATTTGGACCACATGTGTAGTGGTCGTGTTTCAATCTAATTCAGCTTCCGCACTTTTAAATTCAGTATTGTAATAACTCCGTTTTAAATTCGCACTCTGATATTTTAAATTCGGTTTCGTTTTCGCATTGATGTATCTTTACGAATGTAATCCTTGAACGATGCGATCCTGTATGATGTATGGTGTTAGAAATCCTTCGAGATTTCCGGACTACCGGGGTTATATGGGTTCAAATATCAGTTGAAGTCAGACGAATTTGGCTAAGATAATACTTGAGCTCTTATAATCAGGACGGTTCCGCCACAGAACACTTACGAGCTCTAGGGTTTGCTCTTAGAGTTGATTTACGGGACAGTAGCGACAAATTTCCGAAAGGAATATTTGAGCTCCCATTCACCCCCCTTTGGTCGCTTTCTGATAGCATTCTCGGTCCTTCAGAATGAGTCCCGGACAGTCCGCCGTTCAAAAATGAAAACAGCGACCTCGCTGCCCGTGAACAGCCCCGACCCCCGGACAGTCCGGGGATAAGTCCCGAACAGTCCGCCACTGTCCAGAAAACCCAAGAACAGCTCGGGACAAAACCAAAATCGATTGGATCTTCACCAAATCGAACGGGGCTACAACCAAACTTCTCCCAAGTGTTCTTCTACATGTTGGGAAGCTAATCCTAGGATATCATCGCTCCAAACCAAATAATCCATGAGAAATCGGAAGAACACTAGAAAAGGGGAAGAACGAAGAACGAACGTGATTTTGACCCGATCTATGTGCTCGTGAGGTTAGAGAAGAAATCCATCAGTGGAAAGAAGGAGCTCACGACATAGAACAATTTGATTCAAACGGAATCGCAAATCGTCACTCGGAGAAGGAGAACGAGACAAATCTCTGGGAAGGGAAAAACCAAAACGCAAAGAACAAAAACACGAATCGATCCAAATTTCAGCCAACACAAGAGGAGTAAGAAATTGATCCTTAGATTGCTACGTGATGATGAATTGTGTAGCACACTGTGTCGGGTTACAAGCCACTCCTCGCAACAACAAAGCGTGGATGGCGAAAAGCTCAAGAACAAGAGCCACACCTCTGTCTAACCCTAGCCTCCTCTCAAATGAACAAAATGAGAGTGACACCTCCAAGGATGGCTGTCCAACACAGCCCCTTCACATATATATAGGCGCACGTCTAAAAGACACAAACGCCCTAACATGAAGCACTAAACCAAATACCCCCTTGGGGGCAAAACCGTCCAGCCCGGTCAGTTTTCATCCGACGGCCACGCGCCTTCTCATCCTTCGCTTCGCCTTGACGCAAGCTCCAGGATGTCGCCACGTGCCATCACGTCCACCACCGCGCCTTCCTCCCCGATAGCTTCGTTGCAACGCAAGCCTCTCGGTGCCGCCACGCGTCGACCGTTCCGCATAGGAACCTCCGCCCGGTTTTGAGGCCCAAACCGGTAAACCTGCCAGCCCAGGTTTTGAGGCCCAAACCTGGAAACCGTCCACCCCGAGTTTTGAGGCCCAAACTCGGAAACCGCGAGCCCAGGTTTTGAGGCCCAAACCTGGAAACCGCCCATCCCGAGTTTTGAGGACCAAACTCGGAAACCGGCCACCCCGAGTTTTGAGGCTCAAACTCGGAAACCGTCGAGGGTAGCTTTTAGAGGCTCAACTACCGAACCCGCGCCATAGACGGGATGTGGTTCGCACACCCGGACCACCGGCACCGATGCCGATGCATGTCCAGCCTCCACGCCGGGCACAACGCCTTCGCCTTCCTTCTTGACTCGGCTGACGGCACTTGCGCCGCACGCAAGCCCGTGTCCGACCTCCCGCCAAGTGCCACGATGCCATCGTCTTCCTCCCGACTCGGCCGATGCATCGCACATCCCCATGTGCTCTTGCTCGTCGATGCCACGTGCCAGCTACCACAGCTGGTCCTCCGGCCTCATGGTCCGTCGGTCCAAGCCTCACGTCCGCCCTTCACCGCTCTGGGTCCATCGGCATGGCACGTCCGCCGCACGACACGTCCATCCTTCACCGCTCCCGGTTCGTCGGCACGACACGTCTCTACTTGACCTTCACCTCGCCATCGACCACTGTCTCCGAGCTCCACACCTGCACATCAACACAGCCAAGAGACACATGTTGCACACGCACACCAACACAGAAACACCACAACCCAACGCCACCGGTTAGTCATAAACATTAAGCGCATAGCGAGATATGGACTAAACTGGGAAAAGCCTCAAACCTTCCTCACAAATGTCAATCATTCATCATATATGTTCTCACTCTCAGAACCCGATGTTTGCTAAGGGACTAGCAAAAGTTTAGCTTGGGGGAGTTTGTTGACGATTACTAACTATCATTATTCACCGTCGTCAACAATACATGAATAAATGCCAAAAAGAATTACCAACTTAGAAATAGGAGGTTTAAACTGACACATTCCATGAGTTTTGGTGATTCTATATTTTCCAGGGATTAAATAGGAAAACAGGACTAAATTGCTTCTCCAAGAAGGAATCTGACGTAGATTACTCCACCGCCAAGTCAGGAATTCTCCAGAAGACTCCAGAGGACACCAAAGGACTCCACGAGGTGGGGCACCTCGAGACACCGATAGGTGGGACCGACTGGTCTGGTGGGCCCACCGGTCGGTTGGGTCCCGAGCCCCCAAGCCTCCTCCTTCTGAAACCTTCCTTCACTGACCCTGAGGACTCATCTCCACCATACCTGAAGTCGGTTTGATCCAATGGTCACGGTTCCATGCCTTGGGCTATATAACCAGACCCCTGACCCCCCCTCCAAAACAGAAGAGAAGAGAAGAGAAGTTCAGATCTTCCGACAAGAGTAGAACTAGGGTTTCTAGAGAGAGAGAATTAGAGCTCTACTTCAAGTTTAGGGTTTAGTCTAGCTAAGTTTAAGTAGAGGCAGGCGATTTCGTCGGCATCTCCGGCTAGAAGCTTCGTCTGAGTCTCCGGATCGCTGTTGAAGATTCGGTAATTTGTATCTTTATTCGACTTTGTGCTACATTAATATATTTCAGTTTATTCAGTTCAAGAGTTTATTCTAGTTATATATTTAATATAGATCTAATCATGATAGAGATTATGATCATGTTCGTAAAGTACTTAACTTTATTCCGGATAGAGTTAAGTGGTCTAACTGGTGTAGACGTGGTGTTTAGGCCTAGTTTACCTGCGAATACATCCTATGCTCTGGGTCGAGAGGTAGATCGCAGGAGTGACAGTCCTGTTGAGTCCTTTGTAGTCCTCCCTCCAAGTGTAGACCTTAGTAGGACGCGGTTGCAAGTTAGAATTCATTACTTTGTTCTTGATTCTAATTTAGTAATGTCCCTTGATCATGGATGATAGATTAATTAGCTATAAATGATTGTATATTAACTAGAGTAATCACTAGGCTTAGTAAATGTGAAGTAACTTAGGATTCGAATCTCTTAATTAATCTCCTGACTACTCTATTTGATTCATGTAGTTCGCTCTATCTCTAGAGTTCCCATTGTCATTATTATTTACTATTTATCTTTATCTTGTCTTACCCCTGTTTAGCCATGTAAGTAGTTAATAAATGAATAGTATTAATTATCTCCACTATCATTAGATCACACTGTGGCCAATTGTTTCCCACTTCATTGTTTCCCTTCGTAAAATATAAATAACGATACCTAGACAACCTGGGTGAAATGCTGCTACAATGGATATATCTATCTGTGCGCTTGCGGATAAATATTTGTTCATATCTTATTGACCTAGTGTCACAAATGAATTACATTTCTAGTATCATGTTGGGGATGACAACTTGACATTAAGTGATGCTAGGAGTGTCCTGTACATTTCTGAGGGCTTTTGCTAGAATCAGTTCTTTAAAGTTTATTATGAGCAATTGCATTAAGAAGTGTCAACAGCAAGCATATATAGATCATGCGAGTAAGGATGACAACAATATGAAGATGAAGAAACTAAAAGGATCTGCGTCGACATCGACGGTGGCGCCAACGGGAGTTCAAAAGGTTCGACCTTGACGATTCTAAGGAAGATGGGGTTTCTGCAAAGCGGCGTCGTCGACCGAATAGGGTGCGCCTTGGCCGAACAGCGGCGCACGGTCGGACGAACAGAGGTGTCGCGAACGATGACTAACGAGGGAAGGATGTCGGGCGAGGCGAAGGGGTTCGGCGCGGCTTCTACTATCACGGTCGGTTCCAGCTTCGGTGGACAGCGTGGTGAGGTGGCACCCTTCCGGCAGCGAGGGCGCGAGGCAGCTGGTGGTCTTCACTGGCCACCTCTGACCAGCTGCTGGCCAGCCTGGGCTGGCTATATCCCAGGACATGGCGGAGGCAGGCAGCGGCATGTCGGTGACGGTCGAGTCCTAGACACGTGTGTCGTGTTGTGAACGTCCCAAGGCGACGGCTTGGACAGCGGGGACAGAGCGTCGATGGAGGTCACGAGCTCGCCGAGGCCCGATGTGGTGCGACATGACATCGGCTGGCTCCCATCAAATCAATGTGGCACATGGTCGGGCCAAAGGCAGAGCACGACATCGATGTCACGACCGTCAAGACAAAATGTCGGTGGCAGAGGTGCTCCCGGCGTGGCTGTCTCGGCTGGAGCAGCGGTGAGCGGCCGACTGAAGGCCTGGTCGGAGTGCGATTCCAGGACGCGGCATGTCAGGGACGGGGCCAGCAGGGTCATCCTGGGCCGGCCGTGGCATGGAGACAGTGGCGGCCCGGCGTGATGAAGCTACCGAGGGTGCGACGTCGCGGTGACGTCCACGCGGACGGCGCCACCACGTCTTCGGATGGCGGGGCGTGGTGCGGATACATGGGTGTATGCCGAGTCTCGAGTGATGAGTGATTGTCAACTGGGATAATGCGCATGTTCTTTGGCTTGTGTTGTGCAGGTGTCGAGCACGGATACAGTGATCCAAGGCAAGGTGAAGGTCAAGTAGAGACGTGTCGTGCCGATGGACCGAGAGTGGCGAAGGGCGGACGTGAGGCTTGGACTGAGGGACCGGTGGCCTGAGGATCAGCTGTGGTGGCTGACAGCCTGGGACAACGACGAGCGAAGACTTGCGGGTGGACGGGGTGCATGGGCGGTGCATCCCCTCTACGGCTCGGTTTGGTGGTTGAGCCACAGAAAAACCACCGAGTGGACGGTTTCCAGGTTTGGGCCTCAAAACCTGGGTGTTGATGGTTTCCGAGTTTGGGCCACAAAACTCGGGCTGAGGACGGTTTCTAGGTTTGGGCCTCAAAACCTGGGCGCTGCGGGTTTCTGAGTTTGGACCACAAAACTCAGGCGATGGACGGCTGGTTTCCCGGTTTGGGCCTCAAAACCGGGGGTTGGTCGTGAAGGCTAGTTTCCCGGTTTGGGCCACAAAACTGGGGGCGAAGTTCGGGAAAAGGACAAGCAGAGCGGTGGCGGCACGTGGCGGCAATCGGTGAGGTTGCGTCGAGGCAACGCTACCAGTTGTGCAAGCGTGGCCGTCGGATCACCACTATCTTCGAGTTGGTCCAGGATAGCCTTATGGTTTAGCTGGTTCGCTCTGTAATTAGTTAGGGGTAGAGTGGGAACTAGAGTTAGGATAAGTAGACGGAGACACCCACATCCCATCTGATCTCAGTCATTTTCTCTTTGCCTTCTAGGTTTTCCTGCTCTCCCAATCCCCTGCTGTAGCAACTGAGATCCGCAGAGAACCATACCTCTGTGTACTGGAGATTTTGAGGAAGTGAGACCGTAATCTCACTGTTGTAGCGTGTGGTAGCTACACGGTTGCAGATCGTTTCTCCGCGATTTTCCCGTCACTCGATCTCCCTCTCTACTGCGTCTTTTCAAAATCCGTTTGAATCAACTTGTTCTTTATAGTGAGGAGATCATTTCCACTGAAGGAATTCATCTAACTCCTCGCGAACAAGTAGATTGGGTTGATTTCGTTTTCGTGGCGCTTTTTCGTTCATACTTCTTCCCTTTCGAATTCCCGTTGATTGAATCGTTTTGAGAGGATAATTTCTTGGGGATAGTCTCCTAACTACCTCGTGATCATCTTCTTCAAGTTTGGGAACTAGGGATTTTGAGTTGAATTGGATTTGGGGAGATTTGAGTTGAGGGCGACCAAAATCGCCCTCACTGGGCACCCGCGGACAGTCCGCCGTTGGAGGCGCGGACAGTCCGCGCGTCGGGCTCCGACCGAGCAGTTGTCGCGTGGCTCGGCTGGGCTGACTTGGTTTGACCGGCGGACAGTCCGCAGTACTGAGTCACGGACAGTTCGGGAGGCGTCCAACAACTGTTCAGCAACGTTGCTATTTTGCTCTTTTGGCCGGCGGACAGTCCGCCATCTGAGCCCGAACAGTCCGCGGTTGGGCAGACAGTCCGCGGTCTGAACCCCGGACAGTCCGCGAGTTGGCTGCTTGTTGAGTTTTAGTGCGTTTGCTCTCCCGGCTTCTTCGCTTGGTTTCCGGACTTCTCGGTTGACCCTATGGTTCGCCTAGGAACCTCTCTAGGTATCCTTGCTACTTGTTAGCATTGATATTTAGGGATTTCTCAACGTAGGCTTCAATCTACATTCGGGACTAGGCTTTAGTGGTTGAACTTGTGCTGGTGCTTTTGGGGTTTGACTTGCTATCGCTTTGTGGTGCCTCGCTGTGATCCTAGAGATCATCCACCCTCTTCCAAGGGTCGTGGGCATCACGGTTTCATTGAAGCTCTTGGGGGTTGATTTGTGGGACAAAGGCCGAAGTTTCGAGAGAAATTTTTGAGCTCCCATTCACCCCCCCCTCTGGTCGCCTTTCTATTGCATTCTCGGTCCTTCAATTGGTATCGGAGCGGGTTAAGGATCTTCCACCTTAGCCAGTTCCAGATCCACCGAAGGCGACATGGATCGCGGTGTTGGCAACCCGCCATTTTTCGATGGGACGAACTATGTGTATTGGAAGATACGCATGTCGGCCTATCTGCAGAGTTTGGGTGCTTCCATCTGGGATATTTGCAACTCTGCTGATTACGTGGTCTTGGCTGCTCGTGTTACTCAGCATCAGATCGATGAGCACGATGCCAATAGCCGAGCCCGTAATGCTCTTTTCTCATGCTTGAGCATGACGGAGTTTGATCGCGTTTCTCACCTCGCTACGGCTCGGGAGATTTGGGCTACCCTCATGCATTTCCATGAGGGAACCACTCAAGTCAAAACCCGTCCCTACGAGCCGCACAAGCGAGAGTATGAGAACTTTCGACACATGCCTGGCGAGAGCATAGAGAGTTTATTCGCTCGCTTTCAGATGATTGTCAACAGGATGAGGGCTAACAAGGAGTTGTTGCCTTTCGACGATCATGAGAGAGCTTTGAAGCTTTTGCACACTCTCGATCGGTCGGTATGGGACTCGAAGGTTCAGGCGATCATCGAATCACCTAACTATGAGACCCTCACATGCGACGAGCTCTTCAGTAAGCTCAAGTCCAGTGAGATTGACGCCATGGCGAGGGCTTCTTATGAAAATCCTTCTGGCCCGTCGATGGCTTTTCTTTCTGGCTCTTCTACTAACCCCTCTGGAGGATTTGCACTCTCTTCTCTTCTTTCTATCACAGAGGAGCAGCTGGAGTTCATGGGGGATGACGAGTTGGCTTTGCTCGCCAACCGGTTCTCGTGGTTCCACAACAACTGCATGAACCGTCGCCGCGGAGGAGGACTCTCGGGTTGTTTCGACTGCGGCGACCCCAACCACTTCATCGCCAATTGCCCCAAGAAGAACAAGCAAGTCTTCGGCAAGGCGGATCATGGGCACAAGTACGACTCCGGCAAGCGCAAGGAGAAGTACGTCCCCACGAAGCACAAGCGGAAGAGCGGCTTCAACAAGGAGTACATCAAGACGAAGTACTTGGAGAAGGCCCAGGCTGAGCAGTGTGCCTTCTTCGCCACGCTCAGCGACGTCGACAACTCAGATGATGACTCCGCTTCCTCAAGCGACGACGAGTCCGAGAAGAAGAAGAGGATCGAGGACAAGCTGAACGACCTCTGCTTCTTCGCCGACAACGAGGGCTTCTGCACCATGGCCCTCGTCAAGGAGGTCGACGGCGAGCTGGAGGAGATCCCTCGGAACGACGACGAGGACGACGACACCTCCCAGGTATCTCAGACCCCCGATGAGCTTTCTGCTGAGGTCGAGAAACTTACTGCCGCCCTTCTTAGTCAAGACAAGCTGCTTGGGCGTGCTGCTAGAGAGCGGAAGGAGTTTAGGCAGAAGTGGGAGGATACGGTGAAGGAACTTGAATCTGTCAAGTCCACCGTTGTTGTCACCGAGGAGGAGGAGTGTGAGATGTGCTCCACACACATGACTGACCTTCTCACTTGGAGAATTAAGTATGCTGTGTTGGTAGGAGAGGTGGATGAGCTTAGAGCTAGATCTTCGGTGCTTGGTGCGTGCAAGTCTTGTGCAGGCTTGCAATCCGAGTTGGCAGAGAAGAATGCCAAGATTGTGTCTCTTGAGAAGGCCAGCTCGGGTAGCACTTGTGTGTCAAGATGCGCTTTGTGTGAGGGTTTGGAGATGGAGATTGCGAATGTGCAGCATGACAAGATGCAAACCGAGGAGCAAAACACATACCTTCGGACCATCTTGTCATGGGTGTCTAGTGGTGAGCCGCAGCTGGGAATGATGATCTCCCAATTCAAGCGTGCTGCTGGAGGTCCAGGTGTAGGCTTTGCTCAGGGTGTTGAGTGCGCTTCATCTTTTGGCAAGATTGGAGAGTCGAGTGGTCTGAACCCATGTGAGAAGCCCAACTCCACCACTACTCCCAAGCTTACCAAGATTCCACCCAAAGAGCCTCTAAAGCCTAACACCAAGGATGGGGTATTTGTTCAACCTCCGAGAGCTCCACCCAAGAAACAATCATGGGCTCCAAAACCAAACCACCTCAAGAACAAGCTAGACACAATGCCACCTATCCAGGAGGAGCTTATGCCACAGAAGGGCAAAGTGATCCACACCCAGTACCGTGAGTACCAATAACCCCCTATGAGAGCGGTGAGGTACCATTGTGAGCACTGTGGGAGAGATGGACACTTGAGTGAGTCTTGCTTTCGGCGCAAGAGAGAGGCACGCCGTGCAAAGGAGATGAACAACACGGACATGTACCATCCTTTCCATGATGTACATGTGCCGAATGTTCAGAGGCGTGCTGCTAGGCCTAGAGGTCCAAAACCTCAAGTTCCTAGGCCTAGGCCGCGAAGAGAACGTGCCCGGCGGGAGCCTGCAGTTGTGGGCTATGGACCCCGTGGCGGTGGCTTTGTAGTTGAGCGTTTTCCCCCCATCGCGTTTTGAGTATCGCGATGGACGCTCCTCCCTTAGCGGACCACGTTTTCCTCTACGTGGTGATCGCTCTTCCCGTAGGCGTGCTAGGAATGGTTTTGCTACTAACTGTTCTTTTGAGCAGCCGGCCCCACACTGGTATTCTTCCTACTTCACTAACCCCAGTGTTGGACCGTATGCTCACCCTATGTCTTTTTAATGATGTAGGTAAAACGATTGGAGAACGTTTGGTTGGTGGATTCCAGTTGTTCGAGGCACATGACCGAAAACGCCAAGTGGTTCTCCAGTCTTAGTCCAGTCGCCGGAAAGGAGTTTATCACCTTCGGCGACAATAGCAAAGGTAAAGTATTGTCTCGTGGGTCGGTGCGAGTTAATGAGCACTTTGTGTTGCGCGATGTTGCTCTTGTTTCTAACTTGCATTTTAACCTTCTTTCTGTTTCGCAACTCTTTGATGATGACTATGAGATTCGTTTTAAGCCGAATCTCAGTCGTATTTTGGATCCTCGGGGCAATCTTGTTTGTTTGATTTCTCCCTTTGGGAAAGTCTTTCGTGCGAATTTCTCGGAGTCGTTTGGAGTTTCTCGTTGTCTTTTGGCTAGACCTTCCTCCTCTGATCTTTGGAAATGGCATAGGAGACTAGGACATTTGAGCTTCGACTTGCTTGCAAGGCTTAGTTCACTTGGCCTAATCCGAGGATTGCCCAAGTTGTGCATGGAGAAGGATCTTGTTTGCATTCTTGTAGACATGGGAAGATGGTTGCCGCTCCCCACCATCTAGTGACTCAGGTCATGACTAAGCGCCCTGGAGAGATTTTACACATGGACCTTGTTGGTCCGGCTTGGGTGTGCTCGGTTGGGGGGAAGTGGTACGTGCTTGTTGTTGTTGATGATTTTTCGAGATATTCGTGGGTTTTCTTTTTAGCTGAGAAAACTGAGACTTTCTCTTTTGCTTGCAATCTGATTTTGCGTCTTCAGAATGAGTTCCCTTTGAACTCAATGCGAGCTATTCGTAGTGATAATGGTTCCAAATTCAAGAATTCGGACTTTGAGAAGTTTTGTAACTCTTTGGGTTTAGGGCATCAGTTTTCTTCCCCTTACACATCGCCACAAAATGGTGTTGTAGAGAGGAAAAATCGGACCCTTGTAGAGATGGCCAGGACGATGCTCGATGAGCATAGGACTCCTAGGCGATATTGGGCCGAAGCTATGAGCACTGCATGCTACATTTCCAATCGCATTTTTCTCCGAGCTTTCTTGAAAAAGACTTCTTATGAGTTGCGTTTTGGAAAACAACCCAAAGTGGGTTATTTTAGAGTTTTCGGTTGCCATTGTTTTATACTCAAGAAAGGCAACCTGGACAAGTTTGAGTCTCGTTCTTCTGACAGTGTATTTTTGGGTTATGGCACTCATACTCGTGCATATCGTGTACTTAACCTTGATACTAACCGAGTCATGGAGACATCCGATGTCACCTTTGACGAGACCATGGTTTGTCCTTCTTCTCGTTTTGAGCGTGCTGGTGATCATGAGGTTGGCGAGCCTCTTTTTGATGATGAGGACGAGGGTGCTGAAGGGATGGATGACCCAGCACTACCTCCACCTGCTGTGCCGCAAAGAGCGGCCTCTACTACCACTCACGGCCCCGACCCTTCTTCTTCGACTACTTGGGGGCTGTGGGATCCACCACCTCGGGTTGTACCATTTGTACCCGGGGAGGCACCAGCTGCTGTTGAGGGGGAGGTCACTTCAGTTCGGGAGGCGCCACGACACATTCAGCGCCAGCACCCGCCTCAACAGATGATCGGCAGCATCGGCGAACATGTCACTCGGTCTAGGTCACAACAAATCTCTCACTTTGCTCATTCTGCATTTGTTGCTGATTTTGAACCCCGAGATGTTGGACACGCTTTATCTGATCTGGATTGGGTCAATGCCATGCATGAGGAGCTTGAAAACTTAGAGAGAAATCGGGTTAGGGTTCTTGTTCCTCTTCCTCCTGAGTGTCACCCTATTGGGACAAAATGGGTTTTCAAAAACAAACAAGGAGAAGATGGCCATGTTGTGAGAAACAAGGCCAGACTTGTAGCCCAGGGGTATAGTCAGAAGGAAGGGATAGACTATGAGGAGACTTTTGCTCCTGTAGCTCGTTTGGAGGCAATTAGGATTCTCTTGGCTTTTGCTGCATCCAAAGGGTTTAAACTTTTTGAAATGGATGTCAAGAGTGCCTTCCTAAATGGCTACATAGAAGAGGAGGTGTATGTGAAACAACCCCCCGGTTTTGAAAATCCCAAGTTTCCAAACCATGTCTTTAAACTTCACAAAGCTTTGTATGGTTTGAAACAAGCCCCTAGAGCCTGGTATGATAGGTTGAAAACCTTTTTCCTGGCTAAGGGTTTTAAAATGGGATGTGTGGATAAAACGCTCTTTCTCCTCAAGCAGGGCAATGACACTCTCTTGGTCCAGATTTACGTGGATGATATCATTTTTGGTGGTTCTTCTCACGCTTTGGTTGCCAAGTTAGCAGATACTATGAGCAGGGAGTTTGAGATGAGCATGATGGGCGAGTTGACGTTTTTCCTTGGGTTGCAAATCAAGCAATCTCGAGAGGGAACGTTTGTGCACCAGGGTAAGTATACCAAGGATATCCTGAAGAAATTCAATATGGGTGAGGCCAAGCCTCTTCCAACACCCATATCGACCACGACGGCCCTGGATGCGGACAAGGATGGAGAAGCATTGGACCAGAAGGAGTACCGGAGTATGATCGGATCGCTGTTGTACCTGACGGCGACACGCCCGGACATTCAGTTCGCGGTGTGTCTTTGCGCGTGATTTCAGTCTTCGCCGCGCACCTCTCACCGTCAAGCGGTCAAGCGCATTATGAGGTACTTATGCTTCATACCTGAGTTTGGGATTTGGTATTCTGCTTCCTCCACCCTCTCCCTTTGCGGTTATTCTGATGCCGATTTTGCTGGTTGCCGACTTGAGCGCAAGTCCACTTCTGGGACTTGTCAGTTTATTGGTTCTTCTCTTGTATCGTGGTCTTCTCGCAAGCAGTCTAGTGTCGCCCAGTCTACCATGGAGGCTGAGTATGTTGCTGCGGCTAGCTGCTGTTCCCAATTGCTTTGGACGATGGCCACTTTGCGTGATTTTGGTCTGAGCTTTTCTTGCGTTCCTCTGCTGTGTGACAGCACGAGTGCTATTAGCGTTGCTAAGAACCCCGTGCTGCATTCTAAGACCAAACATATTGATGTGCGCTTTCATTTCCTGCGAGACCACTATGAGAAGGGTGATATCGACCTTCGCCATGTCGATACTCATCATTAGTTGGTGGATATTTTCACCAAGCCTTTGAACCAATCAACTTTTGCTAGATTGAGAGGTGAGCTTGGTGTGTGTTTCCCCTTTTAGTTGGGGGAAACATTTTGGTTCTTGTATTATAGACTGACTCTTTTTCTTTCAATTGTTTTCATCATGCATCTTTGCATTTCATCTTGCATATTTACATTCAGAGCTTCATGTATATAATCTTTAGAATGTGACTATGCTCTGTTTAGTGTATGCTCTGATGCTTTATGATGATGCTTGTAGTGTATGCTCTTTCTGATCACTGATACATGTTGTGAGCTGAGCTATTTTATGAATGGTGAACTTGCTTAATGACCTTAAAACTTGAAATTGTTCACCATTGAGATATGCAACTAGCATGTGTAGAATGTGTTGAATTCATTTGTGCTTTTCATATATGCTAGGTTGCTATGTCTCTATTTCTGAGTCATTCACTTGCTTGGTATGTTCATATTCTGCTTTAAAATTGAACCAAGTTAAGTGAATTGGAAAGATCGAGATGGGATTGCTTGTCAACACATCACGGTATCAAGACTGTTTCTCATTGCACATTGAGTTAAACTTGAGCTGTGTAGTGTATGACCGAAACTGTTGCTTTAAGCTTCTGATTGCTTCTGCATAGGCTTCGCACAGTTGAAAAGTTAGGCAATGACAAGCTTTCAACCTCTCGCAATCGCATGATGTAATTTGAACTTGTGTAATTTAACCGCGGCAACTCCGATAAAATTTGAATACACAAGTCTATGTTTCATTCTATAGCATGATGATTGAACTTTGCCAGGGGTAGTTCACCTTGTATACATGTTTAGCACTTGTTTGACTTCCTGTCTATACATGCTTAGTGCTATTTTGATGGTGAATACCTTTTTGGCTGAAAACTGCTCATTTTGCTCCAATGTTCAGATTCCGTATTTGGTGATCAGTTTGGGCCTTTGCTAGCATTCTATGCATATTGTTGAGTCATCGGATCGGCATTTTGTCAAGCATCTTCTCATTCTATCGACTATATTCCTAAAGATGCTAACTTGCATTTGGACTCATATGCATTTGGAGGGGAGATCCTTGATAGTGCATTTTCAACTAAGGGGGAGAAATTCTCTCAAATCATAAGATCAACTAAGGGGGGATTTCCTGGTTGTGTGCACTATTGGAGGGGGAGTTTGAGCTTGGATTTTGAATTTTCCAATTGGTTCGGAGCATTTTTGGTAGCTAGTTGTGTTGAGCCTTTGCCTCTTTCTTGAGGAACTAGCGCCTATGCCTTTGTGCTCTTCAATTGGTATCGAGCTTTCTCGCTAGCGGTGTTGAGCCCGTTCTGCCTCTTCTTGAGGGCTAGCTCTATTCTGCTTGAATTTCAATTGGTATTTCAATTGGTGTCGAGCTTTCTCGCTAGTGGTGTTGAGCCTGTTCTACCTCTTCTCGAGGGCTAGCTTTGCTTTGCTTGGTTGCGTCGAGCCGTTGCCCATGTCTTTGGGGACCAAGTTGTTTTGCTCTTTCACTTGACCTTTTTCTGGCTTTGATGTGTTTTTGGGTCATTTGGATGAGTTCTTTTCTTCTCCTTCTTCTTCCTTCTTCTGCTTCATTATGATTTGTGTTGGTAGTTGACAATGCACTCATCAAGGGGGAGATTGCGGATACATGGGTGTATGCCGAGTCTCGAGTGATGAGTGATTGTCAACTGGGATAATGCGCATGTTCTTTGGCTTGTGTTGTGCAGGTGTCGAGCATGGATACAGTGATCAAAGGCAAGGTGAAGGTCAAGTAGAGACGTGTCATGCCGATGGACCGAGAGTGGCGAAGGGCGGACGTGAGGCTTGGACTGAGAGACCGGTGGCCTGAGGATCAGCTATGGTGGCTGACAGCCTGGGACAGCGACGAGCAAAGACTTGCGGGTGGACGGGGTGCACGGGCGGTGCATCCCCTCTACGACTCGGTTTGGTGGTTGAGCCACAGAAAAACCACCGAGTTGACGGTTTCCAGGTTTGGGCCTCAAAACCTGGGTGTTGATGGTTTCCAAGTTTGGGCCACAAAACTCGGGCTGAGGACGGTTTTCAGGTTTGGGCCTCAAAACCTGGGCGCTGCGGGTTACTGAGTTTGGACAACAAAACTCAGGCGATGGACGGCTGGTTTCCCGGCTTGGGCCTCAAAACCGGGGGTTGGTCATGAAGGCTGGTTTCCCGGTTTGGGCCACAAAACTGGGGGCGAAGTCCGGGAAAAGGACAAGCAGAGCGGTGGCGGCACGTGGCGGCAATCGGTGAGGTTGCGTCGAGGCAACGCTACCAGTTGTGCGGGCGTGGCCGTCAGATCACCACTATCTTCGAGTTGGTCCAGGATAGCCTTAGGGTTTAGCTGGTTCGCTCTGTAATTAGTTAGGGGTAGAGTGGGAACTAGAGTTAGGATAAGTAGAGGGAGACACCCACCTCCCATCTGATCTCAGTCATTTTCTCTTTGCCTTCTAGGTTTTCCTGCTCTCCCAATCCCCTGCTGTAGCAACTGAGATCCGCAAAGAACCATACCTCTGTGTACTGGAGATTTTGAGGAAGTGAGACCGTAATCTCACTGTTGTAGCGCGTGGTAGCCACACGGTTGCAGATCGATTCGCGTTTTGTTCGTGTTCTTTACGTTCTTCGTTTCTCCGCGATTTTCCCGTCACTCGATCTCCCTCTCTACTGCGTCTTTTCGAAATCTGTTTGAATCAACTTGTTCTTTATAGTGAGGAGATCATTTCCACCGAAGGAATTCATCTAACTCCTCACGAACAAGTAGATTGGGTTGATTTCGTTTTCGTGGTGCTTTTTTGTTCATACTTCTTCCCTTTTGAATTCCCGTTGATTGAATCGTTTTGAGCGGATGATTTCTTGGGGATAGTCTCCTAACTACCTCGTGATCATCTTCTCCAAGTTTGGGAACTAGGGATTTTGAGTTGAATTGGATTTGGGGAGATTTGAGTTGAGGGCAACCAAAATCGCCCTCACTGGGCACCCGCGGACAGTCCGCCGCTGGGGGCGCGGACAGTCCGTGCGTCGGGCTCTGACCGAGCAGTGGTCGCGTGGCTCGGCTGGGCTGTCTTGGGTTGACCGGCGGACAGTCCGCAGTACTGAGTCGCGGACAGTCCGGGAGGCGTCCAGCAACTGTTCAGCAACGTTGCTGTTTTGCTCTTCTGGCTGGCGGACAGTCCGCCACCTGAGCCCGGACAGTCCGCCGTTGGGCAGACAGTCCGCGGTCTGAACCCCGGACAGTCCGCGAGTTGGCTGCTTGTTGAGTTTTAGTGCGTTTGCTCTCCCGGCTTCTTCGCTTGGTTTCCGGACTTCTCGGTTGACCCTATGGTTCGCCTAGCAACCTCTCTAGGTATCCTTGCTACTTGTTAGCATTGGTATTTAGGGATTTCTCAACGTAGGCTTCAATCTACGTTTGGGACTAGGCTTTAGTGGTCGAACTTGTGCCGGTGCTTTTGGCGTTTGACTTGCTATCGCTTTGTGGTGCCTCGCTGTGATCCTAGAGATCATCCACCCTCTTCCAAGGGTCGTGGGCATCACGGTTTCGTCGAAGCTCTTGGGGGTTGATTTGTGGGACAAAGGCCGAAGTTTTGAGATAAATTTTTGAGCTCCCATTCACTCCCCCTCTGGTCGCCTTGCGATTGCATTCTCGGTCCTTCACGTGGTGACGGCATGGCTACGGCCGGCGCGGCCATGGCACGACGGTGGTTGCAGGAGCGAGCTGAGGAGGGAGAGGGCGAGAACGGCGCTGCGATCCGGTGAGGCGCGGAGAGACGTGCATGGTCTCGCTTTTCCATCTAACTTCCAAATCTGCCTGTTAAACATACCAATTCCCATCATCATATAATTATATTAAATTTTAAAATATATATATATACACACACACACATGGCTGATATATACTGTACCAGTATTAGTTATTAGCTAGTTATAATTATTGATTTTCCATTTACAACTTTATTAACTGTTTTTAAAGTGGGTGTTGACACTCAAAAGTGTTCTAAGCATATAATAAGCATATAATAAGTTCTTTATCATCAAGATGGCCGGGAGGTGCATTTAGATCGTCACATTTGGGGCCGAAGTGAAGAAAGATTATCTCCAAGCACTTTATATCTGATGAGAGCACTTTGTGTTTGATGAGTCGACTATTCTGAGATTTTCTGAGCAGGTCGGGTCTGGTCGCTTGATCTGATCATTGCTACAAATATCTTCTACCAGTCACGAGACTTCCGACTAGGTAACACTGGTTGGAGACGGCGAGGCGACCAGCTCGTAGTTATCAAAATGCTGATTTAAAGATCTTTTCTCTGACGATATGTATTTGCATGGATTATAAAGATCTATTAGTCATTTTAGTCGGTTTGGGCTGTTATCGGCTACACAGAGGCCCACAAAGAACGGTTTGGTTGGTTTAAGAGTTGGCTAAATCAGGTTTACCTTTTTCAGTCCGGATTGGACTCTTTTTTCCATATTTTGATAGAGTTCGAGTAAGGAAACTTGGAGATCATGATCTAAAAATGTTTCCTATTGGGATAAGACCACCCCGCCTCTATATATATGAGAGGATCATGGCCGATTGAGGCATCCAACCCTAATCGTCAAATCAATCTACTACAACCCTTTACCCTCTTCACTCTCTATTCTGCTGTTAGACGCGTCTCCCGGTGAGATTCGGCGGCGTTCTAGGCGGCCTTGCTGGTCCTAGGGCAACCTCTACGTGCTCCTCCCCGATGGGTCTTCCCGGGAGAAGTTCGAGAGTTATTAACACAAGGGATCAAGCCCTAAATCGGCTCAAGCCGGTCTCTAGATCGGTTTCATTGGTTTATTTAGGTTCCTTGTTGTTTCAGGTTGATCTGCAACCTCTTCGGGCGTACTAGCCCTGCTGGTGTCCACTGACAAGGACAACATCAGCCGCCCTTCGGATATTGAAGAGCTTCTCGATGAGTTGAAGCAACAAGCACAGGCCAAGCTCGACGCCGTCTTGAAGGCTTTCTTGGAAAGTTGTTCTAAAGACCGGCGCAGTAAGGTCATTCAAGATAAGGAGCCAGACTTCAGTGAAATAATCCCTACTTCTTCATCTAAAACCGCTGAAGAAACTGCTGAAAAGGTAAATGCCGAGGTACATGATGATCCTTACCCATCTCATGCTAATTATTCAGTAATGTTAGATGGCGCTACAAAAGCTCTTACCAATACTATTCAGCATTCATTTAAATTGCTTAGCACTCGTATGGATAAATTAGAGGGTAAGACTGTCGACTCCAATCAACCGACTGAACGACCTCAGCTCGGTATGCCTTTAAATTTCTTTGAGAGTCAAACCCCTTATCCAAATTCTAGCTAACTACAATCGGGTCCTTCGGCAAACGAAACCGATAGAACCGGTCATGGTGGAGCTAGCACATCTACGTATACTATTAATGCCAACCATAATTTTGGTCGGACTGCGCGAACCGATCAAGGGATAATAATGAACAGAACCTTGATAGGACAGGGCACTGTCCTACCCAATCCACCGAAGTCTCCAAGCCAAGACCCAATGCTTGGCGGTACTTCCAACTCTACCACAACCGATTTTGGTCGAGCCTTGAATCAGTTTAAAGAGGAAATAACCAGATCTCTTCAGAGTAGCTTGGGAGTCCAAATTAAGCCCAGTAAAACTGCTTATTTTAAGTCATACCCTCCACACTTTGATTTTATGAAAGCACCTATTGGCTGGAGGGTTCCAGAATTCTATAAATTCAGTGGTGATGGTAGTAAATCAACCATGGAACATGTTAGTATGTTTCTCACGCAAATGGGCGAAGCTGGTACCTTAGATTTCATGAATGTTCGTCATTTTCCTTTATCTCTTACTGGTATAGCTTTTGCTTGGTTTACATCCTTAACATCATGTTCTATTAGTTCTTGGGTTGAATTAGAAGAAAACTTTTGTTAACACCAAATTTTCGCATGCACGAGGAAATGACAGGTGGGCCAGTGTGTGAGAGATGGTCGTATGGTGCATTCGGAAGATGACCAAAGTTGGTTAATCTCGGAGTTTCAGCAAGTGCCTGTGCGGTCGGCTATCTTGTGAGGCGGTGATCCTATTCGGGAAGCAAATATGGCAAGTGGAGCCGACTTGCGCGAGCAGACACGTGACGATGGAAGACACCAAGAGGAAAATAGGAATAGGTCTCGTTTTTTCCAAAATCTTATTGTGTAAATTGTAATCTTTCAGGGCTCGTATTTCGCCCAGGGTATAAATATAAACCCTTGGCCATTGTAAAACTGTTCACAACCATATCAATACAAATCGGTCCCGTGCCACCTTCGAGTCCTTTGTCGTGTCGTCGAGTTCTTCGAGAGGAATCATCGATCCGTCGACCTCCGTAAGTCCCGGCAATCTTGTTATCATGTCTAGTATCATGCGGTGGATTTAGATGTGATGCAAGTAGTCTTGTTCGTTTCCAATGGTCGTGCGGCGGACCCTTGTTAATGATCAAGAAGTCTTTGCTTATGCTTTGCTTATAAGTAGATACCGTGTGGCAGACGTTTATCCATATGTTTAGCAAAAGCGAGATAGTTATCGGCTCTATTAGATTTGGCAGATCTAAAAGATTCATTAAGTTATCATGTGTTGTATAATTTATTTAATTATTTTTTGCAACACTCTTTTGCCCAATCTAGATTGACCTTGTTCGGCTTTGCTTTGCAAGTTGTTTACTTGTTCTTTCCAATAATCGTATAACCTTGATGGCCGAATCAATCTCTAATCTAGATTGTTACGTGTTGCGGGTTCATACATGTCAATCACGCTTAAGCTTTGATAAAACTAGGTGTCGTGTGGCAGACGCAGGTTTTAGATTGGTTTGATCATTTTTTGCTTGCATGTTCCTTCTTCATGGACCCCAACTCGGCTGATTTGCCGAGCTTGGTTACGCGCTATTTTAGAATTTATCTTTTGCTCAAGCATGTCTTTTTACACATGTGCATTCGGCAACCAATTATTTACACATGGTTTTTCTGAATGATCTTTAAAACTTGTTGACAGATAGCTTCTATAGCTATATGTCGTTGTGAATGGCTTCAGGCCATAAATATGGAACTGTCTGGTCTCATTCGGCATGTTCCAGTTTTATTCTCACAGTTTTATCCCTTGTTGGATTTCAGGTCAAACCGACTGGCACGTTTCCGGATTCCAAATCGTCCGCGCACCCGATTGAAGCCACGCTTTTCGGCTTGCTGTGTGTGAGGCACGGTGCGACGCATTTTGTGCCAACACACTTTTTGGCACGCCCAGTGGGACACCACATTCCAAGATGGTTGAGTTCGACAACACTCAAGTTCTGGACGTGACCATGGATGAACTGCCACCAGAATTAAGAGATTTGGTACAACAAGCATGCGATGAGTTTCAACGCAAATGCTTGATGTCCTTCTCCAAGAACAAGAGCAACAAGGTCTTCCAGAAGCAGTCACTCCCGAGGGCTCTCCTTCCCCATCAATCTGATAGCACTGATGAGGAAGATATTCAAAAAATGTCCGAACTTATGTACAAGGTTGTGTCGGAGGCCATGACTAATCATCAGTCAGCTTTCTTAAATACTTTTCCTGCAGTCATGGTTGGTATTTTCGGCCCAGCGATAGATAAGCGTTTTGAGGAAGCCGCTGGTCCGATGCAGGGGCCACTGTTATTCCCCGTTCCCCAGCATCAGAAGAAAACTGCTGAAGACAGCGGAGTTGGTTCGAGCAAAGGTGGGATGATCCTTCATCAAGAACAGCAACCTCCCACAACTCAGGGCCAGCTTGCATTCGGCACGACGGGAAACGTCCCTCCATCTGCTTTCAGAGTATCTCCAGCAACAAATAGGTTGCAGAAGAACATGTATGGAGATGGGTATCAGGAGTTCGTGGATTACAGTGCGATTGATGCTTTCCCGAATCCAGGCTATAAGAATTCAGGAAGGGCATTTCTTGGGGGTCCGGCACAGGTTGCTCCAGACTCAGGCGTCCACCTCATCATGCA
The DNA here is from genome assembly GCA_009763385.1 of Coix lacryma-jobi var. lacryma-jobi. Lineage (NCBI taxonomy): Eukaryota > Viridiplantae > Streptophyta > Magnoliopsida > Poales > Poaceae > Coix > Coix lacryma-jobi. The sequence goes on from CM019829.1 coordinate 118,555,672, forward strand.
TAGGATGGCCGACTTGATGCAGAATCAATTCGGCCTGAAGCCAAAGAATCAGTCTTATGCTTACAAGTCTCCTTACCCGGAGTGGTACAACAACCGAGTGGCACTTCCTCCAAGGGTGAAACCTCCTACTGATCTTACTAAGTTCTCAGCCCAAGATGACACCAGTACGGTTGAACACATCATCCGTTACTTGATGCAGCTCGGAGAAGCATCTGCAGATGAGGCTTGGAGAATTCGGTATTTCCCACTGTCACTAACGGGACCAGCTTTCTCATGGTTCACATCTCTGCCAGCAAACTCTATTAATACATGGGCAGAGCTGGAACAGAAATTCCACGCGTATTTCTTTACCGATACCAATGAGAAGAAGTTGGTCGATCTCATGAGTCTGAGGATGAAAGTTAATGAGACTCCCCAAGAATATTTACGCAGATTCAGGGAAACTAAAAATCTCTGCTATTCCCTGAATTGGCCAGATGATCAATTGCCAGGGATAGCTATAGCTGGTATGTTGCCGAATATCAGGGAAAAGCTGTTCGGCATGGAGTTTGATGATCTTGGGCAGTTATCACAACGATTGGCAATGATGAATAGTCAGGCTCAGGGGTTTAGGAGAAACAACCAGTTCCAGAAAGGTGATGTGGCTAGCGAAATGTATCAGGCTTTCTTAGAAGAAGAAGCAGAATATGATGACGAAGATGAGATAGCTGCAGCAGAGCTGGTCTGGACTAAAGAGCCGACCCAAGTCAATCAATGATGGTTGAGGCAACAAAAAGGTACCTACGATTTTGATGTTTCCAAATCAGATAAGCTATTTGAGTTGTTATTGAAGGAAGGACGCATCAAGTTGCCAGAAGGCCATCCCATGTTGCACCCTGAGGGGGTTAAAGACCAGAAATATTGTGGTTTCCATAACACTAGATCTCACTCTATAAATGATTGCCGAGTGTTCAGAGTACAGATCCAAAAGGCTATCCAGGAAGGGCATTTGAAGTTCGACGGAAAGATAAAAATTGATGGTAGCCCTTTTGGACAGAATAGCGTGTCTTTCTATGTTAACATGGTCAATGCAGATGACCCCAGGGGCAAAAGCAAGATGAAGGTGTTATCCTCTGATAGAGCTAGAGAGGCCGGTGCTGTTGACCCCGATCAGCAAATCACAAGTGACGAATTTCGGCAACGAGTTCGTTTCCAGAATAGCCGAACTGAAAGGGGTGAAGCTTCCAGGCCCAGAGTCACGACACGTATTTTGTTAAACAAATGACGTCGAGAGTAGGAGCGGTACCAGAAGTAGAGGTTTTATGAGGAACGAAGGTTCATAGAAAAGCAAAAGAGGTACGAAGAAGAGATGTACCGAGAGGAACGAGAATATATGAGGGAGCAAGAGCAGTCTCATTGGGAGTGCTCATTCTTCAAATATTGTTGGAATGATGGCTTGAAACTGCCTGTTAAAAACAATTGCCCTGAGTGCAATGACCAATATTCTGAATACAGGCAATCTCAGGTCAACCACCGTTCGGTCCATGAAAGGCTTGGGATGCGAATCCCTGAGGACGATCGGCGCTTAAAAATTGGTAATTCCGAGAATCGGCAAGGGAGAAGTTTTGCCGATCGGAGATGGGCTCGCACTGAAGAAGAAGAGTACCGTGAATATGTTTGGCAGAGAGGACAGTGGTGTCCACCAGGATTGAGGAAGAGCCAGAAAAGAAGAGTGCAGTGCCTAAGGAACAGAGAATTAGCGCAAGCAGGCACCAAAACAATACAAGTTTGGTGTCCTAAGGAAAAGCCTGATGAAGATGATCGTTCGGCTGATGCGTGCATGGCATTCTTTCTCCCATCGGAATTCATAGCTCTCGGAGATCAAAACGTCCAAGAAGAAGTGTATTCGGATTTTGACGAAGACGAATTCCATGATCTGATGGCTCAGCTCGTTTTGGCTCAACGGGCAGTTTTTGATAGACCGGCTAAGCATCGACATTTGAAGCCACTTTATATGAGGGGGTATGTTAACGGCAAGCCACTAACCAAAATATTTATTGATGGAGGAGCTGCCATAAATATCATGCCATATACTACCTTCAGGAAACTTGGGATGGCAAGTGAGGATTTATTAAAGACTGACATGGTGTTGAGGGATTTTGCTGGCAATACTTCTGATACTCGAGGGGCAGTTCATGTTGAATTGATGATCGGGTCCAAAACTTTGATTACTACTTTCTTCGTCATCGACGGCAAGGGGGCATATAGTTTTCTTTTAGGAAGGGATTGGATACATGCAAACTGCTGTGTTCCGTCAACTTTGCATCAAATCCTCATCCAGTGAATTGGAGATGATGTCGAAATTGTCCATGCTGATGATTCAGTGAGTGTTGCTACTGCAGAACCCATCTATTGGGAATATGATGGTGTCGGGTGCTTCTCTGGAAGAGTTTGGGAAGTAGGTCCTGTGAATGTTTTTGACGAGGACCAACAGCCGATTCAAGCGATCAGCTCTTAGAGCAATTTTTGAATAATTTAATTAATGGTAAGGGAGGAGGATTAGGATGAGGTTTCATATCGGTTGATGAGTTAGAAGAGGTAAATATTGATAATGAAGCCGAAAACAAAGACCGATACGTGTCAATATAGATTTGGATCTAGAGTGCAGGTTGAAGTTGATAAACCTTCTGAAAGAATTTTACCTTTTCCTCCGTTACTGAAGCTCAAGGAAGATCAAGAAGTTCGTATGGAGTGACGTGCAACAGAAAGCTTTTGATGGGATTAAAGAATACATGAAGGCTCCACCAGTGTTGGTATCTCCACAACTTGGTAAATCTTTCAAGTTGTACATGGCGGCCGATAGCCTAAAATAGGATCGACCCTTATACAAGAATTTGAAGGAAAATATAAGGTGATAGCTTACTTTAGCCGAAAGATATTAGACCCAGGGATAAGGTATTCGGCTATGAGGGAATTCTTGTTCATATGTGTATTACTCATGTACCAAGCTTCGGCACTGCTTATTAAATGCCGAATGCTTTATAGTTTTTGAATTTGATATGATAAGATAGTCGGTACATGAGTGGATTCAAGAATATTTGTATGCAAAAGATAGCCGACGTAAAGCATCGCCTTTAGTATGAAAAATGCTCCAAGAATTTGAAAATATAGCCGATATTGTTTATATCGCCTTTAGTACAAAAATATTCATGACCCTGGTGACCCTAGCATTTTCAAGTTAGCAGGTTTATCGGGAGGAGAGAAAGCTGAAGTGCAGTAAATAAGATGCCGAGTGATATGACATGTCGAAACGAGATCTAGTTGGCTAAGATGACGTCATGCGTCCGGCAAGTATTTTTCTGAAGAAAAGTTGCAATCAGAGATGTCACTAAGATGATCGGGAAATGCGAATAAGACATCATTCAGAGAAAAACAGCTTTGTTTATTCATTTGCAGATCCGTCCTAGTACAAACTACTCCTGGAACAATCTATTCAGAACAGACTGCGGATTGGTGGCTTCGACGAGAGCAGCGGCATGATCGTCATAAACTTCGATACCTTTGATTTCATCTAGGCATCCGCTTGCGAAGCCAACCGGTAGAAAGGAGTAATCCTCGTTGGTCCAAGAGCTCATCGCCGCTACACCAAGAGAGACGCCAAGTTCCACACCTTGGATGACGGCCTGATCTATGCGGCCGCCTGTGGCGTCAAGGCGCGCTTCGGCTGAGCTCCCGTGGGCATTCACCTTGTCGGCAACTCGGTTCGCTGCCATTCTCAGACGGTCATTCTCTGCAGAAAGAGCTGGCGAAAGGAAAAGATGCGTCAGGCAAAGCAAGACCAATCAGAAAAAGAGAATCGAGCGAGGATTTTACAAACCTGTGATAATGTTGCAAAGCTGCTTCCGCTGGTCTTCCCACTCGGCTTCCTTGATGCTGTGCTCCTTGGATACGTCTTCCAACTCCTTCTGGGCTTTATCCCTCTCCTCGCGGTACCGGAGGGTATCCAAACGGGTGTGCCAAGGTGAATCATCAGGCTCGGAGGAATCTGGTGACCTAGGAAAAGGATTGGGAGGGGCCATTGGAGCTGCCATTTCTAGAAAAGGAGTCTGGGTGTGGCTGGAGAAAGCCCTCATCCTGGAAGGAAAGTGAATACTAAATCAGGAATGGATGAACAATAAAGCTACCGCAAGGGGGCAAAGGACCAATTTTTACCCATAACGTTGACGAGTTGGTGCTTCACTTCCTTCCACTTCATCTCTGATAGGATGTTTGTTGTGGTCGCCATTGCCTGCCATTGATGAAAGTACAGGCGAGGATTCTTTCTCTCTAGCTCGAGTTGAGAGCCGAGAGGTGGGGAGTTTGCAAGACAAATTGTTCAATTGGAAGTTGAGGGTGTTGGCCTGCGTAAGGTCATATTTATGGAACCATGACTTGTAGACTGGGAAGGCGAGCATTGAAGTAGGGTTTTCATGATTTATGGGCCGTTGTTGGGCCAGGCCAGATTTTTGCTGGTTTGAGGAGATCGTGACTCCAGAATCAGGTAACCGATGGATTCGGCTAAGGATTGTTACTGCACAAGGAGCTCAGTTTTGGTTGATTGTCTGGAAAACTCATATTACCGATTGACGCCGAAGACAGTAAGTCTGGCAGATGGTCTTCGAATTGAGAAAGACTGTATTTTATTCCAGGCAATGAAGCTTTAATGGAGAAGTCTTCAAAGAAACTGAAAATGGAAAATCTCTTAAAGATTACAGCAATCACTTACGGGACAGAGATGATTGACATGATTATCAGTGATAACCGATGTGATAAACATCACCGTTAAAGCAAAAAATAAAAGTCAGTGACTAATGCACAAAGCAGAGTACGCATTGATCTCGAAGGATCAGTAACAGATTGGTTTCAGGGATCAAACAGAAAGACTTTTTATTTACAAAAAGGAGGGTACAAGATTACAATAAAGATCAGTTCGTCCATCCTATCCTCTATCTGATTGGGAGGTCATGGTCGAAGGAATCAGCTAGATCTGTTCCAGCTTCCTTCATATCATCTACAGAGTGTGCTACCCTGTACTCTAGCCCCCGCTCACAAACATCAAAATTACGGTAATCGGCGCCGGAATGGATCCGTACAGCGTTGAAGGCAAGTGCTGCGCCATATCTCGTACCAGCCCTAGAGATGTCGGGGAGGATTCGGTTAACATCGTTTACCCGATCCAAGGCTGTTGGGCCTGCTGCGTTGGCCGTGACAGCAAGCCTGGCGACGGTGGCTTCAAGAGCATGGAGTTTGGCCCCCCAGAGCTGAGATAGAGAAGAGTAAGTAAAAAAAAAGAGGGGGAAAGGAGGAACAGAGACAATGACGATGAAAATATTCACCGGCGGCCCGATTCCGAGCGACATCACGCTCCCGAGAAACTTGAGAAATCTCCTGATTCTTCTCTTCTAGATCAAGATGAAGATCTATGATCTGTTGCGTCAAGTCCTCGGGGAGATCATCACCGACCCTCCTGAACAAAGGTAACAAAATAAGAACGGTTGCTTCATTTTGAAATAAAATAGAAGAGAGCAACCTCCTCCTGGAAGTGCTGGAGATGCCAAGATCGGAGCTATGGTTGCTCACCACGGAAGACATCCTATGAGTTGGATTGGGAGACGATAGGAGGAAAAAGGGTTTTCTTGTTTTTGAGATTGAAACAGGGGAGCTTGAGAGAGTAAGCCGAAACAAAGTGATGGGTGACTTAAAGACCCCAAACAGTGCATCGGGAGATGAATCGGCAGGTAAGGCAATTATGGTACACAAGAGGTGGATGCTTCCGGAGGTTCCACGTCAGTATACAGGACAAAGGAATTTTGGAATAAATATTTATCCCAAAATTAGGGGGCATGTGTTAACACCAAATTTTTGCACGCACGAGGAAATGACAGGTGGGCCAGTGTGCGAGAGATGGTCGTATGGTGCATTCGGCAGATGACCAAAGTCGGTTAATCTCGGAGTTTCGGCAAGTGCCTGTGCAGTCGGCTATCTTGTGAGGCGGTGAGCCTATTCGGGAAGCAAATATGGCAAGTGGAGCCGACTTGCGCGAGAAGACACGTGACGATGGAAGACACCAAGAGGAAAATAGGAATAGGTCTCGTTTTTTCCAAAATCTTATTGTGTAAATCGTAATCTTTCAGGATTCGTATTTCGCCCAGGGTATAAATATAAACCCTCGGCCATTGTAAAACTGTTCACAACCATATCAATACAAATCGGCCCCGTGCCACCTTCGAGTCCTTTGTCGTGTCGTTGAGTTCTTCGAGAGGAATCATCGATCCGTCGACCTCCGTATGTCCCGGCAACCTTGTTATCATGTCTAGTATCATGCGGTGGATTTAGATGTGATGCAAGTAGTCTTGTTCATTTCCAATGGTTGTGCGGCGGACCCTTGTTAATGATCAAGAAGTCTTTGCTTATGCTTTGCTTATGAGTAGATACCGTGCGGCAGGCGTTTATCCATATGTTTAGCAAAAGCGAGATAGTTATCGGCTCTATTAGATTTGGCAGATCTAATAGATTCATTAAGTTATCATGTGTTGTATAATTTATTTAATTATTTTTTGCGACACTCTTTTGCCCAATCTAGATTGACCTTGTTCGGCTTTGCTTTGCAAGTTGTTTACTTGTTCTTTCCAATAATCGTATAACCATGATGGCCGAATCAATCTCTAATCTAGATTGTTACGTGTTGCGGGTTCATACATGTCAATCACACTTAAGCTTTGATAAAACTAGGTGTCGTGCGGCAGACACAGGTTTTAGATTGGTTTGATCGTTTTTTGCTTGCATGTTCCTTCTTCATGGACCCCAACTCGGCTGATTTGCCGAGCTTGGTTACGCGCTATTTTAGATTTTATCTTTTGCTCAAGCATGTCTTTTTACACATGTGCATTCGGCATCCAATTATTTACACATGCTTTTTCTGAAGTTAGCCGAATGATCTTTAAAACTTGTTGACAGATAGCTTCTATAACTATATGTCGTTGTGAATGGCTTCAGGGCCATAAATATGGAACTGTTTGGTCTCATCCGGCATGTTCCAGTTTTATTCTCATAGTTTTATCCCTTGTTGGCTTTCAGGTCAAACCGACTGGCACGTTTCCGGATTCCAAATCGTCCGGGCACCCGATTGAAGCCACGCTTTTCGGCTTGCTGTGTGTGAGGCACGGTGCGACGCATTTTGTGCCAACAAATTTCATAATCATTTTTATGATGGGGTCCATGAGACTAGATTGTCGCATCTTGCATCATTTCGACAGGGGCGTAGCGAACCTATGGTTGATTTCTTTAAACGTTTTAAGGAAATTAAGAGCCGATGTTTTCATTTAATGATTTGTGATAGAGATCTGACAGATCTATGTTTTGCTGGCTTACCTCATGAAATTAAAGATAAACTTGAGCATTATGAGTTATTTAATGTGAATCAACTTTTACAAAAGGCTGTTTCAATCGAATCGCGCCTTAAAGAGCCTCATGATCCTCACAGATCCCATCGACCGAATATGCATATTGTTGAAGAATATTCTGATAGTTTGGACGACGAATCTAAAGATTGCTATGCTGCTCAGTTCCTGTGGCTAGCAAAAAATAAGTTGGTCACTTTTCCTTCTCTCAAACCGATTAAAAAAAACAGGGTGCGGAAGTAAAATTTACCTTTGATTTCTCTAAATGTGACCGAATTTTTGATGAATTGATTAAATTTCGTTATCTTAAAATTAATTATACGTTGTGATCACCCGACGAATTAAAGAGAAGGGCTTATTGCAAGTATCATAACTCTTTTTCTCATGCCACTAATGATTGCAATATTTTTCGTTGACATGTCCAATCGGCCCTTAATGAAGGATGATTGATTCTCACTGAGATGCAAGTTCCCCTTCCCAGTGCATATGGTAGAAGCAGGAAGTCCTGCTATCTAGATTCGTCCTGAGCAAGCCGATACAACTAAAGGCAAGAATGTCATTATCGGCGAATCACGAGTTGCACCAAATGTTGAGAATAATTCGGGGCGCAAAGTGGTGCTTGAGAAAGGTGATGATGGCAAAAGCAAGCTCACGATTACCGCCGGATCAGCAAAACACCTGAACAAGCAAAGGTGGTATGAGACCAGAGCAGCGCAACAGAGGCCGACTAGGTCGGATCCCCAAGCTGACCAGGCTAACACCTCTTTAGAGCGGTTCGCTCGGTCAAATAGAGGACCCGACCAGGTTGGCCCAGTTCCCTCCGGCTCAGTTAAGTCGGATAAGACGACTGTCCCAGTCAGTTTAGTTGGCTCCAGTAGCTCCGCCCCTTCTAGAATTCATGTCCTACGCACATTTGTCTCGTGAAAACCAGAGATTGGTACTTGGAAGACTAATGTGGAAAAGAATAAGGGGAAAGTCGTCAAGGAGCCATGTGCTTTCGATAGACTTATGGCCAAGTACAAAGAACAAATGGCCGATTCCAAGAATCGGCCATTAAAAGAAGAGAATATACTCCTCCAAAGCGAGAGGATGGAAAGTCTAAACAGTTGATGGTGGCTCAGGCAACATCTCCTCCGCTAAAAACTGTTCCATATATGCCTCAGTGGGCTCCCCCTATTTCACCACCTCCACAATGTGGTCCCCAAGGAGTTTGGGTGCCACATCCTATGCCTCCATCTATGTATTATCAACGAAGTTGGAGAGTGACTACTGATCAACTTCAAAAGGTATCAGTATTGAGCCGATTGGGTGACCAATCAGGTTCTAACAGTGTGAGTCGAAGCCGAGTGATTACTTCAAGGACTTTGACTCCTTAGGAAACAGGGAAGTCACAGGTGCGTCAAGTTTATGTGCCTAAAAGGGTGCAAAATACTCTGGTTACTTCCCCGACCAAGCCTGATCTTGTTCCAATGATCACAATTGGCTCTATGGAGGCTCCCATCATTAATGAAGTCGAACTGATGGTGATCGAGGGACCAACTCCGGCCAAGACTCAAGAAGATATTCCAAGCGTTGTAGCTGAAGTAAAAGAGGTGAATCTTGTCAAACGGGATCCCAAATATGCTCATCCTAGGTGGTGTCCCCCTGGTTTGAGTAAAACTCAATGAAGAAAGCTATAAAGAGCTCGATATAACAAACAAAAGCAGGAGAGGCTTGAGAAGCTGAGGGAAGATATCTTGAATTCGATGCATCCGATGTTTCCCCAAGGTAGGCGAGGGGTAGAAGCATCATCGGTCCTTGTTAACCAAGAGTCAACCATCATGGTAGCTGAGCCTACCAGGTCGGATGTTAACCCGACCAGGTCAGATTCTGAGCCAGCCAGGTCGGCTGTTGGGCCGACCAGGTCAGAGTCTGAGCTGACTAGGTCGGATCACGAACCGACCAGTTTAGGTCCTGAACTAGCTAAATCAATCATTAATCTGGTTAAGTCGGTCACTCCCGCACCGTTTGCTGAACCAGCCAGGCCAGATTTTGAGCCAACTGAATCGGTTCCTAGTGTTTCAGTGATTTTTGGCACATTCCCGGGTGATCCTACCTCCTCCGTTGATGTTGATGTGGGTAGTGAAGATGCACCCAAGGAGCAAGATGAAGAGATGGTAGACTATGAACCTTCCCCAGAAAGGGTGGAGGTTAATGTAGTTTATTTATCTGTTGATTACTATGTGGTAGGAGATGATTCGACGGCGACGGAATTTAATTTTGCCACGTAGAGTGCTGTGTTTCAGAAACCAGAGGATTCTGTCAATCATCTCAAGCCGTTACATGTGAAGGGTATATCAATGGAATGCCAGTCCATAAAATGTTGGTCGATAGTGGAGCAATTGTGAACCTAATGTCATACTCGCTTTACCAAAAGCTTGGTGGCACTGATGAAGAATTAGTCAAGACCAACATGACGATTACCAGAGTTGGTGGAGGAGATCCTATTCTGGCCAAAGGGGTTGCATCCATGGAGCTTACAATTGGGAGCAAGACTTTGGCTACTGCCTTCTTCGTCGCCGATGTACAAGGTAGCTATAATCTAATACTTGGGCATGATTGGATTCATGCTAATCGATGTATTCCTTCCAGTTTGCATTAGTTTCTCATTTAGTGGGTGGGAGACGATGTAGAAATTGTGCATTCAGATTCATCGGCCTACGTTGTTGTGGTCGATGCTCCTTTGTTTGGGGGGCATGATGCTATTGCTTGCCTATCTGGTCGGGACCTTTCTGATATTGAATTTATTAGTGTTATTGTAAGGAAAATGGACCTCGACCCATTTGACTTTGAATTTTCGTATTTGATGATCAACACAACCATATTGGACTAATGTGTTTGCAAGTGTTTGTTTTGTAGTTGAATAGGGTGCAAATGTGACTTAGACGAAGCCGACGTGGTGATCCGATGATCAACACCTCAAGCAAGACATTTGAAGCTCAGTAGAAGACTCTCAAGAACAAGCAATGTCCAAGGCACAAGACTAGAACCAAGACGGCGCAAGAAATCGCGAAGAAACGAAGAAAAAGGGACATCGGACGCTGGCTCAGCAAGCGTCGGATGCACCGATGGCAAACCCTAGCTTGGGTTTGTAACACCCTAGGTGTTAAGCAACCCTAAATTGCATAACTTGACATAGCATCTCATCATTTCATGTGCACTTGTGTGTTTTATGTTTAAGTCCTTGTTTAGCATCTAGTATAGCTGTGTTTTGCTTTCTGTTTCTGACCTAGTTCCTTAAACCAAAGTTGTAGGTCTTTGTGAAAGGAACAACTTTGCTTAGAAACACTTTTTCAGAAAAGGTCTTTTAAATGTTATTTCTTGCATTAGAAAAATGGATTAGGAGTAAAATTCTTTTTCTAAGCAGAATTTGGACTTGAGCCTTAAAGATGATTTGTTCCTTGCAAAATTCTAAGCAACTTTGCTTTTAGGACCTTTTCCTAATTCAGCTTAGTTTGAGAGTTGTGGAGCAGTCTAGAATTAAACAAAAACCTCATTAGTTTAAACCCTACCGGACCCACCTGTCATCCCCCTCCTTTCTCCTCCCCGCGCGCGCCGTCGCCTGTACGCCGGCAAAAACCGCCCCGCCGCCGCGAGACCGCCTCGCCGCTGCTCAAACCGCCACCCGCTGTCGCCCGTGGTTTGCGCCGGGCCGACAGCATCTCCGTGTTCCCCTCTGTCCAACCGCCGTGTGGCCGCCGATGCCTGACGCCGCTGCGCCGGTCGGAGCGCCGCCCCGACGGGATGTGGCCAGGTGCAATGCACCGAGCCCTCCATCTCTTTTGCCTCCTCTCCGCTTTGCGCTTGCAAGCCGGAAACCCACTCACTCGCTCTCTCTCTCTCGCTCGCCTTCCGCCAATCCATCTTCTCCAGAGCCCAGCGCCGCCGCCGCCCGCCGAACTCCAGCGAGCGATTGCTCGCTCCACACCGCACCGCCGTTCGATTCCTTTTGCCAACACGTCCGCCCTAACCTCCTCCTTCACCAGCATGGGTTGGTTTCCCCTCTCCTCCTCTCTAGCCGGCGGAACGCCGAGCGCCATCCTCGGGTTCTCGCCATGGCCGCCGCCATGACCATCACATGGTCCGGCTATCTCCGGCCAAACCATCCCCAACCAAGCCTTGTTCTCACCTCTCCTACCTCCGTAGATGCCTAGGGTTAGTTGAAGACCCTTCTCTCGCCTTGTTTCGACCGGAACAGGGCCATGCCATGGCCATGTCCGCCGCGGACCGCTGCTGTGCGTGGCGCCGGGCAATGCTGAAGCCGGCAAAGCTCGTTAGCAGCCTCGGTAGATAGCTTAGGGCTTCCTTGAGCTAATGCTCGCGTCGCCGAGCCTCGAAATAGCCAGGCGAGGCCTCGACGCCGAGTTGCCGCGCCGCCGCTCCGCCATTGTCGCCATCAAGCTTGCTCCGGTGAGCCTCTAGCGTGAAGACCTAGCCGACCATGTCCGCCTCGCAAAGGCGAGTCTAGTGGTAGGGTTGGTGTCGCCAGAAACCTCACCGCCGGCGAGCTAGCGCCGGTCAGCGCCGGCGGGATCACAGTGCCACTGTCGCGTGGGTTCGTTGACCACTGACGCGTGGGGTCACCTGGTTAGTGGGGCCCGCTGGCAGTGAGAAAAGGGGGAAAGGAGAGAAGTCTGGGTACGCAAGTGCTCGGGATAGCCGGGTACACCTAGCGTTTTGCCCTGTGTCTGCTGGTGTATGAAGTGGGGTACCCGTAGCAGTTTAGGTCGTGTTTTCTTTTAAAAGCAGTTTTGCAGAATGTGTGTTAAGGCTTCAAAAATTCATTCAAGGCTCATTGTAAGTCCAAATGCTGCGAAACAAATTTTGGTGTGTCAAGAATGAGTAGGGTTACCTGGGAAAAATGTTAAATGCATTTTTAGTGATACTTTTATATGCAGTTTAAAGTGATTTAAGAAATTGCTGTTAACTTAGAAAATGCATAACTAATTCTGTGTAGCTCAGAAAAATGTGATTCCAATTTTGTTGAGTTTGTGTAGATGAGTAGTTTCTAGGAAAAATATAATTTCAAGATGCTCTGTAAAATATTTTGGCAGTAGCATTTAAATTAGTTAAATGCTGTTTTCTTGTATAATTCGTAGTAATTAAATTATATGGAATACGAACCTGATAGATTTTGTGGTATGCTTTTATGCTAAGAAGTTCAAGGGAAAAATATGAAATCTGTTGTTTGATACTTTCTGATAGGATGTGTAGTTCAAAGCACCTTTTCATCATGTTATTTGTCTTTTTCATAGAGGACAGTGCTTAAATCCAAATGACTTGAAAATTTAGCAGTGAGTTGTTTTGCATGCTGTCAACCCTAAATAATTTTTTGTATATTTTTCTGAAATGGTTTAGGGTAGGTTGCTGTTATAAGCATGTTTAGATAGGATTATTAAATCAAGTAAGTAGATGAAAAGAATTTAATTAAGTAGGTAATGTTGTGATGATTATGTGTCTTAATTGGGTAATTAGAAAAGTTAAAAGGTTGTTAGATGTTGGGATATTTTATAGTCATTAAGATGATGTTGACTACCTTGTTGAAGAAAATGAAGTAGATGACATGTGCTTATCTCCCGAAGTGTTGTTAGCTCTGTGCATCCTGTATGCATTCTTGTGCATTCATCCTATTCATACATATCATGCATCATACAGGATCGGCAGAGGAAACCCAGAATCCACCGCAGCTGGAAGAGCCGAGTCGGGAGGAGAGTCAGCCCGAGGAGACCGAAGGCACCGACGCCGAGGAACCGCCCGAGTGTCGTGATCACCGCCCGTCAGACTTCGAGAAAGGCAAGCCCCGGAGCATTCTAACTCCTACGGTTTGCAAATGGTTTACGATTAACCTGATAATGACTGTTGCATTAAGTTATAGGAGTTGAATGATACCGTTGATGCATTACTTACTTATCCTTGTCCACCTGCAATTATTATCTTGATATCCCTGTTAGGTCTAGGCTCGATTATATGCTTAGCTCTGCTTAGACCGCTAAAAGTCTGGTGATTTCCTGTCTCCCGCATTTAGGTGGATACTGATCATGACTAGCCTGGTGCTACCATGGAGATAACTGAGTGATAATTAATTTGAGACAGAGACGGGATGTAAGGGCAGCAGGACATGGGTTCTGTGTGCCAATAGTCTCCCGTCTGTGTCGCATAGGACCCATTCGGGAATGTCCCTTCAGTCAAATTGAACGCGTTAATCACTTAACGGAGTAGGTCTGAGTACCTCCCGTGAAGCCGAGAAAGGTTATTCGAGCCGGTGATGGAGATGTTGACGCCTAACACCCAGGGCCTCAGCTGGACCGTGGGCAACTATTCTGAGCAACCTGGCATGGTCCGAGGGCAGGCAGGGCCTGATCGACCTGGCATGACCGTGGGCAGCTATAGCTTGAGCGACCTGGCCCTGAGATAACTCCCGGTGTAGAAGGGCCCATGGCCATCTTGCGAATCGTGTTCTCGAATCTCCTGAGTGGCAGCCGACGGCTACCGAGCGCAGGTGTGATCGGGCGAGTGTGAGACATTTTATCCCCAGCTGGGTAGGAATCGATTATAATCGCCATCGCTCCTGGACAGTGAGTAATTGATTGTAGATCATCACCCGTAGAACTTATGGAACTAAAGATGGTTATAATGTTAAACCTGAAAGGCTATTGATGAGATAGTCACTTTTGCTTGAATACTTAGTCAAGTGCTTGTTCTAGATCAGGAGCAAACCTAGTAAGGTAGAATTAAGTACTAAAAGTGAACGCCATCACCCTAAGTTAAGTTTTCTTACAAAAAGCTTTCATGCTAAGAGGGTATGTACAACCAACCCCACATATAGCCTACATGATCCTTGGTGTCTCATTATTTTTGGTTTATGGTGGGTAAGTCTAGCTGAGTACCTTCTTGTACTCAGGGTTTTGTTCCCTTGTTGTTGCAGATGGCCAATGCTTCTTTGGCTACTGTGAGAACTGCCTGTACCCGGTTACAGGAGATAACTAGACCAAGGGCATGGTCGCTACTTATCTTATCTGATGCTTTTGTGGACCTGATCAGTCTGTTGGCTCTGTATTAAGAACATTCTGAACTTATGTTTAAAACTATGTTGCTTCCGCTACTGTTCAAACTATGGTTTGTAATATTATTTCGTACTCCGATGTATTTCGAACTATGTGCAACTGTGATGTAACTTGTGGGCATGTCGCTGAAATAGTACGATCTTGGCTGAATATTGAAATGATTTGAAATCCTTCGAGATTTCCGGACTACCGGGTTTGTACGAGCTTAAGTACTTGATGATTTCTGCGATAAGCGGAGGTCTCGGTACTTAATCTGGTGCAAATTGGTCGGTTCTGTTACAGCTGGCATCGGAGCATAGTTCAGTGTACTGTTCATAAGTGTATTTGAAAAACAGTATTTTCACAAGAATAAAGTCGTATTTGCCAACCTATAGTTATAGTAGAATTTGGAAACCTTATGAATAAAAACTAAGGTGTGCTAGGGATCAAGTCCTTATGCCCAATAGGATCTTAGGTGGCTATTTAAGTACTAACTTTGGGGGTCGTGCATCATATTTAAATTCTGTTGATTCTGTCGTCCATACGGCAAGGGTGAAATTGTATGGGTGCTATTCTTCGAGATAGTAATGTATGGATCATTTTGCCTCTACGCCAAGGTAATGAGGGAGTTGTGAGAGCGTGATTGGACAACCGCCAATCTAGGTGAGTGTTAGACCGGTACTGGAATGTATACCTGTTGCACACGGGTATATATGAAAGTATTTAATTGTGGGAGTATTCCATTCGATGGGTGCATATACTGCTTACGTGTATACTGGGTGTGCGCCTAAGTTAGTATTAGATTTAATTTCAGCAATGCATAATATTCATACTGTGGGCAGGGCTGAAATGATTTTCTGCAGGTACGCTAACTTGCGAACGTTTAGTACGTTAGTTAACGCTATGAGAGAACGATGTATGCCACCGTCTAGCCGTTAGAATGTTAGACAGTGAGGACGTATTTTACGCACATACATCATGATCATACAATCTTGCATTAATTTTACTTCCTCCCTTATGATATCCGTCCCGTTTTCTAAATAAAAGTTATTCTCAACGAATTAAAACTATGTGGATAAACATCTTTCAGATGGCCCGTACCAAGCGAACCGCTCGTAAAGCGACTGGAGGCAAGAGGCCAAATTACATGCTGGGACCCTGGACCGCTGAGGGTTCGGAGGACTTTCTAGATGAGTTCGGCATGCCTACCATCTTGTGGAGGGTGCTGCACTTGGTTGGATACCATGAGGGCCAGGAGCCGCAGTATGATTGGCATCGTGTTCAGCTTTCAGAGGATCGCTACATGTACACAGTCGAGGTGGACGTGCCCAGCCGTGATCCGCAGGATCACGTATGGTGCCGTCGGGTGTTCGCATTGCAGGGTAGGACCCCGTGGGATGGGGCCAACAGTGTCGCCTACACCGTTCTCCGGGACATCATGGAGGACCACCCAGAAGTGGTTGCCCAAGCTACTGCTAGTATTTTCCCTACGGCGGACCCTTACCAGTCAGTGTGGCGTCAGCCGGGCACCACTGTACTTGAGGCCAGTTCTCTGGAGCGGGAGCACTGTGCAGGACCAGCTGGGAGTGCTATGGCTGCACTCATGGCAACCTATGGGTGTTTGTCTCGTACCTACGACCACCTGGACCATATTCTCAGCGAGGAGATAGCTGCACATCACCGGAGTCAGGAGGAGCATGCTACAGAGATAGACCTCCTCACCACACAGCTAGCTCACATAACTGTCGAGAGCGACCAGGCTCGTCAGAGGGAGCAGGAGACGGCGCAGCAGCTTAGTGATCAGCAGGGGATGACGACTTTCTTGTCCACGATCAAGGCTGAGACTGAGGAGTCACTTCGAGGTGTGTGCCTTGAGGGCATACATGCGATAGAGCAGAACAGGCTTCTCAGGCTTCAGGTGGGAGACTTGGAGCTACAGCTTCACCATCTCCAAGACTACAATGATCGCCTGCATGAGGAGATCCATCGCCGTGAGAACGAGAGGAACCTCATCTTTCCCCAGGAGGACCTGGATCCTCACCCTTCCTCTAGTGGTTCTTCGGATATCTCGAGCGATGACGATGACGATGATGATGGTGCGGTTAGAGAGTAGGCTAGTTGTTGTTTAGAGCTTGGTGATCTTTTATCACATGTCCCTCGCGTTTAGTCTTTTGTGGTTATCATGAGATGTTGTTCGGTTATGTTGTGAACCTTTGTGCGCATGGCGCAAGACCTTTAAAAAAATGTCCCGTATGTATGGGCACTCATGGATGTTATGTTGGCTTTTGCATGATATGTGATGAGCACTTTTATTATGTGATGTTGCGATGTGGATTGAAATTTATTATGCCTCTGTAATTGTTTGGCAACTTCGTTCCGAATAATTTCCATTGGCATGGTTTATTGTTCTCTACTCTGATGGTAACGTCGCCTAATGATCATTGCTATCGGTATATGCAGATGACGATGACCCGCAGTGGGGCTGGCGGTAGCGGTGGTAACGATGATAACAGAGAGAACCGCAATCCACCACCTCCTCCACCAGCCACACCCGAGCAACTCTTCGCCCAATTTCTGGGGAGCCAGCGCAATATCGAAACACTCATGCGAGAGAATTTGGTGCATGACAATCATCGCCCGGAGCCAAATCAGTACAACTCTTTCAAGGATTTTCTGGATACAAAGCCACCAATCTTCAAGGAAGCCACTAAACCTCTGGAAGCAGAAGAATGGCTGCACACTATGGAGCAGAAATTTCGGCTACTCAGGCTCACAGAGGAGCTCAAGGCAGAATATGCTGCACATCAGCTGCAAGGACCGGCCGGAATCTGGTGGGGGCATCACCGCACCACTTACCCTGCCCGAACGCCAATCACTTGGGGGCTGGTTTCGCAAGCTGTTTGGGGGCATTATATTCCGCCGGGCTTAATTCAGATGAAGGTGGCAGAGTTTATGAGCTTGACACAGGGGACCCGATCTGTTACCGAGTATCATCATGTGTTCAATTCTTTGTCCCAGTACGCTCCGGACTTTGTGGACACTGACGCTAAAAAGATAGCTAGTTTCAAGAGAGGGCTGAATACCAAGATGGGAAAATCAGTGGGTACTTCGTCTCGTACCATCTTCAATGATTTCATCAGTGACTGCTTGATCCAAGAGAATCATAACAACAAGCATGCAGCGGGCAAGGCTCAGAAGAGGACGTTGGAATCTGGACCTTTCCAGCCGAGGGGGTCACCGGCTCAGTGTTTCCAATACCGACCACCAGCGCTTGGAGCTCGTTTCAGGCCGTCTTAGAAGAAAGGTCAGCAACAAGTTCAACGGAGTCAACGGCCATACAAGATAGCAGCAAATCAAACCCGAGGGGGTCAAGGCAGTTCAGCTGGAAGCAAGTCTCTAGTTCATGGGCCGTGCTACAACTGCAACCAAGAAGGACATTTTGCGAGATATTGCCCACATCCAAAGAAGCAGCAGACCAGCTACCCCGCACGTCTGCATAACATGACTGCCGAAGAAGCTCGTGCAGGAGAACCCGTGACTGCTGGTATGTGTCCCGTTAACCATCATCCCGCATTTGTTTTGTTTGATACTGGATCATCGCATTCTTTCATGAGCAAGGCATTTGCACAAAAGCATAACCAAGAAATGTCTGAAATGGACTATGGGTTTCGCGTGAGCTCCGTTGGGAGTAGCGTGTTGTCTAGACAGATGGTTTGTAATGCAACCATCGATATTGGAGGGCATAAATTTGGAGCTAATTTAGTGGTTTTGCCTGGATTAAGTATGGATGTAGTCTTAGGTATGAGTTGGATGACCATGTGGAACGCGGTGTTAGACACTGCGAACAGAACTCTTACCTTGTCTGATAGTCGGACAGGTAACAAACTTCGCGTATCTCTTCTCCGAGGTGCCGATTTTGTTGACCTATCTTGCACTCTTGCTATAGAGGACCTCTCCAAAATTCCAGTTGTCAGAGATTTCCCTGATGTTTTTCTGGATGAGTTACCTGGGTTACCACCCAAGAGAGCCGTGGAATTTGTAATTGAGTTATTACCAGGGACTGCGCCGATCTCTAGAAGACCGTATCGTATGCCACCCAATGAACTAGCAAAACTCAAGACCCAAATCAAGGAACTCTTAGAAAAGGGGTTCATTCAACCTAGTATATCGGAATGGGGTTGCCCAGCTTTGTTCGTCAAAAAGAAAGATAAGTCACTACTCATGTGTGTGGATTATCGGTCGCTCAATGTCGTGACGGTAAAGAACAAGTATCCGTTACCACGGATAGATATTCTCTTTGACCAGTTATCTCGAGCCAAGGTGTTTTCCAAGATTGACTTGAGGTCAGGTTACCATCAAATCAGAATCAGGCCACAGGATATTCCAAAGACCGCTTTTTCGACCAGATATGGATTGTACGAGTATCTTGTCATGTCCTTTGGGTTGACAAATGCCCCAGCATACTTTATGAGTTTGATGAACTCCGTGTTCATGCCTGAACTGGATAAGTTTGTAGTAGTATTCATTGATGATATATTAATCTATTCAGAGATTGTAGAAGAGCATGCAGAACATTTGCGGATCGTTTTGACCAGACTTAGAGAGCACCAGCTATATGCTAAGTTTAGTAAGTGTGAGTTTTGAATGCGGAAGGTACATTTCCTTGGTCATATTTTATCTGAAGAGGGAATCTCAGTTGATCCTAGTAAAGTACAAGAAGTAATGGATTGGAAGGCTCCTACATCAGTGGGTGAGATCAGGAGTTTCTTAGGCTTAGCAGGATATTATCGCCGATTTATTCCGGATTTCTCCAAGATTGCCAAACCTATGACCAGTTTGTTACAAAAGAACCAAAAGTTTGAATGGACAGAGGAGTGCGAAACTGCTTTCCGTGCCTTACGAAAGCTGTTGACCACTGCTCCTGTCTTAGCTCAACCAGACATTGAGAAACCCTTTGATGTCTTTTGTGATGCATCGAAAGTTGGCTTAGGTTGTGTTCTTATGCAAGAAGGTAGAGTAATTGCTTATGCGTCTCGGCAATTAAGAAAGCATGAAGTGAACTATCCTACACATGATCTGGAATTAGCAGCAGTTGTACACGCTCTAAAAATATGGAGGCATTATTTACTTGGTAATGTCTGTAATATGTACATGGATCACAAAAGTCTCAAGTATATTTTCACTCAGCCAGAGTTGAACATGAGGCAGAGAAGATGGCTTGAATTGATTAAGGATTATAATCTACAGATTCACTACCATCCCGGTAAGGCGAACGTGGTAGCCGATGCTTTGAGTCGGAAGTCACATTGTAATGCTATGAAGTTGCTACCAGAAGATGAATTCAGTCTTATGCATCCTGCAGTACTACATGACATAGAGTTACGCAGTACGTTGGTCGATCAGATCTTAGAGAAATAGAAAACCGATAAGGGTATCTATCATATCAAGGAAAGGATAAAGGCTGCGACTGAACCAGTTGAGCATTTTTGAGTTGATAACAATGGAGTTCTATGGTTTGACCAGCGCCTAGTGGTACCTAAGGATAGGGAACTCAGAAACCAAATCATGAATGAAGCACATTTGTCTAGGTTGTCTATTCATCCTGGAAGTGCTAAAATGTATCAAGAATTGCGTCCAAGATTTTGGTGGACCAAGATGAAGAAGGAAATCGCTACTTATGTGGCTAGATGTGACACTTGTTGCCGAGTAAAGGCCGTTCACTTGAAACCAGCCGGAATGCTTCAGCCATTAGCTATACCTGAATGGAAGTGGGAAGGAGTGAGCATGGATTTCATCACCGGTTTGCCTACCACCCAGAAGGGAAATGATTCGATTTGGGTAATCGTGGATCGTCTTACCAAAACAGCCCATTTCATACCAGTCAAGACCAGCTATAAGGCACCAGATTATGCGGAGATTTACTTGAGTCAGATTGTTCGACTCCATGGGGTACCAAAGATCATAGTCTCAGATCGAGGACCACAATTCACTGCACCGTTTTGGGAAAAGCTGCAAAAAGAATTAGGCATGGATTTGATCCGAAGCTCGGCCTATCATCCGCAAATGTCAGGACAGACTGAAAGAGTAAACCAAGTGTTAGAAGATATGCTAAGAGCCTGTGTAATATCAGCAAAAGGTTCTTGGGAGAAATGGCTGCCATTGGCAGAGTTTGCTTACAACAACAGTTATCAAGAGAGTATTCGGATGGCGCCTTTTGAAGCTCTATACGGTAGAAGGTGTAGAACACCGATAAGTTGGGTTGAACCAGGGGAACGTCGATACTATGGAATTGATTTCATCAAAGAAGCAGAAGAACAAGTTAGAACCATTCAGCAACATATTGCAGCTGCACAGTCTCGACAAAAGAGTTATGCCGATAAACGTAGAAGGCCATTGGAGTTCAACGTCGGAGACTATGTCTATTTGAAAGTTTCGCCTATGAAAGGTGTTAAGCGCTTTGGAGATAAAAGAAAGTTAGCACCAAGATTTGTGGGACCCTATAGAATCATGGAAAAGAGGGGAGAAGTAGCTTATCAGCTGCAGTTGCCAAAGCATTTGAAAGCTATTTTTCCTGTATTCCATGTGTCGCAACTGAAGAAATGTCTCTGAATTCCTGAAGAAGTGCAACCTGCGAATACCAAGTTGCAATCAGATCTCACTTATTCAGTAAAGCCATGCCGAGTGCTTGACGAAAAGCAGAGAGCAACCCGTGGAAGAATCGTGAAGCAATACAAAGTATCTTGGAGTGAGCAAGATGATCATGATGCTACATGGGAGACGGGTAACTACCTAAAGGAGGTGTATCCACACTTTTACAAAAAATGGTTAGTAACTGAAAATCTCGGGACGAGATTCCTTTAAGGAGGGGAGGGCTGTAACACCCTAGGTGTTAAGCAACCCTAAATTGCATAACTTGACATAGCATGAGCATAGCATCTCATCATTTCATGTGCACTTGTGTGTTTTATGTTTAAGTCCTTGTTTAGCATCTAGTATAGCTATGTTTTGCTTTCTGTTTGTCACCTAGTGCCTTAAACCAAAGTTGTAGGTGTTTGTGAAAGGAACAACTTTGCTTAGAAGCACTTTTTCAGAAAAGGTCTTTTAAATGTTATTTCTTGCATTAGAAAAATGGATTAGGAGTAAAATTCTTTTTCTAAGCAGAATTTGGACTTGAGCCTTAAAGATGATTTGTTCCTTGCAAAATTTTAAGCAACTTTGCTTTTAGGACCTTTTCCTAATTCAGCTTAGCTTGGGAGTTGTGGAGCAGTTTAGAATTAAACAAAAACCTCATTAGTTTAAACACTACCGGACCACCTGTCATCCCCCTCCTTTCTCCTCCCCGCGCGCGCCGTCGCCCGTACGCCGGCAAAAACCGCCCCGCCACCGCGAGACCGCCTCGCTGCTGCTCAAACCGCCACCCGCTGTCGCCCGTGGTTTGCGCCGGGCCGACAGCATCTCCCTGTTCCCCTCTGTCCAACCACTGCGTGGCCGCCGATGCCTGACGCCGCCGCGCCGGTCGGAGCGCCGCCCCGATGGGAAGTGGCCAGGTGCAATGCACCGAGCCCTCCACCTCTTTTGCCTCCTCTCCGCTTTGCGCTTGCAAGCCGGAAACCCACTCACTCGCTCTCTCTATCTCTCTCTCGCTCGCCTTTCGCCACTCCATCTTCTCCAGAGCTCAGCGCCGCCGCCGCCCGCCGAACTCCAGCGAGCGATTGCTCGCTCCACACCGCACCGCCGTTCGATTCCTTTTGCCAACACGTCCGCCCTAACCTCCTCCTTCACCAGCACGGGTTGGTTTCCCCTCTCCTCCTCTCTAGCCGGCGGAACACCGAGCGCCATCCTCGGGTTCTCGCCATGGCCGCCGCCATGACCATCACGTGGTCCGCCTATCTCCGGCCAAACCATCCCCAACCAAGCCTTGTTCTCACCTCTCCTTCCTCCATAGTTGCCTAGGGTTAGTTGAAGACCCTTCTCTCGCCTTGTTTCGACCGGAACAGGGCCATGCCATGGCCATGTCCGCCACGGACCGCCGCCGTGAGTGGCGCCGGGCAATGCCGAAGCCGGCAAAGCTCGTTAGCAGCCTCGGTAGATAGCTTATGGCTTGCTTGAGCTAATGCTCGCGTCGCCGAGCCTCGGAATAGCCAGGCGAGGCCTCGACGCCGAGTTGCCGCGCTGCCGCTCCGCTATTGTCGCCGTCGAGCTTGCTCCGGTGAGCCTCTAGCGTGAAGACCTAGCCGACCATGTCCGCCTCGTGAAGGCGAGTCTAGTGGTAGGGTTGGTGTCGCCAGAAACCTCGCCACCGGCAAGCTAGCGCCGGTCAGCGCCGGCGGGAGCACAGTGCCACTGTCGTGTGGGTCCGTTGACCAATGACGCGTGGGGTCACTTGGTTAGTGGGGCCCGCTGGCAGTGAGAAAAGGGGGAAAGCAGAGAAGTCTGGGTACGCAAGCGCTCGGGATAGCCGGGTGCACCTAGCGTTTTGCCCTGTGTCTGCTGGTGTATGAAGTGGGGTACCTGTAGCAGTTTAGGTCGGGTTTTCTTTTAAAAGCAGTTTTGCAGAATGTGTGTTAAGGCTTCAAAAATTCATTCAAGGCTCATTTTAAGTCCAAATGCTGCGAAACAAATTTTGGTGTGTCAAGAATGAGTAGGGTTACCTGGGAAAAATGTTAAAAGCATTTTTGGTGATACTTTTATATGCAGTTTAAAGTGATTTAAGAAATTGCTGTTAACTTAGAAAATGCATAACTAATTCTGTGTAGCTCAGAAAAATGTGATTCCAATTTTGTTGAGTTTGTGTAGATGAGTAGTTTCTAGGAAAAATATAATCTGAAGATGCTCTGTGAAATATTTTGGCAGTAGCATTTAAATTAGTTCAATGCTGTTTTCTTGTATAATTCGTTGTAATTAAAATATATGGAATACGAACCTGATAGATTTTGTGGTCTGCTTTTATGCTAAGAAATTCAAGGGAAAAATATGAAATCTGTTGTTTGATACTTTCTGATAGGATGTGTAGTTCAAAGCACCTTTTCATCATGTTATTTGTCTTTTTCATAGAGGACAGTGCTTAAATCCAAATGACTTGAAAATTTAGCAGTGAGTTGTTTTGCATGTTGTCAACCCTAAATATTTTTTGTAGATTTTTCTGAAATGGTTTAGGGTAGGTTGCTGTTATAAGCATGTTTAGATAGGATTATTAAAGCAAGTAAGTAGATGAAAAGAATTTAATTAAATAGGTAATGCTGTGATGTTTATGTGTCTTAATTGGGTAATTAGAAAAGTTAAAAGGTTGTTAGATGTTGGGATCTTTTATAGTCATTAAGATGATGTTGACTACCTTGTTGAAGAAAATAAAGTAGATGACATGTGCTTATCTCCCGAAGTGTTGTTAGCTCTATGCATCCTGTATGCATTCTTGTGCATTCATCCTATTCATACATATCATGCATCATACAGGATCGGCAGAGGAAACCCAGAATCCACCGCAACTGGAAGAGCCGAGTCAGGAGGAGAGTCAGCCCGAGGAGACCGAAGGCACCGACGCCGAGGAACTGCCCGAGTGCCGTGATCACCGCCCGTCAGACTTCGAGAAAGGCAAGCCCCGGAGCATTCTAACTCCTACGGTTTGCAAATGGTTTACGATTAACCTGATAATGACTGTTGCATTAAGTTATAGGAGTTGAATGATACCGTTGATGCATTACTTACTTATGCTTGTCCACCTGCAATTATTATCTTGATATCCCTGTTACGTCTAGGCTCGATTATATGCTTAGCCCTGCTTAGACCGGTAAAAGTCGGGTGATTTCCTGTCTCCCGCATTTAGGTGGATACTGATCATGACTAGCCTGGTGCTACCATGGAGATAACTGAGTGATAATTAATTTGAGACAGAGACGGGATGTAAGGGCAGCAGGACATGGGTTCTGTGTGCCAATAGCCTCCCGTCTGTGTCGCATAGGACCCGTTCGGGAATGTCCCTTCAGTCAAATTGAACGTGTCAATCACTTAACGGAGTAGGTCTGAGTACCTCCCGTGAAGCCGAGTAAGGTTATTCGAGCCGGTGATGGAGATGTTGACGCCTAACACCCAGGGCCTCAGCTGTACCGTGGGCAACTATTCTGAGCAACCTGGCATGGTCCGAGGGCAGGCAGGGCCTGATCGACCTGGCATGACCGTCGGCAGCTATAGCTTGAGTGACGTGGCCCTGAGATAACCCCCGGTGTAGAAGGGCCCATGGCCTTCCCGTGAATCGTGTTCTCGAATCTCCTAAGTGGCAGCCGACGGCTACCGAGCGCAGGTGTGATCGGGCGAGTGTGAGACATTTTATCCCCAGCTGGGTAGGAATCGATTATAATCGCCATCGCTCCTGGACAGTGAGTAATTGACTGTAGATCATCACCCGTAGAACTTATGGAACTAAAGATGGTTATAATGTTAAACCTGAAAGGCTATTGATGAGATAGTCACTTTTGCTTGAATACTTAGTCAAGTGCTTGTTCTAGATCAGGAGCAAACCTAGTAAGGTAGAATTAAGTACTAAAAGTGACCGCCATCACCCTAAGTTAAGTTTTCTTACAAAAAGCTTTCATGCTAAGAGGGTATGTACAGCCAACCCCACATATAGCCTACATGATCCTTGGTGTCTCATTATTTTTGGTTTATGGCGGGTAAGTCTAGCTGAGTACCTTCTTGTACTCAGGGTTTTGTTCCCTTGTTGTTGCAGATGGCCAAAGCTTCTTTGGCTACTGTGAGAACTGCCTGTACCTAGTTACAGGAGATGACTAGACCAAGGGCATGGTCGCTACTTATCTTATCTGATGCTTTTGTGGACCTGATCAGTCTGTTGGCACTTGTTGGTAGTTCTTAGCTTCACTAAAGATAGAGCGAGGCAACTATCCCCGGTAACGGCCCAGGAATGCTTGTTGGCACTTGCTAACGTTGTTACTAGGAGTAGACTATGGAGTCTATCCCTGGCAATGGCGTCAGAAATGCTTGAAGCAAGACCGATCACTATACCTAAAGGAGTGGAGCTAAAGCAGCTATCTACTAATGCCAAGCGGGGTTGTCAATCCCGACACTAGTAGGAGCTAGCTAGAGAGAATGCAATCTACCAGGAGGAGATTCTGCAAGCGCACAGAACTATCGTAGTAGCACTTCGCCTGGGAGTACCAGGTGTTGATTTATTTGATCCCAAGGGAAGGCTAGGGTGGTGTATGAGTTGAGTCAAGGAGGGGATGAGAGTTGAAGAAAAGAGAAAAGGGAAAAGGGGAGGAGAGAGGAGATGATAGGCTAGAAAGAATATATGGGTGGATAGGTAAGGATGAAGTGGATGGCTAAGGTAAGGTGGATGGATAGGTAGATAAATGGATTAGGATAAATAAGATAACTAACTACTAACTACTAACTACTCCTAGATAACTACAAAGCAAGATAACTACGAAGCAAGATAGTTTCAAAGCAAGGCAGGCAAAAGACAATAAAGTAACTAAGTTGAGTATAGTTTTATTCCTATCTTGTCAAGTATCGAGGCGTACTAGCCTTTACCACTTACTTAGGTTGAACGCTAGCACAACGAGCCTTACTGTTAAATTGGGCCAACTACGTGGTGGAATTCAAGGCGCACAGGGCTGTCACCACCTGCTTGCTACCACAGCGATCCGGGGGTCCAGCCATATCTGAAGGTAAGTCTATAACTAAGCACCACGCTTAATTATATTCTAACTATCTCTACCCTAGCTTTGAATAGAGACACCCTTGCGGACGTCAGAGCAAACACTTGACTCAATAAGATAAACACTAAACTAACTAAGCAACCTATTGGCAAAGATCAATCACTAAGCACACTAGAGATTAACTACTATGGCTACGTGAATTGAACTGTAGGATAGCTAGGTCACACTCAAGGTACTTGATAAAGTAATACTGAAAGTAATACTGAAAGTAATGCTTAAAGTAATACTGAGATAAAGATAAATGTACCTGAGATACAAGAGAGCAAACCAGACCAAAGACGCCGGGAAATCAACCGACCTCCGATGCCAGTCGCTCGCACCCACTTCTCTCTTAGCAAGCTCTACGCTAATACTGCCAAGGACTTAGGCTAAGCTGTGCTAAACTAAGAGCCGCGCTGTAGCGAGGGCACTAGAGCTATACTCTCTCTACTAGCTAACCTACTTGCCAAAGCTCTCTAAGCTTCTAACCTAACTCTCACTTGCTTCTCTTGCTTTGCTTCTCTTGGAAGTGTGGGATATGAAGGTGTGTGGTACAAATGAAGAGGTGCCTCCAGGGGGGTATTTATAGCCCAAATGAGTGAGGGGGGTTCTTATAGTGGGCAGCCAACTGACCTAGGGTTAGGTCAGGTGGCGGGCGCCACCCCCTACTGGCGGCCGCCAGTCCCCTGGCCGTTGGATGAACCGCCCCTGCTTCAACGGCATCCAGGTGGTTGTCCATGGCGGTTTGGAGGTCGGTTGCATGTCCTAGCAACCGACATTCAGCGTTGATCCACGCCTCTCCTCCCTGAGCCGTCTGATGCCACTGACCTAGTGACCAAGGGCCAAGATTTGGCCTTGGGGAGGTCACACGGATCGGTGACGTGGCAGGGGGTGACACTTGGGCCAACCCAAGCGGCGGGCGCCACCTAGGGGTGGCGGGCGCCACCCCCCTTAGGCCCATTTGGGCCCTGCTGAGTGGGCTTGGCCTCTGGTGGGTCCATATGTCCAAATTTGGTTCAAATCCTGCATTCAAATAAAATTCTATGGACATGTGGAATTTGGTTAGTTTGAAACCTATTTGACTACATTTCATGCCTTTTTGGTGGACTTTAGGGTCAAATGTTGATGGTAAAACAGGTGTTTAAGGACCGTCAACAAGCTCCCCCAAGCTAACCTGTTGCTCGTCCTCGAGCAACAATGCGGTTTAAGCATTGAGCATGAAATGGATAGCAACTTAAGATGTCTGCAAGTGCATATTGTATAGTGAGAAATAACTTAGCATATATCATTAATTATAGCAATGTGGGGCTTATAGCTTTTCACTTCAAACATGCAAGAGTGAAATAAAGCAGTAGATAGGAAACTTTTATCTTGCTTAGGTTTGACTAGGATTCTGTCTGGAGGTTTTTCAAGGTTTTCAAAAGATAACAACTTGCTTAAGTCCTCCAAGATTCACTCAATCACTCAATGGTGTTTAAATCCTCACTTAGGCCAAAATGTAGCCTCTCCTATTTCTAAAGAATGATATGTGGAGTTATAGGTAGTCTAAGAACCATGAGCAAATTGCCTGATGTTTATTGCTAAGCTAGACACTCAGATCATAAGGAGTAGCAAATCATAAAAATTGATCAAGATGTGCATGTGTGGTTATGTGAAAGTGTATAGAGAGATATCCCATAATCCTTCCTAGTTAATTTCTGGGGTCTAGAGCTAATGATTATTCTCTCTCTTTTTTTTGGATACATAGTGAGTAGACAAAAGATGTGTCCTCACATTTTCTTAGGACATAGTCCTCTCTTGAGCTACTTTGCTCACTTTTTCTTTTTTTTTCTTTTTTTTCACAGGACATAGTCCTTTCTGGAGCTACTTTGCTCATTTTTCTCTTTCTCTCTCTTTTAGCTTTAGATTTCCCAGACATCTATATGAAAGGATTTTTGAAATGAGTAGGGAAAGGGAGAGAAATGCTTATTCCCAGTGTAGGAATAGCATAAGGCTAGCAATGGGATGGTTAGCAGGGTATTGCATATCCCCGGTGTAGAGAATAAGCAATTTATTTGGTGGTTGCAAACCTCCAAAGTGGAGAGTAGGCAATTTATGGTGGGTGTGCATGAATCTTGATTCAAAAGATATGATAAGCTTCTCTACTAAGATCTATGAGGTCTAACAAAGCTCAACTCAAACAAAGCTCTTTGTGGTTTTGACTGATGACTAACAAATATTTGGTTGGTGGTGGGATGGGATAAAATCTAGGATGAACTTTTAGCAAGGTTTTCATAATTTTTTAAAAGAAATCCTCCAGATTAGGTCCTAATTTCACCTTAACAAGTTTAAAGAATTACTGCATTTCTTACTAACTTTATTCACTAAGCATGATTTCAGTGTAAGCATGTGCAACCCACAAAAGCTACAACTTAGATAAGAACAGTTATTCAAACCATAACAATAGCATTTGCATGACATATTTCAAATCTTATTCAGGTTTCAACTTGTTTAAGCAGATTTTATCAATTTTATTCATGGAGTGGTTATTTAGGCAAGCATGTGACATTCAAAAGATATAGAATTTAAGAACTGAATGTAAAGTGTAGGCTTGAGACATACCTTATCGAAGCGGGAGTCTCCCCCAAGCTGGCTTCTTGCTTGGTGAAAGATCTTCTTCGTCTCAGTCGGAGCTCTTGTTCTCATTTTATTAAAAGGGAAACTATCTAATGTTGTGAAAAGGGAAACTATCCTATTTTGATATTTTATTGTTCTAACTAAGTTAACATATACCTATGCATAAAACTAATGATAACTAATTTTTTTTAGCTTAATGCATGACATATGTTATTTATTCGAAGAAGGGAAATTTGAAGGGAAATTAAAAGTAAAACCATACCTTAGGTCCATGGAGTTTCATCCTTATCGGGTGGATCTTCTTCCTTGGGCACTTCTTCTCTTAGTACTCCATCGGGTTCTTCTTCTTTTGGCACCTCTCCCTTGTTATGTGAATCACACAACTCTCGAGGTGGTTCTTTCTTTCTGTTCCACCTTGTTCTTGGGCGCCTCTTCTTGGTACGAACAGGTTTTGCTAGCTGCATGTTAGCGGCATATGCGGGACCACGGGAGAAGGAGAATATTTCCTTCCTCCCTCCTAATGTCATATGAATGTTACCACTTCCCACATATATGCAAGCATTAATAGTATTCAAGAAGGGTCTACCTAAGATTAGAGGCACATCTTTCCTATTTCCCATATCTAGTATTATGAAATCAGCAGGAACATAGGAGCCTCTCATATGAACAGGTAAATCATTAACTATTCCTTCTACATAGCAAGTGGATCGATCAGCTAGCACAACATAGGCAGATGTGGATGACATGGGTGGAAAGAACGAGTTTTCATATAAATCTTTAGATAAAATGTTCACACTCGATCCTAAATCACACATGGCATTTTTAAAGACTTAACCAAAGATTGAGCATCTAATTATGGGACTACCAGGATCACCCTTTTTAACAGTCATGGTTTGATCTTCATAATAGTTAAAATATTTTATTTCAACCATATTAGCAGTTTCCATGTCAGGTTTAGCAGGAATTTTGCCAGATTCAAAAGATGGTATGATAGCAGCAATTTGAGCTAATTGGGTTTCTAACATCTTATTAAAGCTAAGTTGATTTTTCAGAGCAGATGAGAAATCTTCCAATATAGCATTTATATTCTCAAGGGCTTTATCATTCGACATTAATTTCTTATTCAAAAATTCAGTAGTTCTACCTTGAGAGTAGACTAGATTCTTTAAGAACGAGAAATCATCAGAATTCTGAAAATTAGAGCGGGGGAATGAATTGTTACCTTGAGAATTGGAGTGCTGATTCCATCCTTGATTCTGTTGACGGAAACCGTTACTGTTGTTGATGAAGTTCAAATCTTCATGTAGCTCGGGGCAGTGGCTCCCAGAATGTCCGGTTTCTCCACAGACTTCACAAGTCATGTATGATTCCAGAGATTGGACACTCTCCTGTTGGTTCATCTTCTCACAGCTGTCCAGCTTCTTTGCCAGCAGGTCCATCTTGGCCACGATCATATCGGCCTCCTTAAGGGAATGTATACCTCGCTTACGGGGCTGTAGTCTTTCGTCATTCCATCCTTGGATTGACACCATCTTCTCTATGAGAGCCTTAGCATCTGCAACATTCAGAGAAAAGAATGCACCGCCGGCGGCGGCATCCAAATGGCTTCTAGAGAGAGGGGTTAGGCCATGGTAGAAGTTCTGGATCAATAGCCAGTCCTTCATACCATGGTGCGGACAAGCAGCGACATACTCTTGCAACCTCTCCCAAGCCTCGGGAATAGATTCCTCGGCTTGTTGCGTAAAGCTGGAGATTTTGTTGCGAAGAGCGTTCGTCTTGCCCATCAGAAAGAATTTGGCGAGAAAAGCATTGGAACACTTGTCCCATGTGTCTACAGCGTTGCGATCGGTATAGAACCATTGCTTCGCTTTTCCTAGCAAAGAGAAAGGAAAGAGACGAAGACGGATGGCTTCTTGGGTTATCCCCTTAATGGTGAAGGTGCCGCAAATCTCCAAGAATTGTTGGAGGTGAGCATTGGCATCCTCATGAGCCTTGCCACAGAACGGGCTAGCTTGGACCATCGCGATCAGAGCCGGTTTCAACTCAAAATTGAGGTTGGCATTGATCACGTCTGGTCCCGTCGCTACATTAGCGGCAGAAGGAGCAGAAAACTCACGAATGGCTTTGTTGGCCATCGTGAAGATGGAACAAGATAAGAAAGAAAGAAGTTGAAGAAGATGAAGGAAAAAGATAAGAAGAGTTAAGGAAAGAAAGAATGGGGTAAGATGGGATTCGCCAAGCGGAAGCTTAAGCGAAGATAAATTTGACACGGACTCAACCGATACACCGATTGCCCTCCCCGGCAACGGCGCCAGAAATGCTTGTTGGTAGTTCTTAGCTTCACTAAAGATAGAGCTAGGCAACTATCCCCGGTAACGGCCCAGGAATGCTTGTTGGCACTTGCTAACGTTGTTACTAGGAGTAGACTATGGAGTCTATCCATGGCAACGGCGTCAGAAATGCTTGAAGCAAGACCGGTCACTATACCTAAAGGAGTGGAGCTAAAGCAGCTATCTACTAATGCCAAGCGGGGTTGTCAATCCCGACACTAGTAGGAGCTAGCTAGAGAGAATGCAATCACCAGGAGGAGATTCTGCAAGCGCACAGAACTATCGTAGTAGCACTTCGCCTGGGAGTACCAGGTGTCGATTTATTTGATCCAAAGGGAAGGCTAGGGTGGTGTATGAGTTGAGTCAAGGAGGGGATGAGAGTCGAAGAAAAGAGAAAAGGGAAAAGGGGAGGAGAGAGGAGATGAAAGGCTAGAAAGAATATATGGGTGGATAGGTAAGGATGAAGTGGATGGCTAAGGTAAGGTGGATGGATAGGTAGATAAATGGATTAGGATAACTAAGGATAACTAAGATAACTAACTACTAACTACTAACTACTCCTAGATAACTACAAAGCAAGATAACTACGAAGCAAGATAGTTTCGAAGCAAGGCAGGCAAAAGACAATAAAGTAACTAAGTTGAGTATAGTTTTATTCCTATCTTGTCAAGTATCGAGGCGTACTAGCCTTTACCACTTACTTAGGTTGAACGCTAGCACAACGAGCCTTACTGTTAAACTGGGCCAACTACGTGGTGGAATTCAAGGCGCACAGGGCTGTCACCACCTGCTTGCTACCACAGCTATCCGGGGGTCCAGCCGTATCTGAAGGTAAGTCTATAACTAAGCACCACGCTTAATTATATTCTAACTATCTCTACCCTAGCTTTGAATAGAGACACCCTTGCGGACGTCAGAGCAAACACTTGACTTAATAAGGTAAACACTAAACTAACTAAGCAACCTATTGGCAAAGATCAATCACTAAGCACACTAGAGATTAACTACTATGGCTAAGTGAATTGAACTGTAGGATAGCTAGGTCACACTCAAGGTAATTGATAAAGTAATACTAAAAGTAATACTGAAAGTAATGCTTCAAGTAATACTGAGATAAAGATAAATGTACTTGAGATACAAGAGAGCAAACCAGACCAGAGACGCCGGGAAATCAACCGACCTCTGATACCAGTCGCTCGCACCCGCTTCTCTCTTAGCCAACTCTACGCTAATACTGCCAAGGACTTAGGCTAGGTTGTGCTAAACTAAGAGCCGCACTGTAGCGAGGGCAATAGAGTTATACTCTCTCTACTAGCTAACCTACTTGCCAAAGCTCTCTAAGCTTCAAACCTAACTCTCACTTGCTTCTCTTGCTTTGCTTCTCTTGGAAGTGTGGGATATGAAGGTGTGTGGTACAAATGAAGAGGTGCCTCCAGGGGGGTATTTATAGCCCAAATGAGGGACGGGGGTTCTTATAGTGGGCAGCCAACCGACCTAGGGTTAGGTCAGGTGGCGGGCGCCACCCCCTACTGGCGGCCGCCAGTCCCCTGGCCGTTGAATGAACCGCCTCTGCTTCAACGGCATCCAGGTGGTTGTCCAAGGCGGTTTGGAGGTCGGTTGCATGTCCTAGCAACCGACATTCAGCCTTGATCCACGCCTCTCCTCCCTGAGCCATCCGATGCCACTGACCTAGTGACCAAGGGCCAAGATTTGGCCTTGGGGACGTCACACGGATCGGTGACGTGGCAGGGGGTGACACTTGGGCCAACCCAAGTGGCGGGCGCCACTTAGAGGTGGCGGGCGCCACCTAGGGGTGGCGGGCGCCACCCCCCTTAGGCCCATTTGGGCCCTGCTGAGTGGGCTTGGCCTCTGGTGGGTCCATATGTCCAAATTTGGTTCAAATCCTGCATTCAAATAAAATTCTATGGACATGTGGAATTTGATTAGTTTGAAACCTATTTGACTACATTTCATGCCTTTTTGGTGGACTTTAGGGTCAAATGTTGATGGTAAAACAGGTGTTTAAGGACCGTCAACAGCACTGTATTAAGAACATTCCGAACTTATGTTTAAAACTATGTTGCTTCCGCTACTGTTCAAACTATGGTTTGTAATATTATTTCGTACTCCGATGTATTTCGAACTATGTGCAACTGTGATGTAACTTGTGGGCATGTCGCTGAACTAGTACGATCTTGGCTGAATGTTGAAATGATTTGAAATCCTTCGAGATTTCTGGACTACCGGGTTTGTACGAGCTTAAGTACTTGATGATTTCTGCGATAAGCGGAGGTCTCGGTACTTAATCTGGTGCAAATTGGTTGGTTCTGTTACAGGTCTCGGTACAAGCTAGTTAGACCACCGCTTTGTGCTTGCTCTAGGTGCTAGGCCTAGTATTTAGTGAGGTTTAAACACCACTTATCTACCGGTGTTTGTGTGCACCGTTATTGTACTCAGAGGGGCTTGTAGTCTTGTGAGACCAAACCAACCGCGTTTGTGGTGTGGCCGCCACCGTGTAACAAAGGGAACATGGCCCGCGGCGGTTCGGCCAGAAACTTGATAGTGAAGACGGCGGGGAGCATCCGGGAGAAGCTTTGCCACGAGTGGCTTAACCGGAGACCCACTTGCGTGTGGGGAAGGCCCGGGGCTATCCACGAAGTTACCTAACCGGGAGCTTGGCCCTTGCGAGGGATTCCTTGCGAGGGGCTCCAACAAGGACTAGGGGGAAGCTTGCACGCT
Organism: Coix lacryma-jobi var. lacryma-jobi; assembly: GCA_009763385.1. Taxonomy (NCBI): domain Eukaryota; kingdom Viridiplantae; phylum Streptophyta; class Magnoliopsida; order Poales; family Poaceae; genus Coix; species Coix lacryma-jobi. Next base: position 118,589,568 of record CM019829.1, read on the forward strand.
TCTCGATACCTCGATAAAAATACCGAAGTCGTCGATGGGAGTTTGCATCTCTACCACAGTCTTCCGCATTTACTTGCTACCTTTGTTGTGTGCTTTACCTTTCCTAGCTTAGTTGATAGGCTAGTTGATAGGTTTGGATCATAGGTTGCAAAACTCTTTTGCGGTAGAGATAGCAACACACCTAGCAAAACGCTAGTTGCACTCTAGATAGTTCACTTTCTTGCATAGGTTTTGACTAGGTGGAAATTAGAGGCCATACTTTAGAGTAACAGTTTTTAGTTGCCTATTTCATCCCCCTCTTAGGCGTCACGGTCCTTTCAATTGGTATCAGAGCCGATTGGCTCATTTATGGAATCTTGGCTTCACCGCCTTCGAGCCGACGCCCCTAAGAGTGGTTGGGATGGATACCTCTAGGCCTCCGCACTTTGACGGCACTAACTTCCCCTACTATAGTGCTAGAATGGCTTGTTACCTAGAAGCGGTTGATCTAGGTGTTTGGAGAGTCACCCGCGATGGGATGAGACCCCCTAAGAATCCCATCAAGTTAATCGCGGGTGATGAAAAAGAAATTCATCTCAATGCTAGAGCTAAAAATTGCTTGTTTGAATCTCTTAGCTTGGATGTCTTTAACCATGTTTTTACTTTACGAACATCTCATGAAATTTGTTTAAAGCTACATGAGCTCCATGATGGTACAAGTAATGTACGTGAGCTAAAACATCACCTAACAAAAACAAGCTATGATTCCTTTAAAATGAATGATAATGAGCTTGTTCGTGATATGTATGCTCGTTTGAATCAAATTATCAATGAGCTCAATTCTATAGGAATTACAAAGCTAGGTGATGCGGATATTGTGAGGAAGATCATCTCCGTGCTTCCAAAGAACAAATATGCAACTATCATCACCATCCTCCACAAGATGGAGGACTTGAGCACCATGACCTCGGCCATTGTCATTGGCAAATTGGTGGCATTTGAGATGTCAGGCAAGATGGGTCAAGAAGAAGCCGCTTCATCAAGCAAAGGCATCACTCTCACATGTGATGAGCACAAAAAGATGAAGGGCAAAAAGCAAGTCGAGACAAGGTCAAGCTCCCCAAGTGAAGAAGAAGAAGAGGATGGAGATGAAGAATCAAGTGATGATGATCAAGCCTCCACCTCATCCGACTCCTCCTTAGATGAAGAAGAAACAATCAAGCTTATGAAAGGAGTGAAGAGGATGATCCGTAAGCTCAATGGCAAGGGTGTGCCCATCACAATTGAAGATTGCCTCTTCACCAATCAAAGAAGAAAGCAAAGGAAAAATGGATGCTATAGATGTGGCAAGAAAGGGCACTTTGTGGAAGATTGTCCAAAGCAAAAGCCCACACCCAAGGACAAGAAAAAGAAGGGATGCAAGGCCAAAGCCCTCACCACCGTCAATACATGGGATGATTCATCAAGTGATGATGAAGCCCAACACAAGAGGCGCGGTCACAAGCACTCATCATCAAGCTCCTCACGTGTGTGCCTTATGGCACGAGGTAACACAAGCTCTATCTCTAGTGATAGGATAGTGATGATGAGCTACCTTCTTACAATGAACTTGTGCAAGATAATCTCAAATATGCTAAAGCTTCTAAACTATAATTGTAGAAAATTCTTCATCTCAAATATATGCTAAAGCTCTATCTCTTGTGAAAATTAATGCTTTAAAAGAAAAAATAGATAATTCACAACAAGCTTGCAATACTATGCTTGAGCAATATGAAACTTTTCAAACTTAAATGTTGAGCTATCTAATAAAATTGAGAAACTTGAGGCTAGTATAAGCACAAGTGATAGCACAAGTAGTGATGAGCAACTTGTTAAGAAAAATGAAAAACTAAAAGCAAAGTTAGCTAGCACACAAAATGCTTACAAAAGTTTGCTTGCTAAAATGGAAATAATGTGCAAACATTGTGATGAGCTAACTAACAAAGTTGCTAATCTTGAAACCATCAAAGCAAACCCCGCCGAGGCACCTAAAATTGAAAAATCAATCTTTGATATGCCTAAAAAGGATGCCTCCACTTCTTGCATTGATTTACTTGATTTAGACTCACCCATGTGCAAACAAGCTTGTGTTGAAAATGTAATTGTAGAAACATGTACACAAGAAGTTGCAATGGAGAATGAGCTACTAAGGAAAGAAGTGGCTCGCCTCATCAAGGACTTGACGCAAGCAAAAGGCAAGACAAAGCAAACCCGAACTCATCAAGATAACACCATCAAGGGAGTGGAGAAGCTTGATGAGGAGCAAACCGTGGTTTGTTATGTGTGCCACAAGGAAGGCCACAAGTCCTATGGTTGCAAGGTGAAGCATGGGGGAGAGAAAAACAAGAAGCAAACAAGCAAGCTCTCCAACACCTACACCAACAAGGTGAACAAGAGGGCCTCCACACCTTATCTTTTGAAGAAGAAGAAGAAGAAGAAGAAGAATGACAAGGTGGTGGCCATCAAAGCAAACAAGCAAGCCAACAATGGGGCCAAACGTATTTGGGTGCCTAAGGACGTTATCTCAACCATGAAGAGCACCAAAAAGGTTTGGGTCCCCAAAGGGAAGTGAGTAGTCAAGTGGACTACGAGGAATTTGGAGACTTGACAAAGTTTTGGGTGCATTTCATGGGGTGCATCACATTGGATCATGTCGTTGCCAAGTATGTTAGTGGCTACTATGGACCCAAATTCCCCTACCCGTGTGAGGTAACTAGATTTAAATTCTTGCAATTTCTTTTAGTATCTAGTTCCTTCCATTGCCTAGGTTTGCATTTGCATTTTTAAATTCTTTGTCATGCATACACTAGGCTTCTCATATGGTAGTTTTGCTCGATATCATGTCTTATCTTTGGAGCAAACCTACATGGTTTAATTTGCTTAGGAGCACGACACATAACTTCTTTTACTTTGTATTTATCTTATATGTACCATAGTCCAAATAGTAGATAAACTACCTCGATTACCATTGTTGACACTAGTTATCTATCATAATTAAAGGATAAATAAATATGAAAAGGGTATGAATTCAATCATCAACAAAGAATTAGGGTTTCAATTGACAATATTCCACGAGTTTTGGTGAAATGTGATTCTGCAGGGACTAAACCAGGAAATCAACACAGATAGCTTCCCCTAGAAGGAAACCAACGGAAGATAACCAAACCGACGCATCAGGAATATTCTAGAAGAATCTAGAGGACACTAGAAGACACCAGGAGGCCGGGCACCCCGGGACACGGCCAGGTGGGACCGACCGGTCCCACCACCAGACCGACCGGTCGGCCCCTGGGCCCGCTGGACTCCGCCTTCTGGAACCTTCCTCCACCGCCTATGAGGATGCATCTCAGCCGTACCTAAGGTCGGTTTGATCCAACGGCCACGGTTCCTCGCCCAGGGCTATATAAGCAGCCCCAGACCCCCCTCTCCAGAGAGAAGAATCAGATTAGGGTTTGATCATCATTCATCATCAGATCAGGCTACCACCAGAGAAGGAGATCAATCAATAGCTCTAGAACTACATCCACCTAGAATAGTTAGATAGAATAGGATTAGAGGAGGCAAGCTTCGCTTGGATTCCGGATCTAGTCACGAGAAGGCTCGGTAAACCCAAGATCTTCTCTCTTGTATTAACATTATGGATCTATTTCATAATTGCTCTTCTAGTTCATCTTTGTTCATCATTGTTTATGTTCTAGTTCATCGTCTAGGTCTAGTTCATCGTCTAGTTCATCTTCTAGATCATAATCCAGTTCTAGTTCATGTTCTAGTTCATACTTTAGTTCTTCTCATTGACCTAATTCACCTTATTGTTCATCTTTATGTTCTAGATAGCAATACAATTGATATGACTAAGACATCAACCATTATATTCTTAATTATATTGCTTATAGTCTGCTTTGATTATATATTTGGCATAGATAGTTCATCATTATGTTTATACTCATGTTCATATAGCGCTCATCTTAATGATCATTGGGTGGGTGATAGATGTTGTGTAGGCGTGGTGTCTATACACTATTTATCTATGAATGTGTCCTATGTTCCGGATAGAGAGGTAGATTGCGGGTGTGATATTCTTGTTGAGTCCTTTGTATTCCACCTCCCGAATATAGTGTTCAGTATGACTCAGTTAACTCATGGTTTAGGGGTTACTTTGTTTGGCACCTTTACTATGCAGTTGCTTCTTGATTATAAATATGATATGACCTAGCCAATGATTGCCAAATATGTTGCACTAATCAATGTATGCTATGACTTGTAATTAGAATAACTTAGGAATGTTTCTATTTAATACCTGTTCTAATCATCACTTGCTAGGTGCTACTGTTCTAAGATTATCTTTAATTGATCTGCTCTCTGTTACCATTTATCATTATCATTTATCATTACTTCTACTATTTGATCCTTGTTTAGAGTAATAAGTGTGTTATCAGTCTTTATCATAAGTGTGTGCCACATTAATTGCTGTTAAGTCCTCATTAATATAACACCATCATACATTGAATTGATTAGTCTCTAGGCTAAATATAAATAACGATACTTGAGACTAGCTTGGGTGAAATGCTTCTACAACCGGTGTATTTATGTGTGCGCTTGCGGGTAAATATTTATCTTTAAATCTAGTGCCCTGATATTTTTACATTGCTAGCTTCATGTTGGGGATGACAACTTGACGTTAAGTGAAGTTAGTAGTGTCCCGTACACTTCTTAGTGCCTTCACTAGATTATTATTTATGTGGTTTATTCTTAGTAGCGATGTTAAGAAATGTCAAAAGCATTTCTGGCGCCGTTGCAGGGGATAAATTAAAACTCTATTCTTAGGGTGATTCCATTAAGGAGTGTCAACAACCATCTTCAATTGGTGTCACATTTAGTGATGTCAATTTGCAAAATGATAGTTTGACCTTATAAGTCAATGTGCATGTCTCCTACAAGTATTTCAAACTTCTGTGCACCCTTTTAGGGGGAGTTTATTCTACAATTTGGAAGCTTTGAGACTAACACTACTTTCAAGTTTATCATGTGTGTAGTAGTCTCATTGCAAGGAAAATAGAGTCCCCGGAGACAAGCATCGTATGTAGCAATAATTCATTTGGTATCTACATGTGGTATTCCTAATCGATTTCATTTTGATACCTTTATATGCCTTCTCCGTGCATTATATAGGTTAAACTCCTTTGTGCATTAATTTGCCGGTTATGTATATGCTTTGCCTTACACCATATGTATGCATACATTTAGGGGGAGCTTAGTTTATATAATGTGAGAGTCAAGTTGCATGATCAATTCCACTCCACATAAAAAGGATCACAAAGTTTGACCCTCCCTTGTGCTACTAATGTCTTCCTCTTTGGTGTTTGATTCCAAAGGGTGAGAATTTGAAGGACCAAAAGCAAGCCCAAATTAAAACAAACAAAATAACCAAAATAAAAAATTCAAAATCCTTCTATGGTTACTTATGGGATGGTCTGAGAAAGGGAGGAAGTGGATTATGGACTTAGGTGGAGGCTTAAATCCATTATGCCACAAAGGGACTCTATGACTAACCCTTTAGAACAAGTTGATATTGGGGATGGTTTTATACCTAGGCTGACATTTGTAAACCAAAACTTAGAAGCTGATTATAAACTTGAGTTAATCACGCTTTCGAAAGAGTATGTTGATTATTTTGCATGGAATTATACGAAGATGCCTAGATTGAGCCGAGAGCTTGTTGAACATCGGCTCCCCATTAAACCTGGGTTCAGACCCTTCAAACAACGTCCTCACCGTTTTAACTCTACAATATACGACTGGATTAAAGAAGAGATTAATCGGTTGTTGCAAGCGGGATTTATTCAACCATGCAGGTATGCAGAGTGGGTCTCTAATATTGTGCCTGTTGAGAAGGACACTGGGAAGATCAGTGTTGATGGTCCTTAAACACTTGTTTTACCATCAACATTTTACCCAAAAATTCAACAAAAAGCATGAAAAGTAGTCAAATAGGTTTCAAACCAACCAAATTCCACATGTCCATAGATTTTTATTTGAATGCAGGATTTGGACCAAATTTGGAGAATGGACCCACCAGGGGCCGAGCCCACTCACCAGGGCCCATTCGGGCCCAAGTGGGGTGGCGCCCGCCACCAAGGAGAGGCCCAAACTCTCCCCTGCCACGTCACTAATCCGTGTGACCACCCCAGGGCCAAATCTTAGCCCTTGGTCACTAGGTCGGTGGCATCGGAGGGCTAAGAAGAGATGTCACGTGGATCATGACCTAATTGCCCATGTGACGGTTATTTGGACATGCAACCGACCTTGGAACCGCCTTGGAGGAGTCCCTGGAGACCGTAGGATCAATGACGGTGCATCCAAGGGCCAGGGGGGTGGCGACCGCCACCTAGGGCTGGCGCCCGCCACTAGGATTTGCCCTAGGTCGGTTGGCTGCCCCCTATAAGTACCCCCCTCACTCACTTGGGCTATAAATACCCCCTTGGAGGCGTCACTTCACTTCAAGCAAGGAAAGGAAGGAAGAGAAAGCAAGGCTAATAGCTTAGGATATAGCCAAGCTTAGGCAAGTAGGTAGCTAGTAGAGCAAGGCATCCTTGCCTCATTGCCCTCGCGGAAGCGCTGCTCAAGGCTTAGCTCAAGAGTAGAAGCGTGCGAGTAATCGGTCCTGGAGTTGGGAAGAGTCTTCCTTCATCTCCAGTTCAGGTTTTGCTCTTGTAACTCAAGCACTTTACTATATTCTAGTTCATCATTTCAAGTATTACTTTATTCTACTTACCAGTATTGAGTAGTATACTTGATTGATTGCTTGAGTACCAAGCTATCCTACATTTCAATTCACTTAGCCATAGTAGTTAATCTCTAGTGTGCTTAGTGTTTGATCTTTGCCAATAGGTTGCTTAGTTAGTTTAGTGTTTATCTTATTAAGTCAAGTATTTGCTCTGACGTCCACAAGGGTGTCTCTATTCTAGGCCAAGATAGAAATAGTTAGAATATAATTAGGCGTGGTGCTTAGTTATAGACTTACCTTCAGATACGGCTATACCCCCGGATAGCTGTGGTAGCAAACAGGTGGTGACAGCCCTGTGCGCCTTGAGTTGCACCATGTTGTTGGTCTAGTTTAACAGTAAGGCTCGTTGTGATAGCGTTCAACCTAAGTCAGTGGTAAAGGCTAGTACGCCTCGGTACTTGACAAGATAGGAATAAAACTATACTTAACTTGGTTGCTTATTTGGCATTTGCCTATCTTGCTTCGTAGTTATCTAGGAGTAGTTATTAATTAATAGTTAGTTATATTAGTTATCCTTAGTTATCTTTTCCCCCTATCTACCTATCCATCCACCTTACCTTAACCATTCATTTCATCCTTACCTATCCACTCATAAATTCTTTCTAGCCTTTCATCTCCTCTCTTCTCTTCTCTCCTTTTTCCTTTTCTTATTCTTCGACTCTCATCCCCTCCTTGACTCGACTCATACACCACCCTAGCCTTCCTTTGGGATCAAATAAATCGACACCTGGTACTCCCAGGCGAAGTGCTACTACGATAGTTCTGTGCGCTTGCAGAATCTCCTCTAGGTAGATTGCAATCTCTCTAGCTAGCTCCTACTAGTGTCGGGATTGACAACCCCATTTGACATTAGTAGATAGCTGCTTTAGCTTCACTCCTTTAGGTATAGTGACTGGACTTGCTACAAGCATTTCTGGCGCCGTTGCTAGGGATAGATTCCGTAGTCTAATCCTAGTAACGACGTTAGCAAGTGTCAACAAGCATTTCTGGGCCGTTACCGGGGATAGTTGCCTAGCTCTATCTTTAGTGAAGTTAAGAACTACCAACAAGCATTTCTGGCGCCGTTGCCGGGGAAGGCAATCGGTGTATCCTTTGAGTCCTTGTCGAATTTATCTTCGCTTAAGCTTCCGCTTAGCGAATCCCATCTTTCCCCATTCTTTCTTTCCTTAGTCCTTCTTATCTTTTCCCTTCATCTTCTTCAACTTCATTCTTTCTTATCTCGTTCTACCTTCACGATGGCCAACAAGACCATTCGTGAGTTTTCTGCTCCTTCTATCGCCAATATAGCGACAGGACCAGCCGTGATCGATGCCAACCTCAATTTTGAGTTGAAACCGGCTCTGATCACGATGGTCCAAGCTAGCCCGTTCTATGGCAAAGCTCATGAGGATGTCAATGCTCACCTCCAACAATTTTTGGAGATTTGTGGCACCTTCACCATTAAGGGGATAACCCAAGAAGCCATCCATCTTTGTCTCTTTCCCTTTTCTCTCCTAGGAAAAGCGAAGCAATGGTTCTATACCAATCGCAACGCTATAGACACATGGGACAAGTGTTCCAATGCTTTTCTCGCTAAATTCTTTCCGATGGGCAAGACGAACGCTCTTCGCAACAAAATCTCCAGCTTTACGCAACAAGCCGAGGAATCTATTCCCGAGGCTTGGGAGAGAACGCAAGAGTACGTCACGGCTTGTCCACACCATGGTATGGAGGACTGGCTGTTGATCCAGAACTTCTACCATGGCCTAACCCCACTCTCTAGAAGCCATTTGGATGCCGCCGCCGGCGGTGCATTCTTTTCTCTGAATGTTGCAGATGCTAAGGCTCTCATAGAGAAGATGGTGTCGAACCAAGGATGGAATGACGAGAGACTGCAGCCCCGTAAGCGAGGTATGGATTCCCTTAAGGAGGCCGACATGATCATGGCCAAGATGGACCTGCTGGCCAAGAAGCTGGACAGCTGTGAGAAGATGAACTTGTGAAGTCTGTGGAGAAACCGGACATTCTGGGAACCACTGCCCCGAGTTACATGAAGATTTGAACTTCATCATCATCAACAACAACAACAACGGTTTCCGTCAACAAAATCAAGGATGGAATCAACACTCCAACTCTCAAGGTAATAATTCATTCCCTCGCTCTAATTTCCAAAGTACTGATAATTTCTCGTTCTTAAAGAATCTAGTCTACTCTCAAGGTAGAACTACTGAATTTTTGAATAAGAAATTAATGTCAAATGATAAAATGCTTGAGAACATAAATGCTAAATTGGAAGATTTCTCATCTGCTCTGAAAAATCAACTTAGCTTTAATAATATGTTAGAAAGCCAATTAGCTCAACTTGCTGCGATCATACCATCTTTTGAAACTGGCAAAATTCTGGCTAAACCTAACATGGAAACTGCAAATATGGTTGAAATAAAATATTTTAACTATTATGAAGATCAAACCATGACTGTTAAAAAGGGTGATCCTGGTAGTCCCATAATTAGATGCTCAATCTTTGGTGAAGTCTTTAAAAATGCCATGTGTGATTTAGGATCGAGTGTGAACATTTTATCTAAGGATTTCTATGAAAACTCGTTCTTTCCACCCATGTCATCCACATCTGCCTATGTCGTGCTAGCTGATCAATCAACATGCTATGTAGAAGGAATAGTCACTGATTTACCTGTTCATATTTGAGGTTCATATGTTCCTGCTGATTTCATAATACTAGATATGGGAAATAGGAAAGATGTGCCTCTAATCTTAGGTAGACCTTTCTTGAACACTGTTGATGCCTGCATATATGTGGGGAGTGGTAAAATGCAAATGACATTAGGAGGGAGGAAGGAAATATTCTCCTTTTCCCATGGTCCTGCATATGCCGCTAACATGCAGGAAGCAAAACCCGTTCATACCAAGAAGAGGCACCTAAGAACAAGGTGGAACAGAAAGAAAGAACCACCTTCTCCTGAGTTGTGTAATTCACGTAACAAAGGAGAGGTGCCAAAAGAAGAAGAACCCGATGAAGTACTTAAAGAAGAAGCACCCAAGGAAGAAGATCCACCCAATAAGGATGAAATTCCATGGATCTAAGGTATGGATTTACTTTTAAATTTCCCTTCAAATTTCCCTTTTTCAAATAAATAACATATATCATGCATGTAACTAAAAAAATCAGTTATCATTAGTTATATGCATAAGTATATGTTAACTTAGCTAGAATAATAAAATATCATAATAGGATAGTTTCCCCTTTTCACAACATTAGATAGTTTCCTTTTTAATAAAATAAGAACAAGAGCTCCGACCGAGAAAGATGAAGACCCTTCACCAAGCAAGAAGCCAGCTTGGGGGAGATCCTCGCGCCAATAAGGTATGTTTCAACCTTACTCTTTATGTTCGGTTCTTAAATTCTATATCTTTTGAAATTTTTTGAAAGTTATATACTTGCCTAAGTAATTATCCCATGAGTAAAAATGATAAAATCTGCTTAAAAATGTTGGAACCTGAATAAAAAATAAAATATGTCATGCAAATGCTATTGTTATAGTTAGAATAACTAGTTTTATCTAAGTTGTAGCTTTTGTGGGTTGCACATGTTTTAACTAAAATCATGCTTAGTGAATAAAGATAGTTAGAAATGGAGTAATTCTTTAAACTTGCTAAGGTGAAATTAGGACCTAATCTGGAGGATTTCTTTTAAAAATCATGAAAACCTTGCTAAAAGTTCCTCCTGGATTTTATCCCATCCCACCACTAGCCCAATATTTGTTAGTCAAAACCACAAAGAGCTTTGTTTGTGTTGAGCTTTGTTAGACCTCATAGATCTTAGTAGAGAAGCTTATCATTTCTTTTGATCAAGATACACACACCCACCATAAATTGCTTACTCTCCACTTTGGAAGTTTGCAACCCCCAAATAAATTGCTCATTCTCTACACTGGAGATATGCAATACCTTGCCAAACGTTCCATTGCTAGCCTTATGCTATTCCTACACTGGGAATAAGCATTTCTCTCTCTTCCCCCTTTTCATTTCTAAAATCCTTTCCTATGGACAATCTGGGGAAATCTAGAGCTAAAAAAGAGAGATATGAAAAAAAAGAGCAAAGTAGCTCAAGAGAGGACTATGTCCTAAGAAAATGTGAGGACACATTTTTGTCTACTCACTATGTATCGAGTAAAAAAAAGAGAGTTATCATTAGCTCTAGACCCCAGAAATCAACTAGAAAGGATTATGAAATATCTCTCTATACACTTCCACATAACCACACATGCACATCTTGATCAATTTTTATGATTTGCTGCTCCTTATGATCTGAGTGTCTAGCTCAGCAATAAACATTATGCAATTTGCTCATGATTCTTAGCCTACCTATAACTCCACATATCATTCTTTAAAAATAGGAGAGGCTACATTTTGGCCTAAGTGAGGATTTAAACACCATTGAGTGAATCTTGGAGGACTTAAGAAAGTTTTTATCTTTTGAAAACCTTAAAAAACCTCCAGACAGAATCCTAGTCAAACCTAAGCAAGATAAAAGTTTTCTATCTACTGCTTTATTTCACTCTTGCATGTTTGAAGTGAAAAGTTAAAAGCCCCACATTTCTATGATTAATGATATACACTAAGTTATTTCTCACTATACAATATGCACTTGTATACATCTTAAGTTGCTATCTATTTCATGCTCAATGCTTAAACCGCATTGTTGCTCGAGGACGAGCAACAGGTTAGCTTGGGGGAGCTTGTTGATGGTCCTTAAACACTTGTTTTACCATCAACATTTTACCCAAAAATTCAACAAAAAGGCATGAAAAGTAGTCAAATAGGTTTCAAACTAACCAAATTCCACATGTCCATAGATTTTTATTTGAATGCAGGATTTGGACAAATTTGGAGAATGGACCCATCAGGGGCCGAGCCCACTCACCAGGGCCCATTTGGGCCCTAGTGGGGTGACGTCCGCCACCCCTAGGTGGCGCCCGCCACCATGGAGAGGCCCAAACTCTCCCCTGTCACGTCACTGATATGTGTGACCACCCCAGGGCCAAATCTTAGCCCTTGGTTACTAAGTCCGTGGCATCGGAGGGCTAAGAATAGATGTCAGGTGGATCATGACCTAATTGCCCATGTGACGGTTATTTGGACATGCAACCGACCTTGGAACCGCCTTGGAGGAGTCCCTGGAGACCGTAGGATCAATGACGGTGCATCCAAGGGCCAGGGGGGTGGCGGCCGCCACCTAGGGCTGGCGCCCGCCACTAGGATTTGCCCTAGGTCGGTTGGCTGCCCCCTATAAGTACCCCCCTCACTCACTTGGGCTATAAATACCCCCTTGGAGGCGTCACTTCACTTCAAGCAAGGAAAGGAAGGAAGAGAAAGCAAGGCTAATAGCTTAGGATATAGCCAAGCTTAGGCAAGTAGGTAGCTAGTAGAGCAAGGCATCCTTGCCTCATTGCCCTCGCGGAAGCGCTGCTCAAGGCTTAGCTCAAGAGTAGAAGCGTGCGAGTAATCGGTCCTAGAGTTGGGAAGAGTCTTCCTTCATCTCCAGTTCAGGTTTTGCTCTTGTAACTCAAGCACTTTACTATATTCTAGTTCATCATTTCAAGTATTACTTTATTCTACTTACCAGTATTGAGTAGTATACTTGATTGATTGCTTGAGTACCAAGCTATCCTACATTTCAATTCACTTAGCCATAGTAGTTAATCTCTAGTGTGCTTAGTGTTTGATCTTTGCCAATAGGTTGCTTAGTTAGTTTAGTGTTTATCTTATTAAGTCAAGTATTTGCTCTGACGTCCACAAGGGTGTCTCTATTCTAGGCCAAGATAGAAATAGTTAGAATATAATTAGGCGTTGTGCTTAGTTATAGACTTACCTTCAGATACGGCTAGACCCCCGGATAGCTGTGGTAGCAAACAGGTGGTGACAGCCCTGTGCGCCTTGAGTTGCACCATGTTGTTGGTCTAGTTTAACAGTAAGGCTCGTTGTGATAGCGTTCAACCTAAGTCAGTGGTAAAGGCTAGTACGCCTCGGTACTTGACAAGATAGGAATAAAACTATACTTAACTTGGTTGCTTATTTGGCATTTGCCTATCTTGCTTCGTAGTTATCTAGGAGTAGTTATTAATTAATAGTTAGTTATATTAGTTATCCTTAGTTATCTTTTCCCCCTATCTACCTATCCATCCACCTTACCTTAACCATTCATTTCATCCTTACCTATCCACTCATAAATTCTTTCTAGCCTTTCATCTCCTCTCTTCTCTTCTCTCCTTTTTCCTTTTCTTATTCTTCGACTCTCATCCCCTCCTTGACTCGACTCATACACCACCCTAGCCTTCCTTTGGGATCAAATAAATCGACACCTGGTACTCCCAGGCGAAGTGCTACTACGATAGTTCTGTGCGCTTGCAGAATCTCCTCTAGGTAGATTGCAATCTCTCTAGCTAGCTCCTACTAGTGTCGGGATTGACAACCCCATTTGACATTAGTAGATAGCTGCTTTAGCTTCACTCCTTTAGGTATAGTGACTGGACTTGCTACAAGCATTTCTGGCGCCGTTGCCAGGGATAGATTCCATAGTCTAATCCTAGTAACGACATTAGCAAGTGTCAACAAGCATTTCTGGGCCGTTACCGGGGATAGTTGCCTAGCTCTATCTTTAGTGAAGTTATTAACTACCAACAATCAGGGTTTGTATTGACTTTAGAGACTTAAATAGAGCTACTCCCAAAGGTGAATATCCTATGCCAATAGCCGATATGCTTATTAATGATGCCTCGGGACACCAGGTTGTTAGTTTTCTTGATGGCAACGCTGGTTATAATCAGATATTTATGGCCGAAGAAGATATGTTTAAAACGGCTTTCATTTTTCCTGGGTTCATTGGTCTCTTTGAGTGGGTTGTGATGACATTTGGATTGAAGAATGCAGGCGCTACCTATCAACGCGCTATGAATTTGATCTTTCATGATTTAATTGGTGTGATCATGGAAGTATATATTGATGATATTGTGATCAAATCGGCTGCTCATGTGTCTCATTTAGCCGATTTGCGCCTTGTGTTTGAGAGGATGCACCGCTATGGGTTGAAGATGAACCCACTGAAGTGTGCTTTTGGTGTGTCGGCTGGAAAGTTTTTAGGATTTATTATTCATGACAAGGGCATAGAAATTGATCCTAAGAGGATAGAGAAAATTAAGAAAGTTCAGGCGCCTACATGCAAAAAGGACATGTAAAAGTTTTTAGGAAAGGTGAACTATTTAAGGAGATTTATTACGAACCTGTCCGAGAAGATTATTCCTTTTACCCCTATACTGAAGCTGAAGGACGAATCTGAATTCACTTGGGGGACAGAGAAACAAGAGGCATTCGAGAAGATAAGGGAATATTTGTCATCTCCAATGATTCTTCATGCACCTAGAAGAGAAGTTCCTTTCAAATTATATATTGCTGCCGAAGAGAAGGTTATCGAGGCAGTTTTTGCGGATACATGGGTGTATGCCGAGTCTCGAGTGATGAGTGATTGTCAACTGGGATAATGCGCATGTTCTTTGGCTTGTGTTGTGCAGGTGTCGAGCACGGATACAGTGATCAAAGGCAAGGTGAAGGTCAAGTAGAGACGTGCCGTGCCGATGGACCGGGAGTGGCGAAGGGCGGACGTGAGGCTTGGACTGAGGGACCGGTGGCCCGAGGATCAGCTGTGGTGGCTGACAGCCTGGGACAGTGACGAGCGAAGACTTGCGGGCACAGTGTTGCTTGGGTCGAGGACCTGGGGACATGTGTCGGTGGATGGGGTGCACGGGCTGTGCATCCTTTCTACGGCTCGGTTTGGTGGTTGAGCCACAGAAAAACCACCGAGTGGACGGTTTCCAGGTTTGGGCCTCAAAACCTGGGCGCTGATGGTTTCCGAGTTTGGGCCACAAATCTCGGGCTCATGTCGGTTTCCAGGTTTGGGCCTCAAAACCTGGGTGCTGCGGGTTTCTGAGTTTGGGCCACAAAACTCAGGCGATGGACGGCTGGTTTCCCGGTTTGGGCCTCAAAACGGGGGTTGGTCGTGAAGGCTGGTTTCCCGGTTTGGGCCTCAAAACCGGGGGCGAAGTCCAGGAAAAGGACGAGCGGAGCGGTGGCGGCACGTGGCGGCCATCGGTGAGGTTGCATCGAGGCAACACTACCAGTTGTGCGGGCGTGGCCGTCGGATCACCAGCATCTTCGAGTTGGTCCAGAATAACCCTAGGGTTTAGCTGGTTCGCTCTGTAATTAGAGAGGGGTAGAGTAGGAATTAGAATTAGGATAAGTAGAGGGAGACACCCTCCTCCCATTCGATCTCAGCCAATTTGCTCTTTGCCTTCTAGGTTTTCCTGCTCTCCCAATCCCCTGCTGTAGCAACTGAGATCCGCAGAGAACCATACCTCTGTGTACTGGAAATTTTGAGGAAGTGAGACCGTAATCTCACTATTGTAGCGTGTGGTAGCCACACGGTTGCAAATTCATGGTTGTGATTCGCGTTTTGTTCTTGTTCTTCGCGGATTGCTTTTCTCCACGATTTTCCCGTCGATCGATCTCTTTGTTCATTGCGTCTTTTGCGATTCTGTTTGAACAGAGATGTTCTAGATCGTGAGGCACTTCTTTTCCCCGAAGGAATTCTCCTCTAACCTCACGAGCTAGTAGATCGATTGATTTTCGTTTCGGGTCAAGTTTTTCTCCATTCCCCCGAACTTCTTTGATTCATCGATTTGGAGATAGGTTCGAGCCATGATCTCTTAGAGATAGCTCACTATCCTCCTTGTGACTCCTCTCACCAAGTTTGATCCCTAGAGGATTCGTTTTGGGTGAGATCAAGTCGAATCGGTGGACGAACAGCGGGTTACGGGGTGACCGGACGCTATCGTCGGGGTGACCGGACGCTGGGAGTCAGAGTCCGGTCGTGGAATGTGTTCGCTGTGATTTTGCACCAACTTGACCGGACGCTCAGTTGGTTAAACGACCGGACTCGACACTCGTATTGTTCATCCATTTTGACCTGTGTGACCGGACGCATAGTTCCTGATTGGACGCTCCTCTGCATTGAGTCCGGTCAGGAACAGAGAGGTTCCAGATTGGTTTTTCCCTGACCGGACGCGTCCGGTGCCCTCTGACCGGACGCTGGTCAGAGTCCGGTCGAAGCAGATTTGCGTGTTTTCGTCCGCGGTTCGTTCGTTCGTTGTCGGATTTTGTTTCCGTCTTTTGCATTGGGTTTCTTGGTTTGTATAGTGTCCCGCTGTGCTTCTCGGAGGCATCCACCCTACATCTAGGGTCGTGGACACTTGCAAGCTCTAGGTTTGCTCTTGGGGTTGATTCTTGGGACAAAGGCAACAAGTTTCCGAAAGGAAAATTTGGAGCTCCCATTCACCCCCCCCTCTGGTCGCTTTCTGGTAGCACTTTCGGTCCTTCAATTGGTATCAGAGCGGGTTCAGGATCTTCCACCTTAACCAGTTCCAGATCCACAGAAGGCGACATGGATCGCGGCGTGGGCAAACCGCCGTTTTTCGATGGGACGAACTATGCGTATTGGAAGATACGCATGTCGACCTATATGCCGAGTATTGGTGCTTCCATTTGGGATATTTGCAACTCTGCTTATTACATGGTCTTGGTTGCTCGTGTGACTCAGCATCAGATCGATGAGCACGATGCCAGTAGCCGAGCCCGTAATGCTCTTTTCTCATGTCTGAGCATGAGTGAGTTTGATCGCGTTTCTCACCTCGCTACGGCTCGGGAGATTTGGGCTACCCTCATGCATTTTCATGAGGGAACCTCTCAAGTCAAAACCCGTCTCTACGAGTCGTTCAAGCGAGAGTATGAGAACTTTCGACACATGCCTGGCGAGAGCATAGAAAGTTTATTCGCTCGCTTTCAGGTGATTGTCAACAGGATGAGGGCTAACAAGGAGCTGTTGCCTTTCGACGATCATGAGAGGGCTTTGAAGCTTTTACATACTCTTGATCGGTCGGTGTGGGATTCCAAGGTTCAGGCGATCATCGAATCGCCTAACTATGAGACCCTCACGTGTGACGAGCTCTTCAGTAAGCTCAAGTCCAGTGAGATCGATGCCATGGCGAAGGCTTCTTATGAAAATTCTTCTGGCCCGTCGATGGCTTTGCTTTCTGGCTCTTCTGCTAACACCTCTGGAGGCTTTGCACTTTCCTCTCTTCTTTCTGTCACAGAGGAGCAGTTGGAGTTCATGGGGGATGACGAGCTGGCGTTGCTCGCCAACCGGTTCTCGCGGTTTCACAACAACCGCATGAACCGTCGCCGCGGAGGAGGACGCTCAGGATGCTTTGAGTGCGGCGACCCCAACCACTTCATCGCCAATTGCCCAAAGAAGAACAAGCAGACCTTCGGCAAGGCGGATCATGGGCACAAGTACGACTCCGGCAAACGCAAGGAGAAGTACGTCCCCGCGAAGCACAAGCGGAAGGGCAGCTTCAACAAGGAGTACATCAAGACGAAGTACTTGGAGAAGGCCTAGGCTGAGCAGCGTGCGTTCTTCGCCACGCTCAGGGACGTCGATGACTCGGATGATGACTCCGCTTCTTCAAGCGACGACGAGTCCGAGAAGAAGAAGAGGATCGAGGACAAGCTCAACGGTCTCTGCTTCTTCGCCGACGACGAGGGCTTTTGCACCATGGCCCTCGGCAAAGAGGTCGACGGCGAGCTGGAGGACACTCCTCGGAACGACGACGACGACGACGACACCTCCCAGGTATCTCTGACCCCCGATGAGCTTTCAGCTGAGGTCGAGAAACTTGCTGCCGCTCTCCTTAGTCAAGATAAGCTGCTTAGGCGTGCTGGTAGAGAGCGCAAGGAGTTTAGGCAGAAGTGGGAGGATACGGTGAAGGAGCTTGAGTTTGCCAAGTCCACCATAGTTGTCTCTAAGGAGGTTGAGTGTGACATGTGCACCATGCACATGACTGACCTTCTCACTTTGAGAGGTAAGTATGTTGCGTTGGTAGGAGAAGTGGATGAGCTGAAGGCTAGATCCTTGCTGCTGGGTGCGTGCAAGTCTTGTGCTGGCTTGCAAACCGAGTTGGCAGAGAAGAATTCCAAGATTGTGTCTCTTGAGAAGGCCAGCTCGGGTAGCACTTGTGTGACTAGGTGCGTTCTTTGTGAGGGTTTGGAGATGGAGATTGCGAATGTGAAGCATGACAAGATGCAAACCGAGGAGGAAAACACATACCTTCGGACCATCTTGTCATGGGTGTCGAGTGGTGAGCCGCAGCTTGGGATGATGATCTCCCAGTTCAAGCGTGCTGCTGGAGGTCCCGGTGTAGGCTTTGCTTAGGGTGTTGATGTTTCATCTTTTGGGAAGATTGGAGAGTCGAGTGGTCTGAACCCGTGTGAGAAGCCCAACTCCACCACTACTCCCAAGCTTACCAAGATTCCACCCAGAGAGCCTCTAAAGCCTAACACCAAGGATGGTGTTTTTGTGGAACCTCCGAGAGCTCCACCCAAGAAGCAATCATGGGCTCCAAAGCCAAACCACCTCAAGAACAAACTAGACACCATCCCACCCTTCCAAGAGGAGCTTATGCCACAGAAGGGCAAAGTGATCCACACCCACTACCGTGACTACCAACACCCCCTATGAGAGCGGTGAGGTAACATTGTGAGCACTGTGGGAGAGATGGACACTTGAGTGAGTTTTGCTTTCGGCGCAAGAGAGAGGCGCGTCGTGCAAAGGAGATGAACAACACAGACATGTACCATCCTTTCCATGATGTACATGTGCCGAATGTTCAGAGGCGTGCTGCTAGGCCTAGAGGTCCAAAACCTCAAGTTCCTAGGCCTAGGCCGCAAGGAGGTCGTCCCCGGCGGGAGCCTGCAGTTGTAGGCTATGGACCCCGTGGCGGTGGCTTTGTAGTTGAGCGTTTTTCACCACCGCGTTTTGAGTATCGCGATGGATGCTCCTCCCTTAGCGGACCACGTTTTCCATTACGTGGTGATCGCTCTTCCCGTAGACGTGCTAGGAATGGTTTTTCTGCTAACCGTTCTTTTGAGCAGCCGGCCCAACACTGGTATTCCCCTTACTTCACTAACCCCAGTATTGGACCGTATGCTCACCCTATGTCTTTTTATTGATGTAGTTAAAACGATTGGAGAACGTTTGATTGGTGGATTCCGGGTGTTCGAGGCACATGACCGGAAACGCCAAGTGGTTCTCGAGTCTTAGTCCAGTTTATCACCTTCGGCGACAATAGCAAAGGTAAAGTGTTGTCTCGTGGGTCGGTGCGAGTTAATGAGCACTTTGTGTTGCGCGATGTTGCTCTCGTTTCTAACTTGCATTTTAACCTTCTTTCTGTTTTGCAACTCTTTGATGATGACTATGAGATTCGTTTTAAACCGAATCTTAGTCGTATTTTGGATCCTCAGGGCAATCTTGTGTGTTTGATTTCGCCCTTTGGAAAAGTCTTTCGTGCGAATTTCTCAGAGTCTTTTGGCATTTCTCGTTGTCTTGTGGCTGGACCTTCCTCCTCTGATCTTTGGAAGTGGCATAGGAGACTTGGTCACCTGAGCTTCGACTTGATTGCAAGGCTTAGTTCACTTGGCCTAATCCGAGGATTGCCCAAGTTATCCATGGAGAAGGATCTTGTTTGCCATTCTTGTAGACATGGGAAGATGGTAGCTGCTCCCCACCATCCAGTGACTCAGGTCATGACCAAGTGCCCTGGAGAGCTTTTGCACATGGATCTTGTTGGTCCGGCTCGGGTGAGCTCGGTTGGGGGGAAGTGGTATGTGCTTGTTGTTGTTGACGACTTTTCGAGATATTCGTGGGTCTTCTTTTTAGCTGAGAAGACCGAGACTTTCTCCTTTGCTCGCAATCTGATTTTGCGTCTTCAGAACAAGTTCCCTTTGAACTCGATGCGAGCTATTAGGAGTGATAATGGTTCCGAATTCAAAAATTCAGATTTTGAGAAGTTTTGTAACTCTTTGGGTTTAGAGCATCAGTTTCCTTCCCCTACACACCGCCACAAAATGGTGTTGTAGAGAGGAAGAATCGGACCCTTGTAGAGATGGTCAGGACGATGCTCGATGAGCATAGGACTCCTAGGCGATATTGGGCCGAAGCTATGAGCACTGCATGCTACATCTCCAATCGCATTTTTCTCCGAGCTTTCTTGAAAAAGACTTCTTATGAGTTGCGTTTTGGAAAACTGCCCAAGGTGAGTTATTTTAGAGTCTTTGGTTGCCACTGTTTCATACTTAAGAAAGGCAACCTGGACAAATTTGAGTCTCGCTCTACTGACGGTGTATTTTTGGGTTATTGCACTCATACTCGTGCATTTCGTGTACTTAACCTTGATACTAACTGAGTCATGGAGACATCAGATGTCACCTTCGACGAGACCATGGTTTGTCCTTCTTCTCGTTTTGAGCGTGCAGGTGATCATGAGGTTCGCGAGCCTCTTTTTGATGATGAGGAAGAAGGTGCTGAAGGGATGGACGACCCAGCACCTCCTCCACCTGCTGTGCCACAAAGAGCGGCTACTACTACGACTCACGACCCTGATCCCTCTTCTTCGACTTGGGGGCCATGGGATCCGCCACCTCGAGCGGTACCCTTTGTACCCGAGGAGGCGCCAACTGCTGTTGAGGGGGAGGCTACATCAGTTCGGGAGGCGCCAGGACACATCCAGCGCCAACACCCGCCTCAACAGATGATCGACAGCATCGGCGAACGTGTCACTCGGTCAAGGTCACAACAAATCTCTCTCTTTGCTCATTCTGCATTTGTTGCTGATTTTGAACCCCTAGATGTTGGACACGCTTTATCTGATCCGGATTGGGTCAATACCATGCATGAGGAGTTGGAAAACTTCGAGAGAAATCGGGTTTGGGTTTTGGTTCCTCTTCCTTCTGAGTGTCACCCTATTGGGACAAAATGGGTTTTCAAAAACAAACAAGGAGAGGATGGCCACGTTGTGAGAAACAAGGCCAGACTAGTAGCCCAGGGGTATAGTTAGAAGGAGGGGATAGACTATGAGGAGACTTTTGCTCCTGTAGCTCATTTGGAGGCAATTAGGATACTCTTGGCTTTTGCTGCATCCAAAGGGTTTAAACTTTTTCAAATGGATGTCAAGAGTGTCTTCCTAAACGGCTACATAGAAGAGGAATTGTATGTGAGACAACCCCCCGGTTTCGAAAATCCCAAGTTTCCAAACCATGTTTTTAAACTTCACAAAGCTTTATATGGTTTGAAACAAGCCCCTAGAGCCTGGTATGATAGGTTGAAAACCTTTTTGCTTGCTAAGGGTTTTAAAATGGGATGTGTGGATAAAACGCTTTTTCTCCTCAAGCAAGGCACTGATACTCTCTTGGTCCAGATTTACGTGGATGATATCATTTTCGGTGGTTCTTCTCACGCTTTGGTTGCCAAGTTTGCAGACACTATGAGCAGGGAGTTTGAGATGAGCATGATGGGCGAGTTGACATTTTTCCTCGGGTTGCAAATCAAGCAATACCAAGAGGGGACGTTCGTGCACCAGGGCAAGTACACCAAAGACATCCTGAAGAAGTTCGACATGGGTGAGGCCAAGCCTCTTCCAACACCCATGCCGACCACGGCAGCCCTGGATGCGGATGTGGATGGAGAAGCTGTGGACCAGAAAGAGTACCGGAGTATGATCGGGTCGCTGCTGTACCTGACGGCGACACGCCCGGACATCCAGTTCGCGGTGTGTCTGTGCGCGCGATTTCAGTCGTGGCCACGCACTTCTCACCGTCAGGCGGTCAAGCGCATTATAAGGTACTTATGCTTCACTCCAGAGTTTGGGATTTGGTATTCTGCTTCCTCCACCCTCTCCCTTTGCGGTTATTCTGATGCCGATTTTGCTGGTTGTCGTATTGATCGCAAGTCCACTTCTGGGACTTGTCAGTTTATTGGTTCTTCTCTTGTATCGTGGTCTTCTCGCAAGCAGTCTAGTGTCACCCAGTCTACCATAGAGGCTGAGTATGTTGCTGCCGCTAGCTGCTGTTCCTAGTTGCTTTGGATGATGGCCACTCTGCGTGATTTTGGTCTGAGCTTTTCTCGCGTTCCCTTGCTTTGTGACAGCACGAGTGCTATTAGCGTTGCTAAGAACCCCGTGCTGCACTCTAAGACCAAACACATTGATGTGCGCTTTCATTTTCTGCGAGACCACTATGAGAAGGGTGATATCGACCTTCGCCATGTCGATACTCATCATCAGTTGGCTGATATTTTCACCAAGCCTTTGGACCAATCAACTTTTGCTAGGTTGAGAGGTGAGCTTGGTGTGTGTTTCCCCTTTTAGATGGGGGAAACATTTTGACTCTTGTATCACAAACTGACTCTCTGTTTTTCAATTGGTTTCTTCATGCATCTTTGCATTTCATCTTGCATATTTACATTCAGAGCTTCATGTATATAATCCTTAGAATTTGACTATGCTCTGTTTAGTATTTGCTCCGATGCTTTATGATGATGCTTGTAGCTTATGCTCTTTCTGATCACTGACACATGTTGTGAGCTGAGCTATTTTTTAAATGGTGAAACTGCTTAATGAACATAAAACTTGAAACTGTTCACCATTGAGATATGCAACTAGCATGTGTAGGATGTGTAGAATTCACTCATGCTTTTCATATATGCTAGGTTGCTATGTCTCTAGTTCTAAGTCATTCACTTGCTTGGTATGTTCATATTCTAAAATAAACTTTGAACCAAGTTAAGTGATTTGGAAAGATCGAGACGGGACTGCTTGTCAGCACATCACAGTTTCGAGACTGTTTCTCATTACACTTTGAGTTAAACTTGAGCTGTGTAGTGTATGACCGAAACTGGTGCTTTAAGCTTCTGATTGCTTCTGCATAGGCTTCGCACAGTTGAAAAGTTAGGCGATGACAAGCTTTCAACCTCTCGCAATCATATGCTGAAATTTAAACTTGTGTAATTTCACCGCCGCAACTCCGATAAAATTTGAATACACAAGTCTATGTTTCATTCTATAGCATGATGGTTGAACTGTGCTAGGGGTAGTTCACCTGGTATACATGTTTAGCACTTGTTTGACTTCCTGTCTATACATGTTTGGTGCTATTTTGATGGTGAATACCTTTTTGGCTAAAAACTGCTCACGTTGCTCACATGTTCATATTTCGTATTTGGTGATCAGTTTGAGCCTTTGCTAGCATTATGTGCATATTGTTGAATCATCGGATCAGCATTTTGTCGAGCATCTTCATATTCTATCGATTATATTCCTAAAGCTGCTAACTTGCATATTGACTCATATGCATTTTGGAAGGGGGAGTTATTCTGAAGGGGGAGAAACGAGCTTGTTGGTGCATTTTTGCTTGATGGTGCATTTTCAACTAAGGGGGAGAAAACTATTGACAAATCATGAGTGCCTTCTGTGTTCAACTAAGGGGAAGAAAATATTGATAAATCATGTGCTTTCCGAGTTGAACTAAGGGGGAGATTTCCTTGTTGTGTGCACAAATCGAGGGGGAGTTTGCTCGCTGCTGAGTTTTCGAGCTAGTAACAGTTGGTTCGGAGCATTTTTTTGGTAGCTAGTTGAGCTGAGCCTTTGCCTCTTTCTTGAGGGACTAGCGCCTTTTGCTGTTATGCTTGTTCAGTTGGTATCGAGCTTTCTCGCTAGCGGTGTTGAGCCCGTTCTGCCTCTTCTTGAGGGCTAGCTCTATCTTTGCTTGAATTTCAATTGATTTTTCGATTGGTATCGAGCTTTCCTGCTAGCGGTGTTGAGCCTGTTCTATCTCTTTTTGAGGGCTAGCTTGGCTTTGCTTGGTTGCGTCGAGCCGTTGCCCATGTGTTTGGGAACCAAGTTGTCTTGCTCTTTCCACTTGACCTTCTTCGGCTTTGTTATGCTTTTGGGTCATTTGGTCGAGTTCTCTCTCCTTCTTCTTCCTTCTTTCTCTCTATGTTATGATTTGTGTTGGTAGTTGACAATGCACTCATCAAGGGGGAGATTGCGGATACATGGGTGTATGCCGAGTCTCGAGTGATGAGTGATTGTCAACTGGGATAATGCGCATGTTCTTTGGCTTGTGTTGTGCAGGTGTCGAGCACAGATACAGTGATCAAAGGAAAGGTGAAGGTCAAGTAGAGACGTGCCGTGCCGATGGACCGGGAGTGGCGAAGGGCGGACGTGAGGCTTGGACTGAGGGACCGGTGGCCCGAGGATCAGCTGTGGTGGCGGACAGCCTGGGACAGCGACGAGCGAAGACTTGCGGCCACAGTGTTGCTTGGGTCGAGCACTTGGGGACATGTGTCGGTGGACGGGGTGCACGGGCTGTGCATCCTTTCTACGGCTCGGTTTGGTGGTTGAGCCACAGAAAAACCACCGAGTGGACGGTTTCCAGGTTTGGGCCTCAAAACCTGGGCGCTGATGGTTTCCGAGTTTGGGCCACAAAACTTGGGCTGAGGACGGTTTCCAGGTTTGGGCCTCAAAACCTGGGTGCTGCGTGTTTCTGAGTTTGGGCCACAAAACTCAGGCGATGGACGGCTGGTTTCCCAGTTTGGGCCTCAAAACCGGGGGTTGGTCGTGAAGGCTGGTTTCCAGGTTTGGGCCTCAAAACCGGGGGCGAAGTCCGGGAAAAGGACGAGCGGAGCGGTGGCGGCACGTGGCGGCAATCAGTGAGGTTGCGTCGAGGCAACGCTACCAGTTGTGCGGTCGTGGCCGTCGGATCACCAGCATCTTCGAGTTGGTCCAGAATAACCCTAGGGTTTAGCTGGTTCGCTCTGTAATTAGAGAGGTGTAGAGTAGGAATTAGAATTAGGATAAGTAGAGGGAGACACCCTCCTCCCATTCGATCTCAGCCAATTTGCTCTTTGCCTTCTAGGTTTTCCTACTCTCCCAATCCCCTGCTGTAGCAACTGAGATCCGCAGAGAACCATACCTCTGTGTACTGGAGATTTTGAGGAAGTGAGACCGTAATCTCACTATTGTAGCATGTGGTAGCCACACGGTTGCAAATTCGTGGTTGTGATTCGCGTTTTGTTTTTTGTTCTTCGCGGATTGCTTTTCTCCATGATTTTCCCGTCGACCGATCTCTTTGTTCGTTGCGTCTTTTGCGATTCCGTTTGAATAGAGATGTTCTAGATCGTGAGGCACTTCTTTTCACCGAAGGAATTCTCCTCTAACCTCACGAGCTAGTAGATCGATTGATTTTCGTTTCGGGTCAAGTTTTTCTCCATTCCCCCGAACTTCTTCGATTCATCGATTTGGAGATAGGTTCGAGCCATGATCTCTTAGAGATAGCTCACTATCCTCCTTGTGACTCCTCTCACCAAGTTTGATCCCTAGAGGATTCGTTTTGGGTGAGATCAAGTCGAATCGGTGGACGAACAGCGGGTTACGGGGTGACCGGATGCTATTGTCAGGGTGACCGAACGCTGGGAGTCAGAGTCCGGTCGTTGAATGTGTTCGCTGTGATTTTGCACCGACTTGACCGGACGCTCAGTTGGTTAAACGACCGGACTCGACACTCGTACTGTTCATCCATTTTGACCTGTGTGACCGGACGCATAGTTCTTGATCGGACGCTCCTCTGCAGTGAGTCCGGTCAGGAACAGAGAGGTTCCAGATTGGTTTTTCCCTGACCGGACACGTCCGGTGCCCTCTCACCGGACGCTGGTCAGAGTCCAATCGAAGCAGATTTGCGTGTTTTCGTCCGCGGTTCGTTCGTTCGTTGTTGGATTTTGTTTCCGTCTTTTGCGTTGAGTTTCTAGGTTTGTATAGGGTCCCGCTGTGCTTCTCGGAGGCATCCACCCTACATCTAGGGTCGTGGACACTTGCAAGCTCTAGGTTTGCTCTTGGGGTTGATTCTTGGGACAGAGGCAACAAGTTTCCGAAAGGAAAATTTGGAGCTCCCATTCACCCCCCCCCCTCTGGTCGCTTTCTGGTAGCAATTTCGGTCCTTCAATTTTGACTCAAGAGAACGAGGTAAAGGAGTATGTGATTGCTTATATCGGTCGTTGTCTTCTTGACCCTGAGACAAAGTATGCCCATATTGAAAAATTATGTTTATCACTGTACTATGTTTGTGCTAAATTGAGACATTATTTGCTATCTAGTACATGTGTTGTTGCATGTCAGGCCGATGTGATTAAACATATGTTATATCGGCCAATCCTTAGCGGAAGGATAGGCAAGTGGGCATATGCATTAATTGAATATGACTTGACTTATGAGCCATTGAAAGCATTAAAAGGTCATGTTCTTGCTGATTTTATTGTTGAGCATGGTATTAATTTAGACGATGAGATTAATTACCTTACTCTTACACCATGGAAACTTTATTTCGATGGATTGGCTTGCAAAGAAGGCCAAGATGTTGGTGTGGTCATTATTTCTCCTAATGGCGCTGAATTTGAGATGTCAAGCCGATTAGGTTACTTTTGCACCAATAATCAAGCCGAATATGAAGCTCTTTTATTCAGCCTAGAAATATTGTATTCCATGGAAGCAAAACATGTTGAGGCTTACGGTGATTCCTTGCTAGTGGCACAACAAGTTACTGGTGAGTTTCAATGTTTAGAAGGATCACTAAATGCTTATCTTGACATATGCCTTGACATCATTGCTCATTTTACCGAATTCCAAATTTGGCATATCTCGAGGCATGAAAATCATAAAGCCAATATGTTAGCTCAAAAAGCATCTAGCTATAACGTCGGTAGGTGTAATTTTCACATAAAAGAAAAGTTGATGCATCAAGCTCTGGAATTTTTACATGCAGGTTACGGAGAACCGGCTCAATCGGCTTGCCTAGCCGATCAAATCAGTTGTGAGCCGATTCAATCAGTTTGCTCAGGCGACCAGGTCAGTTTTAAACCTACTTGGTCAATTTGCTCGGCCGACCAGGTCAGCTATGAACTAACTCAGTCAGTTTGCCCAATTGACCTGGTCGGTGCCAGAATGGCTAGCCTAGTTGATTCATCCGTGGGACTTCCAAATTAGCCCGAATCAATTATTAATGAAAGTGAGACTGATTTGAAAGATTGGAGGGTTCCCTTGTTGAAATATTTTCGTGATCCAAGTACTAAGGTTGATAAAAGTGTTCGGCGGAGTGCATTTAAATATGTGTTACATAATAATGAGCTTTACCGAAGGATCACTGAAGACTTATTACTTAAGTGCTTAGGATCTGATCAAGCAAGAGTGGCTATGGGAGGGGTCCATGAAGGTATTTGTGGTACACATCAATCGGCCCAAAAAATGAAGTGGTTGTTGCGTAGAGCCGGTTTTTATTGGCCTACTATGATGGTCGATTGTTTTCATTACTACAAGGGATGTGAAGAATGCCAACGGTTTGGAAATATACAGCTTGCACCTTCTGCTATGCTTCATCCTATCATCAAATCGTGGCCTTTTCGTGGTTGGGGGCTAGACTTCGTTGGCCAAATTCATCCCCCATCTTCAAAGGGACATCGTTTTGTTTTGGTCAGTACAGATTATTTCACTAAGTGGACTGAGGCGGTACCTTTGAAGAACATGACACACAAGGAGGTAATTGAGTTTATTACTGAGCATATTATACATACATTTGGCATCCCTCAAACTCTAACTATAGATCAAGGGACATCTT
Organism: Coix lacryma-jobi var. lacryma-jobi; assembly: GCA_009763385.1. Classification (NCBI taxonomy): domain Eukaryota; kingdom Viridiplantae; phylum Streptophyta; class Magnoliopsida; order Poales; family Poaceae; genus Coix; species Coix lacryma-jobi. The sequence goes on from CM019829.1 coordinate 118,616,971, forward strand.
TTATTTCCAAAGAGGTACGAGATTTTGCCAAATTATATAAGATAAAGATGTTCAATTCATCTCCATATTACGCTCAAGCTAATATCCAAGCTGAGTCCAGTAACAAGACTTTGATCAAGCTTATCAAGAAGAAGATTGAGGATAACCCGAGGAGGTGGCATGAGGTTTTGTCTAAAGCTCTATGGGCACATCGCATATCAAGACATGGTGCTACGAAGGTTACTCCTTTTGAGTTAGTATATGGTCAAGAAGCCATGTTTCCTATTGAGGTAAATTTAGATGCATATAGACTTGCTAAGCAAAATGATTTATCTGCTGTTATGTATCATGATGCAACCATGGACAACATTGACGAGGTGATCGATAAAAGGTTAGGAGCTCTCAAGGAGATGGATAAATACAAAGCCTGGGTTGCCAAAGCTTACAATAAGAAAGTAAGAAGCAAATCATTCCAAGTGGGAGAATTGGTGTCAAAAACTATACTTTCACTTGGATCGAAGAGTAGTAAATTTGGTAAGTGGTTGCCGAGTTGGGAAGGTCCTTATAAGCTGGTCAAAGTAATATTCGGAAATGCATATATGCTGGAGACATTGCAAGGTGAAAGTCTCCTAAGGGCAATAAACGGAAGGTATTTGAAAAAGTACTTTCCAAGTGTTTGGCAAGAAGCCTAGGTGCTCTCCAAACAGTGGCCGATACATGTATCGCCCTTAGAACAAAAATGACCAATATGCGCATCCGTCCCTAGCCACTAGATAACCGATGAGTTGGACATCGTTGTGATTTAGTTTGTTTTTATGTTCTACTAAAGATCACCTAAAAACAGGGGGGCATATGTTGACACTCAAAAGTGTCCTAAGCATATAATAAGTTCTTTATCATCAAGATGGCCAAGAGGTGCATTTAGATCGTCACATTTGAGGCCGAAGTGAAGAAAGATTATCTCCAAACACTTTATATCTCATGAGAGCACTTTGTGTTTGATGCGATGACTATTCTGAGATTTTCCGAGCAGGTCGGGTCTGGTCGCTTGATCTGATCGTTGCTACATATATCTTCTGACTAGTCACGAGAGTTCCGACCAGGTAACACTAGTCGGAGACAGCGAGGCGACCAGCTCGTAGTTATCAAAATGCTGATTTAAAGATCTTTTCTCTGACGATACGTATTTGCAGGGATTATAAAGATCTATTAGTCAATTTAGTCGGTTTGGGATGTTATCGGCTACACAGAGGCCCACAAAGACTGGTTTGGTCGGTTTAAGAGTCGGCTAGATCAAGTTTACCTTTTCCAGTCCGGATTGGACTATTTTTTCCATATTTTGATAGAGTTCAAGTAAGGAAACTTGGAGATCACGATCTAAAGACGTTTTCTATTGGGATAAGACCACCCTCCTCTATATATGAGAGGATCATGGCCGATTGAGGCATCCAACCCTAATCATCAAATCAATCTAGTACAACCCTTTACCTTCTTCCCTCTCTATTGTGATGTTCAACGCCTCTCTCGGTGAGATTCAGCAGCGTTCTAGGCGGCCTTGCTGGTCCTAGGACAACCTCTACATGCTCCTCCCCGACGGGTCTTCCCGGGAGAAGTTCGAGAGTTATTAAGACAAGGGATCAAGCCTAAATCGGCTCAATCCGGTCTCTAGATCGGTTTCGTCGGTTTATTTAGGTTTCTTGGTGTTTCAGGTTGATCTGCAAACCTCTTCGGTCGTACTAGCCCTGCTGGTGTTTGGTGTGTGATTCGGATCATTTCCGACATCAACAGTGGGTGTATTTGTTTAAGTTCGGCACGATGCCTCTTCTTTGAAGAGGACTGAAGCCGGAATTTTCCATTCAAAAAGAATTGTTACCTCTATCTATGAAAACATGCATATTTATATATGTATAACAGCGCTCACATGCGATAACAACGGGAATAACAAGCATCCATCCATCTCAACTTGCTTCACATGCATGTACATTTGTTACGACTACTAGTGTCTTTATCACACACTAGTAGAAAAACGCTCAAAGCTAGCGCCTCTTTTTTTTACTGGCGGTTTTAGTTACCACGCGCCACTAGGAATAAAACAGTGGGCCTCAAAGTCTAGAATCGCCTGTAGAAATAGATTTCTACAGGCGGTTTATCAAGACAACATGTTTTAACAAAACCGCCTGTAGAAATACATGTGTCTTTTAAAATTTGATTTTTTTCAAACAATCTCGGATGAGAAAACACTCAAAATAAGAGTTGTTCGTCTCAAAAAGTTACGAAACTTTGTAAATTACAACTTTTTAATTTGAAGTCATCTTGTCAACAAAAAAATATGTTGGAATAGTCTCAAATTTGAAATTCAAATTTTGTAAATGACCTCGGATGGAGAAATGCCCAATACAAAAGTTGTTCATCTCGAAAAGTTATGAAACTTTATAGTTGGAAACTTTGCAAATTACACTAGGGTTTGTATAATTATTATGTGGGGAACCGAAAGGGTATATGAATAGACGTGAGTGCGTGGTGCAGTGGTAGTGGAGGCTCCACGCGAGGCCGAGGTCGTGAGTTCGAATCCCACCAGCCGCATTAGCCACGAATTTTGCGCAAAAAATGCCACGACTTATTTCATATTATTCAAATTCAACTACCTACATATATTATAAGTCCAAATCTTAATCGTCTACCTTATTTCATATTTTCCTGGTAAAGAAGTTCTACACTCATATCTTATTTTGATTGTGGAGATTTTTTTAAAAAAAAACATACTTTCAAGCTTCAAATGTCTCCTATCAAAGAACCTAGAAGTGGTCTGTCAAAAGTCAGATCAGATAGCATTTTGCCCGAAAAATGCCGCGACTTACGATTTTGACGGAGACGGGCGGGCGTTGGGCATATATGTGTGTGTATTATATATGTATTATGTGTTATATATATATATATATATATTAATTATTTTATACTCCTAGGGAGTAGTTACTCTCATGTGTATATCTCTTGATTTATAGAGTTTATGACCTGACAAAGTGTATGTAGAAAAAGTATATGATCATACTAGACATTCTAGAGCACCATATATGAGTATATAGTCATACATATTTTATATACTACTATATATATATATATTAGTAATATATATATAGTAGTGTATAAAAAAGAAGAGAGAGAAAGAAGAGATAGAAATGTCGACAGGAAAATAGGACGAGAGGCGCCACGGCGGTTGGGGGCGGTGCTCCTTCATCGCCGGCGGGGAGACCTCCGGACTCTCCGGTTCGGGAGCGTGGTACACCGCCACGTCAGGCCTGCAAGCAGGCCTCGCGGGTCATCCTCCCAGAGAGTGGTGGGAGACGTGGCGTCCCGCGGGAGGAACAGGTGGAAAGTGCTCACTAATGGCGGGATCAGGGTCAGATCCGGTCCATGACCAAACCCAAGACCCGGAACCCGACTTGGGGTGAAGACGGGATCCAAGAGTTCTGGGGACAGCTGTGGTTCGTTCCGAGTTCCACTTCCACGAAGAAAACTAGGGTTAGGGAGGAGAAACAGGAGGTGCTGGTGTGGATCCGGCGCGATCTCTGGCTGCCGAGGTCCTTCGAGGTCTCGGATTGCTATCCGGTGGGAGAAGGTGACAAATGGGTCAAGCTGCCTTCCAAGCTTAACTTCGTTGAATCCATCTGGGGTGAAGGGAAGCGTAAGAGTTTCGCCGCAGTCGTCAAGGAGTCCAAGGCGGGACGCGAAAGGGGTCGCGGATCCAGACCACGGAGCCCAGATGAGGGCTGGGAGAACTGGGGAGGTGGGGGATGGAACCAATTCCAATTTCCACATCCTCCCCCGCCGCCTCCCTTCTACAATCAACCAACGCAACCTCCGTTCGGCTTCTTCCCCATCATCCTCAGGTACATCAGCCCATGCCTCCTCATCATCAGGGTTACGAGAGACAGTATGAGGGGCCGAGATCTAGAGGTGGGGGAAACCAGGGCAGAGGTAGGGGGAGACAACAAACAAATCCGAGGCAGATGCAGGGAGGGGGCCCTAATCAATCAGTGGCAGGCTGAGATCAGCCTTTGGCTTTGGAGGGGAGGGGTGGCGATGTGAGTAAGCAAAAGGATGGTGGAGTGCAAACGAATGAAGTTGTGCAGGGTAGAAATTGGCAAGTAGTGTGTTTCAATTGTGGGCAGTTAGGTCACCTTAGCTCTACTTGCAATGGTCTGAAGGTTTGTTTCATCTGCCAAGTGACTGACCATGATGCTGAATCTTGTCCTGAATAGCTCAAACCACCCCTAGCAGCTCAGTATTATGGCAGTGCCAATAGAAGATTAGGTTTCTACCATATTGATGTAGAGGCTTGTGAAAACAGATTCAATCATTGGAAGGGATTTGATAACTTTGATGTCCTATCCATTGTCAAAGGAGAAATTGATGAAGATGGCATTGTGGAAAAGCTGAAAGATTTGCTTGATAAGGAGTGGGCTTGGCAACTGAAGAAAACTGATGAGGTGAGCTATATTGTAAGGTTTCCCCCCAACAGGAAGGTGGAGAACTTGGTTATTGGCAAAGCTTCTACTTTCTAGTTGGATGGTCCAAATGTAGTGGCCTCTTTGAGTGTCTGGAATGGGGATGCAGAACCAATTGGGAGCCTGAAAGAGGTTTGGGTTCAGATCAGAGGAATTCCACCAAAATGGGTTGACTGGAACACTGTGTGTGAGGTTTCATCAAGTATTGGTTTAATGGTTGCTCTGGACTGGAATGCTCTTTTCAATAGTTTCTTCAGCACTCTCAGGGTTAGGATTTTGTGTAAGGATCCAAAAAATATTCCTAGAGAGAGAGTTTATGTCTTCAAACAAGGCATTTATCTGATAGCTTTTAAGCCAGAAGGTTATGAGCAAGTAGATAACTCCATAGATGGGGACTCTGGACAAGATGGAGGGGTGGAAGAGTTGGAGGATGATGACCTATTGGATGAGGATGCAGATAACATTCCTAAGGAGGATGGTAGTGGTGCTGATCAGGGTCCAAAATCTGACACAGGTAATGGCCCTTCTGTCAAAGAAGCTCAGGGTAAGGAGAAGGGGGCTTGTGGTAATAAAGCTGTTAGGAGGAGTCTACTGTTTGAGGAAGGAATCATGAATGACCAAGATGATGATCGGAAGTGTGCCAAATTATTGGAAGCTATGGAGCTTGTTGGCGAGGAGGTTGAGGATAATACAATAGAGGAGGTGGTGATAGAGGATGTGCAAGAGGAAAATGAGCAGATTCATTTGCCTGAGGAGTGGATATATGATATACAAGAAAAAAATAGAGTCGCTCTGGATAATAATAAGGGACTAGTGCTTTCTCAGTTGGTCTCTTTGGATAACAGTTATGCAGAGGTGGTTTCCAAGGCAGGCCTTGATGGAAATCTGGACAGGTGTCAACAGATTCCTACTGGAGTGGGTCATCAGGGTGAAACAACAACTCATATAGTTGGTAAAAAAGGGAACAAAAGGCAGCATTGGGGGCCTGTCAGGGCAACAAGGAGGAGCAGTAGGCTTGCTGAAGATGGTAAGACTGTCTTGGCTCAAGCTCAGGAATTTAAGAGGAAATGGAATCTCGAGGATAATGCAGGTATTCACAAAAAACCAGATGTTTTTCCTATCATTTCTAAATCTCGTTTGATTTCTGTTGCTAAAGAGATGGGTTTAGAGATAGAGGATGGAAATCCTATTTTGGACGATACGATAGAGTTAGATAAGAAAAGACTAGTTGAGGGTATTTCTATGTGTGTGGATCATGAAGGTAGTGGGCAGATTTTGGAATCTGATATAGGTGTTAACAATTTTGTAGCTGAGCTGGAGATAAGGGAGGATGAGGATACAACTATAAGTGTGCATAATGGAAATTGTACCACTGACATTGAGGGACTTGAGGTAGGGTGGTCTAGAGCCGGGCCTAGGAAAAGAAATAGGAAAAAGAATAAATTATAGGTCTTTTTTGGAATATTTGTGGTCTAGGTAAACTGGGAAGGGTTACAACCCTAGCTAGTAGAGTAAGAGACTTACATGTAGATTTTCTTGGTATTATGGAAACAAAGAAAAATGATTTATCGGTACGTTTTTTAAATTCTTTATCTTGGAATGTTCCTTTCGCCTGGCATCACCTAGAGGCTAAGGAGCACTGGGAGTGGAGAGATGGCCGAGTACTAGCTACCCTCGTGGGTTAAAGTCCCGGATTGGAGGTGTACAAGTACTCTCGGGTGGCGCGACCCGGTCTTGTTTGGAGGATCCGAGTTGGGTTGGTATAGTGTGATCAGGGTCTACATATATCGTATGATCGTGGAAAACTCCACCCGATCTGTTGAATCGGTTCGAATCGTCGTGCTCCTCGGTTATGGAGACTCATATCTACTAACCCGCACCGTAGAATGAAATGGGACTGGTTTTAAGAAAGAATGATAATGATCTTTCATAAATGTTCACTTTCAATTCTTACTATGTACTTAAATGATTAAGTAAAATTTGGATCTAGGATTACTCTAGTAAGCTTTTATGCAAATGAAAAGTACTGATGAGCCTACCCAACCAGCATACCTGTTCTTCTCCTTACTTGTCGGTAAGCCTTGTTGAGTACCTTTGTACTCAGGGTTTGTTAACCCCTGTTGCAGTGAAGTACAACTGCAGGTGGTATTCTAGTTGGTGCCAATGCTGATAAGTTTAATTTAGTAGTAGCTGAAGTTTTGAAGTTCTCAGTTAGTGTTATGTTAACAAATAAAGCTAATAACTACGTTTGGATGTTGATTGTAGTTTATGGACCGGCTTATGAGGAGTTTAAGCAAGAGTTTTTAGAGGAATTAGATTCTGTGATGGGTTCCTGGAATGGACCTACCATGATTGGTGGTGATTTTAACTTAGTAAGGTTTAGTAGTGATAAAAGCAATGGCATTATTAATCATAGATGGGCTGATGGTTTTAATAGTTGGATTAGTAACTGGGCACTGATTGAGATCAACCCTAGTAATAAGAGTTTTACTTGGACTAATAACCAGGAGGTTCCTATTCTAGCTAAGATAGATAGGATTTTTGTGAATAGTGATTGGGATGTTTCTTTTCCTTTATCAACAGTCAAAGCTTTAGAGAGAGCTCCAAGTGATCATAACCCTTTACTTTTGGACTCTGGGATAATCTTTCTTTGGGTAGGAAAAGATTTAGATTTGAGAAATGGTGGTTAGAGAAAGCTTCCTTTAGTGGTGTGGTTGATAAGGCTTGGAATGCTTCCTGTTATGTAACTCATAGTATGGATAGGTGGCAATTTAAAGTCAGAAATCTTAGAAGGATGATCAGGGGATGGGCGGCTAATGAGGTAGCAGCCCAAAACCGAGACAAAGTAGAGTTGTCTAAGGAGTTTACTAGGCTAGAAAGTCTAGCGGAAATTAGATTGCTTAACACAGAAGAGAGGAGTGATTTAAGAAAGGTTGAAGTTAAGCTGGAACAGATTTGGGCTCTTGAGGAGATTAAAATTAGGCAATGTTCCCGAGATAGGAATATCCTAGAGGGTGATAGGAATACGGCCTACTTCCAGGCAGTGGCAAATCAAAGAAGTAGAAAGAAAAAGATAGAGTGTCTGGAGAGTGATAAAGGCTTAGTTTATGATCAGAAGGGTATGATGAGTATTGCAGTAGAGTTTTATAAAAAACTTTTTGCTCAGGAGAGTAGACCTGCGGTTAATTTAGGATCTATTTTTTTGGATAATATAGATAAAGTAATATGAGAGGAGAATGGTAGACTGGTAGCTCCTTTCTCTGAGGAAGAGATTAAACAAGCCGTTTTTAGTTGTTATGCAGAAGGCGCTCCGGGGCCGGATGGTCTTTCTTTTCTCTTTTATCAGAAGTTTTGGCACATCTTGAAAGATGACTTAGTTGCTCTTTTTGAGGATTTTCCATTATGGTAGGCTGGATTTATATAGATTAAATTTTGCTTTAGTTACCCTTATTCCGAAAGTGGGGGATGCTATGAATATGAGACAGTTTAGGCCGATCAGTTTGTTAAATTGTAGTTTTAAAATCTTTTCTAAAGTTTTAGCTATTCGGTTATCTGAGGTGGTTCAGAGGATTGTCAATCCTTCGCAGACGGCTTTTATTAAGGGAAGGTATATCTTGGAGAGTGTTGTTGTAGCTCAAGAGCTAGTTCATAGCGTTCATAAAAGTGGGGAGAAGGGGGTTTGCCTGAAATTAGATTACGAGAAGGTGTATGATAGAGTGTCCTGGTCTTTCCTTTTTGAAGTTTTGTCTTCTAGAGGCTTTGACCCAATTTGGATAGGTTGGATTAAGCAAATTGTTATGGAAGCTCCATCTGTATTATTTTGAATGGAGATGAAAGTAGTTTCTTCAAAACGGGCAAAGGTCTGAGGCAAGGTGACCCATTGTCCCCGTTTTATTCAATTTAGTCGGGGATGGTTTATCTAGAATGTTGTGTACAGGTCTGCGGTCTGGTCTTGTGGAAGGCTTGCTAGGGAGTTTTAGAGTAGGGGGTTATTGCACTCCAATATGCTAACGACACTATTCTATTTGCTAAGGCAAAGCAGTCGGTTTTAGAGAACTTGAAGTGTATTTTGATGTGGTATGAGCAGATCTCAGGAATGAGAATTAATTTTAATAAGAGTGAGATGATACCGATGAATCTAGAGCAGGGTGAAACACATAGGCTAGCTCATATTCTTAATTGTCCTATTGGATGTTTCCCAATTAAATACCTAGGTGTTCCGCTGCATTATGAAAATCTAACTAGAGAAGATATCCAACCTTTAGTTGATCAGATTCTTAAGAGAATAGCTGGTTGGAGACGTAGACTGCTATCTTTAGCTGCTAGGGTCACGCTAATCAAATCTTGCTTAACTAGTATTCCTGTGTATCTTCTTTCGGTTATTAAGTTTCCTAAGTGGGCTATCAAGTTATTAAATACTCATATGGGAAATTTCCTTTGGAATGATTCTGAAAATAAACATAAATATCATCTTGCTAATTGGGACATGGTGTCCATGTGCAAAGATTTTGGTGGTTTAGGTATACCGAACTTGAGAGATTTAAATATTTGTTTGCTAGCTTCATGGCTCAAAAGATATAATGCTGATAGGGATAAACTCTGGAAAGAGTTAATAGACTTCAAATATGACACTGCAAATCCTAATATTCTCTTGTCTAGAGGTGTCAATTCTTCTAATTTTTTCAAAGGCTTTATGTGGTCTGTTAGTGCTGCTAGGTTGGGTTATAGGTGGAAGGTGGTAATGGTAGGAAGGTTAGGTTATGGGAGGACTCTTGGTTAGGCACCTCAAATTTAGCCATTGAGTTTTGGCCTTTGTATAGGCTTTTGAATGAGCAAGGTAAAACCATTGCAGATCTGTGGGATGGCTCTAATTTGAAATGTACCTTTAGAAGGAACTTAGATGATACCTTGTACCATTGTTGGCTGGAAGTAGTGGAGTTGGTGTCAACTCTGCATCTTTTAGAGGAGGCGGATGAAATGATTTGGACATACTCTACTAAAGGAACGTATTCATCCCGGTCCTTATACAAGATTATTAATTTTAGGGGCGTTAAGACTGTTCATGTCTCTGCTGTTTGGGACATTAAGGTTCCCCTAGAGTTCAAATGTTTTGTGGCTTCTTATTAACATAGAGTGCTGACTAGGATAATTTAGCTAAGAGAAGGAAGTTAGAGGATGATCATGTCTTTTTTTAATGAAGAAGAGACTTGCCAACACCTGTTCTTTGAATGTGTGGTAGCGAAGAGGTGTTGGGTTCTTTGTTCGAGCTGTTAAGGTGACAGAGGGTGTGATATGGCTACGAGCAGCCTTGCTTTGAGGCTTGTTGCGTGAACCGTCATTGAGGAGGACGTGTTCGGGGAGGAGTAATGCAACCCTTAGGCGGGGTTGTTTGTGTGAAATACCGTTTTATTAATGTTGCTTCCACTACCTAGGGTAAAGTTTGAAACTATGGTTGTAATAACGACGCGAGTTTGAACAACTGGTTTGTAAAACTTATGGTGTAATACTTCCGCACTTTTATCTCTGATGTATATTTTTTTGTGAAATGTTTGTAATACTGCCATGACTCTTGCAATGATCCTGGGAGTGCAAGGAAACGTGGATGAGTCGGGTACCCGATGACACGTGGTGGGTCTTTTGGGCTATTGGGGCACAGTGTATGACTGTCTGAGGTCTGTAGGACAAGGACAGGTACACGTGGGCCCTAATAATTCAGGAGGTTCTGTCACAGAGTGATTGTCAATGGGTTTGATGCACATGTTCTTTGGCTTGTGTTGTGCAGGTGTCGAGCACGGAGATAGTGATCGAGGGCAAGGTGAAGGTCAAGTAGAGACGTGTCGTGCCGACGGACCGGGAGCGGTGAAGGGCGGACGTGAGGCTTGGACTGAGGGACCGGTGGCCTGAGGATCAGCTGTGGTGGCTGACAGCCTGGGACAGCGACGAGCGGAGACTTGCGGGGCACGGTGTTGCTCGGGTCGAGGACCTGGGGACACGTGTCGGTGGACGGGGTGCACGGGCGGTGCATCCCCTCTGCAGCGCCGGTTTGGTGGTTGAGCCACAGAAAAACCAACGGGTGGAACGGTTTCCAGGTTTGGGCCACAAAACCTGGGTGCTGCGGGTTTGCCGAGTTTGGGCCACAAAACTCGGGCTGAGGACGGTTTCCCAGGTTTGGGACTCAAACCTGGGCGCTGGCGGGTTTCTGAGTTTGGGCCACAAAACTCAGGCGATGGGTAGCTGGTTTCCCGGTTTGGGCCTCAAAACCGGGGGATGGACGTGAAGACCTGGTTTCTCCCGGTTTCAGCCACAAAACCGGGGGGCGGAGTTCGTGAAAAGGACAGGCAGAGCGGTGGCGGCACGTGGCGGCAATCGGTGAGGTTGCGTCGAGGCAACGCTACCAGTTGTGCGGGCGTGGCCGTCGGATCAGCATCAACTTCGGGTTGGTCCAGGATAGCCTTAGGGTTTGGCTGGGTCGCTCTGTAAATAACTAGGGGTAGAGTGGGAATTAGAATTAGGATAAGTAGGGGATACACCCACCTCCCAAACGATCTCAGTCATTTGCTCTTTCACTCCTAGGGTTTTCCTGTTCTCCCTATTCCCTGCTGTAGCGAACTGAGATCCACAGAGAAGAGAACAATACCTCTGTGTCCGTGAGATTTTGAGGATGTGAGACCGTAATCTCACTATTGTAGCGTATGGTAGCCACACGGTTGCAAATTCGTGGTTGTGATTCGCGTTTTGTTTGTGTTCTTCGCGGGTTGCTTTTCTCCATGTTTTTCCCGTTGATCGATCTCTCTACTCTGTGCATCTTTTGCAAATCCGTTTGAACTGAGTTGTTCTAGATCGTGAGACACTTCTTTCCACCGAAGGAATCATCTCAAACCTCACGAGCTAGTAGATCGGTCGATTTTCGTTTTGGATCAAGTTTTTGCTCCTTTGGTCCCGAATTCTTCCAATTCACCTATTTGGAGTTAGGTTCGAGCCATGATTCCGTTAGGATAGCTCACTAACCTCCTTGGAACTCCTCATACCAAGTCTAAGCCTTAGTGCTTCTGATTTGGAGGAGATCTGGTGATTTTCGCGGAAGAACAGTTCTGAATCGGGACCATCGGACGCTCAGTTCTTGTGCATCGGACGCTGAGTTCTTTCCATCGGAGCGTCTGTTGCCACGTGTCATCTAACAGTGAGTTTTAAGGAGCATCGGACGCTGTCCATCGGAGCGTCCGTTGCCATCGGACGCGCCAGGGGTCTAGCATCGGACGCTAGGGTTTCACTATAGCAGCGTCCGATGCCAGTCCAGTAAGGTTCCAGAAGTGTCCATTTTGCATCGGACGCTTCTGGTACCTTGACACCAGCGTCTGATGCAGCTGTGTCTGCGCAGTTTCGTCCGCAGTTTGTTCGTCTGTTGTCGGTTTTGATTTCCGGCTTTTGCGTAGGGTTTCTTGAGTTGTGTAGTGTCCCGCTGTGCTTCTTGGAAGCATCCACCCTACCTCTAGGGTCGTGGACACTTGCAAGCTCTTGATTTGCTTTTGGGGTAGATTCACGGGACAGTGGTGACAAGTTTCCGGTAGGAAATTTTGAAGCTCCCATTCACCCCCCCCCCCCCCCCCCCTCTGGTCGCTTTCTGGTAGCACTTCCGGTCCTTCACCTATGCCTGGAGCTTTTGCTGCACCTATTCCTATGGCCTTACGTCGGCATCCCTCCAACGTTTGTTATGGCTTCCGATGGTCAGAGCCAAATTCCAATGCTTTCCTCGACGATGCCACGTGGTCGGAGTTGTCGTTGTTGCTTAGACATGGATCCTCTGTCGCGCCCTGGTTTTGGAGCCCCACTGTGATCCGTACGCGATGTACATTGTAGCTTGTGGTGGTTCATACATGACGTGTGCTGCAAATCCTGGCGGCTGGTACAAAATCCGACGCCCTTCTCGACGCGTCACTCTGGGGCCCGGCACCACGTACGCTCGGAAGGACCCTAGCAAAGAGGCCACCCCTTTCCCTAGTTGGAGTAGTGGGGTCTTATCCCATATCTTCGCAATAAATGGGACGTACGATGCCTGGGTGCGTGGCGGGTACGAGCGAGGCACGGGCCTCTTTCGTCATGCGAACCGAAACTAGGTCAGATGCCCCCTACGTCGGACGAGGCGGAATCCACGTCGGTCGTCCGCTCCTCGTCGGGCGGGGCGGAGTGGCGTCGGTCGCCCGTGTTGCGCTGGATGTGGCATCGCTGTCTTCTTGGCTCATGGGCCGGGGGGCTTTGGCGTTTGACCGCTCGGGCCTCAATTACTCGCGGCCCATGGTCCCCTTTGGGCTAACCTGAAGCACGAGAGGTTTTCTTCTTTTGGGTTGTGTTAGTCTTTTTCCCTATTTGGCCTTCTTGGATGTACTCCTACCATACCCGAATTTGTTGATATTTTAGACATAATTGTATTTACCAAGGAGTGATTAATAAGGGGTCAGTTTTCCATCTTTGCTCGTAATAAATAGGGTTGTGGGTGCATGTTTATTGAGGAACAACTTAAGTCTAAGGTGGCCAGTGTACCAAGGTGTAAATGCCCGTTCGTTAGGTTTCAGGTTCGACGCCAAGCATGGCCACCGTTTTTTTCGCTGTTTTGTTTTTGCACGTGAATTGAAGGCAGCGCAACAGACGCACGTTAATGACCAGGGGTTATCGGGGAAAAAAAACCAACGCGAGTCTGCGGTCTGGTCTTGTAGAAGGTTTGCTAGGGAGTTTTAGATTAGGGGGTTATTGCGCTCCAATATGCTGACGACACTATTCTTTTTGCTAAGGCAGAGCAGTTGGTTTTAGAGAACTTGAAGTGTATTTTGATGTGGTATGAGCAGATCTCAGGAATGAGAATTAATTTTAATAAGAGTGAGATGATACCGATGAATCTAGAGCAGGGTGAAACACATAGGTTAGCTCATATTATTAATTGTCCTATTGGAAGTTTCCCAATTAAATACCTTGGTGTTCCGCTGCATTATGAAAATCTAACTAGAGAAGATATCCAACCTTTAGTTGATCAGATTCTTAAGAGAATAGCTGGTTGGAGAGGTAGACTGCAATCTTTAGCTGCTAGGGTCACGCTAATCAAATCTTGCTTAACTAGTATTCCTGTGTACCTTCTTTCGGTTATTAAGTTTCCTAAGTGGGCTATCAAGTTATTAAATACTCATATGGGAAATTTCCTTTGGAATGATTCTGAAAATAAACATAAATATTATCTTGCTAATTGAGACATGGTGTCCATGTGTAAAGATTTTGGTGGTTTAGGTATACCGAACTTGAGAGATTTAAATATTTGTTTGCTAGCTTCATGGCTCAAAAGATATAATGCTGATAGAGATAAACTCTAGAAAGAGTTAATAGACTTCAAATATGACACTGCAAATCCTAATATTCTCTTGTCTAGAGGTGTCAATTCTTCTAATTTTTTCAAAGCCTTTATGTGGGCCGCTAATGCTGCTAGGTTGGGTTATAGGTGGAAGGTTGGTAATGGTAGGAAGGTTAGGTTATGGGAGGACTCTTGGTTAGGCACCTCAAGTTTAGCCATTCAGTTTTGGCCCTTGTATAGGCTTTTGAATGAGCAGGGCAAAACCATTGCAGATCTGTGGGATGGCTCTAATTTGAAATGTACCTTTAGAAGGAACTTAGATGATACCTTGTACCTTTGTTGGCTGGAAGTAGTGGAGTTGGTGTCAACTCTGCATCTTTCAGAGGAGGCGAATGAAATGATTTGGACATACTCTTCTAAAGGAACCTATTCATCCCAGTCCTTATACAAGATTATTAATTTTAGGGGCGTTAAGACTGTGCATGTCTCTGCTGTTTGGGACATTAAGGTTCCCCCTAGAGTTCAAATGTTTCTGTGGCTTCTTATTAACAATAGAGTGCTGACTAGGGACAATTTAGCTAAGAGAAGGAAGTTAGAGGATGAATCTTGTCTTTTTTGTAGTGAGAAAGAGACTTGCCAACACCTGTTCTTTGAATGTGTGGTAGCGAAGAGGTGTTGGGTGCTTTGTTCCGAGCTGTTAGAAGTGACAGTAGGGTATGATATGACTAATATTGGTCGTTTTTGGCTTAGTAATAAGAGGAATGGTGTTACTAATTTGGTAACCTCTGCGTTTCTGTGGTCTATTTGGAAACTTAGAAATGACTTGTGTTTTCAGAATGTTGGCTGGAAAAGTATGGAGGTGTTGATTTACAAGATTCTGGGACTGTTACAGAACTGGAAAGTTCTGTGTCCTCAGGAGAAGCTTTCTACTTTGGAGGGAGTGATAAGAAGACTGCCAGGTTCTGCAAGAATGGTGCTTTGGCTTCCGGACTGTCCTGGATTGATATCTCGACATGGGCTGGGAGAGGAACCGCTGGCTGGCTGTGAGAAGACGACTGTCATGAAGAAGATGCAAGTCTGGCCATGGTGGGTAGAGTTGGAAGTGTCTCTCGGCGATCTGTAAAAGTGCAGTCTGGTAGTGTCTGTTATGTTTTTTTGGAGCTGTCTAAGATGGGAAGTTTTTGTTTTGTTTGATGTGGCGCGCTCCGTGTGGAGTAGACTTACTGTGGTACCTATGTTGTAAATTGTGGTCTCTTGCTATTAATCAAAAGGCCGGGGCTTTCCGCCCTTGAACTCTAAAAAAACCAACGCGATAGTGTAAAACGTTAACAATTTTGAAAATGCATGCATGATCTAGGACATGTTAACAATTTTGAAAATGCATGCATGATCTAGGACATCAATTAAAACAGGTTTGGAAGGAGTATGACCTAGGGTACCGCTAGTTTGGGGACCCAACAGAAGGTCTCCATGTGGTCCAAATTCGTGTTAGTTTTCCTCTAAAATTCATGGCAATCCTAAGGAATTTCATATGGTTCAATCCTTTCTTCCAAAGAGTTGTATAGGAAACTTTCCTATAGGATTGAAATCCTCTAAAATTCCCATGTTTTCATTTGTTCGGAAGGAGGTCCGAGTATTTTGAGACGGAGAAAATCTCTATCTCTATCTCTGTCTCTATAACTAAAATATTTGTAAGTATTCCTTTCACAAGCTACACTAAACCTGCATGCATCCAGGGCCACCCGGCGATTTGAATCTGCTTCCTCCAATCATGCTCCTTCCAAGATTTGCATGAATATCGCCCAGCCAAAAATATAGATACCTACTTTAAACAGTAAAGGATGAAAAAAAAGCACCAACCACATCTTGGCCAAATAGGAAAAAAAAGAAAATAAAAGAGATACATTAAGGCCCTGTTTGGCACAGGTCCACTTCACCAGTGAAGCCATTTTTTTGCGTTTCGGCTTTATGAACAGCTCTACCTGTAGAGCTAGAGCCATTTTGATAAATCGTTTGGCAAAATAGCTCCACACATAAAGCTCCTTAAAACATGCTCTCACGGAACGCCACGTAGGATGACGTGAAGCCGGGTGAAGCCACTATTTTTGGCTTTATCCTACCTCAAAGCTCTGTGAGAGCACGATTTAAGGGGCTTCCTGCACGAAGCCGTTTTATTTTACCCCATTTGGCACAAAACGGCTCCAAACGGCTTCTGAAGCCAATGGAGGAGCCCTGCCAAACGGGGCCTAAGGATGTTCACGATCTCTCCTTCCTAAAATCACGTTCCCGTCCACACACACCGTACAAGATACATGCAAGCCATGATCAATATCACTGCATAAGTGACAATCAAATTTTTTTTCTTTAATCCCGACGGCCTTGTGCCCCTGCATTTCTAGCAACAATTAATCCCCTACATTCATGAGAGTCAACTAATAAATAGATCAATCAATCAAATATAATATAAAAATAAAAATTAATTTCATCAAACTGACAATCGCCTACGATCTTCTTTCTACCACGCTCAGGCCAGTCCCAGTGGAGGTTTCATTTGCATTAATTATGCTGCCACATAAGTATTTTTGATGGCATGGCAGTGTATTTAAGAAGAAAGAGAAGAAGTGACACGAGTACCAACTCTCTATGAGTCATGAAATTTAATGTCTATGAAACTCTAAAATGAAACTTTCCCTCTCAATATAGAGTTTTATTCAAGTTTCATTTTATTTCTTATGACATGGCAGTCTTGAAAACAACGCAATGAAACTCACCGTTAAGATTGGCCTCATGCTCTATTTGATCCGGCAGCCGTGGTCCGTGGCATGATTCTTTATATTGGAATAAAATCAGAATGAATTGAGAGGACAAAATTGTACATACAAGAGCAAGAAGGAAAGTATTGTTTGCTATGTCGTCATGCGTGTGAGCCAATCCATGATTGTCACTCACTGTTGTTACCAGAAGACACTCCCTGTAGCGTGTCTTCTGTTTCCGACTTGCCACAGATCCGGAGGACGCCAAACATACGTCGCCCATTATATATATCTAGAAAATATGAAAGTGTACATGAGAGAGAGAAAAAAATAAAAGGACGGTAGCAAGATCTCAATTTTTCATGTTTGGTGTGGCCGCGTGTAAAGGTGTATGCTACTGGTTGGTTACATCGAGACCAAGCCTGCCCGTGAAACAAATAATAAGGGTGAGGGTGAGGGCGACATCGCCTAGACGAACCCTACAAGGTGAAAACCGAACATCCATTACATTTCTGTTTGTTGAGCCTTCATGCATAAGATTGTTTCTTTTCTACCTTGTGCAACTTGTGTTTCATACGTGAAAGGTGACACAATGTTCATAAATCCCGACGACTCTAGAAAAAAATGTTCATGCCTCTTCCAAATATTAGAATTGTGTTGATAAATCTTGAGTCTCGATGGCTCTGCGAGCGAATTTTCATGTTCCTTTAATTATGTTCGTTCTCTAGATATGTTTGCGTCTTGATGTTCATTTAGTTGATCATGTCAGTACCCTTGGATGTGTTCCCGATTATAGTTTCAAAAAAGTAAAAACCTTTAGTTTTGTCAATTTAAAAGAAGATTTGAAAATTCAGCAAACTGATAATGAATATTTGACCAATTATTTTTTTATGACAATTCTACCTAATAATTTAGTCAGCATGCCACTACGGGAGTTCAATTAGCAAGTCGTGGCACGAGAGATCAATTCTTTGCCGTGTGCCTTTTATCGGGCACTCGGCAAAGGCTTTGCCTAGGGAAAAAATTTTATTTAATCGGGAGAGGGGGCCACTAGGCAGCCCACCCGTCTCCCTCGAAATCGCAAGTCGTGGTATTTTTCACGCAATTTTGTTTCACGCAGCCAGCAAGATTCAAACTCACGACCTCTCGCTCACGCGAAGCCTCCTCTACCACTGCACTACACACTTACATATGTTTCATCTTTGTTTCTGGTCCCCGTATATTATACTAAACCGAGTGTAACTTGCTTATTTGAGGCCCTAAACGAATTCAAATCAAAAAGTTATCAACTACAAAGTTTTCTAACTTTTCGAGATCTACAACTTTTATTTTGGTAGTTTTTCCATCCGAGGTCGTTTATAAAAATTTGAATTTCAAATTTCACAATTTGAAACGTAGTTTTTGTTGACAAGATAATTTCAAATTAAAAAGTTGTCAACTCCAAAGTTTCATAACTTTTGAGATCTACAACTTACATTTTGGCCATTTCTCCATCCGAGGTATTTTAAAAAATTTAAATTTCAAAATTTTTAAATTCAAATATTGTCGGTGGTACAAAAAAGGGTACCCCCAATCGACGCAAACACCCGAACGCTCTGTTTCTGTCTCGCCCGAGCCCTCCCAGCCAGGCCTCGGGCGAACGCTCCGTTTCCGTCTCGCCCGAGCCCTCCCAGCCAGGCCTCGGGCGAACGCTCTGTCTCCGTCTCGCCCGAGCCCTCCCAGCGAGGCCTCGGGCGAGCACAATCGCTCTCCGTCTCGCCCGAGCCCTCCCAGCCAGGCCTCGGGGGAACGCGCTCCCACACCTCGAGCCTTAACACACGGACCTCGAGCTGCTCAGACAGCCGTACCAGCCCATACCACGCATTTAATGCCTTCACCTACTCCGGTCATGTCCACTAGTACACGTCGTGTACCACAGTAACTCGGTGTAAAGGTCAAGTCTCGTTTTCACCACAAGCATGGGCAAAAGGGCACCAGTGCAGCACTATTCGGCCATTCCGGGCACTGTAACTCCTCGAGACCGGCTACACGCCCCTCGAGCCCTGTACTGTAACTCCTTGAGGCCGGCTACGCGCCCCTCGAGCCCTGCGCAGTAACCCCTCGAGGCCGGCTACGCGCCCCTCGAGCTCTGCACTGCCACACCTCGAGGCCGGCTCCGCGCCCCTCGAGCCCCCGTGGCACCACCTCGAAGCCGGCTCCGCGCCCCTCGAGCCCTAACTACTTTCATGCTATTGGAAGACAGGTACCCCAAGACCCGGAGGGACCCCGTCATGTCCTGTGCGAGCCGGGATGGGAGCTGTACGGCCTCCGCGTCGCCACGCCTCCACGTCCGCGCCCGGGATGGAGGTCACGCTCCAAGGACGCCTCAACAGCAACACCCACGCCGGCTCCAGTGGCATCGACAAGACGGAATTCCTACCCTTCGCCATACCGAGTATTGTGCAACCCTGTGCAACCCTGTGTAACCCTGGCCTCCTCTTGCTCTATAAAAGAGGACACCAGGGCCCTTCGCGCAGGGGGTCCACGTTTAGACAACCAAAAACGACGGACGCAACACACGAGTCCACGCACAGACACGAGTCCGGACTCCGGTCCACGCTCACTGAGCTTGTATCCTCCCCTGTACAAGCACTTAGGTGCAAGTAATACAAGAACACCTCCCCCCCGCTGGACGTAGGGCCTTCTTTGCCCGAACCAGGATAAATCCTTGTGTCCCCTTGCATCACCATCCAGGAAGAGAAGCACGCGATCATATTACTCGTTGGTGTGATACCCCCGGGTACGAAACACCGACAAATATAGTTTTGCAAGACAAGATGATTTCAAATATAGTTGTCTACAACTTTTGTTTTGGTCATTTCTCCCTCCAAGGTCTTTTGAAAAATTCGAATTTTAAATTTTTCAAATTCGAACGCAGTTTTGCATAACTAGCTTAGATGACTTCAAATTAAAAAGTTATCAACTACAAATTTTCATAACTTGTCAAGATGTACAAAGTTTATTTTGGTTATTTCACCATTCGTGCATCTGATATTATGGTTCTAATATTATTCACAAATATTATATATCACTCTTGTAGTTTCATAAACTATCGGAGAGATATGTAAGATTTTGTGAACAAATTTACTTTAAGTTTATCAAACGAAGAAATCACCAAAACAAAAATTATTCATCTTGATAAGTTAAACAACTTTACAGTTGAAAACTTTTTCATTTTGATTAATTTACTGCTTCAAAATATAATTTGAAATTTGGCTTTGTCGAGTGTCAAAAAACACTCAGCAAAGAGCTCTTTTCCGAGTGCCAAAAAAATACTCAGCAAAGAAATTCTTTGTCGAGTGCCAAAAAACACTCGGCAAAGAATTTCTTTGCCGAGTGTTTTTTTTGGCACTCGGCAAAGAAGTGTCTTTTCTTTGCCGAGTGTTTTTATTTGGCACTCGGCTCTTTGCCGAGTGCCCGAAAAAAACACTCGGCAAAGAAAAAACACTCGGCAAAGATTGGTTTTTCCGTCGTGTATATTACTGTTTATGCCAGAAATCATTTAACATATTGATCATAATTTTGAGGAGATTTATTACAAGAAATCCGCAGTTTCACCGCAACATATGAAGCTGCTTTTAGATTAAATTTTAGTTTTATTTTAATTCTAAAGCTACATATTCCTAATTATCCTTAGCTAACCGCTGAACTTTGCTAATAAAGTTTGATAGACCTAATCATGTCACAAGTAGTTTGAAGAGAGTTATTAGCTGATTTCCTATTGATGCCGCATGTAAATTTCTGGTTTCCGTGTTCTACAGCTAATTGTGGTCTAAAATAATGAAACTGATTTGATTTTTTGTTTTATATTTGACTATACACAGGATGGGCAAAGAATACGAAATGTCTTCGTGATCAAACTATTGACATACAGAGAAATTCAATTCCTAAAGAAGTGCGAGTTTATCTTTCAGGTATCGTAGACATGAATGAATAAAATAGATTCTTACATTATGAACAATATGATGTTAATGTTTCAGTTTTGCATTAAAACTTGAAGTTATATTTAAACTATTTATCTTTCTTGAAGACTTATTTATATTGATGTTCCAAAACATTATGATTATTATGATTACGGTACCTATTTTAGGTAACAATATAGCACAAGCTTATATATAGAGAGAGCGTTAGTCCCAACCTCCGTAAATAATATACCCCCCTATTTGGAGCGTTGCGCTCTAAATAGCGTTAGCGTTCCCAACCTCCGTAACCATAATAATTAGTCCGTACAGTAAATCTTATCCCAGAACTGTGTCAACGAATTATATTCCCGCAACCGTAATTGTTTATTACTATAACTGTAACTATGTTACCACAACCGTCAAAGTTACTATATTTCTCATCTCTCTAACCGTAAAAGTTAACAATATTACTCATCGTCTAACCGTAAAAGTCCATACCATTCTCTCTTGTTTTTATAACCGTAAAAAGTGTCCCATCAACGGACCAACTTTTTTTCTACAACCATAAAAGAGTATGCATGACCAACTGTAAAAGAAATGTCTAATTGAGAGTTTCACAGGATAGCAACCTTACTACTCAAACCCACCCACAACTGTAAATGTTTATTTAAAGACAATACACAACTGGCCGTCAAACCCATGCACAAATTTGTAGTACTCATTTGAATCACTCCAAAACCGAAAATAGCGGTTACATTCTAAATCACGTAGTAGTAATTCTTTATCATATGTGACAGTATTACATATTCGGAGAGAGATCCATGTGATCTATTACACACAAAATTTATTAAAAAAAATACAAACAAAAATCTACAAATTCAAGTACTATATTTTGACTATTTGCTAAATTACAAATCGACGGTTTCTTTGGGTCGAGCATTAATCATCTTTACACATATATATCCCATCAATCTATACACACACCCCATGAATAAAATGACAAAAATAGTTTGATGAATATCGATGGCCAATACGGTCTCGACACCTGCGGTGCTAGCGAGCCCACCAAGCGATCTGGTCTTCTGAACAATAATGTCCATGAGAGTGCAACATACTGCACATACCTCATCGGTGGCTTCCACATTCGAACCAACCTACGTAACAATGAAAACCTTCAGAAAAACTTTTAGTAAATACATAAGTATGCAGCTAAACAGGCAACTTCATGAATCCAAAAGTCAGATCCAATTGTATTCTTTGATTCTTTGATTTTATATAAATAATGCCCACGTCAACTGGAATAGTCCAAATTCTATACGATGTTCACAGAGATCGACTCTATAACATTAGTTTCCAATATAAAAAATTTATATGCTAAAAATTATGTATGACCTCAGTTGTATCAATTCCATTCTTAACAAAATCATGGATCAGCAGCACATGTTTCTGGCCTCGATTAAAACTGCACAGGAGAAAGAACGGAAAAACTAAAAATGGCAGCGTCCTAGATCTAGGCTTGACTGAAGTCACGAACTGCACATCAAACCCACGAACATGCACATCAAGCCGGCCGGCCGAGCAGCCTTGAGCATGAGTCGCACCGAGAGGACGGACTACCACCATAGGTACTGGATCTACATGCCGAGAGGAGCCTTGTCGCCACTCGCCACCATTATCGCCGCTGCAACGATAAGGCTGCCGCCGCCGCCACCACTGCAAAAATGATATGATGCTGCCTTGGGAGGGCCACCGCCGCCCCACCATGGAAACCCAGATTTGCTAGGGAGAGGAGCTGCCGCCGCCATTAGTTTGAAGAAGGGACAATATGACGGGGTTGCCGACGGATCCAACGCAGAGGCCACCAGTGAGGTTGAAGCCCGCCGTGGCCGGTGAGGAGCTGATGACGAGGCCCGCGACAACCGGTGAGGTGGAGACTGTCGCCGCGGCGTGGAGGAGGTACGCGCTCGCCAGGCGAGGAGTTGCCGCCGGCGTGGAGGAGGTACGCGCCACCACCATGTGATGGAGTTGCCACCGCCGCCGCCGATAAATGAGGTAGCAGAAGAGGCGGCCGTTGTCGGGTTATGTGCGGTAACGGGAAGAGATAGAATGGAGAGAAAACTAGGGTTGCATTATCTTTTTACACCTAAAAAGACTCGGATATTGTCGTCACCGCGAAACAAATGGGACCGCCCGGCTCCTCATCGCCTCGCCCTCTCATCACGCGGCGCCCGGTCTTCACCATCGCGACCTCCCCCGTCCGACCGAGGCGCCGAGCGCCGCCCCCTCCACTCCCCACCCCCGGCCGAGGTCCGTCCCCGCCGCTGCCGATTCCTCCCCGCTCCCTAATCTTCCTCCGGCGCTTGCCGAAGAAAACGCGGCGCCCACCTCGCCTCCCCCACAAGGCCACGACCCACCCACGACCAGGATCCCTGCGACCCTACCCACCCCGTCCTCCCACACATCACCGCCGACCCGCTCGATACCGTCCCCGCCGCATCGCGGCGACGGGCAAACGCCCGCCCCGCTCAACCCCGTCACCGTCGTAGCACCACGACGGGTGAGCACCGACCCCACCTGCCCTCGTCCCTCCGCAGCACGACAATAGCCGGTGTGAGCTCCCTCCCCGCCGAGGTCTTCTATGAGAAGCCTGTGACACCGATGTCTTCATCGTGTGCCAGCAGCCCCACGGTGAGTCCCAATCCGACCTCTGATTTTGGATTCTGGAACCCTAGAGCTGTTCGATTCATAGTATGTGATGCTCCTTCTGCTGCAAGGATTTCTCTCCATCAGCTTTACCATCCTACATCTGCGCAAGGAACAGATGGATGTTGCCTCTGCGGACCATGCTCCCTGCTCCGTGTGCTCCGCCTGCTGACCATGTGTCCAGTCACAAAGCCTCAGCTCTCAGTACCCACTCTGTATTTGTGTCATCTACAGCCATGCCAAGGTGAGCGACCAACTGAAGCTCAGTGCTAGCACACATATGGAGATACCCTATTCGATTAAATGTCTGAATGGTGGTGTGGATGTTTTTCTTTTTCTCACAGGATCTTTTTTAGTTGAGTTTAGAATCCAGTATTGCTTAAGTCAGTATGTCTAATTTTGTTCATCTATAAGATCGACAACAAATGCAATGTCAGTTTCTTTCCTAACTCTGCATAGTTATTGCTCGCAGGAGTTTGGCTTGTAGCATAATTGGGCTGAGCCGTTAATATATTTGTTATTTGTTATTGCCTCTTGCATACGAGGTCTTCAAGGATTCCTCTTTTAATACAATGTGCCTTGGTAAAGAAAAATAATGTTTTACTTTATAAGCTCTGCATTCTTTGAAGGGAAATGTCAATGTTTGATCCACTTTTATTTGTTTTTTTTTGTATCTCTGCGCTGGATTATGCAGATCCAGATCGGTAGGGATGCATGCTATACTAATCTATACTAAGCCAGATAAATCTTTTCTCTAAAATAAATTTGTATATCGTTATACTTACTCTATCCCTTAATTCAAGTTCTTATTTTATCAATTTCATTTTCTTGCTGTGGAGTTGGACAGTGGGAGCACAATGAAACTCTCCTATCTGAAGGTACAGAAAAACATGTTAGGTCAATGGTTTTGTTCAAGGCCTTTATTTGCTTTTAAATGTTTTTGGTGTTTGCACTGTTAAATTTTTAATTAGTTACGATCTTAAATTACTAATCAAATTTGCAATTCTAACTTCAATGCATTTTTTATTGGAAGCAAACCTACAGGGAAAAATTATAGATGGTGGCTTAATACCCAAACAAACACAATGTTGCTAGAAGCACAAATATCTTGCTAAATTAACTGGTAAGCTCCTCACTTTGTGTTCCGCTCATCCTTTCGACTAAGATGGCTATCAATACAACACCCCCCTCTAAGTTGGGGAATGGCATTTTTGCATTGTTACCAGGATGTTCTCACATGGTTAATAATATTGGTTTCTGCTGCTGCTACCATTCTTCTACACCGTGGTACACCTCCGCGTGGTCTCGGAGAGGAGCTCGGCGAGGGCGCTCTCTCTACTCGGGATCTCAGTGCAGTGGCGAGGAAGGTGGTTGACGGCGGCGTGGCTGGAAGACGAGGGCGAGGAAGGATGCGGCCATGGCCAGCTAGCAGGTGTTAAGCCTTTTGACAATAGGTTTTATTGTCCTCTGGTTGTCTTGTCCTCACTCTAAATCTATGCTTGATTAAAAAAGATATTCATCGGTTTTTGATTTATATTGATAGACTAGGTAGCATGCCCGTGCGTTGCTACAGAATAATAAATTTTTATAAACACGTGGATTACATGATAAGATAACGATACTATAAAATTAAACACCGATGTTAAAATAACATGTAATCTAAATAGCAAGTTCATAAAGCGCATGCGTTGCAGGCTCCTTGTCATGCACATATCTATCAATCAAACATATTTTTTCTATAATGGATGAATAACAAAAAGAATGTGAAATCAGTTCCTATATACGGTAGGAAAAAAATTCAACCATCCAAGACATGGATGTCAGAGGAGATTACCGAGTTCCCTGCACTATGTCTAATCTGTCTCGTATTCCTGTCCCTGCTCTCGTTTTTCTACTGCAACATGATTTCATGGATCTTGTATTCGTGTCCTCGTTCCTGTTGAGCACCGAATTAAGACCCTCGTCAGGGTTCAGGCCTCTTGCAGCAGTCACATGGCCTTGTAATCGTGACAAGTTAACTGAACATCAAATACAGGTACTGCCATTAGAGCAATATTAATTATTAGCTCCATGATCCGGACACCTAAGTTGCAGGCTTCTTCTATATTGTAAATGCACGCCCACTATCACTGATGAACTGTAGTAATACATCAAGTGATCTGCTTCTTATAAGATGGTTGTGTGCTTCCAGCCACAACAAGCTATCCTCAGAAACAACTCTGATCACGAGAATCCTGTGCATAGAAGGAACATTTCAGCATGATGTAAGATAAATTTAGAACAAAACCCAGAAAAATGGAAAAGGCAACCGAAAAGAGAGATAAGTAACCCACTATCGCAAACTGCAATATATATCATTTGCCACAGACAGAAACTGGTTAGGAAAACAAAAGGAGGCAAAAGAAACATCTACAGCCGACGATGGCTATCACATGAATTTTTTAGCCGCCTCCTCTCTGAGTAATGTGAGACCAACTTTGATTTCTCCGCAAGTATTCTTCATCTTTCACAACACTGTAAAGAGTTGTATGGATGCTTCCTTCTATATAAACTGATTCCAGAGGAATCCTACAAGAACCGAGCACTTGATTGAAATAAACATAGCAAACGTTAAATTTTGAATCCCAAAACTTCTTCAAAACATGCAAACAGTGAGAGGAGGCAAACTACCATCACTGTGCATGGTTTATCACTCAATAGTTGCAGGCCGGATTGGTCCAACTACAAGCATACAAATTACAAAATGCAATTACTTATGTTGCTTCACCAACAAAATCATCACTGATGCCACCGTCATTGTCCAGGAGCTTAATGAATAGCTCTGTTGCGCCATCGGAGACGGTGAACACAAAAGTCACATTCCATTCAGGTTCACATCCTTTGTCTGAATTGTTGGAAGATGTTTCACTGCCTAATTCTTTTTGTCCCAACCCACCAAGATAAAATAGAGTGATTTTGCTACAACAACCATCAAAACCCAATGGTCTGTAGAACTTAAACCCTAGACCAAATGACTTCAGTTTAATTAGCATTCACCAATCACCACGATAGAACCAGTGTGAAGATGTACATGAAACAGAGCCTAAAGTTTTGCAGATCAATCCACATGATTTTTAATACATCTTTGAACATGCACCAGAATTTTATATCCATGAACTCCCATTTCAATACTTTGACATTCTCTCAAATATTAATCACTCTTAGTAGTAGCCAATATTTTTAAGGAACAAGAAAATAAAATATTTTTGCTAATCCAAGGACACCCTATTACATGTATCTT
The DNA here is from genome assembly GCA_009763385.1 of Coix lacryma-jobi var. lacryma-jobi. Lineage (NCBI taxonomy): Eukaryota > Viridiplantae > Streptophyta > Magnoliopsida > Poales > Poaceae > Coix > Coix lacryma-jobi. Next base: position 118,643,466 of record CM019829.1, read on the forward strand.
TAATTTGTTAATTGAAAGTGTTGCAATGAAAGTATAACTGATTAAATATGTTGTGAATCTGAATGGAAAAGTGCTCCTTGTTCTGTCCCAGAAAAATATGACAATTGATTAAAAGGCTAATATATAGCGCACCCTATAAAAATCTATTGCTTGAGGATTCCATCCTGGCATATCCTGGCAGCACATATCCACAGCAAGTGCTTACAAAACTGAAAAACAGATATGAATCAATTCCATCTAATGTATAAAGCAAGCAAGAATTCAGGGAGCATAAGTATAAGATCACTGCAAAAATGTTGCTTGACTTGCCTAACCTGTCATAAAGAGGATTCTGCCCTGGCATCCTGACAACACATATCCACAGCAAGCGCTTACAAAACTGAAAATCCGATGTGAATCAATTCCATCTAAAGCACAAAGCAAGCAAGAATTCAGAGAGCAAATAATTTCTTGGCCAGATCAGTCAAGAATCTTGAGCGTTGAAGCTCTGCTCCTCCTAAAACCTTCCCCACTTCATCCCCATATCCAATTCTACCAACTGTTCATTAACCACCATCTACATACACTGCTATCTTATAAGTTTATCTCGGTTAAAATTCTATTCATTGGCTAATAGATCAATACTAAACTAAGAAGGCCAAGATTCAGCTCACATTGAAATGAGAGAAAAACACAAACTCACCAATATCAAAAATTCTGATCAAGATACTACTTCAAACATTTTTCAATTTTTTTTCCTCACATTGAAAGATCATACACACAAGAGAAATGATACTCGGACACTGAAGTTCACTTGGAATAATCCAAGTTTGTGTAACCTGCAGATATATCAAATGTTTTTTCCCATTAAAAAAAGATAGATTAACATGTTGTCTAAACTGCAAGCTAGCGACAGTAAATGGAACCATTGGTTTAGAATATATGTAATCAAAATCCAGAGGAATAAAAGATGTGGATCATAGAGGAAAGGAGAATAAGAGACTGCACGTTAGAAACTGTCGTTGCTGCCCATCGTGAGGTTTTGCTATCGTCGACATTGCGCTTCTGCAAACCGCCACCAAAGCTACAATGAGACCATCAAATATCAGACCAAAGGACAAGATGTTTTTGCGGCTATCTCAAATTACATATATTTTTATTGCTAGTTGGCCAGACCTTCTAATAACTAAAAACAGAGAAGACAATGGTATGTATTTTTAGTGTGGAAACTGACGGGCTTTCCTAAATATACATTATAGTTTACACTCAATAAATTACCGAGGTGAGCTACACAGTAAAATAATCATAAGAATTTAAGTTTATTTTGCACCTTAAAACAGCTATCCAGAACATCGTCGGTGAGAACAATACACTCTACTCCCAATGAACAAGAGTCAACAATTGAACAAACTGAATGTAACAATTGAATAACACTGAGAAGATCCTGCATCACTTCAACTCCCAGATGAGCCTGGATGCTTTTGCGTTTCACCGAACAGAACAGATGTGTAAAAAACTTGAAGTAGAATCAAATAGGGATGGATTTGCGTTACCTTTGGATCTCCATTGGACACCTGAGGCAGCCGAGCTGCTGAGGTAGCCTGCTGGGTGCCGCCGTGCCAAGGCAACTGAGTTGGGTGTCGGACTGCAGGCTGCGGCTAACCACCTGGCCGTGAGCGGTGAGCGGAATGGAGTGTCTGGGCTGTTGAGAGCTGAGCGGAGAATGGCGAGTCGCCTTGCTGGGCAGAGAGGTGCGCGTGCTTTCCACACCCTCACACCCCTCGACCTCCATGTATGTTGGTGCTGGCACCACCCACGCGTAGTGTGCCGAGTCTGCGGCCAGGCGACATCGTCGTCGCCCCACACAACCCTAGCCTTGCGAAAATCGCGGCTGGGTGGGCGTGGATCCAACGACGAGCAACCTCCGCCTGCTCACGGGCGGGGCGTCGCGGCGGGAGGTGCAGGAATCGCTGCTGTAGCTGCCTGCATCGTAGACACCGTGGATTCGGATGACGAACACCTTCGCCTCCCCACGCACCCGCCAATGGCAAAGCTGCCGCCGCAAGCCCTACCACCTCACATGGCGAGGATGTCGCTGCAGTGCGCGTGGAGCTGTGCGAGCAGAGTACGATTCGGGAGGGAGAGTGTCGGCCTGTAGGGTGAGTAGTGGGAGGCAAACTGCGGTGGGGTGCGGCCGCCAGGAAGAAGGGGCACGGATGCGGTGGGCGGCCAGGGTGTGTGATCTCGTCCTCCAGGGAGGGGCCTACGCGTGACGGCGGTGGCACTTCCCCAAGCTTTTCTTTTCTCTCTCCGCACGAGAGACGTCGGGGAGGGAAGGAGCTAGGCGACGTGCGCAAGCCGCGGGGCGAGCCGCAAGCTAGTAGTCGTGCGCCGCGGTTCATGGACGTGAGAGGGAGCGGCGGGGTTGGCGCCGGGAGGGGCGGCGACGTGGGCGGTGGTTCCACAGACGGGCGTAGAGGGAGCGGCGGGGTGGGGGATTAGAGCCGGCGGGGCGAAGCGATTTGAGGTCAGACGATGTCATTTGACTCCTTTTAGGAGTAGAGATGTAGTCTGTAACATTAACATGGGCACTATACTTTTTCTTGAAATAAGTTGTATTATTGTTTTATAATTATCTGAATAGAGTTATCAACATGTCATGTTTTGTGTCTTGTGGCTACAAAAGCTGTAGTGCATATGTATTAGACATTATGCAAGTTCATAATTTTTCTCAAAATATTGGATGATGTATAATTTAACTTTATTTCAGTGAGATCGACAAAATTAGTTTGAAGGAAATAATGGGTTGTAGCTGGTGCAGACAAAAAGTTTTATATGCTATGATTAACAATTCTTTTTACCTAAATATACCATCTTAATTGAGCATACACAGGCCTCCTAAAATGATTTGCTTTTGGACCGTGGGTTGGCTGCACAAGGAAAAGGAATGGACATGGCAGTGAGTATTTCTTTCTCTTCTCTATGTGCAAGATGGTAAACAGTGAAAGAGCTAGGACTTAAGATGATGTTTTTAAAATGCAAACAAGTGATCTAGATGCTTAAGTGCTTTTTCCATTTTGATCTATGAAATCAAATGATTTTGATCAAATCAAATGAAAATTCACGAAATTGATCCATTTTGCAACTCAGGATACGTGCTACATCATATACTAATGACAAAGGATAAACTTATTTTAAGAAAACACATACTATGTAGCTGTTATGTCATGAGATATCATAGCTATTGCTGTTGTTTGGTCAATCTGAGGTGTACAGAACCTGAAGAGCATAAAATAGAGTGAATGACTATCATACA